>CM036880.1:28878570-30289922 GCA_020796165.1 Pantala flavescens
AGTAATTATTAAAATTTTTTGTTTTTTTTTTTTTAATTCCGTTTTTGTTGCGTATGTTATAATCATTTTTAATATATCGCCAAGGTTTTCAAATTATTTGAGGGTATTTAAAGTATTTATATTGAGTAATGTAGTAGTCTCCTTGAAGGATCATACCAACCTCAATTAGTAAATCCAGCATATAGTTGTTTTTATGTATGTTTTTAAGATTTTATTTTGAATGCGTCGTCAAGGAAATTGGATGGTCATTATGCAGTCTTTAAAAGCTCTCAAACGAACTGACTCATGTCCTTACTTAATGACATCAGCTTTAAAGATTGAATTCTCCTGGCATTTGAAACATGTTGAAGTTGTGCCAACCACTTATAACATCGTTTGGAAGTAATGGTACTTACCAGAGGTTTTATGTAATATGAATCGATTTATTAATTCGCAGATAAAAAAAGTTGAGTTCCTTTGTTGAGTAGAGTATGACTTAGAGAGTTTAAAATATGTTTTTTTTTTATTCAGATGAGGAATTATAGGAGATATTTTACTTGATAGATTCTTTCTTGATTAATACAAAAAGGAATTAGAAAATATTCATGATATTGAATCAGATAAGGATAATATCAGTACTTATTCAGTAAATTTAGATTTATGTCAAAAATCAATCAATACCATATAATAAGCTACTATTATAAAGAACAAGTTACGAATATAACGGTGTATTTTGTTATTCACTTGTTCCTTCCTCTCTTCTAATCTCTTTCAAAATCGAATAATTTGATGGATAACTCTCTTTGAAATTTAAAATGTTATTAATATTTGTATTTTGATTGAACATTAGCCATGAAAATTAATTAATTTTCTATGAGATATTAAATATTTGTTTATAAAAATATTGACCTGCTGCACGAATCCAATTTTAACTGAATATTAACAATATATTAATAAAATAGTAATTATAAAAATCTACTGTAAGAGACGAAACAGTAAAAAACATTACTCATGCATCTTATAGTTGTAATTCCTTATTTTATAACAATTTTAAAGTTACCTTATCTTAGGCATGATCACTCCAGCCTCCACATTAATACAAACATCATTAAAGGTTTTTTTGACTAAATAAAGAATTTCTGAAGGTGTTTACTCTTGCAATATTTTTTTTCATCTTAAAATTTGCGAGAGAAATCTTAGGAAATGGTAATGTAAACATATTCAACCGATAGAGCAACGCATTGAAAGTTAATTAAGGGAGTTAATTCCGAGTTATGCGATTTCTCCACGAAGAATACATGTGGATAAGTTCGAGGATTATTTTTTTATCAGGTCTTTTTAGGCTGTAGTATTTGATAAAGAAATAATCTGAAGATGAATAGGAAGTCTATTATTATTTAATTGCCTTTTATCGATTGGAAATAAACGACTACATTGTAATTTTTTCAAGTCGAGTTCAAGTTACTTATATAATTGCATGCGACAATAATTGAAAAATGGTTGCTACCGTAAAAATAACCTTTAACTAAATTGTAACCTTTATATAGAAATAATAAATTTATAAAAATCATTTCTTATATTCGAAAAGTTATAACTCTTTTTTTTGTTTGTGTTTGAGTGAATTAAGTTAATTAAAATAATAATCTGCCAAAAAAATTTATAGAGAAGTGTTTTCACTCACAGCTAACAATTTTTTATTTTTTTACGGTAAACAAAAGCTTTAGACAAAGTGGGAAAAAATGAGGTTGCATAAAAGAGTTGAAAAGGCCAGATTAAGGTAATTCGTGGACGGTTCGTTCGGTCACGTGCGGGACTTCAAGACGCTTTCGAAGGATCGAAGGTCAGACTCTTGGCTCATTCCGAGACTGTTGATCGCGTTACTCGGGTTCGACCACCTTGAAATGCACTTCGTATTAAAGGGACGACGCCACACTGGTTTCAAGAGCCGCGCCCTTAAGACTTTTGCATACAACGTTTGAATACAATGTTTTGGAGCAGTTCCGTACATCTTGGATTGTTGTGGATAGAATGATTGTCATTTCCGAGTCATTATTGTTGTGAAGAACTCCTTATATTCGACAATGACTCTAGCAGAGTTCTGTACCGTATTCAAAAATGACAGAATTTATGCCGATTGGATAACTCTGGTTAATGATATAAAGATATTAAATATATATTTAGATAAAATATACCCGGGTCAATTTAATATATCTACCTAGGCCCTATAGTCTTCTTCCGTGGAGCCAAATACTTGCATCTCAAAAAGACCGATCAATGCTGCGTATCGCTGGGTGGGATTCAGGGAGATTAAATGAATTCCGTTTTACTTCAAATGTCTTCCTCGGAGAGGATAAATTTTTCAATAATCCCCGTGTTTCAATTGTTATTTTAGATATGAATACTATTATACTTTAGACTTCATCATATTATGGTTAATAAATTATAATATAATTATAATAAACTCGACCACCAATAAAAAAATCATAGTTCGAAATAATCTCATGAGAAACATGTATTAAAAAATGAAAGGCAACAACTTATTGTGATTAATTTAACATTGAAGACATTTTTCACGGAGAGTTATTAACCTGAAATTGAAAGTTATCTCATAGTTTTAGTGGTGGAAAACAATATTAGTTTGATATTCCTTATCATCTATTACCTAGAGCCATTTTAGCTGAATCGTATTATATTGTAAATCGAATTTAACGTATAATATCTAATAAGAGATACTTAATCAAATTGCATTCGCTGATAATATTCAAGTAATTATCGAACCTTTACTGTCTCGAATGCAATTTTTGCTTACATATTAATTAAATTTTATCTGTATAGTTTTTCAAAGTTAATGATAAACTAATTATTTCTACTGAATTATTATACCGATATTAATATTATATTGATGCTATATAATTTCTTCTACATATTTCTAAAATGTCAAATAAATAAATAAATCTACCTACATAAATATCCTGAAAGCCGTCTTTCGGCGTGCGGCAGGGGGTGTAAACATCTATTTAAACTATCGTGTGTTTTAACCTTATACCATCGCATATCGTGCGCAAGAAGGAAGGAATTCTCAAAACGATTTCTTTACATTTTTGGGTGAAATAAAATCTCTCTGCTTACAGTCATGAACGATGAAGAAGATACATATATATGTTATTTTTTGGTGATGATATCAAGATATCGCTATTGCGCTTTATATTGAAACATAGGGGAAATGGGGAACATGTGGAACACCGTATAACTATTCTCTCCTTATTTCTTACAGCAATTGCAGTCTTGGCCCTCGTTCAGCTATCAGAAGCACAATTCGGAGGTGATTTGGGTACGAATCCCTTCCTGTTTCCAGGAAACGGTGTGAATCCAATCGGAAGACCTCCTAGGCCTCCTCCAAGGCCATCGTCCACCACCACCAGAAGGCCTCCTTCCGATGGAGGAAGCGGGTGCAACTGCCCAACCACACCGGAGTACAATCCAGTGTGTGGAACCGACGGCGTCTCATATGGAAACCCTCAAAAACTCAACTGCGCCAAGAACTGCGGAAGAAGTACGTACTAATAAGATGTAACAACGTAATAATCCATTTTTGATAATTTTTATAATAGTAACCAGCTTTTCAAGGGCATTTACTTTTGAGAAGATCTTTCGAAAATAAAAGACGAATCTCAGGGCACCTATTTTTCACTATTATCTAGGAAAACATATTAAAATATAAATTCCCAGAGAGCTGAACGTGAAAATTAGAAGATATTTACATACTTTTGTTGTTTTTACGAAAATAAACTCCGTAAAATTCATAATTATAATTGATAGAATTAATGTTTACGTATCAAGTTGATTGAGTCGGGCGAAGTATGGTTTAACCCATAATTACGCCTAATTTCACAATATAAGCATTACATTTGATCAAGATAAAATGTATACTTGAAGTATTGAGAAATTCAACTGTATGTGTATATTTTTTATCATAACCAAAGAGCACCCAAACATCCTCTTTCGGGACAATTTCAGTGTGGTGGATAAACTTAACAACGGACGTCACAAACATCCTATCCTTAAGGAAAATTTCCGAGAGTTGAACCCGAGACCTCAGCGTTGGAAGGCTAGCTTGCTAACCATTCCGCCAACGAATCCGGCCCGCTCTTTATAAAGTATCATTTCTTGAATTGAAGAAATGTATGAATGCCCTATCTCGATGTCTTTCAAAGATAATGAGCGTAAATCAGATATAGGCGATAAATTTGGATCTATTGAACGTTTTTAGTTCCCTTAAAAAGGAATTTTAAAAAAATTTTGACGAGGTAGTAATGTCAAACCTGTTTTTGGTCTATTTAAGCATTCGTTTCTCTCGTAAAACACCTCAATTTCATTGGATAAGAATTAGAAATTACGCTGAAAATTTTGGTTGAACGTACGAAATAGTAGGAACTTGTTATCAGTTAGGATACGAAAAAATTACTCGTCAAGGTCCAACTTTGATCTTAGTTATTACGAAGTAAAAATTTTAACACTTCCTTATACCGCTGGTAAACGTTGCTTAATTTGTAAGTAAGGTTATAGAAAGCTATCGTGACCTTTCAGATGTAGATTAACGGCCCCCAAAAAGAGAGAAATGTATTGCGCAGCGAACGTTAAAAATATCAAAAAATCAAAAGTTTCTCTTTCTTTAAAACCTCGCATCTGAATTATCAAAATTCTGGAGGTCACGGGAAAATTCGAGTTTCGAGTCCCACACTTCGAATGAATGCATTATATGTGGGAAGGTCAGGCAGGAGACCCATTTTGCGTAATGTCTTACTCATCGCTGATTCTGCTTAATCTCCAAAATCACCTGTTCCTTTTCACATCAACCTTGGATTTCTAACATCTGAATGACCCAGTTATCTGGGTTTTCCCCTTTGTTTTCATACGGAAGTTCATTTCGCGTCCATTTTGTTACCTTCATTTCGCTCCGTTTCACTTACGTATTACCAAAAGGGCGCGTTTACGTAACATTCGATTGAACCTTTCAAAGATCAAGTCTGTTTAAAACCTCAAACCACAATCGGAATAGTAACGATAGATAGATCAAGATTTATATAGAGATAAAATCGAAATTAATTTAGAGGGAAGGAATTAAGGTTCAGAAAAGGTAGATATTGTTAGCTTTTTCATGATTAGTCGTGCAAAAGGAAAATTATTAGCTTTTGCACGTATAGTCGTAGGGCTTGAGGACATGTATGAATGCCCTATGAGACTTCGTGTTATAGAGTAAACAGAAGTGAAAAATAGCGACCCGAACCCAGCTCTCCCGCTTGAATACCGGTCTGGAATTTGGGAGACCTGGGTTCGAGTCCAAGTCATGTCGTTATTTTTAACATGTTTAAGCTCAAAGAGTTAAGGATTAAATATAATTCGCTGTATACTTATAACGACTGATAACTTCAGTCGCTTGTTGGAGTGAACGATAATCTTAAGCTTTGCAACCTTGGATGACGCAATAAGCATTAAATCTCTGGCTGTGACAGTTTCAAACGGCGGAAACTAAGCAATTAAACTCGGAGTAATAGAATTTTATTCATGCAAACTATCATGATCTCCATGAACCTACACTCTCGATTCATAAGTTCGTAAATTAAGTCGGGCATTTATTCAAATTGTTTGATGTTAACTTTGTAATGGTTTCCTTCTTCCAGACGTGTCAATCCTGCACTATGGTAATTGCACTCCACCGGATCCGAACGCTCCAACCAGTTCAACGACACCGTCTTCCACTACCCCACGAAGGAGAGGATAAACTCGCTCATCAGCAACCCATCAATTTCCACAGAAGATCACCACCGAGTTATGAGATGTTCATGTACATATCAATAAAATTCCATGGAAACATTTTACCTTAACTTATCAATTCATACTTCAACCTGCATTCGTATTATAGAGATGGCTGCAAGAGTAAAAGCTTTCTGTTGATAGAATGAGATAAAATATTTCGATGCGTAAAAGTAACTGCGAAGCTTATCTAATTGACGGAAAATTATTTCGAAATAAGGTTCTAGAATTATCTGTTTGCCATTCCGCAATTTTAGAGTAAACCAAGTTAAATTTTAGATTACTCGTCAAGTAACGTTTGATAAGATAATTGAGTTATTGACTCGCACACTTTCGTGTATTTGAGATTTCTAATCCACGAGATAAGTGTATAAAATTACTCACACAAAAAAAAAAACTAGGTCCAAACTTATTGCCTAGTTAGATGAGTGCTGAAAACAATTTAGTACTCCATGCTTCTTCTAACTTCTTTCCTTTCCATAAGTGAGTAATTTTATACACTTATCTCGTGGATTAGAAATCTCAAATACACGAAAGTGTGCGAGTCAATAACTCAATTATCTTATCAAACGTTACTTTTTATTTTTTTTTTTTAATAAATAAAAAAATAAAAAGTAACGTTTGATAAGATAATTGAGTTATTGACTCGCACACTTTCGTGTATTTGAGATTTCTAATCCACGAGATAAGTGTATAAAATTACTCACTTATGGAAAGGAAAGAAGTTAGAAGAAGCATGGAGTACTAAATTGTTTTCAGCACTCATCTAACTAGGCAATAAGTTTGGACCTAGTTTTTTTGCCAGAATTTTTTTTCTCGTCCTCAGGAGCTGATATGTTCAAGTTAACCAATCAATTAACTACTTTTCTTACCTGTACTAATTTTAATGCATAAAATGATTGATAATTATAGGCATTTTATTCGATAATATCATGGATATCATCTTAATTCTTCGAGCTGCAATGAATTAATTTAACAACCCATGCATTTTATTCTATTTATTGAAACCAAGTATTCAAAATCGCGAAATTTGGAAATCGTCTTTAAGTACATCCAATCAGAAAATTTAGATAAAATTTTGCTTTATCGATTTATTCCTTTCCATTATATTCTTGCAGAAACTTATAAACGCGATTTACGCTCCACTGAAATTACTATTATCAATGTATTACCAATGGTACTTTTATCAATGTCTTTACCTACCTAAAAAAAACCAAAATTACAGTAAATGGTCCAAAATGAAAAAAATAATATTAATTTACCAAACTCCGTTTATATTGTATATGGTAGAACGTTGTTTGTCAACAAGTTACCTAACACGCCATGGTTAACTTAACTCTATGTAATTCATTGAGAAGTTAACAGTTCAACGCGAGATACACGAGCAAATTATATGGATTTAAGCTCTTAAAAATCTGCTCTTTGACGAAAATATCCCAGATTCTTAACAGCTAAAAAAATTTTGTTAGAGTATTAGTTTCCGGATTTCCCAATAGCCGATAGCAATGGAGCCATCTTGCCAGAACTTTTACTGCAAGATACCCTAACTTTACTTTAGACTCATTGTTAAGGGGCACTTTCTTGTTGGGGCATTGTTGAGCACTTTCACATTGTTGGTTCGTCCGGACAAGCGGTGTCATCAAATGACCTCTTAAAGGCACCGGACATGCAAAGTGTTGTTAAGGGAAAACCCTCAGAAAACACAAGGAAAAACGAAAGGCAATTTTGCGTAAAAAGCCCACGCGGCATAATGAAAAAATATCGTCAGAGGCGATGAAAAATTCTAAAAGCATCGTTTCATAGTTGAACTATTAACATAGATGAAAAAAAACCGATATTGAGTCTTAAAAATATATAGATAATTATTAATTAAAACTATCAAAAATGATGAAGATTTACGTAGAATTGTTTGAAAGAATAAGTGAGCTTAATTCAAATCTTTTAAGGCGAAATTTTGATTTATTTATTCATATTTATACACTTTCCTCGCATATAGCACAAAATTCATGTATATTCACATATATATATTGTATATAATTGTTAAGACTATATGTTAAGACTATTTAAAGTCATCTTGTGCCGCAAACCACCAGTAACCAGAGAAGAAAATTAATAGAAGAATTACGAGGTTAATTAATTAATGAATTAGTCGAGGTAATTACTTTTCCCGCAAAGGAAAACCTAGATAAGAATGATGAAATGGAAATTTTAATGAACAATTACACTTATTAATCAAGATTTTAATGAGTCGCTTAATTTAAAGTGTGTCGTGATTCATTTTTAGTTTTATACATTCGTGTACAACACGCGCCTATTTATCCAGTCATTAATCCTTTGGAACTAAAATATACGTATGTTTTTACTCTGCCAATTTCTATCTGTACTAGTGACAGGACTTTGATTCATAGTTACATTCCGCTATATATTGCGCTATAAGGTTAACTCCAGGGTTTGAAACACGTAAAGATTCGTTACGTATAAATAATGCGATAACCATTTCGCAAACAGGATGCTAAATTCAAGTACATTTGTTTTATACAACGGCAATCTATTAGGGAAATTTTGAAGGTTTCGTTAAAACATGAGGGTATATAAAGCTACATTAAATAATATTCGAATGTTCAATCCTGACAGATTTAACAGTATGTATTTCCACTAATTCTTCAAGTACAATCACTTTTTTTAAGTTTTCGAAGTTCTGAAGTGAGCCGAAGAGTTAAACAAAACCTAAATCAACCACATCTCGAAGATTGTATGCAATGAACTCTCTTACAGGATTTGCATCTCAAACTTCCGGCTTCGCTTTTATTTTTTTCTGGAATAACTAGCTTCCGCAAACTCTCAGATTATGAAAAAGGATGTACGCAGAAGTGCAACGGGAAAATTCTGCGAATATCATTTTTGCTGACTCGCGAAAATTAACAATTAAGCAGTTTCCTAGGGAAACTATAAAGCTGTCAAACGGGGAAATCTCACGGAAAAACCTAGATTACGAAAAGGGAGGGAAAAAAAGGTTGCAAAATTGAATAAGTAAAGATAGAGATCATAAAGAAACAACATGATATAACTTAGAAATTCAAAATATTATAAGAGAGTGTTTTTTTATTTATATTTCCGAAAATTCGGTTATTTGATTATCGGGATTATTGGGCGAAAAAATTTCAATTCGAAAGAAATTTTAATATAATGTTAATTTTGTTTCATTAAGATTTATTAATATCAGCATAAGAACAAAATTTCTTTTAAAGTAAAGTTTTAAAGCGTGGCGTAAATCCGTGATTCTTTCCATCCGGTTGGAGTGAAAGTATCAAAGTATTGGTTATTGGTTTGAAAAAGTTCAAAAAGTTCGCTCCAGCTTTGCCGTTGTTTTCGAGGGTTCGGTTTATTATTTCGCATAGTAACAGTATTCAAGACAGTTCTATCTCAATTTTAAGCCGAAACATTGTAACATCCAGCTGTAGCTCATAGTTACGCTCGTGTTTAATACCTTGCTACTGTTGGACTTGAGGAAAATACTTATTGATTTCAAAATGGATCCCGAATAAATGGCAGGGGAAGATTTTGCTGGTTTCCTACACTCGTATTGTATACATAACAACCATTGTTTTGTACATAATAAACAGTAGGCTTAGGGATATGGTTAATCGAATAACACCATATGTCTATAGTATTCACATGATTAATATATTCCGGCTTGAAAACCATGGTTAAAAAATAAGTCAATTAGAGTCTGCAATTTTTAGTGCTTTCTTTCGCACGTCTTAAAAAGTTCCTAGACGCACGGATTCCGCAATACGAAGCGGAAGAGGGTGGAGTAAGATCCATGGAGACGAGGGCAATTATCCTCGGCCGATTCCAGAGGGTCACTTCCGCGCGCCGGAGGTTGGCGACTTCCGGTGGAAGCGAACAGTGGCGGCTGTCGAAGAATAAAAGTCGTCAGGACGCCTGCAGTTATCTGCACGCTCCCAAGATGTCGCGACGTTCGCTGGTCACAGGTCAGTATCTCTTCGGCAGGTCAATCTATCCATCAATATCATCAAATACCGGATCGAAAACATTCGGTGTCGGAAAGCTACCATCAGTCTGTCGATGGAAGCCTCGTATATTGGAAAGTGGTGGGATTCTTTGAGTCATTTGTCTTCCCGAAGTGCTTTGGGGTTAATATCTGTGAGTCGCAAATCGAAACGTTCTTGATTTTGGGATAAAATAGCCATTAACTGGTGAATAACCAGGTACGTAGATGGTACAGTTTAGTAATGTTTAGCGTATGGGTCAAATTTGTCACATCGCGTCATGTCTAATTAAAAAAGATCGTCGTAGAAGTTAATGCCGAGTACGTTTGCTTACAAAATAAACCGACAATGCACAGCTACGCGAATCAAATAAGCGTTCCTTTAAATTAATTGGATAAAGAATAATACATACATGCATTGTTGGTTCGACAGTGTCCGTATCCCACTTCTGTCGTGTATATTTGTGCACGTACTCCAACATTGATGTTTCTATAACATAGAAAAGAAAAAAAAACATATTAGAGAACTGAAGGGTACTATGAGTTTTTGAACTCAAAAGAGTCATATATTGTTAAAAATTAACAATGTATAATTGACGATAATTCAGTACGAAATGTTCATTATCAATTTTCATTCTTTACTACAATGTAAATTGATAAATGAACTTATTCGTTGTGTGCTTATGATACTGTTAACTCATAATCATAGTTACAACTAGGCATTTCTTTGATTTCTTGTATGTTTACATTCATCAATTTCTACTCACGGTTCCTGTTTTAAACGCGTCCCTCAGTAGGATTTGAGGTTAAATTAATATCACATTCGAGCGTATTATTCGAGTTGTTCTAATATTTAGTATTTATAGAACCATTTTCGTTATGCAGAACAAAACATTTCAAAACGTTCGTATCGGAAAAATTTTGAATTTTACGAATTACTGGCATAGAAAACTATCGTTTCTAAATTTTCTAATTCCCAAACAAATTCACAGAGTTGTTTCTTGCGAAAATATTGGCTGAAAAAGATTAATTTTTTCTATTAAATCGAATAGGATCAGGGACATTTAAATTAACGTATAAATAAACTCTCATCCTTACTTTTCTCATATTGTTTCTGATGCAGATGAAAGTTTAGGATTTATCTCCATTTTATTCTGTGATTGTCGATACTAACATGACATTCGTCGATAGCTATCAGTAAGTGATATTGGACGTGAATGATGATTTAACATCATTCTAAATTCAGTCAGTATGCCAAGTTTAGCTATACATAACTCTTGCTGATAACCGAACAACGTTAATGATGGAATATTTCCCAGCAAGCCATACGATAATTAACTGACGGAGTCTTACGTGATAACGGCTATCATAGGATACGGTTACGTAAAAAAAGGAAATTATTAAGAATCAGAGACAGCTTCCGGTCTCTCGGGTCCGTTCTAGCTTAGATGAGAACGCATGTTTAAATAGTTCTATCACTACTTCTAAGAATATGATATGTTAGCGCATGTTTCATATGGCTGTTAAATGACGAAAATTTGAACAATTTGCTAATTTTCCCTCCATTATTTTCCTATGGTAAAACTAGCATAAGAAGAAACCATAAGTTGGAATAAAAAAATGAATCCAAAAAATAGATAAGGAATACAGAAAAAATGCGAAGTATTTTTTTTTGCAAGTTAAGACTAGTGATATGAGGGGTCAGGAGCACATAAAAGCTTCTTAATTTCCATCGAAACGGAAAGTACATACAATCTGAATATTAAACGAGTGTTTTATCAGGAGTGTTCAAGCTTAAAATGTTTTATTTTCAAAGATTTCCTCTTTTTCCTATTTTTTTGTTTTTATAGTATTTTCCTACTTATATTAATGAACCTGTGAACTAAATTTTCGCGATCGAATTTAGAAATATTTTGCATCACAAGAATTTGATGTAAAATTTCGAATAAATTTCTTTGAATATAATATAATATAATATAATATAATATAATATAATATAATATAATATAATATAATATAATATAATATAATATAATATAATATAATATAATATAATATAATATAATATAATATAATATAATATAATATAATATAATATAATATAATATAATATAATATAATATAATATAATATAATATAATATAATATAATATAATATAATATAATATAATATAATATAATATAATATAATATAATATAATATAATATAATATAATATAATATAATATAATATAATATAATATAATATAATATAATATAAATTTCGTAAGTTTACCACAATTTATATTGGACGACCGCTTACGAAAGCGGTTATTTAAAAGCGTAAGTTCTGCTATGGCTTCTTTGCAATCTGCAATCCTTCTTCAATACTATGATACAATGTTTCGTGATCCACTCGCATTTTAAATTAGTCGTATTCGTACGTACGGATAAGTGGTATTTGTACCACTTAGCATTCCTTTGTTTTTAACAAAGGAATGGAGGAATTTCGAATTTCCTCCCTGACCAACAAAATATAATTAATCGAGAATATTCCATGTTCTTTTTGCAGTGTTCCTTCTTACTATTTTGCTGGGTGCCGTAGCGTCCGCACCATTCTCTCCCGACGACGAAGATAAGTGTCCAGAAATGAATGATTGCCCCATACCATTAGAAGACGAACCCCTGTGCGTCTTTGACGAGCAGGGTCGCGAAAAGATATTCCAAAGCACATGTCACATGGAGATGTACTTCCGATGCAAGGGTCAAGGTATATCCTTCGTTTTATTCTTCTCATTATATCCACTTTCCAAGAGAAAAATAACTTCGTTTATTTCGCTCAAAATAATTCAAATAGTCGACATAATTTAGCGTATTTTTCGGACTAAAAGACGCATATAGAATCTATTTATTTGCTAAAGTAATCGGCAATATGGCTTATAATCTGGAGCAGCTTATGATCCAAATTTTGGTTATAAAATGCGTGCATAGTGTAAATCGAATCCATTCATTGATAGTGTACACGACTGGGAAGATTAATAACGAGGCATTTATCTAATGTCTACAAACCCTTAAGGTCATAATATATATATATATATATATATATATATATATATATATATATATATATATATATATATATATATATATATATATATATATATATGGTTTTACATAAGTTAATCTTAATAAAATATCTTAAACTTAGAACTTAGTTATTTTTGAATCCACATACCTGTTAATTCTTAACGTACCTTTCGTATCGGCTAAGATACTATTATCATATTACGTTTAATCATTAATATGACGCGGGCTGATACGTAAGAAGAGGTGCAAACGTCTTTTAATTGAGATAAAATATAGTTGCACGTTTTAGTTGCACTTTATCGAAACTTATAGAGACTTAATTTGGAGGAAGCTCGCTGAATTAGGAACGGATCCAATTAACGATATGCTGCATGCGATGGTTCTTCGGGATAGCCCTCAAAGTATTTCCGAAAGATCCATCTACTTCGGATAGGACAATAGGATGACGTAAACGGAAGAGGTGGTGTTTTGAAGGACATCTGAAAGAAAGATCTCAGGAGTAATAATAACATCTTTAGTACATGTAGGGATATACGTGGTTTGTTAAAAAAATAACGGGAATTTATTAATTTTGCGCATTTTGAGTGTCCGATATTCCAAACATTTTTTTTAAATGTTGGTATATACTATGTCCCTAGTTTATCGTAAAATTTTCATTTTTGTGTGCAGTTTACTTAAATTGTAGCAGGCGCTAAGGTAAGACGTGTTCCTATGAGCTCGACGATTTTTATTTGTCAAAAAAAATGAAGCAAAGAAATCGTTGCAAGTTTTGCGTAAAATGTGAAATAAAGTTTACCAAGGAGTGTGAAATATTAATATACGACTATGGTGTGTTTGTTACGAGTAAAATAAGAGTTTACGAGTGCTTTGAGAGGTTATAGGATAGCCGTGAACATGTTGAAGATTACTAACGACCCAGACGCCCAAGAACGGATGGAAAGTAGAAAAAGATTTAAGAAAACGTTATGAAAAATAGCTGAATCACTATAAGAGTAGTCTCTGAATATTTTGGCATATCTATTGGCTCATACGTACTTATAATATCAATCTTGAAACGATTCAGGCAGGATTAACTCTTCAGTATCTAGAAACATAATCGGGAAAATATGATACAAATTAATTTTATCCTTGCAGGTTTCGTTCCAGCTTCAAAATTCACCTGCTGAATACAGATGATCCTTAAGAGCATGGAAAAGAAACAAAATATCAAGAAAAACTTCGAAACAAATGTGTAAATCTCAAGTATGCAGACCAAGTTAATAAATCATTCTGTGTTAGCATTCTGCCCACTACAAGGATTAAGCTAAGTTTACTTAATTTGATTGTTCAAATGTGTTATCATTAACCTATGTATAATAATAAAGGATAATCACTTTAGATAAGTTGTTTTGCATGAAAATATGAACATCTCCGGCCCGATGGACCGATGAAGGCTAAGCGAATGAATTGGGTTATATCTAAAAAAAAAGGGTTATTGTACTGAAGCAAGATCTGAAAATGTTATTGAATTAAAAATTAATGAACTGATGTTGATAGTTTGCCACGTTCTATCAGTGGTTCTATGTATCATTTAGTATAACTCATACGCTAATCGGAAAGTCGTATATAATTTATCTTCTTTTTTATTCTTTCTGTTTCGGTCATTTGAAATAAACGTACTTGGTACCTTTTTTCTGAAGCTTATATTTAATTTTTATCCTTAACTTTGTTGTTGACTATTTCTTGTACGTTTCCCAATATTACTCATAGTTTTATAAAAAAAGAACTGAAAATATTACGTTTACTATATCATGTGATAGATAAAGTTATCAATTTAAGATGAATTTCCTCTTTAATTCAAGAAAATATATTTGTTATTACTTCTTGCTGCCAATTGTGAAATTTGCGTCGCATTTCTTGAAAGCATTGATCGAGATAGCAAAAAATTGATATCTTTAAACCCTATTATTTCTTATCATTCATGGCGACAGATTAGATACATTCCTTTTAAGAGGGGAAACTAGTTTAGAGGCTCAAAATTTTAGAATTATATTCTATTACATACAATATTTTATAATTCAGAAGAATTTTTTTAGAGAAACGGTGATATTCACGGCATTGAAAGTTCGTACTTTTGTGCATTAAATTATTAAGTGTATTGAAAAGATTTTTTAGAAAGCATTAACCAAAGATATTGTTTTTATTAGGTCATAAGTAAAGGGTATAAAGACTGGAATTTCCGAACGTCACTCTAAGACTAGCCATACCTAAGAGAATCTATGAATTTGTGTTAGTTTTTGAATTTTATACCTGAGTGGAATGTGCGAAGTCTTATTCTTGAATATCTGTCGATAACGATTTATCATCCGTTTCGCCATCCTACTTTTATATCTTATCTCTCCAAGGTAATTAATTGTCACTTACAATATATGGAAGTGTAGAATAAGATTACAGGCATATCGGGAATTTATACAGACAGATATCTCTGACAAATCTTCTTCTCCAATTGGTACCGTATATCTGAGGGAGGGATGAGGAGAACGTTCTTTGGATCTGGTGAGAAATTCCATTATTTTAATCATATTCTTTTCTTAGAATTTCTCTCCAAGATTACTTACTCATTCTGATGTAAACTAGCCTGTTTGTTTAATTAGAGCACACCAGTTGATGGGTGAAGATGCCATTGGATAGTAGTAGCCTAGAAGATAGAAAACGAATTTTTTAATATTAGTTATGCGATATTATTATGCATATAATATTATTATGCGATAGTTTTCGCATCTACGTGTTTGTTTAATTAGAAGACAGCAGTTGATGGATAAGAATGCCATTGAATAGCAGAAGCCTGTAAATTACGCGTCATTATCACTTGTACTTCTAATCTAACTATCCAGGGTAATGAAAAATCCATCGAAATAGTTCAAGAAAACTAACATTTGAAATAATGATACACATTAAATGAATCTAAAGATGGCTGATAAATAATCAATAGAATGTTGATTTCAGTCTTTCGGAAGATATTTATCAAAATGTACTGAAAGCCCCAAAATAATTTGCACCAAGAATAGTGTATGAAGGCTGATTTCTTGCACTTACAAACTCTAGGTTTTATTTCTTATAGAAAAACTACATCATGTACGATCAAACATATTTCCCTTTTCTTCATCAGTTTGCTTCATGCCATGCGAACCTTATTATTTTTTCAAAAATCGGGGCTTGCAATGGATGATGAAGGAGGATTGGATCTTTCTCTCATCTAGTCCAATTTCCTTCCTTTTGCGAAATTGCGAATGACTGCCTTCGGGAGATTTAAGGGGGGTCTCCCTTTCGACTAGGGCGAATGCCAGGCAGATTACTAATGTCCCCCTGTAAATGTAGAGCTACCACCTGGCCTGGTGCCTATTTGTAGCCATAATGTACAAAAAATTAATAAAATCTTGGTAAAAAAGAAATGAGGGATTCTATATTATGATTCAAGTTTTCATCTGTCGATAAAATTACATAGCAAATGGCTGCAAAGTGCTGTTGACTTTGATGGAATCATCCGTGACGTACATCACGGTTACCCCTACCGTCGACGAATATTGGATTGGATTGGGTTTGGTTTCCCACCCCAAGAATCACCCAGGTATAAACATTCGACGTAGTAATAGGACATTAAGTAGAAATAATTCGTTAATTCACTCGTAAGTTTTCTGAATTTGATAGCCGTAATGAATATACTTCCAAATTCATCTGTTTAGAAATATTTTTTTAACCAATAAATCAAATTTTCTATTTGTCTCTTAAAGGTACATGAAGACCTGAATTTTTCCATACAATTGTGAGTCCACTCTCTGCGGTATTAGAATGGGTAAATTTGCCAAGATTTTTTAACAAAAACCTTCATTTTCAAGTGTGTGAATAAGTAGTCTTTGAGAGCAATCCTAAGAAAAAAGATAAGATTTAATCGCGTAAGAACTCCAAAATAGGTTCATTGCCTCTATCAACTCCTCCCACGAAACTGCTGATAACGGTAGAGATCTTATCTGACAAGGAGACCTTTAGGATTGCGGCACGGGATTCTGGATAAGATCGGTATGGATGTGTAGCTTAGATATTACTTATAACAACCTAGCGAGTTAGATTGCTAATATAAATGCACGTGGTTCGAATCCGGTCGATGCTTCTAAGCAATCTAAAACGCTAGCATCACGCCACCATTTGCTTGTTGATAAGCGGTTGCTGCGGGGTTTATATAGTGAGCGGCTAGAATCGGCGATTTTTGAACATTAATTACAAGGAAACGAGGAAGCGTTGGCCCCTAGTATTTTCAGGTTGTTATAAGTAATGTATAAGCTACACATCCATACCAATCTCATCCAGAATCCCGTGCCGCAGTCCTAAAGGTCCCCTTGTGAGACAAGCGGGTTTGGGTGGTCCCGGCGTGAAATTTGAAAATAATCACAATCTTTAAACGCCTATATTACCTAACCTTAATGCAAAAGCAGAAAAAATAGACAGACATTCTTAATAATGATCCTCAATCGCTCCACGCTAGTCTCATTGAAAAGCCGCGGGACACCTATGTTTACACTCCTTGTCAGATTGCTCTTTGTATCTTGTGAATTCGCGAAATCAAATTAGACTAATTTTCGAGCAACGTTATCTTAGCAAACATAATTTAAGTGAAACGTAACCATCAAAAAAATTACTCATGTAGTTCAATTCGTGCATCTGCTAAAATTTGTTTGTTTCTTGCTTTACGTAGAACCTGTCGCGAGAGAAATTGAGATAAATGTACTTTCATTTGCAACTTATTCTGGGTCGATATCTTGAATAGAACTTTAGTTTTTGAATATTATACCCCACTGAGTGATTGTTGGCTCCGTGCTCCGAATATTAATCATTATCACTTAAATGATCGAGACTCGTTGACCCAAGAGCGTTGTTCAGATGGATCCGAAATTCGTTCCACAAAAGCTGGCAGTACGGGAAGCTTATAGAGAAATAAATGCACGTAAATTGCTGTAAGGGACCTAGCCGCTCCGAAGGTAAGGGGTAAAAATTTAACTTTCATGTATTCGTAAGATACAAAGACTTATCTATAAAAAAATTAGCATTTTATGTTGGATAGGATGGGATGGCAGTTTTAATAATGTTCTCCGCCGCTAAGGCAACCAAATTTTTTCATCCCGTTAATAAATTTATTTCCTTTGTTTATAAGGATGAAAAATCTTTATCATTCTGTAGAATCTTCCTTTCTTATCCAAATTTCACCAACATTTCAGAAAAAATAGACCAAAAATAGCGGAAAATCCGTTTTTTCCGTTTAAGATGGAAATTCTGCGGATTTTGTAGAAAAACACCTACCTACTATGAGGCTATTCAATTCCCCATAAGACAATACTGCCAGGATTTTTAGAACGGCCTATGGGAAAAAATAAATCATAATCAGAGAGAAAAAAGGTACTCTCCTGATTCGCGAGCCACCGTCCCTCCTAGAGCTGAAGGTTCACTGGATACCTATTGGCCGTTCCAAAATTATGGGCAGTATTGTCTTATTAGGAGAGTCGATTAGCTTCGTAGGCAGATCACTTTTTCCGCTAAATCCGCAGGAGTTCTGTCTTTAACGGATAGAATTCAGATTTTAAGTTTAGTTTGATGGATTTTTTTCCGATTTTTTGGTGAAATTTGGATACGGAAGGATGATTCTACACATTGATGAAGATTTTTTATCATATTAACGAAAGAAATAAATTTTATATCGGAATGAAAAAATAGTCGCCTTTCTGGCCGAGAACATTAATAAAACTGCCATTGCTTTCTTCCTATCCAACATAAAATGCTAGTTTTCCTTGTATTACTCTTTATACCTCACCGTTGGGAGGACGATAAAAGGAGCAAAAATATTATTTTTGGATAAATTTTTCAAAAGAATTTTTGAAAGTGGAGATGATGTGATGATGCAAAACTGTTAGATTAGTGAGGCAAGAGCCACCGGTAAGAAAACCATATTTATGTGGAGAGATGTAAAGAAGGAAAGAAGACAATATACGCTAGAAGAGAATAGACAGGATATGGAGTATGGAAATGGCCGATAGTTTTCAATCTGGTCTTTGCGCCCATTTTTATTAACCGGAGTGCCATTAGCAGACCTCCATAAGGATTAAAAATACCGGTGGAGAAGAACCTATTAAAAATATAGATGATTGGTACGAATAGGAACAGGACGGTTTCACGAAGAAAGAAGGAAGCAATATTATCTGGCCCAGTAGCTTTGTTGAGAGGAATATTTGTTAATAAATTTAAGACTTCTTTGGTGGAGGTAAAAATGCGTGATGAGGCGTTGGAGGTCATAGGGATAAGCGGAGGAAGAGACACGGAGTCGGATGTTGTGGAGAAGTTGGAAGAGAAATATTTTCTGAAGGCGAAGACGCTCTCTTCATTCCGGGAAGTATGGTTCCCGAGGACTAATTGTTGAGGAACGTGGGAAGATTTTCTTTTTAGGTTAACGAGAGGCCAAAACGCTAACAATTAGCTCTTTTATCAGAGGTGATATTGTCCACATATAGTTTGATGAGTTTGCAAGTGATTTCTTTGCTCTAAAGTGCGAGGACAGTGTCAGGTGATATACACTTTCTAGGTCTTCAATGACGCTATGAAAAATGTCATAGAAAAGAGGAATTAAGGATGTCCAACGGCAAAAGAGAAAGGCATCGGTTAATAGACAGCCTTGTCTATTAACCGATAAGTCGGCTTTGTTCCACTCTAACTGTTCTAGGGATAGCAGATATGGGAGGTATTCGCGAGAGGAAGATATATTGGGAGTTCCAAAAGACGAAGGATCGGACTCAAAAATATTTAGAACGAAAAACTTTATTATACAAATTTATATTACAATATTATATTACAATATTTACAAATTGACTTATTTTTCGCAGTCTAACATTACATATCAGTGTGACTAAATGGTGTGAAGACTGGCGTCTCGGACTGAACGTTGAAAGGCGCGTAGCAATGAACATGACGCGTTATGGAATCTGCACGAGAAGTATTTAATACTATGACCAGGTGGAAGCGGTGGAGTAGGGGGACCCGTCCATACTACAATGAATTGCCTGGCAATCGTCCGAAGACTGGAGTAAAAAACTTCCAAAAACCTCCAGCAGTCAATTAATAATTACATTACCCAATATAAATATTAACCTTTAACATTAATCAATATACATTATTTGATATACATTATACGATATACGTTGTACTATACACCATATACAACATACATTACACTTGAATACATAACTTGAAAACCAAACCAATATCCTCAACTATTTTATTATCACTTCTTACAGCCTAGATTCACTTGCATTACTTGAAATTACTTGATCACGGAGACTAAATCAAATGATAAAGTTCGTCGCACATCTATCCACTATCACCTGAATTCGGTTTTCATTATTTAAGAGATCTGAAATATAAACGATCAGAAGAAGTTACTTTCTCAAAGTCAAAGAAAAAGAGAAGTGAAGAATAAGAAGTGTTCTCTAGTTAATTTAATTTCTTAAGAAATTCATACTTACAGTAGAAGAAAATCTCTGCTATCGGAACCAATGGAAGCGTGGACAGTGCATTTTAACTTCTTAACAAATCCGAAATACGCAACAATTTCATGGTAAATTTCTTCTGACTTGATTCGTAATATGAAGTTTCTTAATGATATGAGACTGTTCAATCTATAGACCCAAAAGTGGGCGCACCCAGGAATTCATTTGTTTTTGTAGGGGGCCGGTAACGGGAGGTCGACGTCGAGGGAAGGATAGCAGAACGGCAAGACCCTTGACGGAGCACAGGTGTGGGAAGACCAAGTGAAGCCTCGTGAAGTCAACAAGGACCAAATCAAATGGACATGTTCTTCACAATTCCATTAAGGGATCTGAAATATAATTGATCAGAAGTAGTTAATTTATAAGCTCAGAGAAAAGAAAAAGAAAATAAAGAATAAAAGATGTCTTGTAGTGAATTGCGTATTTTAAGAAATTCAGATTTCAATTTCTCGAGCGGCAGAAAACTAACCTCTTATTTTGTTCTGTTCGTCTTTCATTTGGTTACCGTATTTGACGGCATAAAAGACGTCATCAAGTAGGCCGCACACAAGGAAAAAATGTTCTATACTATCTTTCGAATCATATAGCTTAGGTGATCCATTAGAAAAATATGGATTCGATGGACCTGGCTGTGACAGTGCTTCTTCACCAACTGATTGACTACTTTGTGTGCTGGAACTACTACTTGTTAATTTTATGAGAAAGGGCTCCAAATTGTCCTGAAGTTCATCAGCTTTCCACATATCTTCCTCTATCTTTTTGACATGCCGGCAGTAGTTGCTCCAGTGTTCCGCGGTTACTGCTTCGAATGCCTTTTTTATTAAATCGTGCATTTCTTTTGCACGGAAGGTCAAATTATTTGCAGCTATGAACCTTTTTAACTGACTCCATACCAACTCTATAGGGTTCAGTTCACAATGGTACGGCGGAAGTCTAGGTTGAGTATTTCGTTCTAACTGAATCTAAAATTTTTAAAAGTTCAATCTTCAAGCACTTTTCTGGATAATCTATTCCCTTTAATGACAACCACGACATCATTTCACTCTTACTGTTTGAGGAAATAGGGATTCTTTCTCGCTTCTTAATGTGATAGCTGGCATTATCCATAACGACGACGGAGCCCTCACTGATATTTGGTAATAGGTTAGATATGAACCATTCTTCGAATCTCGTGCTATCCATTTCTTCATGATAGCCCCCAGATTGCTTTTTAGCCAGAAAAACTAGTCTCGCAATTTTAACAAAACCTCATTCACTCCCGGCACATAAAATAACAAATCGAGGACCCTTCCCTGCCGGTCTTTTTAAGCCAGTAAAAAACCTTCCACCATTGCTTGTCTTGAAGAATTGATGGTAGAATCCTTCCATGCCTTAGAAGAAGCATGTCCAACATTGACCCAAGTTTCCTCCAAATATATAATTTCTCTACCTTCTTCACGAAATTTTGCAATATTTCTTAAATACACGTGACGCATGGCAATGATGTCAGTCCTTTCTATCAATAAGGCCTTATTCCCCCTTTTCTCAAATTGGAAGCCAATTTCCTTCAGATACCTCCAAAAGGTTGAACGTTTAAAATTGGGAAGAGTGACATCGTCGTTCACTGCTTGCAAGATTACATCGATAGTCGGAGGAATATTCTTAAACAAAATGAATGAACCTGACGAAGTACAGCACTTCTCACAAAATCGTCGTACTTAATTACTCTGCTTGATCGATAAATATTTCCGATTTTCCTCTCCTTACGTGGTGTCACAAGCGGTCCTTTACTGGCCTCTTTCTTAATTAAAAAAATGTACTTCTACTAATACCAGTTGCCTCACATGCTCTTCGTACGATAGCTGTATCACTTTCGTCACCAAAAATTTTCCTTAAGTATTCGTATACACATATCACTGTTCTTCTTTCACCACTTCTTAAAATTTTCCCTTTCCCTTAAAAATTTCACAGATCAAAAAATACGAACAGCTCTGTAAGGAAAAACTCCGATAACTATAATCCACCTCTGATATAAGAGGGAATTGCAAGCGTTTTTGGACTCTAGTCAACCTGAAAAGAAAATCTTCACGAATCCCTCAACAGTTGTCCTCGGTAACCATACCTACCAAAATGAAAAGAGAGTCTTCGCCTTCAGCGAATACTTCTCCTCCAACTGTTCCGCTACTTCCAATTCTGTGTCACTTCCTTCTCTTCACCCTGTGAGCTCCAACGCCCTATCCCTTATATCAACTACATACAGCGAGGTCTTAAATCTATTAATTAATATTCCTATTAACAAAGCAACTGGGCCAGATAACATTGCTTCCCTCTTCCTCCGTAACACTGCCCAGTCTCTATGCCGCCCAATCACCAATATCTTCAATAAGTTCTTTTCCACCGGAGTGTTTCCATCCTTATGGAAATCTGCTAATGTAACTCCGGTCCATAAAAACGGCCGTAAAGACCAGGTGGAGAACTATCGGCCCATCTCCATACTCCCTATACTGTCCATTGTTTTCGAGCGCATCATTCATAACCGTCTTCTTTCCTTCTCTCTTCCTTACATCTCTCCGCATCAGCAAGGTTTTCTTCCCGGTGGTTCCTGTCTCACTAATCTGTCCGTCTTACAGCATCACATCATATCCACTTTCGAAAATTCTTCTCAGCTTGATGTTTGTTATCTAGATTTCAGCAAAGCCTTTGATACCGTCAACCATCTTCTTCTCAAACATAAACTAGAGTATCGTTTCAATATTCACGGACCTTTCCTTTCTCTTCTCATGAATTTTCTTAATCAGCGCAGCCAACGAGTTGTCCTCGATGGATACGTCTCCCCATCCTCCCCCGTAGCGTTCTTGGCCCCCTAATGTTTGCCCTATATGTTGACGACCTGGCGGAAACAATCGAAGCCACTGGAAGTAGTGTCCTTCTGTACGCTGACGACTGTAAGGTTTTCAGACGGGTGGACAGCGCAGTAGACTGTCACTCTTTGCAACTTTCTCTCGACGCTGTTGGTTCTCGAAGTGGGACTTAAAAATTAATCCGAATAAGTCGTCTTTCATGTCCTTTAGTCAAAAGAAATTATTATATCCCTCAAGATATCACGTTAATAACGCCGAGATAAGTAGAGTCCTAACCCACAATTAATTGATAAATAAATAAACTAAAGGTTTGAGTGACAATCGACTTTGGAAACTCAATATGTGAGACATGAACTACTGCAATAAAACTCAAGGGATGGTCGACGACATACTTTTGGAGCTTTGTTTTCCAATCGCAGCTGGGCCATTGAGTAGGGTACCGCTATACCCTAAATTTTTGGGTTTATCCGTAAGTTTTCTAAGAAGGTTCCCTCAAGATAACTGAAGAATTAAGAAAAGAAAAAAGCAAGTAGAAAGAAAGTAGCAGGCGACTACATTTTTCAACTCATTTTGTGAAAAAGTCGCGGTATTTCCTTAGATTTCTTCTCGTAATTTCTCCGAAAAACTATTAATATAAATTTTGACAACATAAGCGGAAAGTGAATAAAAAGAGGCAAATATTGATACCAAAAAATATGTGTTATCTTGAAAGATACACCTAAAGTCCTCGATTCGAAGAAAATCGCAACCGATTCTCAGGATTTCTTGAAAGTATAACTTTTTTATTTTTCCTTCGATTATTATAATTTTTAAACTTGAATAATTTGCACTAGGTTGTTCACAAATCTTTTTCCTAATTATAGATAAAGTTTAAAACCAAATTCTTTCAATTTCATTTTTTTCTACAGATTTGGCAACAGCGCACTGGAATCTCTCATTTAAAATGTACAGGTTCATAAGGAATGCATTGTCTCTTCATAACGTGAAACGGAGTATACTAGCCAGTGCGTCGGTCTACCGACCAACCAACCAACCAACCATAAAATGCGCAGGAGAACCTTTGCTAACGGGGATTTAGCGGCACTAGAGTACATTTTTGGTTGGCTGGCGATGGGAATAGTATCAAACATTCCGATTTCTGGAAATTTCCCTGCATCATTTTGCCATATTCTCGAGGACACGCATCAAAAATTTTTGGAATCTAGAGGAAACCTTCACCTCTATTAATCGGACTCCCAGAGATACTGACAGCGAAAAATTTTTTTTGGAAACCTTCTGGAGGGATTCGGAAGAAACATTGTCTCTCCTCTTTTCAAGCATTTCTTGTGACGTCCGTTTTTAAGTGTACGATCACACTGTAATTGTAATTGTGGTTGTGTGGTCCTAAGATATAAATAAATAAAAAAATAAACAAATAAATAAATAAATAAATAAATAAATAAATAAATAAATAAATAAATAAATAAATAAATAAATAAATAAATAAATAAATAAATAAATAAATAGATAGATAGATAAATAAATAAATAAATAAATAAATAAATAAATAAATAAATAATAATGTCTATATACCAGATGGGTTTTTGTAGTTGAAGTTATACATACATTTTATCAGTTAAGGGTTACTTTTGCATACTGCTAAACAAAATGATTGGATATAAAACACAATTTTGGTCCATATTTTCTTTAAAGGATCAATTTATTTGTCTAATAAATATAAAAAAGTAATGTATTAAATATGAATGATGTACGTATCACCGATTCTGTCACAAATATTTATAAAGAATCGTTAAATTTTGGAAACGAATCCAGCGCGCTGTTTCCAATTTCGTATAAGAGATTAGTTAACGATATAGCTTCAAAAATTTTTATTAACTGAGGTAAAATAAAAATACTTACAATTTTGAGATTCAGATAGGTTTCTTTCAATATAATAAGTCAGCTAAACTAAAAATTACTCCTCAACAATGATTTGTAATTCTTCAGGTTCGTGATCATCGCATGGTCCAACAAAATACTTTGAAAAGGCTGTGAAAAATAGACATGAAAGGTCATAGATCTCAATTTCACTATTAATACGTAATAAGTTTGGTAATCGACTTCATAAGATTCTCACACCCATTAATATCGCATCGATTCCAAAACCTATATGTATGTAGTCGACACCTGACATTTTGTCTACTTGCCATAATATAAAGTATGATAACTCTGTAAATAGGATATAAAAATATATATAATTTATACTTACCATGGGGATGCTCGCAGTTGTAGTTCTCCAAAACGCATATACTAGCGAATTCTCTGCTAACGGAATCGTTGTACGCGCAAACAGGATCGTATATGCGACTGCATGGGTGGTTACAATCCAATAATATCTGCTTCACGGGCATTATCAGTAGAAATATGAATAATATACCTAACACTTAAAAGAGAAAGAGTTCAGAGGTCAAACAATGGGCAAAGAACAGTTTTTTAATATTTTGTAATTCATGTTATTTTGTATAAAAACTATAGCTTTTTAGACGAAGAACATGGGGTGAATAGCGTCAACATTTGATTTTTTTACTTATTAAGTATTTATATTTTTTATTCTTCATTAAGTATTACTTATTAAGAAATTTATTTTTTGCGGTCTAACATTACATATAAACATGAAAACAAATAGTAACCGAGCAACAAAATACTAATGCACTAACAATAATAACTTTCTTGTATGTACTAAATTATTTTGGTGATTATTTTATTATTAATTAATAGGTCTACCGGAATGTTCTGTCCGTTTTTAGAATGAAACAAAAGAATAGATTTTTTCATACTTTGAATAAAGATTATTGAATAATTTAATTGCCATCATTATTTGACAGAACTTTCCGGTAGAGCTAATACTTTAAAAGAAGATGGGGGAATTGGTGGGAACAGCGTCCATACAATTCATTAATTTTGATACGTTAATAATAAATTCTTACTAAATTTAAGTCCCCTCAAAGATGCCATGATTCTTACTGACTTGCTTCACACAAAATTCCTTGAAATGAGACCAAAGCAAATGAAAAAGTTCGTCGCACTTCTATCTACTCTCACCTGGATTCGGTTTTAATAACTTAGGAGATCTGAAATATAAATGATCAGTAGAAGTCACTTTGCTCAGAGTCAAGGAAAAAGGGAGTGAAAGTGAATAATAAGAAGTGTTTTATAATGTATAGCATTTCTTAATAAATTCATACTTACAGTACAAAATCAATTCTCTGTTCTCAATCAATCAATCAGCACCAAGTGAAGCGTGGACAAGACCATTTAATCATAAAATCGTCTGCATATCAATAATTTTATCCATATATAACATTTGATAGGAAGAAGATGGTGGAATTGGTGTGAATAGTGCCCTTTCTTTTCATGAACCATGAAATGTGCGCTTTAAGTTATCAAATCCAAAATACTCAACCATTTTATTATAAATTCCTACTGACTTGATTCACTCACATAAAAGTCCTTAACACACTTTAAAAATCGCACTCGCACACTTAGACGCCGTGGAAGCCTTCGCAGTAATGTTCTTAACACATTAAACAAAAGTTAATAAATAAGATCGTTGCACTTGTATACACCATTATCTGTATTATCCTTATCATTTCTGAAATATAAATAAAAAGTATGTACTTTGCTCAGAGACAAGGAAAAAGAAGAGTGAAGTATAAAAAATTCCTTCTTGTAAATTGCATTTCCTAAGAAATTCATACTTACAGAGCAATACAATTCTCGGCAAACAGAATCCTTGGATACTCAGGCGCAATCATAATATCGTGTCGATAGGGACCACGTGGATGGTGGATTTGGTATCCGTTATAGGGTCGGAGGATTCCGTGGCGATTGATTGTCATGATCGATTCACGATTCGGGATTCTACCGCGTTGTATGAAGCAGCAACGACGTTTCGGCTACACCCAACTCAAGGAAAGTAGATTTCTTCCTCAGGGGGAAGAGTTATTATCCGTCCGGTATATCCCCTTTTATACTGCTCCTCTACCTCTCTAATATAGGACTTTGGAATGACCAGATATGAATGATGTAAACAGAGAGAGATATTTCCTTCATGGAAAATTTTATCTCACAGAGACAAATTAACATATAACATATGGAATTGGAAAAACCAAGAGCGGAGGGGAGGGGAAGAGCACAGGATTACAGGATTTGACTCAGCGCTCAGATTGCTAATCATTGTTACTTTTTGCTCGAGACTCATCAACCCGTAAGCGTAATTCGGATTGATCCGGACCCGCTCTCGGTTATAAAATTCAAAAACTAAAGTTCTATTCAACATATCGACACGGAAAACCTGTAAATGAAAATAACAACATTTATATCAATTTCCCTCGCGACAAGTTTTTCATAACTTAAAAAACATAAATTTTTAGGCGATGTATAAATTTGACTGCAGGATTCAATTTTTCGGAGGTTGCGTTCCACTTAAATTATTTTTTACTAAACTACAATGACTCAAAAATTAATATAGTTTGACTTTTATGCATTCTTAAGGCACAAAGAGTAATCTAAGAAAAAACTAGTACTTTACGTGGGATAGGATGAGAGAAATGGCAGTTTTAGTATTGTTCACGGCTGGTAAGGTGTCCATTTTTTTTAAATTCCGCTGTAAAATTTATTTCTTTTGTTTAAATGTTGAAAATACTCCGTCAATATATAGAACCATCCTTCCTTATCCAAATTTCACCAAAAAATTGGAAAAAAATACACCAAACTAAGTTGAAAATCTTAATTTCATCCGTTGTGAAGGCAAATTTTGTGGATATCGCGGATATTCCGGAAAAATGACCCGGCGTACGAGGCAATTCGATTTCCCCGTAAGACAATACTGCCTAGAAAAGTGGAACAGACTATACTTATAATCATCACTCTGTATCGATAGTCTGTTTTTTTTTAACTCGTCGGGAACAAATCATCCGTTGGAACGCCTTTTAACACTTTCCGTCTTTGTTATCCTCGGGCTGTCTTGGCACTTTTTTCACAAACACTTTTCAAGATCTTCTGAATTCTGCATGCTCACATCAGCCTCGATGAACAGCCCTTTGAAGCCCTTTTTCATCGCCGGTCTCTTCTTCCGTGGCGGAAAACGATATGTAGAATGCAACTGCGAATTCGGTGAGCCGGATATCTCCAACGTCGCAGACGGCATCGGTCCTCTCACGACGATCGCTTTCCGTCCAACTCCACTCTCCGCTGTGGCAGTCTCTCCGAGGACAACTCCTCCTTCGGTGAAATATTGAGTATCTTCTTCGGCAAACTGGAGTCAAGGGTTGAATCCTCGCCATCCTGGCTGACAGAAGAGGTCACCCGCGATTCCGATCCCAACGAAACTCGTGCGGCTTCCGTTGTGGCGCAGCTCTTCCTACCCCCGCAGATGTTAGCCATCGTAACGCAGTACTAGATGTCGTTCCTGTTCTTGGCAGAACAACTCACTAGTCGATGCCCGTATCTTTTGTAAATTCCACATAACAGTAATGGGTAATTCTTTAGCAAATGTCCCTTGTGACCGAATTGAAACAACTTTCCGCACAAACGGTACGAAAGTACATACATACATAAATAGGTCTTTATTAGGCGAAATTGGGACTAAAAAGTCCCATCTTCCGGCGAATACATTAATGTAATTAATGTATTCAGGTTAAAAGTAATGAACTGAAGTGTTGCACTGATTGCTATCAAAGTCTTTCTTGGTCTTGGTGGGGAGCTTGCGCGACTGCGGTTCAACTAAGATTTCTCGGTCTCGATAATTTTGCACATTTGCCTCCTCTAAGAACGCAAGTTCTTCTGCTTCTAGAATATTTTGCAGGTTTCGTAGCGACACAAAACGGCCAATTTCTTCCCTCAATCTATGAAGAAATTATAATAAGAGACGATTTTCCATCGTGAATTGGACCGAATCTGTTGGTATATTATGATACACCTCTTTAATTTGAAAAGCAATCTTACGCAATCTAGAGGAGTACTCTATCACTATCTCTTTGAAACCTTGCACGCAACTGAAAAACATTTACTCGAGGGAGAAGAGAGACATACTAGGACTGAACCTACGTCTGCAGCAAGGCCTCTTAAATCGCGCGGCGCATAGTAGTTGCTTATCGGTCATAGAACATAGGCGACCAGTTGACAGAACGCAATCAAGAAATTTGGATATCAAGGAATTGTGGAACAGACTATAGTATTTATTGTTATTTTTCTTATCCTACTTTTATCGTGTTACTATTTTTGTATTGCAACTGTTTGCATTTTATAATTTATATTGTACATTCATTAGTTACAGTAACTCAGTTGCTCTTACATTGTACATCAGTTACTCTTTGTAATCTAGATTAGAAGCTCCACCATACGTATTGAATTGTAGTTCCAAGAAGATTAGTATCCTGATAAGTTTCTTATACTATTAAGATGCAGATAAGAGGGTTGTTATTTTTATGACATTGATAAATAAGAAATGACAGTAAATGATAATAATCTGATAAAGAAATTTTCCACGAAACGCTGTGTTCTTTGGATTATTTCGATGGTATGGATTTCGATGGCCTTGGAAAAAGTCTGATATGACCGGGAATCGAACCCAAGTCTCCCAATTGCCGGTCGGGTGCTCTGTCCGTAGAGCTATCCAGGCAGAATATTTCAATAAGCTATTCGGGAAACTTCGTGTGGCAAGGACGTTGCGATTTCGTCTATGTGGTGGCACCGATCGCCGTCATGGTTTCCATAGAAGCACCCGACACACAGAATGAAGCTAAGGTATGAACCCCTTAAGGTATCAACATAAGGAATATCGGACAGTATCGATTTAAATCATAAGGTATATTTCTCTATGGTATTCTCTAAATCTCTAAAAATTTTTCCTTCGTTCCCGACTCTTACAGTGCTATAAAAAGTGGTCAACCGTAAAGGTTATCGTTTTTATACAAAGCTATCTTTCCGCAACCCACCAGTTTTTCGTAATTTTTAGTGCAGATTTAATTTTTTCTCATTAGGGAGAATTTGCGCTATGTTATACTATTCGTTTTGAATCAGATGTGGTCGTTCGACGAGGATTGTCATAACAAAATCGGGCATAGGGGATTCGTCAGACTAGAATCATGGATGACACGAATTTAATTTACCTATTCCGGTATTTTTAATTTTCATCCATTACTGTAAGAGTAAAAGTCATTAATTCTGCTCGCCGGGCTTATTATGAAGAAATTTATATTTAGAAGAATACTCATACTGTCAATAAAGCATAAATGAAGGGTGGAATAATTCAACCGTAAATTATTCTTACGTTCGAAAACAGATATGAAGAAACCTTCCTCCATCCCTCCGTACATCGCCAGTTAGTGCCAACAGCTCCAAAAAAATCAGCAAATGATCCTCCTCACCTTTTGCTTGTTCTCAAAATTGTCACTTAGTGCGCTCTGAGAGGAGACCGTTAAAATGGTTAATCTCTTAGCGCTGGTAAGTGCGGTGCAGAAGCAGTGCACGAGAGGGTTGAAACTTTCATAGTGTAATAAGTATGACGACTTCTAGCGAGTAGCAAAACGTTTGATATACACACTTGGTTAAGTAGAGAAGCAGTTTATAACTGACACAGTTTGTAACTGAAACTTTCAAAGCCTTTTTCACAATATCGTGTTTCTGTAATATGTATGGACGTTTACGCAAAAACTATTGTGACTATTAGACTTATATTTAAAACATTCAATTTTTCATTACTGATAATGAGATAATACAACTTAAAAATATGTTACATGCAAAAAGAATAAATTAGTTACTAATACAAAACTAAATATACATAGTGATGCCGCAAACATAAATAACATGCATAAAGACCAGCGCACAGCCGTTATTCTGACCGAGAGGTAGGTGCTTCATGTGGTGCTTCTAAAATGATGATGATGATAGCTAGTACGAACAATATATATATATTTATCTGTACAGATATACCTCACTTATCGCAGGAGACCGATTCCAAGTCCGATAACGATAACTGAATTTCCGCGAACTAGGGACGCTATATTTATATAATTACTTATCTTATATTTGGACGCTTTAAAACCATTTCCGTATTGTTTACAACTGTACACACAAAATAAACACACACAGAACACTGTAAAGTAAACCGCTCTCTGAGAAAGCTTGAAGCGAATGGCAAGGAAAATACAGAGCAATAGGTTTTTTATAGGTTGTTCGGAAAGTAATTTCGTTTTTACCCCTCAGGGGACTTAATTGAATTTTTCGAAACCAACTTCACACTTTAGCCGCATAACCATTATATGTCTTGAGAGCTGATATTGCAAGGCTTCTGTGTGAAAAAGTTATATTAATTCTACCCAGCAGTTTTTGGTTGGTGCCCTTTTAAATATGGAGAGCAATTAGCAGCATTTTCGTCATATTTTTACTTTTTTACTATGGAAAAGGTAAAAGTGCAGTCCAAGCGAGAAAGAACTGACGGATGTATATGAAGAAGGCGTGTTAATACTGTTAACACGCCTTCTTCATACACATCACGCCAGTGCCAGAATTGGTTTGCAAAGTTTCGATCCGGTAATTTTGATGTCGAAGGTGCACCACGTTCGGAAGGGCCAGTTGAAGCTGATAAAGACAAGATAAAGGCATTAGTTGATGCAAATCGGCGAATAACCACATGAGAGATCGGTGCGAGGTTAAATTTGTCGAATTCGACTGTTTATGGCCCCTTGAGAGGCCTGGACTCAACCTCGAAGCTCGATGCGTGGGTGCCCCATGTTCGTACGGAGCGAAATTTGTGTCGTCGCGTTGACGTGTGTGATACGCTCCTCAAACTTCAGGTAAATTATCCATTTTTAAGCGGATTATTGCTGAGGATGAGAAATGGGTCTTATACAACAGTGTGAAGCGCAAAAGGTCATGGAGAAGAAAAGATGAACCGGCTCAAAGCGTTTTAAAAGCCAACATTCACCAAAAAAAGCTGATGCTGTCCGTTTTGCGGGATTTCAAAGGAATCTTTATTCTTGAGCTTTTATCGGAAACACAACTATTAATACGGAAGTTTATTGTCATCAGATGGACAAATTGAATGATGCGCTTAACCCTTTTACTGCGGACCCACTTTTCGAGGTGTATGCCAAAATTGCGGAGGTATTTCCCGCAAAAATGCAGGTTTTTGTTTAGTAAGTTGTAATAATTGTAAATACGGTTATTCATCCTTATATTTTTTACCATTTATTAATCATATCATAAGGTTCGAAATGAAAATAAATTTGCGCGTTTACCGTTTTTATTTAATATTATAAAAATTTATATATCTGGAAACTAATAAATAATAATACAAAATATGCATTTTAACGATAGTTTAGCCATAGAAAATCAAAATAAATGTTTATTATTTCACATTCAGTCAAAAGCGTAGGCTTTTAACTATTGAAATATACAATTTTAATGAAGAAATTGCGATAGCTTATTCAAAAATTGCATTTTAAGAAATATCTACCCTCTGGCACTTGTGTTGCGGGAAGCATACACCATTACGTAATTTCTTACATTTTGCACTAAAGGTGCGTGCTCGTCTCCTCTTTCCTCTTTTACTATCAACTAGCACACTATAAATGTCTTTCTCTTTTCTTTGGAGTACATTTTTAAAGCTTTACTTCCCCAATAAGGGATTATTATGATGTTCCACGGGTGACATTTTTATTTGAAGCCACTACTAGGAAAGGTCTTATATAATACTAATTACAAACGATAAGCATGTCATTGGTTTCATGTCTGCGGATAGATTTTCTTTATAAAGAACATAACTCTTCAAAAAACGCTAGAAAAAACCTTAAAACACCTTATTTTCCAGTATTTGAGTGCACGCCGCTCATCGAGATACGCATATACCATCATATTAGATGAAAAATAAAATTAAAGATGCCTAATTCAGCACAAATATCGGTTTGTTTCTCACGTATAAGCACCAGAGATAACAAAGAAGAAAGCAGAAGTAACAGATAGGCTCTAATGGAGGAGTTCTGCTGAGTAGAAAAACAGGGCCGATAGATCGGCCCTACCGCAGTTTTCGCATAAGCACGCCGGGCCGATAGATCGGCCCATCCGCAGTAAGAGGGTTAAACAGAAGAGGCCAGAGTTAATAAACGGGAAGGGTGTATTGTTCCACCTAGACAACATAAGGCCTCATACAATTTGGTCACTCGCAAAAAGCTTTTATAGCTTGGATGGGACATAATGCAAAAGCCACCATATTCTCCAGATCTAGCGCCTTCGGATCACTATTTGTTTGGGTCCCTGCAAAATTTTTTGGATGGTAAAACCTTTACCTCAAATGAAGATGTCAAAAACCACCTGAATCAGTTTTTTGCCAGCAAGGACCAAAACTTTTATGAGCAGGGAATCACGTTACGGCTAGAAAGATGGCAAAAGGTGTTGGACTAGAATTGCCAATATATAATTTAATAAAATATTTATTCACTATACGAAAATTGTCTTTCATTTTCCCCCAAAAAAAACGAAATTACTTTCCGAACAACACAATATTAGGCATCGGTCATAGCACTAATCGGTTTGCACCAAACTCATCATATTAACTTCCTGTATTTTTATTTTCTTTTTCACAGTTTTAAGTATCGATCGATTGGTCGATTTGTAGCTGTGTTTCGCGTAACATTTTCGAGCACGTCCGGAAATGGGGAGATTTTTTGTTATCAAAATACATTAGTTTGGCCTAAACTTGACATTTACCAAAACTAAGCGATCAAATTACGAAGAATACGTTTTTATATAAAAAAAAATTCTTAACAATTTTATACACAAACAATTAAAAAAATTCGATAAGAATCGATTCACGGGATCAAAAGTTACTGGTTACCAACCTAAATGTTTACTTGGTTATTGTGAGGCAGTGTTTTAAGTGTCTCCGCCCCCTTAAAAACCCGCGAAGTCGTGAATCCGTGATAAGTGAGCTGCGAAGTAAAGAGGGATCACTGTATATCCCTTAATGTCGAAAATAATGCTATCAGATTGATGACAAAATTTTAATTTAGGGTTTTATCGGAATGTTAATTCACGTTGAGGAATCTTATTCTCACCGAGTCATTCCAAAGTCAAGACGTTATTATCTATTACGCTTTCCGATCCGCTTTTTAGTTGTTTTGAGCTGACTTCTCAACAGAGGTCACTGATGTCACGGGTCAATGGCAACAGGTTCACCTTTGGAAATGGCGCTTCCCATGGCCGTACACCATAACACCTTCGTTGGAACTCTGCGGAACCTTTTAATTTCCTATTCGTCGGCGTATCGTTAATGTAAGGGCGTGAGGACCAACAGGAAGTCGGAATACCTCGGAACTCGAAGGGTGTATTTAACATTTATAATTCGCGTTCTCAGAGAAGAGTGAGGGAGGGGATCTGACCTTGCGACCGGTCTTCCCCTCTCGGTTCCTCCTTCCCACGATCATTGAGGATAAAAGAAGCTCAAAGCACCTTTGGTGTTTTCGAGTCGAACAGCCATGAAGAACGGGTGTGCTGCGGTTTTTGGTGAGTCCCTTACTTGCGTTTGAAATTGGTTCTCGATTTGCTTGAGACGTAGAGAGGTTCCTATTGCAACATTCGCGGTTTCGTGTAGCAATTAACTTCTCTATAGAGTGTCTGAAGAGTAATCAGTATCCACTCGGTTCTCTGTGGTTTAGAAGAGGAAAAAGTTTGGGACAAGGAAGACGTGGAAGAATTTTAATCGGTTGGCGTTGTTTGAGGTAGGCATTCCGTGAGCTGCGGAGGAACTATTTGGCCTAATATACGAAATAGATAAGGGAAGGAGCATTTTAAGACGCTGGATTTGCGTTTACGCAAGGGAGTAGATTGAATCTACTAAAATTATGAGTCGTAATATAAGTATGTAGTAGATTTAAATTCAGAGGGTCGATTCACGTCTCAATTTGGTGGGTGTCTTATTTAGACGCTATGGAGTATTCATCGGTACATACCAGGATTAAGGGAAAACAGGATAGATATTTAATTCCAGATATTTATAGAGCACTAAAGCCGCGCTATCTGGGAGTAGTCAACATGTTTCGTCGAGTCATTTTTTTCAATTTAAAAATAATAATTATACTATAATTTGTGAATTTAATTCGTAATACTTCGTTAGGAACCCGATGGATATTTTTTTTAGCCCATCTTTCTCTCTCTCGTAGTTATTACGTAAAAGGAGTCATTCCATTTATCCGCTTCCCTCTGTTAGATTCGATTTATGTTAATTGAGAAATCATTGTATGCTTAAACCATTGACTATATTGGGATCTGATGTGAAAGGGATGCTTACCAGAGATGGATTTTGGTCCAGGTATCTCTCGGTCGTCTCGAACAGCAATTAGCTTTTTTTTGGTCCTCTCCATTCGGAAAGTGCGTCATTTCTCAGACAGAGGTATTCTTTGGATTTTCTTCGTCGCATTAACGCAAGGCGAACTCGTCACCTATTCAAATTAAAATAAGTTATTTTAACCTAAAATCAAACGAAGAATAAGACGTATTAGACAACATCTAGCATTCAGATTTATTTTAGATTATATATCTTTTTCATACACATTTTTACACTCGCCGAATATTTACATAAATTGCGAGTAATGCATCCCTAACTAATTTAATGACGCTCAAATTTAAAGTTCATTTTCTGGGGCTAGATTAAAGTCGAGCGGGTCTTGTATTTTTCTCCATTCAAATGGATATAATTCGCATTCTTTATTTATGGGTGTGATTGGGTGAGGGAATAAATCGAAATAATAAATCAAACCTGATTTTTCCTCTTTGGTCTGGATGAACCGGTTCGGCCTGGGGAAGGAGTTAAAGGACGTCTGTAATTCTTTTTTCTTCATTTTGTTCTATTTGGATTATTGGAACTTTCCTGACAGATCAAGACGAATAGATACATTTTGATTTACGAGAAATTCATCCGAAGTAAAATGGGATTGCTCGATAGCAAAGGGATAAAGAATTCATTGTCGTCTCTCGATATTTATCATGCATTATCGTGGTGATATAACATGTGATTCAATATACGTAGATAGTTAAAGTCTTAGGAGACAACTTTGCTTAGCTCTCGATTACTGATGGTAAAATTTCTCTACTCATGATCCACGAACTCAATGTTTCCCTGATGAAATTCAATCGTTTATTTTCTGTACTTATTAATTTAATATACCATAATAATGAACATTATTACCAAATAAAAATGACAATTTCTCCAACGTTATTTCATATAACGTTGGAGAAATTTAACTTTTTCTACTTGACGAAAAGATTTGTATTTTGTTACAAGAGAGTTTGAAAATTTCACCTTCAGAATTGCTTTCGGTTATTCTGGGTTAAACGGAGAGAAAACCTCTCAGTCCCAGATATGATCTTAAATAAAGACGTATTCTATTATTATTATTAAAAAGACCTATGGCTAAAACACGTTATATTCATTGCCGACCCGTAGAGGTATGTAGAAGATAGACATCGACAAGTATAGAATTCAATACACAAAGTCGTTTTATAATTTAGGGCGAGATTAATTATTCATTAATGCAAAGAATTAATATTATCGCGTTTTGAAAGACGGTCATTACATATAATGATTCTTACACAATTTACATGAAAAGTGTTCGATTCCTTTCCACTATATAACTTCTGTTTTTGCAATTTCGTTCCTATTCGTTTTGGCATTCAGCTATCCTCGCCATCCTTCTGCACTTCGGTGCGGGACAGGACAAGTGCCCCGTGTACTGCACGTATCTGGAATACAGCCCCACGTGTGGAATGAGAGCAGACGGGACCAAGTACCAATTCGTGAACACGTGCGACTACAGGACATATGAGTGCAACCATCCTGGAGGTAAGTAATTTGGTCTGACGTTAAATTAAATACGTTACTTGGATTTTACGATATATGAAAAAAGAAAAAAATATAATTACTAAACACGCCGTCATAGAAGATTGTTATGTAAGATAAGGTAAGACAAAGTAGGAAGGCGAAAGTTAACTTTGCGTGGAAAGTTAACGCTGCTGGAAAAATACAAGGTTTTTAACACACGTGAAGAAATTGTATGAGTATCGGTACTCGAACCCAGGTTTCCCTCACAGTTCCATTGATCCAGTCATCATGCTTCCTTGTGACAATTTCGAACACGATGCTAAGGAACCGGCAAATGAAAGATTAGGGTACGAGTCCTGGTCATGACAGACTTTTTTTACGCCTGATATAAACTTTATTTTATTATATTATTAATTTATTTTATTATTTTCTTTATTTTATTATTATTTTACTTATTTTATTATTATGTTTTATTACTTTATTTATAAAATAAAACTGTGGAAAAAGTACGATCCCGTCTTGTTCTTGTGTGTTTTCGTGATGTTATATATATTAAGATTGTTTTAAAATACAAAATTTGGAAAATTATCGTTCTTAATTTTAATGCAGTATCTTTCCAGCAATTTCAATTGAATTTTGTGGAGAAACTTTTCATTGTTCAACAGATTTCTCGTCAACACCATTAAAATATATTGTCTGATTATATCAATTGCTTTCTTTCGTTTCAGAATTCATTTCCATAAGACCTGGGCCTTGCCTTTGATGCAGAACGAGCATTACGCCACAAAAATGTCAAAAACGCCTTTTAGAAGGGGCATATCTCAATAAATTATGTTCTTACTATCCGATCTTTTATTCAATTCGATACTCAAGCACCCTTAAAATCTATTATGTAAAGAACGCAAAATTATGGCTCTCATCATATTCATACAAAATTCGTTATTAATGTGTTTTGGAAATTACTTCAGCATTTAAATATTAAAAAGATCAGAATATGATGAGTAATATTAATCTGTTTCACTGGTTTCTTTTCTGTATTAGATCTTTATCTAAAACGATTATACATAAGATGCTTCAAAGAACATGAGATTTATGTAAATGAAATGGGATAATTTATACCTAACAAAATATTTCTAACTGTTAAACATAATATTTTAATTATATAAAATTTATATTGATAATCCTCTAAAGTGGCCCTGAAAACCGGTTTGCTTTGCATATAATCAGGTAACCGCGAACGCCACGCGGATTTGTATCGCTGTATAAATATCGATTTATTTTTAAAAATCGCAAGAAGGCGCGGGATTTTATTTCAGATCTTCCTTCAGGAAGCTACCTCGAGTACTATACAATTAACTCCTTGTAACATCGATGTACATCGCAACTATTCTTCCAGCTTTATGCAAAAATCGCCTCTTTTCTTAAGTAAATTACGTTAAATGTGTCGAAAACAACTTATTTGGCATATATAAGTTCTATTTACCATCTTGACCGGAGGGTAGCCCACAGTTGTAAGCGCACATGCTAGCGAATTCTCTGCTAACGGAACCGTTGTACGCGCAGACAGGTTCATACTATATCCGACTGCATGGGTGGTTTCACTCCAATGTTAACACCATCGCAGGACGTAACGGTGTAGATATGAGTAATATACTCATTGGCGAATCTGAGGGAAGTTAGATAAGTGTCATGAGTCAGAGAAGGCTTCGACTTCAGGGATCTTCGTATTTTACATATATGTTACGTTTCGATCAGTTCCTATTCAGATGTTCTTATCAGAGGAAATGAAACTGCTTATACGGATCCATCGTAAGATGTGGAAAATCTCAACCTTGTGGATCTTGTCCACATCGGTTTTGTCTTTCGATAGTAGTTTGAAACGTTTCTCACAGTGGGCTAGAATCGAAAAAAGGTGGCTCCTCTATCGACCTATGCTAGTCTCATTCAAAAGTAAGGGGACACCTATCGGACACTCCTTTCAGAGACAAGGAAAAAGAAGAGTGAAATTAAAGAAATTCCTTCTATATAGTAAATTGCATTTCCTAAGAAATTCATACTTACAGAGCAATACAATTCTCAGCAAACAGAATCCTTGGATACTCAGGCACAATCATAAAATCGTGTCGATAAGTACCATGTGGATGGTGGATTTGGTATCCGTTATAGAATCGAAGGTTTCCGTGGTGATCGATTGTCATGATCGATTCACGATTGGGGATTCCTCCGCGTTGTATGAAGCAGCAGCGACGACGTTTCGACTACATCCACCTCAAGGAGATGAGGCTTCTTCAGGGGGAAAGGTTATTTTGCCGGCCGGTGAGTGCCCCTTTAATACTACTCCTCTACCCCTCTAATATAGGACTTTGGAATGACCAGATAAGAATGATGGGAACAGAGAGGACAGATAAAAAACTTCATTCAAACTCAGTGTTCTCTCACTGAGACGAAAAAGCCAATCACAGAAAAGCGGAGGGGAGGGGGAAAGCAGTAGAGGAAAACCCCGCTCAATGCTGTTTCAGTATAACGTGGTTTTATAGGGTTCCCCTAAATCGCACACTGTATTGATACTTGTTTTATATGTGTGCAAAGGAAACGGCCATGCACCAACCAAAAGCGGTGAACTTTATAGCGACGCACAGTGGGCTAGAATCGAAAAAAGCAGGAAAAATCTCGGAAAAAAAACACGCAATTCACGAATAAAACGGGAACCTTTTGATGGCAAGCTTCTGTGAAGAGGCCGACGTTAGGCTCTAGTTGCATTGTCGAGAGACTGCTCCCACGGAAGTTTAAAAAGTAAGAATCATTTTAGTTTTTAAGTCTTAAACCCCAGGACTAACACTTGCTAAGTAAAAAATGCTGGGGTTTTGATAATTCATTTTAAAAGCATCAATAGAAGCATAGGCAACAGAGGATGTATGGAAATTCAAATCAAGAAGACCATTAAGAACTAAGGAAACATTGAAAATGAACGTGACTTATAAATCTTTCGTAAAATTTGTTGGTGATTTGATTATTAAAAATTGAAGATGAAGGAAAGGTAGGTATCAAGAATTAGGTGCTCGGTTAGAAGAATATAGCTGAGAAATAGATACAGCATAATTATGTTTATATTTAAAATAAAAATTTTAACATGATTTTTATGATATCACTTTTTGTAAAATTAATATAAACGTATGAAGATCAAGGAGATAGATTAGAAATATTGAAGATAAAACATGTGTTTCTATCATTAATAAAATTGATAAATTACTTCAAATAAAAATTTTGTTTGAATGAGGATAATTTAATTTTTTTCACTCAATCTAAATCTATTAAAAATAATATTGAATATGCTTCAGGAAGACGTTAAACAACGTATAAAAATAATAAATCTGGCAAAAAGATATTTAAATTTTATCACTCATTTAGTAATAAGGTAGGAAGAGAGTTAACAATTCAATGGAATTAATATCCTTTCTGTGTGGGTTGAATGGTGAAGTACTAGACGAGTCAAATTCCTTTATCACCTTTGATTATAATACAACATTCTGAATTAATACAAGTTGTCGACATTTTAAATTACAAATCAATGGAAAACTGAAAGTTTGACAAACATCGAAAAAGTTATAAGTATTTGGTCAAAGTTATAATCCAATATAATAATATATGGTGATTATTGCATTTAAATGGAACTTGGATATTTTGAAAGTACGTTGAAGGAATTAAAAGGTTAATGATTAGGAAATAACAGAAAAATATCAAACAATAATATTTTTAATTTCTTTGTTAATATAAACATACTATTTGATGAAATTAATTACTTAGTATAATGCATAAAATCATGAAATTTGGGAATGAAACTTTCACAGTAGACTACAATACAAAAAAAAACAGAATTATGACTTCAAATTTCAAATAGCAATGTTTTTGATTTCTAAGATAAAAATAACATTCTATCTGATTATTTACAAACTTTGGCATAATGTCATCATTTAATGGAATTTGGAAATGAAACTTTCATAGTAAGAGAAAGCCTACACATTCAAAGGAAGTCAATGGACACACACAAACATATATATATATATACATATGTACATGTACACGAATTGTTTATTCATCACAATTATATACAGTAAAGCAATATTTAAGCAACAGTAAATTAAATTAACCTTGTCAAGTCATCAACGAATCAATCTTTAAATTTTTAAAGATCTCCAGCAATGCTGGGTCGTGGTACCGATTATGATCCTCATAATACTTCCCAGTTCGGTATTCTCTTTGCTATTTCTTTAGCAAAGGTTTCATTGGGAGCTCCATTTCGAGATATGTTGCAGACAATTGTGTGACCACCACTTAGTATGCTCCCCGTTATAGCGAATGTTCCGTAGCCTATTATGGTGTGGTTTTGCATCGAAAGTATTGCTAGGTCATGACCAGTGCTCATATTCTTCTTTTCCTCCCAGTTTCTAACAAAGGAACTATTTTCAAGTCCTCCCCAGAACACACCTTCTTTCTCGTTCACCAAATTTTCCTTGCCCCAAACATAATCATCACCTATAACAATGAAGACCATTTTCGAATCATTATACAAATCTCTCATCCTCTTCATGGCTCGTTGGAAGTACTCCAAATCCGCCAAAGCCACTTTCTTACCATGTAATATATGAAGATGGTTTATATAGTCCGTTCTTCTAATGTGAATACCTACGAACGTAAGATTGCTATTTCCATAAGCATTTTTCACTCCATTTAAAGTTCCCAAAGCTAACCGAACAAACTCATCACGAATCTGAAACTCATGTTTGAACCTTTGGATACCGATGGCATCCAACACGTTGGGCAAATCCTTCCACTGGGGCATGATCAGAACCGAAGGTAGCTTTCTGGAATAGCTCAACCTCTTCCAATCTCTGGCTCGCAATCGAGCTACATCAGGAGAGATCCAATTGCCATGTTTTAACGTATAACATAGGCGGTCCCACGACGTACCCGTGAGGGAGAGGTTTTCGGAGTCGCATTTCTTGAGATCTCCTCCGTGCATTGTTCTGCACGTGTTGGAAAGCAAAGTGTCATCGAATGCTGGGACACTTACGTTTTTAAAAACCCTGTTTAGACAGTCCATGATGTGTCTAGGGAGGTACATACTGTAATGCAGAGTTTCTCCCATCGCAAGAACAGATACATATTCCCACACGCAGTTTCCCAGCCGACCACCCTCTCTCACAGTCACTATTTTACTTGTGGGACAGATGTTCTTCGTGAAGTTCACTTGAGATCTACGGATATCATAGAAAGAAACCAGGGTCCCTAATGAAATGAACGTCAGCAAAAATATTGTTAAAAACTTCACCTTTGTACTCATGCCCAAAGAATTAGTTTTATACAGTCACTTTTTAATTATTCTATTGTCGGGATAGGTGGAAGCAACCCTATTCTAGGTTCAGGAGACCTATGCACATGTTTTACAGAGACGTTGACGTATTCTGGGTATGGATGAATTTTCTCCGAGGAGGCTACCTTACCGTATATAATATGTTCGTAAGCGGTGGGAAAACTTCCAACGTGAGGCTGTATCGACTGAAATTGAATAAAAAATATTAAAGTCAATGAATGCAATGGTGAGTATGGGAGGAATTTGAATAATTTTTTTGGCTAATGAGATAAAAGTAATCATCTTCTCAAAAAAATTTGTTTTCGAACGAACGAGCATCAGAGGTAATTATTATGGAAAGACCTGCCCACAGATATTGTACTAATTATTAATTATATCACAGAAATGAACGCTCCTGTTCAATTCTAACTTAGAATCGTCCACGGCGCACAGTGTTACTGGGTACACCTTTACTTTGTTCGTTACGTTGATACTATTATAATTTAAAACTGACCAACGAACAATATCTCCTTGGTTTTACAATTGTCTCTGTTGTATTTAGAAAAAAGAATTGTATGGAAAATCGTGTAGAAATTTAGGTTTCTTAGAGCCAAAAATCAACAACGATATTTAAGAGTTTGATTTTGAATTTGATAACCTCGTGATTTCCATGCACTCATTCCTTTCCTTGCCAAATTCTCCGAACATTATCCTTGGGCTTGATTCCCTATCTTTTTGAATCCTCTGAGGCCACGTAGCCTCAATTGTATGTCGCGATTCCACGCTACCCTTGCATCAGATCAGACGAGCGTTCAGGCAAAAATGGGCTGAAGAAGAAGTATGTCATACATCGAGAACTTAAAATATTGTTGTTCCTTTCCATAAAAATAGTTTCCGTTTTTTAAGCTATGATGTATAAACACAATTGAAAATATATACGTAAATACATATAAATTAATACGTTATAAGTTTAAACCTTAAAGTTAGTTGAAGGGCGTGCTAATCGTAAATTCCAGGGGAGTGTACCCAAACGCTCTACAATTTAGAGCCTCCTTTTGCCATTATACCCCAAAATATTAACAATTGTCATTTTCTTCTTATCACATACTACCTTTAGTGATCTCATCTTTTCAATAATATTCAAAACTCCTGTCATCCTTCTTACTCATATGTTATAATTCTTGATCCTCCTCTTACAGTTGTGCATTTATTTATTCTTTAAAAGGTTTTGAAAGTCTCCTTATGAGAAATACATGAAATTGATAATTATGTAAATCTCTTTCATATTCCAGAATATACTTTTATTTTATGGAAGCCGTATGCATGTTTTTTATCCCTTACTGGAAGTAGCAAGAATTAAAATAACTGAGGGGTAAATAAATTTCATATCAACCAATCTCAAAATATTGCTTTGTAAAGGAGGCAGCTGAGGTATAACTTGAACTATTTTCTCTGAATCCTAATCAGGAACCCTGAATTTCTATAGCATTTATAGTCGATTCTTATGGGATGGTAGAATGAAATTGACAAAATTGGATTTGAGATCAAAAAACAAAATGACAAAGCAAACTTTAAATTAAAAAGTAATGCTTCAAAAATTATTCTGACCTTCTTTGGAATAAACACTGGGAACATTGTGCATATTTGTACATAATTGGCAGTGGGAATTAGATATAAACTGATATACTTCATATATGAAAGTATGAAACTAATAAAGCTCAAAATTAAAATTAAAGTGTGTGTATATATATTTAATGGAGATGAAATGATGAATGTTGTTCCTCATACTAACTTGAATTTCAAGAAAATATCTGAGCTTTTGTGATAATGCAGCCTTATATCCTTTTATGAAAGATTTTACTTTTAGATGAAACTTATGAGAGGATGTTTAATTGAAGTTTTAGCTCTATGAGGATAGTCTATAGAATATATTATTTTAAATATTTCAGCTATTCTTCTTTAATTTTAATTATTTCAGCTTGTTCCCCCTCCAATGCATTTAGGGGAAATGTGAGAAAAATTTAAGATTCAAAATGATTTAATTACTTTTACAGGGTTCAAATACACTACAAAAGAATTAATTTCACAGGCAATCTTATCAATTGTTATTGAGAGGTAAATTTAATTATTTGTAAAATACTACTATTATACTAACTTATGTAATAGTTATAAGTGAGATATACCTCATTGTAATAACTGACTCAATAAAGATTCAATCTGAATTGTATGAGTAGTCATGAAAAATACTCATCAAAAAATTGTTTTAACTTCAATGTCACTTCCCTCTTCTAAAACATCAATCTACAACAGTGCAACACATAGTTCGGCTTTCTTCTTTATTTTCATCTACTATCTTCAGATATTAAAGATTTTGATTTTTAACACTATAATTTAATCTAGATTGGGATGATGAGAATTATTATTGAATGTTAGAGAATAAGATATTTGAAAAAATAGTTTCACTGAATCTATAATTATAAAATGTCTTTACCCAATCCAGGTTTACCTAATATATAGATATTAATGTATATTATTATATTCAATATTATTCATAAATAAAATATTAATAGATATTGATAGCCATCAAAGAAAAATTTTTCATACTTTCATCATGGATATATATAAATTGACATGAAATTTTTATGATTCTTGATAAGATTCAAGATAATATAAGAGAATTTACAAAGTGTAAGATAAGATAGATTTGTGTCCTATAAAATGTTAATTAATACCATTATTAATGGATTTATGTACAAAATAAGAATAAATTTATTAAAAGAATTTATGTACTATGGCCTACCACATTTCCACTTCCACGCCTTCTCATATTGATTTCATTTAATAGCTATTTTTTAAATAATTACCCTTCTGCTGAAAGTGTTCTAAATGGATCAAAGACAAGGAGAATATCTTAAATAGAATTAGATAAAAAGTCAAGTAGCATTACATGTTTTATTGGAACAATGGATGATAACACAAAAATTATTTATTTTTTTAACCTCTATAAGGGGATACTAAGGAAGTTTTCTTGGGTTATTATCCAGGTCAGGATAGGGGATCTATAAGGGGATATTAAACTGTCATTCAAGTTGAATATTATTGTATAGATAATCAAATGTGTGGAATTAAGGTAAAAGTGTTGCTACTGGGTAATATTGTCATTTAAAGTAAGTTAAGCTATTTATTTATGATTATCTGGTAAAATTTAGCAAAGACATGCAAATTTATGTATGATATAAAATAAAAAAACAACCCTATTGATTTGAAAATCTCATTATAAATTGAAATTTTATCTATCCTTTTCTTAATCTTGATCTCTGAAAGTTATCGTAAGTGATAATTTAGAGATATATATTGATTGATAGTGAAATGGATAAATTACTGGAAGTTTTACATAACAATAAAGAAGCAGAAATGTTTGCACATCATAAGGAAATCATTCATCACATGTATACACTTACACTAAAACACTCATTATATTTGTACATATTTATCTATCACATTTATATGCTCTACTACATATATAGTGAAGTAAAACATAAGGAAGAAAATTAGAGGATTAGAATATATTGTTGATTTCATTGAGTACAACATATCTCTGTTTGAAGAATTCTTGTAATTCTATGTTTATTTGTAAGAATAAAAACTGTGACTTAATGTAAATAAACTATACAAGCAAAATACATTGTATTACCTTATGTTTTGAGCTGGGATTAATATGTCTTGTCTTTGTCTTCTGAGATTTTTGCTTGTTGTTTTCTTCCTGATGTTGAACTCATACAAAATAGTAGTTATATTTATTTCTATCCAAGAGAATGGAAAATGTTTTTGAAGTATATTTGTTGAGAACATGACTTATGTTAATACTTTACTCGATCGTACATTTAAATTTATAGTTACGATACTGAATGTATAATTATTTCTGGATTTGATATAACTTATAATTATTATACTAGATGATAAACAAAGATAACTTCAATATACCCTTTACTTTACTTACTTTTTTTTCCTTCTTCCAACTCCTGACTTTTTCTTATGTCGTCACAGCATCGGTTTACTTGCTTTCTAAATCAGATATGTTCTCTTATAAGAATAAACTTGTGGGCATATCTATAATCGCTATCGTGAACTATTCAGAGGACATTTTCATTATGGTTGCCTTCCTCTTACTCGAGTAAATACCCTGAAATTGGGGTTCAATTAAAATCTAACCACATTCGAAGTAATTAAATTACATGGTCTTGTTAAAGCTATAAGTTAATTGTCAGGAAACGTATACCTTTTATGAAATGAATTATTTCGTCAACAATTACATTGATATTTTAGAAGAAGACCGTTATTCATAATAAATGAAATCTATAAAGCCGAGAACTGCGACAATGTGATATTACTGAGATTATTCAAAATGTAAGACTTTGTATATACGAGAAAATCTGTAGATTTTAGCGCGTTAAATCACACCTATAGTAGAGCAATTATCGTCGTAATTACATTTATGAGAATATTTGTCTCGTTTAGAATATGAGTTGTATGATAATTGGCTATCGCTAAACTTAAAAGTCTTACCTGAGTAAATCATTTGTTCATTTGATAATTTGACAATTACGTCATTGGTTGCAGTTTTATGTGAACACTGGATACAGTTCTGTTTATTTATTTTTACCACAAATATTAGCGACGTCCGGACACATAATAACAATTACGAGAATTATGTCTAACGGGATGATTTTCGAAGTAACGAAAACGTAAGTTTCAGGTAACGTCGAAACTGATGGTAAAGCACTCGAAAGCATTCAAAAAGTAACATTTAGTGTTAGATTCAGTTCTTTATTCATCAATGTGGTTTGAATTGCTTTGTCAGGCTCTTTTTCCTTCGAATCCCAGACAATAGTTACGTTCTTAGCAAATATGATTTATTTAATTACTTTAATAAAATTTCGTATTGAATTTTTGCCGATACATTTTTATTTTGTACATGAAAAGAATATGACCATTTCACTTCCAATTCTGCTGTTGCAGTATTGATGTATGATGATAGCTCATTTTAATTGTAACCCTTTCTCAAGAGTTTAATAAATGTTTTCACTCGAATCCATCATTTCCCTTTCCTTTATATCATATGAGTTATAAGGAAGTAAGATTCTGTTCTTCGTTAACTTCTCCAGAAGTTTAATTGAAAAATAATTTTTTCAAAGATCAGACAGAATACGCGCTGACTTACCTAATTAGAAAGTTCGTGCCTTTTACAAGAACTCGATAAGTAAAAGGATTTTGTTTAAGTTGAACTGCATAACCGCGAAGTTATTTTTTAATGATTTGCCTTTTATCATCTTACAAGCTAAGAGAAAATTATGAAGATTTCTTACGAAGCATGACAGTTTGCCTATCTAAGGAAACGAGAAAGAATAATATGAAAGTTTTTGATTATTCATTCAGGAAGCGAACGTGAAGGAATATTGCTTTTAAAATTAAATTTTAAATGTTGAATAAATGAATATTAAAATATTCATATTGTATGCTTAATTAATAAAATCTATTAAAAATAATATTGAATATGCTTCAGGAAGACATTAAACAACGTATAAAAATAATAAATCTGGCAAAAAGATATTTAAATTTTATCACTCATTTAGTAATAAGATAGGAAGAGTGTTAACAAATCAATGGAATTAATATCCTTTCTGTGTAGGTTGAATGGTGCAGTACTAGACGAGTCAAACTCCTTTATCTACTTTGATTATAATACGCAACATTCCTGAATTGATATAAGTTGTCAACATTTTAAATTACTAATCATTAGAATACTGAAAGTTTGAAAAGTTGAGCATCGAAAAAGTTATAAGTATGAAGGAATTAAAAGGTTAATGATTATGAAATAACAGAAAAATATCAAACAATAATATTTTTAATTTCTTTGTCAAAATTAACCTACATTTCGATGAATTCAAGCACTAAGTATAATGCATAAAATCATGAAATTTGGTAATGAAACTTTCACAATACACTACAATACAAAAAAAAACAGAATAATGACTTTAAATTTCAAATAGCAATGTTTTTAATTCCTAAGAGAAAATTAACATTATATCTGATTATTTACAATCTTTTGCATAATGTCATCATTTAATGGAATTTGGAAATGAAACTTTAATTGTAAGAGGAAGCCTACACATGCAAAGGAAATCACTCGACACACACACACATATATACATATGTACATATACATGAATTGTATATTCATCACCATAATATAAAGTAAAGAAATCTAATACAACATAAATATGGAAGAAAAAATGTAAAGAATAAAATCAGAATATTAGATACTATTAACGTTCTGGTGTTAGTTAATACGAAACGTCACCTCAAAAGGATTCTTTACGCGTTAATTTCATGGTGAGAATTATAAATAAGGAACTCAAGTTAAAAAAAATATATTTATGTAGGTACCGATTATGAACCTCATAATTCTTCCCAATTCGGTATTCTCTTTGCCATGTGAGTAGCAAAGTTTTCATTGGGAGCTCCATTTCGAGATACATTACAGACAATTGTGTGACCACCACTCAGTATGCTCCCCGTTATAGCGAATGTTCCGTAGCCTATTATGGTGTGGTTTTGCATCGACAGTAAAGCTAGGTCATGACCAGTGCTCATATCCTTCTTTTCCTCCCAGTTTCTAACAAAGGAACTATTTTCAAGTCCTCCCCAGAACACACCTTCTTTCTCGTTTACCAACTTTTCCTTGGACCACTCATAATCATCGCCAATGACAATGAAAACCAATTCCGAGTCATTATACAAATCTCTCATCCTCTTCATTGCACGTTGGTAGTACTCCAAATCAGCCAAAGCAACTTTCTTACCGTGGTATTTCTGAAGATGCTTTGTATAGTCCGTTCTTCTAATGTGTATACCTACGAACGTAAGATTGCTATTTCCATAAATATTTTTCACTCCATTTAAAGTTTCCAAAGCTAACCGAAAAAACTCATCACGAATCTGAAACTCATGCTTAAACCTTTGGATACCGATGGCATCCAACACGTTGGGCAAAGTCATCCACCGCGGCATGATCAGGACAGAAGGTAGCTTTTTGGAATCACTCAACTTCTTCCAATCTCTGGCTCGCATTCGGGCTACCTCAGGAGAGATCCAATTGCCATGTTTTAACGTATAACATAGGCGGTCCCACGACGTACCCGTGAGGGAGAGGTTTTTGGAGTCGCATTTCTTGAGATCTCCTCCGTGCACTGTTCTGCACGTGTCGGAAAGCAAAGTGTCCTCGAATGCTGGGACACTTACGTTTTTGAAAACACTGTTTAGACAGTCGATGGTGTTTCTCGGGAGGTACGTACTATAGTCCACAGTTTCCCCCATCGCAAGAACAGATACATATTCCCACACGCAGTTTCCAAGCCGACCGCCCTTTCTCACAGTCACTATGTTACTTGTGGGACAGTAGTTCTCCGTGAAGTTCACCTGAGATCTCTGGATATCATAGAAAGAAACCAGGGTCCCCAATGAAGTAAACGTCAGCAAAAATAATGTTAAAAACTTCGCCCTGGTTTTCATGGTAAAAGAATTGGTTTAAGAAGTCACTTTTTAATTATTCGTTTGTCGGGATAGGTGAACGCAACCCTATTCTAGGTTCAGGAGACCTATGTACATGTTTTACTTAGACGTTGACGTATTCTGAGTTTGGATGAATTTTCTCCGAAGAGGGTACCTTACTGTATAGTATAATGTTCGTAAGTGGTCAAAAAACTTCCAATGACAGGCTGTATCGACTGAAAATGAAGAAAAAAATATTAAAGTCAATGAATACAAAGGTGAATATGGGAGGAATTTGAATAATTTTTTTGACTAATGAGATAAAAGTAATCATCTTCTCAAAAAAATTTGTTTTCGAACGAACGAGCATCAGAGGTAATTATTATGGAAAGACCTGCCCACAGATATTGTACTAATTATTAATTATATCACAGAAATGAGCGTTCCTGTTCGTGGTGCCCCCCTTATTAGCATTAAACCAATTTCAGCCAAAGCTTATGATAAGTATCAATTTTGAAGCTTCAATTTTTTTTGTTCGGAAAACTTATAACTGTCCTATTTATATTTTCCCCTTAAATTTGAATTCCTAATTTTATGACCTAATTTTATGAACAATCGATAGACTTCAATTAACATTCGAGAATTTAATTTTACAAGAACACGGTTGTTTTTCTGAACTCTAATATTTTACCTATTGTTTTATTCGCTTTATTCATTAGTTTATTTAGAATATTTATATGAAGAGTATGTAACTACTCTAATAACTCGAACGTAATTATAAATGTGTGTATGTACGATAATGAAAAAGAAATATTAACGTCATTTATTTTTATTAACCCTACTAATTAAAAATACCAATGTATTTAATTCAAAATGTTATGTTTTTTCAACTAAAATCGTCGTTTTAATTCGTCATTGAAGATTTTGCTTGGAAAATGAAGAATTCTTAATGAAAGAAGCGTTTGATTTCCAGACGAAGAAGCAGATTTGGATTTTTAAAATTAATAGGAGGAGTATTTTGATTGAAAACATCATTGTGGTCATCCTCACATGAAATGATTTATTATACTTTTAATTTACTTGATGTATTCAGTCATTAAAAAGATTTAGACGTCTTAAAGATCGATTTGATTTTCCTAGAAAATTCAGATTCCGTCATTGAATTTTTTTAAGTTTATATTAATTTTGTATTGGAGGTCAGAAAATCTATGAAATGTTAGTGTATTCTTATGAATATTTCATAACGTATTCCTTAATGAGGTCCCTCTAAAGTAACGTATTTAAATTATTAATTTTACCTTCAGCATAATAAAATTAAGGATTGAAATTACGTCAGAAGGTTCTTCTGGTAGGCTACTGCAATAAGTAAGGAGCGTTTCCAAAGTCTTTCGGGCGTGAATAGAGGAATGATCGATCGATTAATTAAGCGAATATTTCATCTCAGTACAGATTTTTAACAGAAAAACACGCATCCCATGTGTTCCAAAGATGAGAAGCGGAACACGAAATGCTAAGTTTTCAATCGTTCGATACACGTGCTTAAGACAAGCTAACATGCTCGAACGTATGAAAGTGTTCACATGGATCAAAGTAGTTATCTTTCCCTCTCTAATTACACCCTTGCATTTTGGCGTGGTAAGTTATGTTTTTTCGCCACTACGATTAAAATTTCATCTTATTACGAATTCATTTGATAATACGAAGCGTCAAGTAAGAGGAGATATATCCCGTTCGTGCCACATAAGACACATGGGCGTACTCCTAATTAAAGATAAATAATGCTGTCTCGGCTCCAACATATTACCTGAAGTTCTCTTGGAAGAAAATGAGGCGCACATAATTACATTTTCCTTTACGTCAATAATTAAGGGCAGCTTAATTTTTTTCGCAGAGTTGTCATGGATTTCGGCGATATAAATACTATCAATAATAAAGAATTGGCAAACTTGAATTAACGAACGTATAAAAAGTCTTAAGGGACTAGAACCTCGAATACTGATCTATTAATCTCCGTTTCTTTGCTTTAGCCGCAAGACCTATGATGGAATCTTAATGAAACAACATATTAGATGTTGCAGTATTGGGAGAAGAATAAGGTAGGACAAACTTAAGAAAGCTATCTCATAAAATTTGAGTTAAACTGACTGGATTTCTTTTTCTGTACTAATAGTATTCGTACGTTTTACCTTAGAAATAAATTAGAATAGTGACTTATTATTTATTTATACTGAAATCGAGTGTGTGTATATATAAATATATGTATAAAGTTAAACGAAAATTTTTCATCCTGTCTTCAAAATTTACATCTTAAGACCGTAAAAAAGGTATAATCTAATGTTGGGAATTGTATCCAAAAAAATACGAATGAAGTGTTAAACTTAAACATCTCCACTCGATTTCGCAATAATTTTTCCGTAACTAATGATTATCCTTTGCTTCCATTTCAAATTTTACATCTTACTTCGCTGAATTAATAACTTTTAATCGTTTAAGGATCCTATCATATCATAACAATATTAGCAAATGACAATAAAAATATATTTGAATAAAAATATTCAACAGTTTTTACTTTCAAATATTCCCAATTCAATATTTCTATTGTTATCGAAGTACGAAAATATTCCGAGCACAACGACTTCAACGCGTCATCACACTACTTAATCAAAAAGGATTTTTTTTCGAGGTGACAGCAAATTGAAGATCGAAAACCAGTTCCTAATATTTAGTACGCCGTCACCGCCCGAATCTAAATGAAAATTTCTATTTCCATCTCATGACTCAATGTAATCTTTCAAGTGAAGCGTGATTTTAGCCCTCATCACTCATTTCACGATGGCAGGTTCCTGCTCGAAACCAGTTCTTGGTTTTCATATCAATCTCTTCTCGTGCACAAATGAGTATTTTCTTGCGCCATGCGTACATTCACTTAGGACCTCTTGGAATTAACAGTGTTTTTCTCTCTTGTTTCTCATACGTTGCTAGATTCTGTGGGTTATATCCGCGAATAGTATCCAAGACAACGGTGTGCATTTTTGATTTTCTCGGATATATTACTCATCTCGAACTGCATCGTAGGACGAATTGCAGACGTATGTAGGTTCCAGAAGAATTCGTGAACCAACGTGAAGGAATGTGAATGAATAGAAAAATACGTAATTTTAATAAGCTGAACTTTGTTAAAACTTAGTAAAACAGGTAAAAACTTTGTAAGATACCCACTTCAAATTGGCATGAATGAAATCTTATTTTCGTGAAACGCTTCAGTTCTTATCTACTTTATTTATTTATTGTAAATCATTATTGAACTTAAATTGTTCATAAAATTCCGAATTTTTTGCTCTTTGCGGAATAAAATTTAGTAAAATAAATCTTAAAGGCTCCTTAATTTTATTTTCTCCGTGTAGTAGTAATTTTTATAATTTTATCGCGAGGTAGAGGTTATTGTATGTACTTCTGTTTTGTGCGGTTTCCCTCTTCTTTCTAACATATCTATTACACCGAATTGAAAAAGTATGAAGAAAGGAAGGATTTAGTACCAACTGACTTATAAATTTCTCAATTTAGAACGACAACTAAAGTAAGTTTCAAATACTACCACCAGTTTTTGGGTGGAGAACAATTAAAACTGCTATGGATAACCTTAATCCAATCGCTTCAAATTCTTCCATTCCTATGAAACAAGTAAGAACAACAATTTCTTACTTACCCTTCTTCACTTTAATCTTTTACTAATTTGTCGTAATTATTCGAAAAATTTGGACTTGAAAGATGCTAGGACTTAAGACTGCGATCACATTTCTAACCAATATATATATATATATATATATATATATATATATATATATATATATATATATATATATATATATATATATATATATATATATATATACTTTATTTCCTCATTTATAGACATCATTGAATATCGGAAATAATTTGAATTGATTTCCTTCGCTGTACGCATCGGAATCAAAGTAGAAACGGCTGTGCTGAGGCATTAGATAATAAAAAAAATTCGAAACAACATCTATTGAGAGTTTCCTCAACTTTAATATCACTCATCGAAATTTTGAGATAAAATTTCAGTGAGAAATAACAATGGTTACCAACCTATCAAACGCATCACGCCGAATGGAAGGGTTGTCCAAGGAATATAAAGAACATTTCAATTTTTGTTTAAATTTTCATTAAAAAAAACAATTTTACAAGCAATTCACTCATTACTCCAAGTCCATTCATCCTTTCCTCTCCGAGCAAAATCCCATTTCGATGGATGCAAATGTCTCATCTGAAAACAACGAAAGAACATACAAGGTTGATGAGTTTGATGAAAAAAAAAAACAAAAGCGAAACGGAAACAATGGATTCAAATCATTAGCTTCACATTGTAAGTGGTTAGTTAGTGTAGAAGTAGGTTAGCACGATTAGAGGTTCGAGATGAGCGCAAAAGATAAACAGCAGTGGAAAAAAAATCGACATGACCGGTACTCGAACTTGGTTCCTCAATATGCGACTCTTGCTGGTTTATTTCATCACCGGCGTGAAAAGCGTGGAATGTAAGAGCATGCATGAATAATAGTGCGTTAAATTCACTGCTCGTTGTCACCGCATGTTACGAGAAAAACTGTTCGAGAAGTAGGCGGAGTTGCAAATACGTCACCTAGTTCTCCGCATTGGTATCTCTCCTTATCGCAGGTTCCCCTAATGTCTTTGGTGGTTCCATCGGCCCTGATTCCGCAGAAAGGTGCCAAGTCCCTTCTGCATGTGGTCACCGGACACTCGGGAACGCTGGCTGCATCAGAGTAGCTCAGAAAGAGCACCGCCAATAGGGCAACTGCAAGGTTTCAATATCGTTGAAAAGATCTTCCGAATCCAATGTAAACATATACATTAAATACAATGGATTCGTATAATAACACGAAATGATTTCCTTCCTGTTTGAGATAATATCCCGACGCGGAATATAAGATAAAACTGCTTCAACTCACTAGGGGACCTTTAGGACTGCGGCAGTGGATTCTGGATAAGACCGGTATGGATGTGTAGCTTAGATATTACTTATAACAACCTGAAAATACGAGGACCCAACGCTCCCTCGATTCTTTGTAATTAATGTTTAAAAATCGTCAATCCTAGCCGCTTCCAATATAAACTCCGCAGCAACTGCTTATCTACCAGCAAATGGGGGAGAGAAGCAAGCATGTTAGATTGCTAATAAAGGCACGTGGTTCGAATCCAGTTGAAGCTTTTCTTTTTTCTTCAATCAATTAATTTTTTAAATATAATTTAATCAAATATTTTCTTAAATGATTAAATGTTTTAAATATTAAAAAAATAGAGTGATTGAAGAAAAAAAGAAAAGTTTAAACCAGATTCGAACCACGTGCACTTCTATCTGCAATCTAACACTCTTGCACCTCACCCCCATCTTCTGGTAGATACGTAGTTGCTGCGGAGTTGTTATTGAAAGCGGCTAGGATTGACGATTTCTAAACATTAATTACAAGGAAACGAGGGAGCGTTGCCCCTAGTATTTTCAGTAATTATTATATTATAAGTAATATCCAAGCTACACATGCATACCGGTCTTATCCAGAATCCCGTGCCGCAGTCCTAAAGGTCCCCTTGTCAGATCCTTACATAATTGCCGTTATGTCAGCGAGATCTGAAAGATACGCCGAGGTTCATTGCTCTCGTCACAATTAAAATCATCGTAAGACAAAACAGAACGATTTTGGATGCAGAGGCTCTATCGTAATAATTACGAGTGGCAAAATGTTAAAATAAATGATGTTTCCGTTTAAAGCGCAGCTACAGAACATTTATACGATAGCTGATGCACCGAATAAATATTAGTGTATAGAATACTATGCATTATCGCTTTTTCATGATAGCAAAGTATTATATAACTATTTAACAAATACTATTTAACGACTGAATTTCGTAAAAAAAACACGACCAAAGGACTTCAATATCATCGGCGAATAAGTATTTTTCTCCTATTATTATCACAACGCGCTAGCAATGCTTAAGAAGCATCAACTCACCAGAGGAAATGAAAGTAACACTCTTCATTGTGGATCTCGGAGGTATCTAACGCGGCGAAAGGAACTCCCGATTCTTTTATACCTACTCCAGATCAGGAAGAGAAGCTGTTAAGGAAAAGCAACCAGTTGAATGATGGCAGCGTTTGCAACGCACTCTGGACAGATTCAAACGCGAGTCCTTGGAATTTTTACGCATCTTTTTTTTTCCTCACGCGTCTCTTTGGCCGAAGGGAGTTGGAGCCATCTTTGGCCAGAGAATACAATGGAGAGAGGGCGGTTTAAAAAGAAAATAAAACTTGAGACCGTGGAAAACTACAATCATTTACTCTCTCTATCTGATAGTTTCTCATTTCAAAAGATATATGTAACACAACTGTCCATTGAATAAAAGATGTCAAGTATTTAATTACTTCCGTTGTTTACGATTATTAGTCTATTATAGCATCATAATAAGTCTATAAACTATAGTCGTTATCGAATTGTAATTATCGTAATGTTTATTGTTAATTATGAACCAATCTATTGTTATTCGTTATAGCTCAATGCATCTTAACAAGTTTTATATAGTGAATTTACAATTATTTATTAATTTTAATTTATTTTCTTATACATTTTCAAATATTTATATATTGGAATTTATTCCTCAATTTAAATGAGTTGTATGAGCGTATTTGTTAATAAATTGCTTATCAATACTATAAATTTAGATAATGATAGATCAAATTTAGAAAAGTCTCTCCTGAAATAATGCTAATAGTATAACTATACTTAATTTATACTTTTTAATTTAAATAGACGGCTATGGGAATATTTTGTTGGTGCGTGGTGCTCAATATATTTTTATTTACTTATAAAGAAGACTCCGTACTTGTGTTAAACGCTCGAGAAAGTTTTATAATATTTTTAAGAATTGTGTTATAAAATCGGTGAAAATTCAGTCGTCCAGTTTTTAATTTCAAGATCAAATGACAGCACCCATCACTTACTGTCTTGATTGCGAAATTTCTATTGTCATCTAATATTCAACATATAAGTGTGATTTGATTTTCATGTTAATAAATATAAAGATATTGATAAGATAAGATCGTGGTTTGAGTCTTTAATTCTACAAGTATCTATTATATTTATCTGTTGTTTATACGACAAAATATTTTCTCACGTTCAAAATCTGTGCCAAGAAACTTCCTAAGCAAATATCCCGTCTTTTACTTTTTATCATAACAGTTTTATTTACATACGCATAGTCGTTGTGAGGAAATGAAATGAATGTTGGACCAGTAAATAGTATGAAGAGATTAACAAGCGAGAATAGAGTTCTACAATAATCGATTATACGTAAAGCAATTGTTGAACAATGAAAACAATAGTTTTCGCGCGGAATACTTATAATGGAAGGAGCATAACTCTCCTTCCATTTGGCTTTGTTTGATGACGATGAACTTCTGCTACGGAGTTGTTCTTGCCCTTGTTGGAGTTGAAGGACGAACTGAAGAGCGGAAAGAACCGAACTCAGTTTCGCTCATAGTTATTTACTTCTATTTACGTCTTATCTTGTGCCAAACAAGTCCATAGCGACCCGAAAATTTCCATAAAATTCCCATGTGTCAATGACTTAGGCGCATGTCTTCATTCGGTCTATTCAGTCCATCTTTATGCTCCTTATCTATCTAATTTTGGACCTAATGGTTCTTTTCTTGAATTAACTTCTAAACGCAAAACCTCTGCCAAAATCTCTGTTTAATCTGAAGGGCGGTATATTAAGGCTTTTCACGAGAATCCTTCACCAAAAATATTTGGACAACTTAAAGATTATACTAACAAATGAAAATCTAAACTCGCTATTGAGTCCCGCAAAGTACATCTTTAGGATTAGTCAAGTTTTAAGGTGTTACGAGTCTATGCCCATAGACCGACGCTCGCTTGACCGACAGCTCACTTTACCGACACTAAACTGACCGACAACTCTCTTGAGCAAAATCATTTATGTGCTAAATGAATAGGCCTCGGTCCAAAAATATTTGAAATCTTTTGTTTCAAGAATCAGTAGACAGGCTATCAGTAAAATCGTTACTCGGTAATATATTTTTTTCACTAACAAAATTCTAACGATTTCTGATCTTTATGAAATTATATTATTAATTATATTATTGCATAACGGTTTCTTAGTTGTACAAAAATCTATGTTTTATAGTTAATTTATAAAATATATTTTAATTGCGAGAAAAAAAACAGACTTATTTCATGAACATCATTCATAACATATGCTTAGATATAAAATTATTACTTCATGGTTTTTTTTCGGTAGTAATTTATCGAGATAATTGGTACGCTGAATTTTATGTTTAAATTAGATACATAAATTATCCAATTTCAGTCGCTACATTGGGCAAAGACAATTACTCGAATGCCAATTCTCATTCTTTAGATTCAATGTCTTATTACTCTTAATACTATTACTATCAATTAACGTTGTCATAGCAAGGAAAAAAGGTAAACAAGATTGTTTTAGAATTCTCGAGCGAACAAATAATATTGATCTGTCTATTATATACGAGAACCTGAAAAGATATTTTTGAGTATTAATTATTTATAGGATATAATGTACTCCACCCTTGACTAATTTTTTTAAGTATTTTTTTTTAAAGATTATCTTGTTATTTGTTTCATTAATCCAAAAGATTCAAGTAAATGTTCTGAAATAAGTTACAAAAAATTTAAAAACATTATAAAGGATAAAATAAAAATGCAAGTCTTTCGAGGAACTGGGTTCTCCACATAGATAAAAGTTGCACCTGTAATGGAATTTCCTAGAATCTTTTTATTTCCATCAAATTATTTTCAATTAGTTATCTCAAACGTTTTCGTATAATGAAGAGGAGATGAAGATGAATCCATTCTGAATGTATCTGGCGTAATGCTTAAAGTTAAAATACGAACGAATACGAATTCTGATTCCAATGTCAAGGAAGTACCGTGTATGAACGTAGATATGGATACATAATCGTGACAATCTTTTTAGCTTCCCTGTTTTCTCCGTCTCTAACGTGCATAAACTTCCTGGTTACCATGCAAGATTCCGGGGAATTCCCCCCTACTAGAATGTCATTGAAGTAACAACACCTCTCAACTGCTAAGTTCACTTTCCTTTATCCAATCCTCCCACTCCACCCTTAACTTTCATTGAGGAAAATCGCCTAAAGAGTTAAACGATAAGATTGGAAGAAACTGAATGAAAGATGCGATGTAATATCTCTTTTGGAGCTAATTCAATGAGACTTATATTTCCACTTATCGAGAAAAATACGACAACTTCGATTCGGGAAGTAATTAAAATATAGCTATTCTTTGTGTTAGTTGCAATTTAATTTCATATCGTCTGAGTGTGGTTAAGTATTTTAAAAGTAACTCATATTTGCTAAGCACATTTTATGCGATAAATATAAAAAAAGATGTATAACAGATGACGAGACAAATTAATGTGCTTCAATTATTTATCTATAACCTTAATATTGTTAGATTTTAAAACTGTTGTCGTCTACTATGATCAGTGAAGTGATCTTCTGCTCGTGTTTACGACTACTTCATTCTTGCTCGTCTCCACTATGATCAGCCATCGTTCTCTATATAGCCGGTTTTTACAACACTGTCCCTAACGTAATAACGTTTTTCTCGAAATAAATTTAGCCAAGCATGTCTGAATCACTAACATACATCTGGCGAGATATCATCTCTGATCCGGTCTATAAATGAATAGAAAAAAAGCTGTCTCGATGAATGGAAAAATGCTATCCGAAAGCGGTCTATCAACACATACTTAAACTTTTAAGTATACGTTGATTGGGCGTAAGTTATCTGTATCTTATATCAGCACCTACTTACATTTTTAAGTATGTGTTGTTATTTGATGTAGATAATTAAATAATTTTTAAATTATACTGATTCCATAGCAACCGTTGATGCATATATTCATTTATTTTGCATCTCCAATAGAAAAAGTATTATTTCAAAATATTTAGCCATATAATGATCTCAAGTTTAAAATCAGACGTGCTAACTACGGCTAGGAAATCTTATTCCATACCAAAATTCATGTGTGTACCTAAAGCTAAAATTTATAAAGTAAGAACGGTTAGTAAATGCGTATTTTAACTCAGACGCAAATCTACGAAATGCCAAAGGAATTAAAACGACACCAAGGATAGAGAAACCCGTAGTTCCCAAATAGGGAGTCTTACGAGACAGGGCCGGTTATTTGGGACGCTCGAGCAATATTGAGTCATTGTTTGTCAAACGATTTTAAAGTGTGCGCAAATGACGTCAGAAAAGCGATGCTATCAACACTACTACTCTAACGAATTTCCAGCGACTCAATCCTATCCTACGATAGTTCCTCAGTTTCGAGAAAAGATGACGCCTCTTGGGATTCGAAAGTTTTCGAATGTCATTTATAAAGCTTGATGAAACCCATGGGTTAGTTTTAAGATGTCGTATACCTTTTCGATTTCACTAACCCGAGATAAATTTCTCTGTCGTTAGAATGAAAATGTGATCCTAATAACTGTACCTTTTCATTCCGGTTGAAATGCAGTAGTTCAATTTACAACCTATGCTATATATATTCTGAATTGTAGCAGTATCTAGTAATATATAATTGTAGCAATATCTTGTAAAAATTTCTATTTTTAATAAAAAAGAACGAATTTAAAATGGCGCAAATTAACCTTACGGTATGCGATTGGAAGGTCCAGGCTTGAGTTCCGGTTTAGCCGAACTTTTTTCTCTTTTACTCAAAAATCACAACTGATAATACACGGAATAGTTAGCGAGTACTTTTCTCTTGGAGTATCCATAACTTAATTCGTAAGGTGCAGATGGTATCCGTAGCAACGCATAGAGGAAAATGACGGAAAGGAGTATATAACCTATAATTACGTATTGCGAATCGGGAAATCTCAGCTTGCTGGCTCAGGATCGCGAGAGACTGCAATGGATCAAGTTCTACGCGTTGAGGTGGATTTCCTTGAACGGACGAGGTTCTTTCACTCATACGTATATCCTCAAATACTCGCCTATCAGAGTCATGCTCATTATTCTTAGCATCCAAAGCGGTTACGCCATTTTCGCCTTAAGTCAACAACCACTCTTCCCAACGCAAACACGCGATCTCTTTTGTTTTCTCGCATAATTTCCAAATATTTGCCGTTCGAGAATTTTATTTCGTACGCGAGGCGATTGGGGCTGCGCTAACTAATTTTTTTCTTCGTGTTTGCCTTCCGTTATACGAAGGTATAAGTAGGGGATGCGTAAGAGGAAGGAGCACTGCTGAAGAAAGCAAGGTTCGAAGATGAAGTCCTCTCAAATGCTGATTCTGGGTGAGTTTTTCTTTAACGTACCACTCGGACGAAAATGAGCCATCCTTTCGAGATGAGTCCGAACTTGATCTTCGTCTCCAATACGTCTCTATATTGTATCGTTCTAGCACGAGAGTGAATTTGATTGTTTTAAGATACTATCCCTTTACGATTATTCATAGCTAGACCTCGCTTCATCTTTCATTCTTACGATACTATAATCTTACGATAATATATCCTTACGATATTTGTGTATGACTACCGTGTGTATGCAGAAAGCAAAGGATATCATACTTAAGTGCGTCTTACTTGTAGTAGTTGAGGTGGACAGTGAATTCCAACAATCCGGGTCTTATAACATGCTTGAGCTCCGCGGTTATTGTTATTTAGAATTTTGTTTGGTACACTACTGCACAAGAGTTTACAATTGATATAATTATGTTCCATAAAATTTAGATTGAATCAGCTGTCCATTATTAAATCTTCATTATTCGTATACATAATTAATCTCTTTCGTTGCTGCGTTATTAGACTTTAATCAGTGCGTCAATAATAATAAGGGAAACAATACACAATGAAACCAAAGATATCAACTCAATTGTTCCTAAGGAAATGCCTATCATTGAAGATGTGACTATAAAGTTAAGTATTTTAAGTGAGTTCTTTTCAAATATATATAATCTAATCGCACCTTAAGGCTTATGGATCATGAGTAATCTGTTTAATGAGGGTTTTCTCGGCTTTATCAGTCCAAAAGTTTTTTTAGCCTAAGTACAGATAAAGATTATATTTTTTGCTCGGGTCAATCTTAGCTCCTTACGTCTCCAATGAATCATCTTTATAAATAATTTATATCTATACATTAAGAAAATAATAGTAATCATGATCTCTCATAATTACTGCCAATCTAAGTTTCTTCGCATTCATGGATATCTATTTATAGCGTTTGAGTCATAGTGTCCAACTACATATAAAATGCATTATAAAGCAAAGAGAAAATTTTATACCAACTTAACATAAAGTTTCAAATTATTCTAATAATTTTTCAGAAAAATAATCTGGTAAGACCGAACAAAGAAAGCTTTTTTTTATTATAAAATGTTTAAATACATATCTTTTCGGAGTGTTTCGTATTTTCTGAGAGGATGATGCAGGTAACTTATTCCAATTTATGACACCCATGTTAAGAAATGAACAGTTCGATGTATCCGTTCTTATTCGCCTTGTTTAAATTTAGCATTTCATTCTTCTTTCATCTCTTTAAGTTTTCCGATTGATCTTAATCCGTAGAATATTCATTTATCTTATTATTTACCCGTCGCCTAGCGATCGCTGCCATAGTGCTTGTGTGCACACACGATGCTACAGGTGCCACTACAGGGTGCCCCAACTTCTGCACCCTAGAGTACAGACCGTCTTGCGGAACGAGGGCCGATGGTTCGACCAAAGAATTCGCCAACCCCTGCGACAGAAGGAGCTACGAGTGTAGGACAAAGATCGGTAAGTTAACAAAAGTTCATCTTATCCATTTCTATGTAACAATAGCTCGCGATTGAACGCGCGAAAGTCTTCAAACTATGCGAGTGAATGTTGTTCATCTTTCAAGAAAAATTCTTGCTAATTAGCGATTAACTTGATGAAGAAATTTCAATGAAAATGCATTAAAAATTGCTTTTGCTGTTCTTATGTTTCCAATACTGTCCAATATTCGTCTAAAATTATCTTTCTTCTTGAAAATGTAAGAATGAAGATTAACATTAATTATGTCCGGCCATCTTGTCTACAGAGAACAAGATGGCCGGACAGAATTTGTTATTATAATCGAGAAAAAATTTAGATCTCGGGTTGAAAATTTCTGAACACAAATACAAAATTCTAGTACGTATCCAAGTTAATAAACGCTTGGGCCAGTTAACGGGTTACTGGAAGGAAAAATTTCTACTCTTCATCACTTAATATGATTTCGGCCATCAGGGGAGAAATTGGATAGCCCATCCCAATGTCTTTTCGTTCGAAAAATTGGCCATTAAATAAAAAACGATTTTGGGAAAAAAAAAGGATTTGAAAATCCTGCTGATTTCTTATTGAGTTAAGATAGATCCCTATGGACTTCATCTATGAAGCTTTCTAGTTAACAAGGGGTATTAGAAATCGATTGAGATTTCAAAAGAATCCTCTTCAATAGTCTATCCTATCAATTTATTTACGGATGTTAATTTTATTCTCATTCTCTTTCCAGCGAACGAGTTCGTTTCCGTCACCGAGGGAAGGTGCCCATCATAAAAACATCACACTCTTGTAACATGCTCCATTCGTATATGACACGAAATAAAATTTTTATTAAAAATGGACGATTTTTTAATTTATTCGATTTTATTTAAACACCCGAACTCATTTTATTGTTAGATGCTGCTTAAAAAATAATCTTATTAGGTTATCCCATAAACTTCTTTTCTTTTTCTGCTATGAAAAAATTCACAATATTTACTGCTTAAGATATTATTTATTTTGTTATATGAGAACCCTTTTGCTATATTAGCTTCTTTCACCTCACAAAGAAGCATCATTATGCCTTATTTCCAAAATTGCACTTTGGACAAGAAAAATAATCCTTGAAGTACTCTTTTATTTCTTCACTTAAATGATATTCCACAAAATACACAAACAATTCCACAAAATATAAAATCAATTCTAAAAAATACACAATCAATTGCCTCTTTCATTTGAGAAATAATCGAAAATACAATATGAAATTGCAAGCGAGAATTTTTTCAAATGTGTTTGAATGCAGCAAACCGTCATTTAGTATTTTTGGAAGTGTATTATATATTTTAATCTCCATCACCTTGAGGCTTCTGGCAGTTAGGTTAAGTCTGTGGTGTTTTATATATATATATATATATATATATATATATATATATATATATATATATATATATATATATATATATATATATATATATATAAATTAAATATAAAAGCAGCAACGAGAGGAACGTCAATAATTAATTTGAGATAAAAGTTTAAGGTAGAGAATTCGGGATGTAAAAAGGTTTATCAATTCAGGCAATGGATGAAAAACTGGGACTCATAATTTATGTACGAATTGATTCTCTGCTTGTATTGCTTCCAACAATTCCCAATTTCAATTCTCCAATTCCCAGTTAAAAATTAAAAAAAATCACTCTATTAGATTAATAAACGAATAAATGCTCGTATGTGCAGGATATCACTACCTTTCAAAGGATTTCAGATCGTCTTCGGTCTAGGTAACAAAATTGTACTTTCGGAAGTCGAAATTGGCGGCGACGGAGGCAGATCTAGAAGTTTTCAGAAGCCACGGATCCGTATTTTTGAGAACCAGACTCAAGTCCCATCCAGAAATACTTTATGGGTTAATAGTGTGAGATGTTCACCATAATGTATCCTTTACACATAAACGTTCGGAGTTACATTTAACGATGGGCAGCAATTTGCAGAAAGGGAGAAATTAAAACAATGACCCGGTATATATAGTATTCGTATCTATCGTATCTTAACCCCGTGATTGGTTGGATTAGTGATCGGTATCATTGCTGCTTAGCGACGAAAAATGAGTATTTTTTGGATAAATAAAATTCGATGAAGATAAGACGGATTTGAAGAGAAAAAAAGTAAAACAATTGCGACAGTTGTGTTGCTCAAGTCATCGATGTATGAAGGGTTTATGGAAAAATAAAAATAATTATCATATAATAAACAATTCCGCTTTTGTTCGATTCAACAATATAGTTTATCTGTTAAAAATTCTATTCGTCGGTATTTTTTGCGTGAATTCCATATCCACATATCTTTAACAATTACTGGAGATACGATAATATTATATAGTTAATATCGGTATGGACTTTTGTTTAATCATTCCGCCATTCGAGCTGCCATGAAACGAAACGTTTACTCATCTGAAAAAAGGTTTAGCACTAGAGACACTATATTAGTTTTAAACAGAGTTCAAAATGGCATGGAAACCAATTAGCCAACTCTCGGTTGAAGATTGGGGATAGTAATAATACGCCATCTATACCTTCATGAAGGTCATTGCTTCAGCGATTAGTTGGGAATAAGTCGATTCGATAATTGTTCCTTTATTTTGTACTTCGTGCAGACCATATACATGTAAATCACATCGCAGACCTGTCAAAATTCAAGGAAAGGGTATTACGGTGCAATGGTTGGGCACCATGTTAATATCACGGCATATTTTCTGTCCAAAATCTCTCGCCATTGCATGTCCCTCACCAAGGAGGATGAATTCCTCCAGTGATTCTCACGTACTTGAAGATAGTGCAAATACCTGAAACAGAAATATATTTCTCCGCACTCAACTAATAAATTTCGGCTAGCGACGAACTTATCCCAAACAACATGTATCAGCCTGATAACGTTTCAGGACCACCAAAGAGACATAGATAATATACTCATCATGAACTTTCAGGTACGATCATAATGATGATGATATAATGATAACGGTTGACAAAAGATGCTCAAAAAGCTGTATAACTCTTTTATTTTCTTCAATTCCCTTCTCTATTCACTCAATTAATTGGATCCCACACCCTTTTTATTTTTCCGTTGATTTTTGATAAATTTTAATAAATTTCAAGTTGGCATTGATCAGTTGCTGAATTCGATGCCATTCATTCGGAATTGATGAATTGAAGTTTTTTTGCCATTGGCAGTGATACTGAATTTTATAGCTGTAATATGAAAAACGGGCATATAGTATAACACCGTAAGGGTGGATGGGACGAACTGCAACCATAGGTTCCAAACTCCAATCTACATGTATATCGGACGCTGCGACCACCACCTTAAAATTAAAAAGCGAGAACAAAAGACTGATTTGGCTAAATTTTCTTTTATAAATAGAGGGATAAGGGAATAGAATGCATTACCTGGAGAAGTTCTCATTCTAATGCCAGAGAATTCAAGAAAATTTAAGTCAAAGTTAAATAGGTAATCTAATGTTAGTTGTAAATATGGGCTTATCATGTTTTTTAGTTTTTGTAAATTTTTATTTTTTGTTTTGATTCTGAATGTATGAATGCAATGTACTCAATGTATTTTGTTTGACATACTGCCTTCGGGAGGTTTTGCGGGGTTTCCCTCTCGACTAGAGTAAATACCAGGCAGAGTATTGCATTTGTTCCCCTGAAAAGAGAGCTAACGCCTGGCCTGGTGCCTATTTGTTGCTCTTGCACTAATAACTCATAAATTGCACGAAAAACTCCAGTAAAGACTGTTAGGTGTAGTATTTAAATTTATTTAGTTGTATGAAGCATTCAAGCGATTGTTATTTTACTTGAGATTATATTTTCAATTTATGTATTATAATATTTATTTTTTCGAATATTGTATGTTAATTGTATATATATGTATATATAGAAATAACTGCCACCAGGCTTACAGCCTACTAGCGGTTTACTTCGTATAATACGAGTAATAATAAATAAAAAAGAACTCTTTGTACGCTTAAAAAATATTTTCTTACTGCTCCAATTTTCCTTAGAGGAGCATTCTTGCAAAGTATCTACTTTTTTTAATTTGAGCAAACTCTAGCGAGGAATTTGGTCCACTGATAAATACCGCAGCATACTTCCACTTACCCTTCGAGCGGAAATCTAGAATAAATTCGTTTGTCAGATTTTTTGAGTATATGTGTCATATAAATTATACATCGAGAAGTTTATGCACGAGCTAGGTATTTGTATTTATCAGCTTCTCGTATCAACATATAAGTAAAGAAAATACCTAAAACCAAAGTTTGTATTTCATTTGAGCTTTTCATCATTAGATTTCAATTTCATATATCAAAAGAGGACGATAGTATCCATCAGTAGTGATGTTGTACATTCCTCAAACAAGTTGAACGGTTTAAAAGAACGGACGATCATTTTTAACACGTGGTTAAGAGTATAAAAACTCAATTCTTCTTTAATACTTCAAGTTCTTGAAATGTATATTGACTTTAAGATTCAATATTATAATCATGCTTCAAAAATTTATTTTATAACTATAACTCATTGAACCGAATTGGATTTGATTTTCTGCTATGGGAAAGAATTTTAAATAATTAAATGAAACTCGGATAAATGCAGTTTATTTTTCAAAGTTAAATTTATAATTGCATTACTTCGAGAAGTATTCTGATATCTGTAATCTGCATTTCAAAGGAAAGCGAAGAAGATGTCGCATCAGTCGAGTCCAGTTTTCTTCAGCCATCTGGAAAATATTAAAGATTGATCATATAATACACATGATTTAAACGAATAAAAATAAACTAGTGTTTATCATGGTGTTAAAAGTATGAGGGACCCATTCTCCTCTCAATTAGTTCTTATGAATTAAAATACAATACATTATAGCGAATTACATGACAGTTATTTATTCTATTACTTATTGATTGATTACTTATTATTGATACTACTTATACATGTATATATAAAGGAATTAACGTATAATAATAGTTAAATAAATATTATAATACATGAATTGTAAACCAAATTTTAATTAAATAAACTTATCCTTAATATTAAACTTATATCCTTAAATTTTTAATATTCACCAAATATATTTAAAATATTATATATACATACATCAAGTCTACAGAACATTGGAGCCTCTCTTTTTGAAGAATTTTATATTTTTAGGCGAGGGTCCTAGGTGTGATACAGGTAACTTGTTCCATACTGAAAATCTCCTGTAAAGAAAAGAATACATATTTACGTCTGTTCTTTGCAGCTGATTGAATATTTAATGGATACCTAACCATCGTTATTTGCAATTATATTTTAAATACAACCCTATTCATCTTTTTCCAGTGTATCCCACACTAGAGTCTTTAACATCGCTGTAACACTGTCCCTTTTTCTAAATCTTGCTATAATATATCTAGCTGCTTCCCTTTGTACTTATTCTATTTTCGTTATTTGACTGCATTAATAGGGGTCTTACACGTAACTATTGGTCTTACCAGCGATAGAGATCCATTTTCTTTTGCTTTCCTTCTACTGCCCCTTAGATTTCTATTCACATAATGCAACATTTTGTACATTTGATTTGTTTTTCCCAATTACGGTTACCATAAAAAGTGACCCCTAAATACTTGCAGTAATCTGCTTCTTGTTATAATTTCCCTGTTTAAACGATAGTTTTGTCAACAAGGTGACTTCTTATTTTAAAAGGCGAAATACCTACCCTTAATCACGTTAATACTCATTCTATTCTTCGCTAGCCATTTTTCTATCCAAGTTAAATCTCGCTGCATTATTTCCCTATCTTCGTTGTTCCTAATCCTTCTGTAAAGTATGCAAACAATCGAATATTTGATTTTATATTAAAAGGTAGATCGTTCACATATACTAGAAAAAGTAAGGGTCCTATTACAATTCTTTGCAGAATTTTCGGATGTACTACTATAAAATTTGAATATACCCCATTTATTCTTACCTTTTGGGTCCTGCGACTGAAAGAAAATTTTTAAACCAGATGAACTGTCTTCGGTCAATAATTAGTTTTTCCAGTTTAGCTATTAGTCTGTCATGAGGAACTAAATCGAATGCCTTCGCAAAATCTATCATGAATGCATCCACCGCATCTTTATCGTCTATCGGATCTGCTATATCTTGAAAAAGGCCAAAAAGTTGCGTTTCGCACTTTTGAATACTGGACATAAGCTTTTGAATTCTAGATTAAACTTCTGAATACTCGATGAAACTTTTTAATACTAGATTAAACTTTTGAGTACTTCATTAACGAACAAAAACATAAGATTCTAAGATCCAAAGGCTCACCATTTTTCTTGAAGCACTTTAAATTTCTTCATAAGCCGTTTCTTCTCCCTTCTTTGATTACGAAGGTCATTCCACATTTCGCGAAGCAAGAGAATCAAACGCAGGGTCGCAATCAGCTGAAGAATAGCAACGGAGTTCCGTGGCCTGACACCCATTGCGGCGAAAAGGAGGAGAGATCCAACAGTACGAATAGCGAGTAAGTGATAGAGTGACTTAAAAAGGAACGTTCCAGGGTGATCTAGAAAAGTATAAAGGCTCCTCATAGGCTATCCCTATGCGCATGTGCGAATTTTTATGCAACAATTCAATTCATTTGTTGTTGAGCCATTACCCATATTTTATTTCATCTCCGTGACTGATAGTGAAATGCATATCCTCAGTTTAGAAACGTGACCTTTAAGGATACGGAAGATTGTGAAATTCTTTCTTTAACTGCTTCGAAGAAAATGCATAAAATATCTAAACCAAAATATTCGTTGGTTATCTCCGTTTAGCATGAGTTCATGGGAATTGCTCAACCAAGAAGGTGATGTTATTGTGTGGGTTTTTCTTTATCGACAAACCCTGGTCTTAAAAGTCTTTTCTTTTTAAACTTCGATGCTCCTTTGATGACATCATCAGTGATATCCTTTTTCAAAGCTTGAGTCAAAGAGAAAAGCGTACGTGATCTTTAGTAAATTAGTGAGTTTTTGTATTATGATTAGGTTGTGGATGGTTTATCGTTGCTCAAACCTTTGTTTGCCTCTGACCTGAACATTAATAAATTTAGAATAGCATGAAGTAAAATATACTGATGATGTAATAAAAACAACTTTTTAAATTTAAAGGAAATTTACAAAGTTGTTTTTATTACTATGGCATTCCACGAAGTCACGCCTTCTCACATCGATTTCATTGTTGATGATGTTTTTAGTATTTTTCATTGATAGAACAATACCCTACGACGATTGGAAATAAATATCCAAAAAGATGCATAACAAAATTAATTTAAATAAACTTTTTATAAAATTATTAATTAAGTAATAGAAATAGAAGTCTACGGCTTAAAAGGCCAATTGAGAACCTATGGTTTATAAATCTAATGGTTCCAGTTCTTTGAATGCGATTGTACCGAAGGAATTTATTAGAATAGATAATAATTATGAGAATCTAAATAATGTAAATGAAATGCAGAGGAAAATAAAAGATTGTTTGAACAATAAAGTATGACAGAGAAAAAAAATTAATCAAGTAAAAATATGTATAGTGCATTATGAGTGCATTAAAAATCAGATCATCTACAACAACATTATATCTTCATCATAATCACATCGCATCATAATTTTACTTTTTAGATGTGATTTATTCTATTATCTTGACAAATTCATTGTGTTATCCGTTGTACATCCATTTTTATCCGAAAAGATGTTACGTAATATAAGTGCTGTTTATTTATATATATACATATATTTTTAAACAAAAATAAAAACGCTACTTTTATCCTAAAAAGTCTCATTTTCCGTTTACGAGGATGACTTGTGACGAAAGATATCTATATAATAGTTATGAATTCTTGGTTGTATATTGCAGCAAACCTAGTAAATATTCGCAGTCAAACAGCTTAATTGATTTGGTTAAAGCACTTTCGTAAGCCACTTTATCGAATTCCCCATTAAAAATTCTTTAATCCCAATCACTTTACTCAAGAAAGTATCCTGTGAGTAGGCAGCCAGCATTACTGTCGCGAAATATACAAATGCAGTATTCATCCTTATCAAAAGAGGAAGAAGCTGATAAACCGAATCTTTGGGTTGAATTTTATGTATTGTTTACTATAGACGATCAAAATAGTCTTATTTTGTTAGAAAGACGAGATATTAAATACGTTTCCAGGGTTAAATCATATCCTTGAAATCTCACTACAAAAATATAAAAAAGTGTTAAGTAAAGTAATGAAAGGATAAAATTATTATATTGATTAAACATAGTGTTTCTAATTGTAATATTCAAAACGTTTCTTTTTCTAGGGGTTATCAAAATGTTGAATATGTCAGTATAAAATTTAGAAAAGATTATAAAAAATGATCAAAAAGAAAGTCTGCGTTATCCTTAATATGTAGATTTTAGGTTGATTGAAGAAACTATATTTGCCAAAAAACTTGCAAAAAATTATGTTATGATTATTAATTAAGATAATCAAGATTAATTAAGATAGTTGAACCTGTTGGATATTTAACATAATCCATATGATTGTAAAGTAATGTTATAGCTCTAATTGAAGCTCTTTCACTATCCACTTCCTTTATAGTACTGAATGAGAGGGCTGATATTACCTAAAAACAATTACCTCAATAATCAGATCTGAGTGTTGCTATATCGTCCAAAATTTAAGCTATAATAAATATGTAGTGATCAATAGCAGTTTAAAAATGTCACAGTTTAACTGAGTGAAAAATTCCAAGAATAATATACTCCATTATTTTACCAATCACGAAGAAAAAACCTCAATGATTCTGTTCCTAATATATTCAACCAACTCCCGCTTGAACTATATAGTTTCAAGAAATAAGAGAGAATAACACAAAAACTGGTTGCTGCAAAGGCCATGATAATGAATAATTATCTACTATGTGATTTGTATATTTGTTTATTTATTGTTGATTTAAATAATGTAATTATGATTTTTGAAAGATATATTAGTACTTATGTTAATTTTTGTAATGATTTTTAAGTTTCTACTCAAAACCTGTTACTATCTTAATAAGTCTCAGGAGAGCCATAATAAGGATAACTTTTCCTTTTGTTTCTTCTGATAAGAACAAATCGTATGTGTATGTTCATTTCTTAAAGTAGTACAATTCTGAAAGATTTAATAAACAAACTTTCATTCTAAAAAATGACCGACTCCATCGTTGAAATCACCAACTTCGCTGCTTACCAAAGCAAGTATAATTGTTATCCGTGATGATCTACATTTCAGTTTTATTAAAACTGAAAAATGAAATGAATTAATCATCTTTTCACAAATAGTTTAATGATTTTTGATGAAAGCTATTTGAAATGAATTTAGTTAACAATTTTGAAACTTTTTGGTTAAGATATTCTAAATTCCTAATTTGTGAAGTCATGTAATTGCGTTACATACATGTACATTCCTAGTAACTTATTCCAGTGAGGTCCTGTGAGGTGGTGATATATATATATATATATATCGTAAAATAATTTTGTAAAATTCACTGCAAATAGGTGTGGAATCTGGTGCATTTACATTGCATTTAATTTAATTAGATTTATTATTTAATTACTGAGATACTAGCATTAAGAAGAACAATAATCATGGGCATGATATATGACTTTAAGTGGAAGGAATCCCCTCAGATAATGCTCCGCATACAGTAGACAATCATTTGTCCCATTCTAATAAACAAAACAATAAATATGTTGAATATAAGAATACAGATATCCTTCATTCTACACTATTTCTAATTATAATACAGGCTTACTCGTGTCATAATAATCAAAAATTATCAATCAATACACAAAGAATAAGTATAAGAATAAGAATAAGCACAGGGGGAATAAGTTTAAAATGATTACACTTTTCAGATGTTTCCTTCCATCCCTACAACACTTTATTTAGCTTGTGGTATGTAGTATTGTCTTATGTACGTGCCTAACATAATTAAATCTTTCATCTGTTGATTAGTCTTAACATAAGTTCGTTAGTGCTTAAAACATGCAAACTTTGCCAACTTAATCATATATATTTGCAACTCCTGGTATCTTTAATAATTCCATATATTACGTATTAGCTATTCGTAAATAAGCATATTGTTAATGAATACTGAGAAGTAAAATGGTCCCAGTTAATAACCTTGAGCAACACCAGAAGTTACATTAATCAAGTCTGACAGCTTTTTCGTATTTTTAGATCCTCCAATCTAATTAGTCTTGCGTCTATCACTTTAATTTTTTGTTATAAGTTGTTTTCTTAAAACATAAATATTTATTTTGTATAACATTTATTTTTTCGAGTATGGTTAGAGTAAATTTAAATAAAATGTACGGAAAAGAGTTCTGTTGATAAAAGTTTTCTGTAAATTGATGATATAGACGAAAATTAGCATTTTATTTCGAAATCGGGTATAAAAACAGGACGTAGGAAAATGTTCTTAAATGATACAGAATAATTACTGTATTTGAGAATTTTTCTTGGCACCTAATAAATACGTTTATATGATTGATATTCGGCATATTATTTTTTTAATACAGTACGACCCCGCTTAAAGCTGTTTCAGGATAACGCGGTGTTATTGGGATTCCTTTATATCGCACACTGTATTGATTATTGTTATATATATTTGCATATGAAACGGCCATGCATCAACCAAAAGCAATATGTAACGAAGGTGTATACTACGTATCTTTTTCAATGCTCTGTTGTAAGTCCATACGGAATAAAGGTTCCGACTATACGAAGTCGCAAATACACAGCTGATTTATTAATTATGATCAACGTTATAAGAATATAAACATAATATTTTATTGTGATAAATTCGGACTGATAAATTTTCTTATTTTCTATTCTTTTTCACTGACCCTCATTACATATTTACATATGTACGAGTTACGTTGCCTTGTTTAACGCTGTTTCGTTTAGCGCTGGAAGTTATTGGTACATGTACGTATCCTCCGCGTTAAGCGTTATCTTACTGTAACTTCCTCAATAACCATAATTTTATGAATCAATATTGGACTGATAAGATAGTATTATTTAAAAGATGCATCTTCTTGCAAGGAATGCAGATACTGTGGATTCATTGCACTTTTCAAAATCTCTTCTAAAAATCTGAGAATGATCGAAGTTGAATGGAGTTAGAACTTAATGTGATAGTTGTTCACACTGATAGTTGTTTACACTGATAGTTGCTCAAACGACTAAACTTTCAGAAATGAAATACATGAAAATACATTATTATCATAATCAATACTAATATTTAATTAAAACGACAGGGGAATGTATAAGGGAGAGAATATGCTCTAGTCTGATTCAATCATTATGATAGCGTTATTGCAATTGTTGAGTATGCATTGGTTGAATCTATAAAATGATATCATTGAATTTCATGAGGCTTGAAATCTCACATATGACATGCGTAAGTAGTCGTATATTATAACTCAGGATTCTGAAACTCTTGAGATAAAAATCGGTCCATAAATAACGTGAATGTTATTTTAATCTTATCGTGTTATAATTATGACTCAAAATTGACTTTGAAGAAGAAGGACGAGTAGATTACTCTCTTGGACATATTCCAATTAATCAACGCTGTGAGTATTTCCACTTATCGAGACTTAAAAGACAATTCTTTTTATTATACGTATTATACACGTACTTAAGTGACGTAAAAGTTGTTGCTAAGGAATTAATACTCGGATTTGGAAAAGCCCATGTGAACTATGCTTTTTTGATTCATGAAACGAAAATAACTTGACCATTTAAACAACTTATTCTTATATATACTATATATTCTTATATATGTTAACCAGGTATATATACATATGCATAACTGGTTTATTTCACTTACGAAACAATAATCTTTTTCCTTTTTGTGCAATATCTACTCGAATGAATGACTTATTTTCGAAAAAGATAACCACTTGTACTGCATCCGCCAAAAAATGAGCTTGATATGAATGATCCCCTATCCATTTCACTTTTGCAAAACTTACAGGTTTTCTAGGAACTTATCGAGAATTTTTCTTAGGTAGTTACAGGAAATCATCTAGGGTAATTGCTTTATTATCAATGCGGAAGTTAGTAGATTAAATCTAAAGTCTACGTAGAAGAGATATCAGGCAATGACGTTTAGTAAAATTTTACTTTCTCACAAATTATTTGCCAATATGTATTAATATAAAGTAGCGTGCAAAATAACAAATTAAATAAATTATAAATAAATGATAAATAAATGAAAAAATGACTGTATGTATGCGCAAATGTAACTAGGTGTATTATTTGTCATTTAAAAGTTTAATTTAGAAAATAACATTTTCTTTTTAGACGTAAGTTAATGGAAGGCCATTTTAGGATATATTGCGGAAAGAATAAACAATGTTTACTCCCACTCTAATCTTTCGCTAATTTCAACGAGTATAAAATTTAAGTTTGGTAAATATTTTATTCGCTTCGTTACATTAACAAATTTACGGGAGAAATCAGCATAGGATTCTATAATTCGGATCGTTTTAATCTAAGGCGAAACAAGTTATCAATGCTAAATAAAAATATCCTAACGACATGAAATAGCAAAAGAGTGGATAAATTTTGTCTTGGTTACATCACATCCTTTAATAAAATACATTATTTTTTGAAGGATCTGAATAAAAAGAAATGTATATTATTACTATATTATAATAACTATATTATTGTTATTGTATTACTGTATATATATATATATATATATCTATACATATAGACGCTTCGGGGGGATATATATAACATATATATATATATGATATTAATGTCAGGCCCAAACCGCTGGGGCCACGGAGCCGCCGATTTTTTTACGTAATGGCCCACTAAATCTCACCTAGGAAAAATTGGGAAACCGACCCTACCTATCATGGGTTCGATTCTAGGAGGCCCCAAAAATCGACTTTCCCCATTTAGAATGCATTGGGCCGTTTTTCAAATGATTTTAAAAATACTTCCCATTAACCTAGAAGGATAAGATTTCATGTAGCTATTGCTACCATATATATCTACGGAAATATGCTATTGATTACGTCCAACCGGTCATGGGTTCGATACCAGGAGGTGAAATATTTCCAAATTTTGAAAAATCGTAGCTCTCTTAATATGATACATAGGGCATTTAAATTTTTTACACTTATAGGTAAGTATATTATATACCTAGAAAAAAATCAACAGTAGCCCACGTGTCACGAGTTCGATTCCAGAGCGTCCCGTAATCTCGATTTTCCCCGTTAGGAATGCATGGAGCCGTTTTTCAAATAATTTAAAAAATACTTCCCATTAAGTTAAAAGAATAAGATTTCATGCAGCTATTGCTAATATATATGTCTACGGAAAAATGTAGTATTTTACGTACAATCGGTCCTGGGTTCGATGACAGGAGGTGAAATATTTTCAGATTTTGAAAAATCGTAGCTCCCTTAATATCGTACATAGATCATTCAAACCTTCTACAAATATAGATACGTACAAAATGTAATTCGGAAAAAATCAGCACTTGCCTATGTATCACGGGTTCGATTCCAGAGTGACCCGTAATCTCGATTTTTCCCGTTTAAAATACATTGGTCATATTTCCGAAAGCTTTTTATGACATTCCCCAACCGCGCAGAGTTTCAAAATTTCACACAGCCATTGAAGGGACCATTCTTACATTAAAGCAAACGTAATTATGTCCTTAAAGATCGTTGGTTCGATGCTAGGGGGCGTTAACTATATTTCCATTTGAAATGCATAGGGAATTTAGGACACATTTTGAGGTACTTCCTGAATGAATTTCCTTTTGAAATTTGGAATATTTATAAAGTCAATCATACTCGAGCCAATAATGAGAGTATATTTCGTTGGAGTCCTTGGTTCTATGCCAGGGCGGTAATAATGCTGCAGTAAGAAATGCTTGGGAAATTGGAATCAATGCATTGCTCGCTGCGAAAACGCCCTTTACTTTACGTTTAGAATGGTCATTCAGAATAATATACCGAAAAATTTTTCACTATTATTAAAATATATATTATTACATTGCTTGCTGTAAGCAAGCGCACCTTTACTCGTATATATATATACAATTATATTTCTTGATTAAATCATTGATTTGACTGTTGAGGTATTAACTATACATAACAATACAAATACATATATATGAAAGATCTATTAAAGTTGATAGAAACTAATCAAGAATGATTAAATAAATGAAAATTTCTTTTAATATACTCTTCCCTTATAGTTACATAGTTACATTACCAAGTATAGTTGATTTTCACAAAAAACTATAATAATAACTATACAACTATAACAATAGTAATAATACTAATATAAATTATTCAAATTTAGAAAAGGTTAAATAATAGAAGTCTCATTTATATGACTAAATAGATATATTCTTCTAACAATGAAAAGCATGCGAATAACACTATTTAATTACGATAAACCGAATCGTAATATTATTATTAATTTCTTTCTACACCTCCATAAAATGAATGAGGAAATTAAAAATGAAACATTATGGTTCTCGCTTACGCACTTTAGATTAAACGGAGAAAGATACAAAAGAAATACTCATACTGTAATGATAATTTCTCTCGTTAGTTGGAATTGCGGAGTTTTGTACTCGAGCAAATTCATACTCAGGGATGAAGGGGAGTTATGAAATCTTAGATGGAAATGTCTACTTGCTTTCACTGGAACTAATAAAACCCTGTGATGTAAAAATATCAAAAAATACGTTTCCAGTGAAATAAAATTCAATTTTAACATTAGCGAAGAAGAATTCCGTGCCTATTATTAAGGTTCCAGGCCCCTTATCTTGAAGTTTATCCTCTTCCGTCCTCCAAAGCGAATGCACGCGGACCTTGAAAACTAGAATGAAATGGCGATAATTGAAAATTGAAATAGCGATAAAAGATTAGGATGTCAAAAGAAAACGAAAGGTATAAGTGACATGAGAAGTCGTAAAAATTTTTAATACCTTTTTCGAAGCGAATTTGGATATTTGCTATCTTTAAAGGAAGGAGAAATTGGATTACATCCGGTCCTAAAGACCATCGTGGTGCAGTTCGGGGTATATATAAGTGGAGTAGAACACACCAAAGCATTAACAAGCTCAACTGCAACCATGAATACATCAAGGATCTTCCTCTTCGGTGAGTTTTTAGTGTTTAAAAATATCGGAAAACTTTTACTTGCCTCATTGAAAGGATATACAGACTATCGTCACTTAACTCTATAAACTTCTTGCAATATATTCACCTCTTTAGTGTGAATATATATATTTATATATATGAATATTTTCTTTATTTGAGAATTACTTAAAGCCTGAAACATATTATTTTCATGAAATATAATGAAAGCATATTGAGATTTCGAATACGGAATAAGATACGTAATATTAAGTCGAAATATTGAAAAATTGCTTCTTCTCTCGCTTATAAATATATGGTATATGTATTCCATATATTTATATTTCCATGTATTTTGCTTAATTTTAAATTTCCTTTTTTTAAATCATTGCTTATACGTGCCGTAAATTGTAAGAAAAACTGAGAGACCATTCAGAGCTATTTGAGATCTCAGTAAAATATGCTGTACTAATGAAATGGCAGACATATCAGTAACAAACAGATTGTTATTTGATCGTAATAGTTTTAAATTCTTCAATTATAACATTTCGTTTGGTCGATTCATCATATTTATGAGATATCCCTTTATCTTACCAAGTTCTAATGCTTTTAACAATCTTGAATAGTAATAGACCTATCACAACTCTGAGAAAGTTCCCGGGAATGCCATAATTTCTGATATTTTTATTTTTATAGTATTTGATACATATAGCTGCTTCACAAATTTAAATGTCTAATTGCTCTTTCTACAAGTGGGTGCAATTATGGAACTTTCGATGTTCATTTGTTTAAACATATCACCCATTAATAATATAACCCATTAACTACTCTTTTCAATTGTAAGTGATTAATACGAATCATTTATGATACCTAATAATAATATATAAATCAACTCAGTTTTACTCCACAGCTTCTCATAAGTAACTTTTCATCCCTCTAGTATTCAATCAACATTTTCCGTGTACGATAAAATTTGATGGAACTCTATTTTCATATTTTTTATGGAGTACTATGGTTTCTTCAAATTATTCTCACGATTCTAATTATTCCATTCGGAAAATCAATCAATCCTCTCTAATAAATTCAGAAAATCTATATTACATTCGCAAACAGTTGTTTTAATGTACTCTGCAATAAATCCCCGTCTTAGACTGTAGTTTTTTCTCTTCAAATTAAAATTTTTATTCTTGCAGCTTTCGCCGTTGCCATGGCCGTCTTCGTCGTCACGGCAGAGGATGATGTCCACGACTGCGATCAACGATGCGTTAGGACCTACATCCCCGTGTGCGCATACACCCTCGAGGGAACGAATCGCGAATTTCCTAGCCAATGCTTCTACGAAATCCACAAGTGCAAACATCCCAAAGGTGAGTACGTACTCCGAGACCTTCCAAGGCTTAAACACAGCTCTGGAGTTCAACGACTTGGGTTTTTTTATGGAAGCGTCCAAATATCTCGTTTTCTAGAGGTTCATTATTTAGCGAGTATGTGTTACAAGGAGAGCTGACCTGATTTCACTTATTTGCAGAGTTTGCCTACACCGTTGAGGGTCCCTGTGAATAAGCTGCTTTTATCCTTTCGTTGGATCGGAAGCGAAGGGTGGTCATGACAATTGAAATGCTGCATTTTCATTGAATTGTGGATTGAAATAATGAAAGCTCTTTTTCGTCAAGAGACGAAAAATGTAAATCCTTTTTTTCATTTGTAATCTTAGAGATGTTTTCCAAATAAAAATACATATTAAATTTGAAACTGGTTGCACTTATTACTGTTATCGATAGAGCCTTGTTATTTAAAAAAGGTAACATTTGAAAAGATATATATATATCTTTTAAACTGAAAGTTTTTACGATATTGATGAATGATAATTTTAGTAATTTCTCATGAAAAAAGGAAATATTAAAAATACGATTAAAGTATAGCCAAAATAAATAAATGCCTAATAATTACGAGTTTCATACAGTGAAAGTATCATTCCAGAAACTGCTTCTATTTAATATAATTGGATGAAAATTATTCATTGATAACCCACGTACCAAGGATGCGAGCTCGTATTAACACAGAAAGAATAATAATCAATAATAACGAATCAATGATTACATAGCATATTCGGGTATTTAGAGTTTATGTTTTTCTTATGTGCGCTAAGCATCTCGAATGGATGATGTCTTTAAACATGATAAAATATAAAGAAGGATGGAAAAATATACTAATTTTAAGTTTTAGTAGTCTCATTTGTTTTATTTAAAGAAGCAAATACTGGGAAATCGCCGAGATATATCAGAAAGTCAAAAAAAAGTTGATAAATATTAAATGTGAATAATTTTCTTGAATAAATTTAATATGGAAATAACCATAATTTTTTTAAATATTCTATTGATTTCCTTTCACAGATAATTTCTTTTATCTTTTTTTAGATAAATGATAATTGGTGAATCGTCTGATAATGGTATTGACAGATAAAAGCTTTATCTTTTATAACCTTATATGGTTCATGGGTATATCGTATCTGTATAGATCAGTATTGGGGATACGACGGAGAAAGAGACTAATCACTTAAGATATACATGTAAGTGATTGTCTCCGTCGTTATGTCAACCTACCACTAAATCACGCCTGAATCAATATATAGTATTATTAGTGAAATTTGAATTGTCTTTGGTAGTGTATAAGTGAAGACTTTCTCAGCACAAGGATCTATATCCATGACTGGATAACTCTTCCAGGAATCGAACGAGGGACCATCAACACGTAATGATTACGAGGACGAGGACCATCAACACGTTAATGATTTCATTCACGCGCATAATTACTGGACGACGATTCGATTAACGAATGTTAACAGTTACAATTTGATTCTACTCGCAACATGGTAGTAATTTTAGACGGGTTAAAATATGCCTCGAAGGCCGTACACGACAATCGCAAATGTTACCATTGAGAATCTTTTCAAGATCAAGTTTATCACACTTAATAATATTATACGACTTCATTTATAGGCGAGAGCGAGACTATAAACTCGTTTCCCATATCTAACTCGTCCGCCTCTATACGTCACCACTTGTGAGTTGTTTATTATGTTTCATTCCTTCCTAGATTTAATTAATGCCTAAAAAATGCCGCGTAGGCATTGGTAAACACACCAGCTCCCGAATGATCGTAACTCTTAAGGAAGCGATGTCTGCTTCAAAGGCGTACGTGAGCGGAATGAATTCAGCTTCGGAAGAGCAATTGACGTGAACTTTCAAATTACGTGTTGAAATCGCACGACAAACAAAGGAAGAATTTCAAGCATCGTCGACCGGGAAACAGCAGCAGTTGTGTTTCTTCCTCCTGTTCTACGCTTGCATTCTTCAACTTTGGACGAACGAGACGTCTTGAAAGCCTGAGGGTTGAAGAGGTGTTGCACCATGAAGTCCGTTAAAGTATTCTACATCGGTGAGTATTGCATAGCTAGTTTGTTGATCACTTTTGAACATAATGCTGGTAGACAAGAATCTACTTACCCGTATCTTTGTCCTCGAGAACGTGACAGATAATGACTGATTATCGGTTTATCGGGAGAAATGCGTACATGTATAGCTTATCAAATCACGTATGATACTGATATTTTTTATTAGGGGTAAATAAGGAAAAATATTTACGTTTCCTCTGTGTATAATATTTGCCCTTTCATTATGAAGAGCTACCACGAAGTCAAAGCCGAGTTAGCACAGAGTTTGGGTTGAATTAGTTCTAAAACTAATGGTTTTCCAACATAAGTTATTTTTTTATTATTCCTTTTTCCTTTATTTTACGCAATTTTTTTAGAGAGGCGATAGGGAAAAATGTTGCGTAATATTTCTCTAATTTCCGGTTTGTTAATGTTTCGATTTCATATGAATTAAAAGTTGGATTTATCAATGTTAGATTAAAACTTTTTCAAGTGTGTGAACGTGATGCGAGACTCATTGTACTATTATCTGGAATATTACAATTCTCAGAATTCAGTACATTTTTCTCTAATCTTTATTTTTAAGTTCGCAGTAAATTCTTGACATTATTTATTAAGTCTTGATATCAAGCCTTGATAGACAATCATATCTACTTATTTACCATACAAAGGAAATGTGATGCTTACCGTATTTCGGTAAGACGCACTTTTTTTCTCCAAAATGTGCTGTAAAATTAGCCTGCGTCTTATGCGCCGATGGTATACGGATATCACGGTTATAACTTCGTCCTATAAAAAGCAACCTTTCTGACAGGATAAATAAATACCATTAAGTATTTTGTAGTGTATCAGGCATTGAAAATAGTTGAATTCATTAAAAATTTTGATAATACACTTTTTGTGTACAAGTTCCGTTTTTATTTAAAATGTTATCATTAAAATTCTTTTCTGAATTATCCAAGTATTACCGTATTTGACGGCATATAAGACGCATCCTCATGAAATACGTCACACAAAAGGAAAAAAAGTTTTAATAGTTCGTGTGACAGCGCGGTACCAATATAACCTAATGACTTACTACTGCTCTCTTTCCACGCAAGTTAGGGTAATTTAACACTCCTAGTTTATACTGAATAGTGTGTCTTAATCTCTTGTTACCTTTAGTCATATTTCCGAGGGTAATTTTTAAACAAATAGTTTTTAAGCACCGACACCAACACTTCCACATAAAAGACGCGGGTAAATTTTTTGAAAACTAATTTAGGAAAAAAAGTGCGTCTTATATGTCCGGGAAATACGGTATTTATTTACGTTCACAAACACCAATGCCCAGAGAGGAATATTTCCTCCGAGGCCGGGATTTGAAACCGGGACCTCATTGTTGGAAAGCTAATTACTCCAACAACGAACGACCGACAAATGAATGTAGATTAAGCGATATCCTTGATCGATTGAAACTTGATCAAAACAATGACATAAGGATAACAATATCTTGCTACTTACCTGGAGGAAAGCGGATGAAAATGAATTGGGGCAATCACAATTGTGACAACCTTGTAATAAATCGACCAACATAGTTTACATTATATTAGCTTATTGGAGTGATTTGAAATATTAAATAGATTCATTATTAATATTATAAATATTAGATATGTATTAGAATTATGTGAATTTGGCTTCGTTGGCGGAATGGTTAGCATGCTGAGGTCCTGGGTTCAAATCCCGGCTGAGGAGGATATTTTCCTCTCAGGGTCTGGATGTTTGCGGCGTCCGTTGTTAAGTTTACGACCAACATTTAATTGTCCTGAAAGAGGATGTTTGTGCGGTCTTTGATAATAATAAAATAAACAAATATTAGAAGTTGATAAATTGAGTTCCATCAAGTTCATGAAATTAATATAAAAATGAAACAACTGCTAAATGCTAACGATTAAATAGCTTATTGAATGAAGAATTCTGATCCAATTAAACACGATTAGAATAAACATAAAAGCGATATCTGCGGGTCGTTATGTTTATAGAACTTTCAATGGCTTATTCCAATTTTGAAGAAATTACACGGGCTATTTCATTCGGTGGATGGGACATTTCCGACCACGAATTCACAACAATTGCTTCTTTCTCTTCACAGTCGTGGTGCTTGGAACCTTCCTGTTGTGTAATGTCGAAGGCGACCCAGACCCGTGCAGCAGACCGTGTGAAAATGACGACTTGCCATTGTGCGGTCGAAGGGAAGACGGAACGATTCGCCAGTTCGAGAACAAGTGCGAATTTCAGGATTATGACTGTAGGCACCCGAAAGGTAACAGCTCCTGAGGAAGTTAATGCAGAGTAATTGAAATGTATCTTAACCTTTCGAGTATCAAGAGCGTAGAGCGTATATTAGTATAATTAAGAGCGTAGAAAAAGTTCGCGTGCGATGTTACTTTGCGCTAGTCAGTTCACACCTTGAATATGCGTGTAGCGTATGGGACCCTTCCGATAAAAGTAATGTAAGTGAATTAGGAAAAGGTTCAACGTAAGGAGATACGTTTCGTGAAAAATTGCTACGATAAATCGATAAGCGTAACTAAATTGTACAAGGATGGGAATTATTGGAACAGAGAAGATCAAAGCGTAGGTTAGATTAAATAAATAGATTCAGAGAAGAAACGTTCAAGGAAGACGTAGCACAGATCATGCGCCCTCCCTGCTAGGGTCCCCTATATATATCCCCTATAGATACAGCAAATTAAATGAGGGAAATAGATGCGAAAACTAAATTCATTTTTCCCTCGAACAATACGCGAGAATAACCGTCTAGGGAAGTAAATTCACGGTGTATAAACCCCCTGCCACACACCGAAAGGTGGCTCGCAGGGTATCTACATAGACATCAACGGTTATTTTGTACAATAAAATATGCCATGTGTATTAATTCGTTAAATCATTGCTGGTTTATTATGTGTACTATTATGTATGTGTATGTATTATATGTATAATGCTACTTATTTCGTATTCATTATTTTTGAGGAGAACGTCCTTTTTAAAGCATGAGAATTACCTAATAAAAAGAAACGAATCTGGGCCTAAATCCTTTTGGGAAATGAAATTCTATACTTCTTCCCCAACATAGGGGTATTTTTTAAAATTAAAATTAATTTAAAATTGTATTCGTTGTGCAATTTATTCGATGAAGCGTCCTTAATCAGTCTTTAGTTGTTCAAAATGAACGCTTTATCAATGCAACAGGAATAAGTATTAATTATTTTAAAATGAGTAAGTTTTATCTATTGGAAGATTTATCAGTAATATAATATATTTACAAGGAATATATATTATATATATGTTATTAATTATATATTACATGTAATTAAAGTATTAAATCTAGGATTTTTCACAATTATCATTGCAGTGACAAACATCCAAAGTTAACCTTTATGAAATAGAAAATTTATGCAAATAAACTGAATTTAGAAAATCGTCTATGTACAAATAAATTAATTATGACATCCACAAGTTTAATAAATTCCTTTAGTTAAACCATATCTATCAGAGATTATATTTTTGAGCATCTCTATATTAATTAAAATATCTTGTCACCTCATGATTACCTTAAAGGTCGAACTCTTGGAATAAAATTAGCCTTATAGAGTATGATTACTTTTTTCCCATCTTAATTAAACTTAACGCTAAAATAACTGGTTTGGGAGTAGAGAGTTGAATTTCATGCAACCTCATTACGTATATTGAAGGTTACTTTTACATATATAGATTTCTTCACAGAAACGTGTTTAAAGAGCGTGTGCTGAAAATTAATTCAGAACTGGAGAGAGCGTGTTTAGGATTGCTCTACGAAGACGAGTGAAACGACGAATAGACCTGTAAACGTCGATTAATGTATGAAAATGACAAAAGTGCGACGTTTGCGGAGATTTCATTACACTGTTCTTAATTCAGTGACCTTCTTATTTGTACCTTAAATGGCGCGTGACAAGGATGAGTATTTTTGAAAATCTTATCTTTTGAGATTATGAGACTAAAGATGAAGATTGGCAAGAAAAGTTGTTTTGCAAACCATTCATTTCGATGCTTAATGCATCGATAAATTCACTTATACTGGTACAAGGTTCAAGTTCTGATCATGTGAAACACAGATAAACTCTCTCATCTGTTTTGCACACGCTTACATTCAACATTTAAAATAGATTTGAAAAATTTAATAAAAAGGGAACATTATGGAGATGTTTTGCCAAAATTTTTGCAATGCTTCACTTTTCACAGCATACACATTAATTAAGATTTCAATCATTTTTTATTTTTTTTTCAGAATTCTCCATAACCAAATTCGGGTCTTGTAATTAGACGGACGAAGGCACAACAGTCATCTGACTTCCAAACTCCTGTCTGATTGGCTAAGGAGAACATCATTATTGCAAGTGATGGATGAACTACTGTCATTCATGAATGTTCAGTCGCAATTGTTGAAATGTATTATAATAAAGCAATTCGCGCCATTGAATGTTTTTATTACCTCGATGGAATGAAAGAAGTGAATATTCTTTTTTGCTAACCAAAGTAATCATAAGGAAATATATCACAAATTTCTAAGTAATTTCCTCATAATGATTTTTTAAAAGCATTTCGATAGAAAAGCTTGTATCTGTAAATTCAATAAAATATTGGTACATGGAAAATACCTCTGACAATGGCAATTCAAGGAAAGACTCGGAGATTGGATAAGAAAATTTTTTAGAAGTGCATGTAATATCTAGATGATTTTCTTCTTTGAAAGATATTTTTCGGCTGAAATTATTTCTTAGTCATAATCCTTCTTCAATTTATTTATCAATTTCCTTAATTTTGTGTTTCGATACGATTTGGATACTGATTTGATTTGACAGCAAGATGCATAATTTTCAACAATGAATATTCAATTCATTCACACAGAATTAGTAATAATCACCATCTTGGTAAATATTGCACTCGCTCGTTATATTTCTGTAACTGTATTTGATATTTATATATTTATATAAGCGTAAGAAATGGTTTTCGATTGTTAGGTTAGGGATTAAAAGGATAAAAGAAGAGAAGAACTTTTTAGAAACAAGCGAATAAAAATGTAATCGAATGCGTATTAGTATATTATTTGTAAATGATTTTTCTTATAATTCCAAGAGAATTTTGTTTTGAGGGATAGAGCACTCATGTATTCATTTCTACGTGACGAGAAGATTTTTAAAGAAGAATATAAATTAACTTTTGATTCGATTACGGGTGATAGATATCTATCTGAGTCATACATTTTATCGAAATGTCGAAATCGAAATTATCCTCCGATAATGCTCTCCATTGTTTAATTATACAGTTATCCGTGATGTCCTGCACATAATTTTTCCTGTTCGTGACTTATATCGGATTAGGAGAGGTAATTAAACTTTATAAATTCAAAGATAGACCAGAAAAATATAAAGGAGCAATAATTTAATATAAAATATATTATAAAACTGATAATTGAAACGACCTCATGAATTTTAAACATTTTGTAAAAACGATCATTATCAAAAGCCTTACGAGGCTAATCTTTATGCATAATTTTATAAAATTTAATGGAAAGATGTATTTTAATGTAAAACGTAACCGTTTTTCTTTCAGAAAAGTGAATAAGTGAAAGAAAAATAATTAACATTATTCACTATCTTTAAGCAAGTTAATTTTTTAAAATTACGTATGTAATTGTACGTAAAAGTTGAGGCCCCATGCCTGTTGACATAGCCGATGATAAGGATATTTTGACCTAAGAAAATTATTTCCTACTACGTTATTTTCATTTAGAATTATAAAATACTTTTTCAATCTCTTTTCATTGACGCGGTACCTTTTCTGAAGTGAATAATACAGAGTCAAAAGTTAAAGTTTCATTTATTATTACACAAAAAGAAACAAGAAAGCAAAGTCAATGTACATTAGAGTTAAATTTCACTATAACACAATATAATAATAATTAAATAATGCAACATATCTACATCTACATATTTACCCTGCGAGCCGCCTTTCGGCAGGGGGTGCATGCACCATGACTCTATTACCCTAGGAATAGATTTAATAATATATAACAATATTAACAATTAACGCATATTTAACAATACAAAAGCTACCATAATGGATAACAACAATAATAATACAAAGTAATAATTATACATAATATTTTTCAGTAATGCATAATATGAATATTATTATAAAACTAGTATTTCATATACATATATAAATTATAAAACTAAATTATGAATTATTATTTTGCTGAAAATTAAGATCCATCTGTGCGAATAATTTGCTCGTCAGGTGGTTCCTGGGATATTTATCACAAAGAGGCTGAATCCAATTACATGTGATCGAATAATAATAATAGAAAGGATAGAAACGAAAATCAGTACGCTTCTTCCTTCCATTATGAGTTCCAAAGCCATCTACCCCTGTTTGGGAATAATTGTAGACATCCACGTTGCATACTTTCTGTTTCGTCAACTTCTATGACTCCTGTGATGTTTTTCCTATATTTTGGAAATTAGTGTATGCATTTCATACCTCTTATTGAAATTTGCTAAAGACTGAGTCAACGTTAGTACAGAGGATTCATTTGCATTTTATTTTCGAATGTGAGCTTCTCTTCCACTCTTCTGGGCTCTTTACAGCCAAAAGTTGAAGATGCATTGCCCTTGAGGAACCATTGAAGTGTAAACCATGCAAGCCAATAAAGAACTAGAGGATTACCTTTTCTTTTTTATACCAGAATAAAACCCCATTTGAGACTACTGAAAAAGGATTCTAAAAGCTGAACTGATTGCGAGATGGCAACCTGTCGAATCGTCTTCTTGGGTGAGTGAATGATTAGGATACCTTTCCATATTTCGCTCTATATCACAGACATTTTGTGAAAGCCTTTCGTTAATGCAGGAACACTGTAGTGAATTACTGCCTCAATGCAGTCAAAGACAAAGAATAAAATTAGTATTAAATAAACGGATGGAGCTTTTATATATTCCGTATCAATTAGATACAACTAAAAAACTGATTGAAGAACATTAATCCCTTCACGACGATACCTATACATTGGAGTCCCTTAAACTCTACTTTGACATATGAAATTAATAGAAGCTCCCCCATTGCGATAGAAAGTCCGATTTTCACGTATTTGAATTTGTTAATTTCTTAGATTGTTTGCCAATCCATCTAAATCTACATGAATACCCTGCAAGCCGCCTTTCGGTGTGTGGCATGGACCTATTTAAACAATCGCATATTTAGCCTATTACTATCGCATATCGTGCGCGGGAAGAAAGAAGTCCTAAAATAACTTGTCCTTGCATCTATTACTCGTATTTTACTGGTATTATCAGATCAAGGATGTCTATGCCTATCTTGTTAAGATCCCACAACCTGTGAATGATACTAATTTCGTGACACTCGCCTTCCTATCGTAGCATTTCTTCACCAGAACATCATTTCATTTCTTTAACTGTCAAAGTTGGACACGTGATGTATAATTTTAGTAAGATATCCGGAAGTTCTTTGTATGGGTTTGCTTCCCTTCTTGAGGCTAATCTCGTGTAAAGGTCAATGTTTTCTTACACTTTCTTACATTTCTCCTGACCGTTACCTCTTAGTAACCACATAATAATAAATAAATACCCCGTAACGTTTCAAAAACGTGCAACGAGAATGTCTTCCGAAATCATTACGAGAGAAAAAAATACGTAAAATTCGTACATAAACAAAAAACTCGAAATACTTAAATTTCTTTCGTAAAAATAAGATTCAGGATGACAGGAGCTTATTTTTAGATTCATTCCTCCTTTCTAAACAGCTGTGGCAGTTTTTATCTCAGCGTGCCATTTCGCCCACTCCAAGTGCAACGTACCCTGTAACGATGACTACCCACCTATTTGTGGCTTCAGAGCCGACGGGTCTAAGAGGACGTTCGACAACAGATGCGACTATAATGCCTACAATTGCAGGCATCGAGGAGGTGAGTTTTGTTGCGTAGAAATATAAAATCCGAGATGTCTCCAATTAGTATCCCTCGTATGTTATGTATGTTAAAAGTAACTAATTAGTGAAAATGTATAAAGTAGGGGTTAGAGCGCCATGTACGTGATATGAGTATAGTTCGTTATTTATTCCCGCGGTTGGATACACACTAATATTATCTGTTATCGTTTTTGTTCATCAATGTTCTTTTTATCTTCCAGAGTTCATTAGGATCGATATCGGAGAGTGCCAACCAGATTTTTAAATCATTATAAAGGAGTAGTGATACATTTTAACTGTTAAGAAGAATTAAAAAGTTGAAATAAATTATGTAACATCAAGTGTATTATTTATTTTATTACGCTTTTACTGATTTCCGTTTCACAGTTGGAAACTAAAAACGTCATTATGTATTAATCAAGATTCATCACAGGAAAAAAGTTTCCAGAAAGTTTGAAGAATTTTATAATTTTTGCTTAGAGAAAGCTCGAAAAGCATTGAATTATAGAATGTAAATCGAATTTTACACTTACTGGAACTTAGTTCTAAGAGGACAATCTGTAGAGTTTTAAATTACCCATTCGAATAGGAGTTAAAATTAACATTTTATTCAATTTCTCATCAGTTTACATCACCTTATAATATTTTCAGCATTTTTCTGATACTTGCTCATCTTGCGGTATATTTAATAAAGTAAACATTAACTGGAAGGTCTAATAGTTGATGAACCTGTATTCTATCATCTAGGGCATGAAGAAATTGCGTTACGCAATGCTGTATCGCAATCAAATACCCCTGAAAATCATATCCGAACATTTACAATAAATTACTATTAAATGAGCGATCAAAAAAACGATAAGATTACCATACGGAAAAAGATGACCACCTGCAAACTTCGGAGAATAGGTTTGCGTAAAGGGAAGTGTTGTAGTAGAACTATACTCTTGAATGCCAGAGAGAACAGACTGAATGAGAGGAGATTATGGACCACAAAGAGGAGTAATAATAAAATATGCATAAAGACTCAATGAAATGATTCGATAGTATGATTTTATCTTTTAAAAGCGAGATATGTAGTTGGCATGGAAATTCATTTCGAGTAGACGGATAACTATGTCTATCGTACTTATGATTTTATTTTTTTATGTGCCGATTAATTGTTTATTAACTAACAGTATGGTAAATTATATTAAAAATTCATTGCAGTCATATGTTTCAAATACGATTACCTCTTTCCAGAAATTCTGGAATTTAATTCGTAAATACTCAGAAAAGATTAAAACATCTCAATCATTAAAAAACGAAAACATCTTGACATAAAAATTTTACGAGATCTCAGGAATACAATAAATAACGAGACCTTAGTTTTGTATAAAATTTTCTCAACAGCTAAAGTCACGTATATTCTGTAATTCTAAACTACCCACTTTTTCTATGACATCACTTTCCTATCTTCATTATGTTGCTTTGGCCTAGAAATTTTACGATGTTATAAGTAAGATTTCTCGGAAAAGGTTTTAATGATCTACACGTGTATCCATGAACTCTTCCCTCGACGTATTGAGAGTATGTTGTTTATGTTGGATGAGCGTCCCCTTGGATTTTATTTTGGACCATGACTGGCTCTTATCTGACTCGTTTCCAACCGAACTTCTATAACATGGAGTGTCCTTGAAGAGTCGGAATAAATCATGCAAGCCAATCCCATCCGAGATGTTCTCTTTTTTGTCGCCTTCAGAATAAAACGCTGAGTCCATCTGCGGAGGTTTACAAAGGCTTTCGAAAGCGGAACCGAGATGGCGACCCCACGAATCTCAATCCTGGGTGAGTGAATTCGTAACGATGTTTTCCTCCACGGCGTCTAATGTACGTCCTATACGTGATGTAAGTTCAAGCTCAACGTAAATTATGAGCGATTAAATTAATAAGCATACACAGATATATGTAACCGATAAGATTAAATTCTACTGTTCAGTATAATACGGAAATCACGAGATGAGCGAACTTGACCATTAGAGTTTGATATTAACTATTGAAATACGTCATGAATAGAAAAACAACGATTACCATCGAAAAAGTATTTGATTCCTATAGATTTAGACCTAAATTAACGAATAATCATTTTAATATTATTAGATTTTATCAATTTTTTATTATTAATAATATATATTATGGAACAAAATAAGCAGTGGAGACTTCAACGCATGAGTGAGATTAAAATTTATCGTAAATGCACGCTGAAAATTCTCTTTCTTTCGGGACACGTTTATCAAAAGTAATACCTCTTATTTAATATATCGAGAATTAGATTCGCATTAACTTATTTAAAATATCCCACAAACCTAACTATATGCGGAAATATATTTTGTCGGTAATAATTATTATTTACATGATATTGAACCCTTTCGGAAATATTTTAAATGAAGAAAACCTATAAAGTTACTAGGAGTAAGCGGTATATATTGAGACATCTATTAGAGGGCCATAAAACATAAATAAATTGTTTTTATTAGTGATATAATTATAATCATAGTCGTCATAGAAATGAAATTTTACGTAAATGTGTGTGTATAGTATGACCTACACTCTATTACTCGTAGGTTCACATTTCTGTTTACTTATCAACCAGAAAGTAATATAAACATTTCTCTCTCGTTTATCGTGTACGTTTGTGATGAAGTATGATGTACGCGGATGTGTGTTTTCAGAATATAATCCTTTCTCTCTATAGTAGCGGCAGTTTTACTTTTCCTGTGTCATTTCGCCCGTTCTGAAGACAAGTGTCTCATACCATGTACGGATGACTATACACCAGTATGCGGGAAAAAAGCTGACGGAACTTATTGGACATTTGGAAATCAATGCGACTACGAAACCTATGAATGCAGACATCCCGGAGGTTAGTGTTTCAATCAATCACGTATAGTTTCCTTTGTTATTGGGATAACAGATTTGTAGGGAACAATTAAAAACGTGTTTATTTAATACGTGTCTCAAGTACAGTTTCTGTATAACCTCAGTAAGATTTTACTTCTACATTCATGTGTAGCGCAATTAAAAGTTACTTTGGATCTGAAACTTTTATGATTTGTTCATCAAATCAAATCAAAAATTATCTCGTATTTATTCCTGACCAATTTTTAATTACAGTAAAGTGGAAAGTTATATAATTCGTAAAATACGTTTTTTGTAAATTTAGTTTTAAAAGAGATTGAATGGATTATCTCTTTAACTTCTTTCATATATATATATATATATATTTATCGTGGCATAAAAATATAACAAATATATTATAATGTTTTCATAATAACATATTTGTTTTTTCTTTCAGAATACGTCACGATCGAGGCTGGAGAGTGTGAAACGGACAATTAACTTATAAGTATATTGTAAATTCGTATTTCAATTAATCTGTATCGTTAAGAAGAATAAAAAAATTAATTGAGTACTATTTTCATTTCAGTTTCACTATTTTACATGTGTGTGTTAATCCTGGACACAAACAACTCTAACGAACGTTAAATTAAGTTATCAAATGTTAGTGATGACTCATTTCAGCAAACAATTAATAGAATAATTTTTTTAAATTTAAGCTTTCATTTTAAGACAATTTGCGCATTGAAGCTTTTAATTTAAAAACTTAAACTTTAATAAAATATTTTTCTAAAATTTCTGACATTTTAAATTAATATGTTTTTGAGAAATTAAAATTATTGCAGACAGTTTTATTCAATTTTCCATTGGTTTCAATCAGAATCAATATCCTTCCACCACTATCCAGTAGCTACGGTGTTTAAATATATATAAAATACATTTTGTAAAAATACGAGTCTAATGAGAGATAGATCCTTTGTTTTTATCCTTTGACGCAGATGTTATGTTATGCAAATCAGTTCGTAGGAATAAACACGTCAGAAAATTATATCCGAACCTTTTACGAATCTTGGAAATAGAGGTTAGGAGGATAGCGGAGTTTCTCGGTAAACAAATAGCCTCATTACGTCATTGTCGATTGATTATATGCACGACGGTGAAGTAACTTGAGCAAATGTTTTCCTTGTCGAACTTATCTCGGTACTCGTTCGCTAAAAGGAATACAAACATCTCCGTGATTTGAAGGCTGCGAAAACTTTTTAAAAAATATTTAAAAGCCTTTTCTATGCAGAATTGAAGTAGCGGAACGTCTTAAAAACGTAAAATACAACGCAAAAAAATCGAAGGAAAGGGAAATGGGAGGTATACCGATTTCCTGGATGAATGAGATAATTGCTAATGTAATAAAAAGTAAAACAAAACACCAATGGTTCTATTAGGAAAATTTCTCGAGCAACTGGAAGTAGCTTCTTACAGCTGGGGGAAGTACGGAAGTAACAATTGGTATTACTTTTAATTCTTTAGCGAGAGTTTACGCTATAGCGAACTTCCGAGATGCTATTCAGCTGTGGCTAGAGATGTTTACTCTTAAGCCAAGATATACTCAACTACCGCTCTCACTTGGCCTTGAGGAACCTCGTTGAGGTGCCCATACTCGTCGCGGGAATTCCTATTATATAGTGAAAAGAATAGGATTCAGAATAGCTTACAACTTAAGATCATTTTGGTTATCTAATAGCAGTAGCCTTGATTTCGATACGTCTGCATTATTGATTGATAACGCTTCGAGGATAAATAGCTTATGGTTCGTATTTCTTAAATTTACTTAATTTCTGTTTCGTCACCTTTAAACAATGACGACATTGCAGTAAATCCACAATGTCTATTTTGTTTAAAATTTGGTGATATTTTTGTAATTCCATAAGTGCTGCGTCCACTCTGTACTGAAAACTCTATAAATCGTATAACTTCATGTAATTTTCCTAATAAAATTCGGCCCTGACGATATCGGTATGAGTAACAAAGATTATTACACGTACTTGTGCATTATATCTAAATAATTGCATCTAAATTATTCCATAAATAATAAAGGCGCGTGGGTTTTATGGAAGTGCATTGTTGTCATAAGAATCATAAGTAGATAATTGCACAACATATTGTTGAAAAAAGTATTTAGATATCATAAATTTCTGTGTACTAAAAATGTTTTTCATTCTTTCTGTTTATATGAGGCGATTTTTATTCTTAAAATAGAATATTTTAGGAACCTTAAAATAATTAGATTATAATTGACCGATATTTTTAAATTTTGCCTTATGGATATGGATAGTTCATTATTCTTAAAGTTTCAATTTTTTATGGAAACTGAAATGAGAATATTATACCAGGGATTAATTACGTCTACTTTAGCGCATTTTAAACTGGTTCTAGTTAAACATTTGTTACCATGTCTCTAATGGTATCGTCATAGCTCACTGGAAAATTGTACTCTAGTTTTCCTAGTGAGATAAGGGTTGACTTTTACTTCACCGATTTTGCTATGTCAGTTGCTCGTTTGCATTACCTTCACGATGACGTCCTTTAAGTTAATCGTCCTAGGTAAATTGTATTTTATTTTTATATGAAATATATTTCCTTATATTTAATTTTTCCATTACTTTCCATCACATGTATTTAATTTTAACTTCTTTCCAACGTTAACTGTGAAATAAGATTGGTGAAAAAGTTCAATGCAATCTATGAATTATACATAGCAACAGCTTTGTAGAATTACGATGGAATAGTCAAACCAAATCCAAATGCAGCGCTATCTGTTTAAAGCGATTTCGCGATTTCATTGCTAAACCATGAAAGAGTAAACCATAAATAAGATCACGAGGAAAACGTCACTAAAAGAACCATTAATCGATCACTTTATCTTCTATCTGTTCTTGGAAGATTGGAGCATATTTGTGTTCAGCACGTGTATGGATGACTCAGGACGATTCTTCGTATAGTATTATACTGATAAAACTTTTGTTCTTAGAATTCTTATTAATACTTACGTATGATGAGTTTTAGATTTACATTTGGAGTTTTCTTATAAATGATTTTAAAGATATTTTTAGGAATTAAAAATACTTTTTATTTAAATAATTTCTATTAAATATGGAATTTGTGAGTTCTGAGCAAACCGTAGCTCAAGGATAGTATGATTTACATTATGCATTTAGAGTAACCATGTTTCTTTATCTTTTTATTACACAGTTGCTGTTTCGATGATTTACCTTTCGTTCGCAGAACAGGCAAGGAAGGAATGTTTCTTTCCCTGCTTCAAAATATTGGCTCCTGTCTGTGGTCGAAATCGAGCTGGCGAAACGAAAACTTTTTCCAATCCATGTACAATGGGCAAGTTCAACTGTGAAAATCCCGATAATAGTAAGAAATTCTTTTACAATATTTAATTTGAACATTAGGATACTATTTCATAATTTCTATCAATTATTCAAGAATTGGTCAACGAACTCTGATGAATTAAAATTTTTTAAACAAAGACTAAATGTCACACAAGATTATTATTTTAAATTGTATAACTATCTTTTAAAAATATTTTTTAAAGTTATCACATCAAAGCTATATGCTATACCTTTAACTTTAGCTTAAATGTAAGGTTGGTAGAGTAAGGGTTAATGATAATGAATATAATAGGTGTAAAATAATCCCCAAATATTTGAGATTTAAATTGTAAATTATAGAATGAACGATATAAGTTAAGGTTCTCTATTTTTGATATCAGGCCATTGGTTTTACTTTTAATAAGGAACCTCAAGGATATCAAAAAACCTATTTCATATATAAATATATGAAATGACTAATTATAAATTCAAAATTTATTTTCCAAATATAACATAGTAACATAATTTATTTTCTAAATATTCTATACTTATTCAATATGTACCTGTTGAAATCTGATCCCAATTTGGGGGCATCTTTTAAATGGATCTTTCATGTAGGAAGTAAAATTGCTCATGGAATAGAAAATTTTGATTTTTTATAAATTTGCACCAGGTCATAAACCAACTTACTTTTTATCTTAGCAATGATAATATTAATTAAACGTTTGAATAATATTCCATTTATCTTATATCTTCTATATTCCAGGGTACCTTCCAGTATTTAGAGGAGCTTGCAAAGAATCTGAATAAGAAAGAAAGGGAAGAAATTTTAAAAAATAACAAATCTTCGAATTAATAGGGGGCAAAAATTCATGTGTCCAAATTATGGATAAAATTATATTCTAATATATGAAAAATGAAAAAATAATCTTTTATTCAGTTTCCTCTTTATCTCACTTTCAATCAATCATTGACTTAGAATATTTAACACTACCAATGATTTATCACTCAACTTTATTCAATTGCATTTTGAAATATAAAATAAAGAACTGGATTGTATTAAATGGAATAAAATTCTATAATCAGTTTAAATCATTAAAGTTCTGATCACATCTTATGATTTTATAATCTGGTATAATATTAAACTATACAGCTGCCTAAAACTTAAGAAGAAATTATGGCTGAGAAAATTAAGATATCATTGAAAGGTTATGCATACTATATGAACCATTGGTGTTGAAAGTTTAACAGTTAAATACCATACATGTAAATTCACAATAATTTCTTAGGAAAGATATATATGATCATTTAATAAAAATTCAATCGAGTATAATTATTCTTGATAAAGAATATACTGACTCATAAAATCATCATAAAAGTTGTCATAATAAATTCAAAATAAGTGCTAATGTTTGTTAAAAAATTCTATTTTAAACTCACTTATTCAATAAGAGCACTTTTAAGAATAATTCAATACTTTTTGAATAACTCCTGAGGATTTGAATGGAAAAATATTGTAGTCATGAAAAGGGGATGTCAGAATATTATTGAGAACTACTTTTATCTACTAATTAAGTAAGGGCATTTTTTCTAACATATAGTTAAGAATTTCATTTACTTGTGAATGGATAGAAAATAAATTTTCTGATTCTAGTTTGAACAATGTTTGTTGTTACATCAGAAACAAGGTTAATGGGACTCCATTCTTTTATCTCATGATAATATTTATGTATCTTGTTCTAATTTTCTTTAGATTGTTATAGTAAACAAGAGAAATAGTATATGAAGCTCTAAATGATGGAGATGTAAGATAATGTGAGAAGCAGAATAATCGAGGTACAATTTTGAGCAAATTTTAATTTCTATTATATACAACCTTAGAAAATAATGAAAAGAGTCCTATGTGAACAATTCTTATATTTTATTAAATGTTTACTCTAAAATAAAAATGAAAAACCAACAAAAACAGATAATTTTGATTGAAAATTTAAATTTGATTCTTCTATATGGGCTGTTCACTCAAATAAAGCATATTATTACTAGCAAATCAATTCATTCACTCTCAATCCACAACTTTATTGTATATTATATACTATATAATTATATTATATAATTTTCATTGTTCGATGATTTTTATTCCTTTGCTTAAATTTTTTAACCATTCATATTTATGAACATCCTTTATTATGGAACCTTAGTTTTATTGGATATAATCCATCCCAATAAACTTTTCCCAATATTCAATATATTTAAATGAAAATAATGTACCATATACTTCCTCTACCATTAACTGCTAACTGTAACAGCCATTCTAAGGGATGGTAAAGTTTTAATGATGAAATTTCCAATGAATCATTTCCTGATTCCCTGCCTTACAGTTTACATTCATCGTTAATATTTTCTAATTCTGTGTATGCTTTAATCATTGCTAATATATCTCTTTCTGCTTGAAGAGCGTCTTGTTATTTAATTATAAATGAAATATTTTACCTGTATTAGAATGAATATTTGTCATAATGACTATAATGTATACATAGAAGTTCATGGTTCAATAATCAAATATAATTTTTATTTTACCTTCAAATATAAAATTATTAAAAACTATTCAAAACAAATTGGAAAATTTTTCATATTTGCATAATTTTATCACTTTTATACAATACAAGAACATATTAATTTCATTTATTATATATTTATTATTAATTTATACTGTTTCAATATCTATTTATTTATAACCAAATTTTAATTCTCAAAACTAAAGAAAATTATTATAGTTTGATTAAGTCTTATTTTTACATACTATCATAAAAGTCTTAATATTATTCAAGAAAAGAAAAATAAAATGGAATTATTTTCTTCATTTTTTTGTAAAATTATCCTGTAAGCCACATATCAGCCTTTCACTTGCTGATAGGTGCCAAGTCATTCAGGTATTTAGGTAGTCATTATATGAAGATATAGAGGCAGGTATAGTCATTAAATATTTATGTAAAAATTTTCCAACCCTACACTGAAATAACATTAACAAAAAAACGTGTTGTCTTGGGATATGGAAAAGACCTATTGGAAATTTTTCTATCTCTAATTGTTTTCTGAGTAAGAGTAGCATAAGTTCAAGAGGACTTATCTCCCTTGTTGTAAATAGTAGTACGATAAGTTTTTCTAATATGGTCCGATTATCTATTCCGAGTATTCTGCCCAATTTTATTCCATACATGAAGAGTTGAAACTATCGAGTTTAGTAAGAAAGAACACTATGTTCTTTCCAAAGCAGGTAAATATTTTTGAGGAATGCAGTTTTCCCCATTATTCCGTAGTTCATGTGCATAGAATCCAAGTCTTTAGCTCCCCCTTAATAAACCAACAAGTTACAATCTTGCACGAAATATATGTATCTTTATGCATATACACTTGCATTTGGTTAAAACTGCTGATAAAACTGATATTGAAGCCAATGTCCTCGTGGGCAAAAGTTGATTGTCAGGTTCTTATTTTTCGGTAACCTTACACCAAGTTGATTCCTCTTCCCTCTGTTCATTTTCCGAACCTTCTCCAGAAAAAGGTTCAGTTTCAACAAGATCCTTCTGGATATTTAATACCGAATCATGAAATCTGGACTACTACTATGCCTGGGTGAGTCAACACAATTTTATATTAGAGGACATGTAAAACCGATCAGTGATTTTGACTTTTCCAAACCTGGAAGCATTCGATTTTTGTTTTTCAGTTTTGTGGACTTAGAAATCGTAATTTTGAATCTCTGAAAATAAAAATTTCCTCTACAACCCTATGTACAGTTTTAAGATTACCGATAAATCGATTTATTTCATCTATTCTTCTGTAAAGGGCATTTTGATTGCTATTCTAATACATTGTAATCAAATACGTTCTCTCATATTATTGTTCATCATCCTATTTTGGCACAGAAAGGGATATTTCTTTGACATATATATAGTGTAGTGTATATAATAGTGAGATATATGAATTCCCTCACCACAATTATAAGCACTCTATTCTGTAATTTAATATATACTCTTCTTAAAGCGTTAGCATTTTAATAGGAGACGATCCCAAGGGAGGTAATGGTGGTGATTTAAATTAAGTATTGCTCTTGAGTTTCCCTTCGTATTCTTACAAATTCTCCTACGAAAATCAAAATTAATAACCGAAGTAAGAGGAAAAATCAATCTAAATTAAAATATTGTCGTTCTTCATGTTGATATAACACGAGCAAAAAAATTTCAGTAAAAAAAATCGCACGGAAATATTTAATGAGAAGTGCTATGGATAAATAAAATTCATTAAAATTTTATTTACTCTCCTTCAAATCTACCAGCACTATTGTTTACAAAGAGCCGCTATTCGGGTCATATATGCGAGATTAATAAGAGCGTGATACAAGGAATCATAGGTACTTCTATAACCTTAGTTGCAGATATAGTGCTTAGAAATATAAAAACAGTATTAAATTAGCTTTTGAAGAGATCGTCTCCTTGGCAAGGTGTATTGTTGAAAATGTAAATAATACAGTAAATATGTATTAATAAAATAACTTTAGAGTTGTTCCCTTTCCGATTATAGAAATATACTTCGTGCTATTTAGAGAGTTTATTGTAAACATTTCCGTAAATATTAATCTTTTCTTTTAGAGGCTATTATTAGCTTTACTATTCGGTAGAGTTAGAGTTTGTCCAACGGCTTTCAATGCAAAAATGCGTTATCTACACTTCCTGGTTGAGGTCACAAGTCAGACATTCCGGTTGAATCGGCTTCATTTAGGGCAAGTTCTTTATCAACGCTGATAACTATGCTAGGTTTTTAAAAACAAGCTGACGAGCAGCTTTTAGAGTTCCCGAAAGGCAACAGTTGCGATAACTGTGGTGAAAATTAAAGAAACAATTATCACGAAGTGCGGTTTTTTCGCAATTTAAAAGATATGAATAATGCAATTTTTCTAAAAAATATTCTCTATGAATTGCTTGATTCATTTATAAATATTAAATACTTTCACTTAAAAAAAAACAAATTATATATCAATGCCGGTTTTTTAAATAGTATAGTTCAGATATGGCCGGTTTTAGAATGGTATTAAAATTCAGTACGATAACATTAATTTCAATATTAATTTTATTATTGAGCTTCGAGATATTAGGATTTTTTATAATTTATTTTATTTAATTTTTAACACAACATGAGCTTCCCTAAAGAATGATTTTCCTTAATGACAATTATACGATATAGGGAATATCTTATCCGGAAAGTTTCTTATTCACATATTTAGATTTGAATAAAAATAGTTATGGAAAGATTCTTAAGAAACTTCAATGAAGTTGTATATAACGTTCTTTATGCAGTTTATTCGATAAATCGCCCTTTAACACACTTTAGTTGTACAAGAAGAACGCTTTCTCAATGGAACAGAAATAAGTATTAATTATTTATAAACAAGTAAATTTTATCTATTGGAAGATATATCAATAATATAATCTATCTAGTAATATATATATATTACATTTAATTATTAAATCTAGAATTTTTTCACAATCATCCTTGCAGCGACAAACATCCAAAGTTAAACTTTATGAAATGGAAAAATTATGCAAATAAACTGAATTTAGAAAATCTTCTATCTACAAATAAATTAATTATGACATCCACGATATTAATAAATTCCTTTAGTAAAACCATAGAGGCCATCAGAGGTTATATTTTTATTGTCTCTTTTTGATGTAAGAGATAATAAAAATCTATTAGATATATTTGAGACATAGATTCCATTTCTTGATCAACTCTTTTTGTTTCATTCAGTTATCTGCATGAGCTATGCAGCCTCAGAATCTGATCCCAAGGATTCTTCCAACTGTGCTGCAGAATGTCCTTTATACAACGCATCTTTTCTAGGAGATAAAAATAGAGGAGATGTTGATCAATGCTATCTGAACGAATACGAGTGCCAAGTTCCTAAGGATGGTGAGCAGATTTACGAATTTATACCATCCTATTTGTATCCTATGAATGTACTATACAAAGTATATTATATTGTACATGGAAAGTATTGTATACAATATGAATAATATTATACATATTAAATACTCTATATTATGCTTAATACATAGTGTACATAGTATTAATTAGTGTACTATGTACACTATGTATTATAGTATATATATGTGTATAGTGTACATATACTATATATATATTATATTATACTGTATGTATGTTCACTATATCATTATGCACATATTATACCAATTGTGGATTTAATTTTGTATCAGAAATATTTCAATATAAGTTGTCTTTGCATATAATCTTGGAGCATTTTAAGTTGAGCGGAATTGGTATATCTCTTCCTGCAAGAATCTATGTTTATCTATTGTGGAAAATATTGTCAAAGTATTTAATTTTAGGAGTTTATACAAAACCGTTTCATCCTTGTAATCTTAAAAAATCTTATTCTTTGTGAAACTGAAGAGGAGTTCAACTTTTAAGTTACTCTAATACGTGGATATGTCTAAAAGGCTTGCTTATGAGAACTGCTTAATTCAACCTCCAAATATCCAATGGATTAAGAATGGCCAATTTAGAATAGATTAAAGGTCGCATAATGATTATCAAACCACGATGTTGTACTAAGTTTATGAAATATTATTGACGATGATAACTTGGAAGTATAGACATGTAAATAAATTATGTAAGAAGGAGACGAGTTTTACAAACGATTGATGAAAGAAATTGTATTTTAGGAACAGACGCTCAAGGCATATCTAAGACCATAGCTGAACAAGAAGGAATTGAACAGCAGTCAAAACCGAAGAACGGTAAGCCATATACCTTTTGACACATTTATAGCTATCTAACTTTCTAATGTTGTAAATTTAATTCGTAGAAAATGATTCAAATGAAGCAAATGATACGATATTTAATTATAAAACTACCGAAGAACCAGAAGATCAATTAAATGAGACAAATGATTCGATATCTGAAAACGAATCTACTGTAGAGACTGATAATTCAAATGAAGGAAAAAAATCGATAGCTGAGGATGAATCTATCGATTTCATTGTCGATAATTCAAACGAAGCAAACGAATCGATATCTGAAATCGATACTACCGTAAAGACCGATCAGTTAAATGGAGCAAACGATTCGATATCTGTCAATGAAACTTTCGATGACAATGTAGATTATTCAAATACAGCGAATGATTCGATATCTGAAATCGAAAGTACTGCAGAGACTGATCAGTCAAATGAAACGAACGATTCGATATCTGATATCGATAATACTACACATACTGATCAGTCAAATGAAGCCAGCGAATCGATATCGGAGAATGAAACTATCGATAACTCAGTATATCATTCTAATGAAACATATGAATCGAAATCTGAAAATGAAAATATCGCAGAAATAGCGGATGATTCAAATGAAATAAAAGATTCTATATCTGAGAATGAAACTGCTACAGAGACAGTGAACCTATTAGAAGGTAAGTAAGTGTTTATCAGCTTTCACTTGTGGGATATTTTCCTATCACTTAACGAAAAACTAATATTGTTTTACACATAATATCATAATAAAACTTTGATCCAGAAGGGTCTGAGGAATCTATGAGAGTCGATGAAAATATTTTCAAGGAACAGGCGTCAACTGGGGGCAAGTTAAAGATTTTTACGTTATTGTGAATTATTATGATTATATATAATTTATATGTACTTATGATCGATATTTTCTATTCTAGAATGTCCTTTTAAAGAAATGCAAAACACTGAGAACAAAGGTAAAGTTTCAGAGTATAATATTCCATGATACTCGAACTATCGTGGCTTTTTATTTATTATGATTGGCTTTATGTTGAAATGAATTTTCGTTACATAACAAATATTTTATATTTTCAGGAAAACAAGGAAATATTGAATCAGAAACGAAAATTGAGGATGTTGAAGTTATAGATAAAACTGTTTCAGGTTTGTATCGTTCTTAAATGCCCGAATCAATTTGCAGAAATTGAAGTATTCTGTTCCCATTACATTGATCATATAATTCATTCCTTTCTTTAAAATTGTAGTTTTACTCTTTTTATTTTATGTATCATATACTAGTTTTTATTTTACATTTATAAAACCTCAAACCCTATCTGAGGTTAATAATATCGTAGGATTTTTTATAGCTTTTGAAATGGATAGAATATTTTGTAATATTTTATAAATACTAAAATCTATATATATATATATATATATATATATATATATATATATATATATATATATATATATATATATATATATATATATATATATATATATATATATGTAATATTTTAAATTTCATTACTTAATACTAGATTTCACTTTAGGGGTATAAATATGTTCATATAGAAAAAAACCTTAAAATGGTTTCCAGAAGGGAGTTTTTACCGAGAGAAAAATTTACCGTTTCTTTAACGTAAAATCGTAATTTTTAAATTTATTTTAAATCTGGGGGGGAACTCAAACTCAGGAAACGTTTTCTTTGCAGAAAAAGCAGCTGAAGAGTCAGTGGAGGTGACAGTTGAAGATGTAGAGGTGGACCAAGGATTACCAAGAGACTACCTCTGAGTATGTACAAAGCAGAATGGGTAGCCATTTAGCCAAAGCTATTATTTACTTTTATTTTCATTCTATTTTCATTCTATTTTCAGAATAAAGTACAGGTTGGATGATACAGAATGAGAATTCAAAATTGGAATATGTAATGGAAATATTGGTTTGAACACTGGTCTGCATGTGTCCTCATCAAAAGCAGAAAATATAATTCTTAAAACAGTGATATAAAAATGTATTATATGTAATATATATAGATCTTTATGCGAAGGAGTTTTTGAATTCCATCATAGAAAATTTGAAAAACGTTTTGTTCCCTTTGTGGAATTATATTTATGGAATAAATATAATTATTTAAAATGCCATGTTTTCTTCAATGAATATATAGATAGAATATACATATATAATCCAGTATTCCTAAGTTTTCCATAGTGTTACAAGATGTTGCATCCTCATTAACTAAAGACTTAATGACTGTCATAGGTAGCCATTATTTATGTTTCAAATGAATAGGCGTCGGTGAAAAAATATTTAATTTAGTAAGTTTAAGGAATCAGTTTGCACATAAATATTTTATTCAAGCGAGTAGTCAGTCAGTTTAGAGTCGGTAGTAAAGTGAGTGTCGGTCGATCGGCATATACCCGATTTAAAAGATCTTTGATAGAAGACTACCTTATGAAAGAGTTATATTTAATTCTAGATATTACTGTGCGTCGATTATTTTCAATACAAAACTCATCAAAGTTATTTCTTTTGGAAAACTTACGTAAGGATAAAGATGCGACAAAAGGTAACAGCAGATTGACTATTACTGCAAGACGTAATTAAACTGGGTAAAATATAGTCTCAATTCTTTTTAAAAAAGTTTATTTGATGGTTAGATAAATTAGTTAAATTTTGATTTAAAAATGTACTTTTTAATTGAAATATTTGTATATTAGCATATAATACAAATATAAAAGTAGTATCGTCATGCTTTTTATGAAGCGGAAAGGTTAAATCTCCATGAATCTTGTACTCCAAATAGATAAATTCTTATTCCATTCCGCATAAAAAGTAATAGCTAAAATCATAAAATTAAATTTTAATTACCTAAAAATATTTTAATAAAAATATCGAAATTTATCTGGCAGTATTAAAATATATATATTATAATTAACCTCATATAACTTATCAAAAGTGTGCTCCAGTTAGGCAAAAACAACCAAATAAATTTTACTGATAACAACTTTCAGTAAACATAACTGCTTATATCTAATCAAAATTTTCACTGACTTGAATGAAATTAGTTGATATTAATTATCAGTAAATTACCGAGCCTAAACACTCCGTATTAAAATTTCAACCTCCTTTTCATTTATAATGAGAGAAAACATCACTGTATTATGAGCCTTCTGTGCAGAAGCATTTGCTCTCAACTTGTCGTTCACTTGTGATAAAAAGTTATTCACAACTTACAAAGTATCGTTATATCAAATCAAATTATTCAAGAACTAGGATGAGATCTTTTATATTCATACTATTAGGTGAGTGAACATGAATTCACGATGTACCGATATGTATTACTACATGTCTAGTTTCCTTGGGTGTGTTCTCTTTTACGATGAAATGCTAAGTGGTCGTAATTCACTGACCAATTCATTTGTAATCGTTGCGCAATCTGTAATACTGTGATGATTTCGTTAGAAATCAATGTCATAGAGTGTCTAATTTACAAATTAAAATTTTAATAGTAAAAAAGGACATGATTGAATTGTTAGAAGTAGTACTTACATAAGCAAGGGCGTCAAACCTTAGTGGTTTTTCTTGAATTATCTCGTAATGACGAATGCAATTCTAAGTTCTCTTATTTTCCAATAATGCAATAGCTACCACAAAGCCTAGGCAAGAGTAATGGATTTTGAATCACAGGAATCACTTTCTTTGTGACTCAAATTCATCACATCACATTCTCTAATTCATAAGGTAACGTTCTCTTTGTAAAATGAAACATTTTTTGGTTATTTTCTCCTTCGGCAGTCATTCTTTCGATTAATATGCTTGAAAAATCAGAAGCTATGAAGATTAAACCCTGCGTGGCTCTCACGTGTGTGGTTAATAACGGACCCATATGCGGATGTAACGCATTTGGTAAATGTAGGACCTTTCCCTTCGCATGCAAAATGGTTGAATACAACTGCCACCATCCGAAACATGGTAAGTAAATCTTTATTTGTTAATGAATAACTATCGTAATATCTCCTAGATATAATTAGAGTTTATTTTAGTTCATAATATATTACAAAAAATTGCTGCTCTTGTCTTTTTTCCTTTCTGCTACTATTTTTCATGGCCTGTAATTATACTTTCATTTTTCAATTCCCTTTCCTCCAATAACCGCTTTGATACCTTAAACCTTTCCTCTAAAATCACTGTCAAACATGGTGCCCAGAGACTGATATGGATCCCAGTCAATATTTAATATTTATGTAATAATTAGATTTTAGTATCATCTGTTGTTGTTTTTATTATTTTTATATATTCTCTGTTTGCTGTTGTCAGTGTTTGCTTTTGTATATTTTACTAATTTTATATTTATTATTTTTATATTTTTAATTTATTATTTGTTCATCATCAACTGTAATTGGCATCTTGCTGTATGTTGATGTCGTACAAATAAATAAATAAAAATTAAATAGTACTCAGAACAAATAAATTAATATGTTTGTGCTATGGTTGCCTTATATAGTATAAATAGCTTTTTGTTATTTTTCTGCATTGATTATATTTATTGATTTCTTAAAATAAGTTGAACGGTCAAAATTTATTCCTCAACATGTACTGTAATTAAAATGATTTCTTACTTTATTACTTTCCAGTATACGAGTTTAAACACCCTGGGGCCTGCAAAATGTCTCACAGAGGATACTGAAATATTATATCTTAAAATTCTTGCACAATTGTATTGATAAAGAAATTGTTTGGATGAACTCCCAAATTGCAAAACTTTGGAATTCATTAAACTAGTGAATTCTTTATGATGATTTTTATTTTAGAATAAATTTTTATTTAAATTGTTATAATTGACATTCTCTTTATCATACATACCTCTTTATGACAATACGCTTCTCATTTTATCACTTTATATCTATTGATTATTTAAAAATTCTATTATCCCAAATACTCAAACAACATTATTCTTTATTGTTACGAGGGGAGCTTTTTCTTATCACTTGTATTATCAGTAAAGTATTATATCATTTGTTATTATTTCGCAATATTGTTCAGAAACACAATTTTCAGAAAGCTTCTGAGGTGTGAAAATGTAGATTCAATTTAACTCACTTATTTATGATAAATTCTTTGTGAAGAACACTAACATAACTTATGCTTAAATTTCAAAGAGCGTGGATTTATGGTATACTTACAAAAAGCAAGGAAAATCCATGAAAATGGAATGACATATGTTTGGATTCACGGAAAAATATTTATAACACAAAATTTAAATGCCCTGATTATCTTTATTGATGCTTATGCTTTCCAAAATGCTCTTAATTTAACGATTATAATATAAAATATATATAATAATTATACGTTCATTTAATATCCTTCAATCGTAAAAAACATCATGAAATGAAAACAAATATTGCTGGGAAAATGGAAGAAAGCGTTGGATTTTCTTTTCGAAACATATCAGCGAGCTAAATTTTAAACAAAAAACAATAGTCATATATATATTTTGGACATTTTCTTGAAGAATTAATATCCCAAATATTTTCATTATTCATATTTATAAAAATGCTAAACGATACTAATGAATAATTTTCGACAAAATTTCATGTCATTAAAATAAAAACCTGACAAGATAATATTTTATGATACAGTAAGAATAGTTATTTATCTTAATAAAATGAAGCAATGAATTATTGTTTTGAATGGTTACGGCATCATCTTTTTCTGAAACCGTTATTTGAAAGGATATTTGAATGACGTGTCAAAATGCGATTGGTCCAATTTTCCAGCTCGTCTTAATTTCCAATAGAGTTGTTCTTTGGCGGTTCTGTGTGGTTGTTGTAAAAGATGTGTACATCGGCCACGAACATGTTGGGCGTGAGGAATTGCTCCAAGTTGCTGACTCCGAAGGGTGGATCCCGGTCGAACGGAAAGCCCATGGATCTTCGATCTGGGTACCTTCTGTTACGAAGTCCACAGTAACTGGACGCGTCGGAGTCTTTCCCCATGGCAGGATTCGGGTCGTCGACCTCATGAAACAAATAGGAATCGATATTGTATGACTCACAAAATTGATGCATCTTATCGTGTGAGAATAAAACTCGATGAAGATAACGTAAGCATAAGGAGATTTAAGTATCAAAGTAAATATAAACATTAATGTCGAAACTTAACAACTTAAAGTATAATTGTAAAGCCGATACTGGAAAAAAATCAGGTCGATACGTCATGAGCTCATTTGCTTAACAGTTTTACTAAGATATTAAAAAAGATGCATTTAGGAAAAAATGAGAAAAAGGAAGAAGAAAAAATAGAATTCGTTGCATTTATAATATTATTGTAGCTATTAATTGGCGGAAAAAATTCAAAAAACATCAATTGAAACACTAGAATTCATATACAATGAACGTTTAAATCCTAAATTCAATATAAGGCGGCAGATAAATAAATATCCGTGTTATAATGAAAACCACTACAGTTAGGGTTAGCACCTTCTGGCAATGTTCACAACCTAGGTTTACATTTAATTCCTTAAATACAAATACTGAGTAGTGAAGGTAATGAAGTCTTCGTTCCTTAACAGAGTTATAGTGGATAAGAATGATTTACTTGGATCAGTCTTAAAGCCCTTACCAGAGGATACTAGACGTTTCTAAATTATTACGTTCTTTAAGATACTTTTCAGTAAGTTTTCCATAAATATTTTTATGAGGTATTTTCTCTTTTTAAACACCTTTAATTGTAATATAAAGGTAGGTATGACACTATCGCAAAGTTTACAACTAACTCCAGTTTAACAATCGTAAACTTCTTACCCGAAAGAGGTTAATACGTCATGAATCTGCACGTGATTTCATACAATGCTTACCACATCATCCGCTGCATTGGTAACCATGACGAAGAGTTGGCATGGGAAGCCCTCAGGAGTGCCTCTGGGAACCAGGAGGTGATCAGGCCATCCGCAGCCGCAGTAATTGAACGGCTCGACCTCCGGAGGACCTCCTGGATTGCCCTCGAGGTCCTCGAAGGTTCTCTCGAAGGGAATTGTAACGGAAGCACTGCTGGATTCACGTTCGATCAGATTCCTCCTTGGACTACTTCGAACTATAAGTATATCATATCACATATAGCATTCATATCATACATAACCACAGATCGCTTATTTTCTGCTGGACTTCAAGAGTAATTTGGATTTATAGAACTCGAATTACTTACGTTTGACTTGAAACTTATCCAGTTCTATGAACAGATGTCTTTGATCGCGTAGGAGCATTCGTTTTCCTCGTTCGTTGAATTTAGGAGCCAAAAAGATTCTCACAGTGCCTTCTAACGCTGAGTTAGTGGTGTTTTCCACCTTAAATACACGTGTAAATAATTAATAGATTATAAGTCATATAATAGGAAATCCATGGGAACGAAACAAAGGCTATACCTGTATTCTGTATAAGAAAGAAGTGTGCTGAAGGTGAGTGAATCTGATGAAAATAGGTGTCCTGGGTACGAAATCGAGACCTCTAGAGATGTCCATGTCCTGCTGCTGCCAGAAGGTATCCAATTCGTTTCTTCTTCCTCCAGTGGTTATCACTTCAACGTTGGTAACCCTGATTCCAGGGTACCCGAGCTAAAGTACGAAGTCAAATATAAATCTCGCAATTGAATATACCAAATGGACTGATAGGGTCAGAAACAAATAAGTATATAGAACGATAGAATAAGTACTAATGATATGGAGCATCAAGTACAAAATAAGAACTAGATGTATTGGGCATCTCCTGAGATATAATGAATCAGTTCATGACGTACTTGAAGTCAAAGTAGAAGGAAAGCACCAACAGAAGGGCAAAGTATAGAATATTTGACCTAAATAAAGAGAGGTGTGGGAAAGAGGATGTAGTAGAATTAGTAAAAGATATAGAGGGATGGAAGGCTGTAGTTAACTAATCTAAGGATTGAGTGACCATCGTTATTGGTTATAATAATATACTATAAGGAAGTAATTTATAATTTTATGATTCATGAAGAAATATTACCTGTGCTGGTGAATATCGAGGGAGCAAATTCTTATGTGTCTGGAACATTTCATCTATGTAGGCATGCCAAGTGTAGAAAGCTGGATCTCTCATTGCAGTGGTTGTATCTCCCATTACGCTGAATGTTTCCTAAAAATGTTTATTCAAATTCTTTAGCTCCTATGATAATTCGCAATAAATGTTATTAAAATATCGATAGAAAAACTTCAACATTTTTTTTACCATGTGTCTCCCGTCAGGATCATGGATGTAAGCAATGGCTAAATGACCCATGTTGTGCAGGTCTCCGTACAAAACTGGATTGATATTCAAAATACTAGACTCAATGATGTTTCCCAGTATGTCAATACCCCTTTCTTCATCCAATGGGATTATTTGTCCCTGTGGCTGTAAATGCAAACGATAAACAGTACAGTACACTCAAAGATTCCTTGAAATTTTCATCTCCATAGTAGCTGAAATTCTCACACTTGACTAGTATAATATAATGTTAATATAATGAATTGTACATGTTTATACACTCTGGACCTTGTAATTTCCTGAGATGAGGCCTCTACGTTAACTTATGAAGGGGGAGAAGTGTTTGTGAACAATTTATTAGAGTATTATTATTCATAGTATTAATTAGTATAGCAATAAAAAATAACAGAAATCTTTCGAGAAAAAGTACATATAAACTTACATCAGTAACAGTTCCTCTATGTATAGCTTCCATTATACGTTCTCTGAATGATTCCATGTCCTGAATGGCGAATCTTATTTGTTCATCTTCGCGATTAACATCCTGTAGAGAAAATAGTAATTTATTAGGTATTTACTACAACTATTAGTAATAATGTTACAAAAAATTTAGTGGAAGGGTTTAAAAATGTCATTAGGATTAGAAACCAAATAATTAACATTTAATATGATATGAAACATATATAATTCGAGTGTAACTACGATAGAAACAGAAACTACCGGAATCAGGTTTAATCCGAAGTTAATATGAGTAAACCTTTATCGGGTGATGAAGTTTATATCTTTTAGCACTATTATGCCAGTAGCAGTTTTGAAGTTAAGCATTTTTATTCTTGCTCACATCTTATCTTCGAGGAAAGGAAAATTTGGTTGCGAATATTACCCGCAGTTGAGCTCCGGAATGGCGTCCAGCCCACACTCGACTTGCGTTGGTGTGATTCAGTTTTGGGAAATATCCTTCACGTATTGGTTCTCTAAGATTGAACCGAGCAGTACGTCCAAGCTGATTGCAAAGTCTCTCGAAGTTATACCTGTACAAAATGAGCATAATATGAATGAACTAAGCTCATAAAAAACGTATACGAAATATATTTGCACTTTACACCACTTTTATTCCAAGAAAAGAATAAGATTATACAATTTTCAAACCCTTATAAAGTATTCAAGGATAGAATATATAGAATGTTGACTATTATACCTTAAAATCCAGGGTTAAGATACAAACCAATTATATGAATACTTTAGCTTAAGAATATAAGTACCAAAATAAAAAAATCACGTCATCATTAATCGTAAAATAGTTCGTCGATTAACGAATAGGTAATCTGTAATAGATCGTTTTTTGTTCTTTCAAACTATACCTCGACATTATCTGCTGGTGCATGTAATAGAACAGTTCTCCTCTACGATCTTTGTTGACGATTTCCATGGGACCTTGGAACGGATAGACCAAATGCCAATGCCAATGATGAAGGTTGACGCCGATGTCCTCACGGAAGTAGGCAACGCGATGCTCTTCCTCCATGTCCGTTCCGGTGAAGTCCGGGGGAATCACCAGGATTTGCTAGGAAGTAATAAATACGTATATCAATGTTTATCCAAGATATCACGCTCCCCAAATTCATGATATTGGAACAGAGATATTTCCAATATAAGTATTATTTCAGCGAAACATTATAGCAGCCGTAAAATTATAAGGCGCCTTTAAAGATGGCAACCAGCAATGCGTTTGTGTATTGCGGGTTGCTGCACCCGAAGGATACCACGCCACTTAGGCGAGGAAACACCTTTAGGAAGGCATTTATAGAAACGTTCTGTTGGTACGGAAGCCGCACAATAAGCTAAATGCTTCCAGCTATGAAGAAATAAGATGATAGACACAAAGCATCATTGAAAGATGATTTTGAGTTCTAAATATTTGGAGCAACATACATTCGGTTACTCGATCGATTTGAAGAAATTATGCATTGCTAAAATTAATGCTCGAACGAAAAATCTTTCTCCTACTCTTCTTATACTACTAGAAATAAAATAAATAAGAGCTGATCCTCAATATCAATGCAAGAATAGCTGTCGGAAATATTCATTGTTATATTAGCGAAGCTAACTCTGACGAAGAGAACAATAAAATTAGTATTAGGAGTCTTACCCTTTCGTCTTCGGTTAGCAGGTAGGCATCTTCTCTCGCCATGGAAAAGATTGCACCGTCCATAAACTTATGAGGGAATATTTGAGCAAGAGGTGGAAGCTGTATTCCCTTAGTATCTTGTCTGTGAAGAACAGCAACCGACAAAGCATAGATGTACATGTACGGGTTCATCCTGTCACGACAGTACACGCAAGCTGATAGAAAATCGTCGTAAGTTTCCATGCCTGTAATTCATTGAAAAAAAGAAAATCGAGGCTTTAATAAAAATTTGTGCTGGTCATAAAATGTCAAGAAATTACATTGCTAAAATGAAATTTCTCTATTGAACGAGGAAGGCTTCACAGGAAACCATAAGACAGCTCCTAGGTTAGGCTATTTTTAAATTAGATATGTCCTATACTTTACTGAAAATAAAGTTATAAGACGTTAAAATACTTTTGTGTTTAAATACGGTTGTTTAAAGAAAGGATTCATCTAGCATCCATCGGGTCTCTAGATTTAACTTAACTATTTTTTATCACTTTCAATACAGTAAAAGCAAACCTAGGTTTTAAATACATTATAGTATTCTTGTGTATGCATATTACATCCTTTTGATTGACACCCAATATTTTTCTCTATATTCTTTCCGGAATTGTAAAATACATATTTAATTAAGAGAGATTAATGATACCATCGACATCTCTAAATTACCTTGAAGTAAAGATGATTCATTATTATTATTATTATTGTTTATCTCGTATGTAAATTTTAACGTTTTATATGCATGCTGATATTTTAATCATATACCAGATCGCCATATATCCTTAGCTATTCTAATTGAACCTTTGATATTTAAAATTTTTCGTCAAACAAAAATTATGTACAATTTTCTAAAAAAAATATCTGCGTGTATGCCAAAAATGTTACAGATAAATCCTACATGAGTTTCATTAAATGAAAGTTCGTATGAGAGAATTGAACCATCCAGATATTATTATATTACTTAATAATTCAACGAGTGAATATTGTGAAGATGGTTGTAGGTGTTATAGAGGCTTTATACTCACTCATGAATAAGTCAATCAGTCTGGAGGACATATCTCTATGATATCGATTGAACAAGCTGAAGTTATCCCTCCTCGAAAGCTGAGTGGAATACACGACATCTGGAACCTGAATGTCTCTAACAGGTACCCTGAGACCTGCTTCCGGTCCAAATCTTTCCTGCAACTTCTGCGAAATGCTTTGGAATCTACTCGGCTGAAAAAGGAAAAGGAAAACAATAAGATACGCATGATACAATTAATAGAAGAAAATCTTAACTAGATGAACTGAACTAGTTAACTGAACTTTATTCGTAGTCTAAATGCAATATACTTCCAATTTCAGACCTATTTTAAGGAATAAATAGAGTATTTTATTATATAATGAAGAATTAAAAATATTATTTGGAATTTTAAACTTATGCTTCATTAGAGAATTAGGTAATTCAAGATCTGAATTCCTAATAAATTTGGATTCCAAAAATTCATTCCATACATGAGAATGGATGATAAAGATAAGGGATTCTGATTTGACAATATTTATTTAACAGTCTATTTTCAATTATTATCCTTTAAATAAGTGATATCAATTCGAAAGTAAAAAAATATTACTTGCCTGATCTTGTATTTATCTACGCACTGATTACAAAGATATATGAGAACAAAAGCGGCTAATAAAGCTATGAAAATTAATAGGAATTATCAATGAAAATTTAAGGCACCAAGGAGGCAATTTAATAAGGAGATAAAAGACTGATTTAAGTATCCGATAAATGTCTCTTCTCATATTATAGTTAATGTATTCTTATAATATTTATTAAGTTTAAATATTCGTTTTCTTAAAGATTAAATAAAGTACTGACCCAAGTATCTTAAATAGGATGAATTGTATTATCATAAAAATAATTAACAACAAACAGCGAGGTATATTCTTCAATAAATTAAAAAGATCCTCTTTCTTCATGAATGATAAAAGGCTAATGTATCTTTAACCCTCTTTTCTGTATGAATTAAATATGAATGATTGATCTCACCAAAAACTGAGCGTTGGGCACTTGGAAGATTGCTCTCTGTGATCCCTTTGGTACGAACACAGGTTCAGATGGTCTCTCCAAAAGGTACAGGAGCTCCGATTGGTACTGCCTCTTAAGTTCCAGAGAACCCATTGTGGATTGGTCTCTTTTAGAATCCCACGAAATGATCAATGAATCGGTCGTACCTCGAAAGGTTTCAGCGGTCGAATGAGCATCGGAAATACCCTTTTATACGATCGTTTATCAAAGGGATTGCGTGCATCTTGAATTGCACAACGAAGTGCAAAAATATTCTAATACCGAAGAACGTGTACACGTGCAAAGTTGCGGATTCACTTTGTATCTAATCAAAGAGGGTATATTCGATATTTGTGGTCAGCTTCTGTTGCAACGAAATGTACTAAGAGGGCGTACTTTTAATGAAATCATGCACTTTGATTTTTATAATTGTATACGTATATATTAAATGTTGATGAGATGTAAGCTTCTAATTCGCAATATGTGATACAATAAAATCGAAACAATGTGATAAAATATGACAGTATATATTTTGGAGTATAAATACCATTTGAAGTCAGTTACTCTGAATCTTTAAGTGATATCTCTGTTATATCTGATCTCTAAAACTCTAAAATTAAAATCAAAGAAAGTTATGCATAAGAAAATTAATCATCGTTATCTCCCTAAATTACAGAGATAACGATGTTCAGTATTAACAACCGTTCTGTGACATAATTTATCTCTTGCAAGAATAATTACTGTTCTTTGTTTAGTTTCCATTCATCTCCTCAGAGCCAATTGTAGAAGTTTTTTGTGATAAATAATTTTTAGTAAAACATTCGTATTTCCTTCTTCTATTGGGCCACCTGAAATACGCTCAAATCATAATACAATTAATTTATGGGAATATAAATTTCACTGAATATCATTCAGGTAAATCTCTGATAAAGAAAAAGTTACATAAAGCATTAACTCAGCATTGTTCAATAATATAAATTTCATTAGCGATCTTTAAATATAAACTGTTTCATTACAGATATTATATTTTATTCCATAAGAAATTTCATTGCATTTTCACTAAAAATGATCTTCTATTCGTGGTATTTCAATAATATTTCCCGATAATCCTTAAATCCGTTGCCTAAGATTACTTGTCTTACATTGTGTAACATTGCCACGCGTAAGTTTCATTTTAATACCGAGACACTTCTTCACAGAATGCTCACAATGTATATTTTAAAAAGGAACTTAACCACTGCTTCCTGTGATATATCACTGCTTTTGCAAAGAGCAGATATCGGCGGAGGCTGATTACGGACCACAAGTAGTGCGCTGTGAACGGGAAATTGCTAACCTCCGAAAGTGTATGAATATTATCATCAATTTATATCAATTATATGTATAGCATATATGAAGAGTTCATATATGTATAGCATATATGAAGAGTGATCACACATATAAGGCTATCAAGTTTGATTGCTTTATATGTGAGAATGATATTTTAGACAGTAAAGGTGAGGAATTCAGTGGTCGATAAAGTGTGCTGAAACATAACTTTTCATAGTTATTATTTATAATAAATTAATTTTCAAAAATCTCAATTGTACTTATATAATGCTACGAACAGATTATAACAGTTGCATAATTTTGTAATTCCATTGCTTGACTTGACATAATTCCATTTACCTAACAGATATATCGGTAAGTTGCCAGTTAAAAGGTTTGGGAGTATTACAACCTTCTTTAAGGTTATCATTCGTCTTTTTTTTAAAAGATACATGTCTTGGATCACAAAGTAAGTAAAAGTAACCGTAATGATTTAACTGTGGAAGCAAAGCATATTTGCCAACCTCAATGATAACAAACTTTTATCAGTATATTCCGAAAAAAAAGTTTACACAAGTCTCCGTTCAATTTTCTGATAAGAAATGAACGTTTTGCCAATTTTAACACCTTTTCGAGAAATAAAATTTTGAATTCTTTGCTTATCTTAATACTTCATTCTCACGAGGCGCCCTCAAGCAACGACAAGTTTGCAAATGATAATTAGATGTAGAAAATCATATTAGCAACGAAAATTATACACTTTTACTTTACAAGGTTTTTAAATAGATCTTTCAAATCAGTGTACCAACAGAGAACCAAATCAATAATATCTGAGAGAAATCGTTATTAAATCATCATCCAAGAGTCTTACATGCTATTAAACATTACAATGAATTATAGTTCTTAAAATACTTACGATAGAATACTTATTATCGGAATTAATAATTTAATATTATGACATATATATATATATATACTTAAACTAATTTAATTTCAAAATATTTCAGTTTTTTTTTTATTTCACCCTAATGAATGCGAATATAACTTCTAAAGCATCTGATAATCTCGGTCATTACATAATGCTTATAATTAATCTGCGCACTGAGATAAAGAAATGGAACAACGATTGAGTCGTGCTCAAGTAACTACTCTTTTCTCGTAATTCCAGTTAAACGTATTTTGTATTTAAGGGACCTGATAATCAGTAGCTAATTGAATACTTCGATTTATTTGGCAGACAGCAATTACTGTCTAACTCTGCTCTAATCAGATCGCTCTCCTTCGCATTATCAAAACCATTTCACCGATATTTGGAGCAAAAACAACAGTCTTTCGTAATCTGACTAAAAACAAGTTTCGTAACTCAAAATATCGATACAGTTTCTTGGAAGAGAATAATTAAAAGAGTCCTTGGACAATGCTCACCTTGCTCTAGTGACACAGCATTTAGATTTAATTTCATCATTATCTGAAACATTTGGTGCTAATTTATTGATCAAGATTGTGTTCTTTTTATTAATTCAATGGAAAAACTTATTTCCATTTAAAACCAAAGCAATATCGTTTCCCTCGATTTTGAAACCAGTTTTCAATTTATTATTCGTCATTTGGGTAAAAGCTCTTTATTTTTTAAACAATTGTCCCCTTTTGTAGTGGTCAAGTAACTCTTTATTGTTATACAATTAACGAGAGAATGCAAAAGAAATTAAGGGCCTTATTGTCATTGTGTGTCTATTTAGAAAAGGTATGAACTACGATTCAGTTTCTAGTTTAAATTTCCATTTTATTTACTAATTTAATTAATACTAACATATTATAATAATACTTGCTTGTAATTAAAATGTATTAATATTTATCTATAATTTCGTTTAAAATTGATCTTTTCATTTTCTCAAAATTTAGACACCTCGTAAAAACATTGTAAAGTTAATTACTTTTGTAAGAATATAAATATATATATATATATATATATATATATACGTTGATTTTGAACAATATAAGTATTTGAAAAAATCAATATAACAGCAACCAAGAAGAATTTTTGGATGAATTTAAGTGTCTATTGACAATAGCATAAAATCTGATTTATTCAGCTATCTGAAATTATAAATGCAAACTGTGAGTATAGAGGTACAGGGACAGTCCAATATATTTGAAATTTATGCATTCTCTAGCTGGACAGCTGATTTTTAGCATAGTTTTTCAAATTCTAATTTATAGCTAGACCTTATCTAATTGAATAATCACCTGCCATTTTGCACTAATCATGGTCTAATTTCTCAACGCGAAATTTCGTTTGAAGGTCTCCACTGAAGCGAAAAGTTTTCCAAAATCTTAATTGATATTCAAGAACGATAAAACGAAATGTGTTACACCCCTTCCAAATGCAATGTTTCCTCCAACTGGAACGGGTGTATATAGATTGGATTTTCTTTCTTGAGGGTGCCATTCTGTTTGGGAACGGTGAATCAGTCACAATGAGAAATTCTGTGGTGTTGGTTTTAGGTGAGTAATCAAAGGCTTTAGATTTGCACAAAATACATTGATACATTCAACTTCATTTCAATATTTCTGTATCTTAAGCGGATATTTCGAGACAAAAACATTTTAATTGTGATATCCAAATATTTGAAATTTATTCCACATTCCAATTCCATTTTTATTGTGAATACTTATAATTCAAGTTTCCTGAAATCCTAGACTAGAAGATGAGTAATTAAGATCGATAAAAAATTGTGTATGAGAATAGATTCATGAATCTCTGTATATGAATTAATAGAAGCTATAAAAATATTATTATATATTAGAAAATAAATAATTCCACAACTGGCTTAACCATGCGAATGGAAATGAATCAATACGAAATAGTTTTATGACAAAAGATACGTAATATGTAAAGCTAAGAATCTTAAAAATCGGACGATTTTATAGCGAAATAAAGGAAAACGGGACCATTTTAAGAGACGAGTCCAAATATTTCGTATCGTTCATTCCTGCAGAGTAGGAAAGATCAGAAAAGGAGCAGATCTTTCATTTCTGTTATATAACTTAAATGATTATTAAATTGATGATAATATTGAGAAAATACTTGAAGAAAGCCGATTATTATTAATTTATTTTATCTCATCTTATATTTTATAAAATAATAAATTATCTTTAATGCTTACTGTTCCAGTCTGTGTATGAATATAACCAATTCTTTTTTATCAAACATCATCGACATCTTATAAGATTCCTGTTACACAGCAAAATGTACTTCTAGTATCCTCTTAATTCTTAGTATGGTTGGATGCATTATTGTATTATATCACCTGGAAATATGTATGTCTTAACAATGAATCCTCCTTTACCATTCTTCTGCCCTTTCATTTCACTGCAGCAACCCTCATTGTCGTCGCCTTGGGTCATCACGGTGTTCAACCGGATTGTCCTGATGCATGTCCGGATGTATACTTCCCCGTTTGCGGCTCAAAGTGTAGCTGTACGTGCGATACTTTCTCAAACCCTTGTGAGTTGAGTCGGTTTAATTGCAGGCATCCTAAAAGAGGTGAGTTTTAAAAAAGTGAAACCTTCAACATTACAAAAGAAGTCTTCTATGCTCTATAATAATATTTTATCTGAAGAAATATGATTCCTTTAGACTAATAGTTAAACGGAAACGTTTATTCTAAGGTTATAATGTTATTGTATTTATTTGTTACAGCTTTCAATTTCGTCAAGGAAGGGAAATGTCCAAAGAAATGCAACTTCTTTTCTTACTATAAACAGTAAGAAATTAGAAGGCTGAAATCCGCGGCTACGAGAAATCATCCAGAAACCTTGGTATACGAGCTTTGCCCCATCATCATTGGGGTTTCAGTTTTACATGAGCTCCGATTGACGAAGATTTTATTCTGTAAAGAGAGATGCAAGACCTCAAAGATCTCGTACTTCTTTGTTTTCTTTTCTCATTGGTACAATCAAAAGACAGTGTGATCATGTTGAAACTAAAACTTTAAATGGTATTTATTTTTAATAAAAAAGTTTTGTACGGATTTTGAATTCGTTATTTTCTATGAAGAAAACACGTTGGAAGGGAAATACCAATTAAAATTTATTTAGAAATAGAGGCATAGGTTGTAACTTAGCACGAGAATCATATGTGACTGTTTTCAAAAGGTTAAACCCAAAGTGTGGATCTGGGTTGAGTCACAATCATGTTGATAGTGCTCACTTCTGTTTGACCTTGCAAGATTTATTTATTTTAATTTCTCCCAAAGTTTTACAAATCTTAAATCTTTGTATATGATAAAATAAGATATTTGAGATGAATAAAGCTAATATGAAATTTTATAGGGAACTAATTTTTTTAATCTTAGAAAATAAAAATTTTTTCCAAAGTTTTTTTCCAGCCAGGTTTTTAATTCCCGCATTTAACTTTATAAAGATCAATCAAAGGTAAAATTTGGTATTCAAATATTGATTTATCTTTACATCTATCTGTGCCACGATCTGTGTTGTGCGTCTTTTGTTAATCCTTCTAGAGCGAAAAGATCTCATTAGATTTCCTATGTGATTTTATATTCATATTAAACTCAACGCATTACTATCCGATGAAAGGATATATCCTTGTGAGATTAGATATCATCTTGTTGAATGGCTTTCAAATGTCAGATATCATTCAAGGGAAGTTATATAAGATATTTATCCATGGATTCTCAATTAATTAACTCAAATACAATCTTCCATGGTTAAAGTTAAATATAAATATTTGTAAAAGTTATAATTGTACCTCTCACTAGTCTCTCCTTCTTAATGTGTCTATGAACATTGCGGTTAAGTACGTAACTACGAATAAATTTCCTTAAATATGTATTAGGAAGGTTCGCATCTACGTTTCCTATCAATTAATATCCAAATTAGAACTAGAAATTGAAAATAATATAATTTACTTTCACGGTAGATTGATAAGGTAATAATGCCGGATGTTTCGCGTTCGACATAAAATCAAACAGATAATTTTTAATCTCATCAAGCTGTCACCTCAATCTTTTAAAACTTCCCCATTCCTCATCTCTATATTTGGAAAATTATTTTGAATAACTCAGACTCTCTTTCACTTGATTATTCAAGACTTTATTCCTTCAAGTACAAGTAATTGAGCAAATAAATTAGCGCCTTAATCATTCGATGAAAGCTCAGATATTCTAAAATATCCAGATAAACATATATATTCAAACGCTCAGGTATGCCTCGAATACAAACATAAACGAAGACAAGAATTTATAGCAACGCAAGTGTTCTTTTAATTTGCTTTTTTTACCGTTGTTAACTTCTTCGAAACACACTAAATAACTCAAAAAATAAATATACATATCTATAATAAAACTTGTTTACCTTTGTGTCTCCAGGCACTTAATTCCTTAAATAGCAGATTATATGAAAGTGAAAGCTATCTTCATCTATTATCCATTCAAATCATTCTAATATAATTTCGTAAAATTCGATGTTTTTAAAATTATAAAATGACGCTGAGTTAAAAGGTGAGGGATGCCTCATGAACGCGTCATGAAATATGCCGATTCCATAATAAGTTGTAAATCTAGATGGCATTAAAGTATCCTATGTTGGATAACTATTATTCACTTTAAAACATCTTAAAATATTTTTATCTCTAATAGAATACATTATTTAGCTATTGATGCTTAATTTATAAGTGGTGAACTAAACAAGTCAAAATAATCGACGGAATTCATTATTTGGAATCAGTACTTTTGTTACCACCTAAGTTGTGTTTATGTGAGACGAGGTAAGTATTTTGGCTAAGCAATTTTATGACCATTTTAAGATAGAAGAATGGATAATAAAAGACTGCTCGATGTTTGATGACAACTATTTACTTTAAACCCATGTTATTTTCCTTCTCTTATTTATAAAAATTCCTCAATATCTCCTTTTAAAGTAAAACCAGTCTTTTGGATTTCCGGTAATTAACGTCGAAATTGCTACCCTCGAGAGAAATTTCAAAATTTATCGCAATTCTCAGAATTTCTCAGAATTAGCCCTATAATGCACTTAAAATGATGAATTGATTTTCGAAAAATTAATCATCACATTTGTTATTTTGCCTTTTTCTGGTGTAGAAATTATGATAAGTTACTTTTAAGATTTCTCGGCCAATTTTACGCACGTGGTCGATAGTGAAATAATGTTCCCTAATACGTCTTAACTCTCGAAAAAGTTGAGGATAAATAGAGGATCGACATACGGAGAGAAAACATTCGACAAGTGTTAAAGCAATCATGAAGGTCTTGGGAGTTCTACTTTTTGGTAAGTGCTAACTTTTATAACTGAGCAAAATAGCTAGTGAAACTAAAATCATTACGTAAACTCATTCTATATGTTCATTACCAGGTTATACATTCATTGTGTTACTTTCTTTTTATGGTTATATACTGTAAGATTATGATTTATATTATACACAACATTGTAATGATTAACCACCTTTAGCTCTGCTAATACTTGATCGAGATATATGTAGTTCAGGTAGCTTTGGCTCAATGGATTATAGAAATGCGAATCGAAATTCAGATATTTATTTATAATTATAAATAAATGTATTCAATTTATTCTCTCACGTCACCAAATTATTTGTTGAGCTCTTTTTATATATTTCAGTTATAGTTTATGTGTTTTGTTACAAAAAACTACCAGTGAGGAGTTCTAGACGTGAACGGTAATAGCTTGTAAACTACTAACCAATATATTAGCTATCCACGTGTATTATGCTACTTTAAATATATAAAAAATAGAGAACAAAGAATTCAGCGTAAATATAAATATAAAATAACTAATAATTTTAATTAATTATCACCATGTATTGACTCGTTTTTTACTCTTCTTAGTTGCCCTGGTTATCATGGCTGTGGAAGGTAAAAAGGATAAATGTCCGAATGCGTGCACTTTGAACTATGATCCCATATGCGCCTCTACTTGCGAATGCAAATGCCAGACCTTTGGTAACCAATGTGCCCTCGATGTGTACAAGTGCCAGAATCCTAAAGCTGGTAAGTCGCCCTTGACATTGTGCCATCAATCATCATGTATGTTGAATTTTCCAGTACGAACGTTTATTTAAATCAGTAAGATTTGTTGTTCTTCTGATTTGGTAAGCTTCCAATATTCTTAAATGATTTATAACTAATGTTTTGATTACATTTAGTGTAATTAGAGGAATCCCATAAGGAATATATGTTTGGAATTTTATCACTATGGAAACGAAATTAAATAGTAGAATAATGTAATTAATATTTTTCCTAGAAAATAATATAATAAGGATATGTTTTAGAGCACTGTGTGCACATATCAGAGAATTTTTTGCAGTTTTTAGTTCTAATTTATAGATTTTATATTGTATCTTTAGTGTTTTGAACTTAAAGATATAACTAGAAACGAACGTTATTCAGTAAAACAAGAGAGTATACATATATTCATATACCATAACTATAACTAATCATAACTAACGTATCTTTCAGTGGTTAACTTGGTAAAGAAAGGAGAGTGCCCTAAGAAATGCAGCGCCAGGAGATTCTTAAATAGATATTGAAAAGAAAAGAGGAGTTTATTTTCTTCTGAGTTTTTTTTACAATACTGTTTCTAAAATGCTGTGAAATTCATCAAAGTAAAATAAACTATTTTCATTAGAATAAGTATATTATTTCATATGGACCCCAAAATCTGCATGATGCATCTTGGTATTGAGTTATTTAAGTAAAAATTCTCTGTCATACAATATCATAGAATACATATATCCTTGAAGATGAATAGTTATACCTTTTTATTTAAATTACTTATAACAGATGAAAAGCCTGGAAAAGTATGCCTCTTGTACATACAACTGTCTAACTTAATTAGATTTAGAACAAGGCCAGAATGAACAGAATTATTTTCGTCTATATAAAAAATCATCCAATCATAAATATGTCTAAAATCATAAAATATCGCATATATAACTCGTAATAATAAAATGTCGCATCTCCCTAGCCAATTTGTGACATGGATTATACATAATTACAATACCGTGAATCAAAAACTATTTCAGTTCCCTTTTATCCTAAGATCTATATAATAGGGAAGTCGTGGTCAATATCCTAATACGCAAAACTTATCCCTGATCATTAACTTAAACTTAAATTATAAATGTCCCTTTTATTGAATCAGGAAAGCTCTATTTAATGGGATGAATATCTTAGTCCTAGATGAGATGGCTTAAAAACAGTGATTAAATATCCTTATGAAAAATTGATTTTAAATAAGAAAATTAAATAAGTATATACGATGAATATCCATTCTTTAAATACCTATTTAAAGCATATTTCTCTTTAGTACATGAGAGGGGGTGGGGAATAATTTATGATCGGTCCCGTAGTGCTGCTACATCTACTCACTATATTTATTCTCATAGTCACTACTAGAGTATATATTATACATTGATTTCTACGCAATTTATATAAGATTTATATAGATTAGTAAATATAAATAGCTTCTTCTTCACCGAATGTACCATAATAAAATTACCACTAGCAAAAAATAATTAAAAATCGTATTAAAATTTCCTTCAGTATGGTCCAACTTTTCACCACTTCTACTTCTGAGTGCTTGTTTTCTATAGCGATATATATACCTTCAACTTTTATTACATTTTCTGATAATTTCTCGAATGCACGTCATTACTTTTGATATCAATTGGAACCTTGATACCTCTCCAAAACATTTGATATTCGCCCAAGTAATTTCTTGCCGAAAACCATGCAATATATTCAAAACGATTAAGAAATTTTAAATATGTATCTTGGTAGAGGTATTCCAGAGAGATAACGAACTAAAATATTCATAAAATTTGTATTCGGAACGACTATGGAATATTAAATATATATATTATCTCAAGAATTATTTTGAAGTACAATAAATAAAAAATACATTTATTTTTTCTTGAAAATATTACAGGAATTGTAAAATAGATTTTTCTTACGATTCAATCACTATTTCAATCATCTCATGTTTAATATTAGTTTTTTTCAATTTTTGAGGCATAAATATAATTAAAATTTAAATGTTTTGTTATTGAAAATTATTAGCATACAACATCAAGCATAAAAACTTAACAATAAAATTGTACCCTGGAAGGTAAGCTTTTTCTAGGGGTATTTTTATCTCAATTGAAATAAAATTGATGAGTGTGATACTATATTTGGCATTGTTTTATTGGTAATTTCTCACCGACACGGTAAATCGAATCTTGTCGGCAATTATCAAAGTTCGTCGGACGAACAACCACAGCATGTCGTCTTATTGAAGATTAAAAATTATGCCAATTACATTCCTCCATAAATTCTTCGTTGTACGAGAACAATAAATAGTAAGTACTGTCATCTCCGAAGCACATTCAACATCCAACTCACAGTAAGCAACCATGAAGTTCTTAACCCTACTGTTTGTGGGTAAGTAAAAATTCTAATGGTATAATTTTAAAAAAATCTTTCAATTTAGAGATCTACTTTTCTGAAGGATAAAAATTCACGAAAAAAAATATCATTGAATCGTTTAAGGTAGATAAAAATAGGGACATTATCCGTAGTTAATAATAGGTATTACATATTTATATAGGTAATGTATATACAAAGCTCTCATAGTATTTATAATTCTAGCATAGGTCATCGCTATTACTACTACTACTTCTACTCGTACTTAGCTTTCTATCGGATCCCTAACGGTGTATTTAAAATTTAACAAACTATCTACTTTTTACTCAGATTTAAAGTTGCATAATTTGCAATACGGCCATATTCATACATTATGTTCTTTGTAAAATAAAAACCAATTTCTCTCCTTACTTAAATCATAATATATAAATATTTATTGAGATAAAAATTTCTTATGGTTTATAACGCTGTTTATCATAACGTTCAAGTAATATACTAGTAATTATTTTATAAAATGATTCAATAATTATATCCCGTCTCATTATTTAGTCGGACTTGCTGCCATGGTGATGGCTAAGCATAAGCACAACAGTTGTACGAAAAATTGCACAGCAGTGCCCGCTGCCCCGTTGTGCGCTGCGGCATGTGAATGCAAATGCAAGGAGTTTGCCAACCTGTGCACCCTGGAAAAATTCAAGTGCGAAAACCCCAACTATAGTAAGTCTGACTGGAAGTCGAGTTCAAATTTTCAGAGACTATCAATGTATTTATGTCCACTTTGCTTGTTGTTGTATGAAAAACCACTACTTCATCCGGTTCCCAGCTAGCAGCTCATACCTCATATTTTCTGTCTTTATATATACATTCGAATTTTCCTTCAAAGGTTTTATTTACCATTTTGCTGTGTCTTTGAAAGGGAAGGTAACCTAGGATTCCCAAAGAAAAAAATCTAACCCAGAGACCATAATTCACCTAAACTCATACATTAATAAAAGAGTAAACTAAATAAAGATTAATCTAGGTGAAGATAAAATTATATCCGTTGATTAAATTCGCTTAATGGAAATCCATTGGTCTCCAATGCATTCTGACCATCTTCATTATTTAAGTTTTACCACTTTAAGTTTTACATTAAGGTTTTTATGTACAATATATAACAATGTTTTCTAAAATATATTATTTCTATTTCCAGCATTCGGCTCTGTAAGGAAAGGAGCGTGTCCGACAACCTGCAGCGTTAAAAATCTTTTCCTGAAATATAATTAAGGAAAAACTGATATCCGGAAATCCTATGGAAATTCTTCTTGGTATACTGATTCCATGGTTACCAAGAATACGTGTCATGTGCCATATCTTCAATGTCCTCTAAAGATTCAATATAAGCTGGACACTTTCTATTGACTGCTATTCCACAAATAAATAAAGATTTCTATGCACAATAATTAGTGTTTTTCTTTTGCATGATATTAAATATATTTCCGCTTGTATGCTTCTTCTTTTTATATTTATGCTTCTGCAATATTTTAGAATAAAACTACTCCTCAGAAATACAGCGAAAATTGGCGTAATGAAAAGTTTTGTTTTGAAACAAGTATTTCTAAAATTCTTAAGCATATTTTGACCCAATTTCTATCATTTGCTAGGGAATATTTCATTAAATATGCAAAGTAGAAGGTAAATTTTCTATATAAAAATTAGCAAATTTTTCTCTGATTTTAGAGGAAAATAGTTGTTTATTGATTGTTAAGGTCTCTAAGTAAAATCAAAGACGCTAGCAACATTAAGGAAGTAATTGCTAATAGGCTTGCTATACTCAAACGATAATGAAACGAAGGTTCTTATATTTATTGTTCTTTCTCATAGGCGGGTTAATACTCGTGAAGAGTTCAAACTTTACCCTTATTTAAGAAACCTGTTTTTATCCGATACTTCTAATATTTATCCTCATTAAGCAGAACTTGAAAATCAAGTTTGAAATTTTCGTATCTGAAAGACTGAGTATATGCCTTACATAATGCCCACTTCCATTGGATTTGAAGATGACTGTTTTAAATTATATTTGGAATAGTTCTATGAGGAATGACTATGGAATGAATGATTTGAATTATTAAGGAAGCGATGCTTTAATTAATTAATTTACATTCATTATTACATTCATTTTAAAAGGTACTATACGTTATTACTTTGAAATGGCTCGAATAAAGACATACAAATAACATTAATATCGGAATACTGTTACATAGCAATGCTCTCCAGAAAAAAACACTTAGCAAAAATATCAGGAGTGAATAAATCGGAAATATAAGGAAATAATTGCTACAAAATACTAATAATTTATGCATATGTATTATACTAGGTTATTAGGCTAGGTTTTCTATACATATAATTGGGAAATTAATTAAGTGTTCCTCATTCAACAAATTGAAGTCTAATTAAGTTAATAGAAGCTATTGTAAGTCTTAAAATAAAATATCTAAAAAAGTAGAAAAGTTCCTAATTTTATCATGGATTTATTTGTTATTGTGTATATTTTTAGAGTAGAACACGTGAAGAATGGGAATTTCCCAAATAAATGAAAAATATACAGTGGTCAAGGTGACTTTAGCGTGATAGTAAATAAGTCAAAAGGTGCACGGGATTGTAAATTATGGGTAAAGATACCGGAAAGCCGTTTATTTAAAGCCTACCTCTTGAACAACCGGTTATGATAATGTTCGTTACGTGAGTTAATATTTCGGAAATATTATTTTAATATTTATTTTCAGGGAATATCGTGAACATTGGTGCGTTACTGAATGTATAACGAGTTATGTACGTCATGCTCTGGATTATGTTTTTATAACCATATATATTTCAGCTAAAATATTACAATCGTGATCTTTAACTTCTTTCGTAAAACGTTGTTCCAATTTTTATGATTTACGAGAGGATTAATTTAGCACATTATGTCGCACGAGTAGTTTGCTTACTTCTAATCTTAAGTCTTGTTCTCAACATAACATTCATTCTATTCATCCCACTTTCTCCCATTTTTCTTTTCTATATAGGAGGTCGTAATATTTGTTTTAAATTATAAAAGTTTTAAAATTGAAATTGAACAGTACTTATTCTCTTACTAAAATATAATAGAAATTCAGAGGCTGAAAAATCTAGAATAAAAATAATATAGAAAAACTGTATCTGTCTTATAGAGTACATGATGTTTAACAACAAATCAAGTTTGATCATACAAATAAGGATTTAAAAATGATTTACCCGCCCTAGTAATTTTAAATGTAAATTATCTTTGTTTTATTCTTAATAGACATATATTCAGATTTTCTGTTGAATATTTATACTTATCGCGATAAAAACAAACACCCTGTACGATTAGCTACAAAGACATAAGTGCTGAAGGAAACAGATGAGTTTCTAAATGTATTCACAAGATTATACCCGTCCTTCTTTCGATGAGCCAGAAAATTATAGCGTTATTAAAACAATGATACCTCGTAGGTAAAGTACATAAAAACAATATCCACCCTTAGTCCAATACAAGCAGCAGACAAAGGGAAAATTGGAGAGTAAAAGCAAACGATTTTCTCAGTATGGATTACTAGTTTATAAAGGTACATAAGGAATGAAGAAGGTATGAAAGAAAACAAAGAAAGAAGGGCCAGTAAATAAGGACGCTAGGTGAAACGAAAGCAAAAGATATTTACGGAACAAACCACGCGCTAATCCATTGATAATAATCTCTTCTTTTATATACTTCCGTGTGACATTAAAGAAGGGAAAGTCTCCTATACCAACCCGTTCCTTCTGAAGCATTCTCCGAAATTCGATGCGGAAAAGTCGAACCGTGACGTCGTACGGGGCATACCCAAACAAAAGTGGTCCAAACGAGACGTATTTTGCAAAACACTTCCCTCTCTTTTATGGAGCCAATGCTCTTGACCCCGGACTGGATGGCTGAAGACTTTCCAAGGTGAACGTGTCCGCCTTCGGTAGAGGAAAATGCATCACTTACGCACGACTGGACTTACATCAGAATATGCCTTGCGTTCGATACATATTTCCTTCTCAGATTCCTTGGAAAGGTTTCATCGATTTACTTTCCAATCTTTTATAATCGCGTCATGTCTTGGTGCCGATACGTGATAGCCTATAAATTATATCAATAAATTATTAGCATACGATTCATTCGATGTAGTTAGTTTTGGCATGCGTGTAAAGTAACATTTTTTTAAACATGTAACATTTATTCGTTTTAACATTATTTAACGAAAGGAATCATTCATTAATAATAACCTTTGAAATAGTTGAATGCTATAGCATCAGAAGAGATCTCATTTTTATTTTTTGCTTTCGTCTACTATAATCGTAGGCTCAAAAAAGAGACGGGGACAAAAAATGATAAATAATAATCCGAAAGTTGTATTATAATGATTAAAAATACTCTCAACCTGATGCCCGTAATGAGGGAATCTCTGATTGGAGTAGATTAACAGAACAATGATTTAATCTCTGATACATAAGGCCTCCTGCTTTCAACTTAAAATCAAAAGACGTAGAACTATATCAGGCCGTTAAAATTCAAATTTCCAAGATTCATTCTCGGTACCTTTAAATTGAATCCCTAACTCTCATATTAGTCATATAAACTTGGTATTTTATTGGCCATTAAACACACTAAAATTCAAGCTAAAATGATTCCTTGATTTTAGCCCAGAAAGATCCAAGTACCCGTTGACCTCTCTTCACGCGATAACGAATTCAAAACATAGCCCGCTTAATCGCCATAAATAACGGGTTAGTATTTTTTCAGTAGTGCCCAAGCTTATCTATGGATAGGATGACCCGTTAGCCAAACAACTCATGGTGATAATTGCAAGTGAAACATCCTAAAAACAGAATTACTAGTCGTCCAATTTCTTATCTATTTTATTTATTCTATTTTGCCAAGGAAATAGACATTTATGTAAGTATAGGGTCATCTAACTATTAACCTTCAAGTCAAATACGGTACGTAAAAGGCTTTCGTATGAGAAAAAATACTGTATATATGTAGCGTAATCGAACAGTTCCATCCGCATATAATTACGTTGAATGATATAATATTTGTCACCAATTACTCTCCAGAAACATTTAGATTATATATAGAAACTTTTCTTCTGCTGTTTTCTCGTTGCTCCCAGTAAAGCGGATGCCAACGATTTAGTGTTGAAGAAGGTATCTGCATACAATGTAAGTACCACTGGATAGATTTCAGTCCCCTCGATTCTGGGAACTCTGCGCTTACATGAGGGGGAAGGTAGCATTTATTTCTTATAAGGAATGATATTGTATAAAAAATGTTTAAATTTTTCTTGTTTAGTAGGGATGACGCTCATAAATTTGGTTTTAAAAGCACTTCCTCGAGCAAGTGTTGAAACACGACGAAACTTATTATGCTGTAAACATTCACAAATATAAAGATTCGATACCGAATAGGTATGAAAGGTAATACAATGTTACACATTGTACAAGAATGTAAATGGGTGACATTCAATGATTCGTGAAACAGTAATGTTAGTTTTTTAATGTAAACAAATATATTATCTTAAAGCTTCAAGTAGCAATTTATTGACTTAAGTGTAGCCGTTTCCTCTCGAAAGTTTATAACTATCTCACTCTCGATAAGTTAACTTGGAGTATACTTGAAAGCTCTCCACGTGCTTAAGATAAGCGAAGATTATTAGAGTCCTCGTCCTAAAAATTTCTTCCTTTTACATATAATAGTAGAATATATGTATAATAGATGGATACCCACAAGTTTTAAGTTCATTCGATATTTAGATTTAACGTGTGAACATGAGAGGCGTGACTTTGGTATTCCTTGGTGAGTTATCTATTTCTGTATACTGTTCTAGTTAGAAATTAGGCTGGAAATTTTTCATGGATCGAGCTATTACATTAACTATAGTCAGTAATTATTTACTATCGAAATATTTATGTAAAGTAACTTATCCAAGTAAAGTTTGAATGAAAATTTTTGTTAGAAGCTTTGTGATTCTTGAAAGTAATGTCACGTATCTAGTCATTCATTTGATTTTGTCCAACTCCCTCCCTTAGAAGGGTGCTTCTATACCTTAGAACTCAAAAGAACTTTATTATAAAAGGAAGTTTAGCTATATCAATATATTCAACGATGACCTAAGACTGACTGAATGTTTTTCACGCCAAATACTATCTTTCCATACTCAGTCACAAAATAGATTTTAATATTTATTGCTTAAGTTGCTCCTGTTTCTATTTTCGACCAGCTATTCTGTCCCTGACGGTGGCAGGAAGAAGAGATAGATGCAATACTGCTTGTGCTGCTGTTTATCAACCAGTGTGCGCTGCGAGATGTACCTGTGAATGCAAAACCTTCGGCAACTCTTGCGAATTGGGTGTTTTCGGTTGTCAAAATCCGAGGAATGGTGAGTCAATGTCAATATTTATTAACTTCATAGCTATAAACATACCATTATCTATGGTAGAGTAATGTTTTTATAAAGAACAAAAAGCAAGCAAATTACTAATTTAAAAACGAATAAACTATATTCGATAATGTAAATCAATATTACAAAACAAATTATGAAATAAATATTGTATATTATATGTGGATATCAAAATCATTATATTCCACAATACTATATTTACTATGTAACCAATACAAAAGCATAGAAAAATAAACTCTATTTGGAAAACATATCAAAGATATTTTCAGAATTACTAAATTATAATTTTTAATTTCCAAGAGTAAAACTTTCTTATTAGTTATCTTATAAAGTAAGAAGTACTAAATGATTTTTGGAATTATTTAGGGAGTTACTTCACTTAATTTATAAATTGAAAGTTTCATGGTTTCTTAGAGTACAATCTATTTTCCTTTCAGGATTTAAGTTTGTAAAAGATGGGGAATGTCCAAGGAGATGCAATATCAATTCTCTCACCAGACCCTAGACTGGATCAGAAATGCATTTTATGACATCTCATTTTCAGATTATGTTTTGATACATGTATAAAATAAATATTCCAAAAATAAACTCTTGATTTTTTTACTTTTTTTCATCACAGTTTTATAAAAATGTAGTAAATTCAAGTGTAAAATTCCATGAAATGTTGCTTTCACTGTTATTTTACATCTTCAATTTTAAATTTTCAAACTTTACCTTTACACATGGAAACATGTTCCAATAGATTATAAGAATAATGCTGGCTTATTCCAAAAATCGAATGATTATAATAGAATAGTAGGTGAAAAAGTTAGAAATTGGAATTAAAAACAAAATATAATGTCAAAACTTGAAGAGTTAAAAAGATAAATAGGAGAAAAGAGCTGGAAATCCAAGAATATCAGAAACCAATACAAACTGGACAACAGAAAGACTTGAATTTCATATTTAGCTTCTCATATACTAATTACATTAAAAATAGTTAAACTTGTGACAGAGAGAGGTCATTAAGGAATATGAGACCATCATCAAAAACGTCTAATCTCTTAGTAAGAGAAGTAATTCTTCTGCTTAAAATATGTCATCCAAAAATGAATACAAAATGTAGTAAGTCAAAAAGGTAATTGCATTATCTAGATGAAATCCTTGAATCTGTAAGAGGAGAGGAGATTGCGAAGAAACAACATTACAGAAAATGGAGAAGGCATTTAGAAAACACCAAATCTGCAACAATATATGTGTGTCTGAAGATGCAAAGACACTTGACCACAACCCAATAATCTAGTCATAATTATGTGAAAGTTAGACACATGACACTTAATATTCTACATATGAAACAATGGGAAAAAAGTGAAAATCATGAATAGAATCCTTAAACATATATTCACAGAGGAAGAGTTCTCCAGGAAAGCTATGGAAAAGATGTCCAACTTATATCCTTTATTATCTTATAAAAAAAGGCAAATTCTAAGGACGCATCAACAGACTTCATTGAATGGAAGTCACCAAGAAGATCATTGCATCCACACAAGGTGTGAGACACAATTCACAATGGATAGTACCAGTAAAATTATTCAGAAAATACACAATTATATTACAGAAACTGAAGATAATAAAAGATACAGTTACAATACATATAGATAAAATGTGACATATTGGAGAGAAGTTGCAAAGATAAAATGCAGACACAAGATAAAAAAAGAAAAAAAATGACAGGAGTTAAGAAGATGAAAAAGTAAATTTGAACTCAGGGGTCAGAATATTTTTAGGATTCAATTAGGACCTATATGCAAATATGATTTACAAATTGTTTCATTTGTAAAAACTGTATTTATTTTTACTATTCCATGTGTGACCAAAAACAGAAAGTTGGTGTTAAAAATGTAACTGATAATAATTTAATCTTTTTGTTCATCTTTCTACCATCACTTATCATATAATTTTTCTAAATGTATTTTACATTACATGGAATTTTATTTTAAAAGGTATTTGATAAATTTTTTATTCGCCATATTAAAAATATTAATATTTTCTATTTTTGGTGATATAAATTGTGTAAAGTTAACATTGCATTTTTCATATATTTTATATATGCTTAGTTATTTACTCCAACCCAATCAAGAGAATTAAAAGAATTCAATACATATGCTTAGCTTTTACTCCAATCCAAACAAGACAATTAAAGGAATCCAATGCAAATTATACATATTCCTTGTAAATTTTCTTACTGGAAAAGAAAGTATAAAGCTTCTTGAAATCATAACGTAGTCTAAAAATAACATAAGTGACTGAATTAAATAGCAGGGGTAAACAAACCTTATAGGACATAGAGGGAGGATTTCGATGTCTTACTGAAATTCACTCAGAAATTGAAAAAAATATATATGCAAAGGTATACTCATATAAAGGATAAATAATGACCATTAAAATTTGTGATTACATAAATTCATATATTCATTTCATCAATGATTTAAATAATTTAAAGAATTCGATATTATTCTAAATATATTGTTTCAATTGACTTGCTTAAGAACTATTGCAATAGATATCTGAACTTTAAAACAAAAATGAAACAACCTTCATATGGAACCATGATTTACCAAATGTAGAATTCTTAAAAACTGATCTCATTTCTAATTTGAAAATAAATCTTTTCAATTTTGATGGAAATGATCTCTAAAAACAGTATGTTGATAGTGAATAGAGGAACTTATTTATAAATAACAAAAAATAATTTCACTGTTTTTATGAATCTTACCATATTCCTTAGGAAAACCTCAGTGGAACTAAGTGAAGTATACTCTTTGTGGTTATTTTCATGTATTTCTCTTAATAGATAAAATAGGGTTACTTTGGTAAACAAAGAAGTTATGATGATATTGGATTGAAGAATGTGAAGGGTAAAGAGTCTCCAGAAAATATAATCAGGTGTACATAAGGTCTACGTGATACTACTATGAAGAATATTCATCAGACCAAAATAATAGGAGTAATCAGGAGGGGAATTCTTTATGTCATATGCTATAAATGCAAAATAAAATGAAAAGAAAATAGAATTAAATAATTGTAAAAAAATAATAAGAACTTTACATATTTCTTTAAAGTATTCAACCCTTAGGGTTATAAAAACACACAAAGAAATATGAAAAGAAAAAGGCCCTTAAATAAAAACAGCGGGTGAAATGAGAGCAAAAGATATTTACGAGACAAACCACACGCTAATCCACTGATAATAATCTCTTCTTTTATATACTTCCGCGTGACGTTAAAGAAGGGAAAGTCTCCCATACCAAACCGTTCCTTCTGAAGCATTCTCCGAAATTCGAGGCGGAAAAGTCGAACCGTGACGTCGTACGGGGCATACCCAAACAAAAGTGGTCCAAACGAGACGTATTTTGCAAAACACTTCCCTCTCTTTTATGGAGCCAATGCTCTTGACCCCGGACTGGATGGCTGAAGACTTTCCAAGGTGAACGCGTCCGCCTTCGGTAGAGGAAAATGCATCACTTACGCACGACTGGACTTACATCAGAACCTGAATCGCGTTCGATACATATTTCCTTCTCAGATTCCTTGGAAAGGTTTCATCGATTTACTTTCCAATCTTTTATAATCGCGTTATATATTTATACCGATTTTTCATATCGTTTAATTATTAGCATGTGATTTATTCGATGGAGCTAGTTGTGTACATATTTCTAAAAAATGTAACGTTTATTCATTTTAATTAACTTTTTAATAGTTGTTATAAAATTATACGTCTTTGATGTGAAAGGAGCTGATAACATTAGAAGATATATGAAAAGTATTACTTGCTCCTTATACTTTATGTAATCATAGCCACGAAAAAATATACCGAAGGCACAAAGATCGGGTTCGAATGAAAATATTTTAAAGTTATGAGCGCATTTATATTTCCGTTGCTAAGGAAATCATCAAATGATTTCACCCGCACCTGATGAGTGTCACTTAAGTTTAGTTTCCGATTTAAACGGTCGACTAATTCGAAAGAATTGGGATTACCTACCAAGAGTGTTGAATGTCGAAGATTCAAAGCCAGTACTTTAGAATTGGAAATCAATTAACCACTCATCATATTCTATTCTCTCGTTTCATAAATCCATTGGAAATTAATACCGGTGATTTAGTTCTTTAGTTCATTAGCATCCGCAGAAAACAATGTTCTTCCGTCAAAAATTGACTCTCTCTTATTGTTAGTTCTAGTGACTAATACCAGCCATAGCCCATTTAGTCGCCCTAACTAACAGGTTCATATCTTTCCAGTAGCTTCCAAGCTTATCAATGGGTAGGAAGAACTTTTTGGAAAACTACAAATCATGATAATACTAATTGAAACATGAAGAATACGAAGGTGGGAATCGTGGTAGTCCTATTTCTTATATTTTATAGGCACGATGGTAAAATATATATGAGCTTGGGGTAATCAAACGACGAAGTTGGACATTACGAAACATTCTACTGTTTTTAAATTACGCAATAGGCAATTATGTAATCATGGTCAAACATATAACCTGTAATCATTGTCCTCTCCTTCACTAAAATTTTCGTCCGCTCATAAATTTCCAGAAAAGTCTAGTATTTTTGGTAAAATATGACAGTTTATCTTCGAGGCCCAAGGTGAAGGAATATTTACCTTCGCCATCATGTTATTTATCCGATTAAATTTTAGGAATCTTTATGTAGTTGAGCTATTACCGAATGCAGTTGAATCATCTTGTTTTTGGAAACTTATTTCTTTTCCCTAACAACTAGCAAGGATATTCCAGTCTATGAGGTTGTATTAAAAGTTATTTTTACGAATCAAATTGTTGAAAAGACAAATATAAAAAGTTGGTTCCTAACAAACACTCTTTTGAATACTTTTTGAATTGAACTAATGAATTTTTTCTACTGTAACAATTACGCAAAGATAAGTATACGTAAACGGTATCTGAAGTTTCAACAAGAATATTAAAACACTGTAAGGGGACTATGGATATGAATGGATTCTTTAAAGAAATTATTGTTACAGGGATATAATTATTTAGAATAGAAAGACATTAATTATTTGAAAGTTTCAAGTAGCACTTGACTAAATACTATCTGATTCCATTCGTTAGGTTACAATTATCTCATCCTTGATAAGTTAGCCTAAAGTATACTTGACAGCTCTCCACGTGCTTAAGATAAGCGAAAATTGCTAAACCCCTTCCCAAGAATTAACTCTCCTCTTCCACGAAAATTATAATATATAAAGAAGGATTTTGTCAAGTTTTAAGTTTATTTGGATTTTAACGGTTGACCATGAGGAACTTGACTTTGGTATTCCTTGGTGAGTAATTTTTTGCACGTAACCTACATTGCACGTATGTTATTAAAGATGTGACAGCCTCATGTATCGAGATATTACATCCGTTATACTTCACAAACACTTAAATTAAACACACTGAGTTATTAAATTTAATAAATTTAACTCTCAGAACATTATTATCGTATATTTTAAAAGTTATTTTATATGCATGGCTAAAACATAAGTGAATATTTATTGCACTTCACCACTTGGAACATTATAAGATGAAGAAATTTAAAACTCAGCAAAGCTATGGAAATGCAAACGCATTTTACGATAATTAGACAAAATATAAATAGAATAAGAGATTATATAATTATATATAATTCCAAGTAATTGAAAAACGATCATAGACATGTTTGGTTGTAAATCATAATATTGATGATGAATTTAAATGCAATGAAACTCAATGTATGTGTTTTATTAAAGAACATGATGTTTCTCAAACTCTCGAGAAATTATATCTGTTAATTGTTGAATTTGAATATTTCGTGGTATCGTATCATATATGATATCACGTATAAAGTATTTTCATTCTTTTAATTCATGTATTTAAATTCCCTTTCAGAATTTAACTTCGTAAAGGATGGAGAATGCCCAAGGAGATGCAATATTAATTCCCTCGCTAGGCCCTAAGCAATACATGAAATAAAGTTCTGTATTTTGCTCCTCAAATCATAAGTATTTATGAAACCGGTCATCATAATTAAACATTGTTGACGAAAGGAACGAAAATGTATTTTCACCGACATAATCCAAACCTCCGCCACAGGAAGCTTAACCACACCGGTAAACAGTGCAAGGATTTCCGTGTGAAATAATGAATTTCATTAACTCGTTTTATTTTTCTACAATACAAGGATACTCAAAAGAATATTTTTTCATTACTTTCTTTTGGTTTATTTAATCATTAAGTACATTACATATACTAAGAGAAGCAATATAAGGGATTTTAAATCCTTTTCATCTCAATAGCGATATAGACAGCATTCCTGAAAATCATTCTGAAAGAAAAACAGTTTTGGTTTGTTGTACCTCAGCGTTGGTTTTGGAATCGCAGAGGGCCATCCACAGATTTTGTCAATCAACATACTCCTTTTTTTATTACAAGGAACACTGTAATGAAAAAGAATAACGTTTAATTTTTCAAAAAAATTAGAATCATCACCAAATAAAATGTTACATGTACTCGTTAAAAGCCTGGCGGTTACTTGACTTATCGAACGAGATGGGGTATTATTTTATTATTTGGAATATTTTGACGAAGTTCCCACTTTTAAACGTTGAATCTAGAGCGTATGTATATATTGTTGAATTTATTTTAAAGATGCACATCATAGCAACGGTGATGGAGTGCAAAAAATATTAAAGATATTTATCCGTGAAATTACTATAATTAAGGAGATTTAATCTGCTTACCTTCTGCGGGATTTTTGCATTTTAAAATGTTATATTCGCATTCATTGTTAACCGTGGTCGGACGAATTCTACTCCCACGAACGCAGAATGGGTCTAAGATTGCAGGACATGGTCTATCACATTTACGACCATTCTGAGCATAGGCTGCTTGGAGAAAAGCAAAGGCAACTGAAATATAAAAAGATTTACCCTTTATATATACATGTATCCTATCTTTTACATTAATCAAATAAAAATACTAACATCTTAATCACCACAGCAACTATAAAACATAATTTATTTGTTGTCGAGTTCTGGTTAGATGAAAATACGTTGTTAAACGATTTTTTGATATTGTAAACAACACTCTTTACGTAATGAAAAGAGTTATATCATTCATTTAAAAAGATTAATAATAATTTATTATAATAATTTATTATAATAAAGGAAGGATTGAATATATTATTTTGTGATTTTCATCGGGTGTATTTAAGATTGCATATTGGCGAGTTAAAATTCATTCTTTTATCGTGTTTTTTTATGGCTTCATATAGAAATTACAGCTTTATTTAATACTTTCAATCGAAATTACGTCATTATATTCTTTTTTTGACTTAATTAAACAAAATTAGAATGGAATTTGCGCATTTTTCTAATTAACTGAAAACATATCTTCAAAGTACAAAAATTTAGCAAATATATAAATTCTTCTTGTGATATTAATAGCTGAGAGTAAAGTATACAATAAAAAGGGTAAAATTTAAAAACCTTTCTTGTCTTATTGCAACTGTAATATCGATATATTTATTTAAAAGGAAATTATCGTTATTCAGGAAGAATATAGATTAATTATAAAGTACAGGACTCACCAAGAATGGCAACGAATGCTCCCTTCATTTTGATTCTTGCACTCACTATGATACCGAGCACCTTGTGTACCTTTTTATATCTATCTGCAGGAAGATTGTTTTTTCCTCTAAAAGGCTAACCACGAGAAATTCTTTGATGTACAATGCGGAAATGCCGTCATATAAACTCTTAATTAATACTCTCATTACAAGATACAGCACGTATACAACTAAAACACTTTTACACGAGAAAAAGTCGTACGTATGGGTCGGGCGAGAATACCAACTCAAACCAATCCTCCTTAGATTGACAGATTCTCATTTGTTTCATTCTTTAAGCAAATGAGAGTTCTTATTATTACATAAACTATTAAAGCACTTGAACACTCATGCTTTCCATAGAAGCCGGTGATTGTCGCGAAATGAAACGAGCTAACTCTTCGAGCTAATACAGAAAATACGACTAAAGTACCGTAAGATTAGTCTATTTTAAGAATCCAAAGTCGTTATCTTTTAGAGAGGAAGTAGGTTTTGGCCTTAACTTAGCGGTAATCCATAGTAAGACAAAGTTAGCTTAAGAGCAAATTAAGCTATTATTCTCACAGTAATTAACAATTACGCAACAATAGGTGCGCTGCAAGGCATCGTGCTGGGACAAGAAAATTACAAAAGTTGCTGAACGTATTGTAGAGAAATTTAACGGAAATAAAAATTAATTTGATGAGGAAAAAAACAGATAATAAGATGCTACGTATCGGAACAAAGGTCTAATGAGGTGTGAAGGCGTGATTCCGTTTATTTTAATAATCCTCCATCGACTTTAAATCGAAGCCATCATCTTTCTCTGCTTGTACTTCCAACCAGTCTCTTTTATCTATCCTCATTAATATAAATATACAATCAGATTTAGTCAAACTTCTATTCTTAATAAGCATCTTATTTATTCTTCTGTCCATTATCATTTATATCACTACTAAAATTTATGCTTATCTCTGAGGAGGGTTTGTATCAAAGGAAGTATTTATTGTGAATTACATTGGCGGTAAAATATGATGAAGTTTAGAAGGATGTTAATCAATAAATATAAAAATTAAAGGATTCACCATTAGCTCCAGCTTCAGGTAATTAAAAGACCACAGGCTTAATGTTTCAATATTAATCAGTGATATTTATTCGATTTTCAGGTACATACATAAGGATTTAGATGAAGTTCTTAAAGAATGAATACTTTAGAATATCCTAAAATTCAGATACATTCATAGCAATCAATATTTTAGACTAGAAGTATTTCAAAAATTACATTTGAATCTGCGAAAATATTTCAAGTTTCATCATCTCCTGAAAATGTCATTTCTTCAATGAACTGTAGAAAGGCATCCACATTTTGGTCAATCAGCAGTTTCCTCTTTTGATTATAGTGAACACTGAAATGAAAAGGGATTTAGATTAAACCTTAAGCAAAAATATAAAGCATCTGTGAAATGTAACAGAATCTACAGTAGCATAAAATGCATTCATATTTCTTGTCATCTGTTTTCCTATATCAAAAGGTTGAATACCTTATCTATTTATCATTGAAGATGAGAAAGCCATTAACGCGCTTATGAATAGCTACGAAATGTTCATTCCCAATCCTAAGTATCCATGAATGAAATTGTTTCATACCGTGAATTTCATTGAATCATCCTAGAAATGTTGAATTTTTGACCATCTCATCACCTAAGCTCATGTTGTGTTTAAGAAAGTGTATCGTCTTATTGAGTTTACATTCCAACATTTATATGCCTATATTTGCCCAGGAAGCCTCTAATAGTCTCAAGTAGGTAATGTAAACCTTCGAAGGCACTTAAGTGCTCCATATTAAGATAATTGCTAGATAATAGCATTTCCTAATGATTTATAAACCGGATTAATTAGTGAGTTTCGTATGGGTTATTCCACTAGATAAGAAGTGTTTTTCGATGAAACCAACTGAATACTCATTTCAAGATACCATTTCCACTATTCTTAGTTTTGAGTCAATCGATTACATACATACATTCCAAAGTTGATATATCTCTGATTTTTATCGAGTTATTTCCATATGGCATTGTATTGATACCTTAGATTTTTAGATTATCAATATTAAAATTGAATGAAGGTATTATTGATCATGAGTGTTTTGTCACACCATTCACTTTTGTTTCCCAAAAGTGATAAGATAAAAATTTATCATTCAAATATAAGAATATTCCTCAATATCATGCGTAAAACACTTATTAAACTCCCGCCTTGAATAAATCTACAGATAAAATCACTATTTTCAATAAACTCTCCTAATTGAACCATAGTAATTATTTAAAACGAATTAAAACGAACCTAATGAATTTAGCTAGCCTATTGTAGTACTTGAAAACCAATTCTAGGATGTGGTGAGAGATAAAATATTATGACCAAGTCTAAAAGGAAACGGTTCTCAGAAGACAGTAAATGAGATGAAATAAAAACACTGTACTCTCGGGGAAGATCGATTAACATGAACAAGTCAAAGATGTTTTTAATCTCACCTTCACCGGGATTTCTGCATTTTAATCTCTCCAATTGACAGTCGTTTTCAAGCGTAGTGGGAGGAATTCTTGTCCCCTTAACGCAAAGTGGGTCTAAAATTTCAGGGCAACCTCTGCTGCAGTCGCGCCTCTGAGCATTGGTTGCTTGGAGACAAGCAAATGCGACTGAAATATATGAAAAAGTACAAATGAGCATATAATGGACCTTACACAGCAATACAGAATGTGCCAGACTTACAAAAGTATCAATATAGGAAACACCATTGTTGTGTTAGAAAATAGATGCAGATAGACGAGTATATATTTCGTTAGGTAATCAAAACAAACCTTCAAAATTACTCAAAGAGAGTTAATCATTTAAGAAAGGAAGAGTATGTATATTTATACAGAGTTTTTATCTCTCTTTATATTTATTACGTTACTTGAAAATTAAATCTATCTACATCTCGTAGGAAATCTTTTAATTCGAGTAATCATTTTATGAATGAATGAAAGTAATGACTTAGTGCCAAGAGTTAGCAGAACTCACCCAAAATCACGAAGATGTATCCCTTCATGTTGCAGCTCCTTCTCTGTATGATGCTGTTCACCTTCTGAGTCTCTTTATATAGATCTAGTGAGGGTAGGTTTTCCTGCACCAGGTCAGCGTGGGGAATTCTTCGAAATAAATTCCGGAATGGTTGGTAGTGACGTCCACCCAAACAAACCCGAACTAAAAAGCTTTGATTCAACTGGTGATAACTTTTGTTTTTTAAGGAGAAAATGTCCCTTTTTCCTCGTGGGGAAATGGCTTCTTGAGAGAACCAATCCTAACAGTTCTTAAGATTTAAGGACCTTGTTCGTTCAAAATACATCACAAATTTAAAGGTCACTAATATTCAAATAATAGTTTCTCTCTACCTTTCTTGATGATTATGTATAATTGGTTGTGTTTTGTTACAATTAAGTATATGAGTACATATAAGGACTCTTTCTTAGCTATGTGCTTTTATCCAAACAATTTTTGGAAACCTTAATTACTATTACTATCATATAATATACATATATATAACATTTACTGTTAAGTAAATTCAGAGGTGGTAAATGTATTGTAAAAAGTAGGTGGTTTACGAAAATGGTGTAGATGAAGAGCAATATAATAAGTACTCTAAATAGTTTCACACAACTTGAAGATTATTATATATCGGTAATTAAAATTTCTAGCTGAGCTAATACGATTACATTTGAAGCAAATATAATAGGTAGAAATATTAATTAAGCATTTGAAATACGTTTTAAGGATTTAAACTTATTCACTGATTACTACACTTTTACTCATCAGAAATAGCTTTCATTGGTCTGATATAAGTATTATTGGAAGACTCTTAATTAATTAACAATTAGACTTTCAACAATCATCGCTCTTAAAATTTAAAAATTTTCTGTACGTAACGTATTTGTTATAATAAGAATACGTAAATATATTTTTAAATATGACAAGAAAATCGATTATTCTTTCATTCGCAGATGCTGGAGCTTCAATGTATATCGTCTAAAATTTATTACGATATTGTGAACGGTGATTCATTTTTCAGCTAGCAATTATGAACAACTGAGATTCCTACACCAACCCCCATTATTCAAGTGTGGCAATAAACTTCTCTTTCTATAAAACGTAGGTATTAACGCGCTTAAATGTTTATATAATTAAAACTTTTTGATGTTTTACATACCGTATCTATTATATTTTTTTAAGATCACTTGGCCTGAACCTAGTGAAATTTTTGGTACGTAATTATTACCTTGTTTTCTTTCTTTCTTTCCTTCCACCATTCGTATCAAAGAGCATTTTTGGATTGTAACAATGTTACTGCCACAATTATCCACCACATTTATCTTCCTCTTTTATGACTTATGACAAGGTAATATAGTTTTGTTCTTCTATTAGAAATATGCGTACTATTCATTTGAAATTCTTAGGATCATAATTTTACTTCCAAAGACATCTTGCTACAAAACCAAGTGTTCATTATCAAATACGAGATTGTTTATATAAGAGGAATAGTCCGGATCTCCGTTAATTATCTAACTGCTTTTTATAAAAAAGTATATATTTTCGCTAAATCTACTTCACAATGCAGTTCAATTTGGAATCGTCCGATCGACTTCTTAATTCGTTGAATTACAAAATAAAAGATTTTTATTTTTTGTGCTTTTTCCTCTAAAAATTCTATTCTTAGATATTAATAGATTCATTGCATTTATTTTTAATCTACTTTCATGAATTACATTTTTACTTAGCTTAACTTTATATTAAGGTGAATAATATTAGTTGATACTCAGATCGGACGAAAGTAATATAGATCAAAATAAGAGATTATTTTAAGGAATGTGAAATCATAACAAATGAAATATGAGAGGGTTTGATATTTATTTAACATTTTCATATATTATTTTTCACAAATCACTTCAATATGTTGAAATGTAATCAGATCAAATCTCAAAATACTTTTTTCGTAAAATACCGCATACAATTCAACGTATCAATTCAAACATGGTACACCAAGAAGCGCTGAGATTTTTCAGATATCTAAATTTGTTTATTTTTGTTCGATGCCTAAAAATATTTCGAAGAAAACTCAATCAGGAGGCTACGAAGAGACGATCAGCATTCCCCTTGCTTTATCGTACGGAAAACTGCAAAGAAAAGAAGGTTGTATTTAAGTAAATCTAACTGTAGAAATTACATGTATATCAAAGTGTGTAAAAGTTTTGGAAAAAAATTTCTTTGATGGAAGACTTAAAGTCATTAAGATTTCTTCTGAATTCAATTAGACAAGAGAAACAACTTCACTTCAACAACTATACTTCAAAAGATAATATATTACTAATAAGAAAGTACGACTGTCCTTACTCTCTGCGGGGTTGTTGCATTTAAGGATATTAAATTCACATTCGTTGGCAACGGTTCTTTTAGGAATTCGTGAACCAGCAACACACAATGGTTGGTAAACATCTGGACATGCAATCTGGTCACAATTGCGAGGTTTTCCTCGATTTCCATCGATGACTTGGAATAGAGCCAAAGTGACTGAAATAGATCGAAAAACATGCTCGAATCAATATTTAATACATTGCGAGTTCATTTGTATTAGTACAAGCATATAATAATACGCAAACTAGAAAAATCTTTTGATAGAAAGAAGCCATTTCAATTAAATGGCTGTAAATAAATATTAATAAGGTATTATTTACGTTTTTTAATTACCATAGTTACACAATCATTTAAGATTCATAAGCTTATTATTTTAGGATATAACAGGCAGAGTACATCCGCCTTGATTCTTATTTCTGAGTATATCAATTGAATATCATTTAATTAAGACTTCTATTAAAAATAAAATCCTCTGCAGACGTGCATGTAATCTATTGTAGTTGTTATTGTAAACATAATTATAAAATATATGCGGAACTATCGTCTGTTTTAACTCACCTAGAACGACGAAAATGAACTTCTTCATGTTATCTGTTATCCTCTGGACTTTTCAGTGAACTCTTCCCAGTCGTCTCCAACCACGGAACTGTGCGGTCTCAGCTAGAAATTTCCGAATTTAAATGCGAGAAGGTTTGCACATGGCGCTCATGTACACAAGGAAAAATGGTACTCGCGGAACCCGTTTCCAATCTTTTTATTTTATAAGATCATCTTATGGGATGAGACCTTCTTAGGACAACCAATCCTATCAGATGTTAGGATGTGAAAACCCATTTTTTCCTCTACATGTGATAAATGGAAGAATCATCATATGGCAATTTATGAATAAAATATTTAAAATGTTAATATACACAATGTTTATACTCTCTTTTTACCTTTTTAGATCTTCGTATTCTATTACTTCCTGTATGTATTCATAAGCGGTAGAAGACAGAGAAATTTATTGTTACGGACTCTTTCCTATTATTGCCATTATTGCATTAAACGGAAGCATTATTATTAGAAGATAATATTGGAAGTAAAAACTAGGCTGCAAAACTAAAACACAAACAAATATCTATCAAGATATAAAGACTATAGTCTATTTTGAATTAAGCAGCGATTTGAACTAAAGCTTGACTAATATTTAAAGCTGATTTGTAGCTTTTTTCACAATGGGGAAATGGAACTCATACATAAATGAAACAGCAATTAAATATTTGTCCATAAAAATTCAACGTGTGACACTAAGTTATTTTTAATAATTAATTTTTCTTATTTATTTTTCCTTTTATTTCGCTATTTTAGTTGTTATAAAAATATTCAACAAAAAATTTACTATTTGATTTCTTATATATTTTTGAGGTTACTCTTATAATATTAAATATACATGATAGATAGAAAAAAAATTATAGTATTTTATATCTCTTACAGATTTTCTCGTATATGAGAAAAGTATTGAAATTTTCTTTGGGTATAGCGTTCTAATGTGCTTACAAATAAAATATCACTTGCATATTTTAGTATAATACCCTGTAATCCTGATTTTCTTATTCATACTCGTATATTCTTACATTTTCAATCAAATTTAGACTAATCGTGAAAGAAATAAAAAACCTTCCAAAGCGTAAACTTTTGTTATTCTTCTACTTGTTAAGAAATTAAGAATAGTAGATGTAATGAGTGCTAAAAATTTAAGCTATTTTTTCCCTTTTTCAATTGTTTCTATCATTTCTTGGTTTCGGTTCGTTACGATTAGTGTCTGTGAAATCCATCGCAACTATAACTTCTAGTCCACTCTGAATATTATTTTCGTATATTATATTCATGATACTTATCCCACATAATATTTATTCGACTCCAAATAAAGTTATTGGTATTCTGATATATTTTGCTTTTCCAAGCTATCGAGATATTTTCCCACTCATGTGTCAACCAACAAAACAACTTAAAATATAATTTCTCCAACTCTCAAATTTTAACTGAAATTAAAACTTTTCCCATGCTTCCAACATAACAATTGAAAATAGGACAATGTTGATACTATTTAAAATAAAGTGTCAACTGAGTTATATTTAGATATTATTGCCCATTGGTACCTTCGGATTAATAAAGTATTTATATACTCATAGAATTTTATGTTTTTGTAAGTTTTTATTGTATTTATATTCAATCACGTTTTAACACAGTTTGACGTTATTGGAAAAGAACAAAATTTCCAATTAATCACAATAAAAGAAATATAATTGTATTAGTTCGAGGAGTCTAGAAGATGAAATGATAAAAATAACATAAGGTTAAAAAAATTTATTAAAAGTTTCCCAAAATAGTATAAAAAAATCACATAGGTATATTTAAACTACATTTAACATCATACATTAAAATTTAATATTTTAACAAATACGACAGTCTCATTTAATTTAGTAAAATATTCAATTCACCTTTCTTGTTCCTACCCTACAACACTACTTTAAGGACAGCAACCATTTGAACATTCAAATTTTCTAATAATTTTCCTATTGCTTCATCAATTTCATTTTTCATCTAAAGAACCAATTAGAAGTAATTGTAGAGTCTATTTGCTGGGCGGGCATGAGCCTTTCTCGACGAAATGGAAAACTGGAAAGAAAAGATAATTTTATCAATATATACTTGTATAATGTAAATACTATCAAAAGTTAAAATAAAAGTAATGCAGATAATTATAATTTTAATTCATACTTTAAAGATTAATATGATTTGAATGAAGACAATATATGAGATTATATAAAAATTATTTTTAGAATAAAGCTTATTTTTATTGCATGAAAAACGAAAGTAATACTTCTATGGCAGTTATGAAACAGCTTGTTAATTTGTACTACCATTGTTGATTGATAAATTTAAAATATTCTTTCTTGCATCTATCGAATAAAATTTGTTCTAATATTGACAAATATGGATATATAAATATATATTATTATTATTGTTTTCCCATTTAAGTACACACACGACTGAAATATTTCCATACATAATCTAAAAGACATTCCTATGTTGGAATTAAGAGCATGTAAGGATCAGACATATATCTGTGCGTACACCACAGAGATAAATATCTTATTTTGAGGATGTCCGAATGATATAGTTTCCTTACCTTCTGCAGGGTTTTGGCACTTAAGGATTGCAAATTCGCACTCGTTTGCAACGGTTCTTTTAGGAATTCGCGATCCAGCAATGCACAATGGTTGGTAGATGTCAGGGCACGCGGTATCGCATTTACGTGCTTCTTCTCCATAGGTGACTTGGAGTAGAGCTAAAGTGACTGAAATATAATAGAACATAGAAGCTTATTTCAGATCCTGCTACAAGCATTTAATGATGTTTGGATTTACGCGAGTATCAATAAGATAACTTATTTTTCATCCTTTACACACATTGTATTAATATATCACTATTTAAAGTTCAATTCATATATCTAAGGAATCAATCAATAATACCATGGTAACCTCTACAATTATTAGTTTGTTCGTAATTCGTAAATACATCGTTCAATAATCGATAAAGCAAATCGTTTCCATTGAAAATTGAATCTTGTTTTATCTATGATATTCTCAATTACTTCAGAATATATGAATTATGAGTTATGAATATCCCAAGAAACTACTGCAATTAATAGTTATACAGAAAGTGAGGTTTGTCGTAAGTTTGAACTCACCTAATGCAAGGCAAATGAAAGTCTTCATTATGAATGATATCCTGTGGATCTTTTCGTGTATCCCAACCGTCTCTCAGGAGCAACTCTTTCTTGAGTGTGGTCTCGGCTAGGATACTCGGAATTTAAATGCGGAAAAGCTTACCCACGGCGTTCATGTACACAAAGAAAAATGGTACTCATAAAACCAGTTTTTAAAACTCTTTTATTTTGCAAGGAGGCTGTAGATTCGTATGGGTCGAGATATCCCAAGGTTATCCAATCCGTCTTTGGGCGATAGAATTCCATTCGTTCAATGCTCTCAACAAATAGGAACCATTCTCATAATCTTAAGTCAATGCCCTTTCAAGGTACTTCGTATTTGTCGAGCTGAATATTCTAGAATGCATGAGAATTAACGAGAAGAAATACCTCTCCGTAAACGACACTATTTCTGCAGTAGATGAAGATGTTTTGATTATATAAAAATTAAAATTGATGATGATCGTGAAATGGAATATAACTTATTTTTGTGGTATAGAAATTAAACGAGTAGCTTTTTATTGAATAAAACATTTAAGGAGAATTTGCAGTTACAAGCCTTCGGTACAAATGTTTCAGTATACATCGATCTTACTCCAATCCTATTACGTAAGGAAAATTCCATTCAATAATGACTGGGCAATGGACATATTGAATTACTAAAATACTCACGTGCGTAAAAAATTATGTAATTTCTCAAGGTTTGGGAACGAAGTAGATTTCTTAAAATAGTCTTCGAATGATCGAAGACTATTTTAGGAAATGCATTCAGGAATGATAAATCGCAAATCATGTACTTTTGACTCGGTTTATCAAGATATTAGAGCAGTATGTGATAGAGGAATGGATAGTTTGCTTTTTAAATTCCAGAGTGCGGGGTTCGAATAGAAGATGAAATTTTCCTCTTAGGGTTTGGATGTTAGGGTACGTCCATTGTTGACTTTAGTACCACACTGTAATTGTACAAAAGTAGATGTTCCGGAAGGCTGTGTTAAATGAAAAGAAGTTACTTTATAGCGAAGATTAAGTTCATGATTATTGGTAGATCTTACATTTAATTAGCATATGGTAAGAGCATATGATAAAGTAAAAACTTTTAATAGATGTGAAGAAGACGGTGAATGAAACTAGTGACTCGAACCTTTCTATTTACTTCAAATTCACAATGGATCAGTCTCTTTTTTCTGTCAATAAAATACAGTTTCCGCTAGCATTTGTAACTTCTGTTTCTTTAGTTGAGTTCGTGCATAATTAGTAAGGCATTACGAAATGCTTTATCGCTAAGTACTTTCATACATTGAAATTCGTATCAAATTCTTCGTTCTCTACCACAACGTTCCAAATGGAGATTAACGAAAGACGTCCGGTCCTTTCCATTTCCTGTTGACAGGATATCCTGCTGTACTTGTTGGAGTGTTTTGAAAAAAACAATAACATAAAAACAGTTTTTATAAAATGAAATACATGTACATGAGTTTTATCTTGTCCCTCCAAAAAGAATGACACTTATCGGTGCAATATATACATAATATCGTTTGTCATTATCATGAAAAGTATTGTACAAGTGTTTGCATACCTTATAATGGTATCTATAACTATTTCTTAAATCGACATAAAGCTAATGCGCAATAAATTTTTATCAATTCATTTTTCATATGCCTTAAGGATGGGCAGATTAATATACCTAGAGATTGAAATACAACCCACGTGATTAATAAACTTTCATAACTCATTACACCGAAATTAAGTATCTGAACATCTCTTTGACGAGATGGAATCGGAGGGGTAATACTATAATATAATATATATATAATTGGAAATGGGAGGGTAATACTAATAATAAATAATTTACGCTTATGTTAAACCTAAGACTATATTAAGACAAATTAAGACGTAAACATTGGTCTAGATTCTAAAAAACACTTTAAAACAGTAAGACTCCTTCCGTTTGAGTTGTAGAAGTTAACCTTTCGAGGATACGTATGTAACTTGGAGTGCATTTGAGCATTCCCGGCAAAAAAACTATCTGATTGTTCAGATAACTTCTGAGACTCAATTTGGCCTATTTAGTTTGGAAGAACGCCAAAGTACGTCGTGGTTGTCCTCTTTTCCGCGTTAGCATTCTGAGAAGTCTTCGCGGGGACCAGACCAGGCGAAAACTTCCCCGAAGAAGATAAAAAAAAGAGGAAACGCTGCGTTACATTAGCATACTGAAAGTCAGCATCGAAATGAAAAACTCCATCTTCCTGTTATTTGGTGAGTTTGAAAAACATTTCGGTAATTTTACTCCGATTTTCATTGTTGAGGTTGATTTTCATTAAAAAATGCAATGGACGACAATAATAAACAGGAATAAACTCGTGACTTATTATTTATACACATAAAATATATTATAATGAAATTTTTGAAAGAATTAAATTGATAATTAACTCAAATTCTCTTATAAACTCATAATTATTTCTAAAATTGTATATGAATAACATAAAATAAGATTTTCAGATTTCCCCGCGCACGATATCCGATAATAATAGGCTGAAATATACGATAGTTTAAATGAGGATTTATACTCCTTGCCGCACGCCGAAAGGCGTCTTACAAAGTATTTATGTGGATGTGGATAAATGATATTTATTTGTTATCGTATTTCTCTATAGTAATTCAGAAATTACAATCCTAAAATCTTGTTAATTTACAAATATTAACGGAAATTGTACCATGAAATACATATATATTTATATAGTATCTTAAGGTAGTATATCGTCGACTGATTAACTTATCAGTTGAAAACTTATAATCTCTTGTGATTATGAGAATTAAATCTACGAATTTTCTTTATTTCAGTGGCCTTTGCTATCGTCCAATTCGCCCATGGTCAGGCGGGAGTTAAATGCAGGAACGGTTGTCCTGAAATATATGCTCCACTTTGTATAATTGGTTTAAAGTCACCGCCAATGACCGTCGACAACGATTGTATACTGCAGAATCTAAAATGCAGATATCCTTCATTACGTAAGGAAATAAACCTATCCTCTTACCTATGAATTCGTTACGTTTAACGCAAAACTGTTGCTAGCAAATTCTTATATGTGAACGGTTGTGACTGATGTATAGTAACATTCATAGTAATTGTTCTTCTATTCATGATAATTGTTCTATTAAAGACTAAGTTCTGTACACCAATTGAAAGTGTAACGAATCTGTTTAACATTATATAAATTAATTTATTTTTCATTTACAGGATACCGCATATTAAGAAGAGGTGAATGCTCTTAAACTTCAGTGTGTTTTAATCTTCATTTCCTGTTTATTATCTTCTTACCCAAGTATGAAGATATATCAGATTGTGGGATGTGAAATGCGTTATGAACTTCGAATCATTCATCTATCCTCCAGATAAAAACAGCGATTAAAATATCGACTTTAATTTAATGAGGAATTGTCACAGAGAAAGCATCCTTTCAATATTTTACATATACTATACGTATATGAAGGATTCAAGAATGCAAGGACTTGTGTAAATTTGTGTAAAAATAATTTGACTGTGCAATTACAATTATTTAAATAATTGTGTTTTTATATTGTTATTTTACAACCTAAATATTACATAATATGTTACATAAAACTAATATATACTACACATTCAGTGTCAATAATGAATAAGTTTGTTTGAAGACCGTTTTCTCCTATTCCAATAGCCACTTTAGAGATGTTTATGTCTATGTGAGAGTATTAACAGCATGTTTATTGAGTGTTAAAGGAACATAACATTCAAGACGATAGTCAAAGAAGCAGTAAAGGAAATACATTCTGTACATAATGACGAATTTAAATCGTTTTTAGGAAAGGAAGAGGAAATTTACTCACCGGTTGTTGACTTATGAATAAGGTTGATCGGGTGACGGTAGACATGGATGGTCTTCATGCGAAATTATTTCTTCCTTACCAAATAAAAAGTCTCCAAACTGGTTTTAAGAGTACCATTTTTCCTTGGGTATATACGTGCTGGTCATCACGACTTTGAAGGGGTTTATTTACGAGAATACTTGTCTGGTACGAGGCAGAAGGAAGACTACCTCCTCCGTGATACAAAGTAAGGGTACAGTTTCCGTAAGTCCGAAAGTGTACTGAGAGAGTTCGCAGATATGAAGAGGTCCACCTTTTTGATCTTTGGTAAGTTAAAAACATCTAGATTGCTCTTATTATTGTTGAAACCGTGCCTCTGCACTTGTATAATTCCACTTGAATAATGATATTGACTGTTACAGTACAGTCAAATATATAGTAAAATGAAATTCTTTTAAGCAGAAATATGTTTTCAGACTGTCATCCTTTGAACTTTTTCTCGAGTACCAAGGGCATTGCTACTTAGGTCATCTTTCGGTTAGGATTATTTTTGAAATTTTATTTTAATTTTTAAGAATTTTATCTAATTATTGTTTAAACCCGACAAAGAGATTGATATTCCTATATTAGTGCAGTGTTGTGAACCGTACATAAATATCGTGTATGTTCATTTTGAAATATTTTGAAGAAATTTGTGTTTACCTCTCAGGTAATTTTAGCTATGAGTTATTGCAAGTTAGATTCCCGATCTTATTACACGAATGAAACATTTTATAACCATTTAAATATATTGTCAAAGCGATAAGGCAATCGTAGTGCATAAGAGGATGTCTGTTTCAATTTATACACCAGAGAGGTAAAAGTGAGTGAATAGAGTATTGCTAAAGACAGTTGGTCATAAAATAAAATATGCATACATTAGTTGATAGAATTGTTTATTGAATTGAATACATGTCAACAATACAATTTTGAGCTCTAATGATGGTTAAAATAGAAGCTCATTCAGCCCCAAATGAATAAACAAACATTGAAAATTACCCATTAGGGAAATGGTATTTGATTCAAATTTTTCGTTTCTTTTAGTAGTGACTAGATGCGAGATTTGATTTTCCGTAAATTTTTTTCACATTCTATATCCGGTTTGTTTGCGATATTTTCTCGAATCCTTCTGACAATAATGAAGTCAATAGAAGATGAATGGGTCCATCCGCAGTTTCATATTATCAGCATGCTCCTTTTTTTATTATCTGGTAATCTGCAAAGCAAAGTAAAATGAAGGTTTTGTATCTTATCAAAGAAATAGAGTCCCTAAACTCTTTGTAACCAAAATATATGCAAAAAAACATTAGGTCAGACGAGATTCGTCTGGCAGAAAGTTAACGATAAAACTATATCTAATAAGGATTACATATTGGAACGAGTCATACTTTGTACAGGATCTTTGCATTTCATTATCTCGAACGTGCATTCGTTCTCGACAGTGATTGGTCCAGTGCGGACACCCCTCACACACACGGGTGCGTAGATTTCCCTACAGCCCTCTATGCATTTCCGCTGGCAATGAGCGCTTTGAAGAAGGGCGAATGCCACTGAAATAAAACAAGAACTTGGTTATATACCCAAATACATTTAAATTAGGAACATCAAACTTTAACTCCTTACTCTTAAATAATTATTATAACTCTTTGAAGTTTTGTATTATTGGAATCTAATTAACTAGTAGTTCCCAAAAAGTAAAGTATCGGTGAATATCAGTATAAAGAAATAGGTGCTCTTTTAATCGATTGTGCCACGACATTTTGATATCAGTAGATGTAAACAGTAGTTTTCTTCGATTTGAATGTTTTGCGAATATTTAGCGATGTTTTCATTTATATTTTGAAAGATTTTAAAGAAAATTTATTAATGTAGATTTAGATTTCTTGTGAGTTTTATATTTCTTGATAAACTTCAAACGCTTATTAAGTATTGTATATTATATTATTCCTGAAAATTATGAACACACCGAATACCGCCAGAAGTCAAAATATCTCGAAATACCCTCTATGAGAATTGTATCTGAACCTGTCACGAAAGTTTTGCGACAAAGATGTTGTTTACGTAAATTTACAGAAAATATAAAGAGACATTTATAATGAACGCGTAAATTTTCTGCGTCCTTTATCAACACAAAAAACGCAAGCGATATTTCAGAGTTCTCACAACTCACCAAGAATCACCAAGAGACACCTCTTCATTTTGGTTCCAATCTTGTGTATGGTAACGAAACCTTCCAACAGTTTATATATATACACCAGCCGTTGAGGAAAGAGTTTCTCTTTGCTCTGGTTCCTACAATTCACAGAAATGAAACACGGAAAAGAAAAGGACGAGAGGTCCTAAGGGATGCGCCGTGAATAATTAGAACCAGGTGACTCCGGTAGTACTGAAGATGCGAAACGATCTATTAGCAATGAGGGAGGAAATGTTATTGACCGAGGTATCGTAGGGGGAGCATTCAAGGTTAACGCGGACACTTTCGCAGGAGTGAGCCTCGTTCACTGAATGCACTCTCGTGAGTAAGACGTTACGGTTGACATTGAAAACCCATTACAGTCACACTTGAACTATTTCTTCCACCTTAAATTAAAAATGAGTTGTAATTCCGGATTTTTTGGACGAAAATTTTCTGTTAATTATCAACTGCTTCTACTAAAGTAACCCTATTACTAGCAATGACAATTTTGAGCACTTACACCATGAACAGTTTTGATGTTCTTTTGATGATAGCCTGACTTTCTACATTTTCTAATTCTGTAGCTACTATGCTTATACCTTATTCTTACTTTGGGGTTACTATGAAAACTATGTAACTCTTTATTTAAAAATTAACCGTTCGCTAAAAATGCTGAAAACTGCTTGAATGTGTAGGATGACATTTAAGTGAATTGCTACTAAAAGATTATTTCTGTACATAATACAGAAGAAAATAAGCCTATGATTCAGTATCCAAACTTTCTCTATTAAAATATCTGTATCTATAATTTACCAAACAATTTGAAGAGGGTATGTATACATATATACAAACATTCATTGTCTCTTTACATTGATATTTTCTTCCTAACCAATGTCTATATATTATATCATTTTATTTATCTCCTGATATATGTTTCAATTACTTTTATCTTTAATGAGAGCTGTTATTTTAGATAATCACTGTACGATTTGCGAATTTTTCGTTATCACTGATTACTTATACCATGAATCACTGTTTGTGCAATAAATAGTGTTTTATAAACATTTTTCCACTCGCCAGGATATATTAATCAACCGTTTTCATAGAGTAAGGCTAATTTGAAAATGATATTTAATTATTATATTAAAGTAAATAGCGATAAAAGTCTTTCTGAACTATATAGGACAATAAATAGGGATAACTATAAAAGATAAAGTAAATAGAAAGAGACAGTGATCAATATTCCATCCTTTAATTGGATCATGCATGAAATTTTCTGTTTTCGTACTCTATTATAGGTTTTCATCAAATAGACGAATCGGAGAAACACTCAAACATTTCTCGTTTGAATGATAAAATGATCTCATCTCAGATACGCTCTGAATTCCCAGAATAATTGGGGATTTTCCCGCTAAAACCTGTACTCAAATTTTTCGTAAGTGCGAGAGAAACCGGTACAGTAGGAAAAAACATCGGAATGCAGTCTTGGATGGAGGAAGAAGGAACAAGAGGAAAAGTTGTTCTGCTCCATCCCATTGGTTCTTTTCGATACGTATCGAACACCTGAAGCGGAAAAAGAGAATATATCCGATCTCAATCGTACCGCTTTTCTCAGAAGGAAAACAGTTATTAAATCAGTGGCGATGCTCTTGAGCGTCAATAAAAAAAGTGAGAAGTATTGGCGATAAATCAACCTTTTTATGTTTTGAAAACATTTATACATTTCTACTACTTTAGCTATATCAAACGAAATGACTCACACAGAGATACTCACGGAGTCAATTCACTGTTGAATGTAATGAACAGGCTTCCCTATTATCTTAATTATTAGATAAATATGGTACTCAATGTCTTATGCATCAAATTAGCAATAAAATTACTCTCTTAGCTATTTATCTTTAATAAATTTCCGTAAAAAAACAGAGCCTAAAGTAATGTGATAGAAATAATAATGTCTGTAGCAATATTGAGACTATAAGTCTCCTCTTCAATATAAAACCTAGTCAATTGTACAATTTATTATAACGATAATTTCAAAAAAAGCTAAGAGATGTGGATACAAAGGGAATCTAAGAAATTCTTAGGGGAAATGAAGGGGGAGTGAAAAATCTGCGCAAACCAACTATGCAAACTACCAATAACTCATTTTATATTTTTAAGAATTAAAAGTAGCATAATAGAAATGCAGTCTATATACATGAATACAACTGTGCGTTTAAACAACGATTTTGATCAAGAATGTAATAGCATATTTGAATCAAACGTATGTATTGTCATTACAATCAGTATAGTGAAATTTCGTTCTATTAATTTTTATTCCATAAAAATCCAGTTAATTTATAAAAGAAAAAGTTATGAATCAAAATATTTATACATCAGTTGACGACATGTGACGCTATTAATTTCACTTGTTTTTATTCGAAAATAGATAGACAAATGCACTGTTATTTGAAGGTTTTTATTTAAGATTTCCCGCAAGGATTACGGATGAATAAGAAGTTATGTTTGTTACTATGCCTACCGTTGCCACACAGCACAACCACCAAATTGTATCAATCGTATAAAACACTAATAATTAATACTTTTTCTTGCACTTTAGCTTTGGTGTTATGCCTTTCTTTGATGACTTGTGAGACTGCAAAGTTATGTCGTACTGTCTGTCCTTTTGATTATCGACCTGTTTGTGGCATATCCAAATTGGGTACACTGAGGACCTTTTCTAACCAGTGTGATATGGATTCTTTCAACTGTAAAAACCCTAACAATGGTGAGTAGATTCCGATGTAATTGATTCCGACCAATCCGAGAAAAGCTTCAAGATTTGTCGTATCACGTGATATTCTGGAATCGAAAGGGCAAATATCAGTGGTGTTTGCGAACTAATTTTACGACCGAAAATATTATTTTTCAATTCCTAAGTACATTATTTCCGAAGGATTTCTAACATTACAATTACGTAGTAAATTGAACTACCATAGAAAAAATTTCATTCATATTTACCGCCATTAACACGGCTTTGATAGCGAATTTTAAATGAATTTTTATTCCTACTTGAGAAGTTTATATGTCACACTTATTTTTTTTCAATTTTCATTCCAGTACATCGCTGGGTCAGCAACAAATCCTGCTTTTGAATTCGGAGAGCTACCATTCCAACTGTTGATGCTTCCAATGATCAAACTGTATGGAATTCTCATCCAATAAAGTTTTTCGTTAAATTCAGAGATTCTTTAATTTTACCGCATGTGACTAAAACCACCTACAAATAAAACACTGAAGTTAATTTGAAAATTCTTTAAGGGGATTTATTACTCCAAGTCCGTTGATGACATAACAAAAAGTTCCTAAATCCTAAAACAAAGTATATAACACGGAAAATAACACATTTCCATAAATCATAGCATACTTTAGGTACTTCACTTTTCCTAATGATTTATTACGCCAAGTGCTTAGCCAAATTTATTTTACTCATACTTTTGAAAGGATAAATACGATAATTAACAGAGTCATTTAATTGAATATCCATCTTAAGAGTAATACTGATTGAACATAAAATTGGGCTTTTAAGCAATTATTAAGTTGATACCTTCTATAAAACCTATTTCAATACCTTCTTTCATTGGGAGTGATTTTTAGTTGGACAACTTGGAGATTCTAGATACCGGAGAAAAAAAGATATAGTTTTAATAGATATAGTAATATAATCATAATTTACAAATAATTTATAATCCATTGAATTTATCCATTGGCTTAAAATATAAAAAGAGTAAATGAGGTTGATTACTAGGGTAAATAATAAATATAAACTAAATAAATTATAAAAATTATTATGATTGGTACTTCTTTGTATTGTTCAAAGATCTTACTAATACAAGGAGTCTCTGATTCCTTTCACATGGTTATGAAAAGGATTATGGATCGATTTAGTAAAATATACATAATAGTTCTAAGAGTGTATACGCCGAAAAGAAAATGTAAGATACGTAGGGTATCATTGCATTGGTTTAATGTGGCTTAGTGATTTTTAATATATATATATATATATATATATATATAGCATAATCAGTCTTATTTACCCATTGCGTTAAAATCGAAGAGATATATTAGCACTTAAGTTGATCCCGCCAAAGCTAAGGTGAAGACTATCGAACGAGACATTGTTTGTAAACAAACACGTATCGACGAGAGATTTCCATAAAGACTTCTCTAAGCTCTGAGGTCAGCTTCGCTCTCCACAAATGAAAGGCGAACATTTACACGGGAACACAAGCTATTATTATGTGCGTTACGAAATATCTCTCGCACTGATGAAAACATTCCTTCTAGGAAGGGAAACCACAAACCGAGATTCGGAAGAAATTTCCTTCCAAAGAATGTAGTTATCGTGGTATCGGCGGTTGAATAAAAAACAACACTTTATTACGAAAGGAAACCGCTCTTATTCAGTAACCTTAGAGACATCTGTAATATTATTATTTAAATTAAATAAGCTTAGTGTAATCGGTCAGTGTAGCCGCAAAGTGAGGAACAGAACAGACAAAATGAAAGCTACGCACTTCTCTCTGTTTGGTAAGTATTTTTAGTTGTTCCTCTTCGTTAAAGTATCCTTGTTTGTACAATCTCAGTGCCTCCTTTGCTATTCTATTGACATTATTTTTCAACTACTTAAATCAAAGTTAAGTCCTTGGTCTCCTGGGCGAACGATTTTTTTTATTAAAACCTTAAATTGTAAATTGAAGCATAGAATTCAAAAGGTCGTTCGAATGCACTGCTCGTGAAATTGTATTAAATTAAAAATATATAATTTATAAAATTAAATTTTATTAAACTCATTATATTCTTCGGGGCGATCATTAATTATAATTTAAGATAATGAGAGAATAAATTTGATGTAATAACATTATTCATCAATCAAAATAAGTAGTATAAGGGAAAACAATGTGTTTTTGGAAAATGAATCCCTTCAACTACCAAAAATATTTAAGCCTTTATGATATTCTAAACTCTCCATACATTAAATTAATTGAATTACTAATAAGTAGGAGAATTTTGATTTTTGTTGAATTTTTTATTCGATTTCTATTAAAAATTTTAATGCAATTTGAGTCGTATCCATAAGAAGTCTTTTTGGTGTATTTTTTTTTTAATTATATTATTTAATTATTTATTTATTTGTTTGTTTCACTGCAATAATGCTTAAGCCTAATAACAGCGGTTACGCATACATATCAACTACAACATTCAAACAGCACTTACATTACATGAGGGAACATTAAACATTTCAACAACACTTACATTATTCTATAATATATATCATTAAATAATCATGAAGATTTTTCAGGGTTCCTGTATTCGGTTGAATGATGGACAGATTACCTTGCTTTTAATAAGCCCACGCCATCTGGTGCAATATGCAAATCGCATTGCACCTAATGAATAAATATTTAGAGAGCATATTTATCTTCATCATTTCAGCCTTGGTGTTATGTCTAGCAGTGATGTCTGGCGATGCCAGGGTTAGGAAGTGTCAAACAGTATGCCCCTATATATATAGCCCAGTTTGTGCTGCTCCTAATTTAGGGACGGCCAGGACATTTTCCAATCAGTGCCTATTGGATTCTTACAATTGTCTCAACCCCAACAATAGTGAGTTATCATTGTTTCGATTCTTAGAAAATATACTGATTAATCTCTAACTATAAATTATGAATTCATACATATTTTCTTTTATTTATTTTTCTTATAAATGTAGCCAGATAAATTGGCGAAAAACTTTAGTGTTAATGATATTTTCATCTACCATGTATAATAGCCAAATAGAAATATTTATTCATATTCTTGGCTATAGCATGTATCTGGAATAATTTTTAGCTCTCAATTAATTCGATCTATGTCAAAATCTATTTATTAATCAAAGGGATTTGTTTTTACTGGAATCGAACGTTCTTAGCTAAATGAAAAAATCGTTAAATTAAATCATGAAATCATTTCATTTAAAACTGTAGAACTACGTAAAAATTAGAAATTATTGTTCATGTGAGTAACATAGGTAAATATATTGATAAAAGTTTCATACTGTAATGAAAAAATTTTGTAATTTCCACAGAAAATTTGCTTACTAATGACCAGTTTCATAATTTTGAATTCATTAGTAAAGCAAAAATTTTGTGGAAATAACAATAAGTTATTTTCATTACACTACGGCTTTCCACGAAGTCACGCCTTCTAATATTGATTTTATAAGTTTTATACTAATTTTACTACTTTAAATAGCACCTAATATTAATATTTATAGTGGTTTAGTTTCAATCTATTCTTTTGTGCCAAAAATTGTTTTCTGATACTTATATCCGGTAATTTCCCTTTCAGTGTATCGCAAGGTGAGCAATAAGGCCTGTTTCTGAAAAGACAAAACTATGAACATGAATACTCTAATTTCGACTTCAACCTGTATGGATTTCACATTCAATAAAGTTTTTCATGAGCAAAAAATTTTTATTACAATTCATTACTCAAAAAAATGTCTAAAATGCCGTCCTATTAATTTTTTCAAGGTTATGAATAAATTTACGGATTTGGAAGATGTACTAAAACATATCCATATTCGAAGCTTAACCTATATTATTGAAAATAACTTGTCTAAGTAATGGTCTACTAATAGAAAATGAATCATTTTGCTACCTCTGATACATCGACAGCACATATGGATATTCTAATTAATTTTCACTATTTATTGAACCATTGTAACTATAGAAACAACAGATTGATGTAATGGAATCACAGTCTGAGGGAATACGAACTATAAATTCTAGTCAACATGCTAAGCCTTCGAAAGTTTACTCAAATATCTGGAAATTTATAGAACTAAAAATTTAGAGAAAGATTTAAAGTAATTAAACACATACTTGATCTCACGAAAGTGCCGTATTTGATGGCATATAAGACGCACTTTGTTTCCTAAATTAGGTCTAAAAAATTACCCGCGTCTTATATGTGAAGATATTGGTATCGAAGCCTAAAACTATTCGTTTTAAAAAATTTCCTCGGAAACATGACTAATGGTAACAAGAGATAAAGCCACACCATTCAGCATAAACTAGGAGTGTTAAATTACCCAAAATTGCATGGAAATAGAGCAATAGTAAGTCATTTTGTTATTGACGTACCGCGATGCCGCACGGACTATTAAAATATTTTTTCCTAGTATGTGGCCTACTTGATGAGGGTGCGTCTTATATGCCGTCAAATACGTTAATTTTTCTATTGTTATCGTTCTATTGTTATTGTTCTATTTTATCTTATCAAACCCTAATAAACAAATAACTCAATCTCCAGGAATAACCATGAAAGTCTTAGTTTTTTTTAAACTAATAAATAAATATCAATTCTAACAAATTAAATATCCTTGAAAAAATAAATGAAAACCTGTCAACAATAAAATTTAAACCAGAAATCAAAATGTCGAAATTTAGAATAATTTAGCGTCTTTATCGTCTCGAATTTTAGCGGAAAATTTCAAAATGGAACATGAAGATTAAAAATGTATTCGCAGAACGCTAATAACATAGATGAATTTTCGCAAAATTCGCAATCCCTCCACAGCGTATTAGGAAGTGGCTGTGAGTGAGGGACACTTATTTGCAAACAAATATTTAGCGTCCGGAGATTTCAAGGGAGTCTACAAGGTCCGAGGTCAACCCAACACAAACGAGAAGCGAGTATTTACACAGGAGCATTGCGTAAGTACTCCCTCGTGCAAAAAAACATCCCTTCTCGAAAGGGAAACCACAAACCGAGATTTTGTGGAAATGGCTCCTTCCCTAGGAATGTTAAGCCCGGTGATAATGAAAGTAAGAACAACGGTTAAGTAAGGAAACCACTTTGATTCAGTAATCTCCTCAACATTTGTACCATCGTTATTCAAATTAAATACTCATAGGTGGATTGGGACGTTAACCATAAGTGAAGAATAGAACGGGTTCGAGAATGAAAACTACTTACATCGCCTTATTCGGTGAGTACCTTAAAATGGCTGGAATCATTTAACACTTAACGTATTAATTCCTAAAAGAAATATATTTAAGAACGAATAAAAATATAATTTTGTTATTTATAATTCCTTTATTAATAATTATTACATCGGTTTTTTATTAATTCTTATAAAAACAAATGTTTCTGTATATAGAAAAAAACATAGTAGAAAACAACTTTGTAAATTTTATTAATATTTTTTAATAAATATTATTTATATAAATAAAATTACATCTTCAGGAATCCTGAAGATGTAATTTTTATTACTTTTTTTTAAATCAGTCCCTTTTGACCAGTTTAAGTTAGGTACATGTCTCTCTTATTTTAGCTTTGGTGTTATGCCTTTCCGTGATAACTGGAGAGGCCAAGAGACGGTGTCCTGGTGCATGCCCTTTTAACTATAGTCCTGTTTGCGGAAGAAACAGGTTGGGGTCATATAGAACATTCGCCAACCGATGCGCCATGGATGTCTTCAACTGTAATAATCCAACCAACCGTAAGTGCTTCCGATTCATCCCAAATTATTCGTCTATCACCATTTCTCATACGAATTTCGTTTCCTATTAAAATTCAATTGAAAATTACATAATGTTAAAATGATGATTTAATATTTGATTATTTTTCTCTTCTTTGAGAATTTTTTTCAAAACAATCTTATAGTAACCTTAATTTCAAACTTGAAATGCATTCTATGCATATTTACTGTTTTACAACATTGTAGGGTGTGGTGTTAATGTTGAAGTTTCATTAAGATCTGGTGAAAAACGTACTCTTCAGGTTAATTGGGAATGAAATCACTTTTCTCGCCTTCGGGTCCTCAATTGTTTACTCGTTGTTTATATTTGACGCTACGGTGTTATTTGGAAACAGAAGAAGGGAATATCCTGAAAAAAGATGAACTTATCTAGACTCAAAAATGAAACGGAAATTATTGTTACGTTAAAAATAAAGTTCCTTTTAGAGTTATCAGTTATTGCGATGATTCCTGAATTGGTGATTTTAACTCTAGTATTTTTTAAATAAGTAATGCTAATACCTTTTGGAATTTTATTTACAGAGCACCTCTGGATCAAGGACCAATCCTGCTACTGAATCAATTAAAACTAAAATCCCTCTTTTTGACGACAATATGTATTGAATATTTAATAAAAATTCACACAAGCATTGCATTCTTAGTTCTTTTATTTTAGTAATTTAGACGGAAAAACCTAAAATCTGTATCCTAAAACTTAGTCTACACGCATTCACATATCAACCACCTCTCGCCTTTCCAAATTTACTTCGCAAGACACGTAGGCAAGGAAGAGTTCAGTAATAAAAAATGTATATATGCATTTCATCAATAAAAATACATTCAAAATGTTTATTTAAAATTCCATTATATATATATTATAATAACTTATGCATAGCTTTACCGCCTTAATATCCAACAATGAATTGACAAGAATATCCGATCAAAGAAGTTTGGATGATTATTAGAGGTATTGTTGACAAAGATTCATATATTCACCTTAATATATATGAAAATTAATTGAAAAGTAATATGAAAATAAGCATGTAACCTAATATTAACAATTGCACTAAAAGAACATCTCTATGTTATGGAAATAGGTTTCACAAGACAACATTAGATCACTGCTGTCAACAACCATTACCAGAGTAACCTACACGCAGCTTTTTCCTCATTGCTTTTCTGACATATAGATGCTTTAATTATCCAAGAATTTACTGCTTTAGCTTTATTGTTCACCGCTGTTGGAATAGTTCACGAGTGTTTTGCTCCAACATTTACGCAACTTCAGTGCGTAATTCATCTTTTGCAAGCCAATGTATATTTTAATGGAAATTACTTGTAGGAGGAATATCTTCTATCCATCAATAAGTAGAAGACTATACCGTTTTTTTCATAATACTATAGATTTAATCTTCAGGCGTTACTTTTTGCGGACATTATTAAAGTATTTTTCCTCTTAATAATGAATAGAAGGGATTAAAGGTGAGTTTTAAAAGCTTCCAAGAAAATTAGAATACAGTAATTACCATAGATTTCGTAAAAGTTAAACTCGTCCATGACTTCTGCCATACTCTCACAAGTCAATAAAATAATTATTGTATTAAATGGTCGAACGCATTATTAGATATAATTCTTACCTGAAGCCTCTTAACCGTAATTTAGGGAAATGGAATGAATTTACCCTATGGAGTAAGCAAACAATTTTGCTGGAAACATATTATGAATGAGTTGAAAACTAAAGTTTTTATTGTACCTCCTGATTATTCCTTTATGAAACGAAACTAAATGTGTCTACTACTATACATATCAGGGGCTTCTTATAATTTGTTGCATTGTAATTGCACGGCTTTCCAAATAGTTGATCTTTGATATGCGGTCAAGTCAGTGATGCAGTATTTGATGACATTTTGAGGAATAGTACTTTGGAGAAGTAGCAAAAAAGCGGTAAAATTAAAAAATAAATATATTTACGATACAAAGTATGATACAGCTGATGCAAGAGAGAAAAATAAAAAGGTTTTTCTCAGAGGAATTAGAAAAACTAAATGCGCGTCAGTCATAGTCAATGGAAATGCCATAAAAGTCTAGCTAAAAAAAAGAAAAGATGAGATAAATGCTTCTTCTTGTGAAAAGAGAAGATTATCGACTAGTAAAACACATCGTCTGCATAACAAGAAATAAAAGTAAGCGTTTACCTCATTGCTATTGGTTGGAGTTGGCGGAGAGGTAATGGAAGAATAATATTTACTCAATTTGAATACCTCTCCTCACTGGAACATCTTATATAGTGGCGTAGAGTGGCTTGGTGCTGAGATCTTAGATTTGGAGAGCAATAGAAAGCAGTCATGAAGTCCTCCATCTTCGTTTTCTTAGGTAAGTGTTACTTCGTTGTCATAGCAACGCATTTTGATGGGATTTTTCAAATAGCCCTTCTGTACATTGATTGCGTATTATATTATTTACATAATACGTTATTTCATCACACTATCATTATATTAAGCGATCAAGGTTCCAGTTGAAGGTTAATTGAGACATTTTTATATGATCGGTAGATGTTTTTGGTAGCAGAAGTTCATTTCGTAGAAACTGATGATTTATATATCTAATGGACCCTTGAAAATACGAATGTCATTGAAATAATTTGAAATGAGTTAGGAGTATAAATAAATTAATAAATGAATAAGTATACGAATCAAGTTCTCCAGCCTTTAATTTACTCAAGATAAACAGTATAATTTTCTGATTTTCCGTTTCTTTCTATATATTATAAACAATTTGTTCCAAAGCGACATTATAAAGACTTTAAAATTGTTTTTCCCATTAATATTTCCGCAAGTGGAATATTGCTTGATATTTTTTACTTTTATACCAATTTAATTCGGTGTGGTTATGATATGATTCCTAGCCATATTTGCCTGCCTTGCGTTGGCTGCTGAGGATTGTCCATCGGTGTGCACAGCCGATTACAGACCCGTCTGCGGTGAGAACGCATCAGGAGGGAAGAGAACCTTTCCCAACAGATGCACTATGGAAGTCTTCAACTGCGAGAATAAGAGCAATGGTGAGCTTTCTTAATTTCGACGTTGACTATCACTCAAATTCATACTAATTTTACGTCACTACGCAACATGCTTTAAACAATAATGAGGACTAACGTCTAAAATTTTGATTTGATGCCTAATGGTAGATAGAATCATATTCTGTGAATAGTTAACCTATTTAGGAAACTTACTGAACTGTACTTTACCGTTGAAGTTTTTGCCTTTTTTACGTATATCATTATCGTTTCCACTCAATTTAGGTATGTTATCTATGAGTTGACTATTGATGAGGGACTAAGAATATGATTTTTATTGCAGCATATCAAGAGATAAAGTCTTCGGCGTGCTGAACCAGGAATACAAACTCAGGAAGTAAATGCCAGAAAAATTGACAATATTGATTATCAGTAATAAAGTTTTACTTATGAATTTTTGTTGTAGTTTTTGTTAAATCATACGCTACGATTATATAAGTATAATTAAGAAGTAATAAGTATCTTTCTTGAAGAATTATCATGAGTTAAAACAACTTCTTCGCCAGAGCTGATTGGGAAGTTTATTTTATAAAATGTTAATTAATGTAATCAATTGAAGTATTCTTAACAAAAATTTAACATTCTGTGGCTGCATAAATTTATAATAGTTTTTTAAGATTTCAAACTATCTAATAAATATGTATAATGTAATAACTATATAATAATATTATCTAAAATAAACTATGATTTCAACAACGTACTCACAAACATGAGAATTAAAGAATTAAACGGACGTATCCAAAACAATATAAAATATGAAACAAACAAAACAAGAATGAATCACTTGACTTAGTCCAGGAAGGGAAATGACAACAATTTAAAAAAAAAATACTTGAGTACAGTTTTGATCTTAATTCCTTAATTTAATAATAAAATAATTTACGGCCTGAAAATTACTTCCTGAATTCCATCGCTTAATTTTAGTTAATGAATAAAAGTCACTTATAAAATCCAATTGAAAAAAGTATCATATAAAAACTGAAAGATAGAACAAGCAGCCTTATCTGAATTTTTATGTATGGTTAATTTTTATTGATCCTACTGTTTAAGGGAGAAATTTAAAATTTATTTACCGAATTACGTAACGAAATATGCAAAATTAGGAAAATTGCTTATATTTTACTTTTTATAGTAGTTATGATGAAAGTAGTCGATAATAATTTAAAACTTATTTACAATATCATAATAATTGTATTGATTTCCGTTAAAACAAACTAGACAGTTGTATCTTAGGCATCATCAACAAAGGAATAACAGTTGCACTGAATTCCGTTTTCTTGGTAACCAATCACAGCTGTTGAGGTTTCAAGGAAAAGAAAATAATTGATATTAGGTATACGTAAGTGGTGGAATTTATAATCGACAATACAGGGACACAGATAAATCTCACTATTTCCTCAATTGGATAAAAGATCTATATAAACAGCCAAGTCTTCGGAAAACAAGATACTTACGACGACCACACCTAAGACGAAACCAGATAGCCATGAAGTCGATTATTTTCGTTTTACTTGGTAAGTTTGATTTTACTTCATTTATTTCCTTAAAATTGCATTTATTTATTGGATAATTTTTAAGATTTTTAATTAAGTAAACAACAAAAAATACCAATTTATCTTAAAAATTCATGATTGTTATTTTCATTTTAACATTTATGTTGCCGGCTATATAGAAGCTTGATTCAATTCAAGCCAATCCTTGCTAAGCTTTAATTCAATTAAATTATTTAATCCTAATATATCTGTTACATGAACTATGTATTCTTACTCAAACTGTATCATTCGTGAAAAAGGAAAAAAAGTTTCTTATGGCATCTGATAGCCTAAATTTTTGAGATTATAAGTAAATCGAATATCTTCATTGGTGAATGATTCAGGAGAATACCAACCCAGCTTTTTCTCTAAAATTTTGTCCTTATACTTTTAAAAATCTCATTCGGGAATAATCGAAGTCAACCATCAACTGGTTCTCTGTATTATCAAAATATTTATTGAATAAACAAGCCGGGGTCTAACCTGCAGATCAATTCAAATTTTCAGTAACTTTAGTGTGCCTGACCATGGCTCAGGAGAACTGTGGAGTGTTAATTAACTGCATAACCAAACCGGATCCAGTTTGTGGAGTAAATGCTAAAGGAAACAGACGTACCTTCACCAATAGCTGTTTCTTACGGTCGTACAATTGCAGCAACCAAAAAGATAGTGAGTATATATTTTTAACGAAAATTTTTGTAATATGACGGACATTATCTTTATATTCTGCAAAAGAAAAGGAATTTTCATGAAAATTCAGTATGAAGAACAACTTTGCTTTATTAGGAACTTAGAGTTATCAAATACAAACTCATTGCCTCCTGTAATGTAACAATACTCTATACTCTTACAGTGACTAGAATATCTGGCACGATAATGGGGGTCCTGGGTTCGAGTCCCAGATAGATTTTCTATTTCTATCTTATCTGTATCCGAGTGAAACAAAACTATCGTATGAAGTATATATAACTTGATTTTTATATGCATTGGTCAAAGTTAAGTCTAAATCTGATGATTTTAATTTGTTATTAACGAATGGATATGTACGTGAAAATGTCATACAGAGAATGAATATTTTAAAGGAGTTCCATGTATGTACAACTTCAAAAATAATGAACGCTTTATTTATATTTTGCAATTCTTTTTTGCAGCCTACCGGGAGATCAAGAAAGGGAACTGCTGATAGTTTTTGAATGCGGCTTCTACACAATTGTGGTTTCGAAATTCTGAAATTAAAAAAGAATACGTTTACATTATTTTGTTATTAAATCCTCTTACGATAAACTATTGACTGTTATTATAACTTCAACCACTTGGAAGACCTAATGTTTTATTTGGATAAAAATAAATTATATTAAAATAATACTAATAAAAACAACTTTGTAAATTTCCACAGAAAATTGTTATATTCGCGACCGGTTTCGTAATATGAAATTACATCTTCAGAAGATTGTTTTGTTTTTATTACTATGGCATTCCGCGAAGCCACGCCTTCTCATATTGATTTTAAATTAATATTATTTGCCTCATATATATTCATGGTTAATGAAGACAATATGGTACTACAACTAGTTACTTTAGTAAATAATGTAATCTATTCTATATGCAGAGTAATCATCTTCCTTTTTTCCATAAAGTTTCATAAAAAAGACATTTTGAAGTTTATGCCGATGAAGTAGGATTGAAATTCAAAGTTCAAAAGTCTGTTAAATGCTACAATCTCGTAAAAGCCTTAGAGGTCCGCAGAGTTTTGTTGAACAAATTAAGAACACCTTCATACACTTATCAAGGATTTTCGAGGATGTATTATAGATTATTTATATGCTATATATTTTAGTTAAATGAAATTAAAATAATAAAAGTACATATCATATTATGAAAAAATATATTTATTATTAAACATATTCTAAACTCAAATATTTCTTGAGATTGAATACTCGATAATTTTAAGTATTTTAGAACGAAAAAATAACTTTCGTTTTACAATTTTTAAAATTTACTAATTAACGATATTTAAATGTGTTTAGAGTAAGGAATTATGTATCCATGGATTCTTAGATAGATTTCTAGGAGAAGAAATTCCCCAGTAACCAAAACTGGTCGATTAAGTTAAAATAGAGAACACAAGATGTAATGGTCTTAATGGCTGTTTTTGGATTAATTGATAATAAATAAATAAATAAATAAATAACTTCGTCCTATAATAAGCAACCGTTTTGACAGAATAAATAAATACGATTAAGTATTTTTTAGTGTTTCAAGTTTTGAAAATTGTTCAATTTATTAAAAATTTTGATAATAACGTTTTAAAAAATAATTTAAACCTACGTTTTTCAAACCATGCTAAATACTTGCTCGCGTTGGCAAGGAAAAACGGTTAAGTTGGCAACTGGTCAATGTTATGCTGGCAAAATTGTAAACGTTAAGTTTGTCATCTTGTTTACGTTAAGTTGGCCAAATGGTCTGCGTCAGATTTGCCAACTGGAAATATTTAAGGTTTCGTTTCCGGATCCTCTTGGACCTTACCCCTAGTAAGGTACAACATTTCTACTAAATTACTGATATCCCGCGCATAAATCGCTCAAATTTTGATAATAACTTTTTTTGAGCAGTTTATTTTAGAAATAAAGTTTTAATATGTTGATGTCTAACTTCCTTCAAAAAATTCCCGGATAAATCAGAAATGCATGCAATGTAGAATGTTCTGTTTAAGCTTGCAATGGGTGCTGCTCTATCATAAAGTCTTTCAAAAATTGTGGAATCAGCAATGCGCTGGATGGAAGTGAAGATGACATTTTGTATGAGATCTACAAACCTGATCTGAGGATTTTATCAGCAGTGATGAGGAGTTTCTGTGGTTCTATGATGAATAAACTCTGATATATTTGATTATTATTTTTTAATATTAAAGTTCAGTTTTTATGTAAAATGTTGTCATTAAAATTCTTTTCTGCAGTATCCAAGTATTTTAGATTATTTTCGTAAATTCTAACCTGAAAAATCCAGGTGCGTCTTATAGGCCGGGAAATACGGTATTAGTGCAGCATCACAATACGTGTATACTTAACAAGCGTGTGCGTTCAAGTATTATCGAATCAGTGTCGCATAGAACAGTCCTAAATCATAAGCATTGTTGACAAGAATGATAAAGAGAAGTGTTAAACATTAAATAACGATATAACCGTATTAGTCTGTTGTTTTATATTGCGAAAGAGCTGTTTATGAATATATCTCAATGGAGGATTATGTTTCACAGAATGGTCAGTATTTGCAATCATCCTTACATAATTAAAACTTGATCATATTCAGTCTATGATTTTTGTAAACTCTTTGTCACTTATACCTCTAATATTGGGAGAATGTTGTGATATTGTTGATAAACCAGTAAGTCGTAAGACTTAACTATTGACTTGTACTGTAAACCCATTCGATTTATTGTCGTTTAGGGTTGAATAATAAGACAATAGACGAATTCGATGAATTCTGAGAAGTGAATTCTATTGAAGCATGACCGTTAGTGATGATTTGCAACTTTTTAGTTCTCTTATTGGGTACAAAGTATCACTCTTCAATTTTTCTAGTTACTTTGTAATAACAAATATAAAGTATATTATACGCGTATAAAGATTTTTTGTACTACTTTCAAAGCAATGTAAAAAGATTTCTTGCATAACCTATAAGTCAATGATATATAAAAATTACAAAACTCTTCCCAATCGATAAAAAAGGAAGTATTTTCTTATATGATCTTCATAATTATCTCAAAGGTAAATAAAAATTCACAGAAATAAAATTGTGCGATTAAATTGATTAATGCAGTTACTTATATGCATTCAGGTAGAGCATCTATATCGTAAGGCTAACGTACATGTATAAGATAACTGACATTTTGAAGGAAAGGTAATAAATATCATAGTATCTCATTTTTTGTCCGACTATTGTTTTTTCAATTTATTAATTGAATCAAATAAATAGAGATATATTGATTTTAAAATTTTTATAATATATTTTTATTCAAGTACTGTACATGTGCGAAGATTGATCTTTCAGCATGCTCCATTCTTAACTTTTCGGTATGCTGCAAGAAGATAAATAACTGTTAGATATTGTTGCTAATTCCACAATCTATTGTTGCAACATCAGCAATAAAAAAAACTGAATTTTAGATCATTTAAAATAGTATATGGGTTCATTACCATGAATAATTATCAGAAAATTCTCAATCAATCTAAAAATTAAAATAGTTGAACTAATCACGTTTTAATTAGATTTTAAAATGCAAGTTTTCCTCACGTTAATTACATAAATTAAAATATCATTTTAGATATTTAAATGTTACCACCAAGCCTTAGCACTAGCAACTCATCTTTTTAAACACAATAATATAAAATAGGATCTAAAAGACTTATACATTTAAACATCCATTACGAATTGCATAGGATATCAAGAGATAGATTATTATCTTTTCACTCACCACTCCCTGGATTCTTGCAGTTATATACGTTCAATTGGCAGTTGTTGGAAAACGTTCGTTTCTGACCTTTTGAATTTTGACCGCACACAGGTTTGTATTCCAAGGTGCAAACGTCAGGGCATCTTTGGGCTGACACCAACGATAAACATACGCACAGAGCTATGTGTATATTGAAATAAAACAAAATGGTTGATTAGGATTCGACAAGAGACGCCAAACACAGATTATAACTCTTCATACAGCCATGTATTTATGTATATACATGTCTTACATTTAAAATGACATATAAAAATGTTCTATATAAAAACAAACGTAAAATGGAATAAGATAAAGAAACTATTTCTTTACATTGATTCCTGGGTATCTAGAAAAAGCTACGTGTATGTACAAATTAAAATTGTTTGCCTTCGAAAGATAAAATATCATATAGTTAATAAAGTCCACTTCCAGTTTCTCTTTTGTGCAAACATGATACAAAATTTCGAACCAATAAAAGTGAAATGAAATGAAGAGCGAGAAAAGCTTCGTAACTCACCGAGGATAAGGAATGTAGACTTCATGATGCTTCTTACTTTAAAACTGGACTCTACTACTCTACTTTCGTCTTCTTCTTATATATTTATCCAATCGGAAAGGAGTGGGAATTCTAAGAGGAAATATCCTTCCTAAGCTGTGGGGCATTTTATCTCCACCAATCACATCATTGCATCCGGAAATGTTGTTGCTTTGCGCTGCAAGGTCGGTTGCAAGGAAAACAAGGGAATTGTTTTTTCCACTGAAATTGTATCTTCTCTAATGGATTAGTAACGTTAGAATTGCCTTTGGGCGAGGAAATCTTCTCCACTTGCGAATGAATTGCGGAAATACTATCCATATATTGCCACCGACTATTCCTACAAGGACAAATATCAAAACCGAATAAAAACATTTTTTCTGTATCCATACTTTAGAGTAATTACCAGAAAATGCTAAAATTCTCCAAATAATAAATGTGACAATCAACTGATTTCTTAAATTGTATTAAATAGGTTATACTTATAGGTAGTGTAACGTTTTTAATTGTGATAATGCACGTGACTTAATTGTATAAATTTATGAATTGCCATTGTGAATTTTAAGTTCCAACCGAATTATTAGTATAACTGCAGCATATTCATGATATAAATAAAAATTAAAGATTTGTCATGAAAAAGATACATTTAATCTATATCAAATTTTAATCAAGGATGAACAAATTTGCAAAATGTAACTATCTTGTTAGAATTTTTAAATATTATTTACTGGAAGAAAAATATTAGAAAAGTTTTACGGCTCCTTGATTAACAATTATACGAAATATTCACATGAAAAACTATTACAAATTGATTTATATAGATTTATATATAAAAGGGATGGACTTTTTTGCATTATAAATAAATAATATGCTGATACACTAGATTAGGAGAAGATATGATATGTAAAAAACATAATTAACAACGATTTGATCTTCAGGTTAATAACCCTTAAGTCATAAAATCCTGATTGCCATGGTCTCAAGATTTATATTATACATATAAAAAAGTATTTGTAGGTAAAAGTAATTTGAAATATTCTCCCTTTTCTTATAATTTGAGTAATAGACTCATCTAAGTGTTGGAAATAATAGGAATAGTAATAATAGTATAGAATATTAAGTTGTATCAATGAAGACAATTCAGATGTTTAAAAATTACATTAGTAAATTGTAAGTTCATTACATTAAGAAGCGTAATTCAATATGCAGGATGTTTAATTAGGGTTACTCTCTTACGATAATTTTCCCTAAAACTTAGAAGGGAGAGAGCATCTTAAAATAAAATTCCAATTAAATCCTTGCATTTGATTTTTCAAAGAAATAGACTTACAAGGAAATGTAATTCGCAGGTTATTTTGATTGGCTCCTCCCTGAGTTAGTCTCAGAAAAAGGAAGTTACTTCGCCATTTTTCCGCAAAAGGTACTATATATATATATATCATGAGCGAAGTTGTTCTACAGACTTAACCACGCTGCGAACAAGTTAAGAAAAAGTTACCACTATGAGGTCTATCTTCTTAATTTTCGGTAAGGAATAATATTCTAATAGTTAAAATTTCTATAAATTATTAGTCTTCAAAATAATTAAATTTAATTTCAACCATTTCCTATACTATTCCTATAGAAATTCCTATTTTGGCTATGATTAATATTATACACTCAATTTATCTTAAAAAATCCTCTCGTACAACTCTTTACTCTTATATATGATATTATATCTGAAGTGAACCTTAGTGTTTACATAATTTAGTAGTAATATAAATAATAATATTTAGAGTCCTAGTGAATCATTGTTTCTTGATATACCTATCCCTTTTCCATATTTATTCACCATGGTTACTGCTCCATGCTTAGGATTTTAAACTATATTTACAATAAACAAAATAAGACGCTCAGGAGGAAATACATTTTTTATTCTTAAGTATTAATATTTATCACGTAAATTCTATACAAACATTGTGAAGTATACTTCTCAAACAGAATTTTATCACAATCTCGGTCCCATATTTATCAAGCTTGAATGAAAATTCTTTAAATTATTTTAAAATAAAGAAGTTTTTGATGAATCGATTAAGTTCATTCACTCCTAAGTTGCGTATATCAGAGCAAATAAGTGTTTCTAATCCATTAAAACTCTCTCATAGCGGCTGTATTGTGCGTGGCAGCAGCCCAGAACCAGCAATGCGATATTGTTTGCCTAGCTGTCGTTCAACCTGTTTGCGGAGTGAACAGTAGAGGGCAGAGAAGAACTTTTTCCAACAGCTGCCAAATGACTTTATATAACTGCAGAAATTTGAACGATCGTGAGTGAAAGGCTATTAATATTACAACTTGGAAGCTATTACTTCTAGAACAAAAGAGAGGTGTAAAATATTGTAAACTGTAAACATTCTTTTCACCAGTTCCTATCAGTTAGCTTAAGGGATGGGAACTGGTTTAACTGATAGTAAATCGATTTCTTTTTATTTTTACCAAAAACAGTATAAAATTTTTGGATTATAATCCAGAGATTTTAGATTTTAATGCAAAATATTAAGAAATACACAGCCCATTTCCGTAGCTGAACTTTGAGTGTGGAAGACATCTCTCGTCTAGCTATCTTGGAGGGTAGTTGAGGAATGCATATTTGTGAATGATAGTCGTATAACATCGTAAGGATGAATCTTTCGTGGTTTGTTGTATCACATTTTCATAAATTTCTATTACTGAAAACCAACCAAATGACAGTTTGAAACAGTCTCATTCAACAAAAGTACTTGAAGAATACTTATTAACTATAATTCATTACATTAATTATATTTAATGAAACGATTATGCGTGAATTCCCAAGCTATTCAATCCGCAGTCAACTTATTTTATAACTTACAAAATTTCTTTTCGTTTTTTATTTCAGGATACACATTACTGAAAGAAGGAGAATGCTGAACGTATTAATTGATTGTCCAACCACTGCCATTCTAGTTTGTTAATCTCACTATTTCTTTTAATTGATTAAAAATGAATGAATTTATTAATACCTTTACATTCAGACAACTAGTGTATGAGCTAAAAACATTGAATTTTAAGACGTTTTGAACAAATTTGTATGATCTTTGATCGAAGTTAGAAATCATCAGGCTAAAATATTTTATTGTTATTTATTAGATACAATAAACAGCATAAAATTATACGAATATAAATAAATCTGCTTTTATGATTGAGTAGTATATGTTTTAATGAACTCTTTCTTAGTCATTAGAGGCAACAATAAGTTTTAAGGATTGATGAATATATGAAAATCTAAGTGTTTATTAATGGAAAGAGCGGATAGTTTATCATCTACAAAGAAGGTATACAGAAGCAAAAAATATTGTTTATATTATGCCATAAGTAATAAATAAAATAACAACAAAAAATATGAAAATACTTCATATACTAAAAACAAGGGAAATAGTTGAAAATATCAAGGATCAGTAATATTCACATGAGTATTATTAACATGAGCTCAAGGGTAAATGTATCGTGAAGGTCTCAAATCTGAAAGAAATTTAGGGATGGTTCAAAGTGCGGTCTTACCGGTCTTCTTAGATCAATGCTATACATCACATGTTTACAGTCTGCATATGAGACTTGTACATGACCACTTGACTTTTCCCAAATACGTCTCAAATTCATCTAAATATCAGTTTGAATCCAACTTTATTTCAGTTGATGTTCATAGTTTTAGAGATTTCCCAGCCTTTTCCCTTTCTTAATTCCAAATGTTTTCAATTAGACCCATAGTGCGTCATAAAGTATTACGTTCATTTCTATACCTTACTTAATCCGCGAACTCGAGGAGTTACAGTTTAAAGAAATACGATTACGAGTCTAAACAAATTATTATAAGACGCAGGTTGGGAAGCATTAGTAGATAGAAGATTTGGAGCTAGATTGCAATTACTATGCGTATTACGATTAGTATTTTAGATAAGATTAGGGAATACGTGATCGATATTACGCGACCACCCTGCTACCTGGGCCGATCTGATAATGCGCGTGAAATACAAGAAAAAAATGCTGAGACAAAACTTCTTAAGAATTCTTTCTTCCTGCGCACTATATGCGATAATAACAGGATAAAATGCTTATAGATAGCTTAGATAAGTGTTTACACCCCCATCCACACGCGTCAGCTTGCAGGGTATTTATGTAAATGTATTAGAAGAGTGTTAAGAATAGTATTTATTGTATAAGGGAAAGGTATCGAAGGAAATAAACAAAATCACCTAATCGGTTGAATAAATATATTCGCGTATGTTTAAGAGGAGGAATAGAATAATAGTGCAGAAGTGTATTGTCATGTTTCAATCATCCTTCATCCCTTCAATCCAAGCGAAGGGACTAATCCATGAATGTTAAAATTCAAATTTAAATATCTAACGTTCAAACAAATACTCGCGATGAATGTGCAATAACTAAAAGCTAAGATTAGACATGACTGAATAAGTGCTAGACGAGGATGTTATTGAAGGTATCATTTTGCTCTTTTTATGTTGAAGTATATATCATGAGAAAAGTACAACTCTACAGCCATAGACACAGCCATACACACACGGAGATAACACCGGAATGAGACCCATCTTCTTAATCTTCTTTGGTAAGTATGTCTACTTGTTACGTTACTTTTTTAATAGATTTTCTTCTATCATGTGCTATTGTTCTTATCAAAAAACGTATTAATGACCACATGACGATATATGATACAATGGGAACTTACAACAGATTATGTGAATCTTTTTATTTAAGTTTTGAGAGTTTTATTCAAATTTTCGTTTCCTTTTATTTTTAATCCATAACAATAGCGGTCCATTAAAGACTTTTAAGTTTTTATACTCTTCATCATCCAAATTTTGACACTTACTACGGAGTAACAACAAGAATTACTTACTTAATTGAACAATTTTCTTACAACAGCATACTTTCAAAGCCACGAATAATAATCTTAGTGATCTCAATATATGAATTTTATATACATTGTTATATATATATATTGTTATATATATATATATATATATATTGTTATATATATATATATATATATATATTGTTATATATATATTGTTATATATACTATGTGAATTTAGAATGAAAATGAGTAATTAAACGTGTCCATCGATATATCAGATTATTAATTGCATCCACGTACACTGTAGTAGCTGCCGTTTTGTGCATGACAACGGCAAAACGGAGAAGATGTCTCAACCTGTGCCCGACCACTTCAGATCCTGTCTGCGGAGTGAACAGTTCAGGGCAGCGTAAAACTTTCTCTAATGATTGCCAAATGGCATCCCACAACTGCAGGCACAGAGCTAATCGTAAGTAAAAGGATATTAATTACTTTATTAATTGATTCATTTCTTTTAAATAGTGTACATTCATAGGTGTGGATTGAAATATAAGCGGAAAGTATATTAAGTTCATAGAAATCACGTAATTGTAGATAATTTTTATAAGATTATCATATCTAAGCATACTCATACTAATTTGTATCCATTATCGTTTTCTAGAAATTGATTTTTATGAATTCTTATTATTGAAATATGTATAAAGAATACTCATTTTCATTATTGATAGTAATACATAACTGAAACAAATGAATGGAATCCAGCCGTAATGAATCTGTAACCACAAAGAATATGGCTTAAACGCGAAAAGAAAACATAAATGACTTTGATGACTATATAATGTATTTAATGACTAAATGACAAATGATTTTTTTGAAACTAATTGGTATAGTCTCTTTATCTTTTCAGGATACCGACTTTTGAAGAAAGGAGCGTGTTGAAATGGATAAATTGACCTCCAGACATCTAGATGACTATATCTACATCATCATACATTTAAAAATTGATATACTAATTTCGATAATTTCATAAAGAATGTACTACAAACTATGCCAATATGTGTACTGCTTTTCAAAATTCGATATACGGAGGAAAATTTTCCCGATTAAAATTCGAGTACTCAAATTGGAAGCAGGTAGCAGAAAAGAGGTGTGTTCAAGATAACATGAGAGTTAATTATGAGGGTATTTCAGAAATTTTAAAATTGAAGTATTCAGGGTATTGATATATTTATAATCTCAACCAAATGATGTACTCAGAATCTCGTTGGAGTATGGAATGGAAGATTTATCTAATTAAAGGATAGACTGCTCCAAACAAAATCTTTCTTTTATTTCCTCTTTTTTTATTTTTATATATTTTTTTATTTTAGTGTCTTCAAAAGTTTAATGAATTTTTGTACATCATTAAACTCCATTCAATTGTTTAAGTTAATAAAAATAATTTTTATCCCTCAAATAAAAATACAAAAGTAAAATAAAGATAAATACAAGAAAATGAGTAAAACACGCCTTAAAAATGCTTTCATCAATACACTTACGAGCACATAGTAAGATATTTCACAATAAATCAAGAAAATTCAAGAATAGATAAAAATTGATTCGGTAAATCACATTTGTGTGTATTTTTAAATGTCCTTAAAAGTTAAATTCGAACAGAATGAAGTACTATATGAATTAACGAAGGGAGTTCAAAAGATTTATTAGCAGAAAAATCGTGATATGTTGGGTTTGGGATTGGGAACACGGAGCAGAGATGCACCTGATTAATGTGGCTGGAACGGGATAGTAAAACAGTGAATTATGCAGGGATTATCTACTTCAAAATTTATCACATAATTGATTAAAAAGATATTCGATTTATGAATATTTCTTGCGGTTATATAGTGAAAACTAATTAACTGAAGTAATGGGTTTTGAGGAACTCAATTTTCCAAATTATGCAATCATAAAAGCTATTACATTAGCAATTACATTGTGGATGGGTTTGATGATGAAATTAAATAATAAATATAATTGCATATTCAATTTGAAAACTTAATCATAATATTTTGAGATTACTCTTCCTAAATTATTATTAATAATATTCATTTCTTTGACTGGTAATGTAACACAGAGAAAAATGATGGGTCTCAATAAAAAACTCTTCCTCATATAAAAAAGGATGAACTAAAAGGCCATCTGTGAGAAATGCAGAAAGTAAAAGTTCAATTATAATCATTAATATCATGAGCTCTGGGATAACTGTATAGTCAAGGTTTCAAAGCAGGAAAACTAAGATTCACTCAAGATGCAATCTTACTTCGTGCATCAGGAAATGTCACGTTCTATAGTACTTGGAAGGAAAATATATTATTGAGCAATAGATTATTATGTTAATTATAATAAATAATATATATCTCCACTGCGAATCCAACTTTATTTAATTTAAAATTACGTAATTACCTTATTTGATCTCATTGTTTAAAAATTTGTACTGTGCACTTTTTACAGGGTATTTAATGCTTTACTTATTTACTTATTAAGTATCGGAACGAATATTTCAAAAAACATTCGATCCATAATCTTAAAAGGACTATAAAATTGAAAGACTAGATCGCCAGAGTTGAAAAACCTGCCAATGGATTCAGCACTTTCCTTTCCTCAGTAGCTTGTATTCTGAAAATTAAATTAATAGATTTTGAGTAAACAATTTGATGTACGTAAAAAATATATTTTTGTTATTATAGCACTAAATTGTTATGGATACAGTAGTGTACGAATACGTTGTGGATATTGATTTTTATATTATATTGTTATCCCGTATTATATGTTAATCAATATTCTCAATTATTGAAATTGGAAGCTGTTTGAAAAATCAATCACTAGGCAACTATTTTGTACAACCATTAATAAACACTGTTGTTGAAAACTATAATAAAATCGTTAATTCAGTGAAATTCAATCCCATTAATACGTATTTATCAGCAAGAAAAATAAAATTTCACTTTACACTCCCATAAATATTCTCTTTTAATAAGCAATCACTTGCACTCACTATTTCCCTGGTTCTTGCAGTTGTGGTTTAATCTTTCGCAGTCAAAAGAAAATGTCTTCTTCTTTCCATCCTTATCCACTCCGCATATAGCACCAGAAGAAGGTCTGCAGAAGCCCGAGCAGTCCTTAGGTTGCTCTTTGCACTCTACTGCAGTCGTCCACAAAACAACCGCTACAGAAAGTTTAATGAACATCATTGATGCACGTAATCATTGATCACCGATTAGAGTTAAACAAATCTCTCATATTCACTATCACTTTCAAATTTTACAGGATGATACAGAATAATTATATTAATGAAAAATCCATGTTCAAACAAACGGTTTTCTGAAAGCTATGATTTAAAAATGAAATAATGTAAGTTTCAGAAAATTTCACTATTGAAGCACACATCCAAGACGTTACACTCGTCACTAAAGGAAACGTAACGTATAATATACTTATAAGGGCTTATCAAGGAGAAAATAATAAGTTTTTAGTAAGCTAAAAGAATTGAACAACAAAGTAATGGACTAAAAGTGTAACTTGAAGACTATAAATTCTTACCAAGGAAAATAAGGAATATTGGTTTCATGGTATTGATCTTTCCCTCAATAGTTACAGCAATGCAACTTAGAGAGCAGCTACTCTTTCAATACGCAGGATAATCTCTGTGAAGACAACAGGATAGAGACCATAACTTCCTTTTCTAAGACTTATTCAAAGTCAGCCAATCTCTGTGATTTGCGTATTTCATTTTTTTTTCATTATTTCAACATCGAGTATGAGAATTTAATTCTAAGCATTAATGAGTCGCTTCCCGAATCGGAATATCATAAGTATATTTTTGTTATCATGTAACATTCACGTTACTTTCAGTAATAGAAGAAAAGTAGGATTCCAAAAAAAAATCAAACTCTCATCCATGATTTTGTAATAAATATTCACGAGGGAACCTGATACGCAAATTGCACCGATTGGTTGAGGCATTGAGTATGTCTTGGAAAAGGAAGTAACCATGGTTATCCTGTTTTCTTCGAGTAAGTTATTGTGTACATCATACGGGTCGTCGCTCAGTGAAAAATATCACTGCACCAATAGAGGAAAAAGTTGATATGAGACCCATCTTCCTAATTTACTTAGGTAAGAATAAAATTTCTTCAATTTACGCTTTGTAAATCGTTGTATAATTAACCATTGATTGATCGCTATTTATAATTGCTCAAAAACTTATTGCTAATGACTCGTCGAAATCTTGCTGATAGAGTAAAATTTGTTATGTCTTTCGTAAAATTGATAATGTCATTGATAAAATTGACGAGTGAAGACTTAATTATGTTGTTTACCATGTTAGAAATTAGTATAAGCCGAATGGGTCGAAAATATAATGAGAATTGAAACTTCGCTTCCTTTTAATGAAATCAATGTGAGAAGGTGTGACTTCGTGGAATGCCATAACAATAAAAACAACTTTGTAAACAATGGTGAATATAACAATTTTCTGTGGAAATTTACAAAGTTGTTTTTATTATTATCGCTTCCTTTTATTACAAAGTAGGTGTATCTTCTAACTTATGTTTTTATGTGTTATATTGTAAAGTTTTGAAGCATATATTTGTTCATTTCGGGAGTGGAATTGTATTTCGATAGCTCTTTCTTTAACCCATCTCTCGTCAAGAATGTTTTAGCTATATTATTTTCTCAAATCTAAGATTCACCCCGTAAAAAGAAGTGTTAACTTATAGAAGAATAATACTATTACATAGTGCTTTGTATTTGATTCATTTCGTTATCTGAAAACTTGAAACAATTTCCTGCTTTACTAAAAAAATTCGACATATAATGTACCCTCGATACAATCTACATTTTGAGTAAATTGGATTTAATGCGTGTTGATTCCCCTTAGCAACGGCCTGCATGTGCATTGCAATAGCCCAAGGGAAATGCAGGGACTATTGCCTACAGAAGATGGATCCCATATGCGGAGTGGATAAAGAAGGAATGCATAGGCTATTTGCTTTGGAATGCGAAATGGATTACCACAACTGTAGATACCCGGATCATCGTGAGTGAAAGAATTTTAGCTCGAATAATTGCTTATTATTAGTGTATGATGATGAGCAGTGTTTTTGGAAAAAAAAATTACAATATGTTTTATGTTAGTCGTTATTTTAAGTATTTGATCAATTCAATTCAAATTATTAATTATTTTATATTGCTTTTTAGCAATTAACGAATAAAACAATTGGGGAGGTTCATTTACATTTCCGTAACTTTCTTTCCAGCATTTAGACTTAAGAAGAAAGGATTTTGCTGAAGAATGTTTTCATCTCATAGCTTCTAAAACCTCAGCCTGCGATACTTTTTTCTCTGCGGGGATATAAAAATATATTGAAATGTTTATTAAGGCATTTGATTGAATATAAAAAATTTTTAATTCAGCAATTTATTTCAAACTTTATAGAAATAAGATATTATAAAATGCTAAAAAAGGAAATTAATCTGAAAAAGCTAAAATTTCTCTGGGTAATTAAGTATAACAGATGCCAAGGCACAAGAATAAAACGATACTAAGCAACGGGAGAAAAAAGAAAATATGTCTGTGGTTAAATTATTACTCATGAAGAAAATCTTCAAAACGAATTTCATCCAAAACTCATCATTATATATACATACGATATATGTATTCCTACGAAGTAAAATCTCGTTACTGATAAATATCACATTCTCAATTTTCCAATTAAGGATTTCAAAAAATATCTTCTTTCCAGAATCAACCAAAATCATCACAGAAAAAGGGATGATTTTAAACTACGCACCGCATATAAACATATATACTATAAAAAAACAATGGTAAATGTAGCGCTCTGTACTACAATAAGCTTAAATCCGGTCTCCAAGCTCGTATCAAGACTAAAGAAACTTGTACGTTGACGGAAGATTGTCCTTTACTCCGGTGGACGATCGCTAGTACACTAACAATTAAAGTTTCCGATCTAAATTGCCTAATATTTTACGAATTGAACATTAAGAATTTTTTTTCGAAAAAATCGAAATTTTACCCTAAAATTAGATATCAAAGAACGATAAGATTTGTGTAAAGAATAATGTTTAGACTATAATTTATTTTGTTGGCATCGAACTTAGTTAATTAGAGTTATATATATATATATATATGTGTACATAATGCCACGAAATACATGCCGTAAAAAATTACGCTTAAAAAAGCACAGCGGGTGCATTTCTATCGAAATATAGAAAGATCGTATCTTATACAATTTTATCCTTCCCTAGAGCAGAAGCTCTGAAAAAAATTTTCAAGAAGATACCTATTCAGAGAGAAATGGACAAATCTACCTACTTCAAAGCAGCCAGCTAATGATAAACCTGAGAACGTCATTTCAAGAGATCTCGGCGTTTTAAAATGATCTAGTTTTGATTATGCCTACAAAATGAATTTCTATAGTCTAAACTTGCTTACATATGCTTCGAAGTATACCAATCCCTGAATTTGAAGCATAAATAACGATAACCCTGGACAACCAAAGGAATCCAAAAAGAAAAGAAATTAGGTTACAGAAGGTTAGCAAGTTCAGCCAAAATCTAAACACTTTGTTTCATTTTCACTTGCTTAAGAAGCAGCAATTGGGTGCTTCTGAAAAATGAACGACGAAAGGGGAAGTTGATGACCCCTCCCTCTAAATTCCTGTTTGGTTCTTACCTATACATACCAAAAGAATTTCTTCGAATCATCAATCTGTGTGAAGAAAGAAAAAACCATGAAGACCTTTCCAGTAAGTAAAAAATTCCCTAAAAATTTTTGCGCTATGATGAATTACTCCATTCTCCTCACAGCATATGATAATAATTTTACTGATAAGAATTCCTCGCTTCCTGTTTTTCTAAAGGTGACGGTATACGATTGTTGAACTTTAAAAGTTTTATGTCCTGAATTCCAAGTTTAAATTGACGAAGAAATAAAGTTTGAGAATCGTCATAAGATTTTTCAGATCTATCTTAGTGGTAGTATTTGACTTATTATGATTTTCATGTTATGTGTGACGTTCGATTCTAAGGGAACTTTATAATCACAATGATTTCTAAAGGAACATGATATTGTTGTTTAAATTCATCTGAAACTTATTTCCATGGATATTCACAAAGGACGTATGCGAAAATGATTGTATTTATCCACTTAGTGGCTCATTTACATAGTTTTATTATATAATTTGATAGTGATTCGCACAAAATATTTTCCATTTAATTTGCTGGATACCGGCTAGGAAGGAATGGAGTATGCCGAATGGATTTTAACCACTATTAATCACTATACCGCAATACCAAGAACAATTTTTATCTCTTTCTTTGCATAAACATTTTAATGTATGTATCGTAGTCAGGAGATTAGTGTATTTCATATCCTCTGAAAGAAACATTTGGTAATTCATTTGTAAATGTTAACCATCCACGCTTCATTTTAAAAATTTTATTGGAAGGCGTGGTTTAATAATTCCTTTGCTTCAATGATTTTTCTTTTAAGCTATAACTTTGTTTATGTTTTTAATGTTCCTTACTGAAAGCCTATAAAATACTCGAAAATCATGGTTCATTTTTTCGTTCCCTTTAAACTATTTTTCCATGCTTCATAATCGAAAAGATCAAATGTTGGAGTAACAATATATGTAATGAGTACTCGATATTGGTCAGCTGAGACTGTTGAAGTGAAACTGGTTCGAAGAAGGAAGAACTACACGTTTGGGGCTGAGGTTTGCTGCGATTGGTCCATGCGTGAGAGGTTCTGAGAAGGGAAAAGAAGACTTCACTAAAGAAGCGTTACACCCTACAGCCGGTATAAAAGAGGAGTTGCCCCCCTTAATGTCATTCTCCAATCTGCGAGAGAAGAGACTACACCTCAACAACAACATGAAATCTGTCTACTTAATTTTCTTCGGTAAGCAATACAACATTAGTCGTTTGTTTATGTCAACGTTTTGGCTTAAACTATACATTCCACTTGTATGTCTTTATTTATTTTCCAATGATAGTGTCTCATTTTTATTCATTGGTCAAAAATATTTGTAATCTTCATTGATAGTGACAGAAATTTCAACATCTGAAATTTATGATTATTAGAATTAAATCTGTGTCCGCGCTAACATTCAAAGCTATCATTACTGACAATATTGAATATATATACAAATGCATACTTACGTTATATCAGTTGTTTAATTGATGTATACATCTATCTCTCGATCTATAAAGAGTATACCGTTCCCAAATTTCTTACTAAACAGTTCACAAATATTGTTATTGTAATTGTTATCTGATTGATATTAACAGCTGTATTGGTATGCATTTCGGATGCTGCGGTACGAGATTGCGACTTCGTCTGCATCACTCTATATGATCCAGTGTGTGGGATTAATAAGGCTGGAGAATTAAGGACTTTCCCAATAGACTGTGTAATGGATAACTACAACTGCAGGAATCCAGGAAATGGTGAGTATGCAACAGAAGCCATAAAATGATATGTAATGCAATCCACTATATGATTCATCCCATTTTAGCGTCTTTTCAATGATAATGAATAAAATCTATACATATACATCGATATATTTTTTAATTTTCAATAATATTTTATTGTTTTTTGATCATTGTCTTCTGGTAATTAGCATTTCGTTCCTAAAACTATTTCTATAGATGAACGAATTTATATTTTACAAATTTTCATTTCCAGAGTACAAGTTACTAAGGAAAGGAGGATGCTGAGCCACGAACTGTGATAACCCATACTTTCATCGTTGTGACATTCTTTTACTCTAATTGAGGAACTGTATATAGAATAAAGGAATGCATTCAAAAACAAAACACGTGACATTGAAACTATGTAAAACTATGAAATTGTTTTCTCCACTTATTTTTTATTATTTGTTAATTTTTTATTGTTATAATAAAAAACTTTAAACTCAAGTGTTCACTTTTAGCATTATTTTTTCATGTATTGCGTAGAATATCCTCAGTGCAGTAATAGTCAGGTAACGCACACTGGATGTATTTTTTGTATTTTTAGATCCTTAAGCAAAAATATTTCATAAAAAAGCAGATGGTCTTCAACACTTGACTCAAAATTGACGAGGATATGTAGCCATCACCATGAAGTTAACTTTATAGCCAAGCACTTTCTTTATTAGCTTTCTGCCCAAAAAATGGGGAGAAAATATAATCCTTTTATGAATTATATTGATATCGAAGGAGTGCCACTTCATTTAGAACAAATTTTACAATTGATTTTATCATAGCTTCTTCTTTATCCTCGAAACAATTCTTAAACTCGATAGTTAAGTTCTTTGGTTCTTTGGGATTCTGTCTGCATATTCGTATACGAGCCGGTTGTGGAGTTAACAGCGCAGGTGAAGAGAGAACCTTTTCCAACGAATGCATGCTTAACTTACACAACTGCCAGAATTCAGACGATCGTGAGTACAAGTCTTGGGATTCAGAATCATATTCCGCCCAGTTGAAGTTAATAGATACTATCTTTGGTGAATTTCATCGAATTCATTTGCAGCAGTTCATTTTTGTAATAAGTAGCGTTCAATTTCAATATACTTTATACTTAGAATGATTTCTAAAGGAACTTGATATTGCAGTTTAAATTTGAATAAAACATATTTCCATGGATTTTCATATAGTATGTGAATATTAATGTTTGTATGTAATACACAGCAATAAGTAGATGATTCTTACATATTGTTTTATAGAATAAGATATTACTCTCTGTTTTTAATTTGCAGAATACACGTTCACAAGGGATGGAGAATGCTGAATAGACTTCAATCACTGATAATCACTATAACATATGATAAGACAAAGGTGCATTTCATTATTTTCTTCATGTAAAATTTTCAGTCATGTACGCATCCAAGCCAGTAAATGAGTGTATTTATTATCCTTAAAAATAAACTATATAATGTATATTTGGTAATTTATTTGTAAATTTTACACAATACCGCTTTCATTTTAAAAATGTTTTTGGAAAGCGTGGTTTAATAATTCCTTTGCTACTAAGATATTTTCTTTTAAGCTATGACTTTGTTTACATTTTTAATGCACCTAAACAAATAAAGACCAATCAAATACTAAAAAATCATGGTAGATTCTTTCTTTTTCTTTAAACTATTTTATCTAAAGATTTTTCATAAGAAAACTGTATACCAAAATTATGATTTAAAGTAATCTATGTAGCATACTGTTCAAAAATGAAATGCTATGTTATCTTTATCTTTATTTATAATAACTTAGTATTAAACATATATTTCTCACTTTGAAAATGATAAATAATTAACAAGTAACTTGAAAAATTATTTCACAAATTTGCAGACTTTTTTGCCACGTTTTTGTTTGTAGAATGCGCTTCTTTCTTCCATATATACCTCATCAATGAGTGTAAGATATGATGCAATGATATAAGTTTGGATTATCACAGTTTACAAATCAGCATAGTCCTTTCCTGAGTAGCTTGTATTCTATAATGGTAAAGTGAAATTAGTATGCTATAATTCCGGTGTACAGAGTTCATCCTTCTTCGCTCCAGTTTTTCGTAAAATTTGAATGGAGTGCAACAAAGTGTGTGAAATGTTGGGAAAGGCCTATAAGATGAGTCTGATACAAGTTTAAAAACTTAGTTAACGAAAGAGTTTATATGTTGCATCAGAGTTTCAAACATTGTAGTTAATCCGTTGAGGATGACGGTTTCCCTTAATTCCTAAGCGCATCAACCAATGAGGATAATGTGAAAAAAGTGAAAGAGGGTTTGAGAGGCTGTGATTGGATGAGTTCAGAAGTCAAGAAGATAAGGGGAAGTTGCTGACTCCAACCTCTTATTTCCTGGGTGGTTCTTACGTATATATATATACAAGTAGAATCTCACCACATCATGAAATATCAATCCGTGAGAAGAAAGAAACAACCATGAAGACGATTTACTTATTTTTTTTCGGTAAGTAAAAAATTCCAAAATTTAAACTCGAAGATAAGTAACACATCCTTCACATTTTCACAACTCTACTTTCCTCGCAGTATGTGATAATAATTTTACTGATAAGAAAGGCTCGTTTCCTGTTTTGCTAAAGGTGGCGGTATATCATATTTTTCTTAAAATTTCGAAAATTTTTTGTCTTTAAAATCTTAGTTTAAATCGACGACTAAATAAAATATGAGAACCGTCATAAAATTTTGCAGTTATGATGACTTGATGTTCCAGAGGCTTAAAAATTTTTTCGTAACTTTTATTCTTTAAATATGGTCTAGCTATTGGAACTCATCGAAACATATTCTTGATGATGTTATTTCAGGGTAAAATTCCTCGAATCGCTTTCATATAATTTAAGTTCAATTTATAAGATAAAGTTTCGACTACTATATACTATACTTTATTCATTGTCGCCAATTTTCCTATCCTTCCAATATCTAAACATTTTCTTTTTCGAATGGCTTCGGAATTCGTTATTAATGTTTCGATTGATTTTTCAGCGGCTTTGCTATGCATGACAACCGCGCAACGGTGCAGATCCTTCTGCATTTTCCAATTCGATCCAGTTTGCGGAGTTAACAGCGCCGGTAAAGAAAGAACCTTTTCCAACGACTGTTTGCTAGACGCACACAACTGCAGAAATTCGGATGATCGTGAGTATATGTTTAAGAATTTAAATTCAAATTTTACCAGCTTGAAGTTAATAGATGTGATTTTCATTTTTATGTGGATTTTCATTGTTACCTTTTGTAGCGGTTCTTTTTACTTAACCCTTCAATTTCAAGGATCCTTCATTAGTTTGATGTTTTATAAAAGAATTATGCCAATTATATTTATTTAATTTAAATTAAACTTATTTCCTTGTGTATGCATATAGGATGTACATGAAAATTAATGTATGCAGTCACTTAGTGGCTTTTTCATTTATTTAATTATTGAATCTGATTTATATTTTCACGAACTATTTTCTATTTAATTTGCAGGATACCAGTTGCTAAGGGATGGGGAATGCTGAGTGGATTTCAATTAATAATGATCACTACAATACAAAATCAAGGACCATTTCACATCCATCTTTGCATAAAGTCTTTCATCATGTATCAATCATTTCACTTTCGTTGTAGACAAATATTGTATATTGAATATATACATGTTTTGGTATTTCAATTGTGAAAGTTACACGGTTTATTTTAAAAAAATGATATTAAAAAATGAGGTATAATAATTACTTTGATACTATGAATCATTCTATAATTCAATGACTATGAGAAATAACAAAAAATGCCCGAATCTGTTTAAAAATATTCATTTTTAGAAATTTTAAAAGAAGAGAAACCCTTTCAGCCTCTTTACAAGATTATTGGACATTAAAAGCTCATCGCTGAAAGTACTAAAGAACTGAACTATTGAGTTTGAGGATTATTTCAAGGATTGAAACTTTGCTACGGTACTAAAAGAAGTGGCACTCCTTGACTGTAAATATAATTCATAAAAGGATATTATTTTCTCCCGATTTTTTTGGGAGAAAGCTAATAAACAAAGTGCTTGGCTATAAAGTTAACTTAATGGTAATGCTAACATATCCTAGTCAATTTTGAGTCAATTGTTGAAGACCATCTGCTTTTATGTAAAGTATTTTTGCAGAAGGATCTAAAAATACAAAAAAATACATCCAGTGCGCGGTACCTGACTATTACTGCACTGAGAATAATCTACGCAATACATGAAAAAATACTGCTAAAAGTGAACACTTGAGTTTAAAGTTTTTTATTGTTATCTTTAAAAATTAACAGAAAATTAACAATAAGTTGAGAAAATAATTTCATAGTTTTACATAGTTTCATTGTCACTTGTTTTGTTTTTGAATATATTCCTTTATTCTATTTACAGTTCCTCAGTTAAAGTAGAACAGTTTCACAACGATGAAAGTATGGGTTATCACAGTTCGTGGCTCAGCATGTTCCTTTCCTAAGTAACTTGTATTCTGAAAAAGAAAATTTATAAAATATAAATTCGTTGATCTATAGAAATATTTTTTGAGGAACTAAATGCTAATAATCAGAAAACTGTGATCAAAAACAATAAATATTATTGAAAATTAAAAAATATATGGATGGATATGTATATATTTAATTTTTATATCCATCATAGAAAGACGCTAAAATGGGATGAATTATATAATGGATTGCATTTCATATCATTTTATGGCTTCGTTGGATACTCACCATTTCCTGGATTCCTGCAGTTGTAGCTATTCATTTCACAGTCTATTGGGAAATCCTTCAACTCTCCAGCCTTATTAATCCCACACACTGGATCATATAGAGTGATGCAGGCGAAGTCGCAATCTCGTACCGCAGCATCCGAAATGCATACCAATGCAGCTGTAAATATAAACCAAATACAAATATTTGTGAACTGTTCAGTTCAAAATTGAGTAATTTTATAAAAGATTTAAATCGAATAATCGTTTTTTCAGGTTTTGAAATGTCTGTCAATAGCCAATGAAGATTAGAAAGATTTTTGACTCCCATATTCACCAACTTAGAAGCTATAACCTATTGAATTATCTGTCAATAATAAATGAAGATTACAAAGATTTTTGACTCCCATTATGAAAATGAGACACTATCATTTGAGAGTAGGTAAAGCCATTGAAGTGGAATCTATAATTTAAGCAAAAACGTTGACATAAACAAACAACCATGTGGTATTGCTTACCGAAGAAAATTAAGTAGACAGATTTCATGTTGTCGTTCAGCTGTAGTCTCTTCTCTTGCAGATTGGAGAATGACATTAAGGGGGGCTACTCCTCTTTTATACCGGTTGTAGGGTGTAACGCTTCTTAAGTAAAGTTTTCTTTTCCCTTCTTAGAACCTCTCACGCATGGACCAATCGCAGCAATCTCCAGCTCCATACGCGTAGTTCTTCCTTCTTCGATCCAGTTTCAATTCGACAGCCTCAGGTGATAGGTTTTAAGAATATCGAGTTCTCATTACATGCAAACATGCACCCTGTCAAAATCCTTAATGAAAAAAGCATCATATTCATTTATACATAAAAATTAAATATTAACCAATACAAATTAATTAATACAAATAAACCAATATTTCTTTTATATAAATTATTTACGACTTATGTTGTTTTGAATGAATATTGTTTGCAAACTCTTTAATTTAGTTTTTATCCTTCAGAGTGGTTGAGAGTGTATCTAATTATTTATTGATATTTGTAGCAATGAGTAGATAGGCTCATTATTGCTATCACTTTTTTCAATTAGTCATTGCTGTACTCTTGTCAATGAATCAGTATTTTGGCTTAAGTTCATTTGGCTATTCATCGTGGGAAAAAATCGCGTCTAGGTTAGCGTAATAAACAATGCAATAAATTTTTCAAATGGTTTTTATTTCTTTTTCAGTGCATATGAACCAATTAGAATTAGATCATTAAATATTATTTCAGCGAATTTTCAAGTTCAAGAACAAATTACTCGTCGTTTTAAATCTAAAATAGTAAATTATCAAAGATGTACACCAATCGTAGCAATAGAATAAGTTTATAAATAAGAAATAAGGTTTATTCAAAAGATTCAGGCTGTTATTGAATTGTATAGTAATAGTAAATTGTTGATGTTCTCCTTTCCGCAGAAGCTTAAAAACATATGACATACGAATGTGGTATTTATTAGTATCTCATACTATAATTGGTAATTAAAATTTAGTTTCTGAAAAATTATCTCTGGAGTGAAACGAATTAATATTTATGAACTTCAATTTTCTTTTAAAACTTATTCAGGATTAAATTTCATGATGGCTTATCGGCAAATATATATATATATATATATATATATTATTTACGTTTCCCTTGAGTGTCAGTTGAAGAAGAGGAATTCTTCATTGGAAATTACCACTTTTTATGAGAACAGTAAACCATCCACTATCTTTAATCTTAAGCCTATTTGCTTCAGTACATCCTTGATATATGTTCATGTCTAATCGTAAGTCAGACTCACTCCATTACCATTCACAATATAAGTATCTTATGACGAAAAAAAAATATGCGCCATCTGATTACATTAACCTAATCATACACCATAAAGAAAACCTTAAGGAAAACAGTATCATGGAAAACAATCAACTGCAATAACACTTAATTTGGCTTATAATATTATAATAATTAATAATATAATTTATCGTAATCAGAAAAATTGTATTGGCCTCGGATCGAATTAAAATTTATAAATATCTTAGTGATATTTTAAATTTAACTCAAATTAAAACAATTTAGCATTTACTAATCGTAAATTTTCAATACTTTTAAAAATTTAATCAAATATGTTTAATTGATTTTTCAAATATGAAATTACAAATTATCTCTTATTTGATTAGCTTAATTCACAATTAAATATTTTATAATCCAATTTTTAATGTATAATTCAAAAGATTGATTTTTAAAATTTCGATTGAAATATCATATGAGAATTTCAATCAAAAATTTCGACTTAGATTCTACCAATACGATTAGATCATCACCTTTAGAATTATGCGCGGGATATCAGTAATTTAGTAGAAATGTTGCACCTTACTAGGGGTAAGGTCCAAGAGGATCCGGAAACGAAACCTTAAATATCTCCAGTTGGCAAATCTGACGCAGACCATTTGGCCAACTTAACGTAAACAAGATGACAAACCTAACGTTTACAATTTTGCCAACAAAACATGGACCAGTTTCTAACTTAACCGTTTTCCCTTGCCAACGCGAGCAAGTATTTAGCATGGTTTGAAAAACGTAGGTTTAAATTATTTTTAATTGGATATTATCACTCTAAATTTAGTATAATTTGACCTTTATGTATCTTTAAGGTATAACAAGAGAAATCCAAGAAATAAATTCATGTTGTAATATACAAATAAAGGAGTGCAACATTATACATATTCAATATGATATCAAATCTTTAAACTATATTATCTTCCATCAAGGAATTTAGAATTTTCTTGCATTTGTTGGCACATAGTCAGTTTTTATTTTAGTTTCTACATCTAAGTTCAATTCAAAGTAAGTAATTTTTTGTAATAAAGTCTTATTTGGAAGTAAACGAAAGTTGATAAATATTAAAACTTATTACTTGTTAGATATAATAAAAACACAATCAGTATTAGGAATGGATAATGTTTATTTACACAGTATTATTGCCACATTTGGAAATTTTGGATTGTAATTTTAATGAATATATATTCCTTTGATATGTGAACAGTAATGATGGAATGATAAGATGATAAATTATCACAGTCTGTTTACTTAATCCGCCCAGCATTCACCTTTTCTCAGAAGCCTGAATTCTGTAATAAAAATGTTAACGATTTGAGATTCAAAACATGTTTTACAAAAAATTCAAAACAATTTTTCATGTTCTAGCCTTAAATTCACTGATTACGGTAGTGATCGAATTTGAAACGGCTAAATTTCTTCTTTATATCATAAAAATCAAGTTTTTTTAAGATAATTAATAATAAATATGAGTAATAATAATATCTAAAGATGAACTTCAATAATTTAAAGGAAGAATTTTAGCAGGGCTTTGGAACTTTGATAGTTCGCTGCGTAATTTATGTTGATACTATCATTAAATATAAGCAAGATTTATTCATTATATAATATACTGTGTATCCTACCCTAAACTTACCGTTTCCAGGGTTCATGCAATTGTGACTATCCATTTCGCAGTCGACTGAAAATGTTCTCTCTTCTCCAGCGTCATTTATCGCACAAATAGGATCGTAGAGCGTAATACAACCAAAGTTACAATCCCTCCTTGCGGCTACCGCCACACACACCAAGGCAGCTGAATACATCATCCATCGATTAAAACACTTTCAGTAAAAGTATATTAACATACCATTAAAACCTGTTTGTATTAACGCTTACCGAACAACAATACGTAGAGGGATTTCATTGTTGTTTTCTCTTTTATTGAGGATTTAAAGTTTAAAGTGAAGGAGAGTATCCTTCCTCATATATATATATTCCACACCGGATAGAAGAGACCACCAACCCACGTTCCACTTCCTTTCCCGAAACCTGTCTGCAGCAACCAATCGTATACATCTGTTTTCCTCCTCGGAAAAGTTGGTCCTCCCATAATTCCAGTTTCAAAACAGCAGATGGGGTCTGAATGTTGAGTTCAAATCAAAATACGCAACTCTCGCTCCATGAGGAAAATTTTCCGGCGATCCCACTGATTTCTTGGTATATGTATCATTTAATGCGTCAAGTGTTCCTTATCGTTGTGTAAGTATTTCCCCCGTTGTATTAGTTTTTTGAGAGTCCACATTCCTTTCGTATTCATGAATTATTCATTGGTGTTCTTAAGCATCTAATACAATAAAAAAAGCAAAAACTGTATTCCTTGTTATAATGATATCTTGTATCAAGTTGGGACAATATAAAAGTTTGCTATTTGCTTCGATTAGTAGCTTATCCCCTTAATCCATTCTTTGGTGAAAAGTCTTCCTGTCTCCATAAGTATGTTCATACCTTTTAGATAAAAGTTAATAAATCTTCAGTGACTTCGTATTAAAGAACCGACTGTTAAATCTCAACCGCACAAGAAATACGGTGATTGTATTTATAACAACTTAACAAAAAAGTAACTTAAATTATGTAGCTAGTGACATTAAATTTTGATGAAGAAAGACAAAATTAGCGTTGAAAGAATCAATAAAATGCTATTTGTTAATAAGTTCGCCCGTGAAAACGATCTTATATTAAAGTACAGTAGGAGAATTGCAACTTTAATTTTCATTGTTACGTAAAAATACTTTCTGGTAACAAAGAGACCGGATGAAAGTCATAATAAGTAGGATAGCATTAAAGCAGCTATTGTAACGTTAAAAGTCGATTTTAATTTATGAAAAGGATTAATTAAAGAGGCAATTGAGCTGATATTCTCATCTTTGAATTCACTCCTGGATCTTACTTATCTTACTTACCAAGATTCTAATCTTATTACGGGATTGCATTTTGCGATACACGGAACATAACAACCTTCATCTTTATTTTGGTTTCACTTTTCTTATGCTTTCTTTCTTTGCAACCAAAACCATTTAAAAAAATTACGCCAAGGTAAAGCAATTTCCGGAATCAGGTTGATCCACTTAAATGGTTCCAAAAGTGTTCCCATGTCTTAGGAAAAACCTTGAGACTCGTCTGGAAACAGCGATTGGCTACAGTGAAATGGATCGCAAAAAGAAGGAATTCGCATCCACCGCCCACCTTTTTCGCCTTCTGGGTTGTTTTGAAAAGTTGAGACGTTCTATATTTCAACGTTAAGACGAATCTAGAGCTGAAGAATACTGCCATGAAATCCACGATCGTCATTTTCCTCGGTGAGTCATTAAAAATCATACTTTCTGAATCGTTATAAATCTCATTACGTACATTAATGTCTCTGATCATACTGTTCAAGAGGCCAAGGTCATTCGTTTGGAAACTAAGTCTCTGTTATATCTTTGTAAGATATAAGTTATAAGTCTTACAAGTAATTCTCTGTTATAAGTTTATCTCTTTGGAATACATTAATGAAATTAAGCTGCTCCGTTCATATTGTTGAAAATTACCAACACTTGCATTAATTATTATTATTATTACGTTAGTTCTATGGTTTTGTTTCGCTTTTATTGGCTAACAGAAACACTTTAAACAACAGCAATCAACGCTAATGCATTGAAAACAGATTGCAAGTTTCAGGTTCAACCTTTTAGTTAATTAAAATTGTTAAAATGACATAAAACATTTCAATTGTCAACTGATTATGCCAGTAAAACTTTAATAATTTAATAAATGCATTATTATAGAAGATATTACAAATGTCTGCCATTCACATTGTAAAATGCTACTGTGAACAATAGGAACTTATATTGTTACGCGAAATGATTGAAATAATTTGCGAGAATGATGAGAAATTAAATACTCTTATAGCCATTGTATATGATGAGAAATTAAATACTCTTATAGCCATCTTCATGTATTCGGTGGTGGTGCAAGGTGAAGACTGTAGATATCTTTGCATCGCAATCGGAGATCTTGTGTGCGGAGAAAACAAATCAGGAGAGCAGAAAACCTTTTCCAACGACTGTTACCTCTCTTCACACAACTGCTGGAACCCAGATGATCGTAAGTATTCTTTCTACACCTATAACAAATACGTTAATCGTTAATCTATCCAATGGCATACATTTTTGTAGTGTATGTACACAGAGCTAAAATATTTTTATATTACGTTCTATCATTGTAAAGTTTATTTTTATTATTTTATATTTATTTATTTGTTCATATATTATTATTTTTCGCTTATCAATGTATATTTTATTATTTATTTATCATTTCATAGTTTTATTATTTTCTTATTAACTTACAATAATTACATAGAATATGCAATTATTATTTGTGTTGTATTGTAGAACTAGAACCAAATCGAGCAATAATAAATTGGATATTATGATTTAATTAAAATATATGTTGAACAAGCTAAACTTCTAAATTTCATTATGAGTTCAAAATGATTTTCCGTAAATTATAGCTCGTTACATCAGACATGATAATTTTTCGCTTAAATAATCTATACTATTTAATTTTCTTAAAAAATTAGATGACTAATATTTGACTGAAATGGTTTGATTCAATATAATCTTCTTTCAGAGTATGAGCTAATCAAGGAGGGACATTGCTGAGGAATCTACAGTTGATAATACAACCATGGACATTTTATCATCCATCATCCCTTCTGCTCAATTAAAAGTAATATCAAAAATAACTCGTAAAATTAATACATATAAATATTGTACTAATATCCTGCACTCTAAAGTTCATTTTTGTAAACGTGTACTGATAGAATTTTATTTGATATATGGTGTCAATAAACAGTAATATAATATAATAAAAAGTTACTTGCTTATCAAACTGCTATGTTATGAAGTTCGCTGTATTGTGAAATAACTTCAAGGTGTAGAAAGAATTGTCATCAAATATATATTTAGTGAATTGTTTAATGCTTAACACCTTCATCGAACGAATGTCTAATTGTAACCATGATGGAAAATAATTGAATACATTTCCCTTATATTTTATATTATCTCATGTTTTGATCTACTATGGCATACAATCATAAAGGTTCTTTTTTGTAGCAAATAAAATATCACAGCTATTACTCGCATCTAGAGAATCATCACAGCTGCCGCTGAAAAAATCTGTACCTTGGAAGTAGTAGTTTCTTCACGCAGACAAAGTAGCATTTGTCTTGGTGACCCAGAAATGGAAAATAATTGGACAAAGTAGCATTTGTCTTGGTGACCCAGAAATGGAAAATAGTTGGATGCTGTAATCTTAATTCCGTCACGCAGTGTACTCACCCCGACTTGTATGATTCAGTGTGCATCATTAGATGGAAATTCCGAGGGGAAAACCAGCCCTTCACGAAGTATGGATGGAGGGCGTGATTGGATGAAAAGGAAGGAAGTAAATAGTCACTCCTTTCTCACTTCCGGTATTTTTCGCATTTAAAAGGGAGGGAAGATGTTCAAAGAACCATTCTTTCTCGGTAGATAAAGGAAAGGAAAATGAGACCCATCTTTATCGTTCTCTTTGGTAAGTGAAAGAGCTTTACATACATAATACTCTTGCGTGGGATGTTACTTTACTTTTAATATATCCATATAATCCATAGCATGGAACGGACTTCATTCCTTCAATTTTTACGACCCATCTTTAATGACCGAAAACTTCTCACCAATAGAAATCTAAATACATCATTCTATTATTATTTTTCTACGTCAATCAAGGAATTGAATTCACCGATTGATGAAAATGTAACCTCTTATTAGTTAAGCTTTAAACTTTATTTTCAATTCATTTATGGTTACGTGACTTTAAGTTAAACAAGGCAAAATGGGTTTTAGAACACGAGAGGTGTATCCTATTGTAGAATATAAAAGTATGAAAGTTTCCTGCACTGGATTAGCTTAGTTTTTCATTTATCGCTGACATTTATCGTACTCTTTATCGCCTCTATCACTTGAAATGACTTCTTAGCTCACCCTCAATGTAGTATTATAAAGTTGCTATGGCGATAAATAATTTCGTTTCATTTATTTATTTACGTTATAGTCGCTGTTTGTCTCTAAGACTGGTGGTAACATCACAAAATGTCACATTTATAATTATATAAACACAGAGGGTGGTAAACAACCATGTATCATGCGATTCAAATTATGTAAATTCATAGATCGAAACAATTTTTTGCAGCGGCCTTGGTTGGCATTGCAGTAGCCCAAAGAAAGGAGTGTGATTTTGCTTGCCCCGACGTGGAGGATCCAGTTTGCGGTGAAAACGATGCAGGTGATAAGAAAACGTTCCCTAACGATTGCATCATGGCTTCTATGAACTGCCGAAACCCGAAGGATTGTGAGTATTGTTGGAAGGAAATGGTAGTTCACAGTACATTTTTTACGTTTAACATTTCTCCCTTTTAAAACATTAAAAGATGCCTTTAAATAGACTTATTACCCGTAAACTTACGTTTAGAATACCAAGAAGTGGTTTATTTGTTCCACTCAAACGTAGTATTTTAATTTATTTATTTCAGTATTCCTACTCGTAAAACTCCGTTTCATTTAGGACATAAGATTTTAGTTTGAATGATTTTTTCCTTGAACAATACACGATAAACTTTGAATTGTTATATGTAAGTCGGTTTGATAAATGATTTATAAATATATACGATAATGTTGATTTGAATCATGTCTTTTTCTTTGCAGCGTACTTTATAATAAAAGAAGAAGCATGCTGATGAACCACGTCTACAAATGCATTTGAGCCTGTGATTATGTTACCATAAATCTTTTATATTTTTGTACTGTTTCCAATAAACTTTTTTGACAAAATTTATTCTTTTTTATTTTAAAAGTTTTTTCAAATGTTCTATGGAATGATTTTCTTTCCAAATGAGAATTAAATATTATCTCTGACACGACCATACTCATAAACGACTTGTCAAAGCATGAAAATAATTTCTAAGCAACAAAACAATAAAAATATCAATCGTAATAAGATAATATAAATTATAAGAATAGTTTGAAAGTTGAAGAGATAAGTTTAGTTTATAAAACTCATGCGTATGATTTGGATTGATGCATTAGCAAATATATATCTGGAAAATGTTGAAATATGTATTCCTATGAATCGATATCCCGTTTATTCCGGTGACGCAATAAACCTATTCCGAGAAATACAGATATCGGACCTTCCTCAACTCTTTATCAACCATATTCACATTATTCATTTATTTGAAGTAATAGATCCCCACCGATCAATTTGGGATGAGTAACTAACGGAAATATGGAAGAACTAGAACCAACACAGCCAATATTGAGGTGATAGACACCTACTTACTTCTTTATGTTGACTTAAAATTGAAGAAAATTTGAATCTAAAATTAAAAGAAAACTCCGATGATTTTCACGTTAGACTCCCCTCACGAAAATTGGATTGGAAGAAAACTATGTTTGTGTTAAAGATTCTAAAAAATCCGTAGATTTATATTTATCAAATCGATTCTGTGGTGTTCTACGGTTAATTCTCTCTCATTTATCGCAGCATAATTAATTAATTAATTTCTAATTCATCTAATAAAGAATTTATCATGACTTGAGATGATCCACTACACTTGACATAAAATATAAAGTGTGATTTAACCACTGTGGCTGCATTTAGTCTTTTAAACAGAATAAATGAATAAAAATTGATTTTTTACTTACGATTTCTCTTCTGGCACAGCCCCGATGATCTAATAATTACGGCACAAGTCAATTCTAAGAAATAAAAATATACTCTTCATTGAAATTGATATCATTACATGTTTCCTGAGAAATAATTTCTGATGTTATCAAACCTCACATCCGTTCCTGTCATATCCTTGCATTACAGTCCGAGACCATTATTACTGCATGCTTAAATAGAAACATTGAATTATGGGCCAAGTGAATTGGTGGAGATAAACACATCCTCGTTCATGTGATAATAGTATCTAGAAAAAATTGCCCGAATCAATCGAAAGTTGCAGTACGTTCTGCAATAAGTGGCTTTGTTTTCACGAAACTAGCTAACCCGCTCCAGAACAGATAGTATTGGATGCACGTGGAAATTTTTCCCTTCGTTATCTGCGGGAAATATACGTAACTTTTATGGCGACCACTTCCGTACTTTACGGATGAAGGGCGATTCTAGCGTAATTGTACAACTCTGCAAAATTGTCATTTATTTCATTCGTTTAATCAGTTGCTATCAAACAAAGTTTCCAAGTAAACATGTTGGGAGGCTTTTTATGACAAAAGAAAGACGATGCACAGGAAATATTAAGATAAAACTTTTTAAACACCCAATAATGATGTTGCAGGCACGGTAAATAAATAGAATAAAAATCAGTTTGTAAGGCTATCACTTTATTTCTTAATTTCTTTATTTCATAACTAATTTCTTTTTTATTATTACGACTGAATGCATTTCATATCAATATATAAATGATCAAATACAAGGGAATTAAAGGTCTTTCAAATATGATTTATTAGCTTATTTTGAAATATAACATTACATTTAATCGTGAACAGTTGGTAAAATCTGCAATAATAGTAATGGGAGAAGGATTTTGGATGGAATTCTAAAATAAATATGTAAGCAAAAATGCAATTCTGCATTACTGCAAGTAAAGCACATTCTAATACAAAGTGCCGATTTCGTAATGTAAGTTTGCCCAAACACGATCATCAAATATTTACAAGTATTAAATTTAAAAAAACGTACCTCCAAATATAAGGATTTAAGAGGCTGTATTTGTGAGGTTATTCCGACATTGAACATGGGATTGTTAAATAAATAAACTATATTGGTCTCTCACTTCTGATAAAATAAGACTCGTGTATGCAATGCTGTTTACTTAGAAATGAATCTCAAGCACAGCCAAAAAAATTAATAGGGTTCACGTGTTCTTACAAGATTAAAAAGGGATATCTGTAGAGAATGGAAACAATTTAATATATAACCAAAAAATAAATAAATATAAAAGTAGCTTGCATTATTAACGAAATATACATGTAACATTTCTTCATACAGTTCTTCTTGGACGTATAGATACATATACGATGGGTTCTCACCCTTAAACATAAATAGAAGTACTGTATTTGACGGCATATAAGACGCACCCTCATTAAGCTATCCACAAACAAGGAAAAAGAGTTTAAATAGTCCGTAAGAGAGTGCGGTACCACAACAACATAAAAACTTACTACTGCACTATTTCCATACAATTTAACACTCCTAGTTTATACTGAATGATGTGGCTTAATCTCTTGTTTCCTTAATTATCATTTCCGAGGGTATTTTTTAAACAAATAGTTCTAAGCAGCGATACCAATACCTTCATATATAAGACGCGGGTAAATTTTTTTAGAACTAATTTAGGAAAAAAGGTGCGCATATCTTATATGCCGTCAAATACGGTGATTCGATCTTCATGTCATGAGAAAACTGAACGAAAATATGCTCTTCCTACATACCATGAGTACATTTCACAAAAATTTCACTCAAGTTCTCATCGGGGCTTGAAACATTAAAATGGCAAAAATATCCGAGTGGATTTTCAGACTTTGGAATATCAGGAATTAGAGGGAAATCTCTTACGTGTTATTTCAACACATTTAACTATTTTCTACAAAAATATAAACTCTTCTTTTGAACTGACTCGTACAACGCAGTAGCCATACGTACTTATGTAATTCATATTTCCTCACACAGAGATAATTCAAAATCTCACTCCAGTGGATAACAAAAACTCGATAAACAATTCACTGTCTCGGCTTTCAGAAATTAAATTTAGATAACCGGAATATAATTCAAAAATATCAGTGAGGCGAATACTCGCGAAGTCCGAGAACTTCCGGCATTTTTCACTGCTTTCGTTTCAGATTATTTCTCATTTCCTTTCGAAGATACTAATATTCTTACGTTAACGGCTTAACACAGACGGAGAGGTGGCATCCGGTCGCCAAAAATATTAGCGATAAGTACGAGAAATACCTTTTCTCCCTTATTCAGGGCTCGATTCCAACGCCAACCAATTTGTCTGTCAGATACAAGAATTTGTCGAACCACCTGTTGATATTTATACCCTCGTTATCAATGTGCCATTCTGAAAAGGAGATCTACTGTCCCATGCTATTTTTTTAAATTTCCCTCCATATATAAGCTTATATGAGACGGTGGGCAACGAGTATTCTTAGTGATGCAAGCTTCCAAAGTTGCCATGGGTTACACCTTCCATCTCCTGTTACTCGGTGAGTGGACGATGTATCGAATTTGCCGTGATGGTAACGATGGGAATGCAAGTGGGCTCCGAAAGTACTGACTTCTGCATTTGGATTCGCTGGACTATCAGTGTTTTATTTTCAGTGCACCATCAGCCCTATTCAGAACCTGTGCCATGCTTCCATTGCTTGGGAAAAGTGCTTACGTTAAACTATGATCTGTGTAGAAAGGTCGATGTATTTGTCGCTAGTTGAGTGCGTAAGGAAAGATTATGGTTAACTAATACGTCACGAAGTTAAATGCGGAGCGGAGAGAATGAGAAAGATTTATTACGATCGAAGTAAAAAGTAATTTGTGTTTTAAAAGTTGACATTACTATCTACTGCGTGAGATTCGGGTAAAAATTCTCGATTCAATAAGTAATCAGCGTAAAAAATTAAGTGTTTAACAAATCATGCACAGAAATCGCAAAAGCCGTTTCTATATTAATAGGAGGAAAAATAATTTCTTATCCTAGATAATAAGTAATTTTTCTTCGTGAATTTACGCATGTCCGTTAGGATAAACGGAATGAAAGTTCTATTAATACAGCCCCTCTTAAATAGTGTATCAACTAATTTATTGCTATTTCCTAATGTTTACAGTTATAGCCTTGGCTGCTTCTACACCTCTTGTAGAAAGGGAAATGAAGAGTTCCAATAAAACCTGCAGTGAAACCTGTCCATTCATCTACAGTCCTCTATGTAGTTGGAATAGGCTTAACGATATAAGGACCTTCCCTAACAAATGTGTACTCAAGTCACATAACTGCTTGCACCCAGATAATAGTAAGTTTAAAAAAAAAACAGAAATTGATTTTTAATCATGAAGAGATTTTCTAATATGTTGTGTATTTGGATTTTCTTAACGTATTATTTTTATTTTCAAAGTAAAATGTCAGTTTTGAACTTCGACAAAGTTAAAAGAGTAAACTCGTATAAATAGATACAAAGATACAAAATAAAATTAGTTGAAGTATATTTATGGATATATAATCATGCATTATAAAGAAAACGACAATTTTTCATTCATGTTTTTTGGTAGAAACACCCTCTTTCCCTCTTGTTTTCACGCCGTTTAATGACTATGAATATCTAACTAGTGCACTTTAAAATAATCAATTGTTTTGCACATAAATACCACAATAATAAAAATTATACTCTTCTTAATATTTCTTTTCGTCTTTTCCAGAATTCATCGTCTTATTTAACCTGGAGTGCAACAAGTTTTTCCAGCTAGCAGACGAATTCCTTTCCTCAAAAGACCCTTAACTTCATTCCCCGTTGGTGAATTAAGGTGACTGCATTATCACGCGTGTCATTATCATGACGTATGTTAAGTGACAATTTTAACCACTCCCCGTAAGGAGCATCGTTTCCTTCATCCTTCGAGTAAGATATCGTGCACAGTGTGTTATTTGCTATTTGTCCGTCCATTAAGTAAGATCCAGATCGATTCTCCATGCTATTATTTAGAGAATACAACTTTCTCAGAATACGACAGAGATTGCCTTGCAAGGTCAACAGTTTTGAAGAAGATAACTATGGGTTATTTATAATAACCTTTTTGTATCACATGTCAGTGAGTTAGGTAACCTCCTAAGATAACCTTCCAGATTTAAGTTTTTATTTACATGTCTCTACAAGCAATTAAAACGAGTAATTCTAAATTCTTACTTCTCCACCTCCTTCAGTGAATTCATAAACATTTTGAAATATAGCTTGAATACTCAAATTTTAAAAACACTTAATTAATTTTAGATTCGAAACACTTTAATTTATCTCTGATATTATGTATTATTAATTAGGGGCTAACGAGGAGAATTTTTTCTGATTCTTTGTATTTGGAGTATATATAAAGAAAAGATTGGTAATAAGGGTTTTCTTTTAGGACAAAACAATTATAAATCTTATGCTGTAAAAGGTAGGACGATTAAATTATTTTTTATCAGAACAATGATTTTGATCTCAGAAATTGGTGCTAACTCCTACCATGCAGTTTATGTAAAATTTTCCGTCATTGGATGAAATAAGAAAAACATTTAAAAAGCACATTTTGGATGATTTTTTATATTTATGAAATATACACGAAAAAAAATTATTGAAACATTGAATTGTTTTAAAAAAGAACTCGAGAACTAAGCATAGAGATAGCATTTTGTCTTAGTTCATATGGAGATGTGTCTGTGTTGGTTTAGAATTATAAGCAATCTTTACTGTGTAAATACTTGAGATGAATAGCAATGTTGACTAATTGTAAAACATCTCATTTATGTGGAATGTGTTTAATATTGGATGGACTGGATTATTTTTTAATTTTTGTACAAAGAATAAACCTTTTTGTTGTTTAATGAACTTTATTTTTGGAAGAATTTCCTACCAATATATTAACCCAAAACATTTTACATTTAGTTTCTAATTAATACAATGTTAAGATTGTTTTGATTTTCATGATTTGCATTATAGTGGAATTATAATTAATTAATTGTATGATATTGAAGGAATTTATACATTTCCATTAAAATGATTTCCTTGAATATATTGAATCAGAATAAACTATTTTATGTAATTAGTTTTTCCATGATCTGCCAAAAAATTCTAACAGGCGAATTTTTGTGTATTTCTATTCATATATGTAAACGTATTCATAATGTAAATATCACAGTTTTCTTTGATGCTTAAAAATTAACTCAAGCTTTCAATCCTCCCGTCAAATAAGTTTGGAAATCTGTAAAAGATAAAATACTAAATTAGTTGTTACATAAGTGCTTCAGAAAGCAACCGAGGATTACTTCAATATCATTTTTGTTTTTTATTTATACCTAATTATTTTTGAGAGATCAAAAAATTGAATTCAACAAGAGAAATATTGATCAATGAAAGAGACTCACAGATTTCAGGATTTGGAGATGTGCCTTTGTTTTTGCACAGTACAGAATAGCCTCCATTTGGACTGACAACCTCAAAGAAGGGCACTGGAGGTAAACTAGAAGTTTTGATATCTTCAGCTGGCAGATCTCCCATTACAAAGCTACAGGAGAAGATGCTGAGTGCTGCAAAGATGAAAAATGTAGAGTTTTTAATCTATAATTTATGAATATCATATACCATAAGGATACATGTCATCTCTCTATTTTTAATAACCACTATATAAGTATTCAAATTATATATTAAATTATCATGGTGATAAGAAAATCAACTATCCAGGAACATCTAAAGGTCCATACATAAGTCAAGAATATAATTAGAGTTTTTCTCTAAAATCTATTATGATAATTTCAGTAGACTAGAGTAAATAAAAAATAGATATGATTAACTTAATTGATATATTTTGAGGAGATTCTTAATCCCCAAACTACCACCCATTTTTTGATGTTACAGAAGCTTGCTACATTCTGTATTCCTATGTTTTCCTATCAATTAGCAAAAAAGATTAAAACTAAATGCTTATGAAGTCTTATGAATAGTTAAATGACTTTCATTAAAATGTTTTCATCTAACTTGACCAATGGGCCTCTTATAATTTTCCTTCCCAACAAAAAGAAATTAAAAACAATAGGTAATAATATTGTGTACCAACCTATCAAAGGAATGAGGAGTGACTTCATGTTGTCCACTGTTCATAATGCCAGATTGGTCATTATGTCACTCTTATATAGGAAGAAGTTTTCAGTTGATGACCCTCTACTGTCCATGGTGAAAATTTAGGCCTTCAAAGACAAAGTAAAATATATGTGATGAAGGTATTCACCTTAAAAACCTTACAACATAACCTTGACTTTATCTTTAATTGATGACAGATGTAAAAGGAAACTGGCATTCAATGAGAAAGTACAAATTTGTGATCTTAAGAAAGAGAAGATCTAATTAGGAGGTAAGTATTTCTACAGAAGCTGGTCATAGTCAGAAAAAAATAGAAATTCCAATGATTTCAGATAGAATATCCCAATATGATTAAAATAATAAGAAATATATTTTATCACATCTCAAAGTTTTCAGATTCACCTTTATGAAATATTTTTTCCGTTAATAAATTGTCTGATGAAAGTAGGCTTTGATTAATTTTTACTCAGACATTTTGAATTATTATGACTAATTATTAAATTTATGTTATCAGAAATTTTGTGACAATTGAAGAAATATTTTCTTGTGGTTTTTTTTATTGATAAATGAGTGAATGTTCATAGAAGGCTAATAATAGCTATAAATTTCAAGTTTAATTTTAATCTTAGTTAACTATTTTTTATATCATTCACAAATTTTCTCTGGAATTCATTATCATATTTAAGGAATTCATGTTTCCCATCATAAGTTCTTAGATTTCTCCATTATACATTTCATTTTCATTTTATTTTCAACAAAGAGTAGAAAAATTGACCATTTTTTAAAAGTAAGGTGAAAGGTGATCCAAAAAATAAAGTTCCTGATAAAAGCAAATTTTTGAGATGTCAGCAGATTCCATGCTTCATGATTCAAAAGAAAGCTGCTAGCTCAGCAATGCCAACTAGAAGACTGTCCATCATTGCACTTTTACTTTATCGTTCCTTGAATATTTGTTTTATAAACATCTTAGGTGGTAGGAAAACATTTATAGGATTGAAGGTCATCTTTAGAATTACATCAATAAAAACTCAGACTTTTGTGTAATAATATCCAGTTAGAATAATGAAAAGCTACTGAAAGTGGGAGCATCACTTTTGAACCCTTTATCTTAATTCGAATATGATCCTGAAAAAGTTGAAGACGAAGTTTAACAAGTATGCTTTCCCTAAATACAGGATGACTAATTTATTATTTGCTTAATGAAGTGATTAAACAAAAAGAGCTATGAATATTATAATATGAAAGCAATTTTTAATGTTGATTTATTTTTATTTAAAATACATGCAAGTTGGAATGAATTATAAAACACCTTATCCTTTTCAAATCTTTTAAAATTATTGATGAGGTTACATTGCAAGTTTCTTCTAAATGATTGGTGGATAAATATTTTGTAATTAAATTATAGTAAATTGTGAACATCTTCTAGTTCATTATTCTAAATAAAGTATACCCTTTGTGAGATAATGGAAGATTAAAACTTGAATATTTAATTACAAAAAATCCTTAAACCAATAAATAAAGTAAATAAACATTAAATAAAATATAATCTAAAGTCATGATCTAATATAGTTGTGAGAAGTTGTGAAATTCTGAATTGCCATTGTGATATCAAAATTGCCTCACATTAGAGATATGGGGATCTTAGGTGGTATATAATGAATGCAAAATATCTCAGAATCCTCTCATGCTAACTTAAGATCAAAATGCAGGCACTACAGATTTTAGTAGGTGAGTTTCTTAAAATATTATAGTAGAACAGAATCACTTACAATTTTGAAATGTACAAATATTAAAGTTGAGGAAAATTCTACTTGGAAATTTCATTTGGAGTGAAATCCATTTAAAATCAATTGAGGATATTGAGGGTTTAAGTTGGTGTAAAATAAACTTTCCTCAAATATATGAGTTTATTCTTTATATAGACAGTTTAATATAATTTACTCGTTTTCTATAAAGTAGTACATAAATGCAGAACTATTCTTTACATTGAATAAAAACATTAGAATAAGGAATAAACTTTCCTCTGAATCTGAAAAATCATTATTCTTTGGACAAATGACTCCGTAAACATTTCTAATACATTATTAACCCCACTGTTGCTCCTCCTCAGTGGTCTTTGCGACCATAAACATCATTTCAGGGACATCTGTATGTGAGGTCCTTTGTACTGCTGATTATAATCCTGTTTGTGCTATTGACTGCAATGGAAATAAGAGGACATTCGATAACTCCTGCAATTTGGAAGCTTACAACTGTAGAAATCCTGAGAATAGTAAGTGGATTCGAAAAAATATTTCTTTGTTGATCAATATTAATTTTCTAGATACCATGTCTTATTTCATGCTTTCAACTTATGATTGAATTTAGAGCAAACCTGTTTCCCTTCATTCCATGCATTAGTAAGCATGGAAAGGGTATTAAATAAATACCTTTTGTGAATCTTATATTGTGCTTCTTGATTCTATTGCAATCACCTGCCAAACTGCATCGTAAAGAGGGAGAATTCGGCTCAAATCTCATTGATATCACTTGCGAGTGTGATTTTCATATTCTCTCTCTAACGTACTGTAAGAGTAAATCAGTCATCAACTTTTCTTTCATTTCAATTGTCAAGATAGCCCTTGATTTCATCGCTATTTCGCACATTTCAACATTTATAATCAGCAGAATTTCGTACAGATTAATTGAAATATTAGGCTATAATTTACTTTCTTTATTATGATACCTAAATTATATTATAACAAAGTTAAATTCAAATAAAAATTATTGACTAAAATTATGGCTTATTGCCGCACAAAAATTTCAGATTTCATATTTTTCCCAACTTCAAAATAAGTATAAGTTTAATCTGTTGTTACCAAAAAATACGCTAATTTGATATTAATACTTAATTTCATTCCTTTTCCAGAATACCGATTTCTCTGCCAAGGCAAATGTCAAAATGAAGTATATGCAACTATAACCTTTGGACGATGTTTCAGGTAGTTTGACATGTAGATGCAGATTCCAAGAGGATGAAATGGTGCAACACACCAGCATATTTTAATTAAATCCTCATTGTAATAATATTGTATCTTAATGTGAATTGATTAAAACAATATAGCCATAACAGGTGTGTTATTATTCTTATTATCTTCCTCTAATTAGTGTATTTTTGTTTCTTTCTATGCTCTGAATCGAGAAAGATAGTTTATGTTTTTTCTCATTAATTCTTCCTCCCACGGATTAGTAATGGATACTAAAATTTAAGTACTATGCCCACAGATATGAATATAGATGAGACTTCAATAATTTTAAACTCTAATAAAGGAGTAAAATACATGTACCAACGATGAAGAATGGATGTGTTGCAGAGAATGAAACAAAATTGAAAATAATAGACTATGATTACATACATTTGATAAAATTCGAAGATGATTTAGAAGAAAGCTCTCACGAAAGAATATCTGCCAATAGACATCAGGTGAAATATGACGAAGTTTAAATAAACAAATATTAATTGGGTGTTCTATTTGACAAGAAAGGCATATAATTTTGCGAAATTTAATGATTGATATGGCTATCAACAGTTTTAACACAATTTCCAAGCTACAGAGGCACAGATAATGTATAGGTTTGCATCATAATTTTACGTGACCATCGGAGCTCTTAACTCGAAACAAATGCTAGTATTTCGCCATTATTATTTTACGTATACATTTAGCTCCTTGAAACCTATATATACTGTAAAAATATCAATATAAGATTATTTGAAGACAAAATTAAAATCATCATGTCTTGCTTAGGAATTCTATTGAGTGAGTGACAAAACCGTACAAGTTAATCGAACTTTATAGATGTTTTTGAGTAAAATAATTTAGGACCTTTAATTATTACGGACGTACTACTTACTGCCTTGTCAATTAATTACCTATCTTTTTTGGAACTTCTAGAGTCGTTTGAATACCATTGCATGAAGTTACCATAGTAACTTTTCTATAAATTAGATGAATAATTAAGAAAATGAAAATTCCTTTACAGTTGTAGCGAGTGTGGTTGCATGCTCGCAAAGCGTAGATGCAAACTGTGCTGGAATTAGCTGCTTAGCTGTATATGATCCAGTATGCGCCACCGATTGTTTTGGAAACCGAAAGACATTTAGTAACGAATGCGAGCTGAAAGTATACAACTGTTTTAAACCACCCAACGAACGTACGTATAGATTTTAATTTCGATAATTATTTTGTGAAATTAATCAGCTTAATAAATATGACTTCTCTATAATGATCGAGGTCAAACAAACATGGTTTTGAACTTGGTCATGAGTGAGTAACAATTTGTTTATTGCTCTTAATTAACTTTAAACATCCGACATTGTAGACTTTTATTTCATTCTTCCAAAACTTTAACAACTAAGGTACTAAACTTAAAATTAGTTACATTGTAAAATTTTGCTTCTTCTTGAAAAGATTATAATAATTAATTTTATTCGTTTTGCAGAGTACCTGAATCCAGTTCCTGGTGACTGCAACAATTTATCCGTGTGCCAATACTTCCAATATATTCAGTATCTTCAATATCTGGCTCAATCTCGTGGACAACCTTTTCATTGTTAAATATAGAACATAACGGAGCTTTAAATTGCTCATCATGTTTAACTTTTACTTGATTCAAGAAATTTATGCAATTAAATTCAGAAGAAATGTAAATTTACAATTATATCTTTCGAATACAAATAATTTCCATATTAATCTAGTCGTAAATTGAGTTTGATAAGTGGTGATATCTTTAGAATAAAATTTGTATTGTCAGGAGCTAGTATTGAGTTTTGAAAACGGATGTGTGAATAAAATAAAATATTTGACACCGAAATCAAATGTCTTTAATTATTATCTTTTCTACACGTACCTTCATCGAACAATTATTATACTGACAGTAACATTTTCATATTTAATGGCCACAGTTTTGAGTTTATTAATTTTGAGTGAATTCTGATTGACAGTATGTGTTATTTCTCTAAACTATCTATTGTGAATTATTGTAAACTATAATTTAAATAAAAATGGTTAAATATAGATCATGCTCCAAATATATAAATATATACATAGCAATGATATCAAATAGCGTGATCAATTTCATAAGAGACGCAGGAAGATATTGCATCACTAAAGCAACAGCAATGCTAGAAGGGAGTTCCATTTTCTTTCTCAACTTCCAGGGACAATGATCTTTCCTATATTTGCTTTCTACCCCTACGTGACATTTATCTCTCTTCTTTCAAACAACTGCAGCAAGCTCACCCGTTTTGTTTCAACTCCTTTTTTCACTTCTTTAAAACCTATAAATAGTTCACGAAATAAAGATAAACAATTCATTTGAACGCCGTAGACAGGAAGTAAGATGTCCTCCTTTGGAATTCTATTTAGTGAGTAAAAAACATATTCTATCTCAATTATCCAATATAAAAGTCTTTTTGATTCAATTTTATTCAGATAATTCCCAATTTCTTTCAAGCAAACGTAATATTCATAATTTAATTTTCAACAATCGCCTCCAATTGTTGGGATTAGAGGTTCTAATTGGTTCTGTTGATTACTTATCATTCCCAAAGAAATAAACTAACAAAAATAATGGATGATAACTCTCTCCAGTCGTGGCGTGTCTAGTGGCCCATTCGACTCAATCCGAGCCTATCGATTGTGGATTAATCGATTGCATAGAGGTATACGACCCTGTGTGTGCAACTGACTGTGATGGCAATCAAAAGACTTTTGGAAATGAATGCGAGCTATCCGTCCATAACTGTTTCAATCCAACGCATCGTGAGTGCTATGAGGTATTCTTATTAATAAATGTAAATGAGCAAAGACAATTTTGGTTGAATATATCCCATTCTCCTTGAATTTATTATTGAAATACAACGTGTGTATAGTGTAATGACCGTTAGTTTTAAGAGTGTATTACATATAGTATTTTAATTTATTGAATCCTATTTGCAGAGTATCTTAACCCCGTTCCTGGAGAGTGCAGTTCTTCCAATGTTTGCCAATACGCTCAATACATTCAGTATCTTCTACATCTGGCTCAATCCAATCAACCACCGCGTTATTGCTAGATAGACATTATTATCTGGCTGTGTATTGTATAAATAATAACTTAGCAACAGAATAAAGAATGAACTTATAACAGAAACATTCATAAAGACTTTCCATTTCTCAAAGTCGTTTATGCTGAGATCCTTGGGTCATTTAAATTTGATGAAAGAATGAATATTCTGTAACAAAATATTTACAGCCAAAGATAAACGCTTTGTAAAGATATATCTTTCAAAATGCTTATGCGAAAGCTTGCAAATCACGCAAATTTGTCTTTTTTTAATAATAAAGAAATAATAAAATCAAGTAACGCTACGAATACATAAATCTCTAGTCTATTTACGACGCAATTTATGAATAATTTCGAGTTAACCGAAAAAAATTGTTGAGACTGAATTGATACTGGGAGAGATATCATTGCAACGTGCTTTTAGTTTTTTCTATGCAATTGCTAACTTATTAAGTAAGCTAATCCTTGCACCCTAAGATAAATTTCAGTCCCCTTTTTATATCAGTGTAAATTTCGCGTTGATTTAAAGTATAGACTGTCTTCTTAGAGTTTATTTGTCATTTATCAATATTCGTTGTACAATTTTTTCATAATTTTTATTTATTACAATTATGTAAAGGCCCAAATCGAGTCGGGATCCGCTCAGGGAGCAAAAAGGGAACAGAAATAAAACGAAGTCCTTGCTTCCAATACAGGACTTTATTTCGGCACTACTGCCTTCCTCGCGTTCCTCTTACCAACTGCCACTGCCCTCCAAAATCCCCCAAAAGGAGAGAGAAGAGATTGGATAGGAATATCGTTGCATTTTAAAGAATAAACAAAAGAGAAAACGAGTCATCGGAAAAAGAGAAGAATTCAATTACCATCCATCACATTAAGTTTGTTTATATGCCAGAGACACTACAGAAGAAGAAGATAGAAGGATAGGGATGGGGTAAGGGTGAAGTGGTGTTTACAAGAAAAAGCGTGAGAAGAAAAAGGTCATCGCCACTGAAAAGGGTCCTCGGAAACGAAGAGTGCCCTTAAATACTTACAATTAGTTATTTTTCATAACTCCTTTCTCGGAGTGAAAAAGATCGAGCTATCGTGCTCTCGATTGCTCCTACTTCGACGCTCGGTGTTGTTTACACGCAAGAGTTTTTAGGATGGTCTGTGGATGGGAGAATCGTTCTGGTAAGGGAAATAATTTTCCTTTTTTCTTAATGAATTTATAGATTTTGATTTATCGTATCAGGCCTATGTGATGTAGATTCACTACGATATTCGTAATCATTTCAATTTATTGTGATTAACTCTCAATATAGTATGCCAAAAGGATATCTACTGTTTTAATTGCACAATTTTTTTTGGACGCTAACAGTCAGTCCCTTTGTTACCTTGCAATTGCTTTCCTTTTTCTTACCTCCACTATGCAATACATGCCCTCTGCTATTATGCACCACAGATGGATGAGTTTCTGCTTCTTCAAAGCATACCCCCTCCATCTTGATCCCTTTCTCCCAGCTCTTCCTTCACTTCAACAACCTCACACTTTTCGTTCTTGTTTATTTTCATTCCATACCAACTACACTTTGTGTTTAGGTCTTCCAACATTCTTTTATAAACTTCTTTCTCTCCAGCCTACACTGCCACATCTTCTGTAAATCACTTATAATCTATAATCTTCTCCATCCTAGACTTACACCTCATAGAATTCTTTGATTATTTCTGCTCATTAGACATGGAATAATATTGGGGATATCCTGCATCCTTGTATTACACTTCTTTTGAATACCATCTCTTCTGTCATCTCTCCTCCTATCCTCTTATATTAGTTTTTGTCTGACCATGGTAAGGAATGTGTGTGTTAAATAAATATAAGAATGGTCTTACCAGACCAAATTTTACCACAAATTAATGAAAGCATATTATTATTATCCTCACTCTTTCCAACAGTTCTAAATATAGGTCTTTAATCATTCTACTCTCTTTCAGATCAATTGATCTTCTTCTTCTTAATATCTCCAGCAGTTTGTCGTTTCTTACTTAGTCAAAACCCATCTCTAGATCTATAAAAGCTATTTAAATTCTTCTCAGTCTATCTCTCTCCAATTATTTTTATCAGCCCTATGACATTGTATGTTCACAGTATTATTTTTGCCATTTGGGATATTGGGTTTATTGTTCGCTGTTCTTCACATTTCTTGCTGTTTTCCTTTTTTTATTGGCATCAATGCTGTTAATATCTCTTTCATTATGTCTTTTGAGAAGATAAAAAATTTTATTAATCATTATGTATGGATATTTAATACCTCAAAATATAGAAGTGTTTTTCTGCATCAACATATTAACTTTATAAAATTGTTTGAAACTCTCATTTCCTTCTATTATATGTAGCCATTTATCTGATGAATGTGTTTAATCAATTATGTGATGAAAATCAACAGTTTAATTTTAAGATTCATAATTTTCTGTTCTTTTTCAAATTCTAATAGGCTAAGTAGGATCTTTAATTCTCAACTCTAGTTGCATTTTAATAACTAGGTCTTAATAATGTTGATGCAACTGAGATTTTATTTATTGAAATTTACTTTATATGCCTCATTGCTCCTCCCTTGAGTGAGTATTTGTGATTGAGAGTTATTGATTTCTATCTTTAAATTCTTCCTCTACATTTATGGATGAGTTTTTCTCCTTCAGTCATATGAATTCAGCTAATGTATTTCTCTCAAGTATGAGAATATATTTCATTTATTGCAAAATATTATATATCTTTATTGTAAATCCATGTTTCATCACTATATAACTTATTATCAACAACATTTAGTGTTTTTATTAGTTTCATGATCTTATATCATATTTTAAAAATAATACTTCATAATTCAGTACTAAACTAGAAATTGGTTTAGCCTGACCCTGATTATGATAGTGGAAATAAGGCATACATAAACATATTGTGTGGATACTACTGAATATATATTTTTATCTTTATGTTCCACAAATGAAGGTTCCACGAGATTAAATCATTAAATATACTTAGAAAAAGTTTAAATCTGACTATAAAGTTATACCTATAATCCTGATATCTTTCTGTATAGCTATGATTTAAATTTAAAGGTTTAAAGATTATTGCAAGTATACACTCTATTTTTGAATTCCCTATTGATTCTGTAATTTCTCAGTTTCTTTAAAATGCATAAAGGTTTTGCTAAGTTATTATCTCTGGGAAGTAATCATAAGAAGCTCTTAAAAAATATTTTTTTCACATCAGACATTTTTCAAATTTAATTATCATTAATACAGCGTATTGATTTACTTTACGGAAACTCGCAGTTGTACGTTTTAGTTAAGGATGGCCTCACTGTAATCTCCAGTTTTCCCATATGACAGGTTAGAATTTAAAAATTTGAAAACTATGAATTGAGTCGATTCAAAATTCTTTATGCATGTAAAATATCATCTTATACATCATGTTAAGGTGTAACTTGTACAGCCTTATGTATTTTCCTATGTTTTGTGTGTTTGTGAATTTATTTTTCAACAAAATCAGAGTTCCTTCATTTTTTTGTACAAAGAATGTCTTAGGTATTAAAAAATCTTGAAAGACCTCTCAATCCACAATTTTTCTCTAAAAATTTTGACACCGATATAAATAACTGTGGAGCAACACGTCATCAGGTATTAACAAACCAATTTTTGAAATTTTCTTTTAATTAAAATACAATAATAATGATAAATTAATATTTATAACAGCAACAATAAAAATCCACATTCTTCTGCTTCAGAATAATATAATGCATGCGAGAATCGGAAGATGATTTATAGATTAAAATATTGCAATTGGCATATGGCTCCCGCCACGAACATACTACCTCACTATAGAGGACGTGAAGTTTTTGTTCGACACACTCAGTACATCGCTCGACGCTGGAGGGTTAAGTACGTTAATGGGAGGAAGTAGGGAGGCATGGGTGTGATAGGTTGAGTGAGGGAGGGAGACGGAGGAAATACTAAGTGCCACATTTGAACTCCCCTCCCAGCAGCTTTCCAACGTCTGGCAGTCCCCTCAGACGGAAAGCGGTATTTATAGTCCTCTTCCGCCGCCCCTCTTTCAAGAGACCGTTACGATGGGAACAGAAACCCTTGGCTAATACGGCGCAAAATCGAAAGCGGCCGAATTATGTACTACAAAACATTTTTCCTCATTCGACTCTTCACATCGGATGTTCGCGCCCCTCGATGTAGTAAGCTATAGTTGCAGATCGAGTTGATACTTCTCTTCCGTTACGAAATGGACAGCTTCGGTGACTTTGCTCGTCGTTTATGCAGATACGACGAAAGCACTCGAGTTCCCAAGAAGTATATTCGAGATGCGCAAAATCCTTTGGATTTCCTCAGTGATTCGGAGTTTCTGCTTCAATACAGTTTCCCGAAGAGTGTTGTGGCGGCAAAGCTGTTGAAAATCGTTTCTCCAGTGATGAGAAGAAGCTCAAATAGAGGGCTGCCGATACCACCGTTACTAATGCTGCTCACAGCTTTAAGGTTTTATTCGACTGGCAGTTACCAGGTGTGTAGCATAGCTCTGACGTTTTGTAAATGTAATTACTAATATTCAAGTACAAGTAATGTACAAGGAAATACTCTTTTCGTTAACTTCCACACACTGTATTTCAAGGGCGACTTGTTCCAATGTATACAATATCCTTCCTATCTTTTCGCTATGGAGGAATCTTGGATTGAATGATGTTGGTATTATTTACTTTTACTTTTCCGTAGCCTAAGAAAAGGAAGGAGATTCGAACAACTGGAGATAAGAGCTTTATAGTATCTTATCAATGAATACTCCTTCCTGTACCCTTCACCTCTCGTTTACTTACCTTCAACCCTTTTCTCTCAAATATTCGATTTTTTTCTGTTCCGCCCCCACACATAACAACCACATGCCTTTCCTAGTCCCCAATGTTAAACCTTTTACCATATATTTCTGATGTACTTGATTAAGAAATGCATTGTGCGGCAGTTACAAAGGTTTTTTTTCTTTGACTTCGGCAACATACTGCAAGGTTTAGCTGGTCTACTTTCCTAATTTTCTAAATTGATTGTGTACATAGGTCGTCTGCGGCGATCTACATGGATTAAGTCAGGCCAGTGTATCGATAATTATTTACAAAATATCCAAGATATTCTGTCGTCGATTACCGCATTTTATCAAGATTCCGACAACTGAACCTGAACTTTCAGAAGTGACATCGAAGTTTTTTGAAATTTCCGGTTTTCCTGGAGTCATAGGGGCCATCGATGGAACCCACGTCAAAATTAAAAATCCTGGTGGACCTTATGCCGAAGCGTTCCGCAATGGAAAAGGGGATTTCTCTATAAATGTTCAGGTATTCATATTACTCCCCCCTAATAGTATTGGTCTGTAGATCCATGATGTACGCTTTTAACCTAGCTCTTAAAATCACTCTTCTAGATCATTGCAGACGCCTCGTTACGGATATTGGACATTGTGACGAGGAGACCAGGATCTTGTCAAGATGCTAGAATGTTTGATAACTCGAGCATTCGCACAAGGTTTGAAAATGGCCAAGTTAAAGGTTTATTAGTTGGAGACAGTGAATACCCTTTTAGGGAGTACCTGTTTACCCCGATTTTGGAACCGTCTAATTGTTTTGAAGAGCAATATAACGGGGCTCATTCAAGGGCACGAAAAGTAGTTCAAAGAACTATAGGGGTCTTAAAGCAGCGGTTTCCATGTTTGAAAAGGGGCATGGGAAATTCTCTACAGAGGTGTGCAGCAGTCATATGCGCTGTTGCTGTGCTTCATAACATTGCAATAAAGTTAAATCTCCCGCAACCGGAGGTTGAAACTGAGGTGGAAGATATTGGGAGTGCGTGTCAGCAGGTCACGAACGAAAATGCAGAGAAAGCTAGGCAGCAGTTCATCATACAACATTTTTGTTGAATAGAGGATATTTTTTGCAGAATTTCCTTCCGTGATGGGCAGTTCTTGTGTCTTCACCGTGTCCCGAAGTGTTGAGATGTATATGTGATGGCAGCTGTTGAATGTTGGTGTTACTCTTGTTTTGAGAACAAGCTCAGGTAGAGGGCTGTCGATACGTTTTACTCTCTATAATACTTCAATTTTTTCCACCAAGATGCACTTCTGCGTGCACATAAATACGGCCTTACATGAAGTAAGGAATGAAGTCAATAAAGAAATGCACGTTTGGTCTCATTTGAAAACAACTGGTACTCTAGTGGCCTCTATTCCTGTACGCTCTCTGGCTGCGAAAGAAAAGAAAGGAATTTTGTATCACAAATTCTATTGCAGCATTGAAAACATTTCGCATTGCTCTTTCCCATTATCGGGATAATCTTGGGTGACGTTCATAAATATCACAGACATGACGTCGCCTGCAGCTTTCTGATAAGGGGCTGGCGGGGAGAAGAACTGTGAGGCGACTATAAATACACCGGCCCCTAAGCTAAAATCTATAGCGCAGAAACGACTTACATCTTCGAATGAAACATATTGCTCAGATTGTCATCGACATGTGTAAAAGTACACCAATTGTCAGACAGTAGAAATAAAGATGGATAAAGTTTTTAAATTTTTTTATTCTTTCATCAATTTCAACAATTTTGCTTCAGCAATCTTCCTTTTCATTTTCACCCTTTCCAAGTCTTCTTCGAGTATCTTCATCTTCAACTCGTGCTCCCTTTTCTTCTGCTTCTTCTCCTCCTGCAACAACTCCAAACGGACTCTCAGCTCCTCCTCCAATATCGCCGACACGTGTCTCACTGCAATTGTTCACGATAGTTATTTCCGTTCAATTCCTCCCATTTTTCTAGGATTAACACTAAATTTCATTATGAATGCAAATATACTGAGGGTAAGGAAGAATGAAGGTAGGAAAATTTAATACGCAATGGTTACTCACGTTTTTTGCGTGGATTAAGAAACTTTTTATGCATTGATGAATCCTCTTCATCGTCTGCATGTATAGAAGAGCTGACATGTTTCACTGCAAAAGGGGATGGTGTGGCTGTAAGCAATGGAGTGCAAAGATTAATAAATTATTAAAATTCGGAAAAGAATGCAACAGGCAATTCTGCTTCAACGGATGACCTCTTACCATCTGGTCTCGCTTCCTCCGGAGGCATCAATGGTGTCCCACTTGTACTCTGAGGACTTTTCGATGCATTGGACGAAGGAGAGGCAGATATGGGGTTTTTAGAAGATAGATGATGATGGTCACTATCCTCAGCCCCGGCTATGCACAAATTAATGTGCGGTACAAGACTTTCTATTCGGGAAGCGGATGGCGTTTCATCGTCTTCCACGAAGGGGCGCACGTCAACACCCACGCTCTGCCCCATTTCAATAGCTTTCTGCTTTTTCATTTGGCATTTCATCTTTTCCCAGCATCTATAACAAATAAAACCCACGGAATTTAGCCAGTTGTTGTGGACGTTCACGAGGTAAATAAACACCAAAAGTTGTACTAATTCGATAAGGTTTTTCATAACATAAACCCAATCAACACACAACTTTGATGTATAAGTAAGAAATTCCAAGTGGAATCTGCATACCATACCTTTTCAACTGCCTCTCGTCCCTCTTGGTAACATTCCAGTTACTGTTAAATTCCTCCGTCAACATCTTCCACGCCGCTCTCTTCTTTTCGCAAGTAGCGGCATCCGTCTTCTTATTATCTATCAAGCTTTTATTCTTCTCCACTAACTCCACCAAGATTCGCTTCTCCGCAGTCGAAAATACGCTCATCCTCGACGCCATTGTTATCGTGTGACGTCAACAATAACAACAGTCAAAGCACAATCATTCTCCTTCAACAATTAAAAACGAACGGTTCTAAAATTTAAGTCCACAAGCGCGGTAGGCGACTCCGGCATTGGCGAGAAAGAAACAAATCAATAGCGAAACAAATTCCGTTACAGCGTTGCGAAACTTCTCACAAAGTCCGTTGGCCGGAAGCCCCCTGGAAGTCGTTTCTAAATACCACTGGCGAGCGGTAGACTGTGGCGGTTTGCTGTGGTGGATGTTAGCGGAAGGCTTGGCAGTAGACTATAAATATGGCACTAAAAGCAGCGTTTGCCCTTCACTCTCTCCTCACTCTATAGTATAATTTCCCCTTCAAAAACCTCCTGCACGTATCTGCCCTCCTGAACCCCCTCTGTTCTGCTATTCTCTTCCCTCCCTACCATTATCTCTCAACTCCCATTCCCCAGCATTACTCTCACTTTTTCTCTTCATGAAAAGATAAAAAAAAGGAATAGTAGTGTTCATAAAAAAGCGTTTGACATATTACGATGCATGTGGAAGGAAATAAATTGTTGCCTCCGAATTTTTATCTAATATTCTTTCAAGGATTCACTTACAATCATTAATGTAATTTTTAAACTAAATATTAAGATATCTTACGAAAATTGACGTAGATTTGTATACATCTTAAAAGTACGTAGTTCAGCAGAAAATATTTCAATATTGATAGCACTGATATTATTATATTATTAGATTGAATGATACGCAGCATTTGAACGATTCCCACCGTAATTTATTAGACAACTGCTAAAATATACTGTAATTAACTAAAAGAAGAATTTCTACGTATGGTTGAAGATGTATTATTTTCAGCATAATTACTTAGAGCTTATGAATAATCCTCGTGCATCGTCAGTTTCAGCTTCCCGAGAAAGAGTTGAATTATAAGTACATAGTTTCCATTCCTTCCAAAGATTATAAAATGGAACACTTCGTAAAAAAATTTAAAATACCATTCAACGAAAACTTATCATAGTGTCGGTAAATGTTTGAGTGAGGGAAGTATGAATATGTTGCAAAAACGATAGATACTTAGTGCAATGAAGAGTCAAATCATGGATTGACTAATTCCATTGTATGCCTCTTTATTTATATTTTAGAGTTTTTTGTATACTTTGATTGTTGAATTGCCTGTCCTGTATACGTGGAATTAGGTAATTCAGTTTAAATTTTTAATATTTGATCATTTAATTTCTCTATGAGAATAATAATTTTAGGTCTAAATTAACGTTCAAAAGATTTTGATGACTATAAATTTGGAATAGGCACATGATCCTTGCGATATACCACAACAAAAAATGTATTTGAAACATTTTAGAATATATCGTTTTAATTTTATTAACGAGAAACGTAATATTCAACAAAATTTCATGGTTGAATCTAAACTACAAAGTAAAAGAATAAATAGGAAACGCAAGAAGATTACGAAACCCAACTAGGAAGAGTAACAAACATTGTACTCTCTATTTGGAATATTTTGCTTGTTATATATAAATTTTGTTTTCTATCTAGACGTGATATTACCTGAAGAAAATTCGATTGCCAAACTCCTATTACCAACTCATCTTCGTGCGTATTACAAAAAGCAATCGCTGTATGATGTGTATAAAAGCGGGTGAACTGTAACCATATCTTTCAATTCTAACCAACGAATAACTACCACGACAACGATGTCTGCCTTGAGAATTCTTTTCCGTGAGTGAAAATAATATATTAGCATTGATCTAGTACACCACCAATACTAAATTGAATATATTTTAAAATTAATAATGTCATCATTTTTCATAAGTAGCACTGACTAACAGTATGGTAAGTTTGGTAAACTTGTAAGCATGTAAGTTCCGAAACTGGCGAACCAAAATGAAGTTAAACCTTTTTCCTTAATGAAAGTATTGTAATTTTATTCAGTTGGTTTATAAAAACAGGTAAACTCAAAGGCCTGTTCGCCACCAAAAAATGAAAAATACTTCTTTTAAAATAATTGATTGCGTAACTTTTTTCCTAATAACATAAACCTTAATGGACTAAAATTCTAGAAAAATACCAACCCAATAATGATGTATAGATATCGGAGTTCACTTAATGTAAACGGGTTTTATAAACAACTTCCTGGATTACAAAGATTTTTCATGAACTTAACTATTCAGTCCTGGGGTGTATTGCTGTATGCTGCGCTCTTTCACCACCAATTGAATGCGGAGCTATCGACTGTATAAACACATACGAACCCGTATGTGCCGTTGACCGCTACGGTGTTTCGCGGACTTTTGGGAATGAATGCTTAAGAGAAGTTTACAACTGTTTCAACAAAGATAATCGTGAGTATTGTTAAAATTCAGCACAAGTTATTGTTAATTATACTAGTTATGAAGGTGACATTTGAGACGGATATTTTACCTCAATTTATCTTAAAAATCGAGCTAATCACCATATTTAATTTTACATTTAATTAATCATCCTAGCAGAACATGTTAAATTTAATTTTTAACATTTGGAACAAGCAGACATTGTCTCTTGTATATTAACCATGTTATATTAATCGTATAAAAAGATATAATATACCATTTCAATGGTCAATTGAATATTGATCATTGATAAATGACCATAAATTAGAAATATCAGTTGATTATATTGGCAGACCTCCTTAAAAGTTATTCAATTTTGTTAAGTGAACTCAAGGCAGCTGATTCCAATCTTTAAAAAATGCAGACCTTTTAATGATTTTTATGAGTTATTATATCTATTTTTAATACTACTTTTTCCCTTAGCTGCTGAATGTCCTGTCCCAGGTACCTGTGAGTCAGTGAATGCCTGCAAATACTACCAATACATTCAACAATTACTGCTTTCTTCTCAACGACCTTATTATTGCTAAAATAACATTAACAAAAGCTATTGATGGTAGCAGTACATCTTTTACATAGTAGAAAAAACTAAACAGCTCAGGAAATATGGTGATTTACCTTACTTTTATCTACCTAATAATTTCTTACTAGAATTAACATTTATTTTTCCATGTAATTCATTAAATGAAGTCAATAATATATACATATACAATAAAATATGTTAAATTAAAATGTGTAATTGTTATTTTGACAAAAAACTGTACCCTGTACAATCCAGGTATAAACCTGGAAAGCAAAATAATATAGTTATCAACATATAATTAACCGTATTTAGGTGTTTTATGGGGCTAGCAGATTCTTATTCCTAAATTATCGCTGTCTAAAGATGGTTTCTTTTGAACTGAATTTAAGGTAATGTAATTTGCTAAGAATTTTCTTTATCCTTCATCCTATATTTTTACATATGAGATTAAGTTACTCTATTCAGTATAAAGATCATGAAAGGTAAATGGAATAAAACAGTTTATCCTTCATTGATCAGCTGTTCACTGCAATATTGAGTTTTGAAAGAATGATTAATATTTTTAAATTAAGCATTCATGTATCATATCATTTTTAACAAAGCAAATTCAATGCATAAAGTGAATTTAGAGTCATCGAAATTTACTTTAACACCTCAACCTTAATACCTCATGAAGTGATAAAAAATGAAAGAAAAAATTTCAAAATAGGTATGATTGAGGCAATAAATTCTAGATGAGTAAATAATAACTGAACCTTATCATTATTAACATCCTCCCTGCTCAGCATCAGGTAATCAGTCATCTTTCAACAGAAAAGCAGATAATTTTTATCATGAATGTGAAGCTCACAAAGTTATAAGATAACATTAACTGAAAAGAAAAGCTACAGAAATATGCTTTCCATAAATGTCTTATTCGGTGAGTGAAAATGAATTATGAGATTATACTAGAAGTATGTTTTTGATTTTACAAGAACTTATCAATCTTCATTAGCTTGAAAAATAATATGCCTCTACAATATTTTTCTAATCCTTTGATACATTATATGTGGATATACTTTTATATAGTAAGTTCAAATTAATTTAAAGGTTTAATAGTACATATTTTTATAAGTAGAAAGAGTTTGATGATCCTCCATTTACTTTTCTGCTTCAATAGTCTCAGATATTCTTTGGAAGTGATTGAGTTGTTAATTCCTCCTCATTCTAGTGATTGCATTTGCCACTTATGGCCTCTCTTTCCCAGAGACAAAAAAATGTGAGATAGGTTGTTCAAGAGATTACAGGCCTGTGTGTGGAGTTGACGACCAAGACAACGCTAAGGAATTTGGCAATGCATGTATGCTAAGGAGTTACAATTGTGAAAATCCAGATAAAGGTATCTTCAAACATATCTCTAGGTACTAAACCTTATTTTAAAATGACATCCATCGCTATTTTTTCATTGTATTTTGGATTTCTACACCATACAGTTTTCATTAAAAAATATTAGATTTGAATTCTTTTTCAAAACCCATTTAGGCAGTCTTTTACTGTTTATTGTGCCTTAAAAAATTCTCTCCTTTTAAAGTTGCGTCAGTGAAAATTGCTTCCATCAAAAAATACTACATTATAAAAACCAATAATCGAATTTTGTCCTTTTTAGCCTACCGCCTTTCCTATGAAGGTAATTGTGAAGAAATAATTCCAGCTACAGTAACAGTTGAACAATGTTACCACTAACACCATTTATTAAGGAATACCAGGACATATAATACATGGCTACCACTTCATTGTGTTAGTTATATATGTTATACTTGCAAAGAAAATGTTAAAAAAATTAAAGTAATAAGTAAATAATTGCATTTGTTCATTTTTTCATCCTTCTACTGAGTGGTATGTTTAATATTTTACCTAAACAAAACAATTGATAACTCTCCTCTATTCTCTCGTCTCTTTTTTCTTAATCTGCTATCACCTGTATTCATAGATCTACAAAACATACTAGGCATAATGAATTTCATTGACTTTTCCTTACATCAGTCTATTGTAATTTTTATGAACCTTTAAATAATGCCATTTACACATTATTCACTCTTCTACAGCATAATAATACCCATTGCTCATAAGTTTTCCATATTACTACCTCTTCACTGTAGGAAATAGAACATTCTAACAAGATATGTATGAATAATGTAAAAAATATGTTAATAGCAATGGTATGATTAATATCATGCCATAAATGTATGAATAACTTATGGCAATGTTACACAAGGCAATAAAATAATTAAAAACCTGTAAAGAAACTTAGATTTATCTAGAAAGACTTCTTCATTAATCTCACACCATATGATATTTGACCAATTCATTTTTTATCCAGCTAGTTTTAACAACTAAATAGTAACTGAGTAAATTCCTAGTTCTTTGCAAGTGATTTCTTAATAACTCTTTCCTTTTCCTATTCATTTTCAGTGATTGCAGTAGCAATTGCAGCAAGTTGCAGTTTTCTTTCCCAAATCCAAAAAGTTGTGAGGTATATCAGACAATGGAAAATAAGCCAATTTGTGGAATTGATAAAGATGGTAATTCTATAGCTTTTGCTAATCCATTAATCTTAAGCAGTTACAACTGTACTAATCCAGAAATCGTGAGTATTATCAATTATCTATAATAATATTGAAACGCTTAAAAATATGTTTAACTATTGCCTATAATATGTTCTTTACTTAAAACTCTGTCTATTTCAAGTTTTAGATTGTATTAATTCATACTGCTCTAAATGATTTAAATTTAAATTTTTCGATGGTAACCATAACTTGATTTTTTCCATTAGCCATTTAAATTATTTTTAATTCTTCATGGTGCCTAAGAATGGTTTCTCTACCCCTGAAAATTGAATTGTTTAAATGCCTTAATACACTCAATATAAGAACAATATTTACCAATTTATATAATTTATATATTAAGCTGTTGTAAAAGCTTCTTTTTTTTATTTATTAACAAAGACCATAATTACATCCTCTTTCGGAACAATTACTGTGTGGTCATAAACTCAACAATGGACGTCACAAACATCCAGACCCTGAGGAGGAAATTCTTCCTCTTCCGGGATTTGAACCCGGGACTTCAGAGTTAGAAGATTAGCATGTTAACCATTCCGCCAACGAGGATTATGTTATCACTGACAGCAGATACTAAAGGAATCTAAAAGAAATAATTTACCTGTACATATTTACAATGGCATTTTATGCTGACATGAATATCAAGAAATAAAAAAATATGTCTTCTTTTATAAAATCATCTCAATTTTCACCTGCAGTGATACCATGAAGCTAATAAGTCCAAGCTGCCAATCTTTACACCAGCATAATATCCTCCAATTGTCCATCTGAAGGATATTGCCTTCTTATTGTGAAACTGTCCCTATGTATGAGTGTGTTCTCTGTCATTAATCTAAAATTTTTAATAACACTATATAACATAATTTTAAATTTATTTATTTAGTCAGCCATAATTTAGTAAGTGGATTTGAGAAAATCAGGAATTGCATGTTTTTCTCTGTGCATGTAATATTTTCTTGTCTCAAACGTCAAATTTTATAATAGGGTAAATTTAATTATTCTTCATATGTTGTAATTGTTGATATATCTGAAATAAATCAACTTCAAAAAAAGAAACTCGAAGTATCCATAAATATGCACTCAATTAGGTGTGGATACCGTGAAATCCTTATAAAATACAGTTGGGAAAGATAAAATTCCATGAAATATCCTGAAGTGCAGTGTATTTATTGGTGTAAAAGTCATCCTCAAGTTTATTTTCTTCTCAATCTAGATTTGAAATGAAATTAAATTTTAAAATTGAAAATTTGTGATTTGATTTACATTAAATTTACAAAGGGAATGTGATAAAAAAATTCATAGCTAGTTGTGCTATTTTTTAACTCTTAGAATAGACTAGAAAGACTCCCATAACCCATTATTTTAATGATTTATTGCGGTAATTTTAAACAATGCAGCATTTATCTATCATCTATCATTGTATATAAATAGATATCGAATTATAGTGATTTTTATCTATGCTTTAAATACAGAAAGTCAAAGTAGGCATGAATATGGATGGATATTCATGACGAATCTATAAACAGATAATGAACGTAATCACTATAAATGACCTTTCTGTATCGAATCAGAACATTTCGTATTATCAGAACTAAGATTGAAAATTTGAGTAATAGTTGAATTCACACTCGTATATAAGGAACGAAAAAAAAACTAATAACATTAACAGAGGAGAAAAACTACAGAAACATGTTGTCCACACGTTTTCTTCTTGGTAAGCGAATTCATTCTTAGAGAAATGTTTCGTTTTTCAGAGCAACTTTGAATTTATTTCCAAATTTATTAATTTCCATATTCGTGAATGTTAATTTTCATTTATTTGAAACAAATATGCGTTATCATCAGATTTTATTTTAATTGTAAGCTATGATAGTTAATACCTCTTATTTACGGTAATTCTATCTATCATTCAATTTCAGTTGTTGCCATGGCTACTTACGTCCTTTCCATTCCTTGTACAAAGGAATACCAACCAGTGTGTGGAGTCGATTGTTATGGTAATTACCAGACATTTGGCAATGCATGTATGCTAAGGATGTACAATTCTGAAAATCCATACAATCGTAAGTATGATTAAATATATATTATATGACAATTAATTATTAAAATATACGTAAATTATCACTGCTATATAGTATTGTACTCATCGGGAACTAGAAGAAATATTTAAATACCAATCATTCTTTCTGCAAAGACTATATTTGATTATAACATTTACCGTATATCGTAAGTATCTATATTTCTATCAATAACTCTAACTCTTGTAATGGTTAATGTGATATATTTATGTTCTTTCTATGCCTTCCAAAGTTCCAATTGTAAAAATCACAGAAGGAAACCTTATTAAATAATGAGCAAACAAAATTATGCCGCTAAATCATGAATTTTCGTTCTTTCCAGCTATCGTCCTCTGTTATGATGGCGAATGCAGTAAAAATATTCCTGCTGCAGTAAGTTTTGGACAATGCTAAACCAGACAATGAAACTTTCTAGCAGAGTTCATGAATTATATCCCTAATTACAACGAATACTGGTTTGTGTTATAAAAAATAAAGTATTATAAAGTCATATGATTATAATTCGAATTCATTTTACTATATATTTTATTTTTCCTTCGATCATTCTGTGATATAGCTTGATATTCATATGTACATGTGCTGTTTATTATGTGATATTGCTGATTCGGGTTTTATAAGGAAATGCCTTTAGATTGACGTTCGGGATTATGATGAAAGCCTTTCCATATTGAAGTAGACGTAGTGAAAGTAAAGAGGGATTTTTTGTCTACATATGCCCTGGTTCCCGAGAAAATTTATAATTAAATTATCATTTTGTTAATTATTCTTGATGTTTGTATTTACCCGCTTAGCAGAATTTGCCACCTTCTTCCTGACCTGAAATTTTGAATCACTAATTGATAATTTGTTATTTATAAAATATCGACGAAAGTCATTTATTCATGGAAATACATGTATTATTACGATTTGAAGTTAGAAGTAGAATTAATCGGTTAACAAAACTTCATTTGATAAATTAAATATAATAGTTAGATGTATAATATACAGATTTATAATATATAGTAGATTAATGTTGCAATTTTTACTCTCATTTGGTTTTGATTTTTTTGGTAGAATTTAAGCTTTCGAATTTCATATCCAAGGATGCATTTCGCTTCGAGCTTCGATTTACGGCATGTACGAAAAAGTACTGCGTTCATAAAACGAAAAACACCTTTTATCGCACACACTTCTTAAAGTAGAGGGTATTATGAAAGAATGATAAGTAAGGGATGTCTAACAATAAGATGGGCTGCATGAGTTCGAATCCAAGACATTTGCCATTTTCAAACCTGCGCACAGCATGTAGAGATACTGAGAAAGCACAGAAATAGAATAGAATCGTCATCAACCATTTCAATCACTCATGCTTTCGGTAGTATGTAAAATGCCTCATCCTATTTTCAGGCGTGCAAGTCGTTAGCCAATTCCTTCGAAACAAGTCGTACAACTCCGTCCTGTTCGCAGGGAGCATTAAAATTTTGCTTCTTTGGGATGGAGCCCTCTTGAGGCATTAGAAAGGTTAGCCACGTACCGTCACAATACGTGTTTAGTGGAATCATAAGACTTAAGAATTAGGCATGATGGGAGAATTTTCGTCCACGGTGCCGTCCACTATATATTCTAGGAAGACCAGAATAGTCCGAGAGTTCGACCTAACCGTGGTGTAGTGCAGTTCACTCCAAGTAAGTTTGAGAATTCTGTTACATTGAAGAAATGAGATTATTTGAAGAATAGTATTCTTGCGATTGAGTTTTTAACCTTTGTTAATTGTTTTTAACCTTTTTAATCTTTGTTTTTAGGTCACTTCAGCCTCTTTGTTGACGTGAGCTTCGGTGATCTTAATTGTGCTTTTGGATCGAATTCTAGAGAAGAAGATGGATTTGCTGCTTATGCATTTGATTGGTTACGCCGAAGGCTTCCTCACAAAAGTGAGTAATTTTGAATTCGCGATCTTATTAAAGCATCTATTTGATACATGATGATATCGGCATGAGATTTTAGCTCTTTTAGAAACCACTTGTTAGTGATTTAGATGGACTTACGAGGCCTGAATTTTTCGTATAATTCATTATCTTAAATTGACCACACATGAAATTTGGCTTCTTTTTAACGGGAGTCTATTAAAATGTTATTTCCTCATTACGTTTCCTTTAATTTTGCTATCGACTAATCCGAAATATTAAGAAATTCTATTAAGTATGTTCATTTAGTCAATATTTAATTTGGTTCCATTGTTAAGTAATTTATTTAAGATTTCAATGCCGGCAATTCAATTTTCCGACATCATGGAAGAAAGCGCTCGTTACTCCAGTGCCTATAAAAGGACGTAAAACTAAACCAGATGATTTCAGACCTATATCATTAACTTCGATATTTTGTTAAGTTCTCGAGCATATTATCTGCAGCTATTTAATGCGTTTCTTCAGTGTAAATGCTGCGATTACTCAAAGTCAACATGGCTTCCGTAAATGCCGTTCCTGTGAGTCAGTTAACCCTCCTTAACCATGACATTTTGTAGGCCGCCGATGAAAGGTTTAGGACCGATGCTATAATCTTGATGGATTGAATCATTCCTAACAATTAGATGCCAACGCGTTGTCTTGGATGGTGTTATTTCCGACGAGGTGAACGTTACATCAGGGGTTCCCCAGGCAGTGTTATTGGTCCGGTATTGTTCCTAATTTATATCAACGATATCGTAGACAATGTAAAGAGTAACATCAGGCTCTTTGCGGACTACAATCTAATATGCGGAAAACTACAAACCGCGGAAGATCAATCGACCTACAGCGTGACCTGGATATTATCTCCAAATGGTGCGCAGACTGGCAGCTCGGGTTGAACGTAGAGAAATGCGTAGCAATGACCATGATGTGTTCCCCTACTAATTCGTTAAATATATCTCCCTATCAGATTAGTGGCGTTAAATTAGATTTCATGAACCACTATAAATACCTAGGTGTCGTTTTCAGTAGTGATTTATCGTTCAAAACACACATCCAAAGCGTAGTAGGATTAGCTGATCGGATGTATGCGGCTATGTAACCGCAAGTCAACAGTAACAGGTGGCTTACTTTTCACTAGTTCGTCCGCTGCTGGAGTACTGCTGCGCGGTGTGGAGTGCCCACGAGAAGGGTTTAACCTTGGAACTAGAGCGTGTACAGCGTGGAGCGGCTCGTTTCGTTAAGGGAGACTACGGGTTCGGTAGCAGTGTATCAGAGATGATTAAAACCCTCGGCTGGATATCTCTTGTGGATAGACGAATTTAATATGGATTAAAACTTTTTGAAAAATTTCGAGGTGGTGATTTATACAATGAGATATTCCCGTAATTAGCGATCGTGATTTTCGGGATCAAACATCAAATGAATTCCGTGAGATTATCGCGCGTACCGAAAGTTATCATGGGTCTTTGTTTACCGGATAGTGTTAAAAAAATAAATAGGATTCATAAATAGTTAGAGAGATTGGTATATTGACACCCTCTGCCATACGCCAAAAGGCGGTTTGCGGGATATTTATGTGAATGTAAATGCTGGATTGCACTTCCCAAAAAAACAGCTTAAATGATATGTATATTAAAAATTGATTATTAATCCGAAGTTAGAGCTTAAAAGTATATAAATATCATTTGTAAATTAAATTTTCTAAATATATAAGTATATTATCTTATGGGAGGGGACTGTAAATACTTAAAAAGAAATTGTAGCTATTTTATTAGTCGCTTTCTTTTGAGCCCAGAAAACGTAAATATTCGGATTTTCATATTCAAGGTACTGCGAGCTTGATTAGGATATTGATTTGTGTAATAATAGTTCTTACCACGCGTTCTTCTTGCTTTTCTATCTATCAGACTTTGCGTCAGGGAAGTGGGTTGACTCATACTGTTCCGTTAGCTGTGTTCGTTCAAGAGAGCTGCATGTTTCGAGCCAATCCATAGACTTCTTAAAAGTAATTTATATTATAAATACGGAAAATCCGAATTAAATTATCACTTACAAGTCATCTCATATCGACACTTAGATAAGATTCGTGTGACAATAAAATTTCGAAGCGAATAGATTGGTGGTGAGTGGTTTACTGTTATAGAGTTAAATTTATTATTATCATGAATCATTAACTCCTTTCCCTCTCATAAACTAAATTAACTCTCAAGAATGTTTATTTAATATTCCGGTTCCATACTTCGACAGGCATTTTGCTGTTTTGACTAGGTGGCGCCAAATGTCTTAACCTTTTCCGGTTTTCTATCAAAATCATTTAAGGATTCCGTGTGACTTTTATGAGTGAACTGAAAATGCGATGAAAGGCACTCTGTATATTTTATCACTTGTGTTTTTCGGAGTCTGGTAATTATTCGGCTTTTAATATTTAAGATATCGTATTATATGTAATGATCTTTGTTGCCACTTGTCATTCTTGCTCCTCCAGCTATCATATGAAGTGCTGATGATGTATTTTCTTATTTATTGCGATAATTTTTGAGTAATATATTTAATTCTTCATTTACAGGTTAGTGGAAAGTGCGGTGTTAAACTACTGGTGTTGATTGATGGATGATGGCTAATCGATGACCACATATCAACACATGGAAAAAGCTTCCAGTTCCTTTTTAGGATAACTTCTCCTTAACCATCTGGAAATTCATAACAAAGAAATATGTGAGTGTATTATTTTTTGATTATGTTGAGAAAAAATTGCGTTGCTAACAATGATTACAGATTTCCTACTTTGCTATCGCAACTACTGTTGTTTTCTACTGTTTTAAGTAGTTCATCAATAACGGGATGATTTATTGTCATTACATCATAATTGAAGGTCTACAAGACCCTACATAAGCCCTACATATCCTTTATATATAGGGAATGGAAATATTTCCATATTTACTTATTTCAGTGGAATTTTTATTGATTCGCTTATGCAAAACTTTGCTAAATTTAATCGATCGTTTACGTTTGGCTTTATCGTAAATATACGAATGTAGATTTCATTCCATAAATTCCAAATAAGAGGCAGCTAGCAACCTTTAAAAATATTAATAACTTAATAATTTTAAGGAAAGATATCGACCTGTTCGTGAAATAAAAAACCTATTGTGTGTATATATTTCTCTCTCAAAGAAGTTCTCGCTTGTATATTTTAGGGAGAGATAAGATAAAACGAAAGTACGTCAATATAAAAAATTGCTCATTTTTGATTTATTTATATACTTAAATTTTTGAACATATTCTTGAATTATAGTGATAAATAACATCCATCAATACATAGAAAAACGAAATTTATGTCAAATACCTTAGCATTTCCATATTCCTATCCAAGTCATTTTAGATTTCAGAGCATTTTGTTTGAATGAACGGTTTATGCGTAGATAAAATTTTAGATATTTTATTGCTCGTGTTTCTTGGAATCCAGTAAACAAAAAAATTGTTGAAAACTTCAGCTATGATTATTTATGTTACCGAGAATTTGGTTAAAAAATGAATTTCAGCAAATATAGTTGTTACCACCTCTCCTTATTGCTCATCCACCTATCAAATAGAGTTTTAATGCTCCTTATGTCTTGGCACACTTATTTTCGTAATACTATATTTGGGTTCTTTTCGCAGGTTAGCGGAAAGTGCGGTCATAAGCTGCTTTCTTGATGGAAGACCGAGAATCTTACTCGGGTGTTTCCCAGGCGGCTCTTAGGACCAATTTTCATTCATCAGTAATTTGCTGGGAATTCATGACCGAGAAAGTTGTGAGTACATTAATTTCTTGATTTTGTTGAGCGGAAATTTGTTGTTAAGAATGATTACGGATTCCCTGCTTAGCTTTCGTAGCGTATAGTGTACTTGTAATTACGAGTAATGAATAATTCATCAAAAGGGGTTTTTTGTGGCGGTATTAAAATATTATATAGTAATATCGAACGAAACGACTGAATTCGAATAAAAACATCGCTGAGAAGTGTAAATATTTGTTCGACGTAAATTCTTACGCGAAATAGGAATGTTTCTCAACGATCGATTTTTATTTTGAACGGGTTATCCTACGGAAGTTTGCTTTTTATCTTTCAGGAGACCATATATTTTAGGTTTCATTTTTCGAAAATGTACAATTATTTAATTTCACAAATACAATTAAGTTACTAAACTTATAAGTTAAATTTTTTAAGTTGGACATACTTTTCAGAATTTAATGACTATTGATGATATTTCTTAGATACCTTTATTATTTAATTGTACTTGAATTTAATTGAATCTCACATTCCTATAATATAAGTCGAGTGATGGGTCGCTCATAGCTGAAACTTGTTGTCCATTTGTGCCTTCAAGCATGATAAATCACTACAATTACGCGTTTGAATTCTGCTCCAAGGAGTATCATCGATTATTTTTCAGGTATCAATTAGATTTTTGGGAAATGAGATGTGGCATTCCCCGACGTCTGTGCCGAAACTTATTGGGAAACTATTATTGTGGTCAACGAGTCGAGCGGTTGCCTCGATGAGAAAGGGTTGCTACTTGCAGTAGATCGGTGAAATAATAAGACGAGTCTCTTGTTGTCGTCTCCTCTTGTTGTCGTCTCCTCTTGTTGTCGTCTCCTCTTGTTGTCGTCTCCTCTTGTTGTCGTCTCCTCTTGTTGTCGTCTCCTCTTGTTGTCGTCTCCTCTTGTTGTCGTCTCCTCTTGTTGTCGTCTCCTCTTGTTGTCGTCTCCTCTTGTTGTCGTCTCCTCTTGTTGTCGTCTCCTCTTGTTGTCGTCTCCTCTTGTTGTCGTCTCCTCTTGTTGTCGTCTCCTCTTGTTGTCGTCTCCTCTTGTTGTCGTCTCCTCTTGTTGTCGTCTCCTCTTGTTGTCGTCTCCTCTTGTTGTCGTCTCCTCTTGTTGTCGTCTCCTCTTCTTGTCGAGGAGGCGAGGGGAGTGTCCGTCAAAGAGCGAGCTCCAGTCGGACAGGGATGCTGGGAAGGAATTGGGTCCCTTTCCTTTGAACAGGAGCGAGCAGTTTTTCTTCCTACTCCAGATGTGCCCTTCCTCGATGCCCACAATGGATGTTTACCCCATCCCATATGACACACCACTCACCATCGACCTGTTCTAAGGCTTTGTCTGCAAGTTTTACCTTGCAGATGGCGAGGTGCAGTTGGTACTATGGAGTCGCCAGAGTTTACACAATTAAACCCCCCCCCCCCCCCCCCCCCCCGACGAAAAACAAATCCCCGGGGGTTCCAAGGAATAGATAGGGTTATTTAATGGTTAAAAAACAAAAGAAAAAAATTACAAAATATACACATAAAAGTACACGAGAATTTACATTATAACCCCTAATATAAAATTCCTTATTACGCAAAAAGCTCTCGATAAGCATTGTACTGTTCTGATCGTTCATTAGTCATTAACACACACTATTAATTTATTTTCTATTTCACCATTTCCCTTATCACTTGGTTATTACTTAAATTATTTATTACAAAAAATTGTCGGCAATATTTTCCGAATTTGCGGAAAGTTTTGGCTAAGCCACTTGCCGCGCGATGGCACTCGTACCGCCTGCTTGGTCTAGAAGTGGTGTGCACCTTGTCACTTCCTTCCACTTCCACTTGCCAATCTCCGCCTCCAAGGGCCGGTGCAGAGAAGAAATAAGTACCTCCAAGCTAATCGAAGGTTTCTTCGCGAACAATTTCTTTTCGCTATCTTCGGATGTTTCTCTCTGGCCAGGTTCATCCGCGAAAAAGACGCCTCTTCCCGCAAAGATCTCAGTAATATCCGCCGCAACAATTGAAGGAGGAATCCTCACTTCATTCTTACATTCTTGCATTTCATCACAGCTCGTAATTACTGGTGGAACTGGCAAGGAAACTTTGGGCCTGTCCCAGACATCAGTCCCTTCATCCATAACTGACTGTCTGCCGTTTGCTTTGCTATATTCCGCTTCTGCTTTACTGGCTGCGGCTCTCTTAAAAGAGAATTCATCCCACTCCTTTTCAGTTGTTTCCTTAGCTACTTTTAGTTTCTCGCTCATTTCCTCGAGTCTTAATATCTAAGGCTCTTCCTAGGCAAAATTGTTCCCATTCATGTTCCTCGTCCGTTCCGCTGATAACCTCATCTTCTAAAATTTCTCGAAGTAAGACTCCAGTCATCTTCGGGAGAACATTAGCACCTTCTCTGTTGTCCGAGCAAGAAATGTCCGAGGCATAACCTTGTTCTCTTTTAGACAGTCTGAAAACGAGAATTCTTTTACTTCGAGAGACTACGGTCTGCCCCTAAAACATCTTCAGATTTCATTTCTGACGACCTGGCTTTGTCTTTGCCTGTCTCGTTTTCCTGAAATTCGCGTATTTCTGAATTTGTTTTCTTTTCGACGATTGCCACTACTGCGCCGGTATCCATAAGAAAATTACTACTATTACATATTTTTTTTGTCTAGGTTTGAGACGTCTGCCATAAGACCTCCTGCGGGGAACAACGGCCGTAACTAAACTGCCCCCGACCCCTCGGTCGGGGATAGCCCGTTTCCCGAACCCTTTATGGAGGACCTATTGGGGCAGGTGAGGGGGGCGTCGGCAAAGTTTAGACAATTACAACAGCTCGTGTCCCTGGTAAACCCTGTCGCTGTATGCGGCGTTGTTATACACGAAACTCGAGTACTGTATCCAATCATCCCAGTTCATTTGGTCTTCCTCAATAAAGTGCCTCAAATACTTAACCAAAGTGCGTTTACTCCTTCCCAGGGCCCCATTGCTTTAAGGATGGTAGGCCGTCTTCTTAATATTTCTCACCCCCAAGGCCCTACAGGTTAATTTCTGGCAGCTTTCGCATGATTTTATGTATTCCTCTACATCCTTTTTCATGCCTGGCCAATTGTAGCCCTCTTTCATTCTCTCGTAGGTGCGATTGGTTCTTTGGTGCTTTCTCTCAGGAGAATTATGCAACTCGTAAATGATTTCTTTACGCCTTTCTATACTTATTTCGCCATCTTCCTGTGGTTTAGTCTCCACAAGCGAAGATTTTTTTCTAGCACATTATTCCTACTGAATGCATCTGCATTCGCGTTAAGAGCTCCCCCTTCATACACAACTTCATACTCATACTCTTCCATTTTTATCCTCCCTTTCCTCGAACTTGGATACTTCACATTGAACATCCCCGTAAGGGTAATAAAAACAACTTTTTAAATTTCCACATCAAATTGGTATATTCGCGACCGGTTTCGTAATATGAAATTACACCTTCGTTCACATTGATTCCCCGTAAGGGGTTTGTAATCCGTCACAAAATTCCCGCCTTCACTCTAAGGGTCTTGTCGTCTTCTCTCTTGTTTCCAGTGTCTCAACCTTGTATATCTCACCACGGCATCGTACGCTGTCGCCTCTGCCGCGTCTGTAGCCTCGCAACCCCCAGAACTCCTCCATCTGGTCGCCACGCCTTCCATCCTGTCAGGGTCCAGCTTTACCCTTTCGGTGGACCTTCTGACGTGGAAGGATAAGGGCATGGTTGGGTCCAGACACTACCCTTTTTCAGAATCCTGAAACACCACCGTAATGGACCATGTCTGGGTCCCTTTTGCTACATCTAGGTTCCTTCTTGACCATATCAGGGACCATATGCGACACCTCCCTCTTTTTTTCAGAGAAACACTACATCTAGTTTCAACTCTTACACCAACTAGTTACAAAACTTAAAGGAAAGTTAACTACTCTTACACACATCACTTTTACGGCATGGATAGTGCCTTATGCATCTAAACCATCAATATAGTTGAACTTGCGTATTTGGAAAAAAACAAACTTACGAAAATAAAATTATAACAGTTTTATTGTAAGCCACACTGAGGAAAAAGGGAGGCAGGATGGATGGTGGCCTGTCCCTTTATGTAACTTTCTTTATCGCTTAAACTCATCCAGTAGGGTCTGGGATGTCTGGGTCCCTTATGCTACATCTGGGTTCCTTATGGACCACGTCTTGGTCCATAAAGAACATTTCATTATTTTGCAGGCAGCATAATTACAGTTTTGCGGCTCCAGTCTCTTACAATTATATTAATTTCGGTATTAATACAATAAATGATCTTATATCATTATCTTTTTCAGAAAAAGAATGTGCATCAGGGAAGAGGAATGTGGAGTACATTTCTTTGAAAGGGTTATTTACACGCGTTTCCAGAAGCCCGTTAAAAGAAGAATGCAGTTGACAATGGGCAGGGAATGTATGCACAGGAACCTGTAAAATGTATTAGGGCAGGGAATAGTTTACAAAAATGTAAATATTCGTAATAACTTTCGTATTGCTTAAGGGCATGATATAAAATTTTTTCAGGTAAATATTCCTCTTTAACCGGACCCTTATTCCTTAACCTTCATTTTCCATCCACTTCGCATTTACACACACACATGCACACATACAGTTCCCCCTTCTCTGCACCTCCCATCTGGAGGAGGTGGGAGACGGTGTCCCCTTCCCTGCACTTCCTATGAAGAGGAGGTGGGGGAAGGATTTCCCCTTTTCTGCACCTCCGAGGAAAGGAGGTGGGGAAAGGTGTCCCCTTCCCTGAGCCACCTATGAAGAGGGGCAGGGGAAGGATTTCCTCTTTTCTGCACCTCCGAGGAAAGGAGGTGGGCAAAAGGTGTCCCCTTCCCTGAGCCACCTATGCAGAGGGGCAGGGGAAGGATTCCTAGTTCCATGTCATTGTCTCTTTCCTTCCCGACTCTATATCCTTCCTCTCTATTACTCCTTTTTCCTACAGACATCTTCAACTACAACATACTGCTCAACTCCTAGACACCCACAACTACCCTCGCCTCCATCTCCTCTCAACACTGAAGATGAAAGATAAGAGTGGGGAAGATTGTAATGAATTTAACTTTTGAATGATGATGTTTCCCTTATTTTACGGCTTCGATAGCCGTGAAGGCCGATCAAAAAGTAATATGTATTATATCTATACATATTGTAGTTTATATAAGTAACGTGTATGGTTTACAAAAATGTAAATATTTGTAATAACTTTCGTATTTTTTAAGGCCATGGTGTATAATTCTTTCAGGTATTTTATGAATTTGTTATTATTTAAGTAAGCATACCTATTTCACCGAACCCCTATTCCTTAACCTTCATTTTCCATCCATTTCGCATTTACACACTTGCATGCACACATACAGTTGCCCCTTCTCTGCACCTCCCATCTGGAGGAGGTGGGAGACGGTGTCCCCTTCCCTGCACTTCCTATGAAGAGGAGGTGGGGGAAGGATTTCCCCTTTTCTGCACCTCCGAGGAAAGGAGGTGGGGAAAGGTGTCCCCTTCCCTGAGCCACCTATGAAGAGGAGGTGGGGGAAGGATTCCTCTTTTCTGCACCTCCGAGGAAAGGCGGTGGGAAAAGGTGTCCCCTTCCCTGAGCCACCTATGAAGAGGAGGTGGGGGAAGGATTTCCCCTTTTCTGCACCTCCGAGGAAAGGAGGTGGGGAAAGGTGTCCCCTTCCCTGAGCCACCTATGAAGAGGGGCAGGGGAAGGATTCCTAGTTCCATGTCATTGTCTTTGTTCCTTCACGTCTCTATATCCTTCCCTCTCTATTACTCCTTTATCCTACAGACATCTTCAACTACAACATACTGCTCAACTCCTAGACACCTACAACTACCCTCGCCTCCAACCCCTCGCAACACTGAAGATGATAGATAAGAGTGGAGAAAATTGTAATGAATGCAACTTTTGAATATTATTGTTTTCTAAATGTACGGCTTCGGTAGCCGTGAAAGCCTATTAATTAAAGTAATATTTATTGTATCTATATATATTGTAGTGTATATAAGTATCGTGTGATAAGAACAGTGAATATTGTAATTAAAACCACTTGTAACTTAAATTGTATCTACAATGAGTGGTGAAAGATTTCCACTCTAAAGGTTGTGTAATGAATAAAATAAATGTCTTTTGAATTGTACTATTTTCTTTATTTAATCTCAACTCGTTTTAATTGGGTGAAAGGGAACTAAGGTTGGGGAAGTTGTGGGGGTAGGAAGTTAGTGGGGTGTATTTGGAGTTACTATAACTTCTCGACAAGTGGGAGGTTGTGGAAGGGAAATGATGAGGATCTCCCAGGAGAGTTCAATGAGGAGGGACTAAAAAGTAGGAAGGATAATGATATATGTGTACCTGGAAATAATAAAAAGAATTATTAATTAGTCGAAGATAGAAAATAATAGCAAAATAATTTTTAATGAAACTCAACATTAAACTTGCCAATAATTACCTGTTGCGGAAATTTTCTCGCCTTCAAGCTGTTCTCCTCCCTCTGTAATGATCAATGAATTGTTTTTCCATTGATTAGAGTGAGACTCGAATTTTTCAAATCAATTCTCAAGTTTCTTTCGGATGATATAAATTCTCCTGTTGATGTAAAAGTATTTGTCCATCAGAGTTTACTATTTAATATTCTACAAAAATTTCTTAAAATAATTGAATATTTCTTTTCGATTAACTTCCAAAAAAATAAATTTCATGCACTCAATTAGTAAATGTTAATAAATGATTTAAAACCTCCTAAAATTTTACTATACAGTACATTGTTTTAAATTTATTTGAATATTCTCAAAGTATTGATAATTACTGTAATAATTGCATAAATTAGGTAATTGAATTCTTTGAAATTTAACTATATTAATCGATAAGAAATTCTGTTTACGAATAAAACTCGAAGCTAATAATTTTAATTAGTTTCAGGACAGTAAACAATTTGTGTGTAATTATTAATCTTCCCTCAGGATATCATCTTTCGAAGTTACTCCGAAACTTTACTTTCGTACGTGAATGAAAATTACATTCAAAAGAACTAATTACTAATAAAATTGGATATTAATTACTAATTATATGAAATAGATACGAGGAGTTAAAATAATATCATAGAGTTTATTATTTTTCAAACTAAAGAACGAACATCATATAAGTTATTAAATTAGAAAAGAAATTTAGCAAAACAGTTAATTTGCTTAACCAAAAATGCCATCGTAGTGGGTGAATTACTTTTATATTGCTTAAATCTTCCATTAAAAATCGACATAAATAATGAAAGCCTAATTTTGACCGATGCGTTCTTCGAACAATAACTGACATGAAAAATAGAATAAAATTTAATTATTCTTAAACGAAAGTAATCATTATTAAAATGTATTACTTTAAAAACTTTATTGACCCTTTCCAAAAGGATTAATAATCTAAATTTAAAATATTCCATTCTAAACATACTTTATTTTCGAAGAAACAAAAGAAGGAATTGAATTACCAAAAAATATAAATCTGCGACAAATGTCAGATATGGGCAGCTCATGACTTGCCTTATTCCAAGAAATTTCTATCAAATATCATTGAATCAAATTTTTAAAAATATATTATTATATTAAATTAATCTATTCAAGATCTTTCCTCGGGTTACAAGCATTTTATTACAGAGCTAATAGCATGCATTACTTTTAAATTTAAATGCTAATAATTACTAAAACTTTCTTTCTAATAACCTGTTCAAAAAAGTGTTATTATCAAATTTTTTGATGAATTGAACTATTATCAATGCCTGATACATTAAGAAATACTCAATGGTATTTATTTATCCTGTTAAAACGGTTGCTTATTATAGAACGAAGTTATAACCGTGATATCCGTATACCATCGGCGCATAAGACGCAGGCTAATTTTACAGCACATTTTGGAGGAAAAAAGTTCGTCTTATCGGCCGGGAAATACGGTAAAAATATTAGCACTTATCGGATTATAATATACAGAATAATATACAACAACACAAATTTTGCGAAAACTAAAAAAACAAGCATAAAATCTTAATAAAGGATAACAACAAATTATCTGCGAAAAGAAATCAAACTCTTTCCTCTAGTTATATTTTCACAAGGTTATAAAAATTCCAAGAAATTTCAAAGAGAAAGATACAAGAAAGGGACCGCATCCACACAACATCGATATTTTTCTGTCCCTCGCCAATGAAGTATAATTATTAATCCATCTATTATCAACCAACCGTAACAATTTAAATCAAATTAAAATTACGTGCACCTGCTTAGTATCTAGATCGTCGATTTCATATCTGAAATCACGTTCATGATTTTCTTGATAAAATGGTCCATCACATGAGGTATCCAGCTCTGGCAGATATAGGCTGTCATACGAGTTAATATCTGATATTAAGAGTTTTGGTCAACATTATCAAAATTGATAAACTGAAAAACGTTCTGCAATAAATAAAGAACGGTTAATAAGGCTTAAATGAAGGTGATGATTAATCACGTATTATAGTTGAAAATCTATAATAAAGATAATGATTACATAGTAATGTGATATTCAAAATAACATTAAAGAATGAATCTAAGGTACCGAAGAAATTGCCTCAATAATCATTAAATTCTGAAAAGTATGTCCAACTTAAAAATTATTGAACTTAATTCCTAAAATTAAAACAATATTTTTCTTAACTCTCACCATTGTATTATACTCGATTTACTTCATTATAATTGAGTGAATAAGATGAAGATAAGAAGCTAAATGTCAAAAATGCACGTGTACACTCCGTAAGACGGGAGATACTAAACCGTTTACTGGATGGATGGTTGGGGAAACTAACTACTTCAACTCAAGAGGAGGTGGGGGACTGCTTGATGACGTAAGAGACTAATGCGTTCACGAACGACTCAAAGCCTAATTTTGCACGACTTCCACCGTTCGAGCGGTTGGCCGTGTGGGCCGAGGCACCTAGGTGCGACGCAGAGGTTCACGGGTTCGGTTCTAGTCGGGAGCTCCTTGGCCGCCGTACTCCGGGAGATTTATTTCGAAATAAAACGGAACCGAGCCCGTACTTTTGTGTTGCGGGCGCCTCAGGCCCCCTCCCAGCTCTCGAACCCGCTTGGCGGAGCGGCCCCTATCGCCGCAAGGCGCCCGAACTGTTCATTCACACTAAAGATAGTTATACATTTCTTTCCTAGGTTAAAATTTTATTTTTTTATTTTTCAAGTTTTTAAAATAATTCTTTTTTTCACTTTCCGCTAACCCTTTATTAAAAATTGCACTGCTGTGACAGACGTACTCGAGCTCCCGTTCTGAGCGGAGTCCCAGCAGTGCAATTTTTCTGAAGCGATAGTGGGTAATTAAATATCAAAGCTAACTGTCGAAAAAAAAAACATCTAAATTTAAAAAGATTATATGAAAATGGTTATTTAAGTAGAAATAATATTTCAACATTTTAAAAGTATAAGTAATTTAATTTGGCAAAAATCATTTTTCCTCATATTCGAATTTCCGAAGTCAGCTTTCAAATAGCGAAAGCAAAGGAAAAGAAAAAAATAATTAATATCAAATTATAAAATTCATTACTTAATTTCATTTCTTAAATTTAATATACATATTTTTCCCCTCGCTTTGAATTTAAATTTATCATCTCCCGGAATATAAATAGCAAACTTCCGTGGGAATAAATATACGTATAAAGCTGGCGCTCCAATAACGGATGTTTCGGAAATTAAGAAAAAAATAAAATTCAGTTTATAAATTGTATCAAATAATTCTATTTCTTAAATTTAAAAAAATGGACTACTTTAAAAATTTTAATTCAAATTTTTCATCTCCCGAAAAATAAAAATCTAATGTTCGCATTGAAAATCGCTCTTTAGAAAACGCAAAAGTATTTGCTCCGCACTAAGATTCACCGCGTGAGATATACCCGCTCCTTATTTGTTCAAATTCAATCATTTCGCATAATATCATTATGTAAAACTGTCAACCCTAAAAGAAGATATAACGTTAATAAATTTTTAGCTTAATTCTAATTTTGTTTGGTTAGAAAACTACTCATTCCAGATAAAAATATTTAGATCGAAGAATTAAACAAAGAGTGATTCAAATTTACCAAGATCAAGTATGTTCCGCCTATAAAAAAGCATTTTAAAGCCAAAAGAAGGACATAGCGAACGACCCACTCAGAACCTTACAAAGATTAATTATTTATTGTGAATATTTATTTATATAATTATTAAAGACAGGTAGAAATATAATCCCGTTGAATGGAAATTGACGTAATTACCGTATTTGACGGCATATAAGACGCACTTATTTTCCTAAATTAGCTCCCAAAAAATTTACCCGCGTCTTATATGTGAAGATATTGTTATCGAAGCCTAAAACTGTTCGTTTTAAAAAATATTCCTCGGAAATATGACTAAAGTTAACAAGAGATTAAGCCACACTATTCAGCATAAACTAGGAGGGTTAAATTATCCTAAAGTGCATAAAAATAGAGCAATAGTAAGTCATTATGTTATGTCGCAGTACCGCGCTGTCGCACGGACTATTAAAACATATTTTTCCATGTGCATGGCCTACTTGATGAGGGTGCATCTTATATGCCGTCAAATACGGTAATCACTTGCTATTCTGGCGGCAATACAAAGAGAAAGCTACCTGTGTGTGAAATGAACCTACCGATAAAGTTTACGATTATTTTTTCTCCTACTTAACCTTATTCAAGATTCTAGCTTTTGATTATGAAATCCCTTGATTACGAGTAATTGGCAAAGTAAGCCATCATTAAATACAATTAAATGTGTTAACTTAATTTGTTGTTTTTACATTAAGAATGGCTCCCATCCATAAATATGAGCTCAATCTCATCAAAGTCACACAAAAATGATCGATTAATTTGAGCCAAGTTCTGCATAAGCGAATCAATTAAAATTCCGCTTAAATTTGAAATTATAAAAATATAGTTTGGAGGAGTATAGAAGTATGGATGTATTTCAGTCCAGAGCAATTATTACCATTAAATTGATACAGATTTGTCCCTTGAATTACAAAAATTTTCTCATAATGCTCAATGGGATGAATTAATTTTATACAAATACGATGATGAATCAACACGTTGTTGCTGAATTACTCCATATACTATAACACCATAAGTTATACGGTATACCATACCATACTATAGATAAGCAGAAAATACATAATCAATATTAGCAACTCATATTTTACTCAACAAAATTCAAAAAGCTTATCTACTCACTTTTCCCGTTTGTTGTGAACTCCAAGATGGCGAAAGAAAAGCTCTCCTTACAAGGAACTGGAAAACTCTTCCATATGTTGATCTTCGGGTTGAATCTTCAATCAGGGAACAGTTTAACGTCATAGCACTAGCCTGTAAATGAATAATCAGACTTTATTTCTCCGTAAATTTGGTCAATAAGTAAGAAAATGAACCATCAAAACTTTCATTGATGGTTGTAGGAGCAAGAACGACAAGATCAATTATTATGCAAATGAATTTCTTAACAAGATTCACAGTACCTTGAATATTAAAACCCGAATATACGTTACAAGTTGTTTCGTTTGCTGGACTTACGAGTAATGAATACGAGCAATAAAATATCAACAATATCCTTAAACCTCATTTACAGTTCAAGCAAACAAGACTCTCGAAAACAAAATATCTTTGATATAAGACCGGAAACTGTACAGTATTTGGCGCCACCTTGCAAAAACAACAAAATGCCTGTCGAAATATACACGTAGAACCGGAATATATATATATTCAATTTTTCGTTCTTAAGCGTTATTTCGTTATTTGTTTAATTAATAATTCGAGTTTTAGTTGAGAGGGAGTTAAGAATTTATGATAGTGATAAATATAATTCAGCAATAACAAACCACTCACAAATACATGTTCCGCAACGTACTCTCAGAGATCTCATTAACCTTCACGAAGAAAAATTAGGAAGTTTTATTAAAGCTATCTTTAACCATCGATAAATTAGGTTCAATTACATCTAAGACTTTACATGAGACAGATTACACGACGGAAACAGAATCACACCACTCATAACTTCATCTACTACTCACCGGTCTTAGTTACGTGGGAGTTACTCTTCACTTCTCTTTTACGTGATGATAACTGGAGCTTTGTACATAAAATTCACGACTGAATCTTCAAATAACACACGAGTTCTGGAGAATCACACAACTGACACTCAATATATCATCTGCACAATTGTAATTACCTATTTCTCCAACTATTTACTAAATATAACTTTTAAACGTAAATACCGATGTGACCTGACTTCTAAGTGAAAACTTAATCCAGATTTTCATAATGTGCATAATTTTGATAGAAAATCACTTTCAAGAAGTCTATATAACTTTTAGGAACATGTATCTTACTTGAAGGATAACAGCTGACTGAGCGGTATGAGTCAAGCCTGCTCCTCTATCACGTGAATTCGAGCGCTGTTATGTATATCCGTCGTCTGAACGGACTGGTCAAACTCCTCAGATTCCTTCCCTAAGAGGAAAAGTAATTAAGAGAAGGTTTGACTTGGCATGTGCGTATACACAAATTGCTGAAATTATTTGGTAGGATAATAATTTTTTTTCGAACCTTTTTCTATGAATAATGTTCTTGGGAACTGGCTGAAATTGAAATGTTTTTTATCTACAATTTTTCAATAATGGGCCGATATAAAAAACGCTTCGATGAAAGCAATTAAGAATGTCCACCTTTACCCTTGTATTATTGGTTATATTGTTGTCGTTATTCCATTTTGGCATCTCAATTCTTAGATTTATTTATGCATTCAACGCAACAAAGTACTTCCGAACGCTGTGGAAGTAACAGAGACAATTCGAGCAAAAATTTATCGGCAAACTTGCCAACTGCTTCTTTATATTAAAGAATTATGGTAAGTTGCCACCGGACAATTGTCCACTTGTAACTTAAATTGTATAAATAAATAAATTATGAAACCGGTATAAATAAATAAATAAAATTGTTTATAATGCAATTTCTGATCCATTGACTTACATTGTTGCGTGATGTTCCATCTTTTCTTTTCTCTTTTCAATCGTTTTAAGCTACTCCATTATCCCAGGTACAGTATGAAATTATGAACTACATTTTCAACATTTAATTCATATGCTCATGTTCTTTTGATTTCAACCCTAACGAACCGAAGATTCTTCTGATTAAGGGAGTTCTAATGATATTATAATTTTTGGAGAATATGATAAATGAGAAAAGAACGATCGAATATCGATTTATATCAAATATTCAATGCTATGGAAATGTAACTTGGTATTTGCATCCGAAACTAACACCCAAGAGTTGTGGAGCACAGCATGCTGTTAACCATCATCATGTATTATACTATAGGTAAAATATTAAGTTTATATTCAAAAGAAAAACTAAAATCCGGAACTATATATAATACAATATCATCTTAAAACATTTACTGTTGTAAGATGATACAGATGGCAGCTGACCAATGAAAGATTCATTTCGTATACTTTCAATAGAATCATTGAAATTTAACACAAAAAGTTTATTGAAAGCATGCTAAAAACTTTCGTATCGCAGTTGTTCTCTTATCCTACATTGGTAATTGCATAAATAAAATATCAGCTACAGTGACCTTCGGATATGTTGACACCTTCACTATCACCGCGGATGAATTGTTGGATTGATCAACTTAAGTGATGACTCAATAACCTAAAAACAAACATAGAGTCCTAAATATATTTATCAAAATATTATTGACAACAATCGCGCCTATAATTTGATTTTCTTTTTTTGAGTTTTATTGTACTAAAATAAAGACAAATAATGAATGCTAGCTAACGAAAACCTCTACGAAGGATCCTTAAGAAGTCAAACAATAAGGTATGATTCTTTAAACTGCTCTTCATGTTAATTTGTTCATCAGAGATAAAAGAATGTCGATAAAAGGAATAGACATGCGTAGTGAGAAGAATTACACAATGCGACAATTCGCGTCAAAATTTGTATATAAGGCACGCGATATAGAATAAAAACATTAACCGCCTTCAAAAGCAACAGAAAAATGATTTCCATCCGTATTCTATTTGGTGAGCATAAATTAATTTGATACGTTTTTTGAAGAAATATAATTGATAATCAATAACCTTCCAATTAATAGGCCTACTTTACATAAAATTAATAAAAATAATAAATTGTATGATTACAAAGTTTTGTAATATTATGATGATACCATGAGTTTGAGGATATTTATTAATTCTAGAAGGTGGTAGTCTGTCGTGCCCCAAAAAAGAATTCGAAATTCATAGAATCTCTATTTCAGTGGCACTTTTTGCTGTCTACTTCGTTTCTGCAGCACAAATTTGCAATGACGCCTGTCCGGAATATTACAAACCTATATGTGGAATGGATGCATGCGGAAAAGAAACGACATTCGGAAATATTTGCGAGCTAGAACGATATGACTGCCAAAATCCATGTAATCGTAAGTAAATTTATAGCTTGTATATTTTGCAAAATTTATGATGAAACAAATCTGAAATTATATACATAATTATTTCAAAATAATCAAACTAAATAGATTACTGAAAGATATTAATAAAATTAAATTTATAAAACGGATTTTTAGGTATAAAATACGTCGACTCACGAAAAGTAACGCATATACAATTGTACATGTTGAGATAAATTAATTAAAGAGTAAAGCATTATGAACCTTGAATTTGAGGTTATTGATATCTGATAAGATACTTTTGCAAAAAAACATCAGTGCTTAAAGAATTAATCATTCCAAAGAAGAATAGTTACAGTACTTTGCATACAAAGTACACTAAATATATAACTAAATGCACGGATATTTATTTTACAATGTTTAAAAAATTATTTTATTTATTGAATGTACCTACGACAACGAAATCGACAAAGTGAAGTTAATTTCATATCTTCTGTCATTTACAGGAATCGTTATGTCATACGATGGTGTATGCCAAAAGAATATACCCGCTACTATAATATTCGGTCATTGTTAAGATGATATGAACCTGATATTTACATAAGATTCCAATGGAAGCATTCCTGGTAAAAAACGATGTTCAAAACTTTTATTTTCAATTCTCTGTTTTCGTAAGTAAAAGAGAATTAATAAATGATATTCATCTTAAACCTTTTGGAATGATTTCTTTTAAACAACTTCACCCAGTCCTGAATGGATTATCTGTATTATATTAGTATATGTAAATGTAAGTAGTTGTATAAGAATGCTTATTGCCATGGCGGAAATAATTTGCCCAAATAATTTGATTACAGAAGTTTATCGTTCAAGATATACAGTTCTTAGGAAGAAACTTCGATAAAAATTCTTAACGACTTTTGAATAATAAACTTTTAAAGCATTATCGTCAACAAATGAACATAATTCCATCCTATTTATATTATGACTATAAATCAATAACGATACTAAATGATGAAACATTCTGATAAATCCTCATTGGTTCTCATTTTGATCCATTTCAAAGATTAGCCTATTTGAGGAATAAAGCAATACCTAGAAGTATAAAAAAAATAATTATACTTAAATTTACGATGGGTATTACGAATCATAAGCAACGGTATATAGCAGAACTCTTCATGCACCGAGATCACCACGATTTAAATATTATTAAATATATAATATTATTTAAAGATGTGTTTAACTATGTTGTGTGTGATGTTACTTCACAAGGGCCCTGTGGCGCAACAGATAACGCGTCTGACTACGGATCAGAAGATTCCAGGTTCGAATCCTGGCAGGGTCGAAATTTTTGGTACTGACAACTGGTAACTTATTCTTGTCGCCAAATTTATTATAATAATACTTGAAATGTCATATATATAATGAAGGTAATGCATGAGTTGTATTCAGTTTGTAATGCATATGGAGATCACTAACCTTTCTTAATACATATGGAGTTAACTATCAATCACTCAAGTGCTTGGAAAAGTTATCACTAACATGCAGAGATATCGAAAATAAAATCGCTATGAAGTAGCTGTTTAGTTAAGTTCTAAAAGATTCTCATACCATAAATTCTCTTGCATGTGTAAAATATGCATAGAAAATTTAAGAATGATAGATTTAAAGGTAGTTAATATTGAATTATGCATCATCACTACATTTAGCATTGCATTGCTTAACCTAGCCCTTTTCTATTTATTTTTAATGGATTAGCAAATAATGCTGTCACTCAAAATCACTTGCAGTTAAAGAATTTATTGAATCTTAAGACTGTTACGTAATATGGCTTACTGAATTTTACTGTTCACACTTGTAAATGCCGACTTCAATATGATTAAAAGTATTCGTGCACGTCAACTTTAGTCGAAATATTGTTTCCTTGCTACAGTTATTAGTATAGCTTTCCATATCTCTTGATAAAGATTCTCCGATTATACGCATGTATGAATTACTCTTCAGTCGACGTATTCCTCTGTATTACGCATTACAATGACAGGAGCTATTCTGGAAGCTTAATTAACATTAGAGTGAAATAAGAAGGCATAGCTCTCTATATATCAACAAATCTATCATCAAAAAGTAAGAGTTAATAAAATACATCTTAAATAAACAGATTTAGATGTAAAAAGTGGTACGAAGTTCACAAGAAAAGACCAAAAATAAACAAACGTATTATCGATTTACAAGATTAAGAATAATATGAAATTGAGTGGTCTTTTTATGAGTATTTTATTACACAATCAGATAGATTTACGTAGGGGACAGGAGTTTTAGATAAAAACCTTTCAGAATATTCAGGTGAATTTTTTTGATCAAATCTCAAAGGTTCAACTCATACAACTAAAAATTTGTCCTTTAAAACTTCAGATAATTTCTCGTCTGTATGCCTTAACGTGTTTGGGTAGCCAAAAAAATAATGGGTTCCATGGATAATGACCTTACATTTTAAATTTATTTTTGTAATTTTTACTATTAATAAGCAATTGATTGGAATTCTATATGATATCAATATATAGAATCGATTTGATGTCCCAATGAAAAGCATGATTCGTTACACAGCTCTTCCTTTTACCTTGTATGTAAGAGATAAAAAAGTTCCGATAAAGGACGGAGGCTTGCAAAATAAGGAGAATTACACAATTGGATAATGTGCATCAAGTTTGTATATAAGGCACGCGACATGTAATTAAAAATATAGACCGAAAAAAAAAACCAACAGAAAAATGTTCTCCATCCGCCTTCTATTTGGTGAGTGGAAATTAATTTAATACATTCCATTACATATTATATGTATATACATTGATACATTGTATAATTGTATTCAAGATTATTTTGAACAAAGTTTACGTAGCACACATACACACATGTTTTAAACATTAGTCTACACAAAATATAATTGTATCATTATATTTTGATTGTGAATTTAAAGATATTTAACAATGATATGTCTATGTCTATTTATATACCCTGCGAGCCACTTTTCAGTGCGTGGCAGGGGGTGCATGCACGGTGAGTTTACTTCCCTAGACGATTATTCTCGCTTATCGTACGAGGGAAAACGATTTTTTTCTGGCGAATTATAGTTAAAATGATTTTTTGAATCTGTTAGCTTTCGCATCTGTTTACCTTAGTCTACTTGCTGTATCCGATAGACCTACGTAACAGGGAGGGCACATGATCTGTGCTACGTCTTCCTTGAACGTTGCTTCTCTGAATATATTCAGTAAATATAATCTACTCTTTGATCTTCTCTGTTCTAATGATTCCCATCCCGCATCCTTGAGCATTTTAGTTACGCTTATCGATTTATCGTATCGTTTTATTTTTCGCGAAACATATTACCTTACGTTGGACCTTTTCTAATTCACTTATATTACTTTTAGCGGTAGGATCCCATACACTACAAGCATACTCAAGGTGTGGTCTGACTAGCGCAAAGTAACTCTCAAATATTCACCGATATTTGATATCTGTCCTATGCCAAAATGAGGAATAAACTTTTAACAATTTTTTTCAGTGGCCTTTTTCGCAGTCAGCTTCGTCTCGGCAACAACGGCTTGCAATGAAATCTGCCCGTTATTCTTCAGGCCCTTCTGCGGTGTCGACGCGTGTGGAACACAAACGACTTTCGGAAACGACTGCGAACTAGAACGATATAATTGCAAAAATCCGTGCAATCGTAAGTAAATGAATAGCTCATACATTTTGCAGAATTATGTACTTTTTGAATCTAATAGTAAATATTACTGATTGTTAAGTAAAGAGGGGGTAGTTTACATTTCTTTAATATCGAACTTAATGAGAACTTATGGCATAATTTTCGTAAGAAATAACAAAGGCAAAAGAATCAAATATGCTAATCTAATAGATTAATACTGAATGTCTCGTAAGTGTAGTTATAATGTATGAAAATTCAAGCGGAAGTGTTTCAAAAATTTCCGTCAACTATACATGTTTTCTACATTCATACTCAATTGAATCTACGACTATAATTTAATTAATAGTTATTCTAAATACTTCCATTATTTACAGGAATCCAACACACCTATAGTGGTGCATGCCTAGATAAAATACCAGCAGTACTTACATTCGGATTTTGCTGATTATAACGTTGCAGTAACTTGGATAGAAATGTGCTTAATGGTTGAATTCGTCAATGAATGCCATTTAAAAAACTTAATGTCTTCCACGGAGGACGGAAGGATCATCCCTGATAAAACAACTAATCCAAGAATTTATTTTCTACTTTAGTTTCCATGGGTTAGAAGAGAATGGCATAATAAATAACATTTATCCAAATACTCTTCGAATGATTTCTTACAACAAGATTTCACCACTCCATGTATAATTCATCGCAATCATATTTATGTAAACACATACCGCTATGAGCTCCGTGCATTTTCTGAAATAAAAAGTTTTAATTTCCGTTAAATAATATTTCGTTAATTTCACTTCTGAAATGTTAAGGAAGTAACTTTGATGGAAACTCTTCAACGTTTTTGAAAGTGTATCCCTTAGTAATTCACATTTTTCTAAAATATATAGTTCTATTTTGGATTATTTTTGCATGTATATTTAATATACTATTTAATGATGGACCATTGCTTTAAATTATCTTTTGAAATTTCCTCATGGAATAGATGCTATTGTCATGGAGTATTAAGTCATGACTATACTTACATTGAATCTTCTGCTACTTCAAAGAAAAGAGATATTTAAAGAGATCCTGGAATAAAGATGAATTTAGAAGTTGTTCGAAGCATACAGCGAGCAAATAAACAATAAGTAAACATTCCAATGATTCATGAGGATCGGAAAAATGTCAAAACGTGTAAAAATTTACCGCTTCGTAAGTCTTTCGTTACGCAATTAGATAGATTGACGTATAGGAGAGAAGTCGTAGATAACACAATGTTATTCTCCACGCACGTAAGAGAGAATGCGTAAATTTTATATATCAAATATTCACCAACTTGATTATAGATTGATTTGAAAGTTAATGGAAACTGCTCTATAGAAATTCATTTCTTGAAAATGTGCTTCGCCTTATGAACATTTTAGTAATCACTGACAATAAATATGATTTTTAAGCTTTTCAAGACATAAATTTCTATTATTCATCTTCGTTATTTCTCTATTATCTGTTTAACATTCTGATGGTCCACTGCAATGAATACTTGATAGATTTTGATTCATTGACTGGGTTACGTCGATGAAGTAATTAATAGAATATGGATCGCCCTTAACTAGAGTCTATTTTATGGTATATTTTCTATTTTCATAAGATATCAATTGAAAGAGTACACCATAGATTCCATTAGATAATCTCCAAAAAATTCAAAATCATTACAGATAAGTTTTTGAAAATATTAAATCATATTCTACTACCTACAAATTCACGGTTCTTTTTAATGATCAGAGATTTACCTCAATATTAATTTTAGCAAATAGCATCTTTCAGTAACCTAAACATTTTTACACATTAGCATTGTTTTCTTTTGAAAAAACCTAGGAAAATCAAATAATCGACAGTAAATCACGGCAACTTGGGTCAAAATATGGGGAACCTGTTTAGAAAGCGGTTTTATAAGAAACCTTAAATTACTTGGCATTGGAATAGTGATGCATTGAGAAATAATTATTTCGTTAGGCTGTTGTTACGTAATCTTTGGACGGTTATCGACGTTGGATGGCAATATAAAGCACGAAAGCATGGCAATAGACGCTCATTGAAAGTAAAGAAAACAGAAAGAAAATGATGCTTCTAAAGATCATACCCGGTGAGTAATAATAATTAAATAATCAGGGATTTTAAGTGTAGTTCAAGAGAAAACATCCATAAGTTTACACTGAACGGTTTTTTATTTATAACTGCGGGTAAATGAGAATAGAGTCTCCTATAATCAAAATATGTTTACCGATTTAAGATATGCATATACTAGAAAATCTTGAATTTCAAGATTCTTAGCCTCAAAAGAAAGACATACATCATATATACATATCAAGTTCAGGAAATTAAGAGATAGTGAAAAGGAAAGAAGTTATCATAAACTGTGTGCTTTTGATTATCGAAAGAAGACAAATTATTCTGTAAGATGTAATCTTTGTTACTACCCCCACAAAAATTAAATATCCATTAAATCAAGCTGAATACGTTGTCATAGTAACTTAATTATTAGGTCTTTTTTCGAAGTGTATTTTGATTAAATCTTTGAATTGATCCCCAAGCAATTTCGTGTAATTATTTCAACATTCCAGATTTAGCAGGAGAAGACGCATACTATGTCTTTTCAAATGCAAACCCTCATATAAACCTAATCAAATTGCTCTTACATAAACGGAATACCATGATCATAGAATTCTATTATTTCTGCGTATTAACAATGAACTCAAAGAATTTACTAGATGCTGTTTCAGTGGTTCTGGTGACCATCAACATTATCGCTGCTCAAGAGAATTGCGAGTATCCATGTGCAGCACAATATCGCCCCGTTTGTGGAATCGACAGGTGTGGCAAACAAGATACCTTCCACAATGGATGCGTATTGAGCAGTTACAATTGCAAAAATCCTGACAATCGTAAGTTATCTCCTTAACCCGTTTTTTAATAACTAAATAAAAAGCTATAAAATGTATTAGTACCATTATCTCTAAATAATTTAAGAGTTTTTTGAAGTGTGCACGAATTTGAACAATGGATATGAAATTTAACAAAAATACTATATCTTTTATAATATAAACCCATATAAACAATACTATTATACGAACTTGCTTCAACCTGTTCTAAACGCCAAAATATACTCGTAATATAAATTGAATATACCCGTTGACTTGCAAAACTGCAGGAGAATGGACAGGATACTGTCAATTTTCATTTCATTTTTAGCATCAAAATTACTACATCATGAACTTTAAGTTTCGTATATATAAAATGAATGCCAAAACAAAAATTCAATTTACCTTAACTGCCATTTCTTCTTTCCAGCTATGGTTCTCACATACGGGGGAGAGTGCAAGGAAAAAATTCCAGTGGAAATCATCTTTGGACGATGTTTCCGTTGATTGTACGTCAAATAAAAGAAGAATGAATTATAAATAAAGTTTTTATCTATTGCCGAGCCCTGTTTCTATACACCATAACCTAAAACTAATTTGCGATATCTTGAGATAGCAGAAATCAAATTCTAAAATAAAAATAACAAACGAGGTTTCCTGTTTAATATACAATGAATTTAGTATATTTTCAGGTATCGACTTTAACTGAAAATATTTGAGCTGCAAACAAACTAAGAGACATATATTAGTATACTGATTACATTTATAAGAAACGTATTACAAATTGTGGCCTAAAGTTATTGTAATTTTACATTAATTAATATTTGTAGACGTTAAATCAAATAGTATACTAAATCAAATAGTGTATTAAATCAAATAACAATAATTATTATTTTAATTAGTCATCTGTATAAGAAAAATAGCAGAGAAATATTCTTTTTGAATTGTATGTTTTTAATGAAACAATCGATCAAAAATTGAAATAGGATTTTGATTTGAAATTATTATGCCCATTGTTTGGGCAACTGAAGACAACAAGTAATGAGTAAGGCAGAATAATTATATATGTTTAAAAAGCCAATATATTCTACGATAAAAAATTTGCACGTATAATTTTACGAATTTCTTTGTTTATAAAAAGAAGCATGATTATATTGCATTCCCTCGTCATGAAGAAGAGATGGGTTACGAAATAATCTTTTATTGCACATATCTTTCTCCATACTAAAAACGTGACGGTTACGAGTGTTATAAAAGCCAAGAAAAGAATGAGATCCACAGTTAATCAAAAGGAACAAAAAAGAAGTGAAAATGTTTCTTCTGCACACCTTATTTAGTGAGTTTATACGTTTATACATACACTTTTACTTCCGAATATAACTTTAAAGATGTATTATTAACAATAAGTTTATGGAATATTATTCGTACTCCTAACATAAGAGGCGATTTTCCATATTCTCTTCTTTCTCATTATATTCGTATTATCCAGTCTTTATTTTAGTGGTGCTCGTGGCATTCAGCGTCATTTTTGCTGCATGTATTCCTGAAGAAAATTGCAATTATTTTAAATGTGCACCAAGCGAAGCCCCAATCTGTGGTATTGACGCTTGTGGAAAACAACAAACATTCGGAAGTAGTTGTCTTGTGGGGTATTACAACTGCAAAAATCCCGATAACCGTAAGTAAAGCACAGACTCCCGGCTTCCGAATAGATTATTATATTAACTCTGAAGAAATAAATCGAAACAGTAATAAATAGAATGATATTTCTTAAGTTGAATGCATTTTAATTGTGAAGCTACCATTTTTACTAGCGAAACAGTTATTCAACTAAATCTCCTTGGTAACTAATTCAGATAAACAAGGGCTAAAATTTTATTTTTAAGAATATATCTGTCAAAAATTTTTTAGAATTAATTTGAAAAATTGCGCGTGTAGTACTTTTTTCGAATTACTTTAGTATTATTTGATTTTAAAATAATTTAAAAAATTAAACACTTAGCTAGATGTACATAAATAATAGGAAACAACATAATAATTTAAAAAGGTTAACTTTGAGGGTATTTGAATTTAAAAAAACTAAGTAATCGAATTAAAAACCACCTAGTATTGAAAAATTATGTTCCTTCAAAAATTTTAATAACCATTTGATTCATGCATTTCTTATACAAGGTAAGACTTTTATAAATTTAATTTCATTCACATAACTTAGAAATAAATAAATTTAGGTTACTTGAATTTACAGTCAAACCATCAAATATTAATTCGAGGTATGTTAACAGAAATGCGAACCTTTTTTCCAGCCATTGTCCGAGTCTATGATGGAAAATGTAAAGAAAAAATCCCAGTAGCAATCACCTTTGGGCATTGCTATTGACTCCTTCAGTGTGAAATTTAGAATTCCAACATTCCATACGTAGCTGATATAATCGAAGATATATCCATCAACTGATCATAGTTTATCTAATTATGGATTAAATTTGTTTCCCGAATATAATTGAAAAAATGTAATTGTATGTTCAGCAGTTAATGTTCTGTATTTGAAATAATGTAATAAAAATACGAAAACTATTTCAACAGGATTTACTCAGCAGTCTAACAAAAGGTGTGAACAAATTTAACTTTATTCTACGATCTTTCTCTACTGGAAACCTTCCAACTCCTCTTTTGTCCTCGAAAAAATAGATAACCATAATTATTGCAAGAGCATCTCAATTATAAGAATTTGGTCTTTAGAACTTTCGAAAACTCCTACGAATTAAAATTACTTGAAAACTGCCAAAATCTTGAAGATAATTGCTCATGAAGATTTACCATGTACACTACTGTCCTTATTTTAATCGAGAATAAATATCTTTTCCTATCGCATTATTTCTTATTAATGTGTTTGCTTCCAATTTTACTGGTTTGAATTTGATTATTTTATTAGACTTTACTTCCCATTCGAGCTACAGTTGATTTTATGGTATCTGTTACGATAAATAAAAATTTACATCCTGCTATCTAAGATGGTCTAGGATACTCTACGATGTACATTGAGTTTTCCATTATTCTCTCTCAAGTGAAGTAAAGGAATTCAACAAAGACCTTTCACTTTTAATATAAATGGATGGATATCGATTAAAATAGCAAGTTTATTTAGTGTTTTTTTATGGTCAAAATATTCGCGTATTAGCACTTTTTGAACGCCTGATAAACTTTTGATTCTTTTTGCATCGTCAAATCATTAAATAAAGTGACAAATAAAGGTGTTTTCATTTTCTTACATTTTTATACTTATGTAAAAAGATATTTTTGGATTCGTCAACAAAGTACTATCATAAGTACTATAAACAGAATAAATGTGTTTTCTTTGGTTTGATTTATCTCAGAACGAAATATTGGAACGCATCTTCTACCTTTAGCCTTTATCCATCCTTCAAATAGCATTTTCCAAAACATATAAATAAAATACTTAAATTTCACTTCATCACGGTAAATTTTCTTGCCAATCCTCATTTCAATTTTTGAGCTTCAAAATTAAAAAAAGACATGCATAATTGGTATCTTTGATTTAAAAAAACCGATTCAATTTATCTTAGCCGCCGTTTCTTCTTCATAGCTATGATTCTCACATTAAGGGGAGAATGCAAGGAGAAAATTCCTGTTGAAATCATCTTTGGGTGATGCGTCCGCTGATTCTACTTCAAATAAAAATAAAGTATGAATTATAAATAAACGATTTACATATTAATTAATCCTATTTTTATTTACCACGAACTAGACAAATTTTACTATCTTGAGATGGCAGAAATCACATTACAAATAAAAACCAACATAAGAAGTCCCCGGTTTAATTTCCGAAACAATTTATAGTTAGTTAGTACAGGTAGAAATTTTTACATGAGCAATAAAATAAATAAGCTGTAAACAAACCACGAATAAAATTTTTGTATGTTAACTGCGTTTATAAGAAGCTTATTACGAATTGTAACGTAAAGTTATTGAGATCATAAGGTTAAAAATACAACTGGAGTAAAAAAGTAATGAGAAAGGCAGATTAATGATATAAGTTTAAAAATCCAATAAATTCTACGGTTACAAAATGTGCACGTATAATTTTACGAATTCCTTTGTTTATAAAAGGAAGCGTGATTATATTGCATTTCCTCGTCATGAAGGATAGTTGGATTACGAAAGAATTATATTGCACATATCTTTCTCCACACGTAAACGAGGGTTATAAAAGTCAAGAAAGGAATTAGATCCACAGTAAACCAAAAGATACAAAAAGAAGTGAAAATGTTTCTTCTGCACACCTTATTTGGTGAGTGCATACATTTATACATACACATCTTTTCGCCTTGCATAAATTGTTAGCATAAAGGGGATTTTAGTAGAACTTATATCGTGACTTTTGACGATAACTCTTCCCATAATTTATGTAATATACAATTAGGAAGGCGCAAAGTTATTATACAAAACATTCTTGATACAAAGATATAGACGAGCTGGTGGCTATGAATTATGAGCATCTATAAAGTATATTTATTTTCTCTTCTTTTTGAGTTTTTAAGATTTGTAACTTTTGATTTTATTTTTAAAGAACTCAATTTTTTTAAATCTAAAGCATAGTACCGGAAATTTTTAAATCTGTATAAATTATAAAATCAGCCAGGCGTCAACAAGTGTTTGAAGAAAGATATGCTAGAAACATGACTTACTTCGTTCAAGAGATATGAAATCATAGAGCTGTTTGAATGATGCTTTAAATAAATCATTAGTAAAATGTATTTAGCTCAATTACTAAAACCAACTTTCAATACGAAATTATTATTTTGAAGAAGATACTACAATACCACATATATTTAACTGACTACATTTTATTTAACTGACTACACATATTACGAAGGCATATCAATAACAACTGAAATGCGAGGGAAATATTCACCTTCTGAAAGTTAAAACAATGAAAGTGAAATAGTATTTTAAAACTTTGCTCTCAGAAAGAGTTATCAAATATTATTCGTGCTCCTAACATAAGAAGTGATTATCTTTATACTCTTCTTTCTCATTATCTTGGTATTAACCTTTCTATATGTCTGTCTTTATTTTAGTGGTGTTCGCAGCATTCAGCGTAATTTCTGCTGTAAAAGTTCCTGACGAAAATTGCCTTTATCCATGTGCACCAATCGATGCCCCCATTTGTGGTATTGATGCTTGTGGAAAACAAAACTCATTCGGAAGTAGTTGTCTAATGGCGGTTTACAACTGCCAAAATCCCGATAACCGTAAGTAAAGCACAGAATCCCGGATTTAGAATAGATTGATTTTATATTCACTCTGAAGAATCGTTTCGAAATAGCAATAAATAGAATTAATTTCTTAAGTTGAACGGAATTCAATTGAAAAGCCACCATTTTTACTGACGAAAAAGTTATTCAACTAAATCTCCTTAGTAACTAATTCTACTAATAATGATAAACAAGAACTAAAATTTTTCTTTTTAAATAATATATCTGTCAAAAATTTGAAGATTTTATTTGCACAATTGTGCATATAGAACTTTTTTAGTAATTTTGTATTATTCGATTCTAAAATAACTCAAGAAATTAAATCCTAAGCTAAGCTATAGAACGCAAAGGAAACAACATAATAATTTAAAAAGGTTAACTTGGATGGTGTATTATTTAAAAAAATAAGAAATCAAACTAAATTCCACCCAATAAAAAAATGATTTTCTTTCAAAAATTTTAATAACAATTCGATTGATGAATTTATGATTCAACATTAGATTATTACAAATTTAATTTCATTCATATAACTCAAAAATAAATTATTTTAGATTAATTTACAATTAAACCATCAAATATCAATTTCAGATATGTTAACATAAGTGCAAATCTCTTTTCCAGCCATCGTACGAACTTACGAGGGACATTGCAAAGAAAAAATTCCAGTATTAATCACCTTTGGACGTTGCTATTGATTCCTTCAGAGTGAAATATAGAAGTCCAACATTTTATACATAGCTGAAAGATGAATCCATCATCCGATCATAATTTGCACAACTATTCATGAAATTTGTGTTCTTCGAATATAATTGTAAATTTGTTAAAAATGTAATTCAATGTTCAGCAGATAATGTTCTGTATTCGATAATTTAATAAAAAATACGAAAACTATTTCAACAGGATTTACTCAGCAGTCTAACAAAAGGTGTAAACAAATTTAAGTTTATTCCACGATCTTTCTCTAACGGACACCATTTCAACTCCTTTTTCGTCCCCGAACAAATAGATAACCATAATTATTGCAATAGCATCCCAATGGGAAGAATTTGGTCTCTTACCTTGAACGCAGGACATCACAAAGTAGATATGTAGATAGTTCTTATTTCTCGAAGAACAATAATTTCGAATACTATATTAGCCATGCAAAAGATATAAGGTTCAGTAAAGAAAATCGATAATCGAAGGAATATGAATCTTCTCAGATGCTTAATATTTAGTAATTAAGTTATTTTTAACCAGATCTATTGGAGAAGGTTCAAGTACAGTTTTCTGTATGCTTTAATTATTCAAATTGGTTTACCATTGGCACTGTCAATTCTTCAGTGACAAATTTTTAGAGGAAAAATACCTTTAGATCTTTAAATAGTCATAAAATAAACACGAATTCCTTATAGATATTCCGATATAGATTATAGACTCAGAACAGTAATAAATCATAACAATCAGATTGCAAATTTGTGCAAATATATCCTTTTCTTATTATCTTAATAATAATACATCATATTAATCGTAGATCTTACTCGTTCGAACAAAAATTTTTTCCTCCTCTATCTTCTGTACACCTTTTATGGAACATGTATTATTCATTTTTAACTACAGCGACTTATTTTACTCACCCTTATCTAATAATGAATGGCGTACGAGCTAAAGTGAAAGAGAGCAAGATTTATCAAGGGTTTATCTCACTAATAAAATAACAGTTAGTTATCCTATTTTTTGCATTAATTCCATTAAAGAGTATTTGGAGGGCTCTACTGTGATACGATAATTCATTCGCTTAAAAATTTAAGAGGAACTCTCAACTAAAAGAGTTTGAGCAGGAACCTTGATGAACGTGTAATATCCTTCTCTCTCTTATCAATCAAGGAACTTACACTAATTTGTCCATAAGCACGCAAGGAAGTTAAAGAATACGTCAAAGTGGAGCTCAGAACAATTGTGAAATTCTAATCAACTACATACTCGTAGATCTCCATATCTCGAAGGGCATCATTACAGATTCCTATAAAAGGCATACAAAAGATGTAAAGAAACACTTAAGTCAAAACGACAATCAAAGAGAAACAAACCAAATAACCATGCATCTTCTTAAGTGCATATTTGGTAAGTTAAGTTTCTAAACGTAACAATTGATCAATATTTTTTTATTATTTAGACAACAAACGTTGTGATAACAATTAAACCCAATTACTCCAGAATTCCGTAATTTCAACAATGATAAAATTTCACTTTCTCGGGAAGTCATAATATTAAAATTAACTAAAATGTCCTTTAAAAGATCCTGACTTTTGTTAACTTTAATTTTGCATGCTTAACTCTTTCTGTACATTTAACTCTTCCATATTTTGAAACCACGACCTGAAAATTATTTTTTCATTTCTTTTTTTACGTAATGATTATATGATTCACTTATCATTTCTCCATTTTTATTCTAGCAATGGTGGTGACCGTTAACGTCGTATCCGCCAGAGTTTGTAACGACGTCTGCCCAGCTGTATACATGCCCGTGTGTGCTTGTGATTCTTGTGGAAATGTAAAAACTTTCGGAAACGGTTGTGAATTAAGTGCTTTCAACTGTCAATATCCAAACAATGGTGAGAATAAGTTTTGAATTCGATGCTCATTATGTAATAGGTTGTATTTTGACCAGTCAAACTCCAACTGTAAGAATTTGTAAACAAAGCGTTTATTATGCATTGTTTTATTTCCAGAGTTTAAGTATATCCACGATGGTGAATGTGGAGAACCGATAAGAGCTGATCTAACTTTCGGCAACTGCAACTGCTTCCGTTAAAGTCTTTATGTGTTACAATTTGTATTCCTCTCATCTTTGTTGCTTTAGATTAGAAAATAAAATGAATTAGCTCAATTATAGTGGAATTTTTTTTGTTATTTATTTCTTTCTCTAATACATATCATATTTCTATTTAAATGATCAGAGGATGAATACAGGTATCATTTACATTTAAATTACCAAGCCGCAAACTGCCTTGTGGCGTATGGCAGGTGGTGTCAAGAATCGAAGTCCGTAACTACGCTTTTTGTTCGCCCTTCTAATGCTATTGCGTGTACGTTAGATTAAAAAGGTATTTCTAACATTTCTACATTGATTCGGGCTAAAAGTTTTTGACACGAAGGAACTATTAACAGATCCCATGTGGTCTAGTGGCTAGGATATCTGGCTTTCACCCAGAAGGCCCGGGTTCGATTCCCGGCATGGGAATAATTTTTTGTAGAATGAAATAGATGTGTACTAAGGGTTGGTAATAATAATTGATTATTTCATTTGCGTTTGAACTACTACCCCGCAAACTGCCTTACGGCACGGGATGTCAAGAACCGAAGTCCTTCACTAATCTTTTTGTTCACCCTTCTAATGCTATCAGGAAAGAAAGACCAACAATAACTTCCTCTTCGAGCGATTATCTCACAATTTTGGATGCCTGGATTCTAAAATTATGTTCGCTAAGCGTGGGGATCATAGTGTCTCTTATCTCATCATTTAAGTCGCTACTTTAGAATTTCTCGAATAATTTGAGCCTAAACTCGTTTCGTCACAAAGAGTTTCCCAGCCGAGGTACTCAATCATCTTCGATACGCAGATATCAAATTTATGGTCCACTTTTTCGAATCGAGCCGCTCTGCGCTATACGCGTCCTAACTCAACAATCAAACCCTTTTCGTATGGATAACTGCACAACAGCATTAAAGTAAAAGGCGAAATAACGAAAAATAAGGACCCTCTTTGATGTTGGATTGGCTAAATGTAACCTTCACTAAAACTCGAATGAATACAAAAGAAATATGGGAATTCTCAACTTATTTATCAAAAATGTTTGATCTGTAATTGTGATTCAACGATCTGAAATATTATCATCTACCATTGATCAGAAGAATGAATTATATGAATATGAACATGATAGTTTGATAATGAAGGATTAAAAAGAAAAAATGAAATCGATAATTCTAAAAAGAAGTCTATCTACCTAATGAAATGATGGTTCAGAATTACGGAGATCTGCATTAAGCGTTGACCGTTCCTATGGATATTTATTAGAGAACCTTAACCATGACTTTCCATTGGTCAAGAGATAATTATAGTATCTCCAACAATGGATAAAATTCTTATCAGACGAGGATTTTGATGGCCAAGCAGAGGCGACTGTTAATCAATACAAAACCTTCGTTAAAATGATAAATAAACTGTAAATAAATAGATTCGTGCCATATCGGCGTCATAATGGATGGTGAAGAAATTCTGCGGTCATGAAACTTGCATCATATCAATAGGTAGATGGTCAAAAGCTATATAAAATGCAAGCAAAATTTGCACGGTCAATCAATCTAAAATAAGACACGAATTGAAAATGAATTTACGAAGTATACTGCTGTTCGGTGAGTAAAACTTTGAGAACTCAGCCCTCAGTTTGTTATGAATTTTAGTATATCTACCTATAATTTATGATGAAAGATATATTCTGTTAACTCGGTGACCAATATATTTCGTTGGAGAAGATCAACATTTCTCTAAAAAGGCAAATTTTGCAGTCGCATCTTATATTTTTACAACATAAAATGAGGCAATGATTAGTTTTTCAGTTTCGACAACAGGTCGCATACTAATAAGCTGAAAATCGCGTTAAAAGCAAATACAAAAAAATTAAAAAAAAAAAAAACAGGAATCTTATATTGATACATTCAATAGCATTACTGTTTCATAAGTGTACTGATTCCGTTATACTCCAAAAAGATCTATAACGAAGATGAAAATGCTAAACTTAATGATCCTTCTAAATTTCATCATATAATCATTCGAACTCTAAATTTCTAAATTATGATTAATGAAAGGATATAATAACTCTGTACTATACAGTACAGTAAACTGTCCTCGACTAAGTTTTTAAGTTAAATACGTAAAACATTTTAATTCAACAATTTTAAATTGCTGTTTACGAAATAATACTTGATACCATTCATATAATTCCTTCCGCGATACAACAATACAACAGAAAAGACTCATTACGATTGTTGGAAGTTTGAATTTTCAAAATGACTCAGCAAACTAACGCATAGATTGAAAATTTCAAACGTAGTACGTTTATTATCAACGAATATACTTTATTTTTCAGCTCTGATCGGAATGGTTATAACATTAGTTTCCTCGCTGAGAGTGCGTGATGTCTTCTGTCCATTAGTGTACGAACCTATGTGTGGAATCGATAGATATGGAAACCAATTCACCTTCGATAATGAGTGTGAATTGGATGGCTACAACTGTCATAATCCTGATAATCGTAAGTGTAAAAACTCTCTCGTCTTTTATCCTCGTATAAGTTATAAGCCCAATAAATGATCGCTGAGAAATGCTTAAACTAACTAAGGCGTAAATCACTTCGGAAGAAAGAGTATGGATAAATGTCAATGATAAGATATAACGATTAGTCTGGAACTAAAATTACAAAAAAATCCCCTTTTTACCATGAATTTTGTTTTTCCTTGAGTTAATGCTGTAAAATTCAAAATTTTAAATAAGTTCATTGAAAATTAAATACAAATAAGATTAAGTAAATCAAATTATGTACGATTATATTTACGATACTTAACTGTAATCATATGTATTGATTGTTTTTAAATAATCACGATAAGTTGTGTTCATGCATTATGGAGAAGTTACAGCCTGATGTTTACTAACTTGTAACTTATTTGTATATAATATTTTTCATGAATTAATATGATTCATTTTCCTTACAGCCTATTGCATCCGCTACAAAGGCGAGTGTGCCGATAAAATAAGAGCAAATATCGTCTTTGGTTTCTGCTAATCAGGATTGCTTTCCCACAAGCACTGATATGTTCCTTGATACAGCCTTCATATTAAAAATGTATGGTTAAATAATATTATTTGAAAACACTTAAATTGTATTACTATTACCTTCCATTTCTGATCACAGAAGTTAAGAGCTGATAATATGACTATTTTTTACTAAACATTTAAACGCCTACAATGCTATCCTGATTTAATCGGCTTTTACATTGTTGTAGTTCTCGACGTTGTAAATGAAAAATGGAGAATTCTACTTTATAACCACAGTATTTAATTATAATAATAAAAGAAGTGATCTTTTTTCTTCATCTTCTTTAACTTTTATCGAGTTTTGAAAAAATTATAAATATATTTTCGCCTCTTTGCTAGAATGAATAAAAATCATAGCCGTTAAAAGAAACGTTTTGGTAGGTTTAATGCCTGAAAAAATTCAATGATGTAAGTTATGTTTTAAAAGTTTCAAAACAATGGATTTCAATAATTGAAATATTTTCAATGGCTGCCCTAATGGATACCCGTTCAAGAGGTGTCTATCCTAGTTATCGAAAAACAAGTCACATTAATATCTATTTGTAAGCCTGAGACCTGGCAAAATATATGTAAACACATCCTTACCAGCATCCATACCATTTGATAAGTAAAGTTTAGACATTTTATGTACGAGGTTATAGTATAGATAGGTGATGAAGAGAATAGATAGAGACCATAAGGATGGAGAAATTAAACCAAAATCTATGACTGATGCAGCAAAACGTAAACAAACAGTATTCACGTCGTACCTTTCAACGGATTGTGAAAAAAAAAATAGTTGCATAGATATTTCTTCATACCTGAAGGACGATCTGTAGGAGTTCTATATAATGCCTGAAAAACACGTAATAAATTCTCAATCGGACGTTACCGTGGAAGTGAAGATGTGTCTCCTACGTGCTTTTTTGTGTGAGTAAAGCTAAGGAGTAATCTATAGATTTATACTCAGTACTTCTCAAAATGTTTCCTTTAAGTCATTGAGTCAATGATAAATAAAAACAAATTTAATACAAATAATTTTACAAATAGTCTTAATGGTTTTGTACTGACTAGTTATCATTTATTCGATACCATTTGTATAGAAAATTCCTCATTTACCATCGTATTTTAATACTTTATGATTTGCTTTCGTTATTAAGAGTAAATAAAATAGAGAAATATTTACCAAGCCAAAAATTTTCTTCATTTCCATCTGAAAAAATCTACATTAATTTCAAATTATTGGAAGCTACTTAGAAGCAGAGAGCTGAAATGTTATTGCTTCTTCTTATGTAAACTTTGTATTGTATTGACTAAAACCAATTCCATTCACATGCAAACCTTGAAATTTAAATTTTTTGCAATAATTACCTTAAATGATTCTATATAATGCAATTTTAATCATTTAAAATGTTTAAATTTCATGAGGAAACCGTTTCATTTGGTAACTGGTCTATGTTATGTTGGCAAAATTGTAAACGTTAGGTTTGTCATCTTGTTTACGTTAAGTTGGCCAAATGGTCTGCGTCAGATTTGCCAACTGGAAATATTTAAGGTTTCGTTTCCGGATCCTCTTGGACCTTACTCCTAGTAAGGTGCAACATTTCTACTAAATTACTGATATCCCGCGCATAAATCGCTCAAATTTTGATAATAACTTTTTTTGAGCAGTTTATTTTAGAAATAAAGTTTTAATATGCCGATTTCTAACTTCCTTCAAAAAATTCCCTGATAAATCAGAAATGCATGCATTTGTGATATAATGTAATCATGCAATGTAGAATGTTCAGTTTAAGCTTGCAATGGGTGCTGCTCCATCATAAAGTCTTTCAAAAATTGTGGAATCAGCAATGCGCTGGATGGAAGTGAAGATGACATTTTTTATGAGGAAAGTGACGACTCCCGAAAAAATATCTACGCGCATGATTTTAGCAGCAGTGATGAGGAATTTCTGGGGTTCTATTATGAATAAACTCTGATATATTTGCTTATTATTTTTTAATATTAAAGTTCCGTTTTTATGCAGAATGTTGTCGTTAAAATTCTTTTCTGCATTATCCAAGTATTTTAGACTATTTTAGTAAATTCTAACCTGAAAAATCCAGGTGCGTCTTATGCGCCTGTGCGTCTTATAGGCCGGGAAATACGGTAATTATCTGATCATTAAGAACCATCCCTTTCCCTCGTATCTCGTTCTGTAATATTGTAGGAATAGATTTTGATACAAGCATTAAATTTATGTCATTATTCTTCTCCACCTTTCACTGATCGTTTTTACTTAGTTTTTTGTCAGTTATTTCATTTAAAATCATAGAAAATCTCGCTCGCATCACTAGAAAAAGATAACACTTCTTATAATAATATAATGCACGTACATTTTTAACTCATAGTTATTTATTAAAATCTAATTATATCTATACCAATTATTATTTACTCAACAAATATGTTCACGGCTAACATGATCGAATGTCTCCAACTTTCCAGTTCTCTTTGGAGTTACCATGGTACTATCTACAAAAATTTCCTGCGAATTCCCGTGTCCATACATCTATCTGCCAATCTGTGGTATGGATTGCTGTGGTAATCAAAAGACCTTTGGCAACGAGTGTGGGTTGAGACAATACAACTGCGAAAACCCTGGCAACCGTAAGTAAAAAATTCGTATTTCTCAAAGATTCATTCTGTAAAACAATGATAAATCGTAATCTAGACACATAAACATCTCTGCATCATAACTATCATTTGCGACTTGCGAACTGCGATTGCGGTTACAATATACAAAAAACACTCGGTCGGAACCTTTAAATTAACGTAGACCATATGTATGTATGTATGTAACTCGTCACAACCTGAAATGGAAATATCTAGATTCTCTAAGAACAACGGATTCGTTAAATACGATGAACAAACTATGTTTATTACACATGATTAAGAATTCAAATTGACAGGTGTAAATTACATTAAAATCTGTACCTTTAAAGCAATATTTTGGCATGTGGAAAGTAATTCGAAAACCGTGGTCATATTTTCTTACTTTTTCGAATTATTTGAAAAAGAAATGGGTTCTAAAAAGATTTCTCCGAATTATTTTCATTATAATGTAATATGAATAATAATTCATATTTGAATATGAATGAATGATATGAATTGAAATGAATGAATTGAATGAATAATAATTCATATTTCTGGTAGAATTGCATATTTATTTTTATCGGTTTCCTTTAAAGCATTAAGGGCTCTATAAACTAATTAAATCATAAAATGTTATTAATAAATAATGTTTTTAAGCTAAGTGAGCAAAATGTCACTTATTAAAAATCTCATAGAATTAATATAGTAATACCAAGTTTAGTCTCAAGTGGAAGAAATGAAAATTCTGTTAGATATCTCTTAAATTACATTTCACTATTTACTACATTAACTATTCCTTCACACAACCCGTTATCTTTTCTTTTCAGCCATGCAGCACATTTATGATGGTGAATGCCAAAGCAAAATACCAACGATAATAACTTTTGGTTACTGCTGATGTTCCCGTTCACGAACATACCAATTCCTAATGGTGTTCAAAGAAAAATAAAATTATGATCTTTTACAGTGTAATTTAGCACGTATGAATAAATAAAGCAATTTTAATATGATACACAAAAATTTATTTCTTGCGATGCAAACTATAGAACGTATGAACCAAGGAGAAGATGGATTATTCCTTATTACTCTTGAAATTGAATTTTCATCTTATCATTGAGTTATTTAAGAAGTAAGCTAAAGACTAAAGCTATAAATCTGTAGAAAGGATACAAATTCAAGTATTACACACTAAAACTATGAGAGTGCCTAATAAATTTTAAATGTAAAGCGTTGAAATGTCTGTGACAATGGAGTTATTACTAACATTCAAATAATTCTCGAATTATCGATATTTTAAATTTCATATTTCTGTGAAGTGTGAAGAGAGTGCATCAACGACTATGAGCATTTCCTGAATTACGTTAGTTAGAATGACATTTGCAGATAAATTAGGTTATAAAAGACGTTTGGTAATAAGCACTCTACAAATGACGACAAGATTAGCTATGTAGATCCGAAAACTATAACTGTAAATAATCAAGCTAGCTTTCATTTTTTCAGAATGGATTATAATGTTTCTCGAAACTGTAGATCCTTCGTTTATATTTATTTAATTTCGCACACCAAGGACAACAGAAAAAGCAGATATGGTTAAATTTGCATCGGTTTATTATTCACATTCAGATCAGTGAATAACCCCTCCGCCCTTTTATTTGATTGATTATTGGGTTAAGGATGAATATCCCGCAACACAGACATTGAAATGCAACGCTGAATCAGCAAAACATACGGCGACCCCGAGACAATGTCTCACTGAAGGTAGCGTAAATGTTATTTGTCGAATCAACCTTCAAAACACAAAATGTATATAATATAGGAAGTGAGGATGGACAAGAATAAGTCATCTTGAACAGTCCAAAGTAAGATGACTCCTCTACAGGTTCTATTCCGTGAGTATTTGTCCCACACTGCTTTCTGCGGTTCGGTTCGTTTTTATGGGGTTCTGACCGGTTGGATTTGAAAGGAGGATATATTTTAAACTCATTCACCATCTCTCAGGTAGGATCGATTTACAAAATGTATATATATAAAACAACCATTTCTCTTTTTCTCCAGTGGTTTCGTGCCTGGCAGCAGTTCGTGGTGAGATAAGGAACGTCATGACGAACTGTGCTTTCAGCTGTAGTCAGGTTCACGACCCTGTGTGTGCTACCAACTGTCATGGGCGTGAAACCACTTTTAAAAATCTCTGCGAACTGGATAAATACAACTGCATGTACCCTTGTTCACGTAAGTATTCAACAAATATTGATTTCGTATTATAATTAAACGGAGTAAATTTTCCTTGCCTAGTTCTACTTTTATGCACAATTGTTATTATGGAAAAGATATAATTTATATCAAATGGAAAAATCAATCAATAATTACTTAATTATTTATTTCTAATATGAAACGATGGAAAATAACTATAAAATATTATTCCATTTGAGAAAGCTGCTCCATTAGGATAAGTAAAAAATCTCATTTCCGCTCGTAACGTAACGAATAATAAAATAGTTCGGTAATAATGTATTATTTGCGAACTGTGTTTGTAAACATTTCCTTTCTTAAAACAGCACTCTTTTAGGCCTAAAATTATCCTCCAGTTGAAACAAATAAGGTATATTATTATAATTAAATAATTAAACTGATTTCCCTTGATAGAGAAAATACAGCAAACAGGTTAAAACGATTCAATTTTTCATTCGTGTCGACAAAAATAACACGTTTAAATATATACGATTTAAGAAAAACTTTGCACTACATTGTATATCAATATCTTAAATGGGTTTGTATCTTGACACCATGGAAATGACGTATACTTGTACCTTCCAGCTTACCTCTTCCATATAGCGGGAGAATGCAAGGAGTCCACGCCACCAGAAGGTGTCACCTGCAGGTCACCATTCGAAAAGAAACCTCCAAATAGGGAAACTGAACCTGAAAAGCAAAGCTTCCCGGCCATGGTTCGATCTTTTGCAGACAGATACAAACAGATCCGAAATAGTTACAGAAGAAAGCAAGAAAGTTCAAAGAGAGTTCAGAGTGAATCCAATACAATGCAGGTAGCAGTAGCAGATACCAGGAGAACCTCCAAGGATAAATCGAACACGATGGGTAGCAGGAAGACACAAAGCGAAAACCTGCCAGGTAACAATCCATCTCAAAAACGTCAAGAAACCAATTCCAACGCCAGGAGAGTAGACCAGAACACCAAACAATCCAATGACGTCTCCCTAAAGGCTCATGGTGGCTTGGCGTACCTTCCATCGTCGGTGGATCCTCACCAGGGAAAGAGAATAATACCATCTCCCATAAGGAAGAGTGTCCACGTAACCTTCGAAAATGAATATCCCGAGGATTACCAAGAAGACTCGAGTGAAGAAGATGATTCGATCGGAAAAACTCATAGAAATCCATTCGTTCCTACGGAACAGTTCATAATCAACAACTTCGAACCCGACACCAGCATTCATCTGACAGAGCAATTTAATCCGCCAGCAGGAGTTGAGGTGCAGATGAACTTTTACGATAAGAGCAGGAATCGGTTTGAGAACGAACGCTCGGAAAAAAGTGAGATTGAACACAGACCATACAACAGAGCATCGCCACAGCCTTTGGAGAAATTGGTTCGGGAGTTGAACACAGATGGAGCGTACCTTTTGGTTCCCATTGCCAAAGACTCGTTGATGTCCCAGTTTCAGCGTTCACCTCAAACAGAACCAAATGGCATGCGACGTAATTATGATCGTATTCCAGAGAGAGAATATCCAAATAACAAGTACAAATCAATGCAATACGAGCAAAAAATGCACAATTTTCGTAATGAGGAATCCGAGAATGAAAGATTCTCGAAGGTAACCAGGGAAAGAAAATATCCTCGAATATCAGAAACCAGATATTAAATTTGCCTTTGGTAACGTAACGTTTACCTCGTCATACTCGCACTATCGCATTTCACTTGGTAACTGCAATTGTATGATCATCTCTAGTTAGAGTTAAATTATGCATCATCGCATTGCAACTTTTTTGTTTCATATTTACATTTGTTAATGATTCTCATATGAGTTTGAAATATATTTTTATTTTCAAAAACAAAATTGTCATTTACTGTTTTTCTCAAATGTACTTCACCCAAACTTGGTCTTCCTTACAATAACCTTACTTATTAACTAACAATCATCCAGCTCAATTTGCACTCATTTTATTTGTAAAAGGATGAATAATGTCTGAAATGAGAATTACCAAGTCTAAAATGATTCTGAATGAACCAGTTCTACAAAAACAATGACTAAAACTCAAAAGAAAAACATGTTTAACTAATCAAAATACTACGAGAGCTATGATAAAGTGACTATGCTGAAACTGCTAAGGAACAATATATCATCTTTCATGGGAATTTGTCAGAAGATTTTACAACCTATTTTTTATTCTAATTATTCTTTGGGTCATTCATATAAGATATCTTTCTATGACCTTCTTCTCCCACTTTAAGGCTGTTTATTTTTATGAATGTTAGTTAAATCTGTTTCATGATGTAGAGATAAATATTTTTAGAGCCTTCACAAGAATGCATTTTATAAGGTTTGCCTACGCAGCTGTGAAAACTGCTGTCTGTGCATTCATTTGTGGTATGCAGAAAATATGGTAAGTAAGCAACATTAAGCTGCAAAGTTTACATTTGAAAAGAAAGAAGTTGAGGAAATTAAGTTATAAATTATATAGGAGTTTGTGAAAGTAGTATTTTATTTTATAATGTATTTGCATACATCTTCAAATTATTCATTTAAAAAGAAAAGTGCATGACTGTAGTGGCACATCTGAAGATGATATGGTTCTGTAAAAAAGCTTTGTTTTTCAATTTTCAATTCAATGTTAATTTTCCTTTTAAATCTCATTAGTAATTTATTTATTATGATTAATTAAGAAGGATGAAGGCTTGAAACATAAGCCATTAGCAAATTGAAAATATGTTAGAATAGAAATATGCTAAAATAGTTTAGAATGTTAAGGAGAGTCAACTATCTGCATCTTATTTATATTATTAAGGGTCTGGTTTCAACCACATTGCAATCTCTTATTGTTTAAAACTTACTGAGATTTATATTTCTAAAATTATGATTGCTACACAGAATCAAATAGTATTTTTATTTTTTTCACTATTTGAATCATAATCAGCTTTTAATTTTTGCAATAAGAATCTAGCATTTGAATAAGCAAATTCAGGTTAATTAAAAATGAGCAAAAAACTAATTCTTTTCTTTATTGAATGAAATTTTAGTTGCAGATATTTTGTGGTGTTTATTTCTATCATTAAAGAATCAAAAACATAAAAAGACCTTTAAGCTTAATGGTTATTACTTGTCTTAATCTTTAGAGGTTACTTATTTATATTATTCTGAGAAGAAAAGAAGAAGAGAAATTTAATAATGCTAAATTTTTATCCATATTCATCTTCTAAATAAAAATTTACTTACAGATAGACTTGTTCTTTGCTATATTTTAATATATGCTGATTCTATGCGTAGACAAGATATTTATCTTCTATAAAATGCTTTTCTTTGATGGATGTCTGGGTGAAATTTATTAGGACTCCAAGATTGAGGGTCAATGATAAACATTCCTTCAACTATTTAAGAAGTAATCAGTTCATGTTAGCTTATGAAATAATTTTCAGAATCACAAGGAAGGAGGAAGCAAAGAGAAAGATTTCACAAGAGTAAAAAGATGTCTTTTATATTTTATTAGTGTTTTTAATGAGTTTTTAATGTTTTGTAATGCATGTATAGATATAATATTATTATACTTATTTTAAAGATACTGAACAATATTAATTAAAACATTTTGGGTAATACACCCAATGGAATAGGTATGACCTTGTCAAATCTATTCCCTGTTTACTTAAGAATATATTACTAATAAACTATTATTCACTAAAGTATAGGTGTAAAGAAAGATTCAAAAATAGTTCTAATTCCTTTCATATCAAGGATGATGAAATCATGGATGAGATTATCTGTAAACTTTGCAAAGAACATTCAAGTAAGCAGATAAAGAAGTAGGATAGAATGAATAAGAACACACATCTCCAAGATTAAAATTACCATAACAATCAAAAGTCTCATTTTAAGTGATAGCAAAATATTTAACAACGATTTTATAGCTATAATACTACATCATTAGTAAAGATTATTTCAAATAATTTCTAAATTTAATTTTCTCATTCCTTATGAATGTCAACTACAAAATAGTTTGTAAGATTTTATACTTGCTTCTAAATACATTTATATCTTAAATATTATTAATAGGTATATTAATCTCCTTTTCTTAGTAAAAGTTAAGGAATATTTACTTGCTAATATAAATTTACTTAAATGTAAAAAGATATATTTAGTTAGATGGAGGCATTTATAATTCACTCACTCACCAAAATTGATAAAATATGGAATATGCAATAGTTATGGGAATTGTAAAGCTATAAATATAATCTTGAATTAGAAAATGAAAAAATTCCTTAAACATAAAGAGAATTATACAGGAATTTTAGAAAAGACAAAAATCTTTTTAAATCTTTTTTTTGTAATTAAGAGGTTGATTTTTTTGCCAATATTATTAATAATACTTCTCTTTTATCAGGGGTTATATTTGAAAATTATAACCAGAAATACATAAGTAAATTGTTCGTCTTTAAATAAAATCGACTGAGGATGAAAAAAGAAGTGTTTTTTATTTTGCTTATCCAATAATTATGAGGTTTTGTTAAATAATTGCATATAGCACCCTTTACCCAGTTTTAATAGAAATACTAATTCCATGCATCATACATTTCTAAATGGAGAATGAATGATGTTATTGTCATATTTGTCTACTTACAGAAGTAATATGGAAACAATTTTAGAGAAGGAGTGAATTACTCAGAAAAAAATTTTTTTCCTAAACCATATTAGGAAATATATTGTTATCTATTAACAAAAACAGTTGAAAGAATGGATTTATGAGTTCAACAACTTGATTGTTTTCCATTATGATAGGTGAATGCACCTGGATAATATTGAGAAATGTGTTTATTTGGGACAGCAGATTGCCTCACAGTAAGAGATAATGGGTTAAGTAACATCAAAATGTTAGAAGGGATAGCTTTTTCTGTAAAAAGGATCACTCTGAGTAATAATACGATTCATTTTACCTTAGAAGGAAATTAATTGAGCTTCTGGACATCAAAAAATACTTTTTTCAAAAACTGTTCTATTATAAGAATATCATCTTATCCCTCTCTATTATGTCTCATAGTAAACTCAATACAACTTTATTTGATTAAATATTCATAAGAAGAAATATTTTGTAGATGAGTAAGTTATGCATATCCCTACTCAGTTTTTATAAATAGAAAAGGTAAAACAGCTTTCTGTATTTTTTACCAGATTTAATGTTATTTTTTCATTGAGTGAGGTTTGGAACTGGTTGGGATGAATCATTGGAGAGGAGAGTTCACTGATATTCGATTTATCTTGTATGACATGCGACCAATCAAAAAATCGATTTGAAATTATATCTTGAAAAGATCTCATCGCTTCATCAACATTGTTTTCTTTCTTGGGTTTGCCACTTTAATTTTACTATATAACATTAGAAATTAGTTCTTTCTTTTTTGGCTATTATAGAAATGGCTCATGATTTTTAGTTTCACTTCTTTATTTGCTTTTGTTGTGATTTTTCACGATTTATCCAAAACTGCTTTAAGTCACGCTCCCATTCTTCAATCTTATCTTGACTACCACTTAAATTTTAAAAATAATCTTTAAGGATTAAGTCACTCTTTAAGAGATCTAAAATAATGTTATAATAACTCATTATCTTAAAGATAGAAGCTTTAATATGGATGCATCAACTCATAATTTTTTCTCTGTTAATATTTTTTATTTATCTTTTTGTATCTAAATTATAGAATAACGGTAAATTAAAGTAATGGAAATAAAGTAAGTGGAAGTAAAGAAATAGCTCTTTCCATATCTGAAGCTTAGTGATAATGTTCCATACCTCTTGGTCCATTTTCAAGAGATAATGGATTTTATCTCATTAATGTTTTGTCTTTCAGAGAAATTTCTAAATTTAAGAGCAGAACTTTACGGCAGGTACATACCGACTTGCTCCTCCGCTAATCGAAAATCGTGCAATTGGTCGTTACATTATTAAGGTTTGAAATCAAAATTAGAAATTGATTCTTAACTGTTTTGAACTTGTTACGCGATTGATTCTCTCGCCTTATGATTCGTTTTCATTCAGCATCATCGGCAGTTTAATTCTGACCAAATCAGTTTATAAAGCTTTCCTTTTAATTTCCTGGTGGGTTAATCATTTTTGAATGTTTCTTTATCAAAAGAACAACAGTTCAATTCAAGGTTGATAACGCATGAGTCAATTGCTTACCAATTATATAATTTATTTTGACTTCTTCCCTCAGGTATATACCTAATTTAAACGAATTACTCAGTTGCAACCAATTATCTTATCTAAAAAAGTAAAAAGTTCGTTAAAAGAGTACCTCTATGTTGACAATAAATGCTCGTCGCAGCGGGTAAAAGTTAAAATAGCGAAAGAGGTTTTAGAAGTTGTTTTTGTAGAATCGAAACCCTGGAGAATTCTCATCCTTCCAATTCCATCTTGGTCAACCAATGTGTATCCGTGATAGCTCAGTCAATATAATGGACCACTCAATGCACCTGACTCATAATTGATTACTCCATCTCTTATCTTTTCCAACTGATAAGAAGAAGGAAAATGAACCGCTGCTCGAAGAGCAAAGCAGTGTACCTGTTGCTTCTGCAGAGAAAGCATTATGAAACGTATCACAATCGCCTTGTTGGGTGAGTAGTTATTGTCTTTTTTTATCTGGATTGTGAGATTATATAGCGATATACTTACTTATATCTTAAAGGATGCTCAAAACTCTTAATCTCCCAAATCATCCCATGAGAAATATAAGAAGAATATGCCATATCGAGAGAGTAACATTTTAGATAACGCTACTTTTCTAAAGGTTCCAATGCGAATATGAAGCAGAATTTCACCATCGTTAATTTCAATACTTTTTTGTGGAACTTATATTCACTTTATCTTATTAATCCACATTAATCCAGGTTGTTCATTGAATGATCATAGCTAAGACAATTTTATCTTGCTCATTCGATTAGCATACTTATAATACGACGTAATGATTATTTTCTTCATTCATATTAAACTTTTTTACAGTTAGGATTCGCATTCATATTCACAGTTAACAATTCTGTTATTAAAAGTACCGTTTATAATTAAATTGACCTATATAGATGAGCTTGTGAAGGCAGACAATTTTTTTCCATCCCTAGGGAAATGTCTTAGGAAAAAGAAAACTCAATAGAAAATGAATAAAACTACTCCAGAAAATATCAGTAATATTTGGTTATAGTTTTGCTGTATTTAAGAAGGAAGTTTTAAATGAAAATAAGGATTAAATGTCACCCCAATCAGGAAGAATGCTTTTTAAAATAATATATCAAGATGGATTGTTTTCAATTGTCTTTTGACGTTTGAGAAAGAATAGATACCAAAATATTGATTGCATCGAATAATACCCATTCTAATCTATATTTGTGATTGTTTATCTCAATCTAAGTGTTTTTTTTTATTTTTAATAATATCAGACTAAAGACTTTCAAGATAAAACAATATTATCTTAACTTATTTGTATATTGGTTTCTTTATCTAAACTCGTTGCTAAGTTACCCATATTTACTTGATATACATGTATCTCCTTCATCCACCATTTGATTTGCTTGTTCTCTTCACATTTTTGGCTGAAAACTATTGATGCATAACAAATTTTCAATTTTTTTTTGGCTTTTGTCCTTTTAAGAACGATTTTAAGCATTTATTTTCAACACACATCTCACTACTGTCATCTCCTTCGCCCGCGTATTGTATTATGTTTGTTTGAATTAAGTGATGAATGGGTGATTGTAATAAAAAGAAGTTTAATTTACTCTCAGATAATGGTTATAAATGTTTTCCTCGACTTAAGTTTGATTGATGGACTCAAATTTTATCGGTAACTGTTACTTTTCCTTATTGAATTTCCTTTAGATATGACAAATGGTAATATAATCTTTAAGGGAAACTGTAATACTTTTCCTGCTGATTATTTTGATAATAAGTTTTTCAAGTGATAATTTTAGCTATAAACAATTTACATTCTTCATTAAACTCGAAATTTAAAAAATATATTCTTTGTTATTAATGATTATGGTATTACCTGATCTAAAACCATTTATTTTTCTTGATATAATTTCAGCAAATTTTCATTGTGAATATTTCCTGTATTTATAAAGCAATTTACTGTTATAACTGTAAGTAACTCTGTGTCCGTAAGATGCCTCTTTGATGATCAATATGACGCAATTACAAGAACCATTGTTGCATCATTCAAAGACGATGATGAATAAAAACAAAATCCAATGGGAAAGAGACACGAAAGTATTAAAGTAAACAGTTTTTTGGCGCGCTTCTTTTCGAGTTCATTGTAGCTTACCATTGTCTTGCTTTTAATCTACGGATCTTAAAGTAAACAGTTCGTCATAAAATAAACATTGTGATAGCGACGATAGATAAAGCTGCCACGGTAACTGTTTGGCTTCTCAAACTAAAAGGGTGACAGGTGTCACAATATTTATCTAGGTCATTCTCTTTTAGTTTTTAGATCCGATTGATTGTTTAAAGCTGTTAAACCTTCTGGATAGGAATCGAAGCAATGAAACTATGAAATATCATGTCTTATAATATAAATAAATTACGGAAAAAGATTACAATGTTGAATAGGTTCAATTATTAACCAACTTGCTATATAAATCTTACCATATTAAGTTCGATACATCCTGCTTATTTCAAGAAAGCTTATTTCTCCAACGTATCTTAAGACTAGTATATTCTACTAGCACTTGTATACAAGTAACACATTTCTGTAGGCATGTTATTAGCATATATAACAGAAATAAAATTATTACTCAGTTGTACACTAACTGCGAGCAAACAATGTAAGTTTTCAATGAACGATACCTACAACTAAACAAAGACTGAACGGAAGTAGGCTGTTGATATGTTGCGTCTATACAAAAATAAAGCCTTTAAAGTAATGCGAGTACTAAGCATTCTAGGATATTATCGGTTTGATATTTGCCCAAAATAATTATGGTTCATTCTTACGAATATTATTAAAAATTAATTATAAAAATTATAGTCATGTCTTAGAAAGGAAGTTATATTTCATCATGATCTCATTATGTTTCCTCTATAATCGGTATAAGGGAAACTTAGCGTATTGATGTTCTTAGTGACCATTTTACTCGTTACATTTTATGCCTTCTTCTGTTAAACAAGATTTTTGTGGTAAGAGTTCTGATTTTGCGCATTTAAAAATTTCCCGGAATCCTACGTTTTACATATCGCCCTCGGTTAATCCTATGGGATGTTAACATAACAATCATCCCGGCACATTCTCTATAAAGGATTAACTCTACTTTCAGTGGCAACGCTTTTGGCCGTTGCTGCGGCTTCTAAAGAGTGTCCAGGGGTTTGTCCACTGTTATACGGACCCGTTTGTGGCTACGACGAAGCTGGAAACCAGAAGACATTCGATAACATGTGCCTGTACAACCACCACAATTGCAAACAAAGGAAAGATGGTGAGTTGAGAGGAAGTTAGGAAATATCTATCTCATAAATTATGAAATCGGTTACATTGTTAATCAGTAGAAGTAAATTTGTTAATATTGTTGATCCTTATAACATTATTGATGTTTTTATATTGTTGTTTTTGATATTATTTGATTTAATTTATTTATTGTGTGTCAATTTCATTGCTTAAATAATTTGAGAGTAGGCATTTTATTTTCTCTATTAATCTTCTCTAATTCAATTAACCTCCATTATATCCCACAATTTCATACTTTTATTCATTTCCTTCTCAGAGAATTAATTATGGTATAGATGAGAATCTAAACAACGTTCCATCAAACCCTTTTTCATGTTTAATGAAGACATTCGTAATCGTTTGCAGCAAATAATAATACCAAAGCACAATATATAAAAAAATAAATGTCAAATCATTGAATGTTTTAGCATTTATTTATGTTAATGACAATGAATTTTAAACTTTTAAAACTTCTGCGCTTATTGATAAAATTCTTGGTCGCGATCAATAAAAAAGTAGTTCATATATAATACAGCGGCAGGTAATGTATATCGAATTTAGATTATCAGATAAATATCAAATTTCTCACCATTATCTGCTAATTGTAATAGGAAAGTATTATTAAGATAGTATTAGTATCGATTCTATTTCTAGTAAAAGATGCCCCATTATATTAGGTACTGTTTCGTTAATCTTGAATATTTTTTTTTTAATTTTCCAGGATTACCAGAGCTCACTTCCGTGAAGAAAGGCATGTGCGTCTAAATAGTTTATAGGTCAGGAATCTCTTTCGATAATAGTGTTAACGTTGGTGCAAATTGATATAAAAGGAAATTTAAAAATCAAGGAATTTTTAAATAAAGAAAAGTTGAAAATAATTCAAATTCGAAAACAGGAAATTTGAAAATAGAAGAAATTTGAAAATAAAGGCAAATTAAAAAATAAACCTTTTTCATTTGTTCCTCCTCCCTTTACTTCAAGATGTTTTGGTGCAGAACTCGCTTGTACGTAATTTCAACGAAAATTGTTATCAACAATTAAAATAAATTTTAAAATGCTTAACAAAAAAGTTAAATAAGAAATATATTATTGTTGCCTAAGCTTATTAAGAAATAAATAATAATACCAAAAATAAAAAAAAAATAAATAAAAAAGTAATAATACCAAACTGAAAAGTACATTATTGCTGTGGTGAAATTATTCATTGTTAGAATGTAGACAATGGGGGCATTGTCAAACTAAACAGTCTGCAAATTGGATAATTAAAGAAATCAATGTCTTAAAATCAAAAGTGAATATCTATGAATTCTAGTCGCTACGTCTGCATCGCCTTATTAACAATTGGTCGTCGATATTTCGATAAGTCGATATTTTGGTTCCTCTCTTCCATTTGCTTGTTTTCATATTTTACAAACATTTAAATTTTTAACGAATTCTACTTATCGCAATGGAAATCATTGTAGAACTGTGGAAGAATTAGTATTAAGGGATACGATCCCTGTATTGGATGAGCTACTACTTCCTTTTGCGCAGACCACTGATGATACTCAGTTTCTAAAACTAGTATCTTTCCTCACCATTGCTAAGCAACGGCTTATCAATGGCATGGGTTTTACACGGGATACGTCCTGTATCTCAGCCAAATTGGATGACTCACTCTGAAGCAACCACCAGATGCTGACATAATGTTTTGGCATATCTTTTACACCGTTTTATGCTTATGATTGAGTTTCCCTGAACCCACAATAGTCCTGATGAAACCCTTTCCGTCTTCGAACGTATTCTCCTCCATTCACCCTTCGCGGAATTAAGTTTTGTTTTTCCATCGCTTTTTCACATCAAGAAGGTATTAAGAAAACAGTAATAAGTTGATTCAACATGAATTTTAAAATGATTTTCAATAATAGCAAAGAACTATCTTTTAATCATCTAATTTAGATACTAATAGTTCCCAAGCTGATTGTCAAAATCTTCCAGTAATTTAATAGTTTCTATTTTCTTTAAAAATAGTTACATTTTGTCAAAAATCCTCTCTAGGTGCTCAAATTAGTGATTAAAAACAAAATCGAGGTTTATGAAATTATCTCAATTTACTGACCTGTTAAAGATTCATTAATTGGTTGAAATATTGAATATAACCCTTAAAAAAATTATTGGAAAAAAAGATATGAAAATACCATATAATAGGTACTATACTCAAATTATTTTAATAAATTTTAATTGATTATGAATTTCCTAAAATAATGCATCATCTTCGCATCGTAGATTCAAGTCAACATAAAATATTTAGCATCATCGAGAAGAATATCAACAAAAATGTTTAATCGCAATTCATAATATAAATTCCTGAATTTTATTTTTATATAATTAAGTCGTAGGGAAGGTCAGAAATATTTATAAATGATTAAAGAATCAAAAAAGAAGTTAAACCATAATTACGTAAGGAATGTGCTGATTTCTAATTACTATTCATGAAGGATAGTTCAACGTTCATTGAAGACGCAATTCTGGGAACGTAGCATATACCACGGATAGGTAGTCCATACTCTTCTCTAATAGCCATCAACACTCCGTCATTTTCTTAATTACTTCTGCTCTCGTTATTGATTAGAACGGTTCGTTATGGTCTTAAATTCAAGTCATAATTGCTGGGCATGCGTTTAGCATGAGCTGCCTAATACTGCATATCATTATGCTTTCAGTAAGCATTTTGATGAATATTTATTAGACTGATTCGAAGAAGTAACGAACAGAGTAAAAATAGGCAGCCATACTATTATAAAAATATTCTATAATAAATAATTTATACACTAGACTGTTAGCAAATTATTTAATAACTACATTAATTCATGATATATAAATAATATTCTTTAATTAATTAGCATGGGATGAAAGTATTTTTAAATTCAAGGCTAGAGTTTTGGAAATGGTATATCATCCCTTCCGATAATTTCACTTTCCAGAGTTTGCTGAATTTTGTTCCTAGCTGAATAAGACAATCTTTTGACTTTTGGAGATAAGCATGAGAGACATTCATATAGCAATCGCTAATATGGTTTAGTTTTACTCATGTTTGTGTTTGTACGACATCCGCTGAGGCGTGTATGATTTTGCATAACGACATTCCATTTGGTTTTTGCTTATGCAATGCTGCGGAAAATTTTAATCTCATAAATTCTGCGCATCGTTTACACGAACTTATTCCGTTTATATTTATATTCCCTTTGGAAGGAGAAATAAGAGATAAGTCCCTCATCCCTACTTTATCACATAATGTACCCCGTTCCTCCAAGGCCAAGGAAAGTAAAGCTAGAGGTGTTAAGGTCAACGGGCCCACGGACTGAATCCAGAGTAGTGTAAACAATTATTCCAATCAAATTCAATTTGAACCTAAACTTATGCATATGAGTGGAGCAATCCCCTAATTCCGAGAAATCCTCGAGAAGATAGAAGGGTTAAGTGGCCAAAACCTATCATTGATAGCGGATGACATTCATTAATAGGGTAGGTCGAACCTTATAGTACACATGACTGGAATGGTTAATATGTGGGTCGATAGAAGACACTATTGAGTCATCTTCAATAACCGTAACATTCGATTTCTTTGGCTTTCGATACGAGAGCGCGTAAGTTCAATATCCACGGTCATCTGTCTTTGTACAAGATGCTTCTGGAAACTGGAAGTCGACTAGCATATGATGTTCCGGAGGGAAGATCCTTCCGGCGGCCTTCCGGTTACCTTCCGGCAACCTTCCGGAAGTACATCAAGTGCGCAGTGCTTAGGAAAAAACATCCCGCACGGAGTCTGACCCATAGGGGTTCCCGTCTTTAACACGATCGACCTTCAAAACCCTTCGGTGGGCGGGGGATGTGAAGTAAGTTTCCCCCTCCCGTCGACCGCTAGGACTACTCCGCAGTTTGTATCACTCACTGCTCTTCTTCGTGCGAATGAAAAACGTCCGACCGGAATTATGCGTCTGGTTGCCCTAATTTTCGTCGTAGGTAAGTTTTTCACTACGATTTCCTTTTTGGGAGAGTTCTATCGGGAGTTTTCTAGGTTCAGATTCTAGGTTACGAGGGAACTTGCGTGAACTACAAAAAGAGAAGATCGTAATTTTAAATTTCGCGCTGTTATTGTCCCAAATGAACATTGTTGCTCGCTTCCTGGTGATGTTACGAAAATTAAACAAGCTTTTATATATATAAATAACAGTTTTTATATCACAATGCATGACTTTTTAGTCTATGAAAGTATATTATTATTGAACGCAGTGTATTATTTGCTTTTATTTACTTCTGATTCGTTAAACGATTTAATTTTTTATAATTTATATGTTTGTTTTCTCCCTTTCTAATTACGAACATCCATCTTGGTTCTGTATGTTTACTAATTCGCGTTGTTATGGTATTTTATTTGTCGTATTTTTCTATAAAAATAATTATCTTTAAGAGATAGTAAATTATCTTCTTTCATATTTTCTAATTCGATAATACCTTTACGAATGTACATCGTCGATGATATAAGAGATAATATCTTAGTGTTATGGAATCGGAAGTAGTTTTTCGATCAATTTCATGCAGTCAAATATGTAGATAAGATAATGACAAGGTCATGTAACATAAGTAAACATCAAGCTTATATAATAAAATTATTATCTCTAAAGATGAAATGAAAGTGGTCAAAATTACAATAAACTGCGGACAATGATATTTTTATTTTCACGTTAATTTAATCATATCGAGTTTCTTAAAATATCGTCAAATAATGAAGTTATGCAAAAATATTACTGGAATAGCTTTCGGCTATCTTCACGCTGAACTATTAAAGAAAATATCGAAATTAATTTAAATGAGTATTGCGAAAGTAGATCTATAATGTAGATGTACAGCTGAAGGACAGACAATTGAAAACCAATGTCAACTGTTCAGACATAAATTCCCAAATTTAAATTCGTACGTCAGAGCGTTGTTTTCCATTCATCGCAGACGCGATAACATAACATCACACACTTCTTTCCTCATTATGCACATTGTTTGTCTCTCTTATCATCAAATCTGCATCTTGGTTTTTTCTTTGTGTGCGCATCTTTCATTTCAGACATTCTCCTAATTGATTCAACACATTTTATGTTTCTTGTACGATAAACACTTAGCTACAGCTTCTCATTCATATTGTTGCTTGGGTATCTTTTAAAATCGCTCTCTAAACCTTTAAATACCCGTAAAGCTATAATCAAGCTCTTTTCCTAACTTTCTTAGAAATTAATTTAAAAAAAGAAGGCAACTGAAGGGAAAATTATTATCAAAGTCACCTATGCCATTTCAATTCATGATTTTCTTACATGGAAATATTAGCAGAACATTAAAAGGCTAGATCATTTTATGGTTTCATTTATTGGCAGAAGTAAATTATTCAACGTATTATTATGGTGCAGCTGTTGCTAGGGACTTTGTTTTATCTGTGAATACGTGAAAGAAGTTCTCAGACTTGAGTGTCAAAAAATTTAGTTTTGATCGAAGTTTAGTTCATCCTAATGTTGGAATTATGTTATCAAAGGTTTGAACTTTATGCTGGGGAAGTTTGTGATTGCTTTCATTCATACCGGATGTTACTAGCTGAAAGTCAACTGAGACACAATTAGCAATACACCGCTAAAAAAAACTTCGCTGAAAAGGACAGTCATGATGGGTTAATAAACGAGAAAAAGTTCTTGCATCCTCGTTCATAGCTTGGTAGTTATCCTCCGACCTCGGTGGCCAAGGTTGCAACCATCACGATGTTTGACATGTGGACTCAAAGTTACATATTCATTCGTATATAATTTTAAGAATAATTTCGTTACCAATTTACGCATGAGAATGTATAGATGAGAATTGCAACCAGAAGTGTTTGCCCGATGAAAGGTAGTTGCTCTCAAATATCTTTCAAAAGTTTTATCTATTTAAACCTTTGAAGCCTTTATAATCTGATAATCCTATAGAAGCATACTAATAAACGACTATTTTAATTCGTAATGAGAGAATTTGAAGTCGTAATATTTTAATTTAGAATAAAATCATTACAAGACTAATTTCTATTTCTGCTCGGAATAAGTTTAAAATAACTGCCAAATTCCACAGCGTGCAAATTCAGAAACATAATAGAAAAAGAAATATTTTAGGAAAACGACAGATCTTCATGAATATTCCTCTTCCATAATTGCAGATTCTATTGTTAAATGAATAAGAACTAATAATAAAAAATGAAAATCGATTATTGATGTCTTTATCGGCGAAATTTTTCACTGTACACTTAAAACTGAAATTTTTTTTCAATTATGTCTCCCATAAAATATATATATTTATAATAAATTATTACTATAATTTTCAAAATCTTCATTATTTGATTGATCATACTTGATACTTGTTGATATGCTTGAACATTTTCAAAAATTCAGGCACTAACTCGTTATACGTATGTACTTTTGACATAACGTAATTACTGGAAAATCTATTTACTTATGGCTTAAGCATCTTCATGTTTGGTATCTATGTAAATAATTGTATCACAACGTATCATAAATGGGTAAAAAAAGTACCGAATGAAATACACTAAAGATAAATAATGGTAAGACATTAACCACCGCATCCGCCGGAATGAACTAAGGTTGCAATCATATTTCCGTTTATTGGGTTTGAGATGCTTCCCTCAGAGGATTTCTACTGACCGCAGACATTTGTTGTTTTCCGTGCAGATTAACTCATTGCAGTAATAAAGTATTTTTGATATAAGATAAGGAGATATTATAACTTTTGGGTACAGGAACTGATTTTGACATCAAATTCTTCTTACAACTTCATAAGAATACAAAACCATTACAGTTTTCCACCAGTAAGCTGTTAATTAAGATAAATAGATCGGGATATCAAATTCCTCCGCAGGAAATTAAATATTAAAATTAGCTCGTTTATGATTTTGAGAAAGTAGGAAACTTTAAATACTCGAGAAAATCAAAGAAGGGAAATGAGAAAAGAAAATTTTAACAGAAATACAGAAATTAGACGAAAATATTTCAATGCTACGGATTAATTTCTTTCGTAAATATCAAAATAATATCATAATTCCTCACGCTTCGATATAAAGACTATTGACAACAGTCGTCTCCAGGAAACCTATAACCTTGATTATGAATAAATAAAGCAAAATGTCTGTTCGAACAGGACGTGTCTGTCAGCTGACTAAAACCAATTAGTGGCGTAAGATAAGAGTCATCGTATTTGATGATGTACTGAACAGTTCCCAATCGGTATTCCAATAGAGCACAATTAACGGGATCTTAAAAGGTAAATGTTATTCAACCCATGAAGATGGCTTCATCCATAGAAATTACAAATGCTTTCGAATCATCTTCTTATAGACACATCGTCTGCATCATCTCGTAATTGACCGATGACGGTTTGTGATGGTGTTGTATTAGCTCTTAGAACTCATTTGTACCACTGAGTTCATTTTCTGCTACTACACTATACAAAGAAATTCGGACAAGAGGAAGAAACGAATTTTCATTGATTCAAATAACGATCATACTAATTAACGATACATTACAGTTATACACAACTAACCAATTCTTTTCATTCTAATATTAAAAATTGAGGATGATATTGATGACTACATATGATCATTATGACATACATAAGGCTATATATATACATATTTCTATATTCTTGATTCTGTTGTTTATTACACTATTTTTTCGATGATGATCGGAAAAGGAACTTTCATTTTCTCTTGCTACGTCTCTGTTTTTTCTTCCATTTTCTTTCTCGTGAAAGAAGTCTCCTTAATTCACATTCAATTAGATGAAAAAATGATGAGTCATTCTTAACATTCTACCCTCGCCAACCTCTTGAAGTGTGCATCAAGTGTTTATTATCGTATCCATGGTTTCATTTTAAAATATGGCTTACGAATTAGCCCTATATTTTTCTCTCAATCTTTGTGTAACATTATAAATCGAACCGAACTGCAAAAACCTAAAGCACCAACTCACGACTCAGTGTTTGGGAGCGTCAGGCGAAAGTATTTCCGAGAATCGACACCTTAACCAAAGCAAAACTACCTCCTACGTCACACGGGTGTGATTGGAAGGCTTAATACATGTATATACGTATATAAATGTAAAACTACCGGAATTTTTGGCAACGTTCCCTTTAGAATATCACTGACCTTGATGTAGAATGACAATTGAGGAGTATCAAAACACGTTGACAACAATCGCGATAAGTAATCGTCGATTCTAATTTATTCCGAAATTATACGTGTATACATATACAAATATACACACTTACATATATGCATATACAAATTCACATTTACAAATTTACATTTACATATATAAATATTAACCTCCCATATGCCTCTATTCTCGATCCCAAACGCATGGCTAAATTCGCCTTTCTTTTGTTACGTATTCACGTTCGTTAATATCGCAAATGAAAACCATTCTCGCTTTAAAGGGAAGGATCTCTTGTGTTGTTCCTTTCTTGTCTTTGGATGACGTATGAAAGTGATAGTGCGCCGTAAATTTGTCTGCTTGAAAATTATTCCTTCAGTCGACGCCTTTGGATACCCACTGACGTCATCAGCTCCGCGGCATTGTTTTTGTTCAAATGATTTATTGAGGGGCGTGGACGGACTTTTTCGAATGCATTCTGAAATGAAAAATGACAGTGACTAGCCCAAGCGACAAAAGGTGAATGAATAAAATTACCATCATTGCATTACCAGCCTACGATCAAGACGTATTTTTTCTCTAACATGCTTTCTGCACCTTTTTGAATACATTTAAATTTGTTTTAAATGTTTTCTGATTCAATTTTTAACCGAAATATATTAAAGAGTGTTTTTCGAGCATCTTGAAAGGGAATCCGTGCTTTAAAATTTAAATATTTCGTCGCTTATTATTTAATGCAAATCTAAGATAAGATTTATTAAGTCACCTACCAGTTTAAGTTTTGGAGGACTAAAGGGAATTCAAAAATGATAACTGAGAAGAAATTAGTGTATAAAATATAAGAAAGATAATATATTTACAAACAGAATACGTAATCAACACTATTTAGTAATTTACCTCTATAATGTATGAAGGAATATTATGTCACACATTTATTTTATAAACTGTGAACATTTTCTTTAGTTAGTATGTATGGAATTAAATTAAATATGTTTGAATTCTTTTCCGTGTCATTGCTTCACTGGGATAATTCGTAGGTTCAAAACCTTCTTTAGCCAGAACCCAGAGAAAAAGTGCATGAATGTTTTGAAATAATATTTGACCGTTATGAACAGCGCTGGCGTGTGCAGCCGCGTCTCCAGCGACATCTTTCGGTGGTCCAGGAGGGTGTCGGTGCAACTGCCCCGCCCCTGGACAAGGCAACGAGGTGTGCGCCAAGGAGGGTCGTGGGCCCGAGGAGTTGTTCCCATCCAAGTGCTACCTGGAGTGCTACAACTGCACGCACAATAGAGGTGAGTGGTCTACGTTGTATGAACATATGAAACTGAGGTTAATTGAGTATTTAAAACCATCAAGGGAAGTCTATTAGGGAAGAAGATCCTTTTCTTATTTAAAAGTTCTTGAAACCCTATTTTACGTTCCGTTCCAATAAAATATACATCCTTATCCGTCAAGTTTATTTTTCTCTTCATGTATGGTTTTGACACTAACTGCCATTAGAAACGTGATCAATTATGTATATTTAAACATAACTGCATGTATGGGAGAAATATTTTATTATCATTATTTAAAGCGTAATAACGACCATTTTTGTTCTTTGGATTCTGTTACGATAATACAGTGAAGATCTAACATTTTTTCTAAACAAAATTGATGTTTCCGGTATAAAATTTTTGTAAGAATGATTTAGACCCATTTGAATAAAAGAATATTTATTTTTGAAGGAGTCTTCTGAAAAACTTAACATTTTCTCCAGCTTACGAATTTGATATTAGGCTCTGATAGTTATTTTATTTGATTTATTTTCATATATTTAAAAATACCCTAACATACATCCAATTTTGGTAAATCAGTTTGCTTCAAATCAAAAAATGGACGTACACTAGCATCAATACCCTGAGAGGAAAATTTCCCAATCGGCCGGGATTCGAACATGGTACTTTCGCGATGTCATTTAGGGATGCCTCCTAAAGAAAAATGATACAAATTAATTGAAACTATATATTCATTTGATTGTAATTAATACAACTAGATTGCTTTTTATATCATAAAGGTAATTTAATTGACCTTCACTACAAAGCATTTTCCCTATTCCCATTATACAAAGAGAATATATTTTTATTTATATATGATTCTTCTAACTTTCCCTCTATTCGTCTTGTTTTCTAGAATACGTCGTGGTCCGCAAACAGAAGTGTCAGAGGAGGGGTTAGCATCTTGGATTCTTCTCCTTGATGCATGAATGCAGGATTCATCCATCCCACCAACGGTTCTTCATTCTTTGAAAAATTCAAGACTTGAAGAATTTATGACCTATACCGACCGATGCATGTTTCATTTTTCGTTCTTAATTTTGCTATCGCCTCATCCTCTTTCCTTTTATAAATAAAAATGTGTTATATAAGAACCTGTACAAAACTTGTATGTGAAGAAATTTTAAAACATCGCTTTCTTTAGCTTAGCTAATTTATTGTATAAAATGTTATCATTAAACTAATAAGCCACGCTGAACGACGAGTACCAGTTATTTAAATAAATTTGGTATTAATATTTTAGCAACCATTTGAACCAAATATTCTCTCAGTTACGTAATCTTAGTTTATAAACGTATATATTTGAGTATTTATATTTTATTAACACTTTATCCACTTTATTCTATATTTTCATTCACTATTGGAATCCATATGTATTGCAAACGTGTATATATATGTATCTATTATATATAGACGCTTCGGGGGGATATATATATATATATATAACATATATATATATATATAGGATATTAATGTCAGGCCCAAACCGCTTCGGCCACGAAGCCGCCGATTTTTTTACGTAATGGCCCACTAAATCTCACTCAGGAAAAATTCGGAAATCCACCCTACCTATCATGGGTTCGATTCTAGGAGGCCCCAAAAATCGACTTTCCCCCGTAAGAATGCATGGGGCCGTTTTTCAAACAATTTTAAAAAATACTTTCCATTGAGATAGAACAATGTAATTTCATATGGCTATTGCAATTATATATATCTACGGAAAAATGTTATTGCTTACGTCCAACCGGTCATGGGTTCGATGCCAGGAGGTGAAATACTTTCGGATTTTGAAAAATCGTAGCTCTATAAATATGAAATATAGATCATTCAAACTTTTTAAAAGTATAGATACGTATATATTCTATAATTAAAAAAATCAGCATCTGCCTATGTGCGATAGGTTCGATTCCAGAGCGACCCGTAATCTCGATCTTCCCCATTAAGAATGCATGGGGCCGTTTTTCAAATAATTTTAAAAATACTTTCCATTAAGTTAAAAGAATGAGATTTCATGTAGCTATAGCTAATATATATGTCTACGGAAAAATGTAGTAAATTACGTACAATCGGACCTGGGTTCGATGCCAGGAGGTGAAATATTTTCAGATTTTGAAAAATCGTAGCTCCCTTAATATCGTACATAGATCATTCAAACCCTCTGCAAATATAGATACATACAAAATGTAATTAGGAAAAAATCAGCACTAGCTTATGTATCACGGGTTCGATTCCAGAGCGACCCGTAATCTCGATTTTTCCCGTTTAAAATACATTGACCATATTTCCGAATGCTTTTTACAACACTTCCCAACCGCGCAGAGGTAAAAAATTTCACACAGCCATTAAGGGGACATTTTTCATATAAAAGCTATCCTAAGATTATCGTAAAAGGTCGTTGGTTCGATGCTAGGGGGCGTTAATTAATACTCCATGTGAAATATATAGGGAATTTAGGACTCATTTTAAGGTACTTCCTGAATGAATTTCCTTTTGCAATTCGGAGTGCTTATAAAGTCCACCATACTCAAGCGAAAGATAACAGTAATTTTAGCAGAATGACCATGGTTCGACGCCGGGGCGGGATTTAAGCTGCCGAAAGAAATGCATTGGAAATCGTATTCAGTGCATTTTCAGCTGCGTTAATGCCCTTTACTTAATGTTTAGCAACGTTTGCGCAGAGTAATCTTTCGAAAAATTTTATTATTCACTAAAGATAAATTATTGCATTGCTTGCTGTAAGCAAGCGCACCTTTACTCGTATGTATATATATATATAATTACACACAGAATTCTATGACGAAATAAAATATACTAACATGAACGTAGAGAGAAATCTACAATATTTAGCTCGCGAAGGTAAAGAAAAATATTATTTATTCTACAAATCATAAGTAAGAAGGAAATATAATTCACTTTGTGTAGATTGAATTATTAATGTCCATTTATGTTTTACGAAATTTCCAATTCTTCTAGATATAACGATCTTCAAACTGTATGTTACCGTTGGAAACGTTAATAATGAATTTGTTTGGGTCGTAACTTGATGGAACTTCCTCATGATTGTACACGTACCTATTAAATCACATAAGTAATGACTTAATCAATGCCAGTATGTAATTTAAGCAGTTTATTATAAATTTGTATAACTTTCCTCTTTCGCAAGCGTAGGAAACCGAAATTTGTGTGCCCTAAGGTCATGTTTTAGGTCCACCTGTTTTTTTCCTCATTTCCCCGAGCTGTTTTCTTTCCTCCTCAGTTTATTAATATTATCTATATTATTATTTTATTATTTCCTGAAAATCGATGGTCACTCTTAACAGCCGCTAAAATCTCCAATTAGTGATCCAACGAATGTGAACAATTTCCTGAAAAAAGTCATTGGTTGGGAGGCGCGACCTCCATCGCTTTCGGAGACGACCATAACACCGTCGGCCTTCGGGTTCACATTTAAGGATGAATGTGCAGCCGGAGAGGAGAAATCCCTTCCCCTATCGTATCCCTCCCTCTCGCATCTACAGACACAAGTTCATAGCTCTCCCCACCGATTGTTTTCATTTGCCTACAGGCGCCCAAACACAGAGCTGTGCCCCAAACGATACTCCTTTGCAGATCAGAAGAACCAAGATGCGCCTCATCGTACTGGGATTATTAATAGGTGAGCAAGACTTATATATATTACTATACATGTTTTCTCAGCGGTATTTTATCGGATTGTGAAAGGTCAAGAGGTTCATGGAAGCTTGGACTGTGGCAAATTCCACTGACCCAAATGCTGATTCTATCGCGAAAGATATTGTTCCTTTTACGTTTAAAAATTTACCTTTGGCCATAAGATTTTTTGGAAACCTTCGAGGACAACAGAATTGTAATGAAACAGTAAAATAACTTATCAGTAGTTTAGAAACAGATTATAATGAAAACTTTGGAATTTCCGCAGAAAATTTGATTTAATCGCGACCGGTTTTGTAATTTACGTAACATTTTCAGATTAAATCGAATTTTCTATGGAAATCACAAACATTTCATTATACTTCTGCTTTCCACAAAGTCACGTCTTCTAATATTCATTTCGACAGATTATAAGTGTCTATTTTCTCTGCAGACAATACTGTAATACTTAAATATGGGTCTATAGCTGTGAGTCTCTTTATATTTTTAGGAGTATATATATTAAGAATCTCATCAAAGAATTACCTAGTCTCACCGGAGGAAATCATTTCATCATGATTCCACGAGGAATGACGTAAATTCTGCCCCCAACGCTTGTTCGTTATATAATGGCAAAAATTATAGAAATAATTGTTTTGATTAAGTCGAGGATTGACGTGAAGCAACTCGAGTTGGCTATCATTAACTCTAGTTCGCAGAAAAACATGCTATTTCCCATTGAACTTCGCATCTCAACGACCCCGTGAGCGGATGAAGCGGATGACGCAACAATCCAACTCAGCCGAGTTTTGTTTTCGTTTACATTATCGCGCGTTTCTCGTCTATAAACGGAATTAACTCTCGTTGCAACTTCAAATGCATGCGCTGTTTAACGTTAAAGACGTAAGTAGCAATGGTTTTTACCGAAACCAGTCGAACGAGAGTTAATGAAAGGAAAAGCCTGGTGTATAAAGTGTAAAGCTGGTGGTGTAAAACAGGTGTGAGGATACAGCTGCCTTTTTGAAGGTTTAGGAGAAACACGTAAATGATCACTTCCTGCAACGAATGAATAAGGTGTAATAGCTCCGTTCCTTTGTTTCACCGATGAATTTTCATTAGAGAATAGAATATATTCCAATTCATATCGTAGCCCGCGATATTGTTTATTTTCTGCTTCATATATATTTCATTCATAAAATATGCAAATTGTTTGTTTCACTGAAGTGGATTACATCATTCGATTCAATTTTAATTCATTCCTTTCTTTGTTGTTTTCTTTCTTATGTAACCAAGTTACCTTTAGCCTAATGAGGATAAAAATCCAGTCTTAAACCTTCCGTAAGAAAATGGAGTTTACTTTGAATTTAGATTAATGAAATAGGAAGAATGACACTAGACAATTACTTGTGAAAGTTAAATAAATCTAAAAACCGGTATTAAATCATAAAAATCATGAAAATGTTAATAAATACGATAGTTCGAGCAAAGATAGATTATTATAAATAAAAATTCATCATTATTAATTATTATTATGATATGATGTGATATTAAACATATCGATATTGGGTAATATATATTGTTATCTTTGCCAATCAGCTATACTCTTGGCAATTTAAATACGTGATAAATTATATCTAGATAAACTCTCCTTTGATGATTAGCTATTAGTGTCATGAAATAGTTTTATGCCGCAGCCGTTTTATATAAATAGTATTTTCACGGTAATCATAATGGATTATCATGAAGAATTTAGAAAACCAAAAACGTATCGCGAAATCCTGCATAACTTTCGCTTATCAATATTCAAATCCGGAAAAATTATATCACCAAATTCCAAAGTTCATTCGAGGTATTTACGAACGATTTGATGCGACAGCTATCGAAGATATTTCTGTCGCTACCTCAGAGTACGTGGTATGCATCCTTAATAAAGTAGGACCCTAGAAGAAACGAGCCATCACTACGGGAACATTTATACAGGAAGTGAGCCATATTTAAAGTGATAAATTATTCGAATCAAATGTGATGCTTAAGTGTCAAATCATGATATTATTTAAGATATGGCTTCCTTAACGTCACTGATTGTGAGGTGCTACCATAGAGATAAAACATCATTAATAATTCATATATATGTATAGTAACGTAGTATGCATAACAACGCATAATACTATAACAACGATAATGGTGAAGGTTTTTTCGTAAGTAAATATACTTTTAGATTACTTGTTTATTAAAAACATATTATTCAAGTTGTATTATTATATACAATCTGATTTATTTTTATAAGATAAAAATATTATTAGGCATTATTGTACAAGAAACACTAGAAGGTATTGAAACTATCGATGTATCAATATCCTCGACCATGTTTTGTTTCTTACCATTTTCTTTTGAATTTCAAATGCATCAGCACTAATAGAAATATTAACATACTATCCAATCAAAATCATTTTAAGTAGAAATTTTATTTAAACTTTATATAGTATATTCATCGACTCTTTTACCATTCTATGGTAGATTTTCTTAATAATTTAATGTATTAAGATTTTAGCTACTCTTCTCATCATATTTTTGGTCCGAAATCATTTAACTTCCTCAACATATCATACCAAAACTGTTGGTAGATATAGTTCTATTAAAACTACTCCCTATACTTCCTTATAGCGATTTGTATCAATACTCAAAGCGGGCTCATATTTTTTAAATGACCTCAGCTGTCATAGAGAAACACCACTACCATTTCCGTAGACAAGCTAGAAAAGTCTCCTGTAATAACCTAGACGACCTTACACCTTTGCTTGGCTAAAACTAAAAAGCCTACGTACGACTTTAAAAAAATTATCAAATGTTTGAGACAAACCAGATTTATCTATGAATACTAATTGCATATACTTCCGAAACAACCTACCTGCTATTGTAGAGCTATACCTAATGCATCATAATTTTTACCCAAAGAAACTGATTAAGTGTCTGAAGAGATCATTGGTAATTGCAAGGTAACATATTCATTCAATTGTATGAGAGAGATAAATGGTACATAAGCATCCTTTGTTCTTTGCATCACTATCATCAAATATTATTTTGCAAGATATATATATCCGTATCATGTTCATCCGTATCGATAAGTTGAATGGTTGATTCTTTTACTAGATATATTATATAAGAACATTTCACGTAGATATCTAATTTGATGATTGATATTCCATCATAATAATATAGATATTTTTGATGGAGCATCTAACAGTTAATTTTTCAAGCAGCTGACTGCTGCCATACTCATAAACAGATATGAAGATTTAAAGTCATGTAACATACATACTGTCCCGGGATACTGATGTACAAAAATCTTTTATTTTAAATGCTCATAAATCCAATTATTTACGGAATATGAATATAAATTACGAAGCCGAAAAATATGTGTAATGTTTCAGTCAGTGAAATGTACAGATGAAACTAGAATCACACTGTACTCCACATGTTTCAATCGATTCTTCCCACACATTTACTCAACTGGGATCTTTCCTGTTAGGCAGGTTTTGCTACAATGGGGGTCATATCGAAGGACATGCACTACCTTGCCACAATCTCTAAACAATTTAAATACACTCAGAGGTATCTGTTTCAACTTCTCACTTCAACAAAATCCCTTCTTTTTACTAAACTTAGATTCTTCAAACTATAGTTTAAACATGTATCATTTCTATCTTATGACATCTATACAAAATTCTTAATATGGATTTATACAGGACAATGCTCACGGCAATATTCTTATTTTTTAGCGAATAAAATTATTGATGTCTTATTGAATTTAACAATTTGAGATTCTGTCATTTATGATCTAAAAAATTATGATTCCTTGAAGGAATTTACAGATCAGATACTCTCACATTATAGAGACTGATTTTCTTAAATTATGTTTACTTTTATGCGTTCTCCTCTATTGTATGCATAATCTTTCTGTTTCCTAGCAGTTTGGCAATTTTCACAAGTTACGCGAAAATAGGTCAATATTTTTACATACCAAGACAATGTCGATAACCTTTGATGACATATTGCGTTATCGCAAGAAAGAGCAGAATGCCTTTTTTAAATTATTGCTAGTTGTCAAGTTCGCGATTTACGATAAAAGACAAGAAAACTGAATTGTGTCTGTTCAAATTTTATTAGACATAAAACAAATGGCTAATTTTACCAAACGAAAATTTTACATTACAGGAACTTAAATATACAAATTGATTCTAAATTGTTAGCATATAATTTAAATTTACAAAGTTTCATGGATGGAAAAATATAATAGGATTTAAATCATTTGATCAAAATATCTGTATTTTGACAGCTACGAGCTTCGTGATCAAAGAATATCAAAGAATTCTTATCAATGACAGCCGCGAGATGTTTATTATCCTCCTATCTAGAATTATAAAATAATTTACTGTCTTTTAAATCAATTCATTAGAGAAGAAAATTTGGGATATAGAAGGATTCTTAAAATACTCTAATCGAAATATTTTTAAGATAGAAAACTTAAGATAAAAGTAAATATTCGGGGAAAAGAATAAGAAACTAGAACATATTATAGGCGGGGATATTTTTTGTATTAAAAATTTTTAAATTTTAATTACTTTGGCTATTTATAAAGCAATAACTCTTTAATATTACGATTCATTTGCTAATTGAAAATTATAATTGTGAACGGATGTAAATGTGGTCACGTAAAAGTCAGTAATTAGGTTTCTTATCATTGTTACTTCATTGTTAGGAAAGATGGCGGGTGGCTATTTAATAAGAATTTGTAAATTGAGAAATCTAATTTTGATTGCGGAAGATACTTGAATGATATTTTAAATTGAAAATTATATATTTTATAAATATAAAACAAGTATAGGAATATAAACTGATATAAATTGTGAGCTAATTCGTTTAAATTATCTTTCGTTGATAATTTATTCTTTGAGGTTAGCAAAGTTATAAAATCATACATTTATAAGGAATTAATCTACAGTATTTTAAATGTTAATGGAACACAAATATATTTTCTTTCAAACAGTACTTATATAAATGATTTGTAGTTCTGTAATGATCTATGATAAAAAAGAATTGAAAAAACTGTTTAGATCAGTAAATATCCACCACTGTTTGGTTAAATAACAATGAAGAGCGCCTTTTGGAATTCAAACTCAAATTGAGTAACCGCGTAAATATTACTACTTCCGCCTTCGCATGGGAGAGAAAGGGTTTTCCATAACGGACGAGAGGTGGCACTAGTTCAAGCTTTCGATGAATTCACCCGTCGAGAGACATCGGCAAAATACGTTCTAAATAGATTATAATAAGAAAGAATGATGTAGAATATGAATAACTTTGTAATTTTTTTTCGCAATCAACGAAATTTTTTCCCTCCTTGAATTAAATTATATAATACGAGAGCAATAATGCAAGGGATTTCACCAAATTTTTCTATATAAATTTTATTTAAAATCGCAGTGAAGAGTTTTGGAACGATATTTAATCATTTGGGAAATATTCGCAAAAAATGTAGTATATTTCACTTAAATTCCTACTTCACGAAAGGTATGGATGAGTCAATTAAATAGCTATCGATTTCCAACGATCTCTCCGTTGATATCTAAATCAAATAGTCTCGATATCAATCGATTGATCGAAAATAAAGTAATAGTAAGGAGTTTTTAGTGTACGTTGAATTTAGAGTTTCACGTCTAACTAATTTCGATATACACCCAAAATCCCTCCATCAAATTTCATTTTAATTAAATGAGGAGAAAAGCTACGAGTTTATATAATACCAAGTAAAAGATAACGTATTAATTTCAACCTTCGACCTTAACCTTGCTCATTCTGCTATTTCTGAAGGATGAACAAGATCATAATGTTCTGGCATTGATGACCCTGTTTAACAGGTCTACTATAGCCCACCTCTTTTCCTGGATTCCAGGCAGTCTAGTGTGTTTTGGCCTGTTTTAAAATTTAAATATCGAAATGTTAAAATTTCTCGGTATATCTATGTACCAATATGCTATCTTGTACATCAATATGCTCTCAAACTTTAGATACAGTAAGCTTTAGTTCTTTTTCGTTGATCTGTTATGAAATAAGGTTTTATTAGCTCTGGAAGCCATCACGAAAGAGGCTACCTAAAATCTAGCTGGATAAGTTATGCATGCCTTTTCTTACTTCTTAATATACTAAATTGGTAAATAATTATTCAAAGAATCAAGGGATCAAACTATACACACATATTTACTAAATCCTACGTTTGATTTAGATATTCTATTATCTATATTTGATTCACTCCTGGGGTTACTCTAAAATATATGCGGCCTTCATGCTCCGATGTAATTAAATAGTTTTATAAATAATAATATAATGGGATCTTTGCTCAATTCACTTATTTTTACATTCATATTATCTTTGTTAAAAATTGAATTTTACATTTATCGCGAGTGAACAGATATAAGTGTAATGTCTTACCTGTTCCAAAGAATCAATCAAAGTATTCCTCTGATCAGATTTATCATCAGCATTAAATAAACAGCAACAATGGACTGCCAGTTAATTATTTAGTTTACGGAAAATTTCTGCTTCTATTGTTATCACTTGTATCAGATACATTATCGACTGAAAACGGTGTTTGAACCAACATTTATGCAAATTAACGCAAATTAAATGGTTGATCTTTTATTGAAAAAAGCACAAAGTACAATTTGAAATATTTTTCAGATTCGTTACCCTTTTTCCTCTTAAGATTTTTAAAATTTTAGCATATTGATGGAATTTTTTACAGTGGTTGTGAGTGCTGCTGCAATGCCAGCAACTTCCTTCGGTGCACCAGGAAGATGCAGGTGTGACTGTCCACTGAACGAAGACGTATGCGCCAGAGAAGGCAATGCTAAACCAGAGACTTTCGCATCCAAATGTCAAGTGGAATGCTACAATTGTATCCAAAATAAAGGTGGGTAAATTTGATCACGATTGATCATAAATATAGGACAGATAATAAAAACAATGATTGAACATAAATTGTTGTGCAGTGGTGTGCATAGTATTGTAAAAACATCACAACTTAAACGATAATACTCAAAGAAATGAGTAAATTATATAAATTGATATTTTAAATAATAAATCCATGTAGGATGTGCACAATTTTAACGCAACAAAAGATATTTGTTTACCTTGACAACCACGACGAAAAATGGTTCTACCACGACAAAATACCCTTAAAATATACACGTATACAATCTTATCGGTACGTAATATCAATATAAAAGTTCATTGAAGTCCATAAATCCTACTTTAATTAGACATTTAGAACCATTATTAGAGGCTTTTATGAAGGGTTACCCATCCACTTCCTGAACTGCACTTTAATAGTTTCATGTGTTTTTTTTAACGACCTTCAGAAATAACATGTACGAAAATTATCAAAAACTTTCATTGTTTAATGAAATTTTATTTTTTAGACCAAAACTAATTCGTATAACGTATAAAATATTCCTGTTCGTATATAATATATACATAGGATCTACTGAAAATGACCTAATTTCTTTTTACAGAATATGTTGTCATCCACAAGGGAAAGTGCCCGGAATGAATGTTCTCAAGAGGCGCAAGAGATCTCAACGCCATCATCACCTTCATCAACAGCATTTTTCATCTTTCTTTTTTTTAGAATCAATTAACTTTAGTTACTGAATATTTGAATTTTCGCTCCAAAATGTAATAATTAATTTTAAAAAATAAATCTATTTTCTCTAACAATCACCATAATATCAATTGTAACAGATATATTTATTGTTTCTGTTCAATAATTCCCATAACCTTTTTTATTCCTAATAATTGTTATTTAAAGAGGAGACATCGTGAAAAAATTTTAACGTTTACTTGCGTAATGGTATTACCTTCAACTTTCCAAAATTATTTGCACTGTATAGAATTACGAGTCATGAAAAATGTACGAAACAGACTAAAACCAAATAGCTATTACCCTCAATGTAATTGATTATGATAAAACTGTACCTTTTATAGTGAAATATTTTTTGGTTAATCTATAAAATACATAAATAATACTAATGCGATAAATTAAAATTTAAACTAATGACTTTTTAAGATATTAAAACGAATTTATAAAATTGATCATCCGTTTCTTAAGGTGTTTTCTTGGATATGCACGAAGATAAGTTTGAATTATTCATATTTCCATGAACGTGGATGATTTTCACCTTTCCTTAACTCAAGATCTTCCGCGTATCTCGAGGACCTTATCGCATTCAAAAGTGCCGGCAGAGGCGTTATGGTTTAGTCGTGTTATCGCACTTTTTCTATTCCGATTCCGTGACGTAATTAGCATGAATCAATCGATGACATATTGGATTCTAATATCTGCAGACCATTATGACTGTATTGAGTACGAAGTCCAAAAAAAATCGGAAGGAAGATGAGGATATCCGACGATGAAGTGAACATCTATCGATGTCTTTCATCCAGAATCGATTGTCAAATGGCATAGAATAGAGTCATGATATACAGGATATATCAATAGCTACCAGTTTCTCAGACTGCTTCATGCTTTTAGTGGTAAGATTTTTAAAGATATGAGTGAACAAGAAAAAATCTTTGATAATCAATTTTGTCTCTCTTTATTGGGTATTTGAAGGAGAATCAAAAACTTTTGACTGAAAACAGTTACAATATTTAAGTCATGCTAATACCTCATAAAATTTCAATTAATCGAATTATTCGATATTTTACTTAGAAAATTCAGCGTTATTCTGATAAAATTCTTCGTTAATGCTTCCAAATTCTGTTAAACCTAGCTGTAATTTGGAGTTTGATACTTTTTTAATGGTTATTTACTACGAAAAGAGTATGTCGCTATAGCAGCATCTATCAGGGTTACATATGGACTAAATTAAAATACGTTTTTTGTCAAAATATCATATATCTTCAAATTAATTGCTTATTACTGCAAATTTTGAAGAAAAAGTTTTCACTTTACAAAATATGATAAGAATTATTGATCATATTTGTTACTTAAGCATTATGTTATAATTCAGTACTCATTTCAATCTAAATTAATGACATTTTTGAAGACCTACGATTTGCCCTTTATTTATTGAATATCTCGCTACTCAAACAAATGAAAAGCTATAAAACTTGCCATTGATTGTTAATAGCTTCAAATTACTAATGTATGACATCATTATAAATAAATAGTAATTTTAGTATCGAATAAAAATAATGAAACAGTACTGTTAAAATGTTTCCATTTTGAGAAGGTGTTACTATGGAAAGATTCTCCTTTTTCACATTTCTGCAATATGAAGAAAATATCAACTTCTTAACATCATAATTTAATCCAATTCCCATCGATAGCAATTCATACGTAGAATCGATTCTCCAATGACGATCGAACAGCGTAATGGAAGTGTAGGCACGCTAAGTTTTTTTTATACCCATTATCCCGCGAGGCAATTCCGCACAATTCCACCATTAACAAGAACAATGGTAATCTCTCCGTCCTTCACTATTTCACGGAAACGTGCAAATTGAAAAGCTCACCTTTTAAAGCAATCTTAATGCCATTACCCAATTATGCGCGTCATCATAGGTTGCTCACTTTATCCGCCCAACTTTTTTTTATTTACATTTCCCGAAATGTGATAAGATGCGGGCATGATATCTATCCATTCAATTTGCCTCGATCTATCACATTTCTTCTTATGTTATTACGCAATTAAGTCTGATTCATCAACGTTTGATTCTTTGGCAGAATTGTAAATAATTTCCAGATGATTGAGCGCAAATTGGACTTTAAAATGTAATCTTTGATCCAAAATCGATCAAAAAATAATATGAAAGCTTCGTAATATATTTATAAATATACATAGACAGTTAAAACGTTGGAAAAATACTGAAAATATATGAGGGTAAAAGGTAAATTATACTAGAATAAACTAATTTTTATCAATCTTGTAAAAGAAACAATATAGATTATTATAAAAGTAAAAAAGTAAAGTAAGTAAAAGTAAATTACATCTAATTTTTTCCTTACGACTTGGTGTCACCTAGGCAACCTGTACTAACGTATACCATTTATCGTATACGGTAAATTTCTGGTTGATCTTGAGTGGATATAATGCTTTAATTCCTACATGGTAACGTCAAAAATCTTAAATAAGATACATACAAATCATTTAGATACGATATATCTACATATGTCATATCTTAGAAGTCTTAAAATCCTCAGTTAGAAATGCAAATATTTAAATGATGAATTGTTTACAAAAATACCTTAGCAACAATTGAATTATAATAGATGCAATAAATCAAATAATGCGCTTAAATATCTCTTCATGAGCGAAAGGGTGGAATCATAAGGATGGTAGAGAAATACATAGTCTGTAAAAATAATTCTATAAAATCTCCAATTAATTTGTACGAGTTATTGTGCGGGAAATATGTTATATCTCAACACAATTAAAGAACTTAATTTAGTTATAATCATCAATACAATAGCTAAGAAGCATAAATAATTGAGATAATAAGTGATATACTATATATGATGTATATTTGATACATTACCCCTTGTATAAAATTTCACCAATATTATGCATGTATACATGATAAAATAAAATACACAAAAATTAATACTCGGAAGGGAAACCTCACGAATATATTTCCACATCCTTCTTAAGTAACGAGAAAGTTTGGAGTTGGTCTCTTCAAAACCGGTCTTTTAGGTTTTTCAGTTTTCCTTGTAGGTTATGAAAAGTTTGCTATATTATAAATCATGAAGTATCGGGGCTAACATCCTACGAGATAATAACATAAATTCTCAATTTCTTAATAAAGTTAACATTTATTAGCTACGCCTGGATGACTCTGCTCGGCTGAAATTCCCGTCAGATAAACGGTGACGCAAGATGGCGGAAAAATATTTACGCAAAAACGGACGTTAGATTAACATTTTACGCACGGGAATTCATCGTACGATTATACCGCATATACCTAAAGAAACACAAAACACAGACCTTGGATTATGATTACTCCAATGATATATGTTTCTTTTTTTTTATTAAAGTATAATTTTTGGAATTGAATTGATGAAATAATGCATGATCTAATTCGTAGAAACTAGTCATAATTACTGAATTTAACCGTTCTTAATCATTATGATCCAATCGGAAGGAACTAAATTCAAATCATAAATTAAAAATAGGATGTTAGAGTGCTTACCAAAGAGAACAATGTGAGTGATTTCTTTAACCTCAAAATTTAAGTTACAAACATATAAATCTTTCATGATTAGGTTTTTATAAGTCAACCTATAAGAATCAATATCTCTGACCTTCTACAGCACTTAAAATATATGTATTGGATAATGTATTACACATATATGAGGAAGTGGTGTACAAGGAAATCGGTTTTTAAAATGACTGTTAGTGTGTCATAACCGATCGTCTGTGATATAAGATGATAAAACATATAATAGTAAAAATTAATAAAGAACTGGTAAACATATTGTTAACTTATTTCTATTTTTTTAATATAAGTTACTTTATAAACATTTCGTCCTTCTCCCTTCAATTGTTTCTAATAGGACTTATACTTAAATTAGACGAGAATTGGTAACACGAGGCAACGGATAAACAAATATTGAAATTCATAAAAAACAAAAACAAATTACAATATTATAAAAGTAAAAGATAAATTATATAACATATAAATATATTATGGAGATAAATAATACAGCCATGGTTGCAACCGTTATTAAAATTTCAATTATAATTTGAGGTTTTGGAAACCAAACAAATACCACCAGTATGTCAACCGCAGTATTTGCCCTTTTAATAAGTTCCGAGAAAACTTAAAGTGCGTGCGTGCGCGACAACTTGGTTTCATAACAAAGAGAAAAGTCCTATTTATTGCATCAATTGTATGGGGGCTTCCGCCCCATCGTTTCATAGAAAAGTTTCTCAGAAATAAGGAAGATACTTGTTTGCATAGATCTATTTTGAGACTCACAATCTACTGACAGGAAAAGTCTCGGCCGCAAATCGCTAAGAACACACGCACGAAATCATAGGGAGCATTCATCCAGATATTTCCTGCCGAAAAAATGAATGCTTTCGACAAAGAATTCAGAGATACGAAATTTTGAAGACCCAATCCTTGAACTGATTTTTTGTTTCGTGAAATTTAAAAGCTTCATCGGCTCATCAATATTATCATCAAAAATATTATCGTTCATAAGTATTTTCTGTCAGAATAGCTCGCTATTTATTCTTAAAACTCAGTCTGAAAAAAATACATTCCATGCAATCATTACCATGAAAAAAGTAGGCCAAATTACTATCTAAAAACTTCTGTTACTTAAGGCTTTTATTCATTCCCTTTTTTCATTCATTCATGACTTTTAATTACTCAAAATATACTTCAGATAATTTTGCTTCAATGCAATGCTTTAATACTTCAGGTAATTATTCAAGTCCACGATCAATCAAAGGACAAATAAAGACTTAGATGGAAATCAATAGTTCACATGGTTTTGAATTCTAAAAAGAAAGAGTAATTTGTAAGGATATTTAATTATTTTATACTCTTGTTCTCAATTATTTTCCTAAAAATGTTCAATACGAAATAAGAGAATAAAATACAGATATACGTTCAGTGATTCTTATGCGGAAGTAAATTTTTTTATTATTTAATCGTGATTAATTTTTCCTTTATAGAACAATGGGGAAGATGAATATGGATAAGTTAAGTAACAATTAAGGCGAAAAATCCAGCAAAAGAAAATAGAATTTCACTGTTCGAGTATCTTGCGCCGGGATCCAAACATCAGTAAGGATCAATATCTTAAAAATTAAATATAACGATTGCATTTCCAAGAAAAAGACCGCTCCTTGAAATTACTCCCTCTCGTACCCTTAAGAAACTGAAATGACATAAACTGAAGACGTGCAATTGCTTTGCAAAGAATTTTACTCTCATTATATCGTACGTTTTCTTTGAATCGATTCAAAAAAGTTTTGCATATGATTTGCTCGCTAAAAACACTACTTCGATTCAAATCGGCATCTATGATTGCGTGCAGAATAATGATAGACTTGAGCATCGTCGCATCTGACTAATACTTCGCTTGCGGAGGATTGGTAATTCTTATTTTTTGAGATATATCGGCAGAGATCAGGAAGTGGAGTTCTAGAAGTTTCTCCAACTTCGAATTCCCATTTATTTCATACACAGCATTTAAAATCAATAGCGATATTACCACAGGTTAATTAAACATTAATACGTCTAATTGCTAAATGATTACACGACATGTTTCTGCTGGAATGTACAACTTGTTACGAGCTAAAGAATGCTGTCGGGCATTTAAAATGGCCTCTGTAGTTCTATTTCTCCGCATTCTATCTTTTTTAATGTATAATTCTATCAATTACGTCATTCTTTACTTAGACGTTCTCTTTGTTTGGTAGAAATTGTGACTAGTCTAAATCTCGAGAATTATTGGATCTGTAAGGTGAAGAAGAAAAACCCATAAAAATCTTCATTTCTACTAACTGGACTTCAAGGTTACAAGTTTTCAGTCAGCAATAAAACCAGTCAGCTGCGTTCTAATGGAAATTCACTCTGGAAATGTAATTTTTCAGAAATGGAACTATTAATGGGATGGGAATTAGAACCTATCTATCAATCTTTTGTTTCCAGAAATTTAAGCCTCAGTATAAACTGGGAAGTTTTCTATTGAAGAGGTTGTTAATCACTCTTTGGCGGATAGCATTCTATCTACAATTTAAAGGCTTTATATTTTATGATTTAAGATATCGGGTAAAATACAGCGTCCATGGTTAATTAGGGTGATAAGTTTTTGAATTAAAGTCTATTTCGATGAGAAATGATTCCAAATAAATTACGTAGATGATAAACTTTAAATTTATTTTCCGGATTTGATCATCTGTACAAAATGGTGAGTACATAGTAATTTAGAATGGAAGGAAGAATTGTTTTAACACCTAAGTCATTAATTCTGTGATAAATATATTCAAAAAATTTCGTAGTTGCATTTAAATATCCGCATAATAAACAAAGGACATTTTACGTTATCTTTCTCATTGTATATCATTAAAAAAATAACGATAAATTAATAAAGCTCGTGAAGTTAATAAGAGTATTGTATTTTTGTCAAATTTCGCGGGAATAAATTGATAGCCTTATATCCCAATTATTGAGGATTATTGAGAAACGCGCGATTCATTTAAGCCTCATCTCTCAGTTGCAACAATCATGACTCATTTGTTAAGAATGGAATTGTTTCGTACTCGTTTCCGTTTTGTGGTATTGGTCAATCCGTAATCACAAAATCCGAGAAGTGAGGAGATAGGGAAAAGATGAGTTTAACGATGATAACTATGAAACATCCGACTCATAATCTGTCAAATTGAAAAAAGAAGATTATCATTTCGAACTTCATAATTAAATTAAAAGCATTGATTTTAAGGAAAGTGTGTTTGCAGGAAACAAGAAAAAAATCTCCATACATCTGAATAAATCTCTTCTTTATTACTATCTGAATTTTTTCAATATTTCCTTCTTCTCAAGATGATTTAGTAGAAAACGTTCATAGCTTGTATTATCTATAATCGAACATTATTGCTTTCATTTGTTTATTATTTCTCATACTGTATACTTCTGTTGTATGTGCTGCCCTAAAAAAAATAAAAATATGGCCATTGCAATTGGCCATACTTTATTTTCTGTCCTGTAATTCTTATTACTTATATATTATAATCTCTTATTTAAACCTATGGGATACGATTTAAACAATAATATTCCAAATGAAAAAATACAGTATGAATTTCACATTAATAAAAACCAATTACAGATTGAATTATTGTATTTTTCTTATTTTGGCCTTTATACGGAGTTAAATTTACTTTTATTCTGCTAATTAGAACTACAAATTCAGCGGAGAGGTACCTTTAGAAAGGCGTTCCATTAAATACATTTATGAATAGTAAATTGCACGATAACGAAGCACCTCCAAAATTATTAATACTTGTATATGCATCCCTATCTCTTAACCTATTTTACTAGTTTCTTATTCAATTTAGTGATAGCGTTCGTTCGATGAAAATTCACCACTCGCACAGCAGGTTAATAATACAGCACGAATACACTTATCCTTTCACATGAATAGTACGATAAAATTGATGATTTATATCAATCTGAGGGGAAAATCCTCGCTCTTAGGTAGAATTACTCAATTTCTTTCCAAATTGTTTATATAAAATCATTTGCCAATAACTCAAGATAAAAATATTACTTTTAAGATAAAATAAAATATTACTTTAAGTAGATACATCCATAACCATATGCTTATCTACAATACGAGTCTCTATTATTAGTACCTCAAACTGACCTGTCGAAATTCGAGACTGGAATACGTAAGCATGTGGACTTTTACGTACAAGTCCAAACAGGACTTCGATTGGAAAATATTCGTAGGTTGCCCTGCGGTTTATAGGGAACGTGGGAGTTTGGTAAGAAATGGCAAGGACTACTTTGGAAGGGAGGATTCCATGTTCAATTGACGCATTTGAGTGGGCACTGGGAAACTCCCGGAACGTGTACCTGAGAGAGATTTATTAAAGGAAAAGCAGTCTATCGAAACTGATACGTCTGCAACCAAAGAAAGAATTTAAAGGTTTTAATTAGATCAGAATAAATGTGGATAAATTACTTTGAGGTTGATACAGTAGTATGATTCCTAAATTATTAGTAGTAGTAGTATGACTCCTTTATGATTTATAAATGAAAACCAAGAATTTACATTTCAGAAATTTATGAATAAATATTTATCGTATTTTGCTTCAAAACAGTTAAAGGTTTCAACTAAAAATCTTTTTGTAAATACTTACAAATTCTTACTCTCCTCATACTTAAAATTAATACGTATTCTCCTAACGGAATAAGGGTTAAGTTCATCTAGACATTGTTTATCTAATACGAAGTAATAGTAAGTTTAGCATTCAAATACTTGTTACTTGTTCTGTATAGATATCAACTTTTCCTTCGAAAATAGAAAGATTCCACGACGGAAAACTTAGGTAAAGGTGCTTAGAGAAAGAATTTATTTATCGCTTTAACTCGAATTCATTATTAAATGATATTTCCTTGAAATGTCCTCTTGAAGACAGGAAGTTTTCAGTTTTCCAAGAACAAGTTTCATTTGTCAATTATTTGAGTTTCAAATGTAAAAATTTTGAAGTTTTAAATATTAAATTCACCATACTTATCCATATTAATGATTACTCTTTAATGCTTCGAACACTCATCATCATTGGTCATTCAATCCGCTGGTTGTTGGTTGACTAAAGTCTTTCATCCATCTCTTACCAATGCCAACCGTACTAAATACTCATCCTGGTATTTCTTGTTTCCTAAAGCTCTCTTTCTTTGGTTAAAATGTAAATCCCTTGGTTTTATGTTGGTGCTGTCTTACTACATTGCCTTCTAGTACAATCCTAACAGATACATTATATCGCAGGAGATATCCAAATCACCTGGTTGCTTTTCCGATACTCAAAAATACTTCTAATACTTTACTTCTCTACTTTACTACGATAATAAACTAAGAATAAAATTAACCTTAAAATATCCCTTACGCTATATGGATCGGAGAGATAAAAACATGTGAATATAAACAAAAATATAAGAGGGATAACAACATGAATTTGTGACAAAAACTAAGTGGTTAGTATGATTATATTCAATCACGAAATTATAGGGAATAAATCAATTTCAGTAGAAGAGAGTTACGTGTACATATAACCATAGGGACTGTGCTTTTACCAACAGTATTCATTGAAATTCAAACCTACGTAAGGTCACGAATTGTTACTCATTATCTCTAAGTTCTATAATTCCTTTTCGTGTCCATTATCTGAACTGACACTTTCCTTTAGTTCTCAAGACGTAACCTTTTTCGTTCTTCCTGTGGGAATTCCGTTCCCTTTCCTGCCTTTTCGTTGAACGGAGAATTTGCACTTGAATCCTTCAAGTTCATGGTCAACTCGCATCCGCCTCCACCTGCTCTTTCTCCTTCCAGATATGGAGAGGATATACCATTGTCTCACGCCGATCACGGTATTGGAAACGATTATTCCATTTCGTAACCATGGTTTCAAACAAGTACACGAACAAACAACTTAGTATTCATCGCTACGAAAGTAATGCAGTAAAGCTTCGTGGGATACTACATTTTTCATAAATTTAAATTTTAATCAAAGTTTCCGTTTAGTATGTTTCAATGTATCTTAATCCACTCGATTTCACATTTAAAGAAATTGAATGAAGCGTAAAAGGTGTGTGGATGACAGCACTGATTTTCCTGTAAATCTCTGACTTATTAGACTTAAAGGTGCGGGTGGCAATGTTGTGGTAGGTGTGTGGGAATATTTAAGGAAATACAGCTTCATGATTAGGTGACTAATACACTTCACGACACTCAATGAAAACGGATTTTTAAAATGCGATAACTCAGCATCGTTCAGAATTCATATATGGGAATGTATAATTCATGAATTGAATCACCAACCAGTAACCAACTCTTCTTAACTACGATGTCAAGGAACTATTTTTTATTTAATCGACTTGTTAATGTTATGAAACTCCCTTTCCTTTTTAAATGTACAAATCAGAAATTGGAGTAATAAAAGGGTTGGATGATCAAAACATGAAGTTAATTCCCTTATATTGGCTTGAATTATTTTTAAAAGTAATTTCGCGAAAAAATAGCGTTTTTTTAAGCTAAGAAATTATCTTCTTCCTTGAGAGAAGTAGGAACGAGAAGTGGTAAGAAATTGATTCGTCCTTCACGCTTAAAATTAAATCAATGAGAAAGCTTTTACGTTATGAAAATCAAATAGTTTCCTAACTCTAATACGGGTAACTCTAGAAAATATACGGATAACGATTCTGAAGTCAGGGCTCGGCCCACCACTTCAACGACCTGTAAAAAAACACAATCATTCAAACAGAGCACCTTTATAAAATAGCATGTTCCTTAACCGATTTTGAGAGGATTATTTACTTAATAAATCTACGTTTTTAATTTTTTGCAATCGATAAATATTTGATCTCGATATATATATTTACGTATTACGAACGCTAGAGTCTTCCATGTATGGTCACGACGAGTTAATCGAACGGGTTAATCTTCCGCGAAAACATTATCAATTCCCGGGAAACGTTGCTAAGAGACGCGACTCACTCTCTTGAAGATGTGACTCGGAAGAACCAGTTTCCGGAAAAGCACGTGGTATTCAAACCGTTTGACGAAATGCATCGGACGCTATGACGTTCGCATAGGGATGAATAGCATCGTTTTATTAGTTCAAAGTTGCCTAGTTACGAAAGGGTAAGAGATAAAAAATAGAGGTGTTATGAATGAGTATTTGTTATAGATAGTAGTATTTGATAGATAAGGATTAACAGATGAATGACGCCTCTGAACCGGACTCGCACAGCCAACGGTTTGGGGTGTAGTCATCGCGTAGAAATGCACTGCAAATACGTCCGCTATTCTAAGAACGAGACGATATCTCTTCCGAAAGCTCAATAAATCAGCGCTTGTTGGTTTATCGTATTTTTGATAAACAGTCCAACGGTCCATTTCATCCCGATTGCGTCTTGTTTGAGCTCATCAATGAGTAATGGATATGAAATTAGCTAAAATATAAAATACTCAGCTTCATACATTTACAAAGTTGAACAGAAGTGAAAAATTGCGACATGACTGGTACTCGAACCCAGGTCTTCAACTTTGTGAAAAAGCGCACGCTTTAACGTGCTAAGTAATACAAAATCCTTTCCTATTTATACATTTACCTTTATTACATTATTTATTATATTATATATTACATATGTATTTAAGTACCCAGCAAACCGCCTCATGGCGTATGGCAGGGAGTGACAATACACCAATTCAACTTAACTTACCCTATTTATTCGTCTAATATTATCTGGGGAAAAAGTTTTAATATAACAAAGTAATATTCACTTATATACTTCAAACAAGAGTAATATTCACTTAAGCTTCTTTGAAAATAATGTTAAACAAAGCTAAATTTAAGCTACATCATGGGAAACAAAATAGGAAAAATTTATCTTTAGTTTTGTTTTCAGTATTTCAGAGTTGCCCCTGCATCTTTCTTTCCTATATCCTATAAAACATGGTTTCTAAAAGTAAATTTTACTATATTGATCTATTGATCCTTGATCTTTTAATCGGGCAAAATCCACTTCATAGAAACGAAGATGAAATCTTTGGGGTTTCTAGTGATGCTTCACCCAGCACTACTTAAAAGATTAAAAATTTTAATTCAATTCTCTCTGAGCTATTGAATAAGGTTTTTCCTGAGGAACGGAATATTATGAAATAGGAAATCAGAATCTTCTTCGAATGCAATTATCTTCTCGTCCTTATATGGAAAAATGTTTCCTTATGCACAAACGGAAACACATGATAAATAACTTATTCAACAATCACTTGGGGCTTTTTCATGTCATTTGAAATAGCTTTATCACGCTACCCTTTACTCAATTCAATCAGCTTTATCTCATTTTAATCGATTCCCATCATTGATGTAGGTTTTGTTCAAATATACAATAAATATATATATATATATATATATATATATATATATATATATATATATATATATATATATATATATATATACATCCAGAGAGACATAACATCTTTATAATTCGTTCATTTAAATTGAAAAAGCTACAAAGAACTGTGTAGTCATTAAATAAAAATTAGAAGATTTTTGGTAATCAAAATCCGGAATTCCCGATGGAATAATTTTACGCAACGCTGAAGGCGGATTTGAGAAGAGTCCGTTTGGTAACAATGAAATAACTTGGAAAGCTTTTGGTGTCCTTCAAAAATACTCACATCATGGTCGATTAATTCATCTGGTGGCCAATTCATCCGTACGTAAGTTTTGAAAGGAGATGACGAGCTTAAATTTAGAATATTTTGCTGACAACGTAAGAAGGTAAATGGAATCGAATTCTCTGCGTATTTCTTTCGCTATATATATATACAGAGTCTTTTAACCTATTATATCATCTAAATGGATTTTAGTTTTTACAAAGACCCGTTTTCACATCAAAATGTTTACTATATTTTTCCAAATTATACGATGATCTTTCTAGAATTTTCAGCAATCATTCTTAAGATGGAAACACTTAAATTTACCCTAAGATATTCTTTAGTAAATAGTATATCAACACATGAAAAATTTAATCTTACTGTTTTTGTAAACTATATAATAAAACAACAAATTCTTTTTTCTGTAGTATTTTCTATTATCCTCTCTAAAAAATAAAATAATTAATTTTTCAATTCTTATGAGTGTTTATTGAAGTGATACTAATGAACTTTAATGGGATGCGACGGCTTATTATTCATAGCACGAAGAGTCTCACGATATGAGAGTAATTTACAGTGATGAACAAATCTAATTATATCAATCATTAATATAACATTGCAGATGTATACCTCACTGCATCATAAGCTATCATTCTATATATTATTTATTAATTTTGTTATTTATTTTTTCCAAAGACGTTAGAGCTATATCATTTTAACTCCAGCATCTTGTATAATTTATTTATGAAGAACATATGTGCTTACGAAATTATGCTCTGGGGTAATAAATAAATAGTTAATAAATTAATTGGTTTATTATACTATATTAAATTGATTTTTTTATTAAATCACCCTACCACACACAGGAAGGTGGCTCGCAGGGTATCCATATAGAAATATACATATAAAATGGTGAAAATTTTGAAATGGTGAAAAAATGGTATTTCTTTGTAAAATGAAAGTTATAACCATTAAAATTCTGCCCTTATTACCATGAATATAATATAATTTAAATTCAGGACTAGAAACTCAACCTGCAACAAGGGTAAGGTGGTGATAATAATTGAATAAATACAGGGTCCCACATCAAGAAGAAAAAAACGTAGCGTTTTCCTTTCATATTTCTATCTTCGTATATTTCTCCCGATACAAACTGATGGCTGCTAGGAGACTGTGAACGTGATTATGTGGAACTATGCTGGCCCACTATCTCAACTAGCGATTTCAACGCATCACGAACCACACCTCTCGTGTTGACATAGTAACGCTAGAAGAATTTCAATTCTATGACTACGACTTTTGAAAGAACAACGGAACGAACACAAAAGAAACTTTCGATTGTTACCTGACGTCGAGTAAACTATATAATACGCTCCCATTCCATTCTTGCATTTTATTTCACTCTATAAAGCAATTTGGACAAACAATGTGTCGAATCAACAATGAAAACGTCCAATTAGACTTATCGAAGTAATATTTTCTTAAGCCTTAGATTGAAGGGATTTCTTAGTTAAGTAAGCAAGAAATTGTGTGATCAATGTAAATAATATCAGTATTTTTCTCGTTTAATTATTTCCATCTGTTACATACGTTTATTTAAAAATTGCAGAAAAAAGACGAAATTCAGTATTATTATAATATTCAGACTTTATTTTAAGGCAAGACAAAAACTCCTATTAGATCTTTCAGTCCTTATAATATACAGTTAATAAAAAGGAATATGCGGTACACTGGTTATAGTTAATGGAACAGTTTATCGGGTGCAAAATCTAAAACAATGGACATTAAATAACTATACCAATCACTGTTGAAGGTCCTCAAAATAGCATCCAGTTCGCAAAGACATTTTAAAGGTATTCATACCTAATAAAAAGCTTGAGAGAAGACGTTCTATTTCTCTCGAAATATCCTCGCTGCTATCAACTACCGAATAAACGATTCAGAACACAACCAATAGTCGGAATAGATCTCAGTTGTCCTACTTCATGCGTATCATCCTAACAGTTTTCATTTCACAACCGTCTAAGCCATCTTAAGTGAAAGGCTTTGTTAGCTAGTCACCCTTCGTACACTTCCTGACACTATCTTGAAAAAGCTATTATAAACGACTAGCTTACCTATGCCGGAATGAATGTTTGGTAAAAACTCGGAGCTTGGGAAAATAAACAGGTATATGGAGGATGATCGTTTCGCAGGTTTCGCATATTTCCGGCCTGAGTCATCTCCATTAAAAAGAAAAACACCAAAGATCTCCGCTAAAGGTTTCAACAACCCAAGGGATTTAGTCACTCTGTGAAGAACGGATCTTGGATCATCGAAATGTAAAGAAATCAATGTACCACATCTTTTAAAGTGGATATGAGAAAGATATTTTTAACTCTATGATGCATTTTGCGGTTTTGGTCGCCAGTTGGCACATACTCTGAGAATAGCCATCTAAGTAAGAAATACGACTTACAATGAGTGTTTCCGCATCTAAAAAAAAGGGGCCAGTCAAATGGAAGATGTATAACTGTAAACTAGAGATTCAAAATGGAAGGTTGATAAAATAGTAGACAGAATGAATAACTGCCTCTCATGCGTGATTTCTCATGATCAAATCGTAAATATAGACTTCGAAGGATCAAAGGTATGGTATTTCGCGAGATAGTTTCTCGTATAAAGAATACTTTTTACAAAACTAATAATTAGGCTCACAAAAGTCAAGAGCTTAAAGGGTATAACATGAATTATACGAAAGAGATAAATATTGTTATTGATAAAATGAAGATAAAATTTTCGTGTCGTTTTACAAATAGGAAAGCTATATCTTCATCAATTTTTTTCTCGAGATATATAACCTTACTGCTTTTAAAAATAAATTTATTTATCTTATTTCACAAAAAATACCGATTTTTCAACATTTTAAATAATAAATATATTAAATTAGAAAAAAAGTTTATTTTTAGATCTAGTTATGCTATAAAAAGATTAATCGAACATTTTCTATTCATTTATTTAAATTGAATGGTCTATCTTCCGATCTTTATAAACATGCTCTCATTTGAATTATGAGGCCTTTTATTACCTATTTGTGTTTAATACATAAATAAATATAAATCCATTCGATTACTTTTAGTGATATTAATGAATAGACTTTTAATATTATTGATTTGTTTCGTGAAATATTTTTGAAGGTAGTATCTCTCTATTATGCATAATGAAGATCTTTATTTATTTTTATTTCATTCAATTATTTAGTCTCTATGCTTGAGTAAGTCTTAACTCGTTTTCTTCCCCCTAAGAAAGGAAATTTCAATTATTTAATGTACTTATCATTATCTGATAAGTATATTAAGCATGTTGAAACTATTTCGGGCCTAAATTATTCAAACTTCTTAAGAAAAACGGTATGTAATCTAATCGTCCAAAATTGTCCTGTCTCCAGTCAAATGCGTCTTCCTTCCTTTATTACATTATCTGCACGAGCCTAATTTAATTTAAAGATTTCTTTACCAGAGATATTATTATTCGTAAATGTTAGAATGAAGTGATGAAAGTAACATGTTACTTCACACATACTAAATTGGCCTACATTAAAGACCCTTAAATTATCGCCTGCTGCGCAAATTCTATTTATCTCCCAAAAAATATATCGAAATTTTTCGGAAGCGAACTTCCGTTGATAAATGATGCTTGCCTCACAACTCAAGATATACTATTGAAATTTCCCAGCTTACGAATCGGTTTCATTCAAACTTCGAGTAAGAATATACGATTATAGGATTGATGAAATACTCTTATATAAAAAGCACCAAATTCGAAAAATATTTTTAAAACTTTCAACTTGTCATCCGACCGGAAATTTTCGACGAAATCGATTCATAAACTATCATCATAAAAACAAGATAAATAACAAGAAAGAATACATTTATAATTAAAATTAATTAATAGGATGGATACTGTATATGTAAAAAGGATACATTTAATGTACAAGAATACAGACGAATATAGACGAGAAGAATACAACAATATAGATTAACACAACAACATAGAATAATAAAAAAATAGAAAAATTAAGTTATCGAATACATTCCTCCAATGAGTCAGAATAAACTGAATTTTACATGCGGGTAACATTCCTTTGCATCCTTAACAATGCACACAGTGGAGAATCCAAAAGAGCTAGACACATGATTAGTCATCGATACTTTTTATCACCCACACGCATGAATGGCCTAAATCGCTTGCCTAATAAGAGATAAATATGTGACTAATACTCTCGTAGCATTCAAATTAACGCGGAGAGAAAGTGCTTGGAAAATGGGAAAACAGAGTTGGTGCATCACTCAATTCTATCGGTTTGACCAAAGGACTGGTTTTTAGACTTCGAAATTAGAGCTGTTTTTCTTACGCCTAAGAAAAAAGTGAAAATGACATAGTGACCGATTAAAAAGTGAATTAGAGTCTAGCTCTAATTAGTCTACTTTTAGCAATGGAAATACAACTCGCGGCGTCATAAAATTCTAAGGATGATCCAAAAACTTTCTTGCGTAAACAACTCGATTGCAAAAACATATACAGAGATCTGTGATATCTTACTGATAGGTTATATCTTAATATAAAATATCGAATCCTTCTAAAAATCGATGCCAAATGCCTCGAATATTAATAATTTGAAAGTATTCTATTTGCTAATTTATCAGAGTTAACTCCGTGCACATTATACATAAATAATTCCAGTTATTGGGAAATTCATTTTATTCGGTTGCCTAGCATTACATTCTTGCAAAATTAATTTTCAAATTTCAGATAATTTAATCGTGACCGGTTTCGTAATTTATACAGTATATTCAGGCTTTCTTGAGACTGAAAATTACAAAATTTCTCATTATACTACGGCTTTCCAGGAAGTCAAATATAAATTTCATAATTTCTCAAATTTCATTCGACAGCGTATTTTGATGAAGAGCCATCCTGCATGAAAACCTACTAAAAACTTCTACCACAGAATTACTTAATGAACGTCTGAATACATCATTTGATTACACTACTACTTAACACTCACGAAACATCCGGATTTGGTCAAACCAGCGGCCTTGCCACCATCGGCTGGAGGACACCTTCCTCAGAATTCCGTCGCCGTGAAACCTTCCAAATGTTTTTAAGACGCTTTCCCCTGCATCTCGACAGGTATCAGCGGATGTTCTTTGCTGACTAATGCAACCCGTCGAGGACCGTAACGTATGACCATTTCTCCTGTGACTCACAACAACGCATTGTCAACGACCACTTTCACGCAAGAGTTGTAACAACTTGCGCTCATGGCCATTCAAATTCATTCATGAAATGGCGAAAACCATGTCGAAGCATTTATTTCTTTTGTTCGGAAGCAACCGGAAGCATTCTTCCGCTGCAAAAGGTGTTAAAGGTTTGAAGAAATTTCGAGAACGAATTCTCATGCCGAGAACAATTTGATTGCGAAAGAAATTCTCGTGGGATTGTTTAAATATGTAAAGTGAATATTTCTTATAGTAGAAATTCTGAAATTTATTTGATTCTCATGCACTTTTATTGATAGTAATTACAGAAAATTTTTATTCCCTCCAAGATACTACATCACAAATATTCTGCCATGAAAATTTCTGAGGATGAACTAAGAAAAGAGGAATAATTTTGATGATTTCCTCAATCCATAATGATAGATAGGAAGTATCATACGAAACAAAGTCTTTTGAAAACCTTCCGGTACTTAAGAAGAATCATTACCCTTAGTCCGCGGCACATCTATTTCATTCTACCAAAAGTTTTTCCCATGCCGGGAATCGAACCCGGGCCTTCTGGGTGAAAGCCAGATATCCTAGCCACTAGACCACATGGGATGTTAATGTATGAATGAATCATTCTGATTTTTTTTTAACTCTACTCAATGAAGGAAAGTTAGAAATACCTAGTTTATCTTCACTGAGCCGTATAAATTACCTTGAATAGATGCCAAGATTTACGCAATGGAAAACCCTGAAAGAAAACATTATTGTAGCATGGAATTCATGGTCATCAAATGAGATTTACAATTAACTGATTAAGGGATTCTTTTCTTAAGAATATGACCTGAATGCGTTGAAAAGATTATAATGATACTTCAATAAAAACTGCAGTTTTCAATCACCGCTAAGACTTCTTTTTTTCAAGTCATCAAAGTTTTCAAGTTCTTCCTTGATGTTCTAATGTGAATAAGTACAATAGAATTTGTTCAATTTCATGTGATAAAAGTTCAATATCAATATTATCATCAAAATACTATTATCAATATACTATTACTTTTATAATATTAACAATATACTATAATCAATAAACTATTTCCAATACTATAATATCAATATACTATTATCGATAAACCTTGTACGCGTGGTTGCATTTCGCAGGCGCTAGGGTTAGTCACTGAAAAATCGAACTTTAAGTGCATTTCTTAATAGTTCGCCTTTTTTTGCCTTGGTTATAGACCATTCAGAACTTACGAAGTTATGAATAACAACTTTCATTTAGTGATCGTTAGATTATATTTATAAACTTACTTTATTTATAATCACACTATTTCGGTTGCTATGGCTTCGAAATTGGAGTGCAATGCCAAGGATTTATCCAAGGTACAATAGAACATGCAAATCAGTCCGATATCCATGACATTTCCCTCAGTATATATGAAAATGGATGCCCAAAAATTCAGCAACCTCCTATACTTTCAAAACCCCGTATAAGTGTTGCAATAACGCATCTCCTGACGTGTGATGAAGGAAAGAGAGCGGGGACATCCAGTTGAACGACCGCCATCATGAATTGCGGTCTGTCTAATACAGCGACGGAAATATTTCACAATCAATTAATCATTTTCTTTTCTGGTCCATGTGTTACGTCAAAGAGCGATGTTCAAGAGCGAAGTTCTTAAACAAATAATAGAGCCAAATAAACTTTGTATCTGTGTTTTGTGTGTTTATATTAAAATAACTAAAGGACTTCCCAAAATCTAATAAATAGTATTAGCATAGTATATGTAAAGTATTTATATAGTATATGTATAGTATACATATAGCATACATATAGTATTTGTATAGTATATGTATAGCGTACATAGTATTTATGTAGATGTAGATGATGCATCCTTATGCTAAGTTTAAAATTCAAATGTTTCTTTATATACGATTATGATATTTTTTATCTAAGGAAGTTTCATACGCATTGCAACTCAATTATGCTACATCTTATAATGTGATGATAATATTTCCATAGTTACAGGGTCTCAATCATGAACTTAAACCCAGGATAAAGATAGAGAAACCCTCTACCCAAAACTGTAAAATACCCTTACATTTAGAGGAAGCATGTTGAATAGTAGCCTATGCAAAACGCTAATTAACATCTATGGGTCAATCAACTGGATTAACTTAATCCTGGTAGAGCTAATATTAAAATATTGTTTATAATTTAACTGCTCAACTATTCAACCGGTAACTTCATAAATTAAACTAAATAAATATCCTTTGCGGATTCACGTTAAAAGAAATAAGAGAAATAAAAATAACCTCTCGATTGCAATCCATTCATACGAACCACTTCGCTCTTCTTGGAAGGCACAATCTTTTAATAGCGAAGCATCTTGATATTCACCTCTGGAGACGAGATAGCACGCGGAATAATAGTCGTGTAGTTACGTAGGGAACAAGATTCTTCTCACTGACGTCATCAAAAAAAGATTCTGAGCGGGAAAGGTAGAAAGGCGTATAAAATACCCGCGAGAATGAAAAAGATGGCGGATTGTGGAGGGGGGATGTGACGTCATGACATGAGTAACGTAAGCTTGGTTTTGTATATAAAGTTGGTCCTCATCCGGAAAGGAATCACAACACAGTGCGACCTCGTACGAGAGACATTGGTGAGAGGAACTGTAAAACACATCGCGACCATGAGAAGCTCAACGGTGATACTGGCAGGCAAGGATAACTTCTTTTCATCGCCATTTCCTCTTATACCTGTTGGGACCGGGTGCGGTTTAACGAAGGGAATAGTTCTATAGTTCCACGGCGAGGATTAGTTCTTTTCCCGAATTATTTGGATTTTAGTGTCCGACGCGTTTTACGATTGGATGCGATTCGTGTTCGTTACGTCCGATCGTGTTTTCCGAAGATTACCACTAATTGGACTTTGGCGTGTTTTGGCTCTTGATTATTCCCTCGCGCAAAACCATAATGTTTACGTGTGTTGTCCTAGAGACATCGTTCGGTTTGTTGACGAAATTTTCACTTTTAAGAAAAGCTTTCCGTTACTCAATTTTTTAAAATTAATTCTTGATATTTTTCATACGGGAATATTAAAACATCTCAGTCAGTTGAGTAAATATAATATTCGTGATTTTGATGGTTGATTAATAGCAAAAGAAGAATTTAATTTCACCGTGCGTTCACATTCATGAATTGGGACTAAAAATATTATCGAAAATTAACAATTTACAAAACTTGAATTAATGATTAATGTTCAGTTAAATATAGTCAATCAAACTATCAACCTCTAAATCAATCAAATCAATAGCTAAATTACAACAAAAGAAGCGGGACAGTAATAATGAAAGTATAATGTTTAAATATGAAATTAATTCCGGGTCGTTATAGCTTCCGATAGAGTTATGATTTGCGTAAAGTTGTAGAAATGATATTGAGGAAAGATTCCACGCATAAATCTAGTATCGTTGCAATAACTATGTACATAATATGTGTATTTATACAATATATAGATATAATATACTCTACAGCACCTAAGATGCTATATCACCTAGGATAACATTTCAACAATAGTTCTATCTCTATATTTCTTTCTTTATTTATTTATAATCAATTGAATATTAATTCTTGCAAACATAATAAATAATAATTAAACTCTAAACTTTTTATATGGTTCATCAAGCGAAATGAAATGGGTTTTAAATTTGTCTCTGGTCCGGAAAGACTTAACGAATCTCGGCGAGTTGCGGTAGCTATTTTAACCATCCTTATCTCCTTCTACAGGTCTGCTTCCGGTACTTTTTATTCTGCTATCGTTCGAGACACAGCAGGCAAACGCCCAGCTCTGCGGCCACTGTACCTGCGCACCCAAGTACTCACCCGTTTGCGGCAAGAAGAAAGATACAGGGGAACTTAAGGTGTTCCCCAGTCGGTGCGTCCTGAACTGCACTAACGAATGCAAGGATGATGGTGAGTTGAGGACACTTGTCTAAACCCGGAATCGAGGTGTTACCTCCTCGAAAAAGAAATCTGAAACAAGCTATGTCTTTTGCAGAAGTTACCTCTCTCTGCTCTTCACTGGTAGCTTTTCCTGTTTCCCATTATATGGCATACAGTTTAAGTAACCAAGCTAGAATTTGTTGAAACCTTTCACTCACAAACTCTGGATCTGTACTTACTTATTCAATCTCTAAACCGATTATTTACGAAGTCTTCACACCCTCAAATTATATTTCTTCTAAAGAAAATCTATCCATCCAACCCTGTCCAGACTTTTTTTGCTTATTTGAATCCCCGATGTTTTAACAGTTTTACTCCTACATACTGAATCAAGGTGTCAAAAATTAAAGAATTTCTCAAAATGTGTTTGGTCGTAGATAACTTACGTAGATAGATTCGAGATAAAGTTTAGTCGTCAATCGTTGACTGTTTACATTAAAATACGTCAAACGAAAGACGTAGCGTTCCACTCCTTATCTCCTTGAATTCACACAAATATTTTCTCCTCCCATCATACTATTCATCTCGCTTTTCCGGAGCAGTTCCGATGATGAACTACATCGGAATTCGTTCCAGAAACTAGATGGATCAAGGTGGATCTTTGGAGGTCACAGAAAGCTTTTTCAAGCCTAAAGACCCAACACTAGAGACTATTGAATGATATTATACTTTTTATTCATTCATAAAATCTATTTTCATCGAAATATTCCTTCGTATATATAGAAGCAAATTACGAGTAAGGATGTAAATTTTAACTTGCTCATTGAAGAGAACGTTAAGGTATATATACGTATAATATTTGTTGCTTTCTTCCTATACTATCATCAAGATTTAATTTATTCATTCAGTTGTATAGATGAATAAATCATGAAAAAAATCTAACGAAAGAGATGATAGATTTTGCTACCTAATGAAAATTCTCTCTTCATAATCAATACAAATGATGATATATGGAAAATATTTTGACAAACCATTCACTCCATCAATAGTCGGTACAATTTATCTTACGGAAACCATGGTTACTCAAACTGAAACCACTATTTTATGATCTAATTGTCAGCTATGCAAGTTGACCAAATTATTCTAATATTTTGAATATTACGTATATTATTATTCTTTACGTTAACCTCATATATTTTTCTCCTTTCAGCATACGTGTACCAATACAGAGGAAAGTGCAGGAAGCCTTCCAAACCCATCGAGAACGACACGTTGCCGAAGGGAGAGGTTTCAGCTCCCATGAGAAACATTCCGAAAAACTACAAGGTTCCGGAATTCCGGACGAACTAAGCGGTGACCCCGTTCTCCCTTTCAAAGGGGAATTCAGCCAAAGACTGACGGACGGGAGACAGTGAAGGGAATCGCCCGGTGAGTGGAGAAGGGAGAACTTCTCCGCTCATACTCGTAGTAAACATCATTTCGCACATCACTACATCGTATCCACGTATCATCACGCACTTCATCGTGAAACCATTAAAAACTCCATCGATCATAGCGCCGCAAGGAAGGGAGTGTTCGTGTTCCTCCGTGGACACCGGCGATCCCAAATGACTTTACGCGGCCAAGAATGTTGCAGCTACTACGGAAATGCCAATTGTGATGGAATGCCCTCCGTACCGAAGGGGAGGGGAACTTGCACCTATATGAAGTTCTTACGCACTCGTCGGTAGGGTGTTTTCTCCGGCAGTGCGAGAGCTTCATCGATATATATACGTATACTCTCGAATCGGATGGACGATAAAATGACGGACGACGACGAAAGGATGGACGACGGTTTTTGCACATACTATATTGTTTACGACGAGTGACGTTATCCAATAAACTGCCTTCTGTACTCGTAAAACGAACCAAAGGTTGATTTTTTATTGTATAAAAAACAACTTTATAATAATTTTATACATAAGAAATAAATTAATATAAATAAATTAATGTACAAAAGATACATGATTTGAACTGTTTCATCTGTGGGGAATGAACGACAATTCTTTTTCGGAGGCTTTGATGACGGATGATAGGACGGGGTGTTCTACTATCAAGTGTCCGCCGAATGACTCGCTGAGATATTTCAGCTGGAAGATAAAATTATCGATTAAAAACACTATAATTATAAAAGTAATAGTATTCGGTAAAAGTCACACATAATTTTAAGAGAAAAAGGTTAAAAATTACACAGGAATTACAAAGCTCAATTAATTGTCGATAATTTACGAAAAACAACGTTAACTAACACGATATTAGCAAATTATATTAAACAAATCGTTCTTTAAATATATAAAAATAACTTAAATTCCAAATATTAACGAAATTCTTACATAATCAATCAATTCAGAGATCGAAAGAAAACAATCCAAATTCAAAACGAACTTAAATTAGCTATCTATTCTTTCAACTTCCCAAATTTTAATCCAAAGCGAAGTTTCACATAATACATTCATTATGTTTATATTCACGTAGTGAGAGCATTACGAGCGTTGTATTACTCACGAGAAGCCGGTTTTTTACTAGTTCACATGGCTATTTATAAACTCTGAGACTTGATTCCCGCCCATTTTCGCTTCCGGTTAAGTACCAATGCACTGACGAATCCTTCTGTCACATTAATTCATTAAAGTTATCATCTTCCAACATAATCCATCAATATAATGAAAAACTACGTAATTTTGTTATACAATGGCATTCCACGAAGTCTCCATCAACATCGTAAAATTAGAAAACACTACAAGTCGATCCACGATCAAAACAAAAAAAAAACAATCGAGATTACTTAGTTCCAAAAGATTCTATACGAAACTAGTAGACTATCAACTAGTATAATTTGAGCATCTTATCATACAAGAGAGTCAGCTTCAAGAGTTGTAACGCCATGACGTTCTTTCGTACTTGATCATGCTTACAATGCAAGTGGCTTTCCCGGTATTATTTTTAGCACAAGAAACCGATGAAATTAAAATTAGCATTACCTGTTTGAGTTTCCTTCCTCCGTAGGGAATTCCTCGATCTTTTGCAAGACTATCTGTGCAAGGTCGAGCAGTCGTGGGTCTTTGGAACCTGAAGAAAATACCATCAATTATTTATAGCGTCGTTCCCTTAAGAAATGAGCGGATAACATTTATCCTATTTCACCGAAGTTAATCATTAAGGTTAGCTATAGGAATGAAGTTTATCTCAGATGATGCTAACATCAGGATCGAAATATAATGAGCCATTTAATTAAATAATCAATAATGAACTTCGTACTTTCCACAGTTATTTTATTGGTACGACAGGTTCCGTTAACGGGCTAGCATCATCAGGTACGATATACATGAAATACATTAAATAAGTTTCAAAAATGGGAATGGAAAGGAAAGGGGTATGTGGGGAAGAGATGGTAAAACCAGTAGGTGAAAGGAATCATAAGGAAAACAGAGTAATAGGTAAAGAAAGGAGAGGAGAAGATTAAGGGAGAACATGATGATGTTAGCCCACTAACGAAACCGGTCGCACCATTAAAATATCTGTGAAAAGTACGAATTTATTTATTCATTATGTTACCATTGCGTATAGTAACGCTGGATCACATTCAACTTCATTTAATATTACATAAAAATATATTTCTCATTTTTAAAATGTGTGAGAGTAAATTCAATATATTAGACCCTGGATTTAGGAAAGGTAAATATAACTTTACCTAATACGTATAGACCAGAGGAACCTTAACAGAGTAAAACAGACGCTGCATGATAGTATAGTGGTTATTAAACGGTCAAGACCTGGGATCGTGTCACTGTCATGTCTCTATTTATGACCACTATTAACCTTTATATCCGACAATTTTCCCGTATTTGGCCTTTATTAATACAGTAAGTTTTCACTTGGATTGGAATAATCTCAGGTAAATTCCATCCCTGCGTATTTGTTGTATAGTACGTACCCTTTCTCACGAGTCATCAGGAGGTTATTAGGAACGTATGAGGATGAAGAGACCCATAATATTATACTTATTCTCTTTGTGGAGATATCTTTAAAATATAGAGCGATATATTACGTTTCATAGTCAAGTTTCATGTATTTTGTCAGATTTGAATAAATATACCATCCATCATAATTTAAAACACCAGAAGGTTATAGTGAATGAAGCAGAGAGTTTACCTCTATATCCAGGATAAGATTCAAACAAATGTTTCGTTTAAAAAATCCTGACATCTGATAAAATTTTCCTCCAAAAATATAGTTTTTACGCTATTTCTATATTCCCATGGGCTTCCCGAAGCTGTCAACATTTCGCGAATTCTAAAACGAGAGAGTGATGAAAATTTCTGGAATTATTTTCGCACTCAAACTTAACTGGTAGATGTTAATAAAGAGGATGACCAAGACGCTTTCGTTGGAATAATTTGTTTTTTTTTTCTTGAGCTCCACGTCCTTGATGTATATAGCTTCTTTCAAAAGCTTCCTCCTCAAACCTTTTGCGTCGTTACCGATTTTTTCCTAACGCCCAAAGAATACAAGATTTTGTTCCTCTAAAAGCCCTTCCCCTTACATTCCACTCCTTCCAACTGCAATGGTTCCTATCCATTCCCATGTATTCAGTATTTCGGACGCATTGTACAATTTACACCAATTCGACATGTAATAATATGAATAGATCTTGACTTTGCTGCCTTCAAGATACCAAACAAATACTCAATACTACCATAGAATATTGTTGCTGAATCTTCATTGTTGTTATATTCTATCGATATTAATTCAATTACGAGTTAATTCAGTGGTTAATTATGGCATTATTAAGTTTTCAGAGATTTTGCGAAACGTTTTAGTCTACCATAAATTAATCTCACGATTTCATTTTATCTGATATTTATTTGCTTCAAGAACTACTTCATCCATTTATGTGATTACTGTTCATAGAAAAAATTAATAGGGCAAAATACAGTACTTCTTCCTCCATCAATCAGGCTGCATCTTCTCACCAAATACTATTGTTCATGAGTTGTCTCCCCAACTGATGATTACATCTCCTTGGTGATAGGATCTGTTACCTCTATAGCCATTTCGGTATTAGTATCTTTTTAGTATTTTACTATGAACATTTATAATAAAACGGGCAACAGAAACGTGCAATGTTAAATATATTCTTTAAGATATAGAACGCTCATTTCTGGATGTTTTCAAGCTAATATACGACGAACATTTCATAAATAAAATATGGCAATTATTAAGAGGATTAAAATCATTATCTCAGAGGTATCAATTGGATTACAGCAGAGTAGAAATATTTCCCAGTATTCCAGACGTTCCTCACACGTTTGTAAATCATTAGTTTAAGGCTTAAGATACTTTTCCAACGTTTGCTTCAACGTACGATGTTGAATAGAACACGAATCGAATACGAATTTAGCTATTATTTCGCGGAACTATTTTCTTTCTTTCATACACTTTAGACGTCAGTCGCTCTGGATATTATGGGGATACTTTTGAATTAAATAGAATCAGAAATAGAACCCGTGCTAGTTCCAGAAGGGTTCGAGTTTTAACTCCAAGAAAAGGAATTCGCTTACGATGCTCATCGCTCTCCGACAATTAACCGCTTTCTCGCCATCATTACAGAAACAGCCGCGATTTAACAAATAAGCTTCTCACGTTCAAAACAAGTCCTAAGATCTAAATCCTTTAAATTACTAGAAATAAATCAACGAGGTCGCTCATATCTCTTTTACAACTGGTGAAGTGGAACAATCATTCGTAGAGAATGCCGCGATGTATAAGATGTTATAAAACGGGTCTCGTTTTGTGAGTAGATCGAAAGGATATTTTTGGAATGACACGACGAAATTTATAACTGTAAATAAAGCGAAAAAAAGATTATTTTACTCCATAATTTATATTTATTAATGATTCATTACGATATTAGAATTTCAGGACGTATATTTATTGACTAAGTACAAAAAAGATTAAAGTAAACGTTCCTATTTTGGAATTACATTCGTCAAAAGTTAATCTTAAACTTTTGGAGATATCTCTTTTGTTAATCGAAAGTTTACATCACTAATTCTAAAAACCATCGTAACTCAGTTAGTAAATCAATAGAAAAATATGCCTACGGTAAGTTCTTAATGAAAATTTATTATTCTTAAGCTACAGTTAATCATTCAAAACCTGCTAATTACATATTCTCTGTTCAGAGTAAGGATATGATTAAGAAAATTTTTAATTTATTTTGATCATGTGCAACATGATTTATAATTAGAAAAAATAACTAAATAGTAATCATTCGCATTTCTATGAGATAAATCGGAGCTAAAAATCTCCTTCATCTATTAAGAAATACATGCAATGTAATTTTTCTAATATCGATTCATTATTTAAATTTAAACGTCCTGATGTATATTTTCTTACGTATTCGGACTTCCTAAAATTTATCAATTATATACGACATTAAACATTACATAAATAAGCCTGTAATGTGTTTATTTTATTTATAACAGAATTTGATTTCATAGCAACGAGAACTATGGGCATGGGAGAAGAGTGAATTGAGTAATTACTTCAAAAAAAAGTTCCACAAATAAAAGTCTTGCAACAAGGCCAACAGCAATAAATAGCTCTTCAATAAATACGAAACGAAACCAAATCCAGGCCTTTGAATAAGCGTCCTAGAAAGCAATGCGAGCCTGACCAGAAACGTAGAGCGAATCGATGTCTTCGCATGTGTTCAGAGGAAAATAAACGTAAAACGTAATTTACGATAGCGCGGTGAGGTACAGTTAGCCGCGGAATGCTTTTCAATGACATGCCGGCGGTGGGCGTGCGTGGATAGAGGGGGAATCAGATGAGAAAAGCAGAGTGCAGACAACCCTCTCCGGATGCGCGCAGAACTGGTAGTTCCGGTAGAACGCAACGAACGCACGGTCCCGATTGGAGTCATCGCTAAGGGAGTAGCAGGTCCGTTCGCTAACAGGGTCACTGTTACGTGCAGAAGACGAGTATTGCTGGGTGCTATCGGTAAGAGGCGCCATCAGTTTAACACCCGGAGGAAGGAGGAGAGTTGGATGTTGAATATATTGGCTAGAACTGGAAATGACGCAGTAAATAGACCTATATTCCCAACCAATGAATCATTCTTTACGTTAATTAGGCCATTTAACTGATGTGCATAGCTAGAATGCGGCTCTAGGCTGACGGGAATGCAAATATCAATACTAAACGAAACTATATCAGGATAAAATTTTTTGCGTCGGATAATTCGCCCAAAAGAACAGCAAAAGTTCAATTTATACAATATGGGCTCCGTATTAGAGGTTCCAGAAAGGTCAAATGATGCACACTCGTGGTTATTTATATCTCAGTACATATGGATTAATTAGTCTAAGATAGCTTCCTCGTAGTTGGCAAGAGTTCAATACCGAATCGAGGCAAATGATCTGCCGGTCTTTTCTGAGGATTGGAGGTCGTAGGTCGACATGACCTGTAAAAATGAGGCTCGCTGGATTTGTAGTAATTCTGGCTCATGATAAGTATATTGAAACCTGATTTAAGCTACATTACCTTCACTTAATACCGTTGGGCTTATATAGGTATTACCTGCCCTTATCGTCTGACACACTGAAATGTTGATGGCGTAGGAATGGAAGACCACTTCATACATCAAAATTTTTAAAATTTTAAAAACTTTATTGCATGACGTTCAGATAATGAAAGCGAAATTTTAAATCGATTAAATCTTTGATGATCTATAGAAAGATAGGCGAACATATCTTAGCATAGAAATTTTATCTCGATTCAATTGTATATAGGGTATAATTGATGTCGGCTGTTGAAATCTCCGCGTAAAAATGTGGCTAAAAATTGAGAAAAAGTAATTCATATTTTGTAAAATGACTATATATGAAGAATGAAAATTATCATATATACCTTAGGCTCAGACAAAGTTATTCTAATCTGCTATATAACAAAAAATGCCTTAAACTCAATTTGAAATTGTATGTGTCGTAAAAGAATATGAAGGAAACGGTCTTTATCATTTAATAAAATAATCCTTTTCCAAAGTTCTCATTGACTCACGTGCCTTACCGTTCCTTTGAGGCTGAGATCCTCTTCCTTTTCGGAAGACACACCTTTATATCGACTCCTGTCTAATCTTTCCGCAGACGTGTGCGGACATCTTACGCGGTATTCAGGTTATTGGTTCACGGCCTGGCTAAGTTGCATCTATGTATGTATCTTATCCATTCCTCTGATGTAAAGTGGTCAAATAATTCAACATGTTGTTTGAAAAATATCTCCTGAAGATAATAAATGGAAACTTTAATTTCATTCTAGTAGATGTGCAGTAAATTAATGACTTCATTTTTATGACTGTTTTTATACAGAATTAACTCTTAACTTCTGCAATTCATATTCAATTAAAATCAATATAGAATTAATTACAGGAAGAAGTCATTTTTTTGATTACGTTAAACCTCGAAATTGGAAAAATTAACTTCAACAGGATGAACCCCCTCAATAGTTGTTCTGAGAAAATCCTGCCGACAAATTAGACATTGAGAAAGTGGGAATTTGGGTACAACGAAAATAGGTACGAAAATAGGTATTGAGGTACAAACGAAAAATGCAATACCGTCACAATATTGCGTAGATAATATCAATAGACATTTTGTATAAAATATAAGGACACTATAAAATATTTTACAAATAGTCCGATATGAAATGAAGAGTATGAAAAGTGCTAAAAACAATAAATCGAAAACAAACAAATACATTGCAAATGGCTGTTTTCAAATATTAACCGTTAAACAAATAAATCTAAATTATTTTATTGAATGTTATTGTAAAAGTCTTTGCTTTTTGGTACCTAATAAGAAGAAAAGTATGTATATAATGCCACAGACATATAAAATTTATGACAATTTTTAAGCATATATGTTTATCAAACGAAAAATATTAAATAATATTCTAAATAAGACAAGAATCGATATTTATAAAAATTATATAAAATATAAAAGATATGTATCGATATTATAATCAGGGTCTATCTATTCAAAGTTGCGTCTATAAAAATTTAAATCGTCTCGGAAAATTTGGAAGATAAACTTTGACGAAACTTATATTTATAATTTCAATTTATAATTCAATTTCAGCTAAATTCCAGGTTAAACTTCTCCCAAGAGTTTCTTAAGAAACGGTTGCTAGAATCAATAAAAGTACGTTCATCTCTTTAAGGTACAACTGTAGATTCTAGCAACAGAAGAAGATCCCGCATTTCAATGACAAAAGCGCGACACCTCAGCAACTTTCTCCAACAACAGTTTAGCAAACCATAAAGATCGCTGATCCAGGAACAAGTGTTATTTCGCGAACGGAAGAGTGTTTGAAATTCTAATTCACGTGGACGTTAACTCGAAGAAGCAGCTGCGTTGGCACATTTCTCGAACTGCAACAAGGCATTTGCCAGCTAACGACAGCTCATAATTGCCCGTTTAACCGTTAATGGTATTCTAATTCAAAAGAGTAGGCTAAAGCTTTCGTTAAGGCGTGAAGACGTGAATAAATAAAATTATGATCTAGAATTACTGTAATTATATTAATACTTCCTAAAAATTCTAAAATACTAATTGCTGATTACGTACATGTATATTAACACGATAGCTCGCATGAATTATTATTAATTATTTTTCGAAAAATAGAGTGATTTCATGTTTTATACTCTTAGAATTATAAACAAGAACGCTTCATATATACCCTCTATGCTCTAAAACTTTCCCTGTGTTCAGTTAATAAATCAATTTCATAAGAACAAATAAGGATGTAATATGAATGAGGAAGTATAAAATCAAAAAGTATTTTTATCACCCAGTGATAGGAACTTTTAAGGGAAAATTTTCCCCAAATTGCAAAATTTCATTTACGGAAATTTTCACCAGATATTTTATTTTTGCTTATCATTATGAGATTATACTGGAATTATTTCATAGCACCGTTATGACATATTGTTCGCCTAAAGAAGGAGGAAAGTTTCATAACTTTGAATACAAAAGGAATTGATTTTTATCACTGAATCACGAAAACTGTAGATTAAGGTTCAATAGTAGAAATATAGAACTGGAGTAACTAAAAGATAGAATAAATTTTTGGGTTCCAAATATAAAGAAGTTAAAACAAACCATCATTAAAAATCGATTTTCACAGGAAAACCATCCTCAAAATTTTTGTTTAGTTTTCAAAGAATACGAATTCCAACAGAAATATAGATGGTCTCACTATTTTGCATGAATCAATTGCAAAACATAAGTTACATACACTAAAACAAACAAACAAGAACAAGTTTTAAACAAAGCTCATCCAATTAACGAATTAGAATCATTAATTGATTATAGCATCATTCCATTATTATTAGGATCCTCCGATATTTTCTTTTGGTATTGTTTACTATGAGCATTCCATTCCATTCATACATTTATGTTCATATTTTTGTCAACAAGAGAATATAAGAGAAATTCCACGGCCATTTAATATGTTTCTAATGAACTATAATCGTTCATGATCATGTGATGCATAGTTTACTTCTATCTTGAAAAGTTTATGGAGTCAGCTCAAAGTTTAGATAACCGGCAATTAAGCTTGGTGAAACTAACACTGCGTAGGCATTCCTTATGTTTACACATCTGCAGTTAAACATTTCGTGGAACTGTTTACATTCACATATTAATGCAAGAAATCTCGGGTCAAATACCTCAGAAGTAGAGGGAATAAAAGACAACATCCTGATCAGATTCCATAAGGGGATTTCTTCGAATTCCGCGAATTAGGAATTCGTTAGAATATATTCATAAGTTACGTGACAAAAAACGAATCCGCAGTCGTGCGTAAAGCATTGCTGACGTAGGTAAGGAAGCGACGACTAAGAAGATCCTATAGCGAAACAAAACAATATAAATTTCCGCTTAACTGTAAATTTTTGTTTCAAAAACATCTTTAACGTAAACAAAGTAGAAGTGACTCATGAGAAGGTGTGATTCATCAGTCAAAGTTTATATAGATCTTAATATTCATTTAGCTATAAGAACGTGTGATACTTTTAAAAGATAAATTATTAAATAATGAGCATTAAACTATGAATTTAAGGAATATATATCGAGATACAGACGAATTAATTTTATGCGCAATGGTATCATAAAATTATGTTCAAGTAATTACAGAAGTGGATAGTGCTCTAAGAACGTACAATTTCTTTTTTTACTACGTATTAATAGGATATAAATATACATAAGTTTGAAACATATTGTATTTTCAACGTAAGTAATCATTCATTCGGTTGTTACCAATTACATTCTAACGCGTGTAAATTTATTAAATGAACATGACGATGCAGTATTATTCTTCATGGAGTAATTAACTGAATTATTAACTGTCGTGCTTTTCAAACTCATGAGAAAGATATGCCATGCTAATTATAGAATCTACCTATCTCTAAAATTGTATTATTTTCTTAGTCTTAAATCGTTAACGTTCGTGAATGGATGATAACGGTTTTATGACGAATTATATTTTCTGTGTTTTGTCAAACTCATAAAATTAGTTTAAAGCCGATATGAGATAAATAAAATGTTTTGAGTGCAAAATGAAGTACGAAAGTGTCGTGGCTACCAATGATAAGAATAATGGGGGATCAGATTAACACCGTTCAATATCAGTATTGTTTTAATTTTATCTTTACTGCTGATAAATAATCATACGTTATCTAAGCTCATCCAATGAATCTTATTATAAATATATAAAAATAAAACACAGCCCTTGCTTAGCCCACTGACACTGCTCTGGGATCAATATGGAAATTTTCAAAATACTTTCTTTTAATGAGAGTTAAATTCAATTTAATTGTTTAATTAATTCTAATATTAGTTATTTCTCTATAATGTGAATCATTTCTGGTCTATTATTATTGCATATTTCACGTCAAAATGTGTATGTTTCCATAGATAACCGACTAGATTCTATAATGTTATAGCCAAGAGTTTGAATTATCTAATTGTGTAACTTATTCGTGTATCTCATAATATAGAACGAAATATCATATCGTTCAGTAAATTGCATAATAACATAATTGCATATATGTAATGAGTATATGTCATAAGGAGCGGTATTAGAATTGTATAATGATATTCTTTTTTTACCAGACAGCGGGGGACTTAACATGGGTTTCCAAGTATTGGTGGGGAAAATGAAGATATTAATTAATTTCCCCTTTTCGTGGTTAAATTGTTGGTTTCGGAAATATTAGGGACATCCCAATTCAACTAATGGTTAGATATTAAGCGTTGGTTTTCCCTGACCAATCGCCTGACGAGTTTATTCTGACGTAGGAACCGTTGTCATCAAACGAAAACACAACTGTCAGACCAAAGTAAACAATGCACGATCATATGCATTAATGTGTTATCTAAGATATTACTAATAACAAGATTACGTTTGAAGTCAAATTTCCTACATAAATTTCCACCGATTGTCTTATTTCTACAGTTTATCTTATTGTATCTTAAGTTAATACCTTGTTTACCTAAGTAATACCTGAATACTTACAACCTTTGCTCTTTCTAGAGACATATAGAAATGATATAATTTATTTCCTCATTTTTGTAACATAACTGTTATTTCATTTTAAATAAACACGTTATATGATTATTCTTTTCCTTATAGTATTTGTGATTTCTTTTCGTAAATTTTGCTCGTGCGTGTTTTTGGATATTTTATCTGTCTCGTATTATTTATATTTACATTGCATTCACCTAGTCCATTGCAAGGACCTAGTTATGAATTAATGTTTAATAAATAAATAAAATCATCGCGACACTTTTGTTTCGTGGATTAGCCTATAGGATTATGAAGATGATGCATTATACACGAGCTGAGACTGTTGTCACGTACGCATGAACTTGAGTCGACGAAGGCAATCGAGATTTTCAGTTATCATTCTGCCGCACGAATTGCGCACTCCGCAAACCGCATGAATAGATTTGTATCAACATCGAAAACCAAACGTGGTCCTTAAGATTCCCGAGGCATCCGGGAAACCGGTCTTTTTCCTCCGGGAAGAGGATGTGCCGAGGGGATTATAGGCGCCTACGATTCAAATGACGAAAAGGAAATGAGCGAGAAGAACGGGGAAATCGGACACATGTCCAAGCATCCTGCGCGTCATTTGAGATAAACAAATAAAATCTCGTGACTATTGTAATCCTATTATCAATAAATTACTCAATGTCTACGTCTTTTTAGAAAAATTATTATTATGTTATTGTTTTAATATAAATAATATTGATTGTGAATGGCTTTAGAGACCCAATGATTGGTACCACCATTAAATAAACCTTTCGGTCAATGTTCTAATCAAGTACAGAGGTCCCAATCAGAGAATGCATTATTATAAGGGATATTTGCTCTTCAATGGAAGGCCTATATTGTAATGTTTATTTTAGATTGCCCCATTACTTTTAATGCACTAATAGCACAATAGGAATGAGTGAAAAACCACCTACAATACCACGGAATAATTTATTGATGATATACACTTGAGGATGATTCTATGAGATGAAACCTAGATAAACATCTATAAAACGTTCTGTGGTATTTTAATAGTAGTTTATCTACTCCTGTTCCAATTACATTTATACAAGCAAGTTACGCTTTAGCCCATCTTATAGCTCAATAATTAAGTCGATTTTTTGCAATATTTTGAGTTTTAATGCAAATTAGGAACAAATTTAAAATATGATCCATTAAATTTATAACTCCCCTCGAGTTACACCTAGAATAATTTTATCATTAACATAATTAGAGTATCCATTGATTCTTAGTAAGAATATATCATATATAAATATGATATATATTTGGAAGAATATATAATATATAAATATGATATATTCTTCCAAAATAATTCATCAAGGCAATTCCATCAGCATGATTACATTCTTTTACCATATTAATCTGTAAAGTAATTAATCTCGTAGAGTTAAATGTAAATCGAAAGTTCTATATTTTCCTAAAGAAAGGCCCATTTATATAGTCTTATTTTAGCTACGCAATAAAACTTCGGCCTAAGATATTCTACAATCAAAATAACATCAGAAAATAAACTACTGCGATCCATATTTACGAAAATGAATAAACTAAAAAGGGTGGTTACATTCCTATATTACTGATAGTGAGTATTATATTTTATAAATGTATTTATTTAACAAATTAATTCAAAGATTTAAAGACAAATATTGAAATTTTCAAAATCCTTGGCCCAAAATAAATTATGGGAGTGATTCGAACGAAAAAGGAATATTTCCTATATTTGCTAGGAAATTGTCCCAAATCCACAGATTTCTTCAAAAATTTCATGATTGCACATAATATATCTATGCATTAATTTTAGGAAGATTTTTTCCGCTTTGATATAAATTATGTGTCACTGTCACATCGTTCTTGTGATTAAAAACCACTTCCTTACAATATAAGATATATTAAAAACAAGTTTCCTTTCATAAGATGGAACAAATATGATGAGTCGGTCTAAAAAATTACAGCAAACAAAGCTTTCCTATATTTCAAAGCTAATTTTTCGTACTACAATTCGCGAACTAATGACAAGCAATGATGTAAATTTCTTTCTAGATCAATCCAAACTCTAGCCAATTTCTTTATAATATCATTTCCTCTCAAAGCCTATTAATTCTATTAAAATATTCAAATTATAGAATTTATTTTTTCCTGATAACTTAATGTCGAGTGAAACCCATTTATTAGTTAAATTACATAGATTGGAATCGGGTAATGGTTTTATAATTACTACGCTAAGAAAAATAAATTTCAATTAATTCAATTTCACGCAAAAAATATTTCCTAATAGGATCACCAAATGAAAAAAGACCAAATCCAAAAATTACTGCCTGATTCAGACAGGAAATTACCATGAACCTATTCTAAGTTCTTTTCCTGTTTGCCTCTTATTTCTCCGAAGTTGGTATAAAATAAAGGATGAGGGAATGGGGATGAAATCAAAACTTCAGATAACTTTCCAAGCTTCTGTAAGATAAGGAAACTTTTATAAAAGCCGAATTTGTAAATCTTTAGTTGTAAACTTAGAATATTAAAGTATGCACTTTTTAGAATCCATTACAACCATAAACATAATTCTGAAATAATTATAAGGCTATGTTTATGTATCTCTGGAGTAGAAATAACATCCCAATATCATAAAACCCTTCAAACTATTCGGCAATTGAATACTAAAAAACATTTTCTGAACTGTATGTATATCTCCAAAATAACACCATATAGTATTAAATTTTAATCTAAAACAACTTAAGGATCAAAGATTCCTAAGATATAATTATGAGAAATTATCTAACCATATGAGCCATTCGCAAACTGATGAGGATTAAAGAAGCATATGAATCCGATCTGGTTGAAAAAGGGAGCATTTTCGTGTTTTCTTAATAGATGATACTCACTAGTTCCGAATCCTGTCATTTTTCTTCCCAAAGATCTTCTCCTACGTCTTCTGTCGTCATCATCATCGTCGTCGTCATCTGAATCGTCATCCTCCTTGTCACTGTCGTCATCATGCTGAGGTTTGTATGGCTTATGGTGTGGCTTTTTCTTCTTCTTCTCCTTGATCTATACGAAGAGGTGCAGAAATCGTCATTATAAAGATCTCAAAACATTGCAACGGAGTAGGTTTATCATCTTAATGGTACTTTAAAAAATAATAACAACAACATTAATAATAATAGTAATGGGTCATCGATTTTAAACTTGTCGAATGGAATATTTTTTAAATTTAAATTAATTATTGAAAGCTATAATGTAAAAATATGTATTCCAACTTTGAGAATAACAAGTATGTTTAAGTAAATAGAGATGAATTTCATGAAAAAACCTAGTAATTATCAGCGATAATTAACAAATGGATTGATTAAGCCTTCACTATTATAATATATATTAAATAATAACAATGTATACTAAGGCATTATTTTACAGCTGACAGTCCCAGGTAATCTTTCAACGAATCAGTAGCATGAAATCATCTGAGGTTGGTGTGTGAAATATGTAGTTTCTATATTTAAATCAACTTAAAATTAATTGCAATATCAGAACTTTATTTATGTTTGAGAAATTTAGAATTATTTAATGAAAATACTTGGTTTTTTGTATCTGAGGGGTGATAAATCTTTTCAGATAATCCCATCAGTAAATTCATATCTGTATCCAAGACAGGAAAGAAAACAAAATTCCAATATTAAACGAGTAATTGTGGTAATATTTCTTTCTTTCTGGGCTATATTCTTTGCGACAGTTAGTTCCCAAAATCGCTCCAAAATATTCGTTTCTTGAAAACAGAGCTAGTAGCCAAAATACATGTACGGGTGCCAATCCCAGCACCAAAGCTATTGTACAGTTTCCTGATCCCAATAAACGTCCCTTTTTTGGTAATCTTATATTCAGCTCGCCTCCAAAATAAAGGGTCCGTTATTCTTTCTCTTTGTCCACCTTTCTTTAGGTCGTGTTGAACATTGCCAACGGGAGAGACATAAAATGTCACCAAAACACTGACCTCTATCTGATTTGGCTACTGGGCGAATTTCAGACGCACACCCATGAACCTTTATCCATTAGAACTTTTATGGTTCTTTATGTCTATATCATGATGCCAGAAAATATATTTTAGGCCTGAAAAATCGATTCACGAGGGAAATAAAGGGATTTACGAGAATTACTATTTATTTCTGCAAATATATGCCACATATCTCCAGGGGGTGAGTAAATCAAATATATGCTGATAACTAACTAACTTCATCTTAATCATGTGAGTGACATTCCAATATGTTCATTAAAAAAACTCTAAAATAATGCTTCAGGCAAATTATTTGAATAAATTTCAACTCAACGATATCATCGAATAATAAGTCCTAATTTTCAAATCATTTAAAGATAATTTTCTTGAAATCGTCTATAAATATATCAATGAATGGATGATAATGCGTTTTTCATACAATTAGTGTACATGCATAATAAAGACTCTTTTATTATGACCAAATATTGCCTCAAGATTTCTTTAAATTATGATATACAATCCGAAATTAGAAAGCTTAAGTTATAACAGTGAATAAGTAAACATTAATATTACCAAACCAATTTAAAAATTATCTGGAAGAATACTCAAACATGGATCATTATTTACTGATTTTCTAAAAATCAATAAACTTTTAGAAACTATAAAAGATATCGAGATGAGAGTTAAATAAATCTTAATAATAATGATAAATCTGCGTATTAAAAATTATCATCCAAATTAGAAGCAATGAGGGTGTTATCTTTGTTTAAATTATATATAATACTTAAATTTATAAACAGTTGACTTTCGTGGAGAAGGAACAAAAAATATTAAACTAATTTACCCTCTTCCAAATAACGTCTTTATATTAATACCAAAGAAAATAATACTTGAATTTTTGAGGTTTCAGTGAGTATCTTAGATGTACAATAACGGAAAATAAATCAAGAATAAAGCTCGGCGAGATTCTGTTGGTCAAGAATTTCTCCCAACAGCTATAAGTGGTATGGGTAGTGTACGTATCCCAGATCCAATCACCCGCTCAAGAAATGCCATCATGTGAAACGGACTGACCTTTGGTAAGAACAGGAGGGCGATGATAACTGCCACCAACTTGACTATGATCTTGATCACGAGGATCTTAGCGAGGGCGTGCAGGAACGTGGCGATATCCACCCCTCCGCTCCCTCCCGTCATTTCACCACCATTGTTACCATTGTCGGGACCATAGTCCGAGCCTCCAGATATCAGCACCGGAGGACCGTACGCATGATGGTGCAGGTGGTGGTGCGGTGGAGCGTATCCGCGGTTCGGTGGCCCGTACGAGGGTGACGGCGCGGCGTAACCGGGGGTGGGCTGCGACGGCGACCCGTATGCAGAATCCGGTGGTTGCGCCCCGTTGTGAGATGCGACGTAAGCGTCAAGATACGAATCTCTCGGTTGCCTTTCTGGTTCTTCCGCAGCGGCGATCACGGACGACAACAGGAGGAACGCCGCACGAACCACGAGTCGCTTAAGAAGCGGCGACGCCATCCTATCCGGCGTCGCTCTTCTGGAACATCGGAAGTAGAAGGACCTTATTGAGAGAAGGTTAACGGTCCGCGGAGGTGATGGTGCGTTTCCTTTTCCCAATTTGGAGGTGGGTTTATCGATGAAAATATCGAGCCCGCAATTGGAAAGGAAGAAGGGTGTTAGGGTGAGTGTGGGATATGACGGGCGTTGAAGTCTCCGAGGTTTACGAAAAATACGCGATCCGTGAAATTATCATTCTCAAACAATTAAGGTGAATTCCTCACGGAGAAAATTTCTCGCTGATATTTCCGATCTATTTCTATAAATAATAATCACATCTTAAGATAAACATATAAAAATATATAATATTAACAGGGGTTATGTTTCTTGAAATACACTGAAATGTACATTGTTAAGAGACCGTAGGATTTTCGTAAAAATTTATGTAAATTAGAATTAATGGACTAATTATAAATTAAACTACTGATAAGTTTATGATGTCCATAACTCCAACTTCAGCTAACTAAAAATGACGAACTTCGCGATGTTTTGTAAACAATTCGTCCAGTTTCTGCTGTTTAAGCAATTTTAGTCTATGAAATATTAAGAAGAAAAATTTGTTAATGGCATTTAATTTGCTCCTTTTCTTAAGAAGAAAAATTTGTTAATGGCATTTAATTTTGCTCCCAAAAGAATTTAGCACTCATAATTTACAAATATGTTATTAAAAATCACAAATTTAACGGATGAAATTAATTACGAATATTTTACGAGAAATTACGTACTTAATAAGATTAATTTAATTTTATGGATGATATGTTCCCATTGCATTTTTTTAAATTGATTGTTTTACATCGATCACTAAGTATACGATCATAACCGATTTAACTTAATAGATGAACAAATAAAGACAGAAATTAACACACAATTCACGAATTAAAATAGCAAACTAAGTATCTTCGACCTCCTACCTCAACATGCTGACTTTACGCTTCGCTTCGCGATGAAACCAACCGGTATTTGCATAGGTTCTCAGTAATACTACCATTTAATGATACGAGTATGACTCAATCTCGTCCGTTCACTTAATAAAAATACGATTTAGATGAAATTCACAACCGATGGACGTTGAGCACGATTGAAATGTTCTCGAACTAAAAGCATCCTCAGCTCACGCCGATATCGACACCGACTTCCACTCATTACGTTCCAAAACGACCGAGATACTCCCTAGAGAGACCATCGCTTAGATACCGGGAAGAAATCCATTACTGTTTTCCGCAAAGACGTATCTGGCGCGCGTTAGAATTATGGCGACCCGAAAGCCTACTACTCTCGCCCGAGACGAGCGACTTTAGAGCAAACACAACATACGGAAACCAAAAGAGTGCAAAAACCGTTTAGAAGATATGCAAATATAGGGAATGTCGAACACCTCCATTCCTCACCTAGGGACTTGACAGAGCACTGAATAATTACCGCCAATAGGGAGACAAACAAATCCCAGCAACGAACCTTGTACTCCTGGGAGCTTGAGTATTCCGAAGGTGCGGTGGGAGTGTTGATTTCTTGTGTGCGTCCTACCGGAGTGGAGGCGCTGAAATGAATAGACTTCAGGGTTTAGGCCCAAGCCACTGGAATGAGAGGAGAGAAAAAGAGGGACATGGAGGAGTGGTGGGGGTCGACTTATAGGGAGAAATGGGGAGGGTTGGGTCTAACAGAAGGGAGTATCGGAAGAAGGGGTGAAAGGAGAGCTGGCGCGAGGGAAACATCATCCATAAGGGTGTGAGGCTCGAATCCTCCGTTGCATCACGTCCAACTGAAATTTGGACGGTGCGAGATGGAATTTTCGCGATGCGGGATGGAGGGCCAAAATAACATTTCCGAGCCATGTTTCCGGAAGGAGGAATTTAAAGTTGAGACGTCGTTGAATGGCATTCGTTGCTGACGAGGACGTGTGTTAGGAAGATCTTAGAGGTCGGTCTCGCAAATTTCATGAAATTGGATTAACTTTAATTAATTCCGAGGAAGTAGGAAATTCAATCGAAATTAAAAGCATTGAATTGTAACGTTTAATGAATTTATGTTCTTATTTAATGTTCTTATCAAGTAAAACGAAAATTCTTCTCTTTATCCGTGGTCGATAGCAAAACATCTGACTCTTTTTTACCTCAAAAAAGAAACATTATGAAATTATAATTAATCCAATACGAATATTAATAGTAATTTGTATCAAAATAAAATTCTTCTCGTTTAATTTAGGAGCATAAAAATCATGAGTGAGAACAAAATATAAAAGGATAGAGGAATTGGATTCAATAGATTTTATTTTGTAGTTATTAATTCCAAATCAAACGTATTACTCTTCAGAATTGATTGACTCACTCATCTTTGAATTGTTTGTAAAATCAAACGAAGTTTTTATTGAAAATCTCGATTTCCATATTTCGGGGAATCATAGAATAATACTTCCGTACTATACTATATACTTCAATACTTCCGTTATATATCTGTAAACGAATCCATGAATTTTGAGAAACCTTTCTCGCATTCGAATTAGGAATAAAGAATGATTCATATTAAATCATTTTTTAATGATTCTTCCATTAAAAATCTGACATGTCGAAATGAGTTTGAAAGCATTAAGCACTGAGCGTAAAAGAAACAGAAGAAGATTCGATCTTTTACAGTGATCAGGGAGATAAAAATAAGTAATTAAGAGATAATTGAACAGGTTTTTGTATTAAAGGAAGGTGTAATGCTGCTAAATAAGTTAACTTGCATTTTGAGAAAAGAAAAAAGTTATTCACTTTAATTAGAAGAAGATAATGATATTATTTATTTATTTATTTATTTTTATTAGAGCCACAAATAGGCACCAGGCCTATTATGAAAAGAACCATCTCCTAAATTCCCGGAAATATATAATGTTATTCACTTAAAATTAACTGTTAGATCATCAATACTTCCGTTATATATTTGTGAACGAATCCATCGATTTTGAGAAACCTTTCTCACATTCGAGTTAGAGATAATAGAAGTTTCATTCCTAGAAATGGTGTAAACTAGCATCCTTCTTGAATGATCTGTTCTCATTGTCTCGGAACAATCAATAGTTTATGGACTGGTTAAAGAGGCGTTGATGTAGGACAGTGCGTGAGCTAGGCCATCGCTTATAACTCACTAAGGTGACACTGACGTCATATTCGTCATACTTAAGTGTGTGAGGGTATTCAAGAAATGAATGAACGTATTCAGGGAGTAATTTGGTTCCGCTTCGGAAGCGACCGTTTAACTGGAGTGTTTGAGACTTCCGTTTCCAATTCGAGATTAATTACCTTTTGCGATTGCTTTGATTCCAGTATTACGATTTATAAATGAAAAGAGCGAATTTAATTACCATTCATCATGAACTCTTATACGCTTATAAATGCAAGGCTTTAAGTTTGCCGCAAGGGAAACTGGTTAACTTGTACCCAAATCTTTATGATATTTTGAGTAGAAGTATTAAATTTTCTGGTCTAATCCTGGCAGGGAATTTTTAATCTTCATCGTGATAATTTGATAAAATAATTATATAATTTAATAAAAAACATTTTAATATATCGCTTTTATCCGATGAAAATATCACGGCAGGACTTTAATCGAGAACATTGAATTTTTATCACGAAGAGGGTACATGACTATAATAAGAACATATAAAATTAACATACTGAACATCTCCGATGCTAAATAAACTAAGAAAACGCTTAGTTTTTCCGAAGGTTGATAATTGCACTTAATGAAGACTTCTAAATGTTCGCGATTCTACTATTATATTTGCTATATATTACTCCTATACAAGGTAATCGTTTGCAGCCTCAACACTAACGCGACGTAAGGCTCGTTGGAACGTGATGCCATTTCCATCACGTTCCAACTCCGAAAATCTCCCATTAAAATTTGTAGGTAAAATAGTTGATGATCGCGACTCATCACGTCCATTGGTTGGTTGAGGCGACATGAGGAATTCCAACCTCATTAAAATTAAGGTTGTTGGTGAGTTACAGTTGGAATATTTTTTTCCATTGGCCCCGGGTCTTTGTTCCTCAGGCAATATTGGACAGTGGCCACTACTTCTGTCGACGTGCAGTTCTCTCCCTTGAATTAATGATGAGGAGATCGGGGCTAAGAAGTATATAGGGTGCCATAAGAGATTGAGGGTCGTGATTGCGAATTCCTGAATATTTGCCATCATAGGAGACTTTAACGACCGATGATTATTCTAGAATAAACGTCATGCAAGTTATATGACTAATGAAGTATGGTAAGATGAATCCGTCTAGAACTTTAATTAAAAGTTTATCAAACGATTTAACTCAAAACTATTAAAACTTCAAATAATAATCCTAATACTAAAAATACGTCTTTGTGAGACTTAAGACGTACGATATTCAATAATTATTGATTTTTAAGTATTAGAAAGAGGAATTGATTTTGTTCGATAAATTTGTGCGAGTGGAATAATATTAATTATAAATAAATTAATAATAACTACATGGCTGAGAATCCAGCTGAGGTCCTCAACTTTTGGAGCTTGTATGTTAAACCACATTGTTACGTCAACTATTATGTCGCCATTAACATTTCCGTTGAAATGTTTACCAAATCTATTAAGAATCATTTAGAAATACGTAGTCGTTAAAATTGATGAACGTAAATCAAATATTGCTCCTTACAATCAATCTGAATAGATTTATTAAGGTCTGGAATAACGCCAGAGAGAAAATGTAACATCTTGACGTAGATTTACCGCCAACTATTATGATCGAACATTTTGAAGTCTTAAAAACAAGTCTCAAAAACAAGCAACAAATCTCCCGAGAGCGTTGCAATTAAAACTTCAAACCTGAGATGCTGTACATGGTGATGGGGGTTGAACTCATAAATCCTCAGTATTATGTCATGGTCAAACTGTAAATAGAACATTCATTCGGATCTAGTTTGTCCGCAGCGGGGGCGGGTCGTCCCGTTTGTCTTATCAAGTCGGTCCCACGTGATTGTTAGCTGCACGCCTATTGGCAATCTTGCAGCCCGCATTCTGAGTCCAGAAGATGCATCCAACGTCTCCCTCTCACTTAGCACCGCCATATCGAGAGCACCAACATGGAACATAGACCCAATTCCGCACTCAAACGGGTTTCCGCGTCTTCCAGAAGATATACGACCATTTGAAAACACTTCGTATCTTGACCGTCCTAGAGAACGATTCCGGTGCATCGAATGAGAATAAATAGAGTAAAGAGAAGTTGGGGACGAATTAGACGTGTAGAACGGTGAAAGTAATAAAATGCCATGAGAGGAAGAGACGGACAGGGCAGTGAAAGTGATCAGAGGGGAATCGTAACGTTCATCTTCATGTACTTTTAACATCTTTCACTTTTTACGTTAAAAATCGCTAATATTCGTTATGAATCGATTCGCAATTATTATTATTGATAAATATACAAATACAGAACTAGATAGGAATTCTAAGAGTATTCACCAGAATTTTTTATAAAGCTTTAACATGTTTTCTTTCCTCTAAACATGATAATGATAAAATTTGGAATGATCTTGCAAATTGTTGATTGTTAAAAGGATAGACCTCGACGATAAGGATTTTAATTTTACTTTCCAGTAAGTCAATAAATATGCTCAATGATGAGAGTGGTTTTAAAAGTATTTTATGAAATCAATCATCGTTGAAGATATAAATATTGATAACAATTTTAAAATAAAATTTTAATTATACGCCATAATATATATATATGAGTTCATAATGTAACAATAAAAGATTAAATTTTAAAATTGGAGAAGTCTTCGATTTTTTATTCGTATCCGTATATTAACTAAAGCCTTTCAATAACATTTTCTTATATTTAAAAAATTTATGAACGGAATATATTGCTAGAGCTGGATATATTTATTTCGAGCTAAATGAAACAGGAGGATATATTCAAACGAGTTTAAAAAACGTGCTAAAAATTTGAATGAATAATAATCATATATTCACAGAGACTTATTTGAAATATTATCATAAACTCGAAAAATATTAATTTAAAGGCAATTATTAAATTAACAACTCTCTTTTCATGAACAAAGAAAAGCATCGAGAATATGATGTTGATAACTGCATTTTCTTTTTTCAAAGCCCTTACTTTTCGAAGAATTAAAAATGCTGGGATTTTTACGTGATATTATCAATGGTGAAATTTTACTTTTCATTTAGATATGGAAAGCTCTTTGAATATATCAAAAAGGGAACAACTCTCGAGTCTCAAGGACATTAACTACCTCACTACAGCATTAGGAGCTATAACAGAACTCCTAGAAACTCCTTTGGAGGCATGATATAGAGACGAATCTTGATTAAACGGGATACTACAGCATGAGAGAGTTTCTAGCACTCTATTTGGATGATATGCGAATAAATTTATACTGCAGAGCATCCTTTCCCCTCGAAAGGAAAGAGAAATGAATCCATAAATGTTTTCTTGAATTAGATTTATCTTATGATCAGATACAGTAGTTCAGCGAGTAATAATTCTAACTTAACTCGTATAAATGAGGTGAATCGAAAATTTTCGTTCAGTATATTGCTCTCTTCAACCTCAGCTCCAAACTCCATTTAATTTTAAATTACAACATTATCACTGAATTAAGAAAGAACAATTTTGAGCTTCTATGATAATTAATACAATAGCTGCTATTTATTGCTTAAGATAAGAATTTACAATTTATGACCACATTATGAGGGATCATATTAATTCGTCTATAATTAAAAATTAATATTTATTGAAGGTGGGTAAAATGGGATAAGAGATTTCCTAAATTAAAAATCCTGCCAATTACTTTAGTCATTTACTTTTCCTTTTATATCGATCGCTTGTTTCATATCTTCATATTATTTTACATTTTTTGATTCCGAAAGCTTTCGAAAATTCGTTTTCTGTATGGAAACATCTTTCTAGCGTCCAAAACTCATACTTTTTCCTTTTTTGGGATAAAATAAGAAGCAAATAAAGAAATAGAAGAAGAGGAACTCTACTGGAATTCATAATGGACAACATCTATAAATTTCTACAAATATTTCGGTTAATAAACTATGAAAACCATTTTCCACAGCTGATTAGGATCTTGCAAAGAGTTATTCGAAACCAAACGAAATCCTTCGCCTTCTCAAACGAGAGTCAGAACTAGATAGTGCGTAATTTAGAATCACCGTATTCATCGACTGACCCCATTAATCCTTAGCGCGTCATCAAAATTTTACGATCGCTGGATTCTAAATATTTCCTCGATTGTCCTTTGCCCTGAGGATCGCTTTTGTCGACGGTCGCGATCCGTAGAGGAAGAAAGGCCCTTGCGTGACCAACTCCAATGGGGACAAGAGCGAGGGTTCGAGGTCACAGACGTACGCGATGACTTTCCGGAAGTTAAAAACGCCACTCCCTTTATGAACCTCATCGTGTCCGATTCTTCCTACATGTCAAATCCACAGTTACGTTTCATTTCATTCGCTCAGATTTTCGCTTAAAGTCATCCTCGTCTTTCGAATTAGGAAATAGTGAAAATAACATGATATTTGGTATTTGATATACAAGTGAATATGAGTTGATTTCGAACTATGGAGGTACTGATTTTTTATGAGAGACAATAGAGAGACCTATGACCCGCTTACACATCCCATGAGATAATGATAATATGATTAAAAATGCAAGAAATGGCTAGCGATGGTTGCAGAGGTTGGTGCATGGTTCGCGGGGGAAGGCGCGAAGGTCGTACGGAGTATGATGGGATTCCCCTCTGATTTGTCTTTATCAAGCCAGAATACCCAGCAAGGAAGATACATTATCCATGGAAGGCTCTTTCCTCCAAAAGAGTACTTTCTATGAACTCTTTGAGTAAAATTTTTACGTTTTCTAGACCCATTATTTGCTAAATATACTTATTTTCCTGAAGCACTCGCAGAACATAAAAAAAATTTCCGTATTAATCCTCCGCGAATCTTACTGTCTTTAGAATGAATAAAACATATATATGTATACAATACCACATCTTATGAACAAAAAGAATCCTTCACTTTATTATACAATTCACTGCATGAGCACTGCATACCTGCTAAACTGGAGAAAATTACATTGCTCCAAGATTTTCTTTACGAAGTAAGTTTCCGAGTACTCCTTAACATACACGTACATGCGATGGAACTTTCTACGATTACATAGAATACAACCATCGGAGATTTGAATAGGACTAAATGTATCTGATTTCTTCCAATATTAAATTAAACTCTCCATGAACGAGATGCTCTTTTATTTAACACCTGCATTAGATATCGCCTCCGCGGAAGCTAAGTGCACTCTTTGGGTTTCGAAAGGATTTTGCTTCGGGGCATCCAGAAGATTCATTTCTTTCCCAGAAACAGTGAAAGGCCTCTTCGCGAGAGTTTAATGAACAGCAAACAAAACGATCGGAGAGGAAATTCTTAGCTGAATGAAAGTGAAGGCCAGCGGATGAAATTTTGAAAAATCCGTAATAGAAATAAAGTCAGAGAGCGCTACTTACGCAGTAAAACGTACTGTTACCGACTGCAGACTGACTTAAAGCCAGTACTGATGTTATAACGTACAATTATTGTCAAAAATAAATGTTCATAAAGTAACTTACATATGTAACGGTTACATATGAGGAACTATGTTGATTAGATGATACTATATAATCAATAAGAAACTTTATTATACTAATCTAATTAAGCGCGTGAAATTTAGAATTATGATCCATCATTAATTTGCACTGAACAGAGAACAATAATTTACCCTGTAATTATATTGAAATTTGAAGATTGGGTAAACTAGAATAAATCTAGAAATCGAGTGAAAATATTGTTAGGGATTAATTTATGGCATTAATTTAAAACTAACCACAACTTTATCATTTTTGTCAGGTCATCTTTAGAATTTAGTAAATGCTAAATTGTTTTCAAATGATCATAATATATTCCAAACAAGCAAAAATAATTTCTCGAAAACCCATAGAATTATTAAGTGATAAATCACCAACTGCAAAATTATACGAAAAATGAAAATATGTAGAATATTAATAGATGACTGTAATCTATGTATATTATCTATTATACAGAATCTGCCAAACAATAATTGATTAATAAGTTATAGAAGAGTAAAATTCAATTTTGAAGATGGACAGAACAATGACACTGCCTTAAAAATATACCAACCGCATTTTAAGACAACATCTCATAACCATCTAATATTTTATTAAAATCAGCTTAAATAAATTTAAGTTAAAATATATTGCTAGTGTTACTTAAGGGCCCAATTTCATATTTTATCATAAATCCTCCAGTAACAATCAAAAAAGACTACTTTCTGCTTTTGTACTGTAGTAATAGCCATCCCTTATACACCTTGAAGTATTCTTAAGAATAATGAACTCTTTATGATCAGGTAATATTTGCACCAAAATCAGACTACCTACCATATTTAACATTCAAACAATTTCTATTCAAATTTAAAAAATTGACCATCAGAAATGAAAATTCGGAATCAATAAGGAAAATTAAAGAAGAATACAGAAAATTTTTATGACTCTTTTGGGTTCATCTTATCGTAAAAAGATGTTTAATTGTATAAATATCCAAACACTATGATAAAAAAGTCCCTTCTATAGCTTGGATGATATAATGTTATACAAAAGTAATCAAGTAAGAAATAATGTAGTATACAAGATACAAGCAAAAAATTGGTGATATTGATAGGATGGTGAATTCGCTGCAGTTCCTCAAATATGTTCAAATCATGCACAAGGTAACTAGACTACATACTAAGTAATGCTTCTGCATTTAAGTTTCATCGATTTAATTATCATGATCACTTAACATGATATTCTAGGACTCAGATACTTGCTGATCCATTACATAGCAAATCAAATCATCATGCCAAAACATGCAGAAAAATGGTTTATGCTCTAGCATGATAATTCCATCAGCAACAGTGATAGACTGGAAAATGGGAGATCAACATTACAGCTTCAGTCCAGTCAGATATCTGTTATTCCTTGGCTTAATTCCCTACCACTCAGATGAAGGTTTTCTTATCCCTTGAAAAGAATAATAAACCAAGACCTACAATTCAAGGCACATCCATTGCCATGTAGAGATAGAAGATGCTTTTAAATGGAATTATCATTGGAAATTTTCACTAGAATGGAAATACAGTAATTAGTTCAATTTGCAGATATTTGAATAGAGATCTATAGGATTTTTAAGTGCAACAATCAAGGAGCCATTACAGAGACTATAAACACACAACTTCTTGATATGAAAAAGAAAATTGATTTATGAAAAAAATTTCGGGAAACCAGAGCTTTAGTGAATAAGGCTAACATGAATAATGATATAAAATATCAGTCTCAATTTAAAATAACAATTGTAAGCAACTTTATTGATTTATAAAGTTTTCTAATTCATGAACTTGAAAGTGTTTGTAAAGAGTAGAGAAATTTTAAAATGCAAGCCAAAATCAACATGCAGCCTTCACTAGAGCCCTAGATATCACAAAAAGTATGATGAATGAAGTCCTTCCCCAAGTAGTTTCCAGGATCCTTTAATTATAAAATTGCGATTACATATAAAAGGACTTCCACTTAAAATCTTCTTTCTTTAACTTTCAAATTTATTTTTCATTTAACACATTTTCACACTGAGCAATGTATATAACCCAATTAAACAATGGCTCCACTATCAAGCAATACTGCTTAAAAGAGCATTATCTACAGTGATAACAGTTAATTTACCAAAATGCTTTTCATTATCCACCATCCAGGTTATCATAAAAATTTTATTACAACAATGCCTGAGAACACACAGAAAAAAAACTGCAGGAAAAACAGTTTCATGCTGGCAAAAAAATGGCACGCAAAATCAGACACTAAAATATGCAATTAATTTTCTTTAATACATCTTAATCATAAAAATCATTATTTTTCCAATGCAGATATACTCATTCATTCTCGTGTTTGCCATCACTTTGGCCCCACCAAAATACATTTTTAAATCACAATTATCAAATATTGCCTATAATCAAATGCTTTCTCCTCCACAAAAATAAGTCAAAGAGTTTTTCCTGAAAAAGGTTATCCCTCGCTAACATATAAAAATTTAAATCTACTCACTGGATAGAATTCTAAAGCAATTTTTAACATGACAAGACCAGACCGCAGGCTTCAAATATAAGAGCCATTTCATTTTTGCACATTGAAAACATTAAAAGTGCATCTAATTGATACATTTAAATTCTCCAAATTCTTTGATGCCTCATAAAATATTCCAAAGCTAGGCTCCCCATTGAAAGACTGAGGGAATGGCCCACTTACATCATTCTAATTTCAGAACGGAACAAAAATCACTTCCAAATAGATAAATTACTTCAATTCATTGCTTTCTGTTATTCAATTAGCCTGGTCTATAATCCGTCTTATACGTTAGAGGAAACTGCAAGGGAATGGCGACGTGGATCGAAGAGTAGCGAGAGAAAATGGAATGAGACCAAACGTGAAATGACAACGCATTCCTTCGCCATGGAAATAAACAAAACATTTACATGGTTCACAATAGCAACCTCTCTTTCACTGCATTTATAGCTCCAGTCCAATGTACACAGCACAGGGAGTAGCAAAGTGAGTGACTGTTAAGGACTAGAAAAATCTGAAAGAAGGAAGAAGGGTGGCAAAGAGCAAAGAAAGAGAAGAGGAAAGAAGATAGAAAAGATGCTTCCAATCACCTCCTCTTCAATTCCTCTTTTTCCTTCTCACGTTGCTCTCATACATCAGGAACCCATTTGTATCTCAAATATACTCATCCATTGAAAAATAAACCACATGCACAAAGAAATCCTTGGAAATTTTCTCTCTTTTCCCTCTCCAACCTTTTCACTTGAAATTTTAGGATTATCATACACTCCATCTCTACATCGCGCACACAGTTTTTTTTCCATTTCACACAACAGCTGCTCCTCCATACAGTCATATTCACAGCCTTTCCTTTTTTATAGAACACTCTATGAAAAGGGAAAAAAAACTTCCGTATTTTTTCTTTCTTATGTACACTAAAAAAGAACTTGTTTTTTAAAAAAAAACAAGGGAGAGAACAACAAAACAAACAAAACTAACACACTGGAAGGGCTCCTTCAATTCTCACAACACATGCACAATCTACATATCCCAGTTTTCTGAAAAAGAATTATTACTAAAAAGCATAATCATCAATGTGCAACAATGATGCTCTACACCATCCATCTTCATGGCTTCTTCCCCAAAACATTTGAGTGATTACCAAACTGGAAGATTCCTCTCCATTTCCAAAAACCTATTCATACTGATAAAAATATTCACTTTGATCTTTCACTGGAAATCAACCTCGTCGGACGCACATCTTAACGTCTACGATCAACAATCACCATCTTCGGAAAAAGCCCAATCTGACAAAAAAAAAACCTGCTGTCAGGAAGAGAAAGGCCATCTTCCAGTTGGCAATTCTTTTATTCTTTGAATAAGCAAGATAGAAATAACATTTTGACTACCACAAGTGAGCTATAAAACTCATGCTCCGCATGACAAATTCACCTTCATTAAATTTTGAATTTCATTCTTTCAGGTGATCACGAATTGGTTCAAAAAAACAAGCAGCAATCTTTTTTGGGGAGGAAAATGGAGGTGAGGCAATTGAATGAGGAAAGAAACAGGATGATGAAAGATGTTTCTTCTTAAGTTAGGACTCTCCATTTCTTTCATACATAAAACAACAAAATCTCTCTTGGATAAACCCTTTCAAGGTCCAGGTTTACCTTCCCAGTGATCAAAACGTTGAACGAGGCACACAAAATATAGTACATGTGCAAGGCTAATGCAGAGAAAAAGTCTTCTCACCCACCAACTGCACAAGTGTTTGTCAACTCTCATCCACACAAGATTTCACTCCTCGAACACTCATTCATATATAAGCAGCTGGCTGTGTTGATGACAAGTACACAGCACAAAATCATCCTCCACATTTAGGATTAGCTTTCCCACTGGCTTGGGTGCAGTTTCCTGCCCCTTTTAAAATAAAATAAAATCACCCCCACAGTCATTGTAATTTGGGAGATGTTACATGACACCCTAAAATAAGGGAGTACAGACCAAAAGCCAGGTAGGGAATTACTAAGAGGTCATCATATCATTGGAGGATGTTGTTGAGGTCATGTTTGGACCTTTTAACGAGTCGTTTATGTCCCTCCGAAAAAGGGATAAGTTCTGAGTGAACCTAAAAAAGAAAAATAGAAGAATCAATTAGTATAAATTAAACTATGCTAAAATCAAGAAAAAGGTTCTTTATTATCACAACATCACCAATATAAAAAAATTCACAGAAAACAAATTCCTAATACATCTAATACTTCTTGATATTGTGCTTGATTGGTGTTTCATCTATTTAGAATGAAATCTTTTTTTCTAATTCTACTACACAGCAAATTATTGACACAAATTTCCACTTTTTCCAAGTATAATTCATATAACATATATAATATATATCATATTGTTAATGAAAATAATGATTTTAAGCTGACACTGATATATATTTTCCATTGACACCACATACTAATGGATAAAATAGATCATAATAAACAAGAAACAAGAAGTAAATTTTTGGTTATCAGCACTAAAAGCTTCAACCATGGAATCCATTTCAAAAGTGATTCAAAACAGGGTGTGATCAAAAAAGTAAATAAACTATCACTAAAGATTTCGTTAAACTGACTGCACTTACCTTATCTATACTAACATCTCCTTTACCAGAAAAATATTTCATTTGAAAAGTGGGAGCAATTATGTAAGTGTCTTTGTTAAATAACACTAGATGATTAGATAAGAGGTTTCATATTAATAGGGCAAGACAAATTTAATGCATAATTTAATGTGTGGATTATTACTCTATTTAGATCTTCTTACAGACAAGAATAAGCTGGATATGTTTGACTCAGGAAACTTAAAAATGGAAATTTCTAAAAATCCTTTAAGGTAGATAATCAAAGATATTTGAATAGTAAATCAAAATTTCCCTTATGATTCGTTTTTTTGGAGTTAATGCATAAATACAATGGACCTGAGAGAATGCTCATATAAACCCCTCAATAAGGGAAAAATTAGAATACAAGAGGTATGATAATACTTGCAAATACGATATGAATTCAGAAATATTTTCTTCAGATAATTCATAATATAATTATTGTTATTACAATAAAAAGAGTTGAATGCAAGAAGTATCTTTCACAATTATTCATTATTAAAAAATTTCTCACTTTCATCATAAATTTAAATATATAAATCTACATTTAAGAATTTATACTTGTACTTTGAAATCAAATTAGCTTCAATTACAATCATTACAATGCATTTTGAAGTAATTCCTTTTTGGACATATTAATGATGAATGAAAGTTATATAATAGCTACAAAATGGATAAAATCCACACAGTAAGTAAAAGAAACATAATAACTCACCTATCCCTATTTTTATTCAATAGGTTACGTTCTATTCCCTCCATTAGATTGTCAAACCATTGAGCCATTGCAGCTTGCTTATCTGGAGGCTGACTCCTAATTATACTCTCCCTTAACTGACTGAAATACTGAAAGACAAAATTATGGAGGTTACCTTCCATTGGAGATGATTGAACAGTTGATTCTGAAGATGAAATATGGGTTTAAGACAGATAAAGAGGTGGAACATGCTACCATTATCCAAACTTATTCACTTATTTATTATGCTGTAGAAACATTCTATGATTATTTTTGGAGGAAAAAGTTAATTATATGATACTTGTATAATTTTATAGAAAAAGTTGTCCATAAATAACAAAAGAAATACTTATGACGTTGATTGTGTAGCATGACTTTGGCATAAAATATAATAATTTTATAAACATAATAATACCTCTTCATTGAGCAGGATAAGACCAAGAAGAGGCCTCGACATGGACCATTGGTTGCGGCAGTCCTCAAACATAATCACATTGAGCACAGTGGAAAGGATTTGACGTAAGATATCAGGATTGAGTTCCAAAGTCCTCAGGAACATATCATTTCCTCCAGGAAGATCACCTACACGACCTGCCCTTCTACCTTTCTTGCCTGTTGAGTTTTAAAATGATATACTTTACCAATTAGAAACTCATTACACCTAAATTATAATTCAAATGTTAACAGAACTGTAGCTTATAATTATCAGTTGAGCAGCCAAAATTCAAAATAAATATAAAACCCTCTTCACAACCACTAAAATTCACATCACAATGCTCTTCTTCTCATTCTTCTAACATTTATAAAAGAAAACTTGCTTATAAAAGGTTTGAAATCAAATATTATCAATGCTGCAAAACTATATGTCGAAGCCAATGTTTTAGACTTCAAAAGACTTAAAACTTAGGCCTCAACTCAAATGAATCATATCTTAGATGCTTGTGAAAGACCAAGTAACTTTTAATACAGACATTTAAGAAAAGAAATAATTCCCAAATAAATTATCAGAATCCTTACCTTTCTGAGTAAGCTGCTTAAATAAGTAAGTCACTATATGGTCCAATGTTGCACAGCATCCGGTACAGACCATAGTATCTGAGATAACAACCAAAATATATTTAATAAGTGGAAAAATATCATTAAATGCTTAACATGAAGAAGGAATAGAAAGAAAGCAGTCGTCGTAGTTAATATAAAAATTCTTCATTTACTATTTCACAAACTACAAATATGAAATAATTTACTTACAGTTTGCATAAATCTACTCCGTAACTGTGAATTTACAACGGAAATATTTATTTAACATAAATACTAAAAGTATTTTGGTTAAATGGTTTAAAAAACTACATATCAGCTTTATTCATTCAGTTTTACTCACTAAAGACAGTATAAATTAATAGAAGAAAATAAAATTGTATATATATATATATATATATATATATATATATATATATATATATATATATATATATATATATATATATATATATATATATATATATATATATATATATATATATATATATATATATATATATATTAGTCAATTATCTTATTATAACTAGTTCTCAAAATACTAAAACAATCAATAATCACGTAATATGCCATAATATGTATATATAATGCACCATGTTGAGAACCTAAGATTAATAATTCAATAATCAACATTTTTACAGTGTAAAAGTTTCTTTTTTAAGAAACCACTTATGAATAATAATTACTAAATATAAATAAGCACTATATAATAAAATAACACTAAAATATTTCTGGGATTTAGTGAATGTTTAATTAATACCTTCAGCTTTTGAATAAGTAATAAATTACTATCTTCTTCTCTTAGGAATGCACTGTGCTAGTTGGTGATGACATTTTACAATGCTACTGGCTTTTTCAGGTCTGAACAATTCATATATAAGAAAGAATAGAAAACATTTATATCTTAAGAAGCTAGTGGCATTCCAGACAATATGTCATCACCAATCAACAAGCACACTGTACTACCGAAAGAAGATTAAGTGCATTTTTATGCACTTAATCTTCCTAAGTGCATATTTTAGCAAAAACAATTTATGGCTTTTTTGGATTCACTATTTGAGTTGTTTCAATAACTCATTCCAGCAATATTACACACATATTGAAACTTTCTTAAAGAAGGAAAGCTTCTTATAAATAATATGGATAAAAGAATAAATTTCATTAATAAAAATTCCCTATCTGAGACATAAAACTTTCATTTCTCATCAAATACATTTGTTAAACATTCTAAATAGTGACTAACAACCACTTGTAAGTTTCTTTTGATTAGTTTCAAACTGTCAATATTTATAAAACTGTTTTATATATATCTATAAAAAAATTTACATCCATAAAAAAGTTTTAATAAGTACCACATCTCATCAGAAAAGGAAAGATTCTACGATCATATGACATTTTTGGCTTAGTTGTCTTTGAATATCAAAGTAAACCTCAAGCATTGCTATCTCCAGCTGTGTTAAATAAATACCAGATACATATTATGTATATAATAATACAAAAATATCACAATCCATCAAACTGAAGAAACATGAGAGAGGTAGATCACTATAAATATGCATAGAAAGAACCAAATATTTTCTCTAATTAATTACCTTATCATAGAGTCCCAGAATATAAAATTTAATATTCATTGACTTGATTTGTAAAAATTATTGAAAACTAAATTCTTAATCAAGATTCTTCCAGTCTAATTTACTCTCATGAAATGATTTAATAGTTACTATGTTTTAAGCCCTTCATATACACATAAAATAAAAAAATTATGCAAATAACATTCCCTAAGTCTTACATGACAGTTGATCTATTTTTATGTTTTCAGACCAAAAGTGGCACAATCACTAAATTAAATTATATCAATCCATAGAAATCATAAAAGCAACAATATAGAAATTATTAACCAAGAAAAGTATTAAGCAATGAAAAATTTGAGGCTCAACAATCCAGTTAAAACTTTTCTTAAATATTACTATATTATAATAAAGCATTACTTAAACAATGTAACATTTTACATGCCATTAAAGGAGGTAATTGCACTTTTTGATTTAAGATGCCAAAATTAACAATGCTAACCAAAGCCAAACACAAAACCCCACATAAAAATTTCCCAAAACATGCTAAAGAATGACATAATTTAATTCTGTTCTATCATCTGCTATGATAGTAAATTTCAAAATAGTAATTTTATTATTAATAACAAAGGATGAGTATGATAATGATAAGTGATGGTTCTGCTGAATAACCAAGGAATTATATGAACCAACCAAAATGTTTTTGAGACGGATATTACTGATCCCCTCCAAATTCAGAAGCAAAAGAATGCTGACAATGAGAAAATGTCTACTGTCAATCAATAAAACTCTATCGCTGTTCTAAATGTTTTTAGCAAATCAAAATTACATATTGTCTCACAAATTAAACAGATGGTACACTTAAAATAGAATGTATGATGAATGTGATATATGAATAGAAAAAGACAAAGATGATTTTAAGCTTATAACGAAGCACATTTAAGTGCATGCGTACAGAAAATAGTTCAAAAATACAACACATTACAAAAGAGAACAGTTATTTCAATCACTAGAAGTTCACTGAAAAATGGGTAACGAAATAGAGGGACCCAACACCAACTAAACTAACATAAAAAAAAGGGTCCGTCCGGCCAAGGGAGCTATGAACAAGACAAGAATACCTCAGCAGGGAGGTAGACCAAAAAATAATGACTGGTATTCAATATTATGATGAATGAATAAATTTCAACAGCAACAACAAAAATGAGGTTGCACATATCACTTATGCATTAAAGTATTTTTATTCAAAAATTTCGAATACCTTTACCTAATCTTTTCTTCGGTCCACTTCAGGCTTGCAGTTTGCGTGTTTGTGCAGAAACAAACACTCAGCCAAGAAAACAAATCAAACCTTTACTCAATATTTACGTGCAATTTGGTAACTTTAGCATTAAATTTTGTGGATCACAATGAAGCAAGCAAATTTTTAGTACACAAGCCAGAAAGAGATAGGGTCAAATTAATGCTCATCTAAACACACTCTAAAATTTTCAGTCAGTCATTCTTGCCACCTGCTAGTAACATTCTCATGGGAATGTCCAAGACTCCACAAGGCCAGACGGACCCTACCTGTAAATGCATTGATGTTCCCACCTAAAGCAGTCAATCCTTCAGAGATGGATGACAAGATGTATAGGAAGACATTGGGCTCCAGCGTGGCAAGAAAGCTCATATGATCTTGAGCCAAGCATTCCAATAGTACATAGTATGTCTGTGACAACTTTGGGTAATCCTGAAAAAAAGACATGAAAATAATTTTCTTTAATTCCTTCAAAGATTACATATCTAAACAGATAAAAAGAAAAATACAAAAATCATGAGAAATTGGTTGCACTAACACAGAGCTTATTTTACACTTATACTATAATTTTTGATAATTAATTATAAGAATTGTTCCATGTTTTTAGATCACCCTGAATGAAAAATTAAGGAACATTAAGGAATTTCTTATGGAAGAGAAAATCAGAGAAAGCTATGAATCTGAAAGGGATAATGTAACACTTATTAAAAATAAAGTTAACACGCAAGATTAGCCATTTAAAGTAAATTAAGTAAACAAATAGATAATCATGAATAAATGCATATACTTACTAGGAGATCTGCTTGAGATATTGAGAGCAGCAGTTTAACAAAGGTATTAAGGGCATTATCAAGTGCTTCGTCTCCATAGAGTCTAAAGACTCCAAAGTTGACATAGCTACCACAGAGAGCAGCTTTCAACATAGAAAAACATATAGATATTCCCTTGAGCTTCAGTGGATATGTTTGGGCCTTGGGAACTTCAACTCCTAATATATGAGTTCCTATATTAGAAAAAATAATAAATATAATACATTCAGGGAATAAAAGGAGAAAAAGTGTGAACAAAAGATGAGTCATAATTCCAAAAATACACTTTGATTATCAATAAATGAATAATATAATAAATTGATTACATTAAAAAAATGAATTTTTGTTACGTAACTTTTTGTTAATTTTTACATGTATAAAAATTATTCAATAAATCATGTGGTTTATGGACTGCATTGAACAAGAAAAACCTAGAAAATTACATAAACTGATAATTAAGTAACAGGAACAAAATAAGAGACTGAGATAAAAATTTTAGCAAGGATATAAAAATTTGCAAAGCCGTAAAACAGATCCGTCCCTTCCTATATATAATGATCAAGAGACCCAGCAAATCTATCCTTTCCAAAATAATACGATTCATTTGATAATATCTAATATAATTCAGAGATTTTTAAATTATATAGTTTACTTAAATCAGCTAAAATTTAACAATTCAAGTTCATTAGTTTGAGTTAAGAAAGAAAAACATCAGTTCATAAGAAAATAGGGCAAGATAAATGAAGAAGGAGCTTCTACGAGGAAGGACACAAGGAATAAATTATCCGATTAGAAACATAATTCAGTGAACTAGGAAAACTTACCATAGCTGCAGATGATTTTGCTAGCTTCCCGGAAGAGCAGAATACCATTTGGTGAGGAAACATCAAATTGCAATCTCTGAGAACGGTTCTGAACCATCTCAGCAAACAATTTTAGAACAGGAGTGGTGACTTGAGGATCATGATTCCACAGTTTTATTGCATGAAGGAGGATAGGGGTGTAGGCAGGATATCTATTGTTAAATGATTAAGGAACTAAGTACCATCATCTTTTCACATCATTGTTATAATAACAATTATGTTATCATCTATATTGTATTGTACCAAATGAAGGTTGCATACCATGGTTTACTATGTAGAATGAATTTTAAAAATTATTAACATTAAATGAAAAGGATACATCCAGTCAAACAGCATCATGTAAGATGTTTTTGTGTTGAATGCAAAAGCTAAACCTCTAAGATCTCTTGCAAGCCCAATTAAAGCTTTCTTTGCTTCTTCAGCTGCAAACAGAGGTGTTTCTGCTGAAGCTAACATTTGGCCAATGGATTCAAATGTGGCTGTTTTAACAAAACAAAATTGAATTAAGAAACAATTAAGATTTCAGTTAAAATTAAAAATTACCTTAAGTATTAATTATTCTAAAAAGATAGAGTATTTGTGGTTTATTAAATAAAACCCTGAAGATCTATTTAAAGAGCATTCCATATCATTTCAGAGATTCACTCACCAATAGGTAGTGAGATGAATTGAGTAACAATAGTACATTGAGTGACTATGCATGAATAAAGATCCTTAAAATTAATTACTTTTAACAAAATCAATCTAGACCACAGGGAAAAGTAAAAATGTCTCAATTGGGGTATTAAAGTTAATTTTTGGAGGGTTTTTGTTCAACCAACCTTCAGAAATAAAGTCAGGAAATCATCAATAGAAAATATATAGGACAATGATAAGAAATTGGGTAAGTCTTTGATCTCCTAAAACGGAATTTCATGTAATTTTTTACTTTAACCACATACATATTATTAACATTAACACTGTCACAACTTGTTTCGAGCACTGATTGTCAATTACCCGAAGATGGAGATGACATGCTGCATTTTATCAATAATCCTCTGTAATTATTATTTACCTTACCATCTACAATCTTCATTTATTACCTCCTTAAATAGAATATAAAACTTGAGCATATATCAATCTGCTCAAAGATAAAATTCAAATAATATACCTATTGAGTTCTTACCAGTAAGAGGCATCATGAATGCATCAAAACGATCTTCATCTTCCCCAAGATCAACCATTAACAGACGTCCTAAAGAGGTATAAAACATGGTGCGACACCTCATTTCAGTCACAGCAACGCCATTTCCCAAAAATGGAAAATGCTCACTCTAGGGTAAAAGAAAATGTAATTAAAGATAAAATTATTACAATAACTAACCATGAACATTTAATCAATATTAAATTATATATAATTCAAACTAGATGAATATACACCAATAACATGGATTAACACCAACATTTCATTCTTCATAAATTTTTGTATATAAAATAAGGAGAACAGGATGAAATAAGAATTAACAGTATAAGATGGTTATTAAAACTAAATTATTGATGCATAAATGAGTCAAATAATATATTACACATAAAAGAAATTTAAAATACAGTTAAATACAAAAGAAAAATTACTTACAGTATGATTATTAAGCATGAACTGCACTTCATCTAACTTCACTAATTTTCTCACACAGCTATATCCGGTCGATAAATCAGTCAATAATTGTAAAGTTTTTGTAATTATTTGCTCACTTCTGCCCCAATACTTCAGGTTTGTAATACTGAAATTGAAATAAATCAGTCAGTACATAAAAATTCATGAGTAGATTGATTATGAATTCATTCTTCCTTTAAGAGCTTACATTTTACGTATAAATACACTAAGCAACATGGATTCATCACTAAGCCCAAGCACTTCAGACAGACGGCGATATACTTTAGAATTTTTCTGAACCTAAAGAAAAATAAAGAGTTTTATTTTCATCTTTAATGAATCAAGATGAACAAATTTGTCTTTTATTAGAGTATTTAACTACAATACCTGGTCTCCTACGTAGATCTTTCGGAATTGTTCAAAGAAACTCAGCATTGCAAGTTCTAATTTTTCGCACCCACCTTGAGAAAGTCTTGAATCAGTTAAATTCATGAGCTGCAATATCCTGAAAATTAAATTTATTTGTTTAATTTTGATTGTTAAACTATTTAATTGTTTAATTTTGTATAATACAAAAGTGGCAAAATTATTCAGTATAACAGCTGAAAATGAAATTTACAATAAAACCAAACTAAAACTGCACTCAAAACTTTGTAAACAAATCAAAAATTACCTGCAAACTAATTCACCATCCATTGCATCATGCTCATCATTATTATTAAAAGACACCCGACCACCAATTGCTGTTCCTATTATATACACTAGCCACGTTAATCTTCCTGCAAATTTGAAACAATAATGTATTACTAATTTGCTGTTTAAGTTAGCACAAATATAGCATTTAAAGAATTAGAAACACTTCTAACTCATTATTATTTAGCAAAATAAATGCACACACAGAGAATACAGTATCTGTACATAGCAGTTGTAACTTTTATAGTTTGTATTTAACATTATACCAGATTATAGCCATCAATTTCAATTGGATTAATAGGGAATCATATAATAACTTATTAAACAACAATAGTCATCACCTTCCTGAATTGAAAGTTCAATACATTGTGCACTAGCTTGGGCACCATTGAGTAGCTCTTGGTATGTCCTAGCTGCTTGATCAAATAACTGAACCAAAAGAGTGCATGTTTTCTTGTATTCACATCTGCCTATGACTGATAGCTGTTCCAGCTGCTGCTGAACCATACCAAGATCTTGCAATGGATCATCTAATTCATCTCTGAAAGACACAAAGAATTATAATTAACATGTAATGATAAAATAAACAATTATTTTTATCTGGGGAAACCTCATAATCAGTATTTCCAAATAAATTTTATATTAACACATTTGAAACTTAAGGATTATGTATTTACATAATTTCTTACCATGTGCATAAATTTTCACAAATATCCTAAAAACCAATTTTATTAAAATTTAACTATTAAACCCAAAATATAATAATATGATAAAAAAGTTTGAATTTAAAATCAAGAATTTTTGGTCAGCTAACTTGACAGAAATTATTTTTGTTTCAAAATTATTGAAAACTTGCATATTAATACATAGCATTAGATAGATTCTATGACTATTAACAATGATGGGCAAAGATATTGATATAGTTAGGCCACAGAAAAAACAGAGCTATATCAACAAAGAAATTTTAATATAGAGTTTAAAAATATGAATTTCATAGAATTTTCATTTGTGTTTTTTACCAATGACGATGAGAAATAAATATACATTAATGGAAAAATATTATCTGCTTATATGCATAACCGAGGTATTAAAATTTTATCTATACAGCAATTTTTCATATTTTTTCTTCTACTTGAAACATTATAAATTTCTGTGTAGAGATACAAGGAAGTATATAAATATATTTAACTTGTTAGTCAATAGATTTAGTTATGATCCTCAATAAATTAATAACTAATTTAGATTTTATTTATTACAGTTTATGGTTTAATTTGACTGAATCCAGAATGAGGATGTTAATGTGTACTTTAGGGTAAAGGCTCCATAGAAGGGTAAAAATTACAAGGATATACTTATAAAACACCAGAAGAGGTAAGAGATATATGGAAATTAATATTAAAATAACATTGAACACTTCAGTGGTGAAACATACCTTACCACTACAGCAACAGACTCCAAACGAGAAGTTATATAGGCACTGGTTACTTCTGGAGTGTATCTTTCTAGCAAATGAGGTTCGGTGGCTTTGACATAAGGGACAGATGCTACCATTCTCTGCCATAAACTAAGAAGATAATGCACGCTGTTAGGAGCAAACTGCCACATCTGAAACAGTAAGATAAGAGAAGTTTTGCTAATAAAAGATTTAATGGTCACTAACAAGAAGCAATCAATAGCTGCCATAATTTCTAATCTTTGCTTTAAATTTTATTGTTTATTTTGAACTGAAAATTTGTTTTTAATTCTTCAATCATCAATCTATAACTTTATAAACAATAAAAATTCAATTATTTACATGATATATACATTATTTATACTCTACCTGTAAGCTCTCCACTGTAAACTTGGTAATGAGTTGAATGACTTCTGGGTAAAACTCTACCATGACTAGCTCACCTAACTGATAATTAGACTTGAGGCGGGCAAGAAGACGACAGAACTCATGATATGTTTTCTCGTCACTTAGCCCCTAAAAAATTATATACATGAATTACAATATTATTTAAATCACCTAATGATCAAAAATATAAAAATAATAGTTTTTTATATTAAATAAATTTAAAATTCATATATAATTACTCTCTATTACGTAATAGTAATCATGAAATGATTTTTAAAATACACAATATTACTTTAATCATATGGAGGTAGACTCATGATAATGGAATAACGGGTATGTTAATGTAAATTTATTTTAACAATATTCATACTGTTTATTGGAGTTATAATTAAGCCTTTAGTAGGTAGGTTAGGCTCTAATATTAAGGGTTTACATGATAAATTGAAAAATTACAGAAACTGTATTTCATTTTCTTTAATGGAATATTGACCATATGCACTGTTGAGTAGTTAGAGGTAGGGTTAAATGTTGGAGTGATCTTTTTACACTAAATTTTCCCCTAATAAAGACATGAGATGATTAACAGATTTGGTTAAGAAGTCATAGGAAAAAATTGAAAGAACACTTTCCTCTACCTCAACAGACAAATAGAGCTTCATAGCAAAAATTTCATATTTAGTTTTAAAACTTTATTGAAATACCAAAATTACCCGGCCCCAACAATGCTATGATTGATCACCATTTTATATTGAACAGGTTTCATACAAGGCATAATATCATAAAAGAAATTCTACAGTAATTATGCTACATATTGATGTTTGATTCTGAGTAGCCAGAAAGAAATTGAAACTCACCTGGGGATTTTGCAGTATGTGTCTCACACCAAAAACCAAGTGACTCAAAAACTTAGCCCTTTCAGTGTTGTTGAACAAGGAACGACGCACAGATGCAATTTGTACAAGACAGGATAATGCCTGAAGAGAAATATATATAATTAAATCAAATTCTTAATTCTTTAGTTTTAATAACAGTTTCATGATACATTTTGCATAAGCTTTTTAAAATCTATAGATCTAGACCTAGATCTTTCTATTACATATACTGACCTGACATTCATCTTATCATATGACATTCATCTTATCATATGTATATAGAAGTCATATGTGTATAGAAGAATTAAAATATCATATGTATATGATAAGATCAATGTCAGGCCTAAACCGCTGGGACCACAGGGTCGCTGATTTTTTTACGTGATGGCCCGCTAAATCTCACCTACGAAAATATCGTGAACCGACGCTACCTATCATGTGTTCCCAAATATTAACTTTCCCCTGTAGGAATGCATGGGGCCGTTTTTCAAATAATTTTTAAAAATTATTCCCATTCAGCTAGAAGGATAAGATTTCATTGAGCTAATGCTAATATATAAATATGCAGAAAAATGCTATTGTTTACGTACAAGTGGTCATAGGTTCGATGCCAGGAGGTGATATATTTTCAGATTTTGAAAAATTGTAGCTCTCAATATGATACATAGATCATTCAAACTTTCTACATGTATAGATACTTACAACATGTACTTCGAAAAAAAAACATCATTTGCCTATGTGTCACGGGTTCGATTCTAGAGTGTCCCGTAATCTCGATTTTTCTCATAAGGAATACATTGACCATATTTCCGAAAGCTTTTTATGACACTTCCCATCTGCACAGAGGTTCAAAATTTCACACAGCCATAAAAGGGACCATTCTCACATAAAGGCATCCCTAAGATTGTCATAAATGGTCGTTGGTTCGATTCTAGGGGGCGTAAACTATAACTTCATAACAAATGATTAAGGAATTAAGGACTCATTTTGAGGTACTTCCTTAAGGTATTTCCACTTGAAATTTGGAGTGTTTGTAAAGATAATCATACTCAAGCAAATGATTAAAGTATTTTTCGCAGTATGTACTTGGCTCAACGCTTGGGCGGTATTAATGCTGCATTAGGAAAAGCATGGGAAGACAATGTCAAAGTACATATGCGCTCCAATAATTTCGTTTAGTTTATCTTTAGCAATGTGTACGAAGAATAACCTTCCGAAAAATATTATTTTCCATTAAAAGATATATTTTCCGATTGCTTGCTGTCAGCAAGCGCACCTTTACTTGTAGGTATATATATCCCCCCGAAGCAGCTATAGGTACAGTAATACCTCGAGATACGAGTGCCCTGACATACGAGGAATTTGAGATATGAGCCGTCGAGCCAGCAAAGTTTGGCTATGAAATATGAGCAAAATTTGAGATACAAGCAACAGCCAGCTGCACACCAGGGTATTCCAACTCAAAGTATGGGAATCACTCCTGAGATAAGCTCATATCTTATTGAAATTACCTAAATATCAGAATCTGAACTACACGAACTTATTGATGTTCTGTGTTTTTAACCGGTGGAGCTGGAGAAGAAGTTGGAACGTGTGATTGTCGAGATAGTCAACAGCCAGCAAAGGAAGAAGCAAGTGATCGGGTGCACTAGTGCTTGTTTACCTCACTGTTGAAGCATTGTTGATAAGTTTTACTGGGTCTTTGCACTTTTTGTGCATTTAAATAATTAAATTTAATAATCAGGTCTTTTAAAAGCCATGCTGGTTCTTACCGTAAGAATAGATTACTATCTAGGAATTTTATGAGTGACCTTAAACTAACGTTCTCCTTATTTTACCAGACATAAAAGTTAATGATATAGCTCTATAATTTCCTTTGGACCACTTTTAAAAACAGGAGTTTTGCTAGCTTCCAATCTACAGAGACCAGGTGTCATGTGTAGTAATTAGTATATAACAGCACATAAAAAGTAATTGTGGGCGCTCATAAAAACTGAATTAAAGAATATTCTACATAATTACCAAAGTAAATGGTTAAGGTTATGAAAGATTAAGATATGGAAAAGATAATAGAAGAAAGAACCTAATACCTAAACATGCAGTTTTTACACTTGCCAATTCTTTAAATCGCTATTAGAGCTTTAAACGGATACCTTTTGCTAAAAATTTAGATTCTAGAAGCAAAAGAGTGTGAGAAATAAACTTTAAAACACCAATTTAACATTAAAAAGCCTATTGATAGTAATCAATTAAACTTACCAGATGAGAAAGAGAATTAGGCAATGAGTGGTAAAGATCAAAGAATAGCTTTAGAGTGTTAAAATCAAGGAATGCTGGACGCCAGGTGGTAGGAATTTGAACAGTGCAGAGATCATCCGCAGATTCATCTGTTGATGTTCCAATGAAGTCAAAGGTCAAGCAGTTGTTGGCTAGCCTTAGAAGCTGCTTAATGAGTCCATGCTGAAATATTAATAAATCATGAATACCTAAGCTTCGAAAGAGATGATATTCTATTAAATAACTAATTAAATACATCAAATGATAATTTCATGCAGCAACTGGATTAAAACAACAACATGAGAAAATCAAATATTTAGCATAATCTGAGTATTGTATATTGAAAAATTACCAATTAAATGATATAGAAGATGCTACACATTATAAATTAAATAGCAAAATCTGAAAACTATGTGTTACAGCACACACAATACTTAAAAGCAAATAATATAATTCACTCCTTGGCTTTTCGTACTTATGACTCAATACAATAAAAAGAAAACAGTGGTATCTAAAGTGATGTACTTTTTAGTGCTCTACAAAGAAAAATTAAAAAAGGATACTTTTGTATGTAATAACAAATAAAAAAATTTAAGAATTAATTTTTTATCAAGTTATAAACAGAGTGAAATGTTTCTTAAAAACCTTCCTCTACTTTATTAAAAACCTTCACATAACAAATATAAATCAATCAAAATCATACATGTTCCTCTGAGAAATTCATTCACATCTCATCTCCAGAAATAGTCAACAAGCCTGTTGGCTTTATTATACAAAAATGGTAGCTCCTCTCAAAAATTGTGTAAAATAAAATGAAGATCACCCTTTACTTGAATTAATTTGCCAATTTTTCCTACCAGTGAGATTAAAAATTAAAACTAAATACTTTGGAATGTAATTCATATAGCTGAATTGGCAAATCTATAGGTATGCAAATCTGATGGGACTCATGGGACTAAACCAATGCATGCAGAGATGAACTGAAGAATCAAGGAAACATAACTTGCATTTCAAGATGAAATGTATAACTTAACACAAACCTGGGCTTCGTCATTGAAGTTAAGCGACTTGCAGTTCTCTTGTGCTGTAATGAGCAAGTTACATGACAGACGGAAGATCTCAAAAAGCTGTGTATCCCGAAATGAAGATGCTATCTTCCGATGCTTGGTGAGCGAGCGGTTTGCATCAGCCTCGGAGATCTGGTTCATCTCACATGTCAGCTGGGAGAGGAGCTGCACTCCTATCATGCAGTGCTCCACAGACCCCTAAGGAGAGACAAGTGCAGCAAAGGGGAATGGATCAGGTGAAAAGGCCATGGGTTGGGAGAGCAAGGTCAACGGATTGTTGAATAAATGGTACAGGATCAGAAGATTTTATAGATGAAAGGAGCAAAGGAAATGGGATAGGTGGAGGAAGGTGAGGAGATGCAAGTGATGTGGACTTCATTCCCTTAAATTGGGCGAGGTGGACAAGCACATGAAGAATTTAAAAGATTAAAAACATAATCCCATCTCATCACTCCACAAAACCCCAAAGAAAACATCAAAAGATACTAGGTTTTTTCAGTCAATGCAGAAATTATTCACTGTTGATATATCCCATGACTAGAATTCACCAAAGTAAAATAGATGTCTTCCCAATTTAAAACAGTAGACTTCTATATTTGAATACATAAGGCAAAAAAAAAACCTTGAAAGACTGCAAAACATGCGTTTCTTCTTGAAGAATATCTTCTTGTGACTTAAACAATCATATCCGATGAGCTAAGTTTGATGGTAAAAGTGGCCGAGATACAGGAAAGGTCCCACTGGAGATGACCACTGGTTGATCAAAGGATATGGGATTGGCATAAAGGGGAGCATCAGTGGCCACACACAAATCCTAATGTACTATTCAAATCACAAAACATTTTAAATTCATAATATAATTTTTCCAGTGAACATAATTGCAGCGTTCACAAAATTTGAAACAAATCATTTAAGAAGCAACTAATACCAAGATCCTATTCTTTAGTGAACATGGAAAACTTCAGATATTAATTTTCAGTACAGCCCAATACTGCATTTGTATTCCTTGGCACTTTTCAGTATTGACAGCAGCAAGTTGTTTCATACAAGGCCAGAAATGGGAGCACAGAAGGGATGAATAACATACATAGAAGTTATTCAAGTTCTTCACTCCTTTATTTGATATAAATCAAATACATCACAATATACTTTTTCAGTCCTACCAAATTAACACCAAGAGCCTATGAACAAGGAATAAATAGCAGCTCTTACTCAACCCACACATGCATTACAGTTACTGCCAATCTAATAATTATGAACACAAATTGTTTCTTAACAGTACACTCTGCAACTCAAGGTCCAGTTCTCTCTTCTGCCTTGAGCAGACACACACCACATCATTGTCCTAGACTCCTGACATATAAAGGCTGTCGTGTGTACAGATCAAACAGCAATTCACATTTGCTCCTCCCAATTGACTCTCAATGCATAAGTCCACAAATCTAAATGCTATGCATCCAATTATGACTCACCAATATTTCATGAAAACCATTTCATTATGCAAATTAACCTTTTCTTCTCATGTTTTGTACTCTCATATAAGCATTCGTATCATTTACATCAATAAAATACCAACTTTAATTTCCAAGACATCATGAAATATAAAATTTATTAGTTCATCAATGAAAATGTTCTATTAAGCATCCAATCTGAGTAAACAAAAATTAGAACAAAAAGGATAAAGAATAGATAAAGCCCTCAAAAGAGTGAAACAATAATATACCTCTCTGGGACCTTTCCTTCACTCTGAACTAATGCAAATATATGCATCCACTACTGATAAGACACAGAGCAAATCAATTCATTCTGAATATTCTTTTACTTCTCAAATCAATTTTTAAGATTCCACATGCATTCAGGGTGTATTGCCCATCTTTCTCATTTAATAAGTAATCTAAGCCTACTTACCTGCAGGAATTTGGATACATCTGCAACAACATTTCTGAAGACAAATTCATCTTTATCACTATCAAACCATCCCAGTTTTGTGACCCTAGCAAACAGAGTCACCAGTGCCTGGACCACAAAGTTAACTAGGTTTGGTCTAGTGCCTAAATAATTCAAAACATAATTCCCTGCAAACAGAATGGGCTTGTTAGAAAATTTTTATCAGTTTTAATAGCCAAATACAAAGTTTTATTGAATTCATGATTCTCTTTACTAAACCTCTTTTCCATAAACTGCATTATTAAGATTAAGAACCTGAGCATTATACATTAGGAAAATATATGAAGTAAATAAAATGTAAAAACGAAGGACAGAATTTAACTCATCATTTATAAAACATAAGATTATTCAAGCTCACAACATTCTTTGTTCAACACAGCACTGAAACCAATATGTACTATTTAAATTAACCATTATTTTTCCTATTCTTACTATATATGAATCACGAAAAAAATCAAGAAAAGAACAAGAGATCCATATTATCTACCAAAATATATAGTATGTGTCTCTAATATTTTCAGAACTACTAGCAAATGTTTATCTTCTATAGAGGAACTTGTGGGCAGTGTATTATTGTGTATATTTATCTAAAATTGCAGAAATGAAAGTTAGAAGCCTTCTTAAACACAATTAAATACTCACCTATCAGAAAATATGCTACTTTATAAGAACCTAATGACCTCTTGATCAAATTTAGAAGAAATAATATATATTTCAGGTAAAATCTTCAATAAAGATTATCTCACAGCTTGCCAGCTTTATTTAATTTTAAAATGTGATTCAAAAAAATAAGTATGATACAAAGACACAATTCAGTAATACAATGCTAAAGAAAGATCCTTGGCAGTAAAATATTCCCTCAGATTTTAAATTTAAAGCTAGATGAAACATGAAGGTAATCCGAACATAACTTAGTATGCTCTAACTTGCTCAAACAAATAACTGTTAAGTCAAGTGGTTCATACTTCAAGCATTTTCTTATGATTATAAAGTTTAATTCCTCCTTTCCATGAACATATTCTTGCAATCAATCATCTTAATAAATGAAACCATTTTCTGACCTCATGAAAATAAATTTTTTATTTTATTGAGAAAATAAATATACATAATTATTGATATAGATATCCACATTTTTCTGCTTATTGCTAGGATACAATGAGTCAGGAATTGCGGTGATTACCAACCTTTTTTCCTTTTAATAATGAATCATTAATATACTTAGTCTCATTAAATTTAACTGCAATTAAGGTTAAAAGACTTCCAATTCAAAGAAATTTAAACAAGGACCCACTAGTAGGACTAAGAAATTTTGAGCAACGGTTAATTAATAATATAATTCTATCAAGGGCAATTTCCAGGTTTGAGATGTATCATCATGAGGTTATCAAAATACAAATGGAGGACCATTATGCCAATCATTAATGTTAAATGTTGAATAGCAAATCCCATATTTTCCAAAAATAAATGCCTTACATGAATAGTAAAGACATGCAAGTTAAGTTTTCTTGGCAGAATGTAAATATTCTTCTCCTACTCATTAATTTGTAAGAAATAGGAACTATGTTATGACCCAGGTGCAGAGTTGAAGATGCTAAATGAGATTAATGAAATACAAGAATAGCAAACAATTTAAATCTTGACTCACTAATGTCGACTCTTTGCTGAAGCCCAAGGCCCTGTGCGCTTCGTGAGACTAGTTTGGTAAGAGTGGTAGCCGCCAGGAGCTGAGCATAACATGAGTCACCTCTTTCTAATAAAAGTTGACATTTTGACAATGTGTCTGGGGCATTTTGAAACCCAACAAGAGCTTTCTCTGCCTCAATACGTTGGTTTGGATCTTGAGATTGATATAGCTGTTTACATAACAATTCCAGCTGCCGCACCTCCTGTAATTAATTTCCATTATACTATCAAACAATACAAACACACTTTCAAAAATAAATCTCTTCCAATAACATTTACGTTAAATACATGAGTTACAAGGAAATTGTGTATCATTTGACTCTGAAAGACAGAAAATTAACGTTACAATCTAATATTACAAAACTGGTGTGATTGATGCATACAGATAATATGAGAAAGGGTAACTTAATTATAAGGCAAGCCTGTGATTAAAATAAAGAAAGGTACATGACGAAGATGATTTTCGCTAGAAATGCTTAGGATTCAAATAATTCCGTTGTAAGTTTACTGGTATTGAAGATCAAAATTGGCTGAATTATTCATACTTACATAGAAAGATAACATTCTAGATAATAGTGATTTCACATTTTACTGTGAATTTCTGAAGAAAGTAAACACTAAACATCCTAAAATGCTTCCAATTAATTAAATATATGTCAATAAAAGCTGAGTAAATAATTATTACACCCAATGTAATAAACTGATTATTCTTTCTCTAAAAAATACGATCCAAGAAAATTTTCACAATCTTTAGAAACGCATCATCTAATACATATGAATTATACAAATTACACTGAAACTGTTCGTGAATGAATATTTCTTGATATGATATGAGTAAATAAATTACTCAGTTGCTATGGAGTTCCATACAAGCTTCTAAGTCGAAGAAAAGTCGGTCTCAAACATTCACTATTTGACCGATTCTCAAATAAAATCTTTTTGACATTCAATATTAAAATGAACATATTCGATGAGCATTTTCTTAGTTTTTAACAATATTTAACGCCGACGGAAACTAATCATGGTATTTCTTAGTAGAGTAACCCAATTATTGTTTTAAGTAAAAATATACATTTAAAATCTTGAAGATCGAACTAATAAATCGTTACTATAACACTAAATTTTGAGAATTTATTTTAACCTTCGTTATTCACTAATGAAATGATAGTGAGATACGTCATTTATTTTACTATGTGCTGTAATATCAAGTTACAGTATATCTCACCTTCATTTTCGTAGCAATTTAATTTTGAAAGTATTATTTTAAAATTTGTTTGTACAATTCCGGAAAAAAAGAGATTGATAAGTTGTTGGCACCAACTCACCATATTAAGTTAAAGCGATCCTCAAATTCTATAGAATGATTCGTATGATACTAAACTCCTAAAAAATCAGAGAAACTTTACTGAATGCTCGATTTATGATGCAACATTCTGTGAAAACGTAGCACTCATAAATAAGGTATAGAGCCCACAAAAAATATTACGCGTAGTAAGATGGCTATGCAGCAATAATACTTTAAAAAGTAAGAAAAATGCTTTGATTCCTATACCGTCATTACCATTGGTGAGCGCATTTTCTCTACTTAGAATTATCATACACTGATAGATCTTAAGCGATGTGAAATGCTAACTCTAAAGGCGTAACAAATTTGGCGAAAAATCGAGACACTTGACAATTTAAGGCAACTAGGTGAGTAATTGCATAAAATTTATAGATGAAAGTGATTTATACGCAATTGAAGCTTTAATGGAGAGTTATTTTAAGCCGATATTTGCAACTCGTGAGTAATAACAAAGAGAAAACAAATTCATTAAATTGAATTCTGAGGAGCGATTAAAAGAACATTTGACGCAATATGACCAGAAATTCACAATTTCAAATCATGGAGTCAGAGGGGAATGGATTAATTTTATCAATACTACTACATGGAATAATGACTTGATTATTGAAGCTGATAGTTTAAGTTAAAAATGTGCTAGGTGAAACACCATCAAAATGACCGCGTTCTACAACTGTATGTTGACACAAAACTGCGATCGTGAACAGATAATTTCATCAATTGAAGCTAATCTAATTAAATTTCATAAGTTTTTTGGCTCTAATTAAGATTGATTCGGAATAAATCCCCTTTGTTTGGACACTCACCTGTTCTTCCGCCATTTTTGTATCTTCACATTTGAACCAATGGTGCTGCCATCTAAAACGCCAAAGCGCTCTATGTTATACTACCGTAATGTGTCAGAGAGAATTAGAATTTATGCGATGATTCTGTGGAGTAGAGCTGTCAGTGGTCTTCTCGTTCATTGAAGAAACACTGAATATTTTGATGAAAATTCTTAACATATGACAGGATGCTTAAATACATGTACTATTCTAAAGGATCTTATGGTCTACTTCATTGAAAATAGACATGTCTCTTGGAACATTAAATCAAGTCTACTTATTTCAACAAAAATTGATCTTAGAGCTTGAGGAAAAATTCAAATGGAATGATATTTTTTAATAACGGAACAAATAACACCGGAGTTTTGTTTAGATAATTATAATAATAGAATTAAATTTAGGCCGGTGATATAATGTTTCTTTAAAGCAAATATCTCTATTGAATATTCACGGTAAAGCTCTCATCTTCACTTATGTTGAATAAAGGAATTTAAATTTTATCGTCCATAAGGAAAATTAACCATGAATAATGAGCTATATAATTTTGGTTCATTAAGATTACTTTTCCAATTTACAATCCAGGTGAACAGCGCTGTTTTTACGGCGTTCACTTGAACTATTCATTCATATTATATCTTAGAGAAAACAAAAGATACGCGGAAGAACTGATTATTTATTCTCATCAGAATTTAAGATTCTGTTTAACACCACTATCTTGTTGAAATAATCTTCCAAAAGGGTTAGTGATTCGCATCCATCGAATATGAGCCGGCTGTTTTACGAACAATGAGATTTAACTCCGAATTGGATTATTTACCATATTAAAGTCATAGTTCCAACCATGGCCATCACAGTGGCGCAATTTGTCGGCAAGTTGAATTAAAGATACGTAATCTTTTTGAAATGCAACTACACTCTCATTTCTAAAAAACATGCAAAACGATTTAAAGCAAAAGAATAATCTATGAACATAAAAGAATATTCTATAACAGGATAAATGTTGAACGTTTCTATTACTCCGATATATGGTAGTAATATGTATATGGGTAATACTTTCGATAGCCGAATTTTCCTTGTTTACTTGTTTCTATATTTCTTCACCCACGTGTATCTGTCGCAAAACTCAAAAATGAAGTTGTAATGGTAGAGATGCGAAGGCTTTTCGTTACTTCAAACTGCTGCATCTGAAGATAATAGTGTAATTGAATATACTTGAAATTGTTTCAAGTTCAATCATGATAACGCAAGAATTTTTTATCAAAGAGTAATGATAAGAGTTGGTACTTCCTCACGGCAAGTAATTTACGCCTTTAATGGACAATCTGTTGCATCAGAAATAACGTCAAGTTCACACACGCATATTTAATGAAATATCTAGCCATCTATAAAGTTGTACCTTTTCAAATGGAAACCAGAAAGATGATTCACTGTTGGGACTAGATGTGAAAAGACTTCCTTTGTGTATGGATATCTTTTATCTATGATGAAGTATAATTATTACCAGTCTCGCCAGAAATTTTCTAGGAATTGGTCTAGAAAACCCTAGAACTATACCGGAGATTGTAACCCGCTGTATTTTGAACTTCCATTAGTGCACCATCTGTATCTCGTGGAATTCTTTTATGAAAATATCACCACCTCGATGATTCTGTAGTTATTTTCCTCAGATAAAAAAATCTTTAGCAAAATTTAAACTCATTTTTTAAAATCTCAGTCCAAACTTCATGATAAGTTCGCAATTCCCAATCGATATGATCTCCCAAGATATAATCTTTTAACGAGTATCCAGATTTCAAATACATTGAGAATGTAAGGGAAATATTTAATAAATTATTTGTAGCATTTATTCATTTACTAGATAAATATGGTTGGGAATTATGTTTGTTCATGAGTGATTGCATTTAAGAAGGGAGGATTAGAATTGGCGTATCAAAGGATTCTTTACGTTTTCTGCACTGTGAAGAATTTTATATCATCTAAACATATATATTACTTCCAGAATCATGAATTGGTAGAATAGTACACTCCCTTAATACTGATTAAGCTGTCCTGTATTCTTTGTGAATAATACAGATGAATTAAAATTTCAACAATCATGATCCTTATCTGGGAATAGTAAATTATGTACCATAATGAGTAATTTTTAGTTATAGAAATCAAAGAAATTTTTTTTACATTTAAGGTATATTTTAAAATAATATACATTGATTAACATTGAATAGAAATATTAAGCAATAAACTGGATCATGTAGTTGATTAGACTTCTTTTCACAACTTAAGCATAAAATTAAAAATTGTTCTTTGTTTTAGTAAATTAAAGGTAAAGAAGTATTTTCCAACAATTACTTAAGAAGACTCAAGGCTAGATATTTGTGCATGAATTATTTATTTATTGTTTTCAATCATTCAATCCATTTCTTTGAGAATGAATAGAATTAAGAAAATTAAGATGTCTTGATTCATATTCACAATATTTAAGAATAACTATTACTTCGTTTTAAATTCTTGTAGCTTTTAAGATCATATTGGTTTTCATCAGTCTCACACTAAATAATGATTAACATTTGCTAATTAAATGAGTAACCCAAGTTCCTCAAATGGAGAAGCATTTAGGAATCCATCCCGATGATTATCAATTAGTACAGATCAGGAACCAGGTCTTTAGTGAAATATGAGAAATAGAAATAAATCACAGATTTCATATCCATTAACTGGAATATATCTGAGTTGTCTTAAGACTAGAAGTGTAAGGGTTTGGAAATAAAATATTTACAGATGCACCACAAGTCAGGTTTTGAGATGAATTTTTATTTTTCATTCACGAGTTGAAACCATGATTCTGAAATCAATCAATGCTATGGAGTATGTTAAATTAAATTTTCACTGGCATGGTTTTCAACAAGAACAGGAACAATGCTTTGCCACTTGGAAATGGCAGTTTATTTTTTAACTGAATACCCCTGGTACCTCACCCCTAACACTAAGAAGCTGAACTTAATCTGAAGATAATCAAGGAATAAACTTCTCAGCACAACAGGCAAGATAACTGTTCTGATTTAGAAATAAATATGATATAATGTTGCATAACTAAGGAATAGGGTCATTGAGAAAAATAAAAATTCTAAAGCACTTCTTTTTTTTTAGATGTATAAAACATTTATAAAGGGACATTTCATAGAATTTTTCTTCTGATTTGATGAATCATCAAATATTTCTTTTGTTTCAGATCATTTCAGAAGGCTAAACACTTTTCAAGAAGTTCCATATAATGAATAGTAAACCACATACACACACTCCCAGATACTCTGATGAAATATTAAATTAAAAATAATTCAAAACATTATTGACACACCGTGAGGAGTTAAAAATTCAACATAGTTGATATTCAAGTGCTTTGGTCAATCTGAGAAGCATTGAACACTGTACCTTTTTCACAACATTATCAGGTGTGGCTGGATAAGAGCTGCCTATAATTAACAGTATTACAAAAGAATGCCAGCCACGATTAGTTGACTGGATAAAAATTCTCACATAGTGGGTAGGTTGAATTCAGAGAATCCATCAACACAATCAGCACATCTATAAAATGTTCAACAATGAGATCAGAAGTTATTTTGAGGCAATGTGTCCACATAAAGTATCATCAATATGATTGTTATCAAGTTCACTGAAAATGAAAGGAACAGATATGGATTGATCCAAGTTTGAAGTATAAGTTGTAATAAACAACTGATTTAAGAGATGTATTCATAAAAAAGGTGTCAATTTTAAATAGTACATTGTTAGTTACAAACAATATCAGTAATTATAGATTAAGTATCAGCAACTATAAACAAATAATCAGTCACAGGTTAGGCTTTGTTTCTAACTACTAATTTATTGTTTGTAATTAACAATGATCCACTTATGCCTACTTTGCTTTCTGTGAATGACCATCAAAGATCTGGTTACAATCATCAATTACTCGTTGCAAGCTCTTGCCTATGTCACAATATCTAACATTATGGGAAAATTTCAAACTATCATGAGGTCATTCTTCATTATTGCTCACAACCAAAACTAAGAATGAAAAATTATTGCTTGTGGATAGTAAAAAGCATAAATAATAAGAAGAAAATATTTAGACTTTATGGAAAATTAATTAGCAATGTATGATGTTAAGTTGCATATCCTTGACAATTTACTTCCATACTGGATGAAGATTGGTAAGGTGACCAGGAACTGATGTTAAAATCCTTTCATCAAATACATTCTTCCAGCATGGCTTCTGCTATCCTTAGTGATGAGCTTCACGACGCACTCCACTCTGTCGCTACCAAACTGCCTTCTTTCTGGCAAATCATGATGGATAATGGTAACAAATATTTATTGGACCTCATAGAAATGGATGTCTTTCAAAGACTAAAGAGGAGACAACAAATACCATTTGGAACAAATAAATCATATATCAAGTTGATTTGAGATTTATAAATACAATGTTGATGCACCAAATATATCACCATATATTTCTACATTTTTTCAACCTCTTCATAAATATATCTCCAGCCACAAACCAGCAAAAAATGCTTCTTTTACAGCGACTGATATTTTCTGCTATTAATCTTCAAAGCAGTGCCAAAGCCACTCCCAAATAGTACATGACTGGACCATTTACCAGGTTTCCCAATCCCTGGCACACATGTTCAACAATTAAGGCAAACCTGTTATCATTTACCACCATTACCATCAAGTCCACACTTGACAACGGCAATAAAACCTATCAAAGACATCACACACGGAATGCAACAGCTTAAATATATATACTATTTGCTCATTTTCCACCCATAAAAAAAGAACACGAAACACTCGCTCATGATTTTAAAGCCCACAACGCTGCACGGCAGCGCATTTGAGCAGTCACTTCAGCAACTGCAGCAGGCTTGCTTTGTCCGATAAGATGCACTCACACACACAAAATATGTAGTAAATATACAATTTTCAGACACAGCCCTAGTAAAAAAAGTACCTCTCATACTTCCCAGAAGACAGTGCAACGGAAAAGAAAATTATACATACAACATCTTTGCAAAGAGCAGCATAGGATGCATCCAAAGAAAAAGATCACTCCTTTTCTGCACTATTCACTAGAAGAGGTGATTCCTTAGCGCCCTTATCCAAATAGAAAGCAAAACACATTCACCCGCGTTGGTACACACACTCATACCCTCCGGACTCTGGAGGTGAACATAGTAAGAGACTGAACATCTTTCCTTGGAGATATCCAGTGGCGCAGGAAGCCCGGATCGAGGAGAAGTGGGCTGGAGGGACGGCTACTTGTTCCCATTGGGATATCAGGCTCTCTAGATCATTCATTCTACCACTCCCTGCAAGCCACTTGTGCAAAAGCACTTCCTTCTTCAACAACCCTGCAATGGCTCTCAGACCCTCTGCACATACCTAGCAATGCACAAAATAGTGTTCATACAATAGTTAATTGTATAATACTTTAGTTTGTTTATTAAAAAAAAAATTACTCCCATTTCCACAAAATTCAACCATCTTTGCCAATTTTCTAAGTCTATAGTATGATGTATAGTGTATAGTGATGATTATAGTTATTTGTTACAAACAAACTTCAGAAAATTATACAAATTAAAAAAGAGAGAGATCCTTATCCTCCTAAGATTTGATAAAATATTTGCTTGTTTTATAATAGGTGGCAAATTGCATCAATGAATGAAGTAATAAGGGTATTTTAAGGTATATTAACTCTTACTGTAGACAATTTCATATTTCTTTGTTACTACCCAAAAATCCTTCAAAAATTAACATTTAATAAAAGAAATATAAAAAATGCTTGGGATAAAATTTTAAAAATTTTCTACAAAGAAATTAAATCACTAATTAACAAAATGAAATTTTATACAGTAGTTAAAAATAAATTCAATATTGAATTAAAAATAAATTCATTCAATATTGAAAGAAAAATTCAACAGAGTAGACTGGTTCATTCTCACATTAACTTAAAAACTAATTAGGTTCATACTAGAAAAAGTACTTACTTAATTATCACAGAGTTGAACAAACATGTTTGGACGGTCACTCGAAAGCTGTACATAAAAGAATAACATAAATTAATTTGACAATGTTAAAATAAGACATCAAAATTATATTTGCAGTCATTTTTAACACTTAACAATAAGACAACATAACAACAATATACAGCAAGCACATGAAGCTGGTTAGGTTAAAAATGAATAGGGTTCTGGAAATAATGAAGGTAGGGGCAGAAGTGAACTGAACAGCAGAAGAGAATCTGTAGATGGTGGTGTAATAACTGGGTAATCAGAGTACAATTGAAATTTGAAATGAGGCACTGATATCAATCAATAGAAACAATTGATGCAAAAACTTGATGAATAACATTGAAAAATTAAATAAGCAATAATTTTTAAGTAGATTTTAAAATTAATTAAATTAAAGATAATGAATTAAAATATATTAGATTGACAGAATGCATGAAATTCTAAATAATAATCAGGTATTACTGATAATCAATCTGCATAAAGCAAGACGCTCTTAACCAGATAGAAATTGATATTTAAGATTCTGAAACAGACAGCTTTCACTGAATATTGACAAAAAAGCGGTTTCACATCCAGTATTCAACTTTCACAAAGTGGCAACTAATACCTTTAGGGAAATTACATTTTATAAAATTATGCTATAAGATAATTTTCGGTAAGTTACTTGAATGAATAAATGGGAGATAAGCATATTAAATCCCTTACATAATGAAGCAATACTTGTACGGTACTTTAAAGATTGCAAGTTTAATTGAATAGGAAATGAAAATATACATACGTGATGGGGAGCGTTGCCTAGGTCGTTGTTGTTGGGGTGGAGGAGTGTCCTGTTGATGCAAAGAGGATGCATCCAATAGAAGATTATTTGCAGCATCAGTAAGGTTTCCTATGTGGTGACCCCTTGAGTAATCTCGGAATTGGTTGACTACTGGTGGTTGGCCTCCACCACCTCCCCCACTCCCTCCTTGTGAAGATGTACCTTCAGGCGGTGGTGTGCAGTCCAGAAAGTCCCAGATGAGAATTGTGTCATCATGAGAACTACTAACAATTTGAAACTCGTCAAATTGTAGCCTGAACACGCGACCAGTATGCTCCTAAAGAAAAAATTGGGATAACATAAAAAATGTATAAAGGCATTTTAAAATATTTAACTTAAAATGAGATTATTTCTATTCTAAGCATATGACTAATATAACCAGTCAGATACTGGAATGTGATACTTGGCAAAAGAAAAAAAAATAGAGAAACCAAAGAGATTCAATCCAGTTAAAATTAATGATATAAGAAGACAATAGTTTCTTTTCTTGAAGATACTAAATGGTTTGCATTTTCTATTGTTTACAAGCTCTCACATATAAACAAATAATTCTATATAACAGTTACGTTATGTGATTCTTGTGGCATTAAAGGTGGAGAGACTTATTTCTTACCACTAAAGTCCTTAAACACAGCATACTTGCTGGAGCTCTTGGGTTTAATGCAGCAATCAAGTCCCACACCTTAATTTTTCTGAAATTGTCAACAATAGAACAACATAAATATCTAACAACAATATAAGAGGATTTTCATTCACTGAGTGATTTTTCTATGCCGAAGCAATTTGTGCAATACTTTATTAGTTAAAGATCTATAATATTCAAGCATTTAAATAAAAGAAGTATATTTCACTTTGATGTGAGTAATATTTTTATAATCACCAAATATATAAAATGCCTATAAAACCTGACAAATACTCAAGTGCTGATAAAACCTCTTAAAAACAAACCAAAATAATATTTAAATGATTAAAACATTACTACTCAGGAAGAAAAAAGAAATAAAGTAGAGGCAATAGTTTCCCAATATTGATTGAAAATAATACAAAATGTAAGTAAATAACACTAAAGAAAACCTAAAACACAAGCTTTGCTTTATAAAACATATTTGTATGTCAATTAATAACATGCAATACATATTAATCCCTTTGTATCTCAAAGTACTGTTCAAGTACTGTAGTCAAGTCTCTTTCTTATCACTTGTGTATGCAAAGCTTCAGTACCAACCAGCATATCATTTACGAAACAGTTTCCTAAGTTCATTTGCAACAAAATTAGATCAAGTATAACATAACTTTTTTGAGAATTAAAGCTTCTCTTCAATGCAAAGAATAAGATACTATCAAAAGCTCAACAATATATTGTCAGTCACTCTTTATGCAAGAATAGCAAACGATATATCCTCTGACATTAAAAATGGTTAAATAATTTAAATTACATTAATACTTGGTAATAACTTCATTAATATAATATCCCAAACATTGTCAAATGTAGAGGGAATCTTAAACAGTCTTGCATTTATTAGTGTATTGACATAATGTTAATGTATAGACATTATATACTATTATTTTAGAATTACCAAATTTATTGGCAAACGTTAATGATTCAGAAGAATAGAAAATGAATTAATGAATCTTACCCATCATATGCACCACTGACAATTCTTTTGTTGTCAAATCTTATACATCGGACAAGCTCCTCGTGGCCTTCTAAAACTCTCATACAGGCACCGCACTCTATATCCCATAATCTTTAAACATAATGGAATATCAATTAATAAAAATAGAGAGACATGATGAAATATAGAACAAAAATATTATTAGACTTATTAGCATCTAAAGTTTTATTCTAGTAATCTAATACTTTGTTCCTACACCAATCATTAAGTCACAAATGCCCAAAGAGACTAGTAAAGACAAATGATCAGACTATAACAATACCAGTATAAAGTAACAGTAGTTCAATACTATCTAGTAGATAGATAAAGTATTGCAACCAATATTACCTGATAGTATTATCAGAACTGCCACTTACAACAAGACGATCTCTATACTGTAAACACGCAATTCCTCTCTTATGTCCATTCAGAGTCCTAACAAATTCACACGTCGATGTATTCCACACTTTAATTGTTCTGTCCCCTGATGCAGATACTATGTACCTCTCATCAAAGTCAACCACATTTACAGCAGCCCTATGTCCTACTAACACTCTCCTTAAAGTTATCTCAGTTGGACCCGTCATATCCCACACAGCAATGGACCGATCCTAGAAGAAAATAAACATAGTTATTGCAGTTTAACAAAAGTAAATTCAAGCCACTAACAGTGAAAATATACAGACATTTAAAAAATATAAAATAGCTCAACTAACATATATTGTAAACGCCAAATCATAATTTGAAGTTAACCTTGGCCAAATTTCAAATGAAAATTCAATGACTGTAATAATAATGGCTCTTTCCAGAATGACTTATGTATATTAATTATCAATAATAATTTTCCTTTTCAATAATATCATGACAAACCTTCGAGCATGTGACCATGAGGCCATTGTTGAATCGAAGGTGGAGAACTGCTTCACAATGATGAATTAATGTGTTGACCATCTCCCCAGTAGCAACATCCCACACGCGGACAGTTGAATCACTGGACCCGCTGATGATAACTTTGTTGTCATACTGCAGGCAAAGAACTGAGCCTGTATGTCCTGTGAGGACCTATTGAAAGAGGTATTTTAAATTAATTCTGAAGTTAACTTTAAAGAAGCACAACTGATGAAATATTTGAAAACTTGGGTTTAAACATGCTCATTGGACTCATAACTTATAATTTTTGCAATTGATATGGTTTTATATATGGTCATGTAAGCCTTTCATTCACAGGAATAGGACACAGGATAGGACACAAGGAAGCAGGGCAGATTCATTGAAAAATAAACAAGTTCACTGAAATAATGCTAATTCAGATTCACAATAGCAGTGACTAATAATAATGCCTTCATTTTGGTGTGACAGAGCAATTTCCAATCATATCATACCAAATTACAAACGGGAAGAGTCAGGGGACATTCACTTGCCTACATTTTGAGATATTTACTCAGCTAAATAAAACAGGATAATTGATAAATAAATATAGAAATATTCATTTAAAAGCATTCATGATTCTATAAAAATTAACAAGTAAATAATCTGATAAACAGCCAACTTGATGCATCTAAATGAATGTGTGATAACTTATTCTGGTCATATAATCCTCTCCAATATCCTATATCAAGTGTAAGCTAACAAGCAGTAGAGCTAACTAATAAGTTCTGTGGATGACAAATTAAATATCAGCATCCCAATTTCAATACATTGAAATGAACTGAAATCAATATACACAGAGCTGAAAACTCAAATTCTTTTAAATTGAAGTAAATAAATTTTGGGAATAATTTCAATAGACCATGAAATGGAAAAGATATAATAGCATGATACAATCTTTATGTTTTAAGTAAGAAGTAAAATTATAAATTTAAGACAATTCAATCTATATTCATTAATGTATTTATTGTATAAATTATATATCATATTAATATATTACTAAATAAGTATAATTATATAAACAAAAGCAGACATACCTTAACACATTGTAAAGTATTCCTATTCCATATTTTGATGGTATTGTCCCTGAGACCTGATACTATTTTCTGATCATCATACTGTAAACAGTATACTCCCTTCGAATTTTCAGAGCGACAATTTATCCTTTGAAGGTTATGTCTACCCATCCTCCAATTATTCTCTATACTCTGAAAATAAAATTTGAAATAAAATATCAATCTAATATAAGAACTTTTACACCTTAATAGTTTTATGTATTTTATACTGACCTCTATGTCGAGAATTATTTTAGGAAAGAGAGTCCGGTAAAATGTGTGATTACGATGTGTATCCCCAGGCTTCGGTATGAATAAATATTGAATCCTGAAAGTATACAAAAAATTTGTTCAGATACTAAAAATTAACTTCAACCACAACCAATACAAATATAGATATCATAATGAATTTAAAGAATTAATGTAATTTCATTAATTGTCAGTAGAAAAAGATTGATTATTCAGGTGAAATTAATTAATTTCAACATTTTCTTCAGTAGTTAATTATAATTCAATTGAGGTTAGTATGGAAAAGTTCCATAAATCATCGTTCTTCTGAATTAAATGTTATATCAAGCAAAGATTGAAATTTAATAACTTACCATCCCCTTCGCTCAGCTAATCCTCTCCAAAGGGAATCTGTCCTAACTTTTCTTTCAATTAATTTCTTCCATAACATCCCTTCAGAGATGACTCTATACCACTCTTTGCATACTAACTCTGCTGAACATAATGAATCAGCATCCAAATAAGATAGAATACTTTCTGCCACATGGTCAAGTCCTTTCTCTACAATGTGAAAAAATGCTCTGTTAATAAAATTACTCTAAATGAACAAGAATATGCATGTCCTAAAATATGGTGAAAATTTCTCTTATAAATAAATACATTCACATGAAAATTTTTGGATATCAAATTTCACTTACACGAATCTAAGAATAATAATGTGTAATATTCCAATAACATACAATAATGTTTATGGGTTGGATGAAAGGAGATTTTTAGTCTCAATCTTGCCAAGATGAAGCCTCTTTATTATTTATAGTATTGCTTATTTAGTGGCTGAATAATTAGTATTTATCCCTTCTCATGATTGCACATAATTGATAATTCATACAAAACAGGAATTTCATAAAATGTTTTATACAATTTACGCATCTAATTCAAATAAATAAGATCATTCACTAAATTTAATTTAAAAACATGCTTTTCACTATGCACATAGACAATTAAATATTTAAAATCAAAAATCTTCACAAAATATAATAACAGCATTTGCATAATCAAAAATTCCTTTCAGATAATAACCAATTTTACTATATTATTACAGTAATTTCAACTTTCCATTTATATAAATTTGATATCATATTATGGTATTATTAAAAGTTTGAGCAAATTACTGCTTAGTTATATATCACAAAATCATCAGTTAAGATAAGCTATGAATAACAATATTCCATTAATATGGATATTTCTACATGTCAAGTAACAGTCTTATTTTATTCTACCTGTACACTTAAATTGGTTGGATAAACATCACATTGACTTTTAGAAACAAATTAATAATTACCAACGGAAGAAAGGGATATTAGATCTTAATAGTTGATGCTGGGTAAAAAGCTATTTTATTTCTTCTCTCTGTACCTAATTTCTCAACATTACACAAGATGACAAACTGATTGAAGTGAGAAAATGCTTGAACAATTACATACCATATACAAAAAACTTAATTTAAAAGATGAGCACATACTGGGCAATAGTGAGATGAAATCTCGTTGAAGCATCGGCTTGAGGAAAGAGTTAACATGTCCATGCTGGTAGTGGCACATACGAGAGAGAAGATGCTCCACAAATTCCACTTGGTCCTTTTCACTCCACCTTTCAAACAACTTCAAACATGCTTCCCGCTCAGAAGCATAAGCTCCTGAGAGGGCACAACTGGAATTGGTGGCATTTGGAGGTGAGGGATCTTTTTTCCTCAGAGTATCATAAAGGATGGTCATGGCTGTATACTGTAAATGGAAGGAATGGAATCATTAATAGAAAAAGGTTATTCAAATTCTTAGACAAGTGGATGTAATACACTGAAATTTTGACAATTCAGTCTAAGAAACTAATTCACAAAAATTACATTTCTGAATCTCAAAAGATAGTAACTAAATTAATCTTTAATTGTTGTGAAATCTTACGAAGATGAACAGACATTCATTTTATGTAAATATTTATGGCCCACTGTAGGAAATTTCAGTAAACGGCAAAAATTCTACAAAAATCTTAAGTTGAAGGAATAGCACTCAGAGACTACAAAAGCTAGGTATAAAATATACTAGGGAATACCTCGAACATCACGTAAACACGTACGAATTCACAAGGTTATATAAATCTGGGCGACTCTCTAAAATGCAACCTTAACCTAAAAGCACGTATCCCATAATTTTCGTCCTTTAGTTGTTGGAGGACGATAGCAGAATTCGGTGAAAAAGGAAAGCAATCCCTGAGTACGCGAATTACTTTCCAAAGCAAGAGAATGCAATGGGATCGAGCGTACTTCTCGTAATTTGCAACTGTACTCAGCTTAAAAAAGCATACTTTAAATATTTCAACATACATCGCGAAAGATTTCATGTTTCATTTTCTGTTAATTGATTTAAATTTATTCCATATTTTAAAGTACTGATAAAGTACTCACAATGATTATGAATCTTATATCGGAGAAATATCGATTTCCTAACAATAGCGGCGCGGAAGTAGGTTTAGCGCTCTTTCTGATCTAGATTTTTTATCTCATATATCTCGCAACTAAAATACGGTTTCCGTGACTAAAAAGAATGGTATCATTCAGAAACAAGAATTGACAAAAATTTAACGAAAGTCGTGATACGATTAATTCTATCAATTTTCGAGGCACCAAGCATCAGAAATGCCGACAAACGACAGAAAGAAGAAAACAATGGGGAATTCAGGAAATTCAATGAGTGCGACAACCTATGAAACCATGTTTGGACTTTCGGGCAGCTTTTTTATAATTTCAGACCACCGCTACGTCATTCCCGTCACTTTGACCACCTCCGTGGATTCCACCTAACGGGCCGGCACTTCACAGGACGGAGGGGAGGCGTGGCGGAAGTAGGGGATTCATAGAAACATAAAAACCGTAACGTGAGACAGACTCTAATATATCGAAGAGACTAACCGGAATGCTGCAATCACTGATATTACACTCATATTCCTCCACCTCACTCTCGATCGATGTGATTTGACATGACATCTAAGTAGCACTAAAGCCGATCGCAGGGCGGCGAAGTGCGACGGCATCTGGAGGGGAGATGGTCCCGTTAGGCAGATGAAGGAGAACCGCCGAAGGGTAAAAAGGAGGAAGTCGGGGCTAAGAACAAGAAATCAGCGTCAAGAACTTCTTCCGGGATTACAGAAGTCTCGGATACCCTTGGTTTATAGAAGGCCTGGGCCAAATAATCCGCAATGCGGATTAACGTGAAATGGAAGCAAAAATAAAAAATTGCTAAAAAATACCTCCTGGAGTTCCGGATAAACAGCAAAGATTAATGAACAAGTGTATGTTTATGACCTAGGTAAACATTACTAAACAACATATCAAACTTGATATACACTGTTATAAGCGTTCTATTGCGTGGAACATTAAGGTAATTAAATAACATCATTAATATCCGGATACATTTTGTTGGAAAAGAAGTCTAATGATAAGAAATCATATCAACTGAAATTTAGGTTAGATTGAATCGATGAAATTACCGATTATGGCACAATAAACATAAATAGTCCATTCGCATAGCATTCCCTTTCCATAAGTCTCAAAAAATCATGTAAAAGTAAGCGTATCAGCAAAAAATCTTAAAACCAAGGTGACAAATCAGGTTTACATACATACAGCTAAATATGAGAATGGGGTATAACGCACCATTGACAAGTGAAAGTTTAATTTCTATATTTTTCTTACACTTTAGAAAGCATTACTATAAAACAAAGTTTAATCTAAACAATAAATTAAGTTACTTTCCGTAAGGAAAGACTGCTTTATTTTTCCATTGGAGTTGCACCTGGGCATCAAATCAACTGTGAGGAGGCCAATCAAAGAATAACAATCAAACTACTGCGTAATTAAATGGCACACTCCAAAATTTGTATAATTATAACTACACAAAACAACCACTATTTCTATCGCGAATGTAACCAAGGTTTCAATGAGATTAGGTCAATCACTAGCGAACATCGAAAACAAACGAAATTTGCCCCTAAAACACCTCTAACACTTCAGCTGACGTAAACAAGGTGAATGAGGCAGGACAGGCATTAATGTATAGTTTTACTACATGGAACACAAGAGGAAAATGAAAAAATAGAAGTTTCAAAATATTGGGAGCAGGAGCAGACCTCCAACTGAAATAATCGCAAGATGGCGTCAACAGTTGCAGTCACTGCTTACTGCAATGATTCAGTCACTTATATGAAACACGGTGGATTACCTGAGAATCGACGGAACTCGAATCGTCAACGATCTTGTCCATTTCCATACTTAGCATTTTGAACACAAGCGCATACGGAGCAAACAATTACCAAGTCAGTCTTTGTAACTCATAATACAAGAAGTCAATATCTAACACCTTAAGGTGACGTCATTGACCTGGTAGATGGCGCGTTGACATTCTTTGGCGTAAAATGAATGTCGTAACGCGAACGCAAAGATGACAAATTCCCTCCATCTCTTTGAATTAGCTCTTCATTTAGAAAACGAAACTGATGAAATACCATATCATCGTAACATCATATAGTTAGATATAGTTAAGAATTTTAATCCAGTCCCTCGACAGTTGAATAAAATTTTATATCCATAGATGACTTGTAATTACTCGTAAATTTTTCACCAGATTTAAATCGTAGGTAAATGGTAACTCAAGGTGAAAATTTCAAGAATCACCTCTTCAAAAACTTACATATTTCCGTAGCGCACACTATATTGCTTTCCATGAAACAATAATTTCCATTACTAGAATGTAGATTCCTGGACGGTAAAATAAAATCAATATAACAATCCATTCGGAACAATAGAATCCACGTTTATTTCGTTATTGGTCTATTATACTTAGATATTCAATATCTGTCTTTGCAGTCATTAAGTTCTTCTCTTCCAATAAGAGGACAAATTTATACAATTATCGATTCCAAAAGTTTTATGACCTTTATGTATACATATCATTATTTAAAGTGCAGGATTTTCGTACAAGACAGGATTTTGCATTAAAAGAATGTAAAAATTGCAACCAAAGCTATTCTGCAGGTGTTATAATCTTATGTTTCCACAGTCAAAAGGGTGCTATAAAATAAGCATTTAAGGATTACTTTCTGAGTTCATAGCTTCAAGAATACGACTACTCTATGCTGATTCCCTTAGGTTTAAGGGCCCTTAAATAAATGTGTAAAATATTAACTGCATTTTATCAGCCATTCTCTTTGAGAACATGAATAATAAGATCAGGATGAAAAATCAGATCATGTCGTGAAATTCTAAAATATAAAAAATGCGAATGATTAATTATTATTTATTCACATTACGATATTTCCTAGTAGATGTTACTAAATTCACTAAAACATGTTTCAATTAACGTGAAAATCTAGTTCGACGAGATCTTAAACTCAAAACATCTGCATTCTCTGAGTTTCTTTTCCCATGCATAATTACTGACAAGTAAATATTCAAATAATATTGGAAATCTTGGGTAAATATAATGCAAGAATGTATAATTTATATTCCAACAGGAAACTTTAATATAATACTCTCATTTTGGACAACCGTCTTCGATTTTCCTTACGGCGTTATCCTTAGCTTCAGTAAACAGCATTGAAAGATAGCGGGTTAAAGCGATTTATGAATACAATACACCAGCGAGCGCTATCAGCGGAATTCTCCTTTATAAGAAAGAATAGCGAATACTTTTGCTGGCGCTCATTGATAATATTTCAAGGCGACTTTAGTTATCTAAAGTCATAATATCCAGTATTCATTTTCAAATTCGAGATGAGTAACTTAAGCATGGCCAATTTCGTGCAGTTTGGAAAAAAAATCATTGGAGTCGGATTGAACTACAAGTATTGAATGATTAAATAGCTCTAAGAATTACTACGTTTATTGAATTCCGTACACACCCCTATGTGCTTTATTTCACAGAAGTTTATTGTTGGAGCGTAATTTACCTATTCCGACGAAGCCAGTTGTTTTCCTTAAACCAACAAGTAGCTATATAGTTGAAGGGCAACAAATAGAGGTATTGTTCCTTTAGAGCTTATGCTTAATCTCAAGTTTTTAACGAGACGGATGTTTTTGTTCTATATATTATCCGATCGATTTCCTTTACGAATATACTGGAACTCTCCTTTAGATACCAAGTAACTTCCAAGTGAAAGAAGAAATTGAGCTAGGCGTTATTATCGGCTCAAAATGCAAAAATGTGTCGGCCAACAAAGCAATGGATCACGTCGCTGGATACTGCTTAGCACTGGACTTGACAGAAACAGCACAATTGGTATTATACTTTTCTCGTTCTTGACATTCTTTTGAATGTTTAAATAACGTGAATGTGAAACTTTCAGAATGAAGTTAAAAAGTTTGGTCTTCCTTGGACTTTCGTAAAAGGATTTGACACAGCCTGTCCAGTCAGTCAGTTCATAGCAAAGAAGGATGTACCAGATCCACACAATGTGAATCTTTGGTGCAAGGTATGTTGTAGATCTTCTGATAGTTTACATTTATGAGCTGATGAATGTTGTATATTTTTAATTGGAGGTAAGTGTACAAATATGAAAAATATTGTTGAATTACATCTCTCCGGTACCTAATATAAAATACGAATCTTATTCATAACCTCAAATTCAAGGCGTCTTAAAATATAACCAAAGATCAATTAAAACTATCATGTTGTTATGTTACTTACTTCAATCTAGGAATATCGCTATGCTAATGTCCTATTATCATTGATAAGTTTTCAAGATTTTAAAAACCGATATACTTGTTATTTAAAGATGAAAATAGTTTATCAGCTCTGATAAAACGATTTTATTATGAATGAAAATAATGATTCATAATGGTTGTAAATAATTACTACATATATATAATCGTTTTTATAGTTTCATTTTTATTGAATATTGTAAAGTGGATAAGTATTTAATTACAATTCACTTTTATACTACATGAACTGGAATCAGGTGCTTAATGTGTTTTTTGCATATTGGTTTAATATAAAGTTTCCACTAATTGGTTATGAACTTATTCTTTACTATTATACTGGTTATTGAATACTGAAAATGTACTTTAATAATTAATTAATTAATAATTTTTTGAGCAATATATTTCAATAACTGACATCTTTTTTTCTACCTAAATAAAGATTGACTTACACATTTATTGAGAGATAGTCATAATGTACAAACAAATCAAAAGCTAATTTGAATTATTTACATGATGACTATTCATTTAAGTGCAAAAGATAATATCTTGCTTGGAATATTATTGAATTATGACTTCAAAGAAAGCAGAAATTTTTTTCTTGGCTGACTATGTGGTCATTCTATTTAGTGAAAAAAATTATCAATTTTTTCAGCAATTATAGTAATAATTATCATCTTTTAGATCAATGGAAAGACTGTTCAAGATGGACATACCTCTGAAATGATATTTTCTATACCAGAAATAATAGCTTTCATTGCTCAGAGTATCACACTTGAACCTGGAGATCTTGTCATCACTGGTTCCCCAAGTGGGGTTACATTTATTAATCCTGGAGATCTTGTTGAGGCAGGAAGTAAATCATTTCCAGTGGAAATGAAATTCAGCGTAAAATCTGCTACGTAAATGTAGAAGGTGATGAGATTGATATTTTTAGGAGTAGTTACAGCTATAATGTTATATTTTACAAAATGATATACCTGTACATATTTGTTAAACATATATATGTATTAGCTAGGAGTTTGATAATTGGAATATGCCAATGATTCTTTATTTTCATACATTATGAATCGAAAAGACTGTGTTACTTGCCTTTAGGATTCAATTAAATTTACTTCCCTGAGACATTTTACTCATGCTCTCAATCTACTGTAAATATTATATACTATAAATTTTATAAAAACATTGTAATTACAAAGTAAATAAATAAGTTTAATAGAAAATTGGATGTAAAATAGTAACATTTTAAAATAGATTTACAATCACTTATTGGCCTTACAATTTTTACATAAAATTCTGGTAATACATGCAGCTAACCTTGTGGGGGAAAATATCACAAGTTATGAGTGCACTCAAAAGAAACTGAGCAATAGGATCACAGTTCCAACAAGTAGTCTTGCTGAAGTAATTTTAATGGAGATAGATGAGCATATCGAGATATTCTTCAAAATATCTTCATAATTATAGCTCATTGGCCTCACTCTCTTAAGCAAATCATAAGAGACAAGGCTATGGGTAGAATCCTGAAATGAATTTAAAGAGAATTTTTCATGAGATTAGCTTTGATTTGATTTCTCTGAAAAACACTTTTCCACAAAATATACAACAATATGTAATTTTCTATTCCTTGCTATAATCAGAAACAAAATGTGGATCTCAATACTTGAAAAAAAACTAAAATTTTTTACACACATACAATACTAATGATATCAGTTCCATATCATTATATGTTCTCTTAATTGCTTTACTTTGCTTTTTACGAACTTCAACAAACAATTATTCTTGAACCCTGCAGGAGCAATAATTAACTGTGAAACAAACAATTTAAATTATATGATTTCCTTATAGCTCTTGTTATGCTTTGCAGGAAACTGGTGGGTTTGGTTTAGCCATATTGAAAACACAATAATAAATATTTCAAATTAATGTAAATGCTTGATAGGAGGGCTATCAATCAAGTTTTCCTATGTTCTATAATATATACGTAAGACATTCATATTGATAATAATATATTGAAATATTTTAAAAGAGCTTTTGCAATATTTTCAAAAAATGAATTAAATGGAAATTTTGCTTACCTCTCATTGTCTGTTAATGGTTCATTTGATTTTTAAAGATAGAAGAAAATAAATGCATTGATTTTACCTTAAAAATTACATTATTGATTCCATCAAATGGCCCATACAACTGGAAGGATGGATTTGGCATCTTGTAGCGCTTTCCAAATAATTTATCCATCTGTAGAAATGCCTCTTGCACTTCTTCATATCGCAATTTTGATAAGTTCCGATTGTAAACAACCTTTGAATAGTAAAAAATACCATCTTGTTTATGAGTTTTACATAATTATAAGTTATCATCATAAGTTATTTTCATAATTTCATAATATTATATGCTTACCAGACCCTTTGGTGACCAACCAATGTGGCAGTTTTTGGTACCATTCTTGCCTATGCAAAGTATTCTTGAATTCCTAGATGAAATATACTTAGTCCAAGGTTCTTTATCAGGTATATCTGGATAGTAAAGAGGAAAATCAAGATTAAAAGAACTGAAAAATATAGGAAGACTTTTTTATTTAAAATCGCTTGTCCCATTCATCATCATAATGCAAAGTTGTTTCAAAAATAAGAGAATGTCTTATGTCATATTTTACATCATAAGTTAAATTATTTTGAGAACAATGTTCTAAAAGTAGAGTTATTATAAAAATGTAAGAACCTTTAAAATGAATAAATAACCCTTTAACCCGTTACTTCCCACTGAAGAATTTCCCAATGAAGGACCTAATTTCCACTTTAAATAAATAAATAAAATTTTGAATAACAGTGTAACAACAACATCAGCTTTCAAGTACTACTTCATCTATTGGACAATATGAAAAAAATGGATTTTTGAATTGAATATGAATCTCTTCAGAAGTTTCTGACCTGAATTTTTGTTGACAGTTTCCATTTCCACTATAGCCACATCTCCACCTCCACCAATCAAGCAACGGAATGCATCCACTTCACCAGTTCTGTTCTTTCCACAGCACCTCCCATCTTTAAGATGCTTTGGTGGCCTTCCTTTTAGATCATATTCTGTAACAAAAATTAGGAATTTTTTCTTGTAAAATTCTCAAGAATACTTGGTAATAATGTAGTGAATGCTATCTTAAATCCTCCTTTGCAAAGTTACAATTACAATAATTACATAGTGAGAATTATAAAATGTTATTTCCATTAAAACTTCTTAAATTGCATGATTCAGTTAAATTGGGTTCAATCTTAAATCAAACTAACAATTGCTTGTGACAAAGAAAAATACAAAAGGTTTTCAAGAAGACACTAAATTAAAAAATTAAATTCTTTTCCCTTCACATTTATAATCATAGATTCATATAATCATTTTTACCACATAATGTGGCAATAGACTATAATGATGGACAATATTTCACCTACCACCACCATTAATCAACGTGAATGATACTAGAATAAAATGTCTTAATTATAAATGGAGAAACTTGCCTACAATTGGATTACACTTTTTAAATTTTATGCATTGCCTAAAAATTCTATTCTTAGAAGCAATAGAGTAGATGTATGAATGTACACAATTAACTAGATTATGCACAAATATTAAAAGGCGTGACTTTTTGGAAAACCATAGTATAATGAAAAACTTTGTAATTTCCACAGAAAATTTGATTTACTCATGACTGGTTTCGTAATTTTACATTAACGTAAATGAAGATGAAATATACATTATGCATATTAAATATATTAACTCCACACAGTTAAAACATTCAATTGTGTTCATTGAGGCAAGTATATTCGTGGATTCATTTGTGTTTGAAAAAGGATAAATATAATTGGAAGATCAAGAAAAATGCAAGATTGACCAAGCACTAGTTATTTGCAATCATTTTCAGTAGTTATTTAAAAAATTTCTACAGAGCCTCTATTTAATGACTAATTCATTATGATCTAATGCAGATATTATTGGTTTCTGAAAGGAATATAATTAATTTATTTGTATCATTATGAATATTCCTTCTATAAAAAATTATTGAATATTCTGAAGAGTGAACATCATATTAAAACTCATTTTAATAGAAAACTATCTTACATTCTTTAATTTTTTAATTTAATTTTTTTACTGATTTAACTGATTTTGCAAAAGGAATGTTAAAAATAACTCACTTGCATTGCAAAGTGAAACAAGATTGGATGTTGACGCATCTGTACTAAAAGAAGAATTTAGACCAGGGACACAAGCTTCTGAAAAGAAACCACTTATTGCCTTTTCATAAGGGCAAATTCCTGGGAGTAGCCCTTCCATCTTGAGAGCGTTTATAAAAGAATTCCAACCTGAAAAATAAATATCTCTGAATTTCTTATTTAAATTAATATTTCACAAGCTTATAGCTACCTCTAACAAATATATCATTGGCTGAAAATATTAAATCCATAATTTACCAAAATGCATTTTGACTTTCTAAAATGTTTGTAATTTCTTTGAAATTCAATTTTAGAATAATTATATTTCTCTATTATATTTAAAACTTTTTAAAAAGGTTGTTTCTTCTTCATCATTATCCTAAGAAGTTCATTTTTCTCTAGAGTAATCAGAGTAAGTAGCACAAATGGTCAAAAAGATTAATCAATCTTTGTTATGTTATTTTTGCTAGTAAAATGATGATAATATATTATAATCAAAGTACAAATAATTTAGTCAACATTAACTCACCCAGGTCCTTATGCCCAGTAAAGCATGCTTTTTTACCCTTCATATCCTTGATAGAGTTAATGTTGGAGTCTGCCTTAGCCACTAACAGAGCAAGGTAATAATCTGATTGCTTGTTTGAGTATTCATATACCAAATTTTTCAAATTATAACTAAAATGTAGAAAATGCAAATTAAAACTTTGATAATTTATTATGAATTACAGTTCATAATCTATTTATAAATGCTGACCTCTTTGCCAAGGCTTGATCTTTTGTGTCAATAACTGTCACATCTGCAGATCCCTTTGCCACCGACTCTAGGCACCTATCTACATCATAATTTTTACCACCTTCACCTTCTGGACCAAGGCAGGATACAGCTGGGGTTAGCCCATAGGCCAAAGATGCTTCTCTTAGCCAAGTACATTTTGCTTCTTCCAGTAATGTTGGTGTGCATATCCTGATAGACCGAGACATTCCACAAGAGAATTGAGCACTTGCTGAGAGGAAACCTTCAGCTAGAGAGAGTAATTTTTAAATCATCAAAGATTTGTTTAAATAATCTTATGACATAAGCTCATATGAGACAATCTGACTTAAAGATACTTTATAGATGTTATGCAAGGAAACTGAGCATGAGATTTTAGACAAAGTCTATTTTCTTAATAAATACATCCCAAACTGAAGGTTTTCCATCTGTAATTGAAATTTCCTAGGAAGTACTACCTAAAAGATGCTACAAAAATATGAGTTAATCAAATTACAAATTTTGAGCACAAAAATTTATTAAGAATAACATTTCCTCTTACTACAACATGCTTCTTAAACTAATGAATTTCACAGAATCTGGCAAGATGTAATGAAAATACATTGTGTATAATGAAGGAAAATGTATAAAATTTTCCTTTTTATCCACAAAATTAAACAAAAATAAATGTTAAGGGAATTAACAGAGAGAAATAGAGATACCTTTAGATAAGTAATCCTCCGGTGTAAGCATAGAATCAATTTCAATAATGGAGTGACTATGTCGAGTCAGCAAATACTGAAGGGCCCACTGCCAAGTTTGATATTCAGGATTTACTAAAACTGACACAAGTTTCTGTACCTCCAAAGCCATTTTCCTAAAATTAATTCAAATATTTTCAAAAATAAGTAATACCTTGTACAAAGCATGAATGGACAAAAAAGGGTTTTAAAAAGAAGTTGAGGATGGATATTCAGAATAATATGATAAATTACTGTAAGAAGAAACAATAAATAATTTACTAAAAACTATGAATGGCCTTAAAAATTGTATTTTAAGGCAATTTAAGGCAACTTTTAACTTGATTATTCAAATTAATAATGGATTTTTATACAAAATATGTTCAAATATCAAGCTACTTGATTACACATTTGTTTAAACACCAAATGTATTGGCGGTCTCTAGATAAAGACAAAAGTAATTGAATATATTTATATTTAAGAAATAAAACACTGGACCTATTAGCATAAATAAGCTTTTCTTGTTTTTAAATGCTAAAATTATTTTCATTTTTAATAAGACTCATTAGGTCACTAAGGCTAAAACAAAATGGAATTATCAATATAGAACCCTATACAACCAAAAACATTCAATCAGTATATTGGAAAATTATGTGACTAAATTAAAAGGTGAACATCATTATTAGAAACTTATATTCATTATCTCAAAACAAATATTTCCACTCTAAAAAAGAAATCAAACAATGATCAACTACTAAAGTAAAAGTCCACATCAAAATTAAAATCTTACACTTACGATCTGGCAGCCACCACACCCCATGGTCTAGCCATCCAGGAGCAAGGTGGTGGTGATCTTGCAGTAAGTGGAGCAAGAGGTTCTAATTTTCCATTAGGACAAAGAGCACTGAACTCTGCAGGTACAGCTAAAGCAGGTCCATCTGGATTTATCTGCATGTGTTTTAACCATCTAAAAGTTAATTATTGATATAATCTATGGAATTCTTAATTCTTAGTTATTTAAATTAATTCAGCGGATTAATTCTGATAAAAAATCAAAGATTTTCACAAATAATTGGAGTTTATATATAATAATTGTAAAATAATATTTATGTATGATGGAAAAGTCACTTATCTGCTCAAAATGTTCTACTAAGTAATTTCCTTCATTTTCATTTGTAACAGGTTTAATTTTGAATTAATAATAATCTCAGGATAGACCTTCATGCACTGTATGGTTACTCTAGTGTTTAAATATTCAGTTCATATACATAAAGTGAAATAAATTTAAAATTTTGACCGATCATTTTGGTTAACCTAAATAAAAGAATTTCAAATTCTCATTTGTCAAATAAGAATGTTGTTTGTGAAAAAATTTCTTAAATTTCTTTAGTTTGCGTCCATTTTTGGATTTTAAATACTATCCAATTCAATTATTTATAAGTTTCAAGATGAGCTTTTTTCATCAGTATTGGATGAATATCATTCATATTAACTCAATTAGCATATTTTCCTCAATGAATACTTACACCAAAGTGGAAAAGAGTATCATCTAGTCTAGCCCAAGCAACATCACCAGCCTTGTCTGACAAGCAGAGTAATGCTCCTTTTGGACCCCAATACTTGTCTAGATTGCTGCATTGCCTTGGTACATCACAGAGTTGACATAAATTGGGATATTTCAATTCTAAAAGGGATATAGTTGAAAAAAATTGTACTACATAATATACCTTATACTCATACCATATCCTACCAAGATAATTCTAACAATAAACCTAATTATGTCACATTTCAAAATATATTTCATATCATAAATTCTTATAGCCTTACATGTTTTTCCATCTTTAAAATCCAGGCTTAGAAAAGAATTTGTATACTGGATATTATGAATTCATAATAGCAATCTTCAGTATATAAGATCAGCAATCAAGTACACTCTCTGTTAACCATAAAATTTACTTCTGCAATGTGTGCAGTGATTGATTACATCTTCGAGAACAAGCATGACAGAAACTAGGGAATTACTAAAACATCAATTGAAAAAGGAGAGATTAAAATTCGATTAAAAATCGTAAGAGATTACTTCTGGACGGCACAAGTTTCCTTTGCTTTTCCTCGAATCCACGACCAAGTCCTTCCCACTGGACTCTTTTCTGCCTACGCATATTATGAAACGGTTGTAATGTTTTATTTTTATAGAATTTAGTAACAGATTATTACAGCAGGAGTTTCCCCATATTCTGTCTTTTCTTTAATTTCTGTTATGGAAGAATAGTATACACCTGATATGGATGCTAGATCAAAAGTATGATGTTATACATGTATTTTCTCTTTCCTCCTATAACTTGTCTTAAGAATTAATTTCTCTTTCGCGTCGCAATTTGCTATGGCAATGACCTCCAATATAGTAATTCTCGTAGGCGCAAATCATTATCTCTTACAATGAGTTCTCGAATTGTTACTCTTTTGAATTCATTTCCCTTACATTTTTCTCCATAACACGTAGAATTCTTCTTTCCCAAGTCCGATAAACGAAAAAATAGTTATTCGTTTAATTATATTTTTGAATTTCACAAAAATAATAAAAAATATGATGCATTTCAAAAACATTCGACCTTACTTAAATTTTCATCCTCGACCGGATCTCCAACCCATGATCCAGGCTTGCAAGCGGCACCGAAGAATTCAGACGATGATTTGAGACGGTTCTCCATAACAGTCAAGTTTGGATCACACTGCTGTGGAACAACTCTCGTTTCGAGATACTGCGTGTATAGAAAAATAAATGAATTATAATAAATTATGAAAAACAATAATATTAACAAATATGGAAGACTCAATGTACAATTAATCGAAAAATCTAACAAATCTCAAAAGAAATCTGTTGTATTCTTCGTAAAATAAAAGTAATAATAGTACATGACGTTTCATTAAACCTCTATTAATATGTTTCGTGTGCTATATGAACCTCAATAAAATCAGGATGGGTATTTAAACCTATTGATTACTTAAGTGACGATAGTCGTCCTTAAGGAATATCAAACACAAGAGAACGTTCTGGTGAATACTAACACGCAAAATAATGACTTAAATAATATAATTCCTATTTATACTTAATAGTATCTATATGAAACAGCGTAAAACCTTTGGATATTACTTCGTTCAGGAAAGCCTTTTGCAAAATTTATTCACAATCAAATATACAATATATTTTTCGTGGATAATCGTCATGCGAATAAGGAGTGTAAAAACGTCGCCACGGCAAAGAAGGCACACTTTTCTAAATAGAAGCGTGATTTTAATAATATTAATAAGCATAAGGCGAATGTGACACAGTATGTATATTCCATTCCTATTATTCAAATAAATTCAAGGATTCAAGTTTCAAAGATTTGTCAGACAGTTTTAAATAAAACTTACTATTTACAAGAAAGCTGATGGGTGCGATCTCTTAACTAAAATTCTAATTCCAAAACAGATTTAAAAAGTCGAATCGTATAATTTTTGACGCTCTTTCCTCCACAAATACCATGCAAAACTGTACGAATGACGTGAGAATGAAATCTTGGAGTTGGTAAAGAGGTTACACGTTGAATTAGCTTTACAGGAATTTTGACGATGACTTTTGGTAAGATAAGTTGAAGAGAATATACTAGATCTTGTGGAATTAATTTAATTGCAATCGCTTGGTTGGTGCAATAACCAACAGGCAGGTACAAGTATTAAATATATATAGATTCTGCTTAAATTGTAAACTCTGCGATGTGACATTAGATGATAAGTCGTATGTAGTACGGCAATAAGGAAGGGTAAGTTTGTGAAATAAGGATTTAATTTCTGAATAATGATTAGCATTAAGGAAAAGATTAACTCTTACATGAAAGCATGACTAAGTACAGATCTTTAAATAAATATAGATGACGTGATTAATGCTGACTATTCCTATAAAATATTTATATCCGATATAACTACTAGTAGTACTCGGATTTTTAAACAACAGATCAAACTATAGATTGAAGGAAGTTAGAATGGTTTACGTAGATTATAAAATCAAACATTCACTAATTTTGGGAAGAATTTCTTATTTGAGGATAAAGAATCTAAGCGAGGTATCAAAATTATGAATATGCAAATTGTAAACGGATCATTTAAAGCACACGTTCTAAAGGAAAGTAAATATACAAAGTTATAGATAGAATTCTTAAAAGATGGGGAAGTCTTAGTACTTCAGACATCTTTAGTCTCACGAGTATTTAGAATATATTTCAATTTGATGTCAAGGAAAACGATAAGATCTATTTCATATGAAGGTAAAAAAAGAGATTAAATAGACTTTTTGCAAAAAGTTTCCGCGTTTGAGAAAAGTTGACAATAAATTACGTAATTATTCGTGGTATTCACGTACCTCCAAAAAGCTTCAACAATGGAACTCTATACTTATTATCAGAGAGACTTGGTTCGAGTACCGGAGACTGAATTATTTTTCCTACTCACCAATTCCATTTTGATAATATTTTTATAATTATACATGACCCGTAGACTAATATTTTGAATATTATCAAATACTAAATAGTTAATTTTTCATTCTTCAAACTTTTACGGGAAAGAGAATTTGTTCATTTTCTACGAGGAAAGTGGAGAGAAAACGATAAACTCATTAATTAGTGTTATTTAATAAAACAATTGATATAAAATATAAGAAATTAGGGAAATTTAAGAAAGCTTAAGTCTATAATAATGGTGTTTTTGCCATGCATGAATATGGCGTATAAAATTATTATAATACTCCCATCGTTAGATAAAATGTCTTGAGTCGAAATGACGACGATATGAGTTTTTACCTTCATTAACAATTTAACAGATTCCAATTTCTAAGTAAAAAACGATTGAGAGAATATCCAATTTTATATTTTCTCGCTTGTGCGGATAACTAACTAAAGTTCTACGCGAATGCGCTCTCGCTTATTGGTGGTTCGGAATATTCGATTTCGCATCTTGTGTAGTTACATTTAATAAGGATTTTTATACCTAGTGAACCCTATCTAATTACTTACTACTTCAATTTATGTAACAGATTAGTTTTAGTATCTATAGTTTTTGGTAAAAATTTTATTCCTACAATTTTTGAAATATCTATAGAGACGGATCGGCGGGATATTTGGGGATCTATTGAAATACGAGTTGAAAATTAAAACTATCCTTCGCCGTAACGTCGAAGTAGATGTTAATATATTGCGCACATGCTACTTCAGGCAATGGAAATTCTCGAAGAGCGAAAGGATTTCAACGCGCGCCTCTCACACACGGGAAAATAGCTTATAATAACAAAAGAAATGCTGCAAGCAAGAAAACTCCTTCAATGACTCGAGACAACTTAAATTTCATCACTCGATTACTTATACGCTAAATTAAGAAAATAAAAAATTCTTAAGCACTTAAAATGATTCCTTTATACTGAATTCTTCTCTCATGCGCTACCGTATGAAAATATCTTACGCTTTGAATAATGGATATGTTTTTACTTACATTTGAGGTAACATCGGTCCAGTCGTGCTGAAGGTCGAAACCAGGATGGCAGAATCTTTTACCTCTGAGATCCGAGACACTTGTTATGTTCAGAGTATTCCTGACGATGACCACCATTTGGTACTCATATTTGTCTAAAAAAATGAAAGTTAATTATGCACCTATTCGTAAAAAAATCAAGAATCATGCGTAATACAAGATAAACTATACAAAAGTTATAGTTCATAGGATTTAAGCGAAGAAAGACGTAAATTAATATTCTGTAAATATTATATCAACTGACTTTGGTAAATATTCCGATATTTAATTTCTGATGGCTTATTTAAATAAGTTCTTTTTAACTTTTTGAAAATACGGTGCATATCAAAACAGATAATGCTACTAACAATCTTTCCATAGGCGCAGTTCGTTGGTAACTAAGATCTGAGGGCTAGCAGATTTGGAAGCAACAAAAATTTCTTCAGCCTGTAGAACTGCGAAGTCTGCCTTTCCAGTGCTCATGCGACGCATGCATTCTAGCCTTAAATACAAAATGTTTGTTAGCATACAATAATTTCCACAAGAGATTATTCAACAACTTAAATAACAGACAACAAGGAATTACTAGTCGTTGCCTGTTTTGGAATTAGTTATAAAAACGAATTCCCAGTCGAACGAATCGACATATACTTGCCTATCCGATGCGTATACACATACGACAGGACTGTCTTCGGTATTCAAAAATGGACAATATTTTGGGGCAGTGCCAGAACCATTGTTTGAAGTTACCACACAAAAACGATCTGTGGATGTAAATAATTATTAGCATTAGAATTAAGAGGAAACCAAGTTGAGAAATATCCTACGAATAAGTTCCAAAGTAGAAGTCATCCCGACAATTGTTAATATTGACAATATTGAGTAGAGACTATTAACTTCAAGAAAAATCCAGCCTTAGAACCGAGAAAATACGATATATTATTCACAAAGCATGAAGAAGATACGTGGTCGTTCAGTCCGATAGATTTATAATGCTCTGATAATATTTAGCAATGAAATATGATCATTAAAATACCACCCGAAATCGAATGTGGTGTTCATGCGGAAAGAAAAGTGGAAAGCACTCAATTACCACTTGCACTCTGAAATAGGATATCGTGCTTTTCCTTGTTAACTCACGGAGAAACACGGAAAATAGGCGTCTGAGCGGATTCGCTTATCTGCGGGTGGATTCCAATTAATTAGAAAAGCAAAATAATGTTCGAGTCATTCAACTAACTAATTTTATGCTAGCATAAAAATATTTTATCACTCATCCGTGCATTTATCATTTTACAGGGCATATGGTCAAACTACGTCTGGTTATCTCAGGCTGAAACACTTCGCAATGTATTCGTCGGAATAACATTTAAGTTTTAAATTTGGATAGTGCCGTACATCTTATTCAATAATTTTCATCATAAAATGAAGAAAATAAACATTCATTTTACCTGATTGTAACACAGTTGTTTAGGAAAAACTAACTAAATTACTTGCTCGTAATTATGTTTATGGGATTATTCTTCCAAAAAAATTTATTCTCAAATAGAAAAATAATGTCTTCTTTCGAAGATAACGGTGCAAGAAAAGGTAGTTTAGAATGGATTCAATGCCGCTAATTTCCAATTAGCTTCAAAAATCAATGTCATCACCGCTTTCCATTTAATGGGGGTTGCTTTCACCGAGTTTTACTTGCCGAAAGCGACAATCTGATATAAGAAAAATTTTCATGCTTACGGGCAACATCCGGAATGCTTTTTTTCCACCTACGCAGAGATACCATTTGCCGCTTCAGATACAAAATAGGTTTCTATTCCAAATAGATTTTTCGCCGTTACTCTATCAAGTTTAATCAAGGTTTCATGTGATATGCTCATTCTACGAAAATACTTGAATTTCACAAAAGGTCAGAAGTAATATTCGACACTTACGGAACTAGCAATCCCTTCGATGAAATGATACGAAACGAAATCGTATCAAGAACGATGCTCGTCGACTTTTTAAACTGCTACTTGTATGCTCGACGAAACGGAAAGTTATCCCATGAGAAATCTCTGTTACATTGTCATTCACAACTTGTGAAGATTCTTCACAGGAAAATCAGCAATAGGCAATAATACTCAATCGGAAGATATAAGGGACATTCCGTATTCAGGCTACAACATCTTCTCATTGAATGACAGCAGATCACGATCATCCCATTTGACACCCGACCCTTAGAGGGCAAAAGCCTTGCACCAGTGATCGGCTCTCAACTAAACCGGCTTACGTTAGCAAAGAATTTTGGAAAGCGGCCTACTACGTTGCTATTGTGTGGACTCCTTTCAGATAGGAAGTTTGATCGTCGTGAAGGTTCGCACGCGATAAAAAACACGGCAAACAGAGAATTCAGGAGATAAGTTTTTGAAATAAAAATGTTCTTAAGAAATCGCACAGATTATTGATAAAAATTCTCTAAGAGTTCTAGAGCAAAGATTCTTAAGCTGTACTTATATTTTAATAAACAATCATTACAGGTATTGCATAGGTTGGTAATCGAACAAAAATCACTTACTATTCGCAGCGCATCGCGAAGCTTACTTACACTTTTTCTCCGGTTGACATCGACAGCAGTTGATAAACACGCACAATATTATGAAATCGGCGAGAGTCTTACGGTTCATCGCGCATGGATCATTTGCAACAAGAGGTTATCATAGAGCAAGTCTTTCTCGCTGCATCAGGGTGAACGATTCGTTTTCGTACGTCCTTCGCCCGTCCCAGATTTCACTAAACACAGCGAGCATGCGACACCATCCTCAACCTTCCCCTCCTGTCAGAAAACTTCCCCGTCTTCTACAATGTGAAAACTGACCAATCGCAGCTAAGCCTTCGGGGAATGAAGAGACCAGACGCTTAAGGAAAACTCGCAACCGAAGGTCGATTCATAAACCGAAGATGAACTACTCTTTCCTTTTTTCCTCATTTAAAAATATTCCGCAGCATTTCAAGCTTAAATGTCTCGTATACTTGCGCAAGTGGTCGTCTCATACTTATGGCGCGGAGAATGAAGTTATGTATTGGTGCGTATTTAACGTACGCTTAACGAAGTGCTATTTTTTTATTATATATTCTTGCAGTAGATTGATCATTAAATCACTCATGCTCGGGATTTGTTAACAAAATCTTCATAAAATATCTGCTAACGCGAGATCCTTTTCTAGCGATCGGTTTGCTTTTGGAGTGTTTTAGATGACTTGTACTGCAGCCAGAAGATTGATGTATCTCTTCCTTAATTAAAAAACGATAGAAAGATTTTCTTAGAGATATTCATGTCTGTACAAAGATTATTACATTTCAAGGCTTGAAATTTTAATTTCAAAGAAACGTACATGGTCTATAAATTATTTTTAGAAAAGTAATCTCTGGTTCATTTTCAGAACAAATGGTATGTGAATAGGATAATTTAAAAAAAGGACTATTAAACTTATTTTTTTAACTGTCCTTATTTGATTTTCTTGGAAGCCTTATTTTATTAATTAGGTACATATGTGAAAGGTTATTCATACATAATAAGTACAAAAGTTAAAGGATCTATTTACTTTGTATTACTCATATACCTGCATGATCTTATTTTTCTCTTGGGTTAACTTATTCCTGTCAATTTAAATATTTAACAAAAACATATTATTTAAAAATTTATTAGAAATTGCAATAGAATTTTCTATTAAATCATCATATACTATTTTGTAGTACATTTACTAATGTATACTTTGACAAAAATAATTCCTTCAAATATTTTAATTAATACGTCAACAAATTTTTTTCAAATAACACAAAAATGTTCCAAACTATCAGTCAATATTACCATCATATTTTAAAAGCTTTTTAAAAATTAAAATGAACATTATTTGGTAAAAAGCTATTAAAGATTGATTAAACATAGATACTAATTAACAGGATGAATGGCTGCATATTACTAGCCAGTTAATCAGCACTCACCAGTGTAAATTAATAAATTCAGCTCTCAAAAATACTGGTAATGTATAAAATGAAATACATTATATAAACAAATTTTTAAACAAAAATGGGAGTAGTATTTATAGATAATTTTTCTGTGATTGATAAGAATATATCATTTGGAGTGCATTAGGTATTACATAATTTCTCTTTAAGTGTGATTATTTCTAAATATTTTAAAACTGAGATTTAGTTAGTAGATATATGAATATTAATATTGTTACATGCATGGCATTTCTTCATACACATCAAGTCTATATGAAACAGTATAATTTGTTAAAATTTTTAGATTAAATTAATAGATATAATATATTTAATCAGTAGATTAATATTAAACCTTTTCAACTAAATTTTGCTACAAAAATGTCAGAAGCAAAAAATCTATGAGTAAATGGAATAGAATAAAAATATTATTGTTTACCATAAAAATTTAAAAAAAGAAAATTATTAGGTAGCAAATTGATGGTGTTACATTCAAAGAAACTTTACAATATAATATCATACAAACCAGGTTAGAGCATTCATACTTCCTTTCTTACAACCTTTTTGAAATGCAAACAGAACTAAAAGAATATATTATTGGAAATAATACATTTTTATAATTATACGTTTTCAATTGAAATATTTGTGTAAGGTACCTTCATGTATTAGTATTTCAAGACTAGAGGAAAAAAAGATGATTATGAAAAACATACAATCAATCATTTTTCATAAATTATATATATGATACAAAAATATTACCATAGTAATTTCATTAAGTAGCTCTATTTTTTGTTTCCTTAAGTTATCTAAAATAATATTCAAATATAGAACCAAAACATAGGAGCAGATACTAGATCAGTTTCAATTAATCCTATCACTTAGATTGCAACATAACCAAACATTTTTTTAGTAATAGTTAAATTTCACATACACCAAAACATTAATAAATTTCCTATCATAATCAAAATGTAATGAAAGCTGAGGCTATTATTATAAAACTATTCATTTTTTTAAAGACATATTATAGATTGATACAAACTTTTCTGAATAAATACTATTTAACAAAAATAAACCATTCAATGATATTAAACTCATATATGGTAATATTTTACATGTATTAATGAGATAAGATGTACTCAAACAAGAGAATATGTATTTTTAAAATCTTTCCATGTAAATTTTGTCCAAAGTCACGAGGAGAATTTTATTCATAGCATCTGGCTAAATATTCCAGTATAATATAATACTTTAAAAACAAAAATATTAAAATGACATTCCTTGTACTTGGAATGACAATTAATTTTACTTTGAAATACTAAATTCAAATAATGCACTGTATTTGAAAATCCATCAATTTTAATATTTAATGCATATGCTGAATCAATCATAAACTTATGCAATGATAAAGTTCTAAAAAAATAATCAATCAATTAAGTATTAAATTTAATAAATCAGTCCTTGAGTTTAATTATTATCATTTAAAGCAACTCCAAATAATAATTATCTATTTTCTAGATAATTAATTTCTATGCTTAAACTTTTGAATATTTTTAAAAGTTCAAAGACTTCACCATATACAAGCAATTGAAGATGTAATAAATTAATTGAAACACTAATTCTACAACTGATTAGTATGCACTAGTATTATACAACTTTAATTCCTTAAAGAGTCTTTGGTGATTATTGCAAGGAAAAATTGTTAATTCAATTTTTAATTTATAGTAATGTTAAGATTTACACATGAATTCTATGAAGATAAGAGCGTTCATGTATGTTTATAACTTAACTTATAACAGAGAACAAAGATAATGAAGTTAAATTGTGCAATTTCCTTATTTCATTGTAATGGCCTTCTATCACGCTTTCTCATATTCGGCTTATTTAATAACAGTATTATTTTCTGACAGCATAGTCTGCTGTCCAGGATGTATTGATAACAGACTTTGTCCAATCTTCACTGGAACTCGATCCTCTGTATCTGCAAACAAATATTGAACATAAATTGATCACTTTTGTTCTAAATATCAAATACACCTAGGTAATACCTTATAATTCATTAAACTAAAACAAAATTTTCAATAGCAATAATCGAAAAAACAATCATCAACAATTACTATGATCTTTGGGAACAATCTTCAATTATGTAATTTATATACAATTAACTATACTTATATCTTGTTAAATTTTAAAATAAGGTTTATTGCAATTTCTTCATTTACAGTGATTAAATTGTAACTTACCAACAGAAATATCATGTCTAATAGAGCAAACAGACAAAACATCAGACAGGTCACTCATATGTGTTTCAAGCTTTCTTAATAATGATGCGATTAGTAAACACCTCTGAAGAACTCTTTCCTGATTTTTATGCTTCACTTCTGGATTAACTTCGGATTTCTTCTGATGAAAAGTGATTTTGTATACAGCTTTACATTCAGAAATACCTGATTAAAAATGATTTTTATATGTAAGATAGATCTCTAGAAAGCTTAAAATATAGACAATAAGTTGCATAAAAGGTGATGTTGAATAAAATGAATAAATCTCAGAACAAATACAATTAATATTACTTGGAATGCCTTAATAAGCAAAATAAATGCATCATATCTTTCACAAAACTATTATCACAAAACAAAGATATATGTAAAAATCTTTTCATAAGAATGTAATCGACTAAGAATGAATGTATAAGCATCCACTTTCTATATAAAATGATTTAATGCCATTACATGTTTAAAACCAACTTACTGAATTCTAAGTCACTGATTAGAGTAGCTGGATGAAATTCTTTCATGAAATCAGAAGCCTCCTGTCTGCAAACACTAAGCATTCTATCAGCCCGAGATATGATTTTCCATACAATTTCATCAGCAACAGATTGTTCCTTCTCATCAAACAAATATTTCTTTAGATTTATAATTAATTTATGGATTTCTTCATATGTAACCTATAGAATTAGACAAAAAGATGATGTCTTTTAATAAAAAGTATGAAGTACAAAGATACATAAAATAATTCTCAGTTTGAAAGATTATCATTTCTTATTTCAAAAAACAGACTGATAAAAAACTTTGAGTCAACAGCTGTTTCAAAGAGATTGATAATTACAGTAATTGGGCCCAAATCAAAGTAAGTCGTGAGGAGTAACTATAAAAAGGGATGAGTTCAAGAAGACATTTTAGAAACTTAATTTTCTTTATAAATTCAATAATCTTCGATTTATTCAAACATAGACTACACAAACATCTAGTTTTTTTGGACAATTACAGACATGTTTAGACTGCAAACAACCTTTCTTTCAATGAATCTTTCTAATCTTTCATTCTACATTTTTCTAGATTTAATCTTTGATGTAAAAAATAGAACAATTTCATATAATAATGGACATTAATATAGCAATTTTCCAAAGGATATATTTACCCTACAAAAAGCAACAGGATCCACTATGCCATCAATAAGTATCTGCAGTTTAGCAACCTCTTGTCTCCAATGAGCAGCAAGAAATAATAAGTGAGAAGCCTTTGATTTGCAAGAAGAGTCAAGATATAAAGAAACTGCTGCAGGAACTAATTCAGGCTCAAGAGATTCCAAACTAGCTAAACAGCTCCGTATCTCTGGAATTCCTACATAAAAGTAATGAGGTATAAAGGGTGTCTTAATACTTCAGCTAATCAGCATCATTTTTTGAGAAAAATTGTGCTATTGTATGTTAACTGTTCTAAGGTTGTTTCAACATCAAGTGCACAACTTGGTGAAGGTTTAAAGGCAGCAAATGAATAATAAATGATTCAAAGAGAATATTCATTGCATTAAGATATTTGTTATAAATTTACTATTTCATTAATACATGCTGAACTAAAAATAAGGTAAATAGATATAAACTTGAATAAGAGGATATAACTTACTATTCTTATCATTGGAGCAAGCTATTGCAAAAACTCCAATCTGCACTATTCTATCCATATGTAGATCAAAATTAGCAATAAGATCTTCAAGATCCTCAGAACATCTCGTTTCCCTTTCCTTTGACTCTGATATGCTTGCAACAATTAGTTGTCTTAGGATAGTGCATGGATTTCCAAGGACCTTTTAAAGAAAAAAACAACTTTGATAAATAAATGACTATAAGTGAGATATTAAAGAGCAACAATTTTTAGATGTTTGAATGATGATAATACTTAATACTGACTTTAAGTCAACATGTGCATACCTCAACTACTAAGCGCAGTAGTGCAGTGTTAACTTTCTGCTCCAAACAAAATAATGCATTTGAAAGACTACTAGCATGCAGATTTTTCTCAATTGAGTTGACTGAATCAGATGTACAATCCTGTTTCAATGACTGTAGTTCCTTAAGCACCTAATGAAAGGAAACATTTGAAAAATATACATTCTTGCAATAGTAAATTTAACCCTTAAAATACTCAATTAATGGTATATGGATACATATAACTACACTAGTAAGTTTTCAAAAGGTAAAAAATAAAGAATATGATAGCAAAATGCACTCAATAATTCAAATATGATCAAATAAAAAATGACTCAATACCCTTTGTCCACACGAAACTATTCCTTGGGCATCCTTTGGTGAAACAGCGATATAGGACACTGACATAGCATGACATAAGATTTTTTCTACTTTTGGACTTAGCAATTGACACAACTCAGGACAGACATTGGAGGGTGACTCCTAAAAATAAATAAAACATGCTAGTGAGTATATTATATTATATATAATATTCTCAAAGGAAAATAATAACAAAAGAGCATAATGTAATCACCATTACTTTGTAATTATATTTTCTTAATACAAGAGAGAATAAATTATAATATTAAAGGAATATCAAATCACAGTGTGAATAAATGCATATTTTTAGTAATACATTATTTCAGGCAAATATCTGAAAAACAAATATGACAAAATACACCAATAAAACAATTAAACAAATATTAATACTTCAAAAGAGAAAATGATATATGTATGCATACTTTAAAATAGAAAAAATAACATAATGATGTACTAAACAGAATGATTCAGAACTTCAGAATGATTATAGTATAAAATAATTATTTAATTTTCATCAATAACTTTACCTGTTCTGAGCCTGAATTTTCATTGTTTGAGTTGCCCTTCTCTTTTGAGACTTCCTTACCCAATGGAAAGGACAAGAGGTTCAAGGCATCATCTACCAATATTAAAAACTCTCCGCAAACTGTCTCAACTAGCTCTCTATGTTGTAGTTGACTCTTCATTCCAGGTTCACTTTTAACCTCTAAGACATTTCTTATTTCAGTCATGCAATGACCAACTCTTTGAAGTATATAGCGTTCCGATTCTTTGCAATCCTGAGAATATATATTATAATTTAGGAATTATAACTTTATTAAAGTATGATATCTTCAATTATCCTAATCATTGCTTAAGGGAGAAATTATTGTAAAAAATCGGCTAGCAAGCAAAAATTTATATACATTAAATAAGGATAAAAATAAAAATTAAGCATTGAAAACAATATAGTCTTACCTTTACTTCAGTATCATGATTAGTTCTTTTAGATTTTAAAGTTTGCATCAATAAGGGCAAACATTTTTTTATTTGATGAACACACAATTTTACAAGGATCCTTTGTTTCTCGTCCTTCAAATCAGGCAATTTCCTTTTAATCAATGATATACATCTAGAGAAGTTTATGAGAAAATCCTAAAAAAGAGATTTTTTTAAATAGTAGATTTAAAATAAACTATAGATGAGTACATAAAAACAACACTATACCTTGAATCCATGAATAAGTTCTTGGTTTAGTGTTTCCTCTTCCAAGCACTCAAGACAAAGAAGGCATTTGTCAAATAATCCATTAGAGTTTGTGATATGCAAATGGTCAGAAATTGTTAAAACATCACAAAGAGCATGTAATAATGCCACAACATTCTTCTTAACTTCGCTTCCATACTTTTCACCGGAGAATGATTCCTGACAATAATAAGGTTTGCTTTGAAAATCCTTTTCTTCATTTCCATTTCACTACTTTTCATAAATTTACCTGCTGTTGATTTTTCAGTAACATTATACTGTTGAGCGCAGTATTCAATTTTTCCAACGCCTCTTCCGTAAAACTTTTAGAAGAATCAGAATGAAGAATCGGATCTGAATGAAGCAATTTAGTACACATATCACCGATTGGGATATCTGACAGTTTTTCAATGGTACTACGATCTTCCGCTTCAAAACTAACTTTATCCAAACAGGCAAGCTTTTTTGGTGTAAAAAAAACAGTAAAATTTTAGAAAGATTAAATTCAATACCCATCAGTTACAAAATTGAATATTATTAACCTCAGATTAAATTACAAATACACATAACCTCAAGCAAAATAAAAGCGAATACATCACGGTTTCAAAATAGTTTTGTCTCGAGAATACATGATGACGTGAAACCGAAGAAATACCTCCCCGATCCTTACAATAATACTGCTTATATATAAATTCATAAGGATGTCTATAATCAATGTAATAAAATTACGGGAGAAGATTAACCTCTCACCAGATATCAGTGTGCGCCAGTGACTTTATATTTAATATAGTTTGAGCATTAATTCAATTCGAAAGTTTCGTTCTAAGTCGTTCTATAATTCTTAAAATATTTTTAAACCTAAATTTATGATTACATGGACTATTTGTAAGAAACGGTAAGTATTTTAAATCTTACCTGTTGAGCCAAGGGTTTAGCAATTTCAACGATCTTTTTTGTCTTTTCTTGAATTTCTTTAGAATCCATGCTCTTTCCGTAAATGATACGTATGTGAAGACAAATATAGAATTCTGTTAAACAAGTATTATAATACACTCAATTCATCTGCATTACAAGTCAGAGTATTACCAGCTATTTTGCGCGCCTTTTTTTTCAATTAGTGCTGCCTCCTAGAAATAATTATAAAAACCTTTAACTTCGTATTCGAATTACGTCTTTTAACATCATTATCGTTGGTTTTATTTCTTTCTACTGGTCTATAATTCGGAGTGAAAATGAGCTCTCGATTGTTGCTTACATTCAACTTTAACCTTAGGATTCTGATAACTCTCTTCTTTTTTCTTGATTTCGTCTTTAAACTGATACTTTTCCGACTCCTTTCTCTCCCACCTTCTACCTATCCTTCCATTATTCTGTCGATAGTTCTTTCTCATTTTATGATATACCCTATCCAGATCCCTATATTCTCCTATTCTTTGCAACACGTCTTCAGGTCTAATTTTCCGTACCCATTTCACCTACATTCTCCGCTGTCCATATCCTACAGTTTTCTATATATTACATATACGTTTTCCGTAACTTCCATATCCCCGCTCCACAAAAGACTCCTTCTCCAGAGAAAACAGTATAATAATTTCCTCCGATAGTTTTTAATTGATAATCAGTAGTAAATAAGAACAGTACTACCATGCCCATGAACTATGTATGGACTTGAGGGATACATTTTCAATAAATTGGTTTTTCTGTATCGCTGTATTCGTATATCATTGTAAGAGATTGACTATATGAAGTTTGCGGGACTTTATTTATTAGATTACGTTCGCACTATTTCAGTCTCTAATGATTAGAAGTAAGCATTAAATTAGCATTTTCAAAGATAATGCAAATGAAACCTTTTTACAACTCAGATGCAATTGTAGATGTTTTTCCACGCTATTGTTTCGAGTGGATTATTTCAACTAAACATCCCGATATTGAGATATATGAAGGAGTGTGTTTTACGCTCTTCAGTAAAACTTTACATTTAGAGTTGATGTGGGTGGAGAGTAAAAGGAAAGGAGTAAATAATTCCGATTTTCGGCTGTCGGTCCTCAGGTGAGTTGGTGGTGATAACGGGTGGCAGGGTGCATCTTTCACATTAAAATATATTTTATTACGGCACACCCAATGATTAAATAACACAATCATATAAATGTGTATTTTTATGTACTATTGCTTATTATGAGCGACAACAAAAAATATAAAAATGAGCATTAAAGGTAAAAGTAAATAGAGGTAGGCTAAGGTTTATTGTTACTAAAATTTGGCTTTCGTACCTACTTTTTCTCCTTCTTGTGATTGGGGATTATTTCAAGATTATGATAAAATATTTGTATATATAACTTTGATCACTTGAAAATTATGGCGCACTTTTCATACTAGGGCTCGGAACTATAGAGCATCTTTGCATTTCATCTTCTGCCAGCTCTAACTAACAAGGAAACCTTTAGGACTGCGGCAAGGGGTTTTAAAAATCGAAGAAAAAAAACGAAAGGCATTAATCTGATTCGAACCACCTATGTTAATATTAGAAATCTAGCACGCTAGCATCACGCCACTATTTACTTGTTAGTAAGGGGTTTATATTGGAACCATCTAGCATTGACGATTTTTAAACATTTATTTCAAGGGAATGAGGGAGCGTTGGCCCCTAGTATTTTCAGGTTATTATAAATAATGTCTAAGCTACAAATCCATACCGGTTTTATCCAAAACCCCGTGCCGCAGTCCTAAAGGTCCCCTTGTAAGTGCACGAAAAATAATAATGATCGAACATAGGTTCATAATTCCAAATCGCGTTGGAGTAAGCTGAAAAACTGCAAGAAAGGATTCATATAGGACAGAAATTCACAGAAAGTAAATTAGTTGTTACCTTGAAACTTATTGTATGTGAACGAACACCGTGGCATAATGGTTTTAACTCGACCTCTTCTGTCATAAATTGGTAATTGCTTTTTCATAAATTTACACGTACACTAATTAAAATATATTACTATATGAGTGAGACAAAGGGAAGGGAATTTTTCTAGGATGAATTAATTCATGCTAATTGGATATAAAGCGGGCTATAAAATGTATGGGGCTTGTAAAATTTAACGTATTGCTGAAGCCGTTATTAGCCAACAAGTATCGTATCTTAAGACATCTTTCGCATCGACTCGTTTGAGAATCACTTATAGATTTTATGGACTTTTTATAGATTGTAATCTTTCATAATACAAGCATTCAGTAAGACAAGAAACATTTTTCAATTCCTCATGACAGCGAAGTATTCCTGCAGTTTCGCATCTATGAATAAAATATCAATAACGATATCTTATCTTTGAAGACGGAAAAAGGAATTGACTGACCGATCCAAAGTAATTGGAAACTAGAAAGTTTACTATGAAAATTCATGTCACTTCAATTCATTCAGAAATTTATGCAAATTTTCTCTTTAATGGTTGATGTGGTTTCTCTCTGCTTTATGAAAAGAATTAATTTTATTTATAACATGTTCCTGATGAAATATTGGAAGGATTTTATATGAACGTAAATAAAAGATTAATTATAAGAGATATGCACAGAAAGGGAATTAAGTACAAATAGAGCTGAAAGAGGTACGCATTTGATACTGTGTCGAGAATCGTACCACCCGTATCAGCGCATGCGCCACTTCAAATTTGCGAACAGAATTCGTACGTTCATGCCTAGATGCGACCAGTTGCTTGGAATTGCAGCAGGAGGCAATATACTCCGGGGTTGAGGTGGTCAGGGCCGAGGTGATAATCTCGTCATGGATTGGATTAAGAAAATCGTGATATTTCTTTTAATGGGTGAGTGACAGATAATTCTTCATCAACTTTTTATTTTTAGTGACAGATTATACTACTTGATAATCAAAAGATTATGCTTATTTAGGATCAAAGGAGCGAGTATGAAACAGAATGCTTTAACTTCCTAGGAATAGAAATGTCATTAAAAATTTGATAATGCTTTCCACGGAATCTTATAATGTAATAAAGATAATACTATAGTTTTAAATAATTTTTGAAATAATATGGAGTGAATTTGAAACATGACCTCCCCATTTAACAGCGAAAGGAACTACCGTGGCAAATTTAATCTGGGTTGTTTACAGTAAGGTTTCCGTTTTAATGATTTATCTAACTTCTTCGAATTTAGTATTGAAAAGAGCTCATTATAAATTGTTCAAAAAAATGATAAACCTTTTTATAATGAAAATACTAACGTGCTATTCTTTAACATAAGCTTACGTCGAATGGGATGCGCTGGTGAAATTTAATAGTTGAGAGAGTTAGAAGAAGAGTGGAGTCAAGTAACCGCACGCACAGCACCTTTTGACAAGCAAGTAAGAGGGTTACGCTGCAAGGGAACGTGTGGATGTAAATGCGAATATTCGTTTGAAATTCGAATTGAAAAAGTAGTGCGGAATTCAATGCATTTCAACCTTTGGTTCATCATAAACTATACGAGAAATAGAACCTACGAGAAAACTTGATTATCGAGTTGTAATATTGTTTAATCATTTGATTTCTATTTTATTTCAGAAACGCTCGTAATTTTATTTCGAGCGTGAACAGATATCATCATATGAAAGCAAATATGAACCTTGATTATTTTTCACGATTCTCTTTGTTCTAACGAAACGAAAAATTTGATCATGAAAAACTTTAATATTACGGTCTCTCTACAGAAGTGGCTATTAGACCTTAACTGATTTGATAAACTCAAGAATTTTTCAGCTATCCATCCATGCCATGCTTCAGCCACCAATCTCATATGGCGGAACGAGTGTATTTCAAATCAGCACTATCAGGAGTGAACTATTTTATGTAGATGTAAAGATTAAAAAGGCCATTGTCTATATTTGTTGGGTTCAAGAAGAGATTGATTTAAAAGACCTTTGTATAACTCCTCAGAGGAACTTGCGGTACACCACTGCTCCATGATAATTATGTAATCAATATTAACGATAACGAATATTATATTTAGAGTATTGTGTAAATTTATGGTGTAGCGACCATTTGCAAATTAGCCCGTAGAATATATTATCGTTCTCTGCTGCGTTACATCGCTTAAAATGAAATTATTCAACTCGGAATGTTTCGAACTGTTTTTGTTATATTTTTAAATAAATAAGATAACTAAATATAATGAAAATAAAGATTAAATAAAACATTTTGTAGGTTTTTTTCTATATAGATATGAATTAATAGGAAATATCCTATTTAAATTTGCCGTTCCGAATATTCGATAAGAATTTAAATTACGCGGAATCTGAGGGTAAACAAATCCTAAACTGAACTTGAGATATAATAAAATATTACCATAAAATAACCCAGGCATACGCAACCTTTCCGCTATTGATGGCCGCACTACTGACTTTTTACTTTAAGAACGACTGCCAGTAAGTCCAAGTAAACTTAATAATGTATTATGATTTATGTAAAAATACCAATTTCACATAAAAACGGATTATGGTATATATTTAACTGACATATGTAATTTACTGATCTACATACGTAAAAAATGTCTACGTAGCGTAATATGGTATAAAAAACGTTTTACGGCAAGTGTCCACACGACGGCCGCCAAATTCCTTGCCCACGGCCGCATGTGGCCATACGGCCACAGCTACGGCCACCCATGAAGTAACACATACACTATTTCTGTTAGATAATAAGTACATATTTCCCACCACAACTTTTTTGTGCCTATGTCGCGCAATCTTTCTTTCAGATAAATAGAGAAAAAAATACAGACATGATAAAGATACATCATAATGCATCAGAATAGTATTTACGAGTATTCCATCAAAAATATAATAAGCACTAAAGCTATGAAAAAATTGGGCAAAATACAAATAATAGGCAACCTTAAAAAGTCATTTTTTAAGATATGTCATATTTATCTGAGCGTATTAGTAATCTTCCTGAAATTATTCAGATTCATAGTCAGGTTGTCCATATACGCTGGTCTTTATCATTATTTTCATGCAGTACTAATAGCTTAGCTTCATAGTACATTGAAATTATTTTGACTAAATTCGATAAACAAAAATCTCGAACATATGATGAAAATGAAACTTGTTCAATTTTATAATTTCATTTCCTTTCAGCCTATTCTTCCTATTCTGAGGAAAACGATACCACTCTCACAACTCCAAAATTTGCTGGTACAGAAAATCTTGTGTGTCTACTGAGGAAACAGCCATATGAATCCTGTAAAGTGAACATTATTGGTGAGTGACTCACTTGGTAGTTAGCTAGTTTCTTTTGCATAGTAATTAAAGATGGTTTCTAACTATAAAAATTTATGTAATTATCTTAATGTTCTTATTTCCGTTTCATCTCAAGGATACAGTGGTAAATATTAAAACAGGTATAATATAGGTGAAGTTTCTAAAGTTGTAAATTTTTTAACTGATCATTGCATTAAGTCAGTGAGGATTGATTTTGGTTTGTATTTTTTTGCCTCATGTTAATTGTTGATCACACCTTAAGTAAAATGTACATTTAGCAATCTTGCTGGTTAAAAGCAAAAAATTGGATATAATTTAAGTAAGAGATTACCTTTTAATTAGATTTAAAATATTTGAGATATTAAATGGTACTCTCCCTTTTATTTTAATTTCCCATTATTGGAAGGTGGAGAATGTATGACAGTTTGTAATCAAATCTTAGTTTAAGACAATAATAATTGATCCAGGTAATTTTACTTTCATAGTTGGATGTATTATTTTACTAACAAAAATTTTATATACATAAAATTTTGTATTTTTTTGTAAAATATAACTAATCAAAAATTTTCGCTCATTAGATGAGGGGAAAATTCCCCTTAGACTGAGGCAGTTATACCAAAGAATGAGTGAGAAACTGAAAGAATATATAAATAAAGGTAGTTTGGCTAATATACCTCCTGAAATTTTCTCTGAATTGAGTCCAGTGATATTTTATTTATTGCCTGTAAGTATGAATTAAAAAACATTCTTTTAATTTACAAAAATTCTAAATACAAGGAATTGCAAATGGGGATTGTTAACAAGCCTTTGGCTAATTTCAGAGTGGAGATAATCGTTTTGATGTGGGAGGTGAGGCTACAGCCAGGATTATAAGATCATTAGGAGGTGATGCAGCAGCAATAATTGCTGCAGCTAAACTTCTCCAGAATTCAGAGCAGAGAGAGACATTTATTTCTCAGGTTTGATTGTCCAAATTTATATGCATACTCAGTGTATCCTCGAAAGTTTTTCACTTGATTTTTCAGGTTTTCAGTAAGCACAGTAAATTATTTTAACCCAAGTACCTAATTAGTCTAACAAATATCAAAGTATATTATTTATTCATGATCTAAATTCAGATTATTATGTGAGATTACTTGATATGAAAATGCTTTTTAAATGTTTAAATTTTTTACTGGTGTAAGTAGCAGGGTTATGCAAATTCCAGTTATCTTAGAATTAATTGGCAATAGAAATTCTTTTAAAAGTCAAATAAAATAAAACTGATAACATCAATGAGTAAAGTTATAAGCAATAGTAGATTTCCTACTGTTTTACAGATTTATTTTATTTGGTTTGTAAAACCATTTTCAATATTACTTTTCATAATGGAATATTTTATTTTTAACTACAAATAAAACAATGAGCTGTAACTATAGCTAACTTATGAGCTATTTAGAGGTATGCTATGACACAAACTAAATGCTAATTTTTATCTCATTGATTTTACAGTTGGCAGAAGTAAATCTGCCAGAGAAATCACAAAAAGTTTTAGGTGAATTCCTAGCTGAATGGTTTGTGGAAGGGGACAATGATTGGAAATTTGATAGATTTTCTAAAGCTCTAAAAGCAGGAAATCCATTGGTTGGTTCTCTACCTCCACCATTTTTAACATCTTTAGCTCCTCTTACCATTGAGAGATTGTAAGTCCAGTGTTATTTAGTCTTCTAAATGTTGTGTATAGGAGGCTGTAGATACAATCTTTTATGAAATTTCATCCATTTTAATTTTGTGAAATATATATAAATTTTACAACATGTATTGAAAATGTTGTCTATAGTTCATATTTAACCTTAAATTATTTTAAAAAGTTCATTGGATTGAAGGTTTAGTTTATTATTATTTTATTTTAGTATATTTCTGCTGTCAAGATGGGATTCAAGAGGAATTTCAAGAGAAGAACAATGGTTCAGTAAAGGAAAGGTTGTTGCCAGAACCTGGTCAATGATGGTTATGAAAGCTAGATATCCTCATCCATTGTCAGAATGGACAACTACTAGCTATAAGAGGTAAATAGCAATATTTTTAGACAATTAAATTTTGATAAAATTTTTGATACTTTCCTCTTGTCAAATCACCTCAATAAATCTATTAATATCACAGTATTTTTAAGAATATATGTGAGAAAATAGAAGTAGATATATATGAAAATATACTCATTGAATCTAAAATAATCACTTGTTATTTTTGTATTTCTTATGATACCATAATTAGTAAACCATACTGTTAAAATGAATGGCATCCTAATTTTCTATTCTTATTGATTATTTATCATATCCCTTAATGTTAAACAGAGGCCAACCTCGGTGGCTGAGTGCGTAGCGCATTGAGTGCTAGTACTCAGTCTCAAGGTCCCAGGTCAAAGTCTTGGCAGATTAGAAAACTTTCCAATCTGGGATTGGATGTATGTGTTCATCCATAGGGGTTAAAATGTAAGAGTGGTCTACATAGACTAAATTTTGCCCTGATTTAATAAAGGCAATTTATTATGATTAAATTTCTCCCTTTTTAAAAAATGTTGCTCAAATACATTCATTTCAGATATCCATTTTTGTTGATTGGTTTCACACCAGAGGAGCTTTTAAGAATGGCTGTACCTCACAATGATGTTAGAGCAGATGTTTTAAAGCTCAGATATGATAAACTTCAGGTTTGAATGATTGCTATATTTTTTGTTGATAAATTTATCCTGACAATTTATTTACAATATTAATAATCATATCTAGTTTTAAATAATTGGATTCAATTTTCGTATGACTAAAATGAAAATTTCATCAAATTGGAGTTTAGGCATAATTTTATTTAATTTGATTGTATATTATTTTAATTATCATGCTTAGTTTTTGGTTCACCATCCTATATTAGGCTTTGTAATTTAGAGCTAGGCATTTACCTACCAGAGCCTAACTAGTAGCATATAATTTCTTTAAAAATTAGACTTATTTTTAGGTCTTTTGATAGTTTCTTCAAACTTCAGATCTACCTTAAATTGTTAAAATAAGATTGTGTTAATTGAAAGGTTCTTTATATTTTATATAATATGCACCCTATAAAAATATGAAAAACTTTTCTCTGACATTAAGAGTGATTGTTTTCATGCCTCTGTTAACACAGGCAAGAGCTGTTTTTGAAGTCATTTTGAAGAAGAAAGATGAAACAAAATCTACAGGTATGAAAAATGGCATACCATTATTTACAGTTCCTATTCTTACAATGCTCTCTCCTGTTCAATTATCTCTGCATTTCGACCACTCAATTGCTGACTTTGGAGTTCTTAAACATCCATCAGCCAAATCATTTGTTCAGCCTTCTTTAGCCACTGCAAAACAGGTAAGAAGTTTTTCGAAATAAGAAAAATCCATTTTACTTTTTGAGTTGAAAATTGCTATGAAACTGTTTCAAATTTTATAGCTGTATAATATTGTTAAAATATAATATGAAGCATAATAGTATTTTTTATGATTTGTGTTGTTGAAAAAGAATGCAATGAAACCATACAAGCTAATCTTGAAATGAATTATTCTTTAGTCAATTAAATTTTTTAAAAATTCTATTTAGATAAGCACCAATAAAATGAGGCTGCTATAAATTCATAAATACGATTTTTCACTGAATAGTAATTTTAATTGATCAAAAAAATTAATGTTGAATATGTCATGAAATACATGAAATGTGTACTTTAAAGAAACTCATACTATAAAACCTGGCAGAGCAATTAGAATGAGCAGTTCGAAATCCCCTGCAAACATAAAGATATACTTATCTGTGTGATCATTAACATATCTTACAACCTTAAAGTGAATCTTAGAGCTAATAATTACATATCAATAATATTATACTTTGCTAGATTTAAATCATGTGAATTTTGTTCATAAATTGTTGTGATTGTTTCAGCTGGCCCATTGTCTCATTGCACAGAGCATATATAAAAGTTTAAAAGATAAAAGTGACCAAATCATTATTGAAAGAAGTAAAAGGCAAATTGACATCAATGCATCTAAGGATTCTTCTGTCTCAAATTTATCATCACCTCAAGAAGTGCTACAAAGTGATAAAGGGATCCTTAATTTGAATGAAAGTAAAGAATCAACAACAAATCAAGAATCAATGCTAAATGGAAGCAATTCAGGAGAAATTGATGTGAATAAGGGAATGGAATCTGTCTCATTGAATGTTTCAAATCAAGAAGTGATAAAAAGTGAAAATGACCAAATAAAACCCATTGATAACGAAAGCATTCCATCTATTAGTTTAAATGCTTCATCAACACAAGAAACAACATTAAATGGTGACATTCAAGGAATATCTAGATTGAATAGTAGTTTGGAGTCCTCTCCAAATATTTCATCCCATCAGCAATCCATAAATACTGGAGGTGATAAGCAACTACTTGCTGATGAGAATGTAAAAGTAGAATCCTCTGCTTCTCCTGAGTCATTGCAAAATAAAAGCAGTATACAAACTAATACAAGTTCAAGTATATCATCTTCAAATAATGCATCTAATCAAGAAGTAGCAATGTATGCTAATTTTTCAATTAATAATTTTTTGAATGTAGGGAATTTTGCTTACTCTTTGAGTTTGTCATATTTAATGAATCCTGATCTTTCTAAATTGTCATCATGGCAAATAAGGCTTTTGGATTCAAAGCATATCAGCCCTCGTCAGGTATGAAAATATTTTAGTTTAAAATAAAGTAACTTGCATATGAGAATTTTAAATTAAAATGTTTAAAATTCATTTACTTACATTATATAAGATATTGTAATTCTTAAATATTTTATGCATGATAATATTATTGTAAGAGGAGAATTTACAAAGATTATCAAATATTGAATTGTAACCATCTATAACTCTATTTAGGGACGTCTGCTTACTAAGTATTTGAGACTTCATTTGGAGGCTGATCCAGAAAGTGAGTTGGAGAATAAGAATAATTCTCTGCTTATAACTGCAGATGAGTTTTTGGGGTTTGGCCCTGGACTCTTGAGAAGTATCTTATCAACATCTATAATTAAAAATTTTGACATGAAAAGGATACCACAAAAGGTCATAGAGCATTTATTAACCACTAACATTCCTTGGAATTTTGGAAATGGGAATCAAGACTCAGAGTCTTTGAGAACATTATCTATCCTGCAGAAGATAAGGGAAGATATTGGTAAGGGAAAATATTGATATGATCATTTTTTGAAAAATGTCTGATTGTAAAGGTTTTTTTCAATGCACTTCAAAGTCTATCAGGCTTAAAATAGTGGTTTAATTTAACATTTTAAGTTATATGAATGATGAAATGTGTATTTATAATAATATTAAATGTTATATGAATGATGAAATGTGTATTTTTTAATTTCACAGATCAAGATTGGATTTTTGAATCAATATTATCTAATGGACAATCAGCTCAAATATTGAGATATTTGACTCCAGAAGAATTAATACCCATATCTCAGCAGTTATTGAAAGCTACATCCTTCATTACCCTGCTTCAATTTCACCCGAAAACGGTGATTATTATTGATTTGTTCTAGTAAGCCAAAATCAAATTTTCAGATTCAAAAAATTAAAATGGAATATTTCTCTTGAATATAGCTATCCATTCTACTGGATATTGCACTTCCAGAATTGCTTACAAGAGGACCAGGAGGAGGAAAATGGGCCTCTGAGAGCTTATCAGCTGGAGCACTTCCACTCTTAAGAGGTCTGCGCTGTCATCATTTAAGACTGCTCGATTACCATGATGTTGTGGTAGTTATGGGTCAATTCAATAAGCAACGTCAAGCAAGATCCAAGGCAAAAGTATGAACAATATTTGAGATTGATATTTTTGAAGATTCTCCTTCCAATTGTGTTCATATTCTAAGAAATAAAGTTTTAGTTGTTTATACTATGCTTGAACCAAACACTGTTGCATTAACATTAGGAAATAATTTGAATAATTGATATGGCCAGTGTAGCATCATCATAAGTATATTTCACCCTCATGACGTTGAGTGAATAGATTTATTGAATTCCTGTTAAAAGAAACTAAGAATTTTCTGTATTCAAACATTTTAGTATCAACAAGTTTCCAAGGATATGCAGTATTGTGCATTACATGCTCTTGCATCTCACTTACAAGCTAAGGCAAGTTTATGGTATGAAAAAGGAGAGAAAGATCTTAATCTGCAAGAAATTCTAAGTACTTTTGAAGATTCTGATGTGGAATCTATTGGAGGTAAGCACCTTTTATGTAAATCAAAAGGTAACCTAATCTTATTAATATCATGTATGATCTATGGCTAAAGTTTTTGGGGATGGTTTATTTCATGAAAAATTATAATAAAAAGGTTAAATATTATTTTATATCTATTTATCATGATCATTTTCGTTTCAAAGGTTTCATAATTGCTGGACTTCCCTTGAAAATCTTGGAGTTACTTGGAGCTGATTCAATTCGCTCCATTGGACAGCTTTCCTCTCAGGATTTACTTTTAGCACTTTATTATAATGAAGAGCCAACTAATTTAGCCAGTCTTCTTCTGAAACAACTGGTATACTTGATTTTAAAATTAGAATTCTAGATCGAATATCTCTATTTTTTTAATAGGTTATGTATATAAAATGCTTTGTTTGATAAACATTTTGTTATTGAATATCCAAGATGTTTTGTTATTTTTATTGACACATATTTTTATACACTTCTATTGTAGGGATTAAAATCCAGTAATGATACAGAGGTCATCTCAAAAAGTGAAATGGAGCTTGTCAAAGTATCTGGTAGATTGAGTGAGAGATGGAATGAATGGCACGGGCAGGAACCTTCTCTGCTTCCTGTTCTATTTGGATCCCTCTTCATGTACTTACCTCCTGACAAAGTTACACCATCAGCATTGAAATGGGCACTAGAAACTGCTAATCAAGGGGAAAATCTTGCCTGTTTAAGTACTAATTCAAGGAAAAATTGGTATTTCCATTTAAAGGATGCATTTGGGTAAGTAAAATATTCGATTGCTTTTTACATGGAAAAGAAGTTTAGATAGAAAATATAAATGACGCTGTATATAAGTAATAAAAATTGGTACTTGCTCTTAATTATTATTAATAATTAAAGTTCAGAGATATGATAATTTGACAGTTTATCTTACCAATTTCATTACTCAATCTCTTTGAATGGTAGAAATTTGTTTTATGAACATATTATTAATTTATATTTCCACATAATGTAAAATAAATTGCATTACATGGATAACCAACCTAAGATTTGACTTATACCCATCAAGAAGAAGAATGTTTTCGTTTTATACGAAAGATATTTACAATACAAATATATTTTTTCACTTTTTACAGTGAACCTGAGACATGGACTACCGCTACTTTATCCATGATAGGAGATTTTCTCATAACTGTACCTGAGGAAAAGCTCCTGAAAATCCCATTAAAATCATGGGAAGAAGCCGCTGATATACTTGTTGAAAAATCTCGCTTATTTCATAAAACATTAAGGATGCCTTCAGGAATGGAGGATTATGTACAGGTGAGCAAAAATTACATTACTACCCATTTTTAAAAATGTTTGCAGGGTATTAATTAACTAAAATTAATTTAATTGATTTATTGGATGGCCCTATTACATATTTATATAAAAAGGTGATTAGAATTTCTCTTAATTCAGCAAGCTGAACTAGCAAATTTGATACTAGCATTAACGTTAGTGTAACACCATAGACCTTAAATAATTAAGTCATAGCTTAACAAGATTTATCTAAATATGTTGTTCCAGATGATAATTCTTAAAATTTTCCAGGTATGCATGAAATTTCTTGAAGAGCCAGAGAGGGGATCTTACCTGAATGCAGCAAAAACAGTTGCACGTTATTATTTACTTGCAAATCAAATGCAGATGAATGGAATTAAATTATTCTCAGATATTCTTATGAACTTGACTGAAACTAATAGTGGGGGAGTTCCTGAAGGTTCTAGAATTCTTTTACCAAATCCAAATAATCAATCCAGTTCTGAAAATCCATCTATGGAAATGAGCTCTGTCAAAGGTAATATTTTATTGATTTATTAAAATATGGTACAGTATGAGCTAGAGCAAATATTTAGATGTTTGTTGTACAATAGTCCAATTACAAGTCAAGTTCACTAAATAAGTTTATATTTTCTAATTAAAGCACAATAAATTTTATTTTCAGAGGGATTAAGCCATTTTATGCACACAACATGGAGTGAGGCTAACAAGGTAAGTGATACATAGATATATTCTTAATATTTTTCTAAATTGAATAAATAAGAAAAATCTTGTATATTATTATTAGAATTTTCTCAAATTTTGGGTGAGAAACATATTAATACATCAATGAATCATTTTTTGTGAAGATAACATGTGAGGCTATTCGAGCAGTTGGGCCAGAAATATCAGAAGCTTCTTTAAAATTGGCAGATATTGAGTTAATGTCCCATCAAGAAGTTTGGAATTGTGTGGATTTTTTTGGTAGTATTGACCTTGATGAAGAAGTACTGAAGAAAGTTTGGATAAAAATACAGGTAAGTCAAAGGAATATGCATTTATTTAAAACTAATAAAACCCATTCATATCCATCATGTTTGATTTATTTGACACTGTCTATCATAAATAGATTTAACATAGCTTAAAAACATAACAACCACTCTTAAAATATATATCTTCAGTCATATTCTATATGCATTATAATTCCTAAAAAATTGTCATACTGAACTTCAGCCATATGTGATCTATTTAAAATTCTGAGATATATAATAATATTTAATGCAAGTTTAGATTCACCATAAGATTCTATTTTCCAATCATAATTGCCATTATTTGAAATCTAAAAACATTTCATAATATTGCTTGGGATGAACATTAACAGAGAGAGATTTAATTTACAATTAAATATACTAATTTTCCTTCAGGCAGCTTCATAATTAACAGATGCATGTGATTCAATTATATGTAATATAGGTATTAATTCAAACTACAATGAATAGAAATTTCAAGTATTGTAACCAATGTAGAAATAAGGATTCAATATTTTTTAATTTTTCAGAATAAAAGTCAAGACTTGAAACTGCAGGATCTGGGAAAAATTACTAGGTTTCTGTCCGATGAGGATCTCATGAATTTCAATATTTCAATTTCTTCAGATTTGGATGATGTTTACACATTGGGAAGGCAGCTTAGAAACTGGAACGCTGTAAGTATTTCTATAAACTCTCACTCTCAGATTCTAATTCATAAAATTGTTTGAATAATAACGAAGTTGGAGCAGGCAGTTTTGGAATCAAGTCGCAAAGTTGGTAAAATAGTAGAATTTAACATTGCTAGTGATAATTCAATAAAAACATTCCCTCAAATTTGTAATTATTCCATTCTTTCATACATTTCCCCATGTTGCTTACTTTAGACTCAATTTAGTTCCATTGTAGAAATAAGAAAGAAAACCTTAGCTCTGTACTTGTGTTTTACGTTGGTATTTGAACATTATTGGGTGAATATTTACAAATTAAAAGTTTCCATTGAATTAAAGAAGACTTAAAATGGTTGAAATTCTTTCATTCTGTTCATTTCTACAGGTAAATCAGTGGAGCAGCAGGATTTTACCCAAAAATCATGATAAAGAACTGACTACAGAAGAAGTAGCAGCCTTAGGAGTTCTGGTTTGTGGAATATCTGAATCATCAGCTGACAAACTCTTAACTCCCAAAGTTATTCTGCAAGCAGCCCCTTTCTTAGCAGAGGCATTTGCAGGTTTAAAAGATTTAGGTTGCCCTCCTAATCAGTGTATTGAAACCTTGGGCAGATTAGCTGCTGATGCACTAGGGGATCCAGCTGATGGATGGAGTGCAATGGAGTTGGAAATTGTTGATATATTGGCGGCAGGTAATAATCAGAAGTACTTTATAACTGTAGGTAGGTTTGATGATTGAGTAGATCTCTTTTAATTGATCATCATAAAATGAAACCATTTTCAGTGTGTATTACTATAATTTTAAGAGCAACACTGTTTTACATTTACTTCATTATCCCATACTCAATGATAACGTTTGGCACTCTTGAAGTAAGCATAGATGTAACATGTCTATGCAAATATTAATCTAATAATTTAAACTATCTTGCTTATACTTAGACATTATTAATTTTATTTTTATATACATATATACATAATATTTTTCAGCTATAAAATTCTGGTAAAGGATGGAATAGAATTTAAGCACTTTTAAAGTGTGAACTTTTTCACAAAGTTAAACAGAAGAACCCAGGTCTCCCACTTGTGGCAAGTGGGAGACCTGGGTTTTACCTATTTTTCACTTCTGTTTAACTTCATAAAAATTCTGTTTATAAGCTTATTATGTATAAGTAAAGTAAAGAATAATTATTTGCAATTATAATTTGTGTAAATGGCAAAGGATTTTTGGTTTTGTTATTGCAGGTTTTGAAGAGAAGGTTTGGAGAACTTTGAGAGTGGAAGACTTTACACTGAGTGGTCTGCAAATGTCAGCTATAAAATGTATGCCTAAGGAGATTTTAAGAGTCAGTATTGCTCTACATATGATTTTTCAATAACTTCATTTTCAATCTACTTAAAAACAAAATATTTTGGGTTTACTAGTTTTGAAATATTGTTTATAGGATTATATAATGCTCTAATTTATTGCCTTGGTAACTTCAGTATCAGCATTTTTATTTTTTCTTTAGATCCTGAATGTTACACAAATAAATCAACTATCTGCATTGGTCGCCATTGAATTGAGGGAGGAAAATTATGATTTTTCAGAGGTACAAAGGTCTGCAATTGAAAAGTATTTTGCACCACCTTTTAAAACTACAAATTTAGAGTATCAAAGGTCTGAAAAAACACCTGGAAATGGAACTGAGGGAGTCACTCCAGATGAGGATAATGATCATCAATCTGATTCAAAAGCATCCAAAGCTTATTTTACTATTCTCTACTTTTTTATGTTCAATTTCCTTATATTTGTGATATGAATTTAGGTATTATGAAAACTATATAATCTACAACATTCTAATACCCATGAAAATATTTATATTATTAGTTAAAGGTAACCATAAAAGTAGTGATTACATCTGTTGTTTAACATTTTATGGTTATAGAATAAATGTTATATTTTTAATTATTTAATTGTTGAACCAGTATTTCCTGTGTTAGATTGTAATGTTAAAAACTAAGATATTCGCATGAAACATGCAGACTCTTAATGTATTTTTCTATGAAATCTAGTCATTAAAGGATTTGCAGGAGAAAATGTAAATAGAAAATTTTAGCAAATAAATTTTTTGATAAAGAAATTAGTGATCATTGAAAAAAAATTGAAGCTCAAAAGTATTGTGGTCACCAATGACAATTCTTGCAAAGTTCAGGTCACAGATAAAACTACGCACTTCTTTACAAAAGGAACTAGTGAAAACTATTGTATCTAACCAAAATTTAATGTTATTTAAAGCTGAGCAAGTTTTGGATAGCCTCTATTTAGTGCTGCAAAGACTGAGAAGATTGGGTATCTATCCAGACATACTTTATCTTATCTACTAAATCTGGAGTTTCATGGAGAAAATTTATTCAATATATCCTTCAAAACATTTAAAGGCCAAATAAATTCATAATATTACCAATGAAAATCTTCTTAGGTGTGATAATTGCTAGTTGAAAACTTATAGAGATACTCATCAATAAACAAATATGCTTCCTCCTTTAGAAGGAAAATTTGAGTTATCCTAGACAAGATTGGAACTTGGAATTTAAAATTTAGCATGCATATCATTCAGTCTTTGCTAAAATTTCATGAAGTTTCAATAAAATAAGTTTGCTTTATCTAAGCCAAATTGGATAAAAAAATTGAAAATCTTTATCCAGAACAAGGAAAAGAGATATCTCATCAGTCTTCTATCCATGTGAGCATTGCTTCCCTGCTTGCTTAAATCTTTTCATCAACAAGAAAAATGCTGGATTTTAATTTTCTTCCACAATTGCATATTAATTACCATGGCTTTTAATATTCTAAGTTCATCTCTCTTCCTTGACCTTAACTCCATTCCCAATTAGAAACCTAAATTAAGCACATCAGTAAAATCTTACATGGACCTTATAAACTTGCAGCTCATTAATAGTAGCTACAGCCTCAAAATAAACATTCTCTACTTACCTAGTTTACATCTGATAAAGGTCGATTTTTTGAAAATATTCAGTTTCTATAAAATTACTGTCTCTCATTATTGAATTTGATAGTTCTTTGGCAGAGGAAAATGTAAACATCTCTCTTGCTTTTTTTGATGAATTCTATGGAGGTTAAAAGGTTTCTCTTTATAGGCAATGCACCATTATTATTATCAAATAACTGCAAGTAACTTCTATAACTTTGTGGCAGTATTTTAAAAAATATATGCATTGTTCTTAAAGTTCAGCTTGAACACAACTGATTTCTAGTTACTTTTGATAATAGCCATAATCAGTCATTCTTCAATACTAGTGATAGTTGCAAGGGGTATGTTCAAGAATATATTTGGAAATATTTAATGTAGAAGTCCATTTTCAACAGCTAATTTCATTAATCGATGTTGCTCGAGATACAAGTGTTTTTGCTTCCAAACTGATTTTTTAAGATCATGGAAATTGAGAATGAATGTTAACAGTTTTTAAAAGAAAACTATTTATTTTTCATAAAACAGTTATAATAATTCATATGTACATAAGTGTAAATGCTGAATTCACATCCATGCACAAACATTTCATCTCTTCTTCTTACCAGATGCTTCAAGACAAAGCAGTGGGTTAGACTTAATAGCCTGAAAATAAAAAATTACACAATATTTGGGTGAAAAATTTTTACACTACATACTAGAAAGTAATAATAGATTATGTATATACAGAATGTAGAGACACAGAACATACGGTATGATTATAGCAATTTTTACTCATAATGACATTTATGTGCATATTTTAACGTAAGTTCATATAATATAACAGATTCTAATAAATTGAACAAGAATACTAAATACAGACTCACTTCATATTTTGCTTGTACTCTAGAACGCCTCGGTCCATGGTTCTTTTTACCGGTACCACTTGTACCAGGATCAGACTTTTGATGTCTAAAACGAGATCTTCTTTTATTAACTGATCCTGCTTTTCCTACAAGTTGCCTAAGAGTTGGAGGAACAATATAGTCTGGAACATCAGCCAAATGTTCCTGAATCTTTACTGTATGCAATGCCTTGTCATGCCGAAGAGTTTGTAGATCATTTGGATTGTCCTCAAAATAGCTCTAAAACAATAGAAATTTAATTTATATTTGATTGATGAGAAAACAGCTTTCAACTAAAATATTATAATGAATATATTTGGAAAATGAAAAAAGATAAGCATCTCAATATAAGGAGTCAAAATATTTGTCATTATATCACAAAATGAGCAACAAGAGCAATTAAACGTAAATGACAAGGGTTATTTTTTGAAGGTAACACATTATTCAGTCAAAATGAAAATGATCAATGACAAACCTCCACCAAAATATCACACTAATAGATTACAACATATGGAGCACTATTGGAAATAGATTAGAAAAGTACTCATATTTTCCATGAGGTTTTACCACAAGATGACTGTATTGGTCAAAACTGGCCACTTTTTATATAAAAAGTTGTAGAAAAAATAAAGTACTTTTCAGATTTGTTTGTAACAGTCTTTCACAATTTTCTGAAACCTTGAGTTTAAAATATCATGCTAAATAACAATGAATCATCTGAAGATGAGCAAGAACAGTTTTAAATTTCAAACCTATTTAAAAAATTGATGTCAATAAAATCATTAGCAGACCCATACACAAAGAAGTTAAATTTATAAATTACCATATTTTTTGGACCATAAGACACACTTTTTCTACACCAAAAAGTGGGGAGAAAAGTGCCTGCATCTTATGGTCCGAATAGAAGCAGAGTGGCTGCGGGACCCGCTGACACTAATGCCAGGCATTTGTAACAGAGCTGCAGCGGGACCCTGCTGTTCAGTTTATATGGTTCAAATATTATTCTGTTATACATTATTAAATATTTTATTACACTATTTGGTTCAGAATATTTTTTGTCCTATTTTTCTCCTCTAAAAACCAGGTGCATCTTATGGCCCGAAAAATAAGTTATATTAAAATGATAGGAAACAAAATAATACACACCTGAAGCTTTTTATTGTTAAACAATTCCTGCTTGATTTCTTTCAGTCTAGCCTCTCTTACTGCAATTCTTGTGACAGCTCTCCAAGCATCATTTGCTCTGTACCGAAAACCTTCAACTTCTTCTAGCTTGAATTGGTACGCCCTAAAAAAACATAACATAATGAATATTGCCTTAGTAGGTAAACCATGACTCATTAATGTAAAAATAAATCTTATTGAATTCTAATAATCATCATTGATAAAAATAACAATATTCTATAATAATAAACCATATTTAGTTTAATTTAAGTGAAATGGGTAAGCAATAAATGAATTATGGTAACAATAATATGCCTATAATTTCAATCATTCAAATGAAATGACTGTTCAAATTTAAAGACAGAAAGGTAAATTTTAAATGTTTTATTAAATTTAACTTCTAACATGACCAATTCCAGTAAATCTAGAAGATGCAGAATGTATACAAAGACTAACTGCCCCACAAAGAAGAAGGAAGAGAAATTGTACCATTGCTCTTAAGGAATCAACAACTTCAAAGTCATCCTAGAAATTATAAAAATTAATTTACAAATTCATCAAAATTATAAGCACAATTCCATGTATCAGTATGTATTTTCATAGAAAACAGCAAATTGTTGTAGCATAATAAACAACTGAAAATAATATGCTTTTTAATAATCAAAATAATGCTTTTCATGGAACTTTTAATAGCTTTAGTTTTATTCATTAAAATCATACGCGATAAACTGCAGATAAATGCTACTCTAAGTAGCATTTATCTGCAGAATTTCACATATACTATTATTTTACACCAAAATATGCATTTATGTATTGACTCAATTGTATTAAATGACAAATATTTTTTGTCACATGTATATTATACGACAAAAGTTTCTCCATATGCTATAAGTAACTTTAAAACACTGAGCTTACTTGAAAGGACTGGTTTCATCCCCTGAAATACTTTTAAGATAATTTTCAACCTCTGTCATCAGTGGACGCTCAGATATACTGACAAATGATAATGCAGTGCCCTAAGAAAAAACAAAATGTGAAAACTTTTGCATTAGTCAATACATTTTTAATATTATGAAATTCTTAACACTAATTCTATTGACATTTAATACAATATGGAATTAGATATAATGTTTAGGATACTGATATAAAATACCTGATTGTTGCCCCTAGCAGTGCGGCCAGCCCTATGAATGTAAGAGCTAACATCTTTAGGAAAATCAAAATTTATCACATTGGAAACAAACTGAAAGTCTATTCCTCTAGCAACTCCAGACTCCTTATCTTTTTTCCGCTTCCTGTAAACATGTTCAAGCTTACATTAATATTATTTATTTATACAAATATTTAGAAGCCAATATATCTCATTAACAATAAATATCTCAATATTGTACAAAAATGAGGATTAGAAGCAGTTTACTTCATAATATTAAAATAAAATCATTATTTACAGTAAAATTTGCATATAATTAATAATTTCAAAATAAATGTTAAAATCTTACGTTTTTACAGGCTGCTGTTTTGGGTCTTCTAATGCCAATTCATCAGATGCAATAATTATATCATAGAGACCTTGGTTAAACTGATGGACAGAATGGCACCTTACTGATGCAGGTAGCTCTGAGTTTAGCACACAAGAGGGTATTTTAAACTGCTCTAGAAAGAGTTTCAACCTGCAAGACAGTTTCAACATTTCATATAAAAGCGTACGCAAAGAACTTTGAATTCCAGAAAAGAGAACTATATTTGGTAATTTATTATGAAAAAACTTACTTGTAACAACGATCAACTGTACTAACAAAGATAATGGTTTTCCCACGTATCAAACGAAGCTTGAGTAGAACATAAAGAATGGAGGCTTTGTCTTTCTCTTCTGCAGCAAGATGATAATGGGAGAGCTGAGATGGTGGAGCTATATCAGGTTCTTCTAATTTCAAAATAACTGGATTACGTAAAGTAAGCTTCTTCAATTGGTTAACGTCTTGTGAAAGTGTGGCACTAGCTAGAGTTGCCTGATAAACCCTTGGAAGAAACCTATACGAAAATCAAATTTAATCATAGTTTGATTTATTTAAAAATTAAATTGCACTAAGGTTACTTAAAAAAAATTTTTGCTTACATTCCATAACTAAATAAATACTTCAAATTGATTTTTTCAACTTACGACAAAACGTCTTTCACATCACTCTCATATCCAAAAGAAAACACTAAATCTGCCTCGTCTATGACTAAAATTTCAAGGGAATCCTTCAAATTTAAATTTTTAGCTTTCAAGTGTAGCAAGGCACGAGCTGGTGTAGCAATGACTATGTCTGGAAGCTCCATCAATAATGGCCTTTGAGCTGAGGGTTCTACCTAAAATACCGGAAGATTTATTTGAACCGTTTTACAGATTATTTTAAAAAATAGTTTATTGAGTAATCGGTTGATGACTATAACCAGGTGAAAAAAAATCATAACTAAACGTTTATAAAATTTAAAAACCAACCTGAGAAGATATATCGACGCAGCGAACTTCTCTCGAACATTTATCAGTCAAAAGGAGGAAGTTGGAATATATCTGTTGACATAATTCTTTGCTAGGGGATAAGACTAGTGCCCTCACTGCCTGCTCTCTTGCAACCTGACAAAAGAGAAAATGTGAGGAAATTTAAATACACGCGGTTGATGGAGAACAATCTTAATATTTCACTGAAGATTAGGACTGACATTTTTCAAACTTAAAATCTTCTGAATAACAGGAACCGCAAACGCTGCTGTTTTTCCAGAACCTGTGCGAGCTCGAATCAATACGTCCTTTCCTTCCAGAAGTAAAGGTATAGCTTTTTCTTGAATAAGAGTCGGTTCCTGCCAACCTTGCTTGGCAATAGCCTGGAATGGTTAAATATTTACTTATCAGACTTCCATACTAACTGTCAATAATTATCCCTATGCATATATAATACACACTTTAAGTATTCTGTCATCTAATTCCATATCATGGAAATGACATCTCTGCGTTCCCTCCTCCTGATTTGAATCGGACATTCTTGATAGTATTTTCGGGGTAATTTTTCCCAAAAATGTTGAAGGATATCCGCAATTAATGTAACCAAAACAGAACCTCGTGTTCACGTTCAGTCACAATTCGATTTTATTTTTTCCTCAGCTTCAGCGCCGATGCGTTTTTTCATCAAAGTATTCTTGACAAAACACAACCGATGATAATAATTGCTGCTAGAGTTCATACTTGCATAAATTTTAACAAGTTCTAAGATTAAAATCATCTTATTTTGATTTAAGAAGTAATTATATTATTTCTTTAATCCAATTAGTTATTTGATATTGACGGTCGAAACTCGCTAAGAATGACATCTACACGCCATTGCCTCATTGCGTAGGCCATTGTGTCCCGTCGCTGTCGGTGGGTGTTAAGATTTTCGCTACATTTCAGTCTCTATAATTTGCAATCATGTCAAAACGTAGAATAGAAGTTGGAGATCCATACATCAAGAAGAAAAGGTAAAATTAAGACTTAAATTGTCTTTACTTATGCTATTCTGTCATTGTTATTATAAAAGCACGCTGTAATACACAATTAGTGGGAAACAAACGCTAATCGATGTATCTTTCCTTATACTCGCTGAAATCGTAAATATACAAATTTGTTGTATTTAAGATCTTTTCGTGTGCCATTTATTAATAGTTCGTATTCCTCTAAAACCCATAAATCTTGGCTTTTGAATTGTAAAATAATGACGATTGGTCTCATTTCAGCCGGAACGCGGACTCGGAGGAATCAAACGATCGTTTGCAAGACAAGTAAGATATTTTATTTTTATGTTAGTTGTTTAAGCTTATATGTAGCTCTTCATTGGTAAATTCATATATTCTAGGGAAAAAGAAACGAAAGCACCCACCGTGCCGACCACTACTAAACCAGCGATGCAGTTAAACCCATTCACTGGCGCACTATACACTCAAAGGTCAGTTGTTTGTTCCTTTTTGTACTCCATTGTTAATAAATCCCGAATTGTGGGGCTGTATGTCAATTTCATGTTTAAACTTCTCACGTTTTGTACGTGCAGGTACTACGAATTCTTCCGAAAGAGGGTCCAGTTACCAGTGTGGGAATACCGAGAAAATTTTATGAATCTCTTGGATTCCAATCAATGTATTGTGTTGGTCGGAGAAACTGGTTCCGGAAAAACAACCCAGATTCCCCAGTGGTGAGTGTATAATCATATTTTCCGATGATTATTTTAAGTGTCTCCTTTTGGCGGCAAGTTGTTCGCAGCTCCTCCGTAGGCATAGAGGTTTGCAAGGCAACGTGGAGAAAAAAATCTTTCCTGCAGTCTTTGTGAAATAAATAAATTAGTATGTCTGAGTCCTAAAATTCGTTTTGTCGAACATATTTTTGAACTATAATTCCTTGGGGATATATATCTTCATGAATATATACCAAGGTTTATAAATTAATGTGTATTAGTATTTATTTATAAATTTATTTATTCTAACGCTTGTAAATATTCAAATGTATTACTTTAAATTAAAATTAGTATTTGAATTAATTGTGATTGTTAGCTACCTGCAAATTGCAAATTCTTTGAAACTTACTTTGGAATTGATTAAGTATGGAGATATTTTGGTCATACTCTGCCTGTAAATATTATTGCATTCTTATGAAATATTAAGAATTTGAGCTTGATTTACAATTACTGGTATTATTTCCTGAAAGGTGTGTGGAATATGCTCGTGCCAGAGGAACCAAAGGAGTTGCTTGTACTCAACCAAGACGAGTGGCAGCAATGTCAGTTGCTCAGAGAGTCTCTGAAGAAATGGATGTGGCTTTGGGACAAGAAGTTGGTTATAGCATTCGTTTTGAAGATTGTTCATCACCAAAAACTATATTGAAGTATGTAAATAACTTGCGAATAGTTTTTATCGCATATAATTAATGTAATCAAGATCGATTCCTGTAGAAGTTACAAAGTTTTGCTTCTTTTGATGTGTATCAACCTGATGATATTTAAGTAATCCTGGCCTAGATAGATGCTAAAATATTTCCTTAGCATGTTATTTGAAATGTTTTATTTGTGATAAAAATTGACAATTATGTTAATTACTACCTTTAGAGTATAATTTTCTTGATAACCACTACACTGAAAATGATCCCAAAAATAAATTTTGAATGGGCCCTTAATATAACAAACGTACAAAAAATTTTTAATGGGGGGGGGTTTAACACTGAAAGTAATACAGGATCTAACACTAATATAGTTGGTATATTTCTCTCATGAAATTAAGGAATGTTGTTGTTAATTTACCCATATCAAGAAAAAGTATTTTTTATATCATAATGCATAAAGGTGTGGCCTATTATACGTTCATATATTCACTTATTTTTCTAGACTATACTTCTTTTAAAGTTCATTAAATACACTTATTTTTATTTTTAAGGAATTGTATTTTTTTTTTTCAATTTCTTCTTTTGAATATGAGTGAATTTCTTATCAACTAACCCTTATTTCTCTTAGAATCACAGTATATTAGCTTTGGCCTATATCCAATGATGTTGCATTATTCTTCTCATTCACTTCACTTCCTATATTTTCCATAGATACATGACTGATGGTATGTTGCTCAGAGAGGCAATGTCTGATCCAATGCTTGAGAACTACTTAGTTGTTCTTCTGGATGAAGCTCATGAAAGAACCTTAGCTACTGACATTTTGATGGGAGTGTTAAAAGAAGTTACCAAACAAAGGTCGGATCTCAAATTGGTTATCATGTCTGCCACTTTGGATGCTGGTAAATTTCAGGTATAATTGAATCATGAATTTTTTTGGCTGCTATAGTTTTCCTGCTCCCAGATATTTCATGCTTTTATTCTACCTCTCGTTCATGAAATTCTCGATATTTTTTCTTGTAGGAGTATTTTTTCCTATTCTTATCATTAAAACTGTGATACAATTAATTATATTTACCTTTTTTAAGTCAACTGTTACTTAGGTAACTTTATAACTAAATTACAACTTTCACAGCATTATTTTGACAATGCTCCTCTGATGAATGTTCCGGGAAGGACTCATCCTGTAGAAATTTTCTACACTCCAGAACCAGAAAGAGATTATTTGGAGGCTGCAATTCGTACAGTTATTCAAATACATATGTGTGAGGAAATAGCTGGAGATGTTCTACTGTTTTTAACTGGTCAAGAGGTAAACATATATTATTTAAATTACTGAGAAAGCTGCATACCATTCACAGCTTTCATTCATTCATCTTACAATTGAACATATTATTTATTTTCATGCAATAAAAATTGAGCTTCATTTTATTCCTACTTTGAACTAATGTATTGTGCTAAATTGTGTTATATTCACATAGGAAATTGAAGAAGCCTGCAAGAGAATAAAACGGGAAGTTGATAACTTGGGTCCTGAGGTGGGAGAGTTAAAATGTATACCTCTGTATTCAACTTTGCCTCCTAATCTCCAGCAGCGAATATTTGAGCCACCACCACCTAATAAGCCTAATGGTGGTATAGGGCGAAAGGTTGTTGTCTCTACCAACATTGCTGAGACTTCACTTACAATAGATGGAGTTGTGTTTGTGATTGACCCTGGCTTTGCCAAGCAAAAGGTTTGTTTGAAATTAATCCAGTGTTTTGATTTTCCACATGTTTAACAGAAATTAACTATTTGACTGATGAATTTTTAATTTTATATCTCAAATTTCCTTTCATTTGAGTATGTGATCACAATTAGTTGGAAATGTTTTGAACATCTTTTAGAAATATAATTAGAATTTAGAAGTAGCATTCTTTAATCAGGTATTGAACACCATGTATACTTAACTTTGTGAAAAAGCACACACTTTAACATGCTAAGAAGTATTATCAAAATCCTTTCCTTACCATGTATACTTGTTAAAACTCTTAAACAATTCACCCTTATTGACAAAGCAGTAAAAATATATACTACTAATGGTTTCTTTGGGATGTGAATTTTGTTGACTACAATTAACATTATATCAATAACTTAGTAATATTTGGATGATTGCTTATGATCAGAGTATGAAATGAGTAAGAATGGATAACTTCATCAAATCTGTGTATTCTAATGTCTATAAAAGGTTAGCATAATTTTATACAAAACATTATTTTACAGGTGTATAATCCACGTATCAGGGTTGAGTCATTATTAGTCTCTCCCATTAGTAAAGCCTCAGCGCAACAAAGAGCTGGACGTGCAGGACGTACCAAACCTGGGAAGTGTTTTAGGTAAGTCATAGAATCGTGTAAAAATAAATACAGGAAAATTTAATGAATCTACATTTCTAGTAATGAATATAATCTGTGGATTGTTTTTTTTATTATTGATGATATTTTAAAATTTAACTTCAGGCTGTACACTGAGAAGGCATATAGACAAGAGATGCAAGATAACACCTACCCAGAAATTTTACGTTCCAATTTAGGCTCTGTTGTCTTACAGTTGAAAAAACTTGGAATTGATGACCTTGTCCATTTTGACTTCATGGATCCTCCAGGTTGGTTTTTCTTTATTTTAAAAAAATAAATTCTTATATGAATATTCTTATCTTTATTGTCATCCTGGTAATTTTTAACCTTTCAGCTCCTGAAACTCTGATGAGGGCTTTAGAGTTATTAAATTACTTGGCAGCTCTAGATGATGATGGTAATCTCACAGATCTTGGAGCTATCATGGCAGAGTTTCCTTTAGATCCACAGCTTGCGAAGATGCTCATAGCCTCTTGCAATCACAATTGCTCCAATGAGATTCTTTCCATTACTGCTATGCTTTCAGGTATGTGGCAAGGGCCGAGTATGCAATATGCCTCCTTTATAATACCACATGAATGTCATATTCCCTTAAATTGATTTATTTCTCTTTGGCTGCTTTATGACCAATTATCCTTAGTTTTGAAACTGCTATTATTAGGTAACTGACTGGGGAAGGGAAGTTTTCTGTTCTCATTCTTGTTTGGGGGCCATTTTATTTCTTAATGCTCACTCTATCTTTTCCATAATATGTGCAGTAGTTCATTTATCTCATAAAGACCTCTTTATCCGTTTCTGCAATTAAATTGAATTTATTTTATATTTTCACATTTAAAGTCATAGAATTTTATTCATCATTTGCCAAATTATGGTTTTAGCAGAAACGAGTTTTATATGAATAGCATATACAGGTTGAACATCCAGAGAAAGTTTATTAAAATTCTTTTTCATCAATAAGTTCAGTACCTTCTTAAAGTGTTCTCAATAGAATATAATAGAAAAGATTGATCTTTGAAATTGTGGGGGTCTTAGAAAAATATTTTCAAAACTAAGTCCCTTGTTTTCATTTATTTGCCTCACTTTTATCTATTGCATGGTTATTTTTTCCTCCATCTTCCTCCTCAATCCTGCATGAATCTTTTGTTTTGTTTTACCAAACATGAGCTGTCTAGAATTGTTTTGAAAAGGGAGACTAAGTACTTGATAGTTCATATTTTGGTATTGCAGAAAATTTAGCAAAATATTTTAGAAATGAAACGGCATGATTTATCTTTGATACTTGGACATGTTTTGCATCTTTTGTGTCCTTTAACTTAATATGTTAAATTAACTATCTTCACTATTTCAAATAGCAGCTGCTAGAATTGACTTAATCTTCTGACATGCTATGAATTTATATCAAGAATAAATTATAAATTGGATTACAATTATTATTTGGGTTTGATTAATAATATTTATGTGAAAAAAGTAAATGATTGAATATTCACCATATATCTACTTATGAATGAAATTCATTTGCTATTGCTTTCTGTTTTGAATGTACAATCTGCACTTCACTTCTGCTTATCCATCTAGTGTATGCATAAAGTATTAGGATTAATAAAAACTGTAAAAGTAGAAAAATCTGTACAAATTATAAAGTCATGAATGCTAAGAAGGGTTTAGTGAAGAGAAATTGTTTGTTTGGAGAAGCACATGAGGATATGTCCTGTAAAAACTTTAAGGACTATAGGATTTACAAATCTCTACCATGTGATGAATTAAGAAAATATGAGAGCTATATTTTTACTACATTCTTATTCTTATAGAATTGTTTTTATTCATATCATGAGGTTTACCAATGATATTCACATATTCGGTAGTAGATAGTGTTAGTATCTAATACTCCTAACATGAAATATTTTCCCTGTAAATGGTGAAACTTGTTTTTTGATTTTCCTACTCATTTGTTATGGGTTATGATTATTCGTTTGGTCAGATTATCTCCAGCAAATTGTTTATACTGTGAGATTGGACATCTCATCTCAGTTTAGTGCAGGTTACTTGTCACTTCATAAAATACTCTCTACAAAAACTCTGATCCAGCACAAAGTTACATTTTAGGTTTACATGTAGGTTTTTCTATTAAAAAACTATGAAATCATATCATAATTTTAGCCAGAAGTCCTTTGCTTGCAAGCAACAAACATTGAGAAGTACATTATCTCATTTCCATATATATCATTGTGTCACAATTGTTTTTTATATTCCTATAAAAATATTACGGTTTTCTGTATATCTCATCTTTATTTACTTTAAACTTTCATCTACTTCTGTGTCAGTTTGATGTAGAGGCCAATTTCATTGCCCTGTAGTATTGTTATTTGGTACTTACTGTTCATTCTTCTAGGAGGAAGTTATTGTTTTTTGTTAGTGATTTTTTTACTCTAATTTACATTATAACTGGTTCCCTTTCTCTCTTATTATGGGATTTCAGTCTATTCAATTAATGCTTTTAACCCCTCAAGTGTTATATATTTAAGTTTGTTGCTTCTTATTTCTAATTAATTAGCTACTTTATCTAAACTGATGGTAGGACATGGGAATTACTTATTTAGCTTTTCGAAGTAAATTCAATAAACTTTGTGATTTCACTAGGATCAATATTACTCTTTCAGTCCTTAAGAAGTTATTAAAAGTTTAAGATTAAAACTTTATCATAAAAATCAAGTATGTCATGATAACATATTTTCCAATGTTGCTCACATGCTTTAAGATAGCAGTTTCCTTGTTGTGTTTTATATTGAACTCAATATGAGATTGGGAATGTTCTCCATCATATTTTGCTATCAGACATCATGATACCAAATATGTCTGTTGACAATTATGATGATAGATCTTCAACTAGCTTTCATTAATAGCTTTTATAGATTCCTGTTATGTACAGTATTTAATTTCATCTAGTCCTATTCTGAGAACCCTAAAACATTTAATTTCATAGTTTCTGAAGTCTCGTTTTATTAATTTCTATTATTTATTGATTATCAGTTCTATTAATTTTCCATCTCATTTGATGTCATCTAGTAGTTTAATGTTATAGGTTTAACTTCATCAGTCGTAATTTTTCACTTATATTTGTACATCACCTTATTCACCTTAAGAATTGATAACACTTGTAGTGAATGTTTCAGTGAGGTATCTACTATAATTTCATATTTGATGATTAGATGGATTTTACACTTCGTATGGTTCAACTTACAACAGTTTGGATTGTATCAAAGACAAACAGTTGTTAGTTGTTTCTATCATCACTGAGTAAACATCAACAGGGAAAAAGGGCAACCCTGAGCTGACAAGTAGTGTCAAAAAAAGTCCCCAGTGTTTGTCTTGCTCGTCACTGGGTTGCCCTTCTAACTCGCTGGTAGCTCCCCTAGGTGTCTGTGCTCCCTTCGGCTGAGGTCGATGATGATGACGCACGCACCACTAGACTCACCCCGTGCCATCACCACACCACCACCCTGGGTCCGTCCACTAAACGGGGATTTGGTTGGATGCGGGTGGATGTGGGAACCCCCTTGGCTTGGGGGTTCCCCTCTGCCCCCCCTTCCCTCTCCCCCATCCACCTTCTAGTCCCACAGTGCTTTGTACGACCCAATGAGGCCAAGAAGGCTGCTGACGATGCCAAGATGAGGTTTGCACACATAGATGGAGATCACCTGACCTTGCTAAACGTCTACCATGCCTTCAAGCAGAGTAAGTATGGCATTTTATTTTTTTATTCTGTCTTTGGTCTGTTTGGCCATAGTTACCCTTCAATGTTTTCCAAGATCTATGAAGTTGATCTTGCATGAGAATAATTTTTAACAGCTGTAATTAACTCATTGATTTTCTGTGAACTACTGAAATAACAACTCTCACTCAGATATCATGAGAAATTGTGGCACCTGTAACAAAATTGTGTAATGTCCAAGAAATGTTCTACCTGATTGTTGGATACACCTTTTTCCCATCAATATCTCATCTAAATTATCTGCTAACTATTTGAATTGTTTACAGTTGCATTCTTATCATTATATATCAGTTCTATGCATTAACAACTGTAAGCAGGCTGGCAACATTCCAAAGAATGGTTCTTTCTAATTAGCATTTTCATTGTTATTTTTAGGGTTGAACATTGATGATTTTATGTTTGTCATCAAAGTTTTATTTCCACTTTCTATGCCTCTCATCTTCAAGAAAAGTAATGTGATAATTTCTAAGTTATTAGCAAGTTAACTATTTAATACTCAACATTTTACCATATTTTAGATTAATGTATCCCTTGCAACAGCCATTAATGTTTGTCAACCATTTACATTGAGAAATGAGAGTGAAAATTTTTAAAAGTCTTCACACCAATGAAAGCTGAATATATATACTTGAATTTGGGTTACTATTGAACTTTTCCCTAATGTCTATTTTTTCTAAATTAAGGATAATAATATTTTAGGTGGAAATATGACAATCTTACTGTCCTTGAATTTTGATTGTGAATTATAATCAGGTTAGACTGTGCAGTAGCTATGCATTTTTAGTTTTAAGAAAATTTAATAAATGTTGGGTAAAACTTTTCTGTGATTTGGAATGTTCTAGTTTGCAGCTTTTTTACTTGTTACTAACTAATTTAATGAATTCTATCACATTGCATGTGGAAACAATGTAATTTTTATGATTAAATTTCATATTTCTTTGATCATTTGACAAAATATTGCGGTCATTCTTATTGATAATCTTGAAATGACTTAAATTTTGTTTTTAAATGAGCTTTCAATGAAAAATAATTTTATAGGTATCTTTATCTATTATTGAATTGGTTTTTATTTTTTGTCGCATTCCTGATGGATTAACTTCTGATCTATGTCATTACAACATCACTATCATTATCCCTCTCTAAGATCGTAGCTACTTTGTATTGTATTCTCTCATAATTGTTATAAATTATTGTTCTCGGAGACAATAGTCATATAACCTTAATATTATAGATTATTACTCAATAGTCAAAAAGTGGGAATATTTTTGCATGATTATGAAGTATTACAGACTTGAAGAAGTTTAAAGGAATAAGGTAACCTAGTGCAATATATAGAGTCATCACTTATTTGAAAATACCCAAGGAGAAATGGATGTAAAAGAAGTCTGACTTGACTTTGGTTCATTTATGATGTGACCCATCTAAACTAACGGCAATTAGTAAAGCCCAGCAATAATCCCTTGGTTGCTCTATGTGAGCCAGAGTACAAGATCATTTAGATGTGCTTTTAAAGATCTTTTGATCTTGAGTTAATCAAGCTTTTATAATATCTATTTTTCCTTCTACATCAGCTGTTTATTCACATTTAGAAATTAAGAAATTTACTGTCTCTTGAATATATTTTCATTGGTTTTTTATTTTGTTTATTCAAATCAGATATGACATAGTTTATATTTCAAATGAAATTATTATTCCATCTGATTCATATGTAATATTCTTTCCTTACACCTTAAATTAATGTTTACTTAACATTGCTATCTAATTTCATTATGCGTTCAGGTGTGCTTAAGTGTAATGAATGTATTTCCCCATAACTGTCAGTTGATTAATTAGGTCTTATGTTCGTTAAGAATAATTTTAATTAATTCAATGCGTTGTTATTCAATTGAATGATATCTGATATTCAGTATATTGAGCCTTTCATAAACAATTGAAATTATTTTATGACTGTGAAAGCAAAGCTTTTCTTAAATGATGACCTTGTAGCCATAGCTCTGATTTAATCAGTTTAAGTAAAAATCTTATTATTCCTTTTGCTTGATAATGCAGTTTCTGCCATAAGATATTCCTTTTAATTCTTTTGCTTTATGATTATTTTTCATTAATTTGAGGCACATTTGTTAAACTATTATTACTAGTAGAAAAAAATTTAATTGATGTTGAACATATTTTCTATACTATAGTTAGATATTTAAAATTAATTAAATTTCTAAAGCCATTTCTAATCAATGAAGAGTGATGAAAGCTTGGTTAAGGAGAAAACTGAGTTATTCCGTTCTTTCCACGAGAAAGACAGTTAGTTACTCTGAGGGAATATTCCTTGTCATTGCTATTTTATGCGAGGAATTTCTATCAGGTATAGAGCCTTAAATTTTCATTAAATATATCCTCATCTTACTTTTTGTATATCTGGTTATTCCCTCATGCATGGTTAAGTTATTATTGTTGACTTAGTTTCAGATGTTTGTTTGATACTTTTGTAGCATGTTAACTTTCTCTCAGCCCAGTTGATTAAGATTAAAAGAATATTTCTGTTCATAAAATACGCTTTGTTATGCACATATTTTTAAAAATTCTTAATACCATCAATGTTGCACAGGTTTGGGGTTATTATTTTTTAATATATCAAATGAATATAATTGATCACTTTGAATCAAGGGAGAAATCTAAGTTTATCTTTCTATTTTTTATGCATAGTTAGGTACTTGGAAAAGCTTCTCCCTGTTTCCACGCAAGAAATTCCAGAAACAGACCTGTAGTTCTGTTTCTGGAATTCTGAGGGAGTCCAAAAGAAATTTCTGAATGACAATTTGCCCCTAGATTAATTCGAGAATAATTGGAGGAAGATAAATTTAAAATCCTCCTCATGATCCAAAATGCGTAAGCTACTTGGTGGCAAACTCTTGTTTTAACTATGGACTAATTTAGCTATGTACATGTTAAATACGAAATTTCTAGTATGAGAAAGAAAAATACATTTATCATGATGCAGATCATATTTTCATCCAGCTGATATTAAGGAGTTAGATAATGAACAATTTACCAAAGTGACTTCTATCATTTTCGATAATTCATATTTTTATTGAAATTTTACTTGGGAAATAGATGCCTTTCTATAGAAATTAAGCAGTTTTATGATATTTATTATAAATTTTATTATCAGAAATTGTTCTTCAATTTTTATTATAAAGTGTTTTATACTTTAAATGCATGTTTTGTTGAGATTTTGAGGTTTAAAATTTATCAAGAGTCACTTATGTTAATTGTAAAACAAATTTATAAAAAAAATTTCCCCTCCTTTTTATGCAGTTAAGTATTGCAAAATCTTGCTATTTTGAAGGTCTGAAACTTAGCCCAAAATAAGTTTACCTCCTGCTCACATGTTTGGCTAACTTTAATTTTTTTTCTTTTGTATTATATATTAATTCATTTTATTCTATTAATTAAATTGTTGCTTAATTTATGGAATTGAAAATTTATTATAACCTTTTATAGTATGCTCCATTAATATGTATCAGTATAAGCATTTATTATTACTATGTCAAATTGATATCCAGATTATAAATTTGATTTACTGGTTGTCCTTCCTGTATGAGAGTTTACCTTATTGTTTATATTATTCAAATTAAATTACTTATTCTACTAAGGTGATCGCTATTAATGGGGCAATGTAAGTCTTAGCAGCTGAGAGAATGACTTTGATGAGCAATCAATAATTTATTTGTACTAACTTGCATTTACCATGCTAAACTTTCTTCTTATCAATACAGCTTTGCTATTATGGGCACAGTTCTCCCTGGGAGTAACTGGACGATGATTCTATCTTCACAAAGAATTTTCATTCACTATACCCATAAATTATGATGGATACAAAATGTCTGGAACAAAAAATTAAATCCCCAATACTGGGTTATTATAAAATGCGGTTAATGGGTAATAAAAGAAATTTAATATTACATCTTCAAACTATCATCTGTACTAAAAATTAAGTTATTTAACTGTTGGACTAAATAAATTATTATTTATATTTAACAATTTGAAATTATCTTTTTCTTTTATATGAGTAGTTTTATTTATGACTGGTAGTTTTTCCCTTTTTTAAAAGTCTTAGTCTCAATATCTTTGTCCCTATTGGATCAAAGAGAAGCACAACCTCTTCAAATGTAATCTTCAGCTTACCGCATATCTCAGAGACCTAGTAAAACTGACTTAAGTAATATAATTTTACTAACCGGTAATCTCCTTACAGACATGGAAGATCCTCAATGGTGCTATGACAATTTTGTCAATTATCGATCCTTGAAGTCTGGTGACAATGTGAGGCAGCAATTGTCTCGAATAATGGATAGATTTAATCTGAAGAGAACATCTACGGATTTTAACTCAAAAGACTATTACATTAATATAAGGAAGGCACTTGTAGCAGGGTTTTTCATGCAGGTATGCAGTTTTGTGATTTATATAAACATAATTTGTAATTGTGCACTTCAACCATTTATCCTTTCCTGTTTTAAAAATAGGTTGCTCATCTTGAAAGGACGGGACATTACCTCACCATCAAAGACAATCAAGTGGTACAGCTGCATCCTTCAACATGTCTTGATCATAAACCAGAATGGGTAATTTACAATGAATTTGTGCTGACTACTAAAAATTATATAAGGACTGTGACGGATATAAAACGTAAGTATTTCCTCTTCTTAAAAATGAATCACCACCTTCAGTCACTGCGTCGCATTCATTGAAACCTAATGGAAGGACAGCCTGAAGTTATAGAATAATTCATATAATATAAATAACTTCCACAATATTGAATTTTATTCAAGAGTTTATAAAGTCTTGATGGCCTTTGTTGCAAAATAGAGAGTGAATAAATTTTAATTGTGTGGAAGCTAATGATGTTTTTAACTTTATATTATAGTATTTATACTTATGTTATCATTAAGGTAATGTGCATATTAAATTATTAGAACATTGTAAACTTATATTCTCATTTTCATCTGCATCCCATGTGCTTAATTTTCTGTAATGTGCTTTTATTCAAATTCGAGATTATGCACAAAGAATCTTCTAGATATATATGTTCTGATAATTCAAAAACAGATGTAAAAATGTCTATTTATAAAAAAAATAGTTTTAATTAATTAAATGTAGAGCTGGCAGTTTTATTTTGATGTTTTAGACTCTAGTTATTGTCTTAGGATAGCTTACTGTAAATATATGCTATCCTGTTGAATATCTCAAAAAAGCTGAAGTGCTGCATTAATATTTGGTTCTACATCTTTCAATTTCACACATTTCAGCATTATTGTATTTTCAACAAATCAACCTAAGAGTATAACATATGTGAAAGCCAGTTACATATTTCTCAAATATTTTCTGTGGGTTTTTACTGGTAATAATTTTGTTGCAATTTTTAATTTCAGCCGAATGGTTGCTCAAAATAGCACCTCAGTACTATGATATGGCAAATTTCCCACAATGTGAAGCCAAGAGACAGCTAGAACTTCTTCAGGTTAAGATGGAGAGCAGGCAGTACAAAGAAGGATTTTGATGTGATATTACAGACTTAGAATGCTTATGAATAATTGTGGAATCCAAAGATTCCAGTACAGTTTTGCTACAGAATTGTGGTAGTGTTGCTCCAAATGGAGCCACTTACTGTGAATATATGTCTGGGATCAAATTATAGGTTTTTGCAGAGATCTTTGAGAGCTGTGAGGAGTGCTTTACTTGAGATCTTCAGAGACCAGTTGGATCAGTACCTCACAGCCTCATGTAGATTGAGTTTCTTGATACCCCATTGAATTCATTATTCCTTTGTATTGTTTTCAGTTATTTTTTGTTTATTAGGAAGTTTTCTCATTATATGATACCTTTTACAGGTTATCTATGGATGGTGTTTTGGTTACACTTATTTTAGATCTCACAAAAAGTAGTAGAGTTGAAGTTCTCTTTGCAAACATTCAGAACACCACTTTGTAACATTTATCTCCAGAAATCTTTGAGAGATAATTTTAACCGTTTTTATTTTTCATTTATTACCTTGTAACAACCATGTAGCATGCTCCATTTTCAGTATAAAGTATTTTATTCAAGATTTGAATGTATTCACAAGATACATCAAGAAAATGACATCTTGTGAAGTAAAGTTTATTGATTATCTCCAGAACATCAATATTTGGTCTCGTGCATTTTAAAAATTGATTGTTTTTTATATTCTAAAATTAAAACTGTTGTCTGAGCAAATGTCATCTTTCTGATTGCAATCTATGACTTAGATTGTGTTTTCTAATTTCCATTTTTTATGTTTGTGAAATGTAAATTATGGCTTTTCAAGGTGAAAATAGGTCCAGCCATTTACAACTGTCCATCAGTACTAAAAAGAATGTTTTATTTGTCTAATGTAAAAAAGGAATGGTAGTTTGGTATTTCAAAATTGTACATTTAAGAGTAAATGAGCACAAGCAGTATTAATGAAATAGTTGTTTATAGTCTTCCTCTGGTACTTTTTCCATGGTCTACATATATTTGGCTAGTAAATAACAACACATTTTCTCATGGTCCCTTGGCAACACCTACAAGTGCCGGTCGTATTACCCTTTCATGTAGCTTGTAACCAATTTTTGAAACTACAACAATAGTGCCAGCTTCTTTTCCTTGGACCTCCTAGGATGAAAATAGAAAAATTATGTTCAATACATGTAATTCCATATTATAACCACCTCTACCTCTATGATCTTTACCTGCTGGAAGAGTGCTTCATGCATATTTGGATCAAATTTTTCATTTATTGGATTCATGGGTACTAGACCATGCTTTTTGAATACCTTTAAAGAAAAAATAAGAAATTAGATTTGACAGATTTAATTGTTAATTCTAAATATTTAGTTACTGAACTTGCCTTAACAAGTTGTGATTCAGTCATCACCAGACCTTCATAAAGGCTTTTTAAATGAGGATTACTATCACTCACTTCTTCTTTGGGAACACTTTCAGTAGCTTTGCCAAGAATGTCAGCAACCTGAAGAATTAAACAGCTTAAGTGAACTCAAACTTGCCAAAGTAAATTGCAGTGTTACATTCTCACTAAATCCTTTCTAATACAACTTTTATATGAGTAATTTTCAAGAAAAAGATTGGAATTGATTGCCTATGACATCATTCAACAACAGAAATATATCAGCTTCACTAATGCCTGTACATGAAATAAGAAAATTATATTTGAGGATGATACTTAATGACAAGAATATCTTGGTTAAATGGAAAACAGCTCAATTTTTGACTGATCTACTGCAGTAAGATTATGGCAGGTATCTCCTTTCATTTGAATGGAGAATTTTAAACATTCAATAGGATGTTTTATACCAGAAGAAACTAATCAGGGAGCTGGCAATGTTGAGTCCTATAGTTAAAAATCTCTCAAATATTTATAAATAGAAAAAAAGATCTCTCAGTTAACATGGCTATTACAATGAATGATCATGTTAGATAGCCAGTAAGATTTTAACGGAGTTACTTTACTGTCACTAATTTATAATTACTAAAGATAGTTTAAATGAGAAAATCGAATTATCTTGAGTGAGCTATTACAACACTATGTTGCGTTAACATATACAAGCTGATACACCAATTGAAAAAAGTTGTTCCAAGCAGTGTTGCTTTAATGTTCAAATAATGCACATTGAGTAATTACTTTCACTCTGCTACATGACAGTAAACCTAGGCTATGTAAAAATTTTTGTTGGCGTTGGGATGCAGAAGAGATTGACAGAAAATGAAGACTAAATTCATTGAATCCTGAGGAGGAAAATTCATGATAAATATGCCATTTCTTTCAATTTACCTCTAATAAATCTTTGCAGAAACTTTGGATTCCAAAAATCTTAGCATCATCAACTTGCTTGGATAATCTTTTCCTTAAATTTTCTCCATCTGCCAAAGCCCTCTTGTACTTATCCTGAAAATAGTAATTGATTTTAATATTTTAAGATTAATATACACTAATGAGTAGAAATATGGGGTTTTACTAGAGTGTATATCTCACGTCTAGCTCCTCGCTTTTCTTCCTTATAATTTCAATATCTTTATTTAATTTTTCTAATTCTAAAATAAGCTTCTTTTCGTTTTCCGTTTCCTGCGGAGTAGAGTCCTCTTTCTTTTTTAAAGCTTCTTCGGTTGCATCGGAAGAATTTTCCCGAAAGAGTGGTCGACTTGTGACTAAAGAATTGTGTTTACTGAACCAACTGAAATTGCAAAACGTAAATATAAATAAATAAATAATATTTTTATATCATACGTTGTGATTTAAAGTGCTACCATGACTAATCATAGAGAAAGCAAGAAATACTCCGTTGAATACGCCGCAAGTACTTCTTAACATCATACTATATCTTAAGACGTACGTAGGTCAAGTATAATTATACCTCAATCGTCCTGTGCTGCACCTACTGGTTGATGTTTTCGGAAATGTCAAACCTAATTGAATACACCTATGAAAACTTCTCAATGCCATGATGTAACACAAACTAGACAATTACTCACGGGAATCTATCAATGGGCATGCCGTTTCGTATTTGTGAATAACAATTGAATGGCGAAAAGTAAAAACTAAATTGAGGTGTCATCCGCGTGGAGCTCGGGCAATGTTACGGTCAGTAAAAACTATTTAAACAATACATTATACCCAGTGTCTAAGTTGTGATATGTTATACACCAATTTGCATGGTTAATTATATATCTCTATTATGAACAGTAGTTTGGGATCATGTCTGTCGATCAAGTCTACGTTTTTAACAGCACGCCGTTGCTCTCAATTTAATTATCTCTACATACTACTATTTAACGATCTCAAACTGCATATTTGCTTCACTAATATTAATCAAAATACTATAAACCGCTTCGTATTCAATAGTTTCCCTTCTCCGTCCTTCAGACGGCTTTTCCAACTCACTTCTTACGATGGACTTATTTACATTCCAAAGCAAAGTTCACTAATCTTGTCAAATGTCAACAACTCATCCTGATATGGTACTGTTTCGTAACATTTTGATGAATAATAGGTAAATCTTTTAATTGTTTAATGTATATGTCGCAGTTTTCTATCTTCCAAAAAGCTGGTATTCAAAAACATCAACTAACATTATCGTGGAGCGTCAAGTTTAACTATTCGTTACCTATCTATGACCTTAATGATTGGTGTATATATTTACCTTGAAAGAGCTAAATTCATGAAGTTTTACAGGCATGAATAGCTTGCAGTAAGACCTCTGGAGTTGGTTGAGAAACCCCTACCTCCCATAATGAATAGTCACAGCTTTACGTTAGCTGAAAGATTGATACCTGCTACTTACCTACAGCAGGCTGCAGCGGCTAAAAAGTCGAGAGAAAGCCTCATCAGACAACTAATCGAGCAGGTAAATAATATTTTACAATTTAATGTAATATATATTGGCGATGGTGTCGTGAAAGCACACCAATTGAAGATAAACATTAGATTTCTGATATTAATGAACCTTTTAAGTGCGATATGTCGTAGAAGGTCATTCTATCAGTATTCATTAAAATTCATTTCAATTTTATCGATAATTTATTGTGGATTTTCTTGGTTAAAAACTTCAGTCTTGGTACAATATTCATTGTACGTCAGGATGCATTTTTATTGCATGGCTTATATGTAAGTGTATCTTTTATGTACAATAATTAAAATTTAATTATCTTTATTTGTCTTTTATCTTATTTGTGCCACCTGACTGTGATATGCTATTATTTTTTTTAGGATATCATATTGTGGAAACTATTGTTTTCCTACAAAATGACAGGTTTATTTATCATTTCATAATTTATATCATCGTATAATTTGGTGTAAAAGAATTCATTAATTCAGGAGTGTTTCTGCTCTGATTGGCTTATTGCTCTTTTATTGAGTAAGGTTATATATTTCCCCACTTAATATCTATCGTTGATATCGAAAAATAATACCTTTAATATTACGAGTTTGTAAATTATTACCGTATATTTGTAATAGAATTCTCATCTTTTTATCTATGCATGTCTGAGGTGTGTAATTTTTTAAATTCGGCGTTAGTTATTTATTAGTATGAAGTTAATATTACAAGTTTCTCCGTAAAGGATGAAAATATTCTTAGTAGCAATAATGCTACATAGCATTTAAGCACAATTTTGTATAGGTAGTTAATACATTTTTGACCTTTAATTAATTTTAGGTGACGGCTCTTCTGTATGTTTTATTTCTGGTGCTGATTCAACAGTTTTTATTAATATTTTTAAAGATTTTGTGGTAACTGAGTTTATCACTCGTAATATAAGTTTATTTCGGTATTGAAACGGAAACGAAGACTTTTATCGTTTTAAAGACAGGTGTTACTAAATCGCTTAGGAAAGAATTTAGTATATATTTAGTCTCGTTAAAATAATATCAATAAAGTATGTAGGACATGTTTTCTCCTTGACCAAACAATGAACGGCTGGTAGAACGGATCGAAAATGCAGGTTGTCATAAAACATCTCAAGGTCCAGGAACTTATTCTGCGAGAAAGGAAGAAAGTAGCTGCACTCAATTTACGCTCGGTATGTTTAATTTTCGCCTCTGCCCCAGAAGCCGAGCTGGATGACTCAGATTTAAATGGAAATCTCATTTATCATTCATATTCGGAAGTTCGATTTGTAATCGAGGGAAGGCCATCGACTTTTTCCATCGAAGGTTTCCGGGCACGGTCAAGTACCATTTATTTTCCTTTCTTTTTCCAGCCATATGTCCCTCTTCTCCCGCACTCCCCGAAATTTAGCAAGGAAATTGGCGCACTGAAATTTCAATTCGTTTCCCAAAAAGATCGAATATAAGGTGCGCAGACAGAGAGAGGGAAAGGTGGAAACGGTGTGGAGGGGTCGAGCAAGGAAGGGAGCAGAAGGAAAGGGAGTAGCTCATCTGAGGAATGCCGTATTTTCGCTGGAGAACTGAAATCGATACTCTCCACTAGCCTACCTGAACGCTACGCTATGCCAAAGCAATTCGAAAGTGAACCTTCACCCTCATCGAATGAAGGGTAACCGTCAAATTATGCACGAGAATCAAATGCATTGTGTCCATGCAGGGTGCTGTTGCAACGGCGGGCCGCGTGTGATTCCGATTCGTGCAGTCCGGGGTTCACGTAAGGGCGGGACGAGGAGAAATAAGCTCGTTTCGGAATACCTCGTGGAAGGGGGGATGTATTCGCAGTATTGTCGAGATTTGGGTTACGAACGATAAAGAATCGAACAACTTAGAAACTCGTGCGACCAAAGAGTGTGGTGAAGAGCAGGGTAATTAGTCGTAAAGAAAGGGGAATCGGTGATCGAACTGCGCGCGGACCTCTGACGCCGACGTATGGGGCGGGTTACTTACGTAGATACTCAAACGGATAATTGTAAATAATTAATTGGGGAACTGACCTCTAAAATTTGAATTTTTAAAATAATTAAGCTTTCATAATTTCTTACGAGGAACTTTCGTGATCGAAACGAATGAGGAATATTGATACAGCGTTTCATCCCAGAAGATCCTTATTTTTAAAGCATGAGTCTATAAGTATATAGAGAAACGATATATAGATATTGTCAATCATGAAAACTACTTTGCAATGTTTTCTTAAAATCAGAAGGAGCTATTTGCTTCTATCTTCTGGTAGTGTTGGATACGAAAGATGTTCTGAAAAATATGTCTTGTACAACAAGAAAAACCATTTTTAATTTGCCTCTTTTTCGGAACTGTATCAGGCTCCTCATCAACTCAAAGAAAGATTTATCCAAGTTAAAAACTAATTTTCGGAGAGATGATCGGGTTAAAGATCGGGTCACTTTAATCTTTATTCGTTCATGTTTTCATTCATTTAAACACTTCAAACTTTAACACGTACGAAAACCGTGGATTTATTTACAAAATGCTATTCCATTCACTCGAAGATTTCAAAACATCTTTTCTGATGTTGTATACAATTATTTCGCGCTAATTCTTTAAAAAAATTGGCAGACTTCCCAATGCGAGCTGGTGGAACACTCATTTGGCACTGCGGTTGCCCATACACTTTCCTCTGTGTTTTTCGTATACTTTTTCTTTCAACGAAGGTCAGCGTTGTTTTTCTGATTTTTAGTTGTGCAACTGACGACGTCATCCCATTATCGCTCGGGATTTATTAATTATTCATGATGTGCCTCTCTGAATAAATCTCGATAGTTATATTCATCACAAGAATTAAATACGAAGTTCAGGAAAAGTCACTGTAATCATCAGCCATGTGTTGAGTTAAACACGTGGAATACTATTTCGTTATGATAATATCTTCCGTTGTAACACCACGAAAAATGATATCACAACTGTTAGTTAACACTCTATAAGGATTGACCCATGTATGTATGTATGTATGTATGTATGTATATTTCTCTCTTGCCATTCTTCGAACAAAATTTCGAAATGCTATAAAAATGGCCGTTTTGTAATAGTCTCTTTATTTATACCCGCTTTTGATAACATTCTTAGTCGTTTACGAGCAAGGTTTTATCTTTCCATGGTGTTCTGACTACACGTAGTTGATAAAAGTTCATAAGGGAAAAATAAAATCTCTCTCATTCGCTATATATAGCGATACGTTCATATTTTACTCTCATTATTGATATATCATCGTTTGTTTTATAATCATCCTGCCGTATTTGCTAAAGTAAAACCTCGCTCGTTTACATGTATTCCTTCCAGAATCAGCGATAATTTTCTTTCCTTTAACCCAATCCCTCCATTTTACTGTAGAATTTATTTTCATTGGAACGCAAGAATTATCGGATATAAATGCTAAGGTATTATTGTATCCTAGCAAGTATGTGTGGATCTTAAACTATTCATATTTCATGATATTTGCGCAAGTATTTCATTTTATTAACTTATTTTATATATAATGAAAAACTTTGTAATATCACTGGAAATTTTGATTTAATCGCAACCGGCTTCGTAATTTTACATTATATCTTCAAGCATTTTCATTTGAAGGTGTAATGTAAAGTTTCGTTACCGGTCGCTTTTAAACCAAATATTCTGTGGAAATTACAGTTTTTCATTTTACTATGGCTTTCCGCAAAGTCATACCTTCTAATATTGATTTCATTATTTTATATAGTTTATTTTATTATCAAATAATTTTATATTTGTGTCGTAAATTTTCAGTATTTATGAATTTCGGTTGCCATACGAATGAATTACTTCAATCGGAAATGGAATTTAAGCGCTCACTCGATTTTCATCCACGCGAATTTAATGGAGTTAAATTTGGTCTCGTCGAGGAATGCCGTCGATCGAAGTCTACATCAAACTAGTCGATATTTCCTATAATTCAATGTAATTTCTGGCTTAATAATTTCCATACAAAAGGCATTTCAGGCTTCAGGCACGTTCTTTTTAATAAGTTTTCTCGTGTACATTTTCACTCCAATATGTTTCGAGGTTCAAGTTTCCTACTCTCAGCTGGGATTCCCCCATGATTTTAATGAATACTCCAACTGCACTTCCGATAATTTTAGAACGTGCCGCCAAGATCACGCTTATTTTTGTCCCGCTGCAACAGTGCAGGTTAAGGCACAGTAAACGTCATAAAATTTGGGGTTGGAAATATTCAGGATATTGGCTATATTTAAAACTGCGAAAATTTACCTCAACCGACTATTTTCGGCGAGGACATTCACGCAGTAATACATTGCACCTCTGCAGTTTAGAATAATCGGATGATATAGAACAGGACATCCGGTGAGAGATTAGATATTCTCGCTGGAGAATTCGCAGAATTTATTATATTAATATTTATTTTGTGATAATGGGAGTTTTCATCCTTGGTTCGGAATCTAAAAATAGTTATTTACGTTAAGTTGGTTCATATTTTTGGTTAGTTTTATATTTAAGACATAAGAGTTAAAGTAAATAATAAAATATTGATCGTCATTTTAATTTGTTATGTATTTGCTGAACGTAGAAAATTTGAGAACCTCTAAGACGGTGGATAAAATAAACATTTGGATATATTTCTCTTTTGTTACCACGCATACGAGCAAGTTTTATAAAAATGCTCTGTAACGTTGTATACGGAAATTTCAATTTGGGAGCACCAATGATCAATGTAATTTGTTAAAATGCAATGTTACTAACATAGGGTTGGAGATACATTTTTGATTTGTACTACATTTATGTCTCTTTGAACCAATAGAATTTATCTAATTTTCTCTCGATCGGATCGTGATTTTCCGAAATCGGTCGTTTGTTTCGAATATATTCCGTTTAATAGCGTGGAAATTATATAATGACGGAAAAATCTTTTCTCCCGTTTTTGCGTGTCATGTCTAAGAAACGTTATTTCACGATCATTTATCGATAATCGATTTTCTTCGTTCTGGAATTTTTCCTGTTTAAAATACTCATAGAAAACTATTTTCCCACATTTATGAGCGCAGCACGTGCCACTTCCTTCCTATGATCTCATCAACTCGGATTTGAATTCAAACTTGAACTTCGATTCTTTTATTTTTTGTATTTTAAATAAGTAACCCTCAAATTATCTTGCTATTTTTATTGTTTCTTGTTATAACTGATATATACGTTGGCACTTGTTATTCAACAAGATAGTTATTGTAATATGGTTTTATATTAGTGTAATATGAATTAAGATAAACTTGGATATCCCTATCACAGTATTTTCTATAAGGAAAGAGGAAGTATTGCTTTCTTAAAACTAGAGTAATTCATTACTCAATTCTCAATGTGATTTAGATTTGAAACTGAGTTCATTGTTTTACCCACTCTTTTATTTCTGCATTTGAACAGCTATAAGAATCAGAGACAAATAATTATTCAATTAATACTCAAAAAAATGAAACATTGCATAACAAATTATTTCAACCATTATTTTTTCACTGCAGAACTTGAAATTAAACAAAAATATCGATTCAAATATAATTATGTTTATAGCTTAAATAACTAGTCAGTGTACAAGCTCTTATATTGACCACTTTAAATATTTAGATAATATTTTCATAGTTAACTTTTCCTTCGCATTCAATCCATGAGTGTAGCTTGATAAAGTAGATAGTATTTTCAACAGAAAGTTGATGAGCTGTATTTTTTATTTTCTTTTATTCAAATGTGAACTCTTATTTTCATAAATAAAATAAGTAAGCTCTTAAATCTTAAATATCTTATTTTGTGTAAAAAATTATATTCTTTTTAATTACATGTTTTTAAAAAATCTATATTTTCAATTATTTCATTTTTTAAAGCTCTGTTATAGTAAGATGTTAATTATTAGGTTAATTTTTTGCAGTAGTTTTTAGTTTAAGTATATATAAATACCTACAAGCAGTCCATTGTTGTGTGGCTGTGGTTGCCCAGGCTATGTTCTCAATCTATATTTTTGTATATAATGTGTGGCAGGAATGAATTCCTAAAATAACTTCCTGTGCATCTACTTCTCTTATTTTAAATCCAATTATTTTATGCCCAACCCCAGGTAGAAGGGGTTTGATAATATTTACTAAGTTGGCAAATGAGCCTTAAATTAATCAAGTAATCCCCGAAAGTTTTGAGAGTATAGGAGGCGTTAAGTTATTGCTTGAAATGAGTGCTAAATATGTTGCTTTGGCAAATATTTGCTCCCTTATCCATACTAGAATAATTTACTTATTTTGATTATTTCAAAATTTTCAGAGGAAATGGCCAGAAGAGGGTTGGGATGACACAACCATAGAACTCTTCTTAGCTGACCTTGCACAAATGGATAGCAATAATTTTCCAGGGAATTGTGGCATAGGAGAACGTGAAGCTAGAATTGCATCAGGTTGGTATTAATTTTATTTAATTATTGAGATAATTGTTTTAAATTATATCTAACTTAATATTGTTTTTTATATATTGTAATAGACTATTTTAAATTACTCCTCCTTATTGTGTGAGTTTTTATATACTTGTGTTTTTTTGGTATTTGAAGAAAGTGAACAATTTTAAATAAACTAATTTTCCATTCTTTTTAACTAATCAAATCCCAAATAAATATTATAATTATGGTGGAGGGTTCTTGCTTTAAATTTTCTGTGTAAGAATAATAATTTTGTTAGCTTCCATATAAATTGTAATTCATAGTCTGTTCTTGTGTTCCTATATAACCAGCACTTGTAGCTCGCAGACATTATCGTTTGGGTCATGGGATTGGACGCTCAGGAGATTTAGGGGAGGTTCAACCAAAAGCTGCAGGTTCAAGTCTTATGAACAAATTAACCAATGCTCTTGTACTGGATGTTATTAGATTCACAGGTTTGTCGATTCTTTTATTTATTAATTACTGTTAACTCCCATTTATCAATTAAAATACAGAGTAATAACATTAACTTGTCCATCTAAAAAATATCTATTTGATGATTTCAGATGGATAAAATTTATTTGTTTTAAATATCTTCTCTGAGATACATTTTGTCCTTATTGACTAAATTAGCTACTGATATCTTTCAATTAGAGGTTTTAAAATGATTTTGATGTCATTATTAATGATTAAATGTTTCAATTCCATATGTTTTCAGGTGTTAAAACCTCAGCAGGTTGCTTTGTTGTGCCCATGGCTACTGGTATGAGCCTGGTGCTTTGTATGCTTACTATCAGACAAGAAAGGCCACAAGCTAAATATGTTATTTGGTCTCGTATTGATCAAAAAGCTTGTTTTAAATGTATCGTGACAGCAGGTAAGTCAAGGTTCATCATCCATCCATCATTATCGATTTGACAAATGCAAAGGACACTTTAAACTTCACATTTTATGCATTAATTATCACCTCAATTTTTGCTTTAACGAAATATTTATGTGCATTCAGGTCTGGAACCAGTTATTGTGGAGACGATAAGTGTAGGAGATGAGTTGCGTACGGATGTTGCTGGCATTGAGGAAAGAATTGAGACATTGGGTGCTGCTAACATTGCATGCATACTCACAACAACTAGTTGCTTTGCCCCACGTGCTGCTGACTCAGTTGAGCAAGTAGCAGTGCTCTGTGCACGATACGGAGTACCTCACTTGATTAATAATGCATATGGCTTGCAGAGTGCACGATGCATGCACTTAATACAGGAGGCTGCAAGGCAAGGATCCTATATTAAATTCATCTTATCCACTGTCTATTGAAATCTGCACTCTTTAGAGTAAACAAACACAATTATGAAGAGTCTAAATTCGATTTATGTTTAAAGTTAAAGACCTGAATTTGTTAACTGCAGGTTGCATCTTATCAAATTTGATGAACAGTAATAATAAAAATATATGTTTTGCTATCAATGCATACAAACTATAATATTATGTAATCTAATTTAAATTTACATCTCTTAAAAAACTTTAACTATATATATACCAAAATTTTTAAAAGATACATGATAATCAGTTTAAGGGGTTAAGGGATATTATTTTTAATGTAGGTATAATTTGTAAAAGAGTTGAACTTTTCATATAGGGTGAAAATGCATTTTATATGATTCATTGGATATGAAAAATTTTCTGGCTTCCAATCAGTTTTATGTGAAATTTTTCTATAGAGTAGTTTAGTGTGATTTAATTTTTTTTAAATCTGATCTATTTGGTATGATATTTACATACTAGATCTAGTTATTATTTCAATATTCATCAATTTTATGACAATGAATTTTTAAATCACTGTTGTATTATAGGACAAAAAGATAAAATATTATATTTTATGTGGTGAAATCATTCTTGTTTTACTTGAGTCATTCTGAGTTTTTTGTTTATAATTTTCTTTATTATATTATCTTTATATATATATTTTATTGTTATATATAAACTTACTATAGCTGTACTGTACAATATGTAGCTATCACATATTGTAATAAATTAATTCTAAACGAATTTTATATTTATAAACTAATTCTGTTTTTAAATATTTTTCCAGGAGAGGAAGGGTAGATGCATTTGTTCAGAGTACTGATAAAAACTTGTTGGTGCCAGTTGGAGGTGCAATAATCGCTGGTTTTGACAAAGGATTAGTTGAACGAATATCACGCATGTATCCTGGTAAGTGGCTTTTATTTTTCCTCAAGGGATGCATAAATACATTGCGGAATTTTCTCTATGATAAATTAGTATTTCATCTGCATTCATTATGCGCTGTGAATAAATAAATTGGTTTTCTCATGTATTAGTTTCTTGGAAAAAAATATTGAGTTATCCAATATTTATGAGATCTCAATATTACAATTCATTATGATGTAATTAGATTGAAAATAATTCATTTTTATTTAATTGAAATACTTACTCTATTGGAGAATAGATACAGTATAGTACTATTGTATTCAAAGTAGTATTTCATATATTTGAATATAAAGGAGCTAATGTCTTAAATAATGTCTAAAATGTACCAGAAGTGTTAATTTTCATTATTTCAATAAATTATTTCAAATATTTGGGTATAAAGCCTTAATACTGAATTCCATGAATCGGTCATAGAAAGAATTATTTTCATAATATAGGCATTTTATAAAAGTGAATTGTTATTATTAATAATTCTATTCACAGGGAGAGCATCAGCTAGTCCAGCTATGGATGTGTTCATCACATTATTGTCACTTGGAGTCAATGGCTTCAAAAATCTTATTGCCCAAAGGAAGGAAATGTACACGTACCTGAAAGATGAACTAACAAAGATTGCTACAAAACATGGAGAAAGGATCTTAGAAACCAAGAACAATCCTATTTCAATGGGTAAGACTATATTTATGACCCTTTTTGGTCTAATAACTCCCTCTTTATAAATTTGGGGTTTTTAATTTACATCTTGCATTTATACTTTCTGTACTTCTATACATATTCTTTTTACTTTCTCTGCCCCTAAAGATTCTGACTCTTTGATAATTTAAAGTTTGATAGCCTGTGTTAGAAGATATTCCTTTTATTCAATGGACTTAATTATTATTTATCTCAACATCTCTCTAAGTTAAAATCCTTTATATTAAACAATTTTTAACTAAGTAGCTAATTTGATAAGTTATGCTCTTGATGTGTGTGAGCAAATAGTTGATATTTTGATCAATAGTATGGGAATGATATAGTTGAGAGGACTTGCAACTAGAGAAATATGAAGCAACTTAGAGGGAAAAGTATTTTATGTAAGCATGAAAATAACAACATTATGGATAACATCAGTCCTTGCTTCATGCAAGTTTCTTATATTATTCATGGACAAATTCAATTGTAATAAAATGTACGCAAACCATGCAATGAAGACTACAAATGTCATTTTCAAGTCAAGTTTCATAGTCTGAAAACGACCATTGAATTTTTATTTCTCAGTATAGGAACCATCATATTCAGTTTATTAATCACTGCATTACTCTGTATGTATATATTTCTTTCCATAAATTATTTTTATGTTCATAATTTTATGAAAATTATAAAAATCATTAGTAATATTCATAGGATTATTATAAAATATATTTTGTTTTAAAAGTTAATTATGTTATTAAGTGGTTTGAAATTTATTCTAGTTTTCATGAAACTGAATTAAGTTGATATTCTCTTTGATTTTCAGTTTTATTTTGTAATGGTTAATCCTCAAAAGTGTATAAATTATTTGGAACAAATGTGTAAGTACTATTTGGTGTGAATGGGCTGGATTGATAACTTTCACACACACTTTCTTAACCTTTTTTCATTTACTTATTAGACAATCTAATCAACATTTGAAAAGAATGTGTGTATTATTAATTGTTTAGGTGGTTAACTGATAGGTTTGATGAAATTTGGTATTGCTCTTTATGGGAATGAGTATATATTTTATTTTAAACAATCTTCAGTTCCTTATGGTTATGTTTTTTTTATCAAAAATTGAGAGAACACTTGTTGCCAATGGCAACATGTTTCAGTTTGCTTCCACTCTTCATCTAGTGCTTTTATTATGTATTACTTTTATTGTATTCTGTTTATGATTAACCCTACTTAATACAATGGCTAGGAGTATTTGTAGTTCTTGGAGATCAGCAAAAATCTAAAAACTACCATTGAATGGAAAATAATACTTGGTTATACGGATCTGTATTAACTAATCACAAATCAGTTTGAAAAAAATCTCAGAAACATTCAATGCCATACTGTGTTACATATTTTGTGCTCGATTAATTGGAGGCAGTTACTCTATATTTGATTATTGACTCAGATTCTTCTGGATTTTCTCACAAGTTACTTGAGACTCAGAAATTAATCGGTCAGTTTTTGTTCTCATATGATATTTCATACACATGTTGGATGTACCTCACTCTTCCTTGTAACATACCGAAGCCTACTAGATAAAAATTGTTTCTAGTTATTTATCAATATTTTCTCTCATCTCTAACATCAATTTGCCTATTTCCCAAACAAATTTGCTTGAATTTAAAGTTGGAAGGTTATTTGTCTTTTATTTAAAAAAATGTAAAAAGAAAGATTATTAAATTCTTAAGCTTTATAATTCAGTTGGTTAATTATTTTTATTTGCTGTAGTATGTTATTATTTAAACATAGACAATGCATTCAAGTAATAATTATGAGATTTTAAAAAAATATTTATTGATAACTAACAATGCCTTTTTTCCTTCAGCCATGACTTTGGGAAGTATGAGTGGAATGGATAGCAAGAATCTCACAATGCTTGGCTCAATGCTTTTCCTAAGATGTGTCTCTGGGACCAGAGTTGTAACTGGGACAGATGTGAAAGATGTTGTAGGCTACAAATTTGAAGGTATGTAAAACAATTACTTAGCCTCTTTTTGAAGTCTAAATTCCTCGTAAGACTTTAAAAATAGTTTTTTAATTAAGATTTTAAAAATTATTAAATGGGTATGAATCAAGAAAAATTCAGAAATGTGAACTCAAGAATTTACTTTTGAGTACCCACTCTTAAGGCACCATGGTTCCTTGAAAAATAAGTATGAAAATGTATAATATGAAAAGTAAAATTGTAGTAATTTCAAGCACTTGGGGAGATATTGTTCAGTAAAATTGAGATTTCTTTTCTAACAGTATTTTTAATTGATATTCTATCTTCTGTTTATGAAAAATAGCTGTGTGAAGTGCATGTAGATGTTTGCTATCACAATAATGAATCCCCAAACTTTAAAAGATAGAGTTATGAGAGGCTAGGAATTATTGACTGCAAAACTTGTTCCTAATTTCTTGATTTAGAAGAGAGCTAATTTCATAAGTGAATCTTAAAAATTATATAAACCTTTTTTGTTAATCTTAATAATGTTAATTCATTATTAAGAGAATTGCACTTACAGATCAAAGAACCCAAATGATCCCTCATCAAGGGAGCAGTCTCATAATTAATAATTAAATCTCATTTCAAAATATAAAGAAATTATACCTGGAAAATAACGTTAAATGATTTTTCTAATATCTTTATAAATTAGTATCAAGTATGATGATAAATGATACAAAGAAATCACTTACATTAGAGGTAAAGAGTGAGGTAGAATTTGGTAAATTTAGTAAATATTCGGTACAATTGTATCTTATCTAAATTTTTATTATTTTATTCATAAGGTTGGGGTGCTCACAATGCAAATTACTCAACACCCTATCTAACAGCAGCTGCTGCAATAGGAATGCGTAGATCTGATGTAGATCTATTTGTGCACCGACTTGATAAGGTGCTCAATAGGCTGAAAGGCCGAGGTGGGATGGAGACAGGTAGTGGGAGTGGGAACACTGCTGCCACCACCCCTACCTCGGTGGAGGAGTTGCCAGTGACCAGGCGGTCACGTGCAGGAGGGAGCCAGGCAGGGTCAGAGAGTGGAGGGAGGGTAGGCAGGGTTCCTGTGGGAGAAGGAAATCCTAGGAGAGGCACTGGAAGCACATGCGTGAATGGTGCAGATGGAGAGCAGAGTGGAGGGAGTAGCAGCGCAGGAACTTCTCTTGCCAGCAGCAAAGACAGCCTCCGGAAGTGAGCTTGCCATCTGCAAAAATGCACGCACCCTCCTTTGCTTCCCTCTTTGGGTAGGACCAGGTGTTTCCTGGATAGGAGGGCAAGGGGAGAGGATGGGATCACAGAAAAAATGGATTGCCATAGTGGGGAGTCGCGTTGTTCTCTCCCCAACCCAACACCCCATCCTCCACAAGATAGCGTGTGAAAAATCTCTTGCTTTGAGGAAGCATGATCCCCAGCCTCTCGTCCAATGTGTGTTTCGATGCTCTATCATCGATTTGATATCTTATTATTTTCTTTTTTACATTAACTTATTTCTTCTACTCGACTCATCACATCTTTTGGCAGAGTACATCTCATTAATTAGGGGCAGGCCTTTGTGAGTTGATCCCCTTTTTTCTAGTCTTACAGTTCCTTTTTTATAGGCCACGTTATGCTTATTGATATTCCTTTATTTTTGATGAGGGTTCCAAGACATTTTATTCATGGATTTTTTTTATTTATTTTTGTTAGTTTGCAATCTTGAGTGACATGTATCTGGACAAGCTTTAAGAGGGTTGTGAATATGCCACAAAGTACTTCTCAATTGTAGGTTATCAGGAATACCCGAAGAAGACTCAAGTAAAATGTTTCTTTTGCTTCCTTTAATTTTGTCCATTCACTCAATAGTTGCCTCTCCTTTGGAAGTTTGGAGGCTTAGGATGGCATTTTGGAGGAAGGTCACTATTTGGATGAGGAAATGAATCTCTTCTCAACCCCACCTCCCCCGCCATCTTCCCAGTCAGAACTTCCTAGATTAACAACGATGGACATTCATCACCAGTGAATGTGATCGCAATCCTTGATTAACCAGTGAATGAAAATGTTGAATCATCATCTGCAACTTGAGTTCTCAGAATGCTATCAAGAGTTTAAAAGAAAAAAATCATGACTTTTGAGGGTTTAAAGCTTTGTATGCTTTAAGTTCTGTAAATGGAAAAAAGAAAATGATTTATCCAAACGCTCCATGTATAAAAGAAAAATTGGTTGCAGACAATAATGTTTGGGCCGAAGTTTGTGGATGGAAATAATGGTTGTTTTTGTTGTAAATATTTTATATCTCAAATGCATTTCTGCAAACTTTGTAATATATTTGACTCCGTGGTAGTGGGTAGCCTCGGTTGCTCTTCCATTGTTGTGCCCGTTGTTTGTCGTCTAGGCTCCCATTAGGGGGAAGGTGCCCTGCTTAAGGGTGACCCTTTTAATTGAGAGTAAAGGGTTGGGGAAATGGGTGAGGGTACTTTCCCAAACACCACCTCCTCCTCTGTGTCACCCTCACCTTTCCCCATTTCTGTCTTACCGTCCCTTCTACAGGGTGTCTACTAGGCAAACGCCTCTATAATCTTTCCTTGGGATACAAAAGTATGAGAAAGTTTTTGTGAATGTACAACTAGCCACCTACTAAAAGATTGCTGCACAAGATTTTTTATATTTATTCGCATCTGAAGCAAATGCCTTTTTGGAGAGAGGTGTTCAAGTTATACAATCTCAACTGTTTTTGACTATATTTTCTGAAAGTATCATTCTAGGTTTTGATGAGCAACATCACATATTGTTGAAAAAGTGAAAATATGTATATATATTTTTTGTGGTTTGGAAAAAGCCCAAATTTTATGGTGATGTTTTGTCATGAAGCTTTTATCTTGTTGGCTGCAGGATGTTTGCTGAAGTTCAGTTAAGTACCAAGTAGACATCCTGTGAACATCCATTTGATCCCTTTAATGAACCCCATCCAATAGTTGCCAATGCTCCCCTAACAAGAAACATTTGTTTAATATTTTGGAGAAAAGAAAAGCATAGCAAATTATGTGTCTTTTCAAAGGGGAGGTTGGGACTTAATATTAAACTAAAACAAGACCCTTAGTTAGGCTGACCTATTCCATCCAGTTGTATCCATCCCATTGCGCTATTTGAATATCCTGCCAGTTGAATCAGACTAGTTTCAATCTCTTTAATCGGTGGTAAGTGATTCATATTTTTTTCCAAGAGTCTCCTAGTTTCGCTTTGAAAAATCCATTCAATTTTGATCATTTTGTCGTAGATGTCAGATTGATAAGAAAAAGTAACAAACAACACACAACATTTTGTGAAATATATGTAATAAAAAATAAAAGAAAGATTCTCTGCACAATCAGTCACAGCTTTATGAGACTTGAAAATCTTCTTAATAGGAACACTTGATTAATATTATAAACTAAGGATAGTTCTTCAAGATGGTAATCTAGTCCATGTGATGACTATTGACATCTTAGTTCTGTTTCTTAGAATTAGGGCAGCGTGTTTATAACCTTCTAATTTTTATGATAAACTTAGTCTAACTTAAACCTTCGAAAAAAAGAAAAAACTGGTTGTGATTTTTCATATTTTATGATTATCATTTTGAGTTTGAGTGAAAGCATTGTTGTGGGAGAGTGGCCAAGCATTCCCTAATCATCAAATGTTTATTTTGTTTTGCTTTGGCTATCATGTTGTATTTTTTCAATAGGTATTCATTTGAAGGGATTCAATAAGAAAAGTCACCCCTGGTGCACAAATCATTGGTGATGTTAAAAAGAAGAGCTAATGCCAATTGCCTTGACATCTGGCAACATATAAGAATGCATTCCAGTAGTGGGCAGTGAGATTGAATTTCTGTCATGAAATGACAGGATTCGAAGCTTATGTAAATCAAATGATTTTTTCCATCATATATGTAAGGAAAAATAAGCAAACATGCAACTTCCCTGGGCAAGTGTGCATCATTTTACCTCCTAAACTTTATTGTGTAGCAGAGTAGAAGCATCTTTGTGGCTGAAAAATGCATTGCTCATTTAATTGGTAGAGCATGAAGCCCAGGTATTTAGTCTCTCGGCTAATCAGTCACTTCTATGCAACATTTGCATCTCTCTGTTTGGGATGAAATGCTATTGATCAACATTTTTCCTTTGGCCAACATTCCTTTAAATTTGTACAGCGTCTATGTACACAGGTTGTAAATAAAAGGATGAGTGAAGCACTCAGTTTGAATGCTGTTGTCTACCAAACCTCATTTCCATATCATCTGTGCATTTAAATGCACAATTGTCTCACTACATTTCCATCTGAGTCTTGAGGATCAGTTGCCAAAAACAGAGAATACTTTTTTGGTTTCAATTTCTTAGAGAATTATATTGTAATCAATCAAAAATACATTTACATTTTATTAAGACATGAACTAAAGGTCAGTTTCAGAGACAGTTTGCATTTCCATAATGATGCTTCATTAATTTACAACTTTATGCATGGTATTATGCTATTATCTAAAGTTATGCTAGTTGATCATAATTTAACATTTCCATTGTAATGCACTGTCCATTATATTTATCACTTTAATGGTATCATCTTACATTTCCTAATCATGAAAACATTTCTTGAATTTTGACATTGTTTAGAAAAAGAGTTATTTTTACAGTGTTCTGCAAGTTGGAAAAGCAATTTTGTATCTGCAATGCTAAAAAGTGTCAGCATATGTAGTTGAATTTTTTGACAAAATTCTAGCTTGAGATTGAAGTATTAAGATTATCTTTGCAATTGACCATTCAAATAATTGCCAATGGCTGTAAGGTAATCGGTCTGAAATATGGGACATTTGAAAGACAAAGCTGAAAGGATCCCCTGGCAAGTAAATAGGTATGAATATTTCAAATTTTCTTTACCCTTTGGTCAAGCCAAGCATGTTCTTTGCATGTGCCTTTTCTACCTATATACTGCTGAAATGAGCTTGTAATGGTGCATATGTTGTGTAGTATTTGATCAAATTCACCTGTTTGTGATCATGAGGTGAGACCAAGATAATCCAAAAAGAAGTCTTGCATTTACTGCCACTTCAAAATATGTTAGATGTTGTGAGAAATTCTAGGATTTCGATGTTATAAGGATATATAATGCTGTTCTCCCCTATATAAAGTGACTTTATGACAGAAAAGTGTGTAGTTGTTTAACAGTCCTTCTGTTGGGCTGGAGTGGCATGGGTATTTGTAGATGTTGCAAAAACAAGGTTTATTTTGTTGACATTTCTGCACTATCATTTTTTTAAATCACTTGATGATAAATAAAACTAAATTTGTATAAAATGTGAACATGTCATTACTATTACTAGCTATCACCATTAGACTAGCAGGTGTAAGTAATATTTCAGAGTATAGATGGTGAATTGTGAGACTTATTATTAAAGGAGTATTGTGGACCTTACAGTAAATGCCTCAGGAATGGGACTACCTCATTGCAGCATCCATTCTTATATCACGTTGCAGAGGACAATAATTTCTATCTGATTTGCATGATTATTATTTACAATATTTCCATATGAGATAAATACTGAAATGTCTCTATTACATTGAGTGCATTTTCAATGAAAATAGCTCCAAAATGTTTTTAGCAATATGTATGTGAGTTATAGGTGAGGGCAGCCATGAGTAATTAGTGTTGAAATTTAGGATCAAACAGGGACTTAAAAAAGGATCTTACTGGGGCCATAAACACAGTATCAACAATTTTTTCCCAGCCTAAATGGGAACTCTTAGTAATGAAGTACTTTTCTATGTAGTCCATACAAGTATCGTTATCTTTCTCATCTAGCGGTTGTTAAAGAGAGCTTAATTTAATAATTATCACTGAATGAACTATGAAAAAGTTTAGACAAGTATCGTCTTACTCCACAGAACTCTTGAAATGTTTTATAACATGAAATATAATATAAGTACCAATTTGAATATAAATTTCTTTATGTTATGACCCTTATAAGAAATGAACAGACTGTAATTTACCTTAAGTTATTCAGATTGTAAATATCTTAGAATATTAATAAATCATCTAATCAACTGATTATGTAGTGAATTACATAGTTAGCCAGCCAACATCCAATACAATGATAAGAGATGATTATTTTTACTAAAGGTAACTGGGTTTGAATATTTCCTTGCAGAATTGCCATGTGGAAGGAGTATTATCTTGTGGAATTTTGATGGAAAAATAGGATATTCTATGAACTGAATTGAAAGGACATTTCTTTATCATATTTTGTAACCCTCCCAAACTACTTTCGGTGATTTATTCCATATCATGCACCAAAAATTGTAATAATCAAACCACATCATCTTAAGTTGAACATAATCTGACATGTTTACTATTTTGATTTAAGCTAGAATCATGTGAGCTTATTTTCAGAATTATATAATTGAAATTTCATATTCCCCAGAACAAATATTTTAATGTTGAATTTAAAAACAATCAGTTCCTAATTCATTATCACTTAAAAAATAAAGATCGAATATGGTAGCACATTACAATTTATTTCGACAAGAATTGTTGGACACAAACTTGATGAAATAGAATAACTGGAATTATGAATGAGATATATGCAGTTTGAGCATGAACATCATAATCTTGTGTACAGTACTTATATACAATACATAAAATCTGTACTCTTTGCCAGTGACAAATTTCATTAAAATGTCATATGGATGACTACGATTATAACTCCTTGTGCTAATAGTTTTCTTTAGCTACAAAAAGTCTGTTGTCAACTTAATGGAATACAACAAATGCTGGTTACAAGAAATTTACTTCTGGTTAGGCTAGCTTGGATCTCCAGGCTGGCATTGTGCATAAACTGGTCTAGCTTTGGATTTGGCCAGCTCAGCTGCCTTCTTTGCTGTTTCCCTGGCTGCATCTTTCAATCTTGCTTTCCTATCGTCTTGGAATGACCCAATCTTTGCAACACCCTCATTTGATGATCCATTGTTACCGACACCATTGGCTAGGGGTATATTCCTGGCAAAAAGGGTTCTGAGAATGTAATCAAAACCAGAATTCATTTTCCGGCAGTTTTTCCTCATTCTCTCCATTCCGAATGCTTCGATAGCACTCCTGAAACCATACACCTGGGAATCGACCCATGCGCTACGATTTGCAACCGTCCACTGAGGGTTTTCTTTGCTTTCTTGGTAAACCACTTTTTCAACAACACTCTGAGAAAAAAAAGATACCGTTAACCACACGCAGTGTTAAAATACTGAACATAAAAATTGATTTATATAGCTGACGCTTACCATAACTTTTGTATATCCTATATTTCTCGTGTATGTAACCATTATCTTCTTCTTAGGATCAATTATAGACTCTTCAATAATTCTTACTATTCTATTGCCAATAAATCGCTCACCCCATTTCGGTACTCTGTTAGTTTTCGTGAGTAGGCGTTTAGAAAAGAGCATGTTGCCCCTGACTTCCCGACAGACAGTGTCCTCTGATAGAACATGATTACTAAAAGAAATATTTGCATTTTAATAAGGTAAAATTCACTATATACAATCGTAAGAAAGTATTAACATAAAGTAAACACACCTTTCTGGATTAGGGTAACGTTGCCAGAATCCCTGCACCACTTGGTCCCACTTAAATTGGAATACAAAGGAATTTTCAAAATACTTGACCATTGTTATTGGAATTTTGAGGAAACTAAAGGAAAGAGAAGATCTGTAAAGAAATGACAGACCATGCATTAATATAGAATACTCAATAAAGTTTCTAATTCACAAACAGAATATATAGTGTATGCTGACCGCTATGTAAATAGAATGAATGCCTTTTAATAGCCGGCAAACCTCAGAAAGCAGCGGTTTCATTAAACCACAGCTCCAGTGATCTTCTGGTAAAGGATTATCGGCAGGCACACATTATTCGAGCCAAAACAAATATAGTAGGACAATATGGGTCAGAACTTTCCGACACCTGCCGGTGTATAGTACATTAACAACAGTGGATACAAAATTATTTCCAGTAATAAAAATCTTGCAATTTCATACTTACTATGAAGGAAAGATGAAATCAAATAATGGCCATAGTCACAAGGAACTAAAAGAAATGCAAGTCTCTGAAGTCCATTTTGGAATGAACTTCCGAGGAAGAGAGGGCTCACGGCTTACACACGCTTTGTTTAGAAGTGAAATTCTACCGAGAACCTTCCCGAAGGTGACGATCTCTAACGGCAGTAGTAAGAAACTAAGCATCGATATCGTATTCTGAGCGGTTAATTTAAAAGCAACCTACTTTTGGAATATATATTTATATGAACTTCATATTCAGATTCATAGATTTAAAGGAAATATATCAATTAAAAATTCAAAGTAAAGAAATTTTATTATTAGAAAATGGGAATGAACTTGTTCAAAATATATATTTTACAATTTTATATATATTAGAAAACATTTAACTATTAAAACTACTTTCCTAAACAAGAATGACTTTTAACTGACTGACTTACTAGGCATTTTCCGAACTAAAGATTTCATGCAATCCAACTAGTGATAATAATTAAATATATTTTATTTGATCTATTACATTTTTGAAAACAGAGCCTTCTTCGAATATACTTGAAATCCTCATAAGAAAACAGAACTTTCTAATGTCTTCAGCAAAAATGCTTTGTCTACTTTTATTTCCATTCAATATAAAATTTATATTGTTTTAAAGCATTTTTTTCGAAAATTTTACAACTTATCATTTGAGAGCGTGAAGTTCTATATAGTTTCCATATTTTCACCAGTTTCTCTTGCTTGTGATTCACCATCTTCCTCGCTTGTTATTAATCTATATTTGATTGCGTCAAAATGCAATATATAAACATACCAAGTATTAATGCATCGTTATTTTTCGTTATCGACATAAATTGGTAACTCTAACGCTTCATTCAAACAACTGCTACATGCTTACTTCCAGTGAGAGTGTATCCAAGAAGGTCGACCTGAGAGCCGCTGTTGCCAAGGTCAATCAAAACAACACAACAACTGAAATTATAGGGTTACGATTTAATAGTGGTTTTGATGATGGCGTCCATCGGCACTAACGCAAATTCTGGAGTTTTGAATATTTGTGTGGCTTCAGTATATAATATATAGTAATTCCATCTCAATTCACTTTTCTGCTAAAAATCTACATCATGAAATTTGTTTCGGAAGTGATCATGATCAATTTCGTAAATACCGTTTCGCATTCAAGTGGTAGAAGAAGTTGGCTAAGTTGTACACGAAGGTTGTACAGATTACCTGTGTCGGCATTTAATTGCCGTTCTAGTACCAGTTTCATAAATACCAACGAATTTCCTGGTCGTAATTTATAATTAAAATCAGAAAGAATACCTTACTTTGAATGATTAAATTTCATTCTCACTGTTTAATGTATTTATCTTTTCTTTGATATATACATTGTTATATATTCTCTTTCTCTTACCTGCTTGTCCGGAAAGTTTTGGTTTTGTATTCGGACTGGCGTTTGGCTCTTTGGATACTCTCGAACAAGGTAAGCTCATGCGTGAGGATTACATTGAAGGTGAAAGTTCTTTAGGAACGCAGACAGGGAAGATCCAGGATAGAGAGCGACCAATGTAAATTCTATCCGAGGGGAGAAGGAAGCGTTCGCGGAACTATAGCTATTTCATAGCCATGCTTAGATAATCTGTTCACTGTTTACGATTGCATAATTTAGAGATAGAGGTGCAATCCGTCCAGACTCTACGTCCGTCCCTCGTCAATTATACATGAAAGTTATTGGAGGGAATAATTTCGCTAGTGACAACCTCCATTCCCTTCGTGAATTTTGATTTGCATTACGATCTTAAAAGAATTTTTAAGTCGTACAGGCTTATAATTCTTACGTAAAACATCATTGTGAGAGTCCTTTTGAAGCTACAGATATTTTTGACAAGATTCGCAATATAGTTATCATCCACAGATTTAAGTTAACGAGTAAACGAACTATTACGGAATTAAAATTCATAAAAAGTGACAAACCACTTGCTAATATATTGAATAACAAAATTTTAAAATTATTTTGTTGGAGCATTAAATCTGCTTACTTTAATAGAGAACATTTTATGATAGATGATTTTATAAATGTGGATTTATTTTGCGAAAAACTAAAGAAAGGGGAAATTATACTGACAGTCCAGTAAGGTAGAGAAAATATAGACAAGCTGTATTTTAGATTCAATAATAAACGTGTGAATTATTCCAACCCCTAATTATAAAATATTTAAATAGAGCTTTTATATCTATATCTATCTGTAATCAGAACGTATTTTATTAATTCGATCAAGTAAAATTGTACAACGATGTAGTGAGACACTATAAAAATCGTCACTTTTCAAAAAATTAGAATCTTACTCATAAAAATAGCTCGTAACATATTAGAATCCTTAATTTCTTCAAAAGTATAACCCTAACTGAATACTTCAATGAACTGGACAACTGTATGAATTCAATAACGCCTCCCAATATTAATATCAATCTATTTCGTGGCCCACCTTCCTCCGTCGAGGATTCATATATATATATATATATATATATATATATATATATATATATATATATATATATATATATATATATATATATATATATATATTACCCTAATACAAAAGTTACTCGAGGTCTTAATTAAAAAGTAGGCTCTCTACTGGGTCGATGGCATCTGTAACAGGGGGCGGTGTGACCTGAAAGAAGCTGCGCTCTGGGGATATTTTTGAAGACGTAGCGTATTTTGGCGGTAGCTTCAGAACCTACCGATCGTGAGAATTCAATTTGAGCGTTCACTAAACGAACGCTAATGGATATGATAACTTTCTAAATCGTCGACGCAAAACATCACTTTTTTTGGGTTGACTTCTTGGTTCGTTGCTTTCCGGAACAGATGCATTCTTTCCTAATTAGTGATGAGCTAGAAAATACTAATAAGTACCGGGACTCGCAAGCGAGATTTTCATCTCATGGACGATAGGAATTTTTCCCTGTGTCTTTATGGTTTATAGTTATAGCTAATTTACCTGCTATCATTTATGGTGAGTAATCGTTTTGAAGCCTGTGCATCATTTAGGATGTAAATTGAGACGATACATAATTGTCTAACTATCTGCTTATCCGCAGGTTTCAAAGTTTTACATTTTTCATATTCTTTGTTATTAAATGGTATGCTTTCATCATTGCTCCATATTATTCTTTTTTTTTTCACAGATACCTTAGGCTCCATTTCTTAAAGGTTAAATTTGCCGAATGTTTTATTTTTCCCTAATCGGAAACATATCGAAGCCAAAAATTACAATTCAGCCGTAATATATCGATATCCTTGCGTGAATGTAGTTCTTGTGACTTGTCTTTGTCTGACATACTATTATAGTATTACTATGGGAGTTTATACTCGATGCGTAGTTTTTCAAAAAATCCTAAAATATCAATAATTATAAAATATATAGTATTCACTAAAAGAAATAGAAGAAAACAATTGATCATAAACCTTCAATATTCACAACTTTTTCTGAGGCAGCAGTTACATTCCATCTTTCATGAGAGACATGAAGAAAAATTTCGTTTTGAAAGCGTAATTTTGACGAGAGATTGCATCCGTTCAGTAAGAGGATTGCTAGGCTACGGGAATTTAAAAGATATGAAGATGAGAGCCGTACTGAGTAATGAGAGGCGAATAGATAGCTAAAAAATGTTACGGTTAAATCTTGAAAATTTGGCGCATCAAATGTGAATTATGAAGCAAAATATCGAAATATTAGACGAATTAGAAATATTAGATATTGCTACGAATTACACTTTTATATATCAAATAACATTATGTGTACAACCTAACATTCTTTCAGCGAGCAGTATAAATTGTTATAGCATTCGTTTTCCATTGATATAGGATATTTCTCTTAGGGAAGATGGATAGCTGCACAATCTTAGGATACCTACTCGCCCCTCGCAGGAGATGGAAATGGGGTTGTCCTATCGACCCGCTTTTATGTCCGCAGTTCACGACCCTTTAACGTCATTCAGAGTGATTTATATTCTCGGTGAAGATGCGATGCGAATTGGTATTAATCGAACATGAATGGTTAACTTACTTCGAGCTCAGTGTCCCGATTCAACTACTTATTCACCGGTATACTAAGCCGTTTCCGACGGTGAATTGGTAAACAAACAGAGGAATTCATCCCTCACTGAAAACCGACGATAGTTTTAAGCTTTGATAATATGGTCATATCTCTGCACAATCAACAGAAGAAGTACCGATGGTCCGATGGACGACGTATTTTTTACAACTGGGTGTGTTCTCTCGCTTATCAGAAATATGGAGCTACGCCCGATTATTTATCTTGGCCATTATCAATCCTGCGTCCAAAGTCGCTTTCGTATTACGCGATACTGTCGTTAAGAACCCATCATTAGATCCTAAATCGAAAGCTAACCGTTTGGAATGCGATAATGATGTTTCATAAATATTAAAATGTATATTCATCATCATAATTATTTAAATACGTAAGTTACTGGTTTACGATATTTTTTATGATTTTTATGTAACTTTCGTACGTAACAAAACCAAGCATCCATAATTGTCATCATTGAATAGTTTAACATTAGCATTTCAAATCATATGGTAAAATTAACATTTATTATATCATAAGAGAAGGTGTTGATAATTTCAATGGAATGACCATGCAAGACAATATTTTTCTGTTAAACTCTTCACAAAATGTATCATATAACTCTTCGCTCTTTTTTAATATTTACGATGTATTTTATTAAAAATGGGAAACTGAAACTTATCTTGCATAAGCTTCCAAGATGATTTAATACAGGTTTTTGAGCATTGAATATTTACTATAAAAATGCAGAGATTTTTTATCGTGATAACAAAAAATGGTCTTTATTAATTAGAAAATATATATTATTTCTCATTTCTCGTAATTAAAACAAGAAAATCTAAATTTAAATCGTTGCTTTCATACATTTTTACTCGGAAACGCTTTACAAGTTCTTTAACGATTAAGCTCATTTTTATCAGTAGATTGTTATGTTATCGCTCCTTCAAAGATAGTCCACTGATACTGTTAACACAATTCAAGAAAAACGATAACTAAATTATCAGCTTTGAAACACTCTTATCCCATTAGAAAAAGTGTTTATTTTATATTTTTCCCTCAGTTTTACGGCGTTTTCTTACGCGACGCGATCTTTTATGGTTTGAAAGACGTTCGAGCGCATTTTATATACTTCGCTTTAATCAATTAATGTTGCACCATCGAACATTTTATCGGGCGTGCAAAATTTTTTGCTTTGAAACAAAGCGCTATAAAAATATCTTTCAAGATCTTTTACGGCTTTATTCATAGCGTCATAAGTTATGTTATCGTCTGTGGAATTTGCAGACGTGCAAATTTAGGTTTTGCAAAGGATAAAATCAAAATATCTCAAACAACGACGCATCGTAAGTGGCCTATTGTGATTCAGATATCTCCGAATTATTATGACAAAACAACGTGTGACACGAGAAAGAGATTCACGACTGTAAATACCCCTGTGGGTGATATGTCTGAATCTATAGATTTAAGAATGTCTTAATTGTTCCCCTTGGAACTGCCTAAGTGAAGTTTTACTATTATAACTGCTCACTGCACTGCTAATTTCAATTCACACATATGCATTCCACGTAAATATTCTACATAATTTATTCTACGCGGTAAATATTTCGAAGTATCTTCATCTTTAAATGGAGAAATTTTTTGTTTTAACTCACACGCGCTAATTCACTAGAGTATATGAAAATGAATTTATATTTGTTTAATAATTAATATTAATATTTTCCATTGGAAAACTAGAATTTTAAGTTTGAATAGAGCTACACATTCATACTTTTCGTTGTTTATCTTGCAATATTTTTACCTTCAACCAAAAAACAATATTTTCTTATAAATGCGAATATGCCAATTTAAATCATATAGTATTATACTAGTTCATGTAAACAGGTCGCTATCTATATTTCATGAAAAATACGGAATTTGCAAAAATACTCCGATTTAACAACATTTAATCCAAGAGAGATATTCCGAAAAGTAACTTTAACCTTAATCCAAGACGTAGCTTTGAACATTACCATCTCCGCTTAGTATTTTCTTAAAAATTCTAACGGTTTTCGTTTTCAAATTACGTATATTGATTCCCTCAGTTACGTTATTCCCTCTTCCATGGCTCTTACATCTTTCTGTTCATCGTGGGGCTATTAATAAATTTCCTTATTCATGTCTCACATCACGTACACTTCTCAAGGCTTTTCATTTCTTTTATCCTCCCCTGCCCGTGCTGTCCTCATCTTCCATCGCTTTTTAATTGCGATGTTCTTAAAATTAATCCTGTACCTCTAAATTATTGCGAAACAAAACCGCGTCTTTCTTAATCGATGTTCTGATCTGTCCGAAAATTGATCTTGTACTTTCACATTTGAAATATTGTTGTGCGGGATTTTATTTGAATCTGTTAAAATAAACTTCCAATATAAATTTCGGTGAATTAAATCAGAGTATTGGTTCGATGGAAAAATTAAATCTTTCGGAGAAAATTCTATTGTTGTGTTTGCTTTAAAAACATTATGATAAAGGAATATGAAAAGATTTTGGAGTACTTGGTATAATGAAAACCTAAATTATCATTTTTGCGTATCTGTTTCATTAATGATGGTTTTACCTTTCCCCATCGAAAATCGTAAATTAAAATTTAAGATATTTAGCTGCATTTCCATTAACATTCTTCGATTTATATAAACTAATATGAATGAATAGGCATTTCTAGAGAGAGAAATTTCTTTCGATATGATTTTATATATTCTATTGTATGTCTACTATTCTATGAATATTTTTCTTTCTAACAACTGATATTATAATTTAATAATACTTACAATATCGTTAAGTGAATAAAAATATCAATTTTCTTACCAAAACTGCCGAGGAAAATTATTTCTTGTTCAAATCAAGCTGTGTTGTATGTTTTTATCTTCAGTTTGCAAAATGAAACGTGTTTTTTAATGCAGGTTTCCAAATATTAAAATTGAGAATACAAAGAGAACGTTCTCTTGATGGGGAAGCCGAAATAAAGAATACTGTTTACTTTTGATATAACCTAGCAACCTTTTATCGAATATATTAAGTCAAAATGGCTCATGCACAAAGTTCGATTTAAACGATTGTGGGCGTATTTTAGTCTTGATCTCGCACATTCTTAATGAACAATATTTGGTAATTTCAGCAATATTTTCATTTAAACAGAATTACTACTAAATCTAGTATGTAGTCGTTACTACAAATTGGTGGTACAATCAGGAAGTTGAATCGCCGTCGAAGAATTTAATTATTTAAATATAATTTCAGATTTAATAGCTTTTCAAAATTGTATTGTAAACGTAAAAAACTATAATTTTAAATTATCTTATTAATGTGATGAATTTATCTGAATTCTTATCCGAAGAAACTAACTCTCATGTTGTATCAAAATTAGAAAGACAGACAGTTAGCAATATCACTAACGTATTAAATTTAGTACCGCATATAGATCTATTCTAGTAGCAGCAGAGTAGCATGATGTACTTTACTTAGCTTCTTCTTGAAAGTAAGATGTTGCTGCCTCCCCATTCTACTCCAGATCGTATTGATGTAGTTTTTTCTTTTTTAAAAAGTTAGCGAAGTTAATTTCACCACCGCTGCAGGACTACGGCAAACCTAATTCTCATAAAAATTAACACTGTCACGTATAATCCATATGGCATCTAATATAATAATGATATGCATTGTTAAGTATAGCAGTTTTGTCAATTATTTCGATAGCAAAGTAAATTTCTTCATCAATCCAAGAAAAGTTTAAACATACCCACACCTCATTATCGAATGATTTTTCTGTAGAGACTCATATTGCATTATCTTATCATTATGTATATTAACATTGATTCCATGCTATTTATCAACATTATTATAATATGCAGAATAAAATTTTTATTCTGGATGAGTAAAATAAAGAAGAAAACTGAAAACAAATTGAAAGAAATCAATTTTAACTATAGACTACGATGGACGAATAAACCATTATTTCAGATCCATTCGTCGTATAGGAAAATAAAAATGCATTCGTTGCTAAGGGAAAAATTTCAAGGTGATCGGTCTATCTAGCCTTAGGCATAGAAGTTTCTAGTCCCGTCGTCCTACAATTTCAGTCTATTTCACTATGAAACTGATCAAAAAACCGAAAGTGACCTTCTGCTAGGAAAATTGGCTGCTTATTCTGTGGAATGAAAACTTAATATACCAGGAAAATTACTGTAAAATGAGAATAGCATATCCAAATATCCCTACATCCATTTTATGGTTTTTATTTTGTTTTTTCTTAGGATATTGAGTCTTTGAAGACAAAATTTTAATCTATTGACTTTATAAGTTTAAAATTGAAGCGAATGATTCTATTCAGAACATCCTTTCTCAGCTCACTATTTATTCGATAGTAAAAGTTTTACCGCATCTAAGATACTCAACTGATATAATTGGGGCTTCATGATGAAGTAGACAGGTTTACTCGCTGGTGAGTTATACAATTTATCTCCTGAGGCCCGTATCTACTCCACTGAATATTTATGGGCCCGGTGCAACTTTTTTCAGTTTTATCTGACCGAATTTTTACCTCGCGCAGTTGACAAGTCGTTTACGCAGGAGCGGTTAAGACGAGTTCTTACTTTCTTATTTACGAATATTCGATTCGATAGCAATTTTCTCTTATTCTTATTTAGGCTAAAGATATAATCATATGGAGAGCGATCCAGAACTTGTTATCAAAGCGGAGATTCTCTTTTCAAATCATTTCTTTCGTAATGTATCGGAGGAAGAATTAAAACAACATGCTTTAATTAATAATTAATGTATTTGTAGTAAGGAAAACTCTTTAAGACTTTAATTTTACCGATTTTAAATTTAGGTTAGAAAAATCTTTCTCGAAGAAAATTTATACATGTATTATTGCGACAGTTTTTAATATTCTGGAGTTTGTCAGGCATTCGTTCATCTGCATCAAGATACCGTTGGGCCTAACAACGTCGAACTATCAACAAGACTATTGTACTTTTCGAAAATTATTCTTTGTTCATTTATTATTCAAATATGCTTTCGCTATAACTTATTGTTATTGGTAGAGAAGGTTAGCTCAGGAACCATCTTGCGACTTTTCACACGTTTCCCAATGATCATATTACGATAAACAATGATTTATCCTTACGTATATTCATTGTTACGTGCATCGTCTCGACCTTTCTAGAAGCATTGCAGATCGCGCTCCAATTAAGAAACCACTCCGTCTCGTAAGAATGCTACTTGCGCTCTGCAATCCAAATTTCTTTCGGAAACATTCGGCACATGAGGACTTTAAAGGATACTAACTCGTAAACTATAAGTTGTACATTCGTCTTTGGTCCTTGACCCGTTTATAAGACCCCCTCTGAGCATTCTGGTACTCCCACTCCCCCTATCCACTCAGCTGAGCCCTTTAACACTAGAACAGCGGGAAACGGACACCCCCCTAGAACAGCGGAAGGTGTCCTCAGGACACCTACACTTGCGCTTCTTTTAAATTGAATGAGGCAGTCGTATTTAAATTTCTAGTCTTTCCTTATAAGCTTAAAAATTAATAACTAAGTATTGGTACTTATTTATCGGCAGATCATGAGGTAAATAGTTGCTACATATTTAATATAGAAATTGCTGTTGAGTTCAATCAATTTCATGAGACTCATATTCCGATATAAAAATATACAGAACAGTAAAGCCAGAAATAAGTTATATGAATAAATTAATATAAAGCTTTTTCGAGATAAAATAATTATTTGCTTGAATAACTTTTGAAAATTACCCGATTTTATGAACAATTTACATGGGGTACAAGAAAAAATAAACTCCGTAATAAAACTTTACCGCTTCACGTACCTTCCTTTGATTTTATTTCACAACAAAAAGACTAGAAATAAGGTTTAAGACACAAACTGGACCTTAAATGTTATTTTCATACGCAATTATATTAATTTTTCTTTTTTAGCACAATGATGCTGTCACGAAATAATTACTCCATAGAATCCTTCCACGAAGCTAATACATAAATCTTCTTGATGTTACAGTTTCTATTAACCTATTCCTTGCACTTCTTACACTTATCTTATGCTATATTTCACTTGTATTTTCTTTTGAACAGATATCGGTGGCTTCATTGGATGATGTCTCGTGCATCTAGTGTTTACTTAGGTCCTTTTTGAGATCTCTTTAGACAGCTTAGGTTTTACTTTGTTTATCTGCGATTCGTTGCAAGAATCTATACCTGTTTATTTGGCGACCTCTTTTCTGCTTGCAAATAACCTATACATTGATTTCTGCTAGATAAATTTTTATGTAAAAAGAATGCATTAGGCAACGTCGTGAGTCTGTCTCACCGTGTGCCTACGCGCCATTTGGTCCACTACGCCGCTTTTTGTACAATTATGGTACGTCACCGCGTCTGATTTTCTTTTACTACTACTACCAAATACGACATTAGAAAGCATCTAAATCGCGAGAAGAACATGTTTATTCGGTTTAATTTTATAAAGAAGGATTATTCTTCATTTTTCGACAACATCGGAATACACTGCAGATTTTTGCTGGTTTTCAACTTCAGCGACTCTCATCACAATTTGTTCTATGTTCCAGATAAAAAATACCTGCTTTCTTCAGCCTTTTAAATAGTTTCTTTAATTTAAAATAATTATCGGTCATTAGGTTAATTCCTTTTATATAGGAAAGGTCCCATCAAGGTCATGACCACATGGTTCAGGAAGATGGCCTATCCTCCAACTCGATAACTTATGGAAATCTATTGCATATGCATATTTGGAATTAAAATCCACTACTAACCGAAACTTAAGTACATATTAATCAGGTTTATCAAGAATAAATTGTGTGAATAGACATCTACACTTTCTGGGAAAAAGCTGATCGTTCACCGTCACTTTTGTAACGGGATTGTAGCAAGCCTGGCAATATTCAATGAGTGAGTGTCACAAAAAGATATAAGACAAATTAGTCAATTGCGAAAATAAAAATGGGAAACGTATCTTATAAATGTAAATATTAGAAAATATAAGGCAAAATGTTTCCAACTCAAATCATCATTAGAATTGCTACCTCAAATTTTTATACATAACAATATAATTAATTAATTTTAGAGAACGGGGACAAAATAATAGCCAAAAGCAATATTATCTCAAAGTACATTCGTAAGAGCTTCTAATATAAAACAATGAAGGTTTTATCGTAAGAAATAATAGTAAATATTACGTAGGTGTCCTGAGGACACCTCCGCTGTTCTAGGGGGTATGTGGTAGGATCTCCTATGAATATGTTCCAATAATTATGAAACTTGGTAGAAATACGCAGAATATTAAATAATTAAAAGTCACGAAACGATTTTTTTCTATGATACAAATTACAAAAATGGTGCGTTTTTTTCATGGGCGAGGTGTCCTGAGGACACCCTCCGCTGTTCTAGTGTTAAAGCTCCTTTCCTTAACGGGACTTTTCTTCTATTCCATTTGCATATCAAACGGACAAGAGCTTATGCTAAAAGGCTTTTTTCCACTCATGAGAGGGAATTGGCTCGAGAAATTCATTGCTCTCGATAAATCCTCGATCCCGTGGTTCGACGCGATTATTTTTATTCCATTTTCGATCATTTTGAATTCTTGAGCTATATTTTATTCCTGTATAATATCCCGTAATAGTTCCAATCATATCCAACAAAAGTTTTGCATTTGATTCAGTTGTTTAGGAAAAAGTTACGTTTTCTCAAATTTGTTTACTATTACGTTTCCATGCCTCGATGAATTGAATGTATTAAATTAAACATGTCGTGAGGCTGGAACAAATATGGCTTCCGTCTAATTTTATTTCATTGTTGCTATGATAGAAAGACCAATAATCGTATGTGTGACTGTGAATGGGGGAACCATATTTACTCCTTACAGATTGCTAAAAAATGTTGCAGAGTATAGACTTTCTGCTTCTCTTATTTGTTTCCATTTCGCGCACAGCACAAAGTTTTGTTTTCTTTATTGAGTTATAGTACCCAATAAAGGAAACAAAAGTTTGTTTACTCCCCAATTTTGCTTATTAAGTCTCATTAATTTTCCTTATCTTTCGGAGGCTAATTATGTTCAGCATGTGGCTCCATCTAGCCATTTTTGTGAATACTTTCTGACTGAATTGCTCCGATGACAAAGTTTTTTAATAAATGCAGACTCATCTTCCGCGAAATATCTTATCTTCTACAATATCTTTCTTCGCGTACTTATCTAATCTATGTACGGATCTAGAAATGTCTTTTTAATTCGAAGTTATTCATTTAGCCTAATGAATAATGCGGGGATGGTTCATTTGAATTGAAGGTGGAAAGATGTCTTCTGTTCGTGATTGATTGACCGTCAGACATGGATCTTCCTTTGCCTTTAGAATTTCTTCCCTCTTCACCAACTAGCCGAGCAGTTCGTCTCTCGAGGATTATTGTTGAGTAGAACCATCCTTTGCTTACTTCTTTTATTATATTTAATTTTTAAACACATTTTCTCTCTTCATTATTGTCTAGATTGACTATTATTTTAGTTTGCAACTCAGGTAAACTTAACTTTACTTTCAGAACTACACTAACCTGGTTGAATTTGAATGCATAAATGAGTTTAACTCATAAAATATTTAAAAATACCTATATATAATATCATTGCATTCTTATACTGACACATAAGAAATAGTTTTCATGATTATATAACCGTGTCAAGTATTCCACAAATTTAGATCAAGATAGGTAAGTAATGCGATAAAAGTTTTTGCCAAGGTAAATAATTTTAAATACCAAGATAAATAACTTTTCCATTTATTGAATCAGCATCCGTATGTTATCGTATATACTAGTTGATTTATGGTGACAAGATTCAAATTACCGTCAGCTATTATCGATATTCTAAAGTGATGTAAGCTTAATATAAGCTTATTATATAAAATAAAATATAAGCTTTCACAGATAACACTCTACTTAAATAAATATAAATTTTGCGCGAGTAATAGAAAATACGATTGTACAGGAAAAAGCTTTAATGGTAACGGGAACTTTGAATGCATAACCCGCCGTTGTTAGAACACAGTTACTATTATAGTAGACTGCCCGATCGATGGCTTTTCGAAGTCTCATCGTTGAAAGAATAGGCCTGACGAAATGGTTGCGTAAACTCCCGAGACTTCGGATGGAACAACAGAGGAAGCCAAAAAATCTTGTTGCATTCGAAGAATCCCCTCGTTGGAAAAGGAGATAGAGTTACGAGCGAAGAGTGCATCTCGTTCTTCTTCTATTTCTGAACCCGGAGGTGGGGACGCAGGGGACAGTCCAAATACTAGTGATGGATGTTATTATTGGGACGTCTTACTTGGCGGAGTTCCTTTGAGGGTTGTCCCCAAGCATTCGGAACAGTCACGGGCTTTCGAAATAACACGTCCGGGGAGAGGTGTTAACTCCCATCTCGTGCTTCCGCTTGATTGCTTGCACTTGTTTGTATACCCACGTACAGAACATCGGGGATTTGTGATTTGGTATCGTCGCTACTCTACTCTACTCTACGGAGAACTTTACGGGACAAGGTTTTGATTAGCAGCGAAAGAAGCGACGGCGTAGTGGGTCTTCTGGTTAGGGGGAACCAGTCACCACGGGACGTTCTTTTTAACTTACCTTCAACTTCGACGTCCGTGTCGGTATAGATAGCGCCACCTTTCGGAGTGTCAAATTGAGTGGCATCATGGTCCTAGGATGGTATATCCGCCCGGCAAGTGTCCCGTGGACCTGGGTTCGAGTCCCAGTCATGTTGTAATTTGTCTTCTGTATTCGTTATTTTTCTGTTTTGCCTTTGTGATCTTGGTTCTGCTCACCTAATGGATTAATCTCGTGCATTATTTTATACTACTTTTGTGAAAAAAGAATTCTTAAATCGGTTTCTTTTATAATGTGTTTCACTTATTTTACTCGATCTGTACCATGGGCCTATATTAATAGGAATAGCGTAAAATATTCATTACGTCTTCCGATAACGTGCCTTGTCAGAAAGTATTCAATAAATGTATTCATTACGCTGATATTTTACATTCTAGCTGTTCCATCCTTTATCCTCTATCGTTGGGTTACCATAGTGTTGTTTATGAAATTTATCGCTTTACGTATATATCACTCGTATTTTTTCGAATTCACGAATGCTACACCTATCGAAAGGATCCCATATACATACATATATATGTATTTGCAAAGAAAGAAATTGAAATTAATGAAATATCTAGTAGAGGAACTATATCATTATTGGTATAACAGGAAAATATTGATTCTGTATACGTATTAGGAGTAAGAAAAGTATTTCTTTTTATGAATATATATTAAATATATTTTATTTTCAATTATAAAAACAGTTTATTTTCTTGTAAATCATTATAATTCAAAAATGAATTTTGCGAAAAATAGATAAAATTTTCTGTATACAGATTTTAGTATTTCTACTTAGTCTATTGTTTAACATATATAAATAATATACCTATAATAATTCTATAATTATAATTGAGCTCCGACTCAAAGGCTGGAAAAATACTCTTATTTTTAATTATCCATGCCTTATATTTATGGAACACATGGTTAGAATTATTATTTTCGTTTATATGCAGTTATAGAGAACCTAATTTAATGTAACTTCTAGCATAAGGATACTGTACAGTTTTGTTAAGAACTGGTAAATGAAATTTATAAACTCATTTTCGGCTGATACGAGTATTTTATATTTCTTATCGTTTTATGCAATGCAAATAATAATGGATATGGTATATAAGGATATCCTAGCTTATAATTTAAGCTCGCTATCAATCTAACAAAAGGATTGTTATTTGTTTAGTTATTGGATCAGCACTCTCATCTTTATACAGATACTATCTTGAAACCTTTTGAATTAAAGCATCACTCAAACTAAATAAGCCAAGTCGATTGTTTTCATTGTGACGCCGAACTGTCTCGCGGGGTGTTTGCATGCGTTCAGGCACGTACAACCTTATCGCTTAAAAAGGACCGGATGTCGAAGTTGGGTCCAGGAGTTTTTATCCGATGCTGCTGCCATGGGAGATAAAAACAAATAATGAATTTGACCCCATTTCGAATTAACACTTGCGGATTCCGTGACAAGGAGTTCTATATAATATAGAAATTCAATTTCGTTTATTTTGTTAACGAACATGGAATGTGCTGAAATATGTACGCTTCCAGAGTCATTTTTTTACGTAAATAAGACAGTATTATAATTAATTTATATTGAAGTTCATTAATGAATTCGATTTTTATTTTTTGGATTAAAAGTTTATTTTTTCTCCAATTAGAAACTTTATGTTGATCTTGCTTTTGAAATATTCGAATTGGTATGTGGTATCATTATTAGTAGTATATAATTTATTTATATTGACATAAACATTTATCCGATATAACTATTGTGTACGATATATCGGATGAAGTAGCGTAAAACATTATAAATTCTTAAAATTAATAATCTAAAGTATCTTCCTAATTTATAAATGATGATGAAGAACGGAAGAATAAGGGGCAAATACAATGACTCACAACTTTTGCGTAGTTAAGAAAAGCAGAATGACTGTGTTAATCACTCAGAAATATTTACGACGAAACGAAAACTGACGTAATGATGACGTACTGATGTTCTCCTTACGGTTGCATGAAAAATTAGTGGAAGAATAATGGTAATTAACAGATGGTTAGAGCGTACTTATTCAAAATGTTTACTTGTCTCGCTTCTCAACCATACTCTGAGGTTTAATTTTTTCTAGTTCGAGATTTATCGATACAATATCAAACTGTAAATCTAGATTTATTTATTACGTTTCTTATCACAATAAAGACATAATACTCTGATAAAACATAATTTATCGAAAAAAATTATAGATCGATGAATCATTAAGATATCAGAACATTGGTAGTATGTTATAAATACCTCACAGTCTGTTGTCTAAAGCTAAGGATTAATTGAGAAACATTATAAACAACATAATCGATTAAAATTGAGAATTTTTATTGACCGACAGAATGTGTAGTTCTGTATTGTATTCTTTACACTCTGTACGTAATGTTTATCGTGAGCTACTGTATTTTAAAGACGTTTTAAATAATTACGTCTCGATTATTTTTACTTTCAAAGTTTTTCAATAGAACTCATCACGGAATGCATTAGCCATCGCTTATTTAAACGCATATCGGTTGAAACAACATCGATCAATTCTTAAATACTGCAGCTAATTTCTTTCGCGCCGTGGTTTACTCCCGATCTTACAATTAGAAGACCTTTTCCCATTCATCTACCCTTTTACTTGTCTCGCTAAGTTATTCTTCACTTTTTTTTCATTTGCCATCTTTTACCGCATTGGCGCGAGATCTAATTAGTCTCCGGCTTAAGAGAAGACCTTCATTCTATCCCCGACCAGCTCCCCCTCCTTCCTTTATTAATTGTCACGGAAACCATAAATTAACTTTCAAGAAAGAAGATTACGTATTCGAAGAGATGAAGACTGCACAGTATGATTGGCTTATTTATAGAAACAATCATTATGTTTCAGTTCTAAGAATATCTTCTTGTTTCACACTGAAAAGCACAGAAGTCTAAAGCTGTGAGGCGTTCTAGGTTCTATGAAATACTTATAGTGCTGGGTTAGAAGGTTATAATCATATAAAAAGTAGGGATTTTTCAACTCATCATTTAAAGATTATATTCTTCTATTTTAAACAATTTTAAGCCACGAAGCTTAAATTCGGGCGATAAAAAAAATCGAATTTATAATATAGAGTATAAAATCAGACGTAAAATCAAAATTCTTACGTAAATAAATCCTAGGTTCATTCAGTCAAAGTTCAAAAACAAAACGAAACGAAAATTTTTCCGATAACCTCCCACCAAATGCAAATTACGTTGTTAGTGGTCCACGGAGTCCTTTCAGTGAATAATACCGGCTGCTGCTGAGTGGAGGATGGTGAAAAAAATCTCCGAATGCACCAATTCATCGTCCTTAATCAAATGGGCTCGAATATCTACTCACTCCCAAGGCGGCTATGGGAGAAAATCAATAACCATGCAGATCTCTTGACTTTGAGAGGCTGAGAGAGACTCTATGTTATTTCACTAGAATTCAGGGATCGGGAGGTATGAATAAAGTTTAGAGCAGAATTCGGCGCAAAAATTCGTTCATTTTCGGGCGAAAATATGCGAGATAAAATTTCTTTCTTAAGAGGTCCGCTTAAATATTATATTATATATAATACATAAATATTTCTAGAAATTTAATTTTTCAATCCTCTTTCCGATTACCATCATTATTTTTAATATTCGCAACAATTGCAGCTTTGTAGGCGAGAAAATATTTTATCATTTTGCTACTTAATTAATATTTCAAATGATGAATATAAACAAAGGTAAATATTTAAAAATTTCGCAATAAATTGATCTTACTGTAACTTTAAGATATTGTAATCTAGAATACGATAAAGTTTATTATCTACGCAGCTTCATTATTAATAATTTTTAATTAGTAAGATAGTCTTTGCCTTACGAAGAAATAACGGAGAATCAATTTCAATCGAAGTTGTATTCTGTACTGTACTGTACTGTAAGGCGCGCGCACTTCTATCCTCATTTCAGCGTTGATATTTTTAGAGCTTCTTTCCCTTAAAATACTTCTCCCTGAATGCTTTATCGCTTGGTTTATAAACACCCAGGTTCACCTTGGTAGCATTAAGTTAATCCAATCTTAAAACACAATCTACTCTAGAATCATACTATAATTGTGAATTTTAAAATCCAGCTAATTAAAACTAACTAAAAAACCACTGAATATTTTTTCAGTATGCATATATAAGAGAAAAACAATTTCGGCTAAGATAAGAATAAATACAACATACGTTTCTAGTTAAGTTTTACGGACATAGATACGAATTTGATAAATAAACAACTTCATTTTTGTATTTCTTCAACTAGACGTATTCCTTAATTAGACGGGAATTAAATCTTGAATATTACTTCCTCTACTGATAAAAGATGTATTTTTTTAATGAACGCCATACAACAAAATGATTTAGAAGGCAGAGCCCATAAAAAGTGCTCTTAATAATGAAAATAATAATGTTTCATTTGATGTTAAATATCAATTTCTGATGATAATTTTATCCTATGCGACACTGATCCAAATTATGACGAATCTTTTTTATTTCCGTTTTAAATGAAGACTTAAAACGCTAATAGTTTAGATATTGATATTAGAAAATTTCATCTATAAAAAATTGATAATTTTTTGATTGATCAGCTAGAGCTGATTTATATTAATTATTATAACCATTTTATTATAATATCATGGGTTGATATTTGAAGATAATAATTGACTTTTGATCACACCCCCTCATTTTACTCCTTGAGTCAATTGGTAGGAATAATGCACTAAATAATAGACGGTAAAACATTATATATTTATATATAAGAAACGTTAAAGTTTGGTTGGAAAATTTAGGAAGTTAGAAGTTAATTGAACATACCCATCATATCCATTTATAAATATAATTAATTAAAGACCTATTTATGTATATATATATTTTTTTTTCATTCACTTTGCTCTACTGCAGGAGAATATACCTCAAATGTTTGATACCATATTCTTTCCGAATTGATTGTTTTATTTTTTGATAATAAATAAAGAGGAAATGAGTTGAATTCGCGCATTTTAAACCGGATTTCCGTAGATTGTTTTCAAGATATTCTTTTCCGCAGAAAATAGAGCTATGGAAATTTAGTTTGCTATGCACGAAGTCGGAGGAATAAATGGAAACATTTCAAATCGAACTGTTCAAGAGGGAATGCTGAAAACGAACTGGAAAGAAGTATTCGGTTTCATTGAGGCAGAAAAAGTGCTAGTAATAGGAAACTGGAATATTATGTTTGAAAACATGAGAAGTGATTTTACTGAGAAGTAAAGAGATTTCTGCTGAAAGTACGGGGGGTATTTTTTCAACTCCATCGTAACGGAATTGGTACGATAACAGGGAGAAATACAGCAACTTTGATAGGTGAGTTATGTAAGCATACTTTCTTCATTGTTATGATTTTACTATCAATATAGTGAATGAAGGCGAGCTTATAATTGAAATAAAGATAAAAATAGGTCTTTTAATGGTTGAGATGTGCTCTGAAAAAAAGGAACCTTGGTTTGAGTAGTTTCGCAATTACTTTATTTATATTTCTCCTTGAGTTTCCAGCTGGATGGATTTTTGTGCTAAAGAAATCATTCCATTTCGTCTGGAAATATATTCTCTAATTATATTCAGTTATCATGCTGATAGATCAAATTTATTTCTTTTTCTCATTATTGATCACCAATTAAATAGGTGCATCTTCGTACGAGTCAAATTTTTGTTTTAATTTGTTATATATATATATATATATATATATATATATATATATATATATATATATATACACGTTATGTATTTATCATTAAAAATTAGTATCTTTGAATTGAATATTTATATTTGCTTTACTCTCTTTTATATTCATGACCGAATTTTCGTAGTTGTTTCAATCCCTTATGATGTTATTTAAATGGCACAGCCGTCTTCTTTATCTTTACTTTGAGTTTCTTTTTCTCCGAATCCATATATAGTATACATCCATTTATAGCATCTTGTATTTTTTTCTTCTGATTTTAGTGGTAAATAAAAAATATTCTTTTACGACCAGGATACGAGTTTCCGTCTAACCTCATCTCGTTTAAGTATTTATTTACAATGGTCTACTGCGTAAATTTTTTTGTGCGAAAAGTTAGCAAATTTGACGCAGTGTTGGGGAGGAAATCGCCGGTCCCGGAGCATAGATGTCGCACAAGAGTAGAGATTGCGTCAAAAGTGAAAGTAAGGATTCGTCTCTACAGTGGATAGAGGAGCATCTCGATTGGTGGAGGGGATAGACCGCGTTTCTCTCATCCTCCCCTCAAAATAAGAAAGCCTCATCGAGCAATCAACTTCTCTAAACAGCTTCCTGAAACTTTATGGCGACATGTTGCGTAAGAGAGAGCACGCTCAGCGTTTTATGGTTTTCTGCTGTCGAGAGAAACATTTCACGCCCAAAGGAATCAAAGAACGCTTTACGCCCTTCATTAGATAAGATACGCATCCGAGTATTGACAAGTTTAAAAGTACAAATCATGACGTTGTTATTTGCACTTGAATTGATGATGAGCTCGAAAATGATTACGCTAACTGAATATATTATACTTTGAAATTGTTGAACGGAGTTTGTTTAATAGTTGCCATGGAGTTAAAAAGATCTGAAAAGGAGTTTATCGAACTGTTTTGTATACATTCCAAAGAATTAAGATCGAAAATTAATTTTTTTGGTGTTCAAGCGCGATGTTCACTATTGAAATCTCGTAAAATGAACTATTTTCCCTTAAAAATTGGGTTTCTTCTCGTCTACTATAAGAGTTACATATATAATGCTACTCCTTTATGTATGGAACTTTTTACTCGTCTATTATAGAAAAGGTAAAACGCTACTCAAGCTTACCTTCAGGCATGTGACTTCCAGGCGGAATGGACTTTTAAATGGACTCCGCCCAAGACTTGCTGAAACCAATTCTGATGCAAGTATTGCCCTTTGTGACGACACGATTTCATCAACGCGTACTTCCTAATTATGACGCCCATTTCTCGATGACTTCATCTGACGTCAACGTATAGATAATATAATGTTTTGATTAGAGGAGTACAGACTCTTAGTCTGTTAGCGACAAAATATCCGGTAGGCAAATTTCAATCGAGAAGTTTAGAATTTATCGTCGGTGTAGTTTGCCTTTTGTGTCTTTAAAATGAGTCATAGTAATACGTAACGTTTGAGGATGTTAAAAGATTAAAGAGGGGATAACAAAAGTTACTCAGCTACACAAAAAAAGTTTTTTCTCGATCTAGATTTAATTTCTACATAATCATCTTTCATTTAATGTTCGGTAATTTGTTATGAAGTATTTCTCGCCAAATTTAGGGATCTATAGTTACATAGTTATACATATTGTGCTTTCATCCATGGACTTGCTGCTAGGTTACTAAGGTACACTCAAACATAAATTCTACAAATTATGAAATCTGATTATGCGTACCAAATTTAATTTCAACAAAAAAAATCCCAAAAGTTAAAATAAAATCTGCTTTTATTTCTCTAAGATTATGATTACCGTGGCTCTGTTGTTTTGTCTATCCAATATTTGTGCATAATAGTTAATGATTTAAATGAATACCATCATAAAAACGTCAGTTATTAAAATGTTCTGGTTCACTGCTTTTAGATCGTACTTACGCTGTTAAAATAATCAATCAACTACGAAATATCGCAGTGAATAGATACGCGCAAAAATCAATTATCACTTTAAAGCTGAAGGTACGTTTATGGCGCATAATAACTCGTATCATAACTTCTAAGGAAGGGGATTATTGTTCCTTAGCAACAGTATTTGGGTGGAATGTATTTATTTATTGAAAGTAGTTTTTCTATAGCCTAGATGCATTGTATATAGTTATATGCAGGTTTAGGTTCAGGATTAATTAAATATATCGCTAACCTGAATCGTTGGTTATACATAGCGTGAACATGAATAGGTGGCATGATAATTTTAACGCTGAAAATTTTCTATATCTTGAACTTTGAATGTCTCACGTTGAAGTTCGAGGAAGGCTTCCAAGTGAACAGCTGACCTAGCGCAACATTTTCATAACTCCTCGTGTTCAGTTTCTGCACGGAATATGAACTATTGATGGTACAGTGTTGCTATCGACGCAAGGTTTCCGTAAGCTTGATTTCATTGCAACTGATTGCATTAACTTCGAGTTATTGATCAACTCGGATTTGTAATTCCTGTTCGTGAAGTGATATCAACTTTTCCAGCAATATATCTCGATGGAACATGTCATCTGTTATTCTCAACATGCCCTGTTGTTCTTTTAAGAATAATAACGAGCTCTGGCAACGGCTGATTTTACATATTGAAATAGTCTAATTTTAATTTGTAAATTGTTTATACGAGTATCTTTCAGCGAATGTTAAACTCCTAAGAGGAATACTTATATCTGTGAAAAATTAAGTTGAACTCGTAATAATAAATATGTAAGTAAATTTTATGAGATGACGATTTCTGTGTGTTTATTTGAAAGAATAATTTTCAATCTTTCCAATTTCGGTAACTTTGAGTTGATTTTAACGTAGTACTATGTTGGTTATCGAACTTTCTTCGCTCATAAATATCTCACGAAGATTGTTTGCTAAAGTTGTTACGGGTTGAATGAATCTAAACAAAGTTGCGTTACTAGGACTACAGTTTAAACAAAAAACGTATTTTCTCCAAAATCTCTCTCTCGGGCAACTTTATTCCGAAATTCTTCACCTTCTTATCCCAGTCATGCAAAAAAGCCTCTGCTGAGTTCTTTTATCTCTTTTCTTATATTCACGCACGTGTATCCTCTTTGGAACATAAAAAATGCATCATGTTTGGTATTTGAACAGGTCGATTCGATTTATCGATCGATTTTAGTCGTTTGAACGATTATGGTCGTATGTCGATGTTACACCGAACCAACAAAAGGTATTTTTAAGGAAATGACCTATATATATATTCCACCACTTGATGGCTATGATGATAAATAGCATATGATGAATAAATAACATAGTACTTTCCACTTATTTATTCATTATGTTTCCCATTCCACCAAGTAACTCTTAACCATATTAACTTTAAATAGCACATGTTCTGCTTCCAGCATAGCGAATGCATGAAATGTATTTGGCAAGGGATAATCTATGTTGATAACTACTACTTTTGATCTTGTTAATTCCTATTTTGATATTGGATGATATTCTCAAGTAATCATGTCTATTTTTAGTAAAATATATAAAGGTTATTGGCTAAATAGAAAAAGGAAAATTTCGTTAATATAATATTAAAAATTATAGCACGAATTTGTTCGTTTTGAGACGAAATGTTTAAAATATTCCGCGTTTTTGTATATTTAATTTACCTGGAGTGGAAACAGATGGAAAGGAACAGTTGAAAATAAATTATAGTAGAGAATTTTCGCTCAGGTTCATTCCAAAATCAAATGAATTCGTATTTTGTAAGAAAAATTTTGTTTTCAGTATCTGTGCAAGAATAACGTCGAGGCCCAGGTTCCGGGTCCAAAGCTAAGGAAAACACGCGAGGGATTGATCCATTCCTCTGCGAGAGGTTTTTTTGGGAAAGCCAAGGGCGTTGGATTCAAGGATAGATTGGCAACTCAATCGTACGCATGAGTTCCAGCGGCAGGAAATGCGTCCGAACGAGTGGTTGAGAAAACACGCAGAAATCCCGAAAATTAACGAAAATTATAGCGAAATTTTAAAAAGATTAACATAGAAAATATTTGTACTTTAATTATCTTTTTTATCTATATGTACTTCTGTCTGTATTTTGAAAGTTCTCCCATCGAATTATCAGAGGAAAGCGTAAAAGATGCAAAAATTAATTACCGCTATTCCAGTGGTAGGATAAAGTACATAAAATTAAGATAGAATCATTAATATAAATAATATAATATAAATATAAAGCGTAATGAATTAATCATTTTTTTCTTCCTTGAAACGCTTCTAAGAAGTCGAAAGCCGATGTAGTGAATTTTGTAATAGAAACACTTAAATAACTTTCATTTTACATTGGACGAATAATGCTTGCTTTTAATATTCAGTTTGGTAAAGTATATACTCTTTGATGTCTAAAGCGTAAAAGTTCTTTAGTGTAAAATTATACTGTGAAATCTAAAAAGTTAGCAAACAGAATTATTTTAGTATTCACGACATATCGAAGTCGTCTTGAGTCCAGTACAGACCGTTAACATAACGTATGCAATAGTAAAAGTTCGTGCAGAAAACGAAGCTTTATCATTGTTTTTATGTCCTAAATTGACTTTAAAAAATAACACTTAAAAGCTAAATTTTACACAGTTTTGTTTTAGTAGAACACATCACTCGTCAGTTGTTTCGATGCGAGAAACTTTGAAATAACAGCAGTAAACCAAGTTACAGGAGAACAGATGGTTAGAGGGATATTTCCGCTAGTGAAATTTTCATGGAAAGATGCTCAAAATTTTAGTTCCATAAAGACTTTATTATTATTCCTCTTTTAAGGGATGTAGCTCGTATGAAACTCTCATTGTATTATGACTTCCATCTCCAATGTTTTCCTCCGTACGACAGACAATGTCGTTAGATATGATGCGGAGCGAAAAGGCGATCGTAACTCTCTCCTTGAGATGGGCTCTCAACCGAGTCTGACGATACAATTGCAGACGAAGAGTACGTTGAACCAATCGAAGGAGAACTTCATTCCCGGCCGTAGACGTATAAATGATTCACTGGGGCTCGCATTTCGAGATTTTATTCCAAAACAGATGCCGTTGATCCCAAACAGTCAACAAATCTTCACAGAATTCTCTATAGATACGTGTTTTATCACTCAGGTGATTGCCAGAGGGTGTAGAACTCAGATAAATGGTCAGTCACATCTTCTGTTATAACTAGGGAATGAGATATTATCACTAGGGTTGCTCTTTGGTTTCATCTCTTACTCTCTAATAAGAATTGCTTGTTAGATGTTCGTGAAAGTAAATAAATAGAGAATTCTTTCCCGTTGCATATAAGATAAAATTGATTTTTCTTGCGATACATAATGTAAACAACAAATAAATGATGAGATATATTATTAAAACTATTCACAACATTATATCTTTATAATAATAATAAGGAAGCTGTTTCTACATTATCAATTCTACATTATTATTATTAATTTATTTTGACCAATTTCGATTCGAAAATATTTATTTCATTGTTGCAATCTGTTTACTAAAATGTACTTAACAATGAACTGGTACAGTTTACCTCTTTTTTTCGCACAATAGAATATTCAAATAAGTGAAGACGAAGAGGATCATTACTTTGTCGTCTTTCATTTTCTTAATTTTCCCATTGTCTCTCAACAACATTTTATGGCATCTTTACTAAAATGAGGATTTGTTTAGAAAATATCGTGTGATATTACTAAAATATTTCGTAATGTTTTGAACCGTGAATCCCAAATCCTCCGGAGAATAGATATAATTTTACAGGAATGAAGAAAGATGTCGAATATTTTCTTTTCCATATCTTGTTTACGTGACTTCTCCCACATCACGTGGATAAGGGAGTATCCCTTTGAGAAAAGTTGATGAGTGCACAGGTTGCCTTCACGGACCGTTTACGTACATAGCGAGCAGCGCCAGCGACCTTCGGTGTCGGGAGCCAAAATTTCGCTTCTCATCATCCTTGAGGATGAAGAATACATTATAGAGCGACGCCACTACAAAATAGCGATTCGATTTTATTTAGCCTTCAAAAACACGTTCCGTTCACTGTATGCTTGGCGGTTAATCTATTTTTGTGAAGCAATTATTCACGTAAAAAAACATTCTGGTTGTTGAGATGGAAACTTTAAAGCTTTCTTTTCAATTAACAGCAAGCATTTTGTTCGATAAATGATGGTTAAGAATGCACAATTCATTTGAGAAGATTTAAAAAGAAAGGGGAAGGTCGAGGCTATGTTAAAATTCGACATTTATTTTGAGTAATCGTTTGAATTTATTTAGGGTTTGAAGTTTGTTTATAATCAATCCTCGAACGTAAATACGTGGACGCGTATTTCGTATGGGCGTCAAAATATATCGATTAGTCGAGAACTATTTTATATCTTAACTATGCTAGAGATGCAAATGGATTCGATGTAGTAATAATTCCGAAAAAAATATCTCAATATCAGAAACGAACTACAAAAAAGTAATGAGGATATCTCCCAGATGAAAGAGAACAAAATATAATCTTTGCTTGCATTCATTATCATGTTCTCATTATGATATTTTTGCATTTATCAAATCTGTGAACCTTCATATCTTGCGTCAAGGGTTACTTTATGTTCCTTCATATCTTGGAATGACATATTATGATTGACTCTTTCTCTTATCAAAGATAGAAGAATGCATTTAAACTGATAATTAGGCGAATATTTTATAGATGTAAAAATGCAATAAAATCTAAGTTTTCATCGAAGATCGGCCACAAAAATTTATTAAATATAGAGCATCTAAAACTACTATAAAGTAAATTTATAAACATCTAAAAATTTATAAATATAACGACATATTTTTCTTATCATCACAATATGAAAAGTCAATAAGAATGTATCGAAATATAACTTTGTAAGAGAAAAGAAGCTATAATACTTTATAATAATGAAAAACTACGATTTATTGAACGATAACAATGTAAATCTCAGGTTAAAACGTATGAGGGGACTAATTTAATATAAATTTACCTTCTTAATTTTTCCATTGTTAAATACATCCCGATTAATATCCGTCTACATGCTTTGTTGAAAACGCAGATGGGGGAGCTAACATATTCCGTCCATTAGCGAACACTTCCTTTCGATCCAACGTGCAGACGGGTGCATTGCAAAAAAGCGTTCATGCAGTAGAGGCTCTTTAGAGCAGCGGGAGTATCGGGCAAACTTGAATGGCTGCCATGGAATAAAAAGGAAGATGCATTGTCACGAAGTCGAGGTCAATGTACTGCGATCTCGCATGCATGTCATAACCAAAGCCTTCTCGATCACTGCTGCCGATCTAGCGAATTTTTTATGGGCTTTTTCCTTCTTTATGCAACCTTTTTTTGTTAGCTGTTCTACCGTGTTGTAGAGCTGTTTAAGGGATTTTAACGTTCCTTCAAGCGATTTAATTTTAATATTAAAATATGGGCGTGATTCAGAGTTATTTTACGAATTACGATCGTCAAAATTGGATCACAACTGAAATAAGGAGATATATAAATGTATCTTTCGAATTAAGTTAAGTAAACATATTCAACTTATATTTGATTTACTTAACAGTTTATTTTTGTATGTATAGACTCATGATGTAATCAAAATATTCAATTCTGTAATTTTTTATTATTATACAAGAATTTAATATGCTGATCGTTATTTATTTTACTTTAGAAACTTATTTTAATAATAACTTCACACATTATAGAAAATATTCAGCTTCCTCTTAGAGTATATTTAACGTTATTTAAGAAAAGGATTATCTGATTTAATTATTTACATTTTATTATGAATTGGGAAAATTAAGAGTAAATCGTAAATTTAGTTCTATATTCGGTGATTGAATTTCTATAGCAACTTTTCAAACATCAGCCCACGAGAAGTAAGAGTAACCTAGACTTTCGTTCAATCCCATACAATAGATTCAATAGGTTCAATAGGTTTCTTTTAACCACAAATGCTTCATTAAGCGTTAAGTATATACTTTTGGATTTACGATATTTCAGAGTTTGTGTTTGAAGTTACCCTTCCAACAACTCCTTCAACCACTCCTAATTTACAATCAGTTTCTTTGAAGCTAAGGGGAATAAAAATGTGATTTCATCTAGCGAAGAGAATATTAGTCGGGGAACTTATTTATATTCGTTTATCCACAGTAGAATCTGTAAAATATTCAGTGACTAAAGTAGAACGAATGGACAGCAGTTTTGCATATAGGGCTCAACTTGTTATTACACCTCCAAGAAATGTATTATAATTTAACTTAATTAAAGATTAAGTTTCATTAATATCACTTCAGTGATCCGGAAAGTTGAAAATTAGGAGAAAAATAAGGAATAAATTTTCCTTTTTAACATCACTTCTTCTTTTTTAAAATCCCATATTCATTTTCTCGTCAACTCAGTTTGATGGAGTAGAGCAGAACATAAAAATTAATAAGCTATGTAAACAGTGCTTTGTATTCTAAAGGAGCAAATATGCTATAAAGAGATTCATAATAAAAAGAAAGATACAACTTCCTATCAGTTGACATATTCTTGGTTTAGATAATTTTGTTTTCTTTAATCAGTAATTGTGCTCAATATCTTTCTGAGTATCTTTTGAGAACACGATTTTTCTGAGACAAAATTCTAGGGCGTAGTATTATGTTTACGTAGCCATTAAAATTGTATGATTGCGTTTCTGAGGTTCCAAAATTAGTAATTTGAATGACTCACGATCGGTCAATGACTGACAAATGTGTTGAGGACGTGAAAAATATTAGTTGGCGTTAAAAGATGAGACAACAGTTGATGACTTTTTAAAGATAGCGTTTCGGAAATCAGGATTGAAAACAAATGGCGTTAGGAGAGGATTCTGGATATGAAAACATTTGAAACGATCCTGAAAAATATGCTTTCATGACGTAAAATTCATCGTCTCTCTCTTTATAACTCTTGTGTATATGCTTTATGCTAATAGAGAATATGATTACTGCATCTATAATGCTTATTATCGCCGAATGAAATTAATATTATCTTCTGTTGAAAATTTGTTAATACTATAGCGTACGAATTCGTTAATTATTTCCTCTGTAATAAACAAAAGTATTAAACTTAAAAATGATCAATATAACTTATTTTCCATTAATTGTTTCACCAAAACCTTTTTCATATAATCCGTTCTTTTTGTGAATATTGAATAGAGTAACATTTCTTGCAATTCCATGAAATCAAAATTCGATGTATATATACGACGATATATACAATATACGATGTATTTTCGTATTGATGTATGTAACTTCTACCTTTTCATGTTCACAAATCACCATCAGTTATTAAATATTATTCAAAACATTCAAATATAATTTAATTTATGGCACAAAACAAAAGCCTGTCTTGTCGCAATACGACTATCAATTTCAACTTCATTGTTTTTGTTTACTTGTTTTCATTATCGCAATCCAAAATCGGAGAAAGGAATAAATGTATCTTACGATGCTATTTATAGATACTATTGATTGATTTACGTTCAAATTTAAGTTGAATGCTCTAACAACTTGACTAAGATAAAGGATTACTACTTCTTTAATCGTTCGAAGGCACTTGTGAAGGTCATAAACAATTCTTTCACTGCGCAAAATTCCATTATCTTATTAATTCTTTATTAAATGTTTCGAGAACAATTTAAAATAAAGAGTAGTAGTAACATATTCTTTTGTTTTGTGTTTCACGAGTATTGATAAGTATTAAGATTCTGTGATTCGGAACTTTTCACTGCTTAATGTGTAAACAATAAAATACGAAATTATCTATTCAAAATAAATTTTACTCGTAAGATTATAAAAGAAAAATTCGAAGATAATGATGATATATTATCAGCGATATATTTCTATTGATATATACATTGATGGTATTATTTAAGATCAATCGCATGGGAATAAGCGTTAAGGGATTGAGTACTGTCATACTTCCAAATCGAAACATATCTAGTTACTAATTTTATTAATAAAAATTACTTGTAGTTGAAATATGGGTGACTGTATTGAACGATATCGTAAGAACATTTCCTCATGTTTGCAGTTTTTCCTACTAAAGTCAAGGCTAGTGAAAGGGGTGATGTTGGCGGTGCCAAATGATACAGGGTCAATCTTCCCTTCAGCCTCGGTGAAGGCTTACTGTATCACAACATTCAAAAATTTCAACGAACTGAAAATATTGCAGATATATTTTATAATCAATAACATTCTGTTGCGAAAATACTTGATCTCTGAATTAAGAGCATAATATGGGGATTTAGATCAAGGATGAATGCGATTGAAATGTAATCTTTCGAGCATGTGCCGGTTGTCAGGGCGTGTTGAATCGTTTGTTTACGTTTTAGATCTCTAACAACGTACATCGCTGTCATCAGTTTATAAACGAATCAAGAATGCATATATTGTTCCTTATCAACGATAAACATTGGATATTTTCGCCCATCTTAACAATCATATCAATTTGATAAGATTATTAATATACGTAATAAAACCAATCTAATCCGTACTTGACATCACACAGCGTAAGTTTTTTTTATTTAATCGTTTACAATATCATTATCTAATCAACAGACGTATATCTGATCCACACTAAGGTGTACGATACAAGAAATTATAAATAATAGAGTTAAAAGTCTAATCCTTCTTGGATTATTGTAATTGTTATTACACATTCCATAGTCTTGGTAATAACTTTTCATAGTTTTACTTAAATAAAATTCCTCGTGTATTTATTACTTTACCCATTTCCATTCGGTAATAAGGGTAGGAAAAAAACAGAATGATCTGATGAAAATATGTCCATTAAAATGCTGCACCTGTGGAATGTAAATCTATAATATAGTAGATATATTAAGGGAAAATTGCCCTATTGATTTACCTGTAGCATATATTATATGCCATTTATTCTGTCCATTACATTATTTGACAAGTATTTGATTTTTTTTAATGAAGAAATCTTAATGATTCAAATGACTTATACTGCCAGCTGTAAACAAAACATCGGGAAATGATGCGTCACAGAATACTTCCGCTTTGGATTTGGGAACGCGACGATTTCCAGTGAGGAAAGTTCAATTTACGTCACATCTATCGCACGATGCCAAATCTCGGTTTGCAGTTTTTAGGCTGGACCCTGATGCATATTTATACCTCCGAACATGCAGATGCTATGGATTGGTTTGCTTCGTAATTCTGAGAAATCACAGGGCATGCTGGGAAATCGCTCGTGTAAATATTTTGCAAGCTGAACGAGAATTCTAAAAGGCAAACATTCGAGACCTTGAAACATTAACTAGGTTAGCAACGCTATAGAGATCTGCTATTAAATATACTACGACTCGAATAGCTTCCTCGCCTTTCATGACCTTTAAAAAAATTTTTCGGTCCTTCTTCAAAATCTTCCACCGTTTTGGTCAACTTTATGATACTTCGCACGCGGCTCGACTGCCGTACGTACGTCGCAATTGGCAAACGCTTTCTTATCTGAAATAGGAAATGGAAAAGGCGACGATGGCATGATGGGAAAGGAAGAGGAAGTGCGTGAGCTTTCATATGGAATGGATTCTTTACGAATGATTCCATTGAAATGGCAGAGATAAAAAAAGAAAGCTCGTAAACAACACGAAACCTTTTGATATTAATTACATTGCGAAAGAAGGATTTTAAAGCTCATATACTTTTTGACTGAAACAAGATGAATGAAGGATTTTGGCAGCAGCAAGGCTCTTAAATTTATATTAATCAGGCGTAGAATTGCTGGCATTTCATCCTCAGGTCTTGGGAAAAATCTTTGGCCAACAGTGTTCTCTGTAACGATGTTTATTTATTGAACATGAATAACCGGATTTGGTTTCTAGGTAACGGAAGAACACTAATCAAACTCCAGAGAAATTTATTTTTAACAATGTAACTGTACAATCGTACAGTTACATACGTAAGTATATTAGTCTAATTCGCAAGAAACGTTTCTGACAATTTAGAATTAATTAGGCGATTATTATTCAGCATTATTCATTACATTCGGTTTATTATTGAGATTATTCGCTTTCTTAAATACAAAATTCCGTGGAGGATTCTCAGTGTTCATCGTGTACTGAGTGTCTCACCCTGCCACAAGGTTGCGCTTTATAATATCAAATCTATTAGGAATTTACTTCCTCTGGTAAGTCCTAGGAGGTGAAGTGAGTCGCGTTTGGGTTACCACAGAGTAAATCCAGTTCCTTCGAAGATCTCGCATCATTGCCGATCTGCGACGAATCGTTTCCAAAAAACGTCGCGGTGGGTCGAAAGCTTTCCCGCAGTACGCAGTCTACTTCTCTAACTCAGTCCCTCGAAGCACGATACACATTTTGCCGGGGTTGGCGCAAGTCCCAACAGTGACGACAAGGCTCCCGTAAACTGCACGTTTGCGGAAATAAACAAAGCGCTGGAGACGAAGGGAATAAAATAAAACTTCCGCGACCTTGCACACTCAAGCAAAATCTCACGCTCCCTTCACGTGGCTGCGTTCAACTCTGAATCGACCGATCAAAGGACTTTGATTAAAGTCCTCAATAGAGCCGCTTTACAATATTCGCACGAGTTATTTATTTACTCGCCCTCTGCGAAGGAGGGAAAGGTGGTGTACGTAATGTCGGTTTCCTTTCGATCGTGCTGCAGATTTTACGTTCGCCTTCTGTACCTTGCCTTGTTGTTCCATACCCTAGCTCTAATACTCTATATATTGTAGATATATATTATATAGAATACAATAACGCAATTAATTTTCAACAAAAATACCAGGACTAGATCGATTTTTAACTTTCATGCTAATTACCAACTATATAATGGATATTTGGAATGTTTATAATGTTCGACTCACGTAGGTAAAACGCAACTCTTTCTTAAATGAAATTACATTGTTTTATGTTGACCATTGTTAATCATTTTCCTGCTATTGACTTTTATGCATCACGAAAATGTTGGAACTCGGAAAAAGTGCAGTTTTTCGGGTACCTTAGATTATATATTTTCTCGAAGTCTCAAAGTATTCGATCTGCGGAAAAAAATTTCGGTTGAACTGAATAAAATTATGATTCGTAAGAACAGTTTCTGTAAATTATGTATTAGGCTAACAATACATTCACAAAGTCCAGGGGCACATAATTAATATAATACTTTAGGTCTTTAGGTTTTCGACTATAGTACATGTTAAGGAAGAGATCCGGTAGTAAAATGCGAAGATTAAAGAGCTTGTTTACTTCACTCGATGATGCGAATCTAGCTGAATCATGTTTCAAACGTCACGTTCCACGCGTATAGGAATGCGAATATTCTGTATGATAGATACATCAAGGACTTATAAAAAGAAATGTTCAGGTTTAAATCCGAAGGATGATATCGATTGCTATCTTTAAAATCTGAGTATTTTGTGGAAGATAAAAATAACCGTTTTGAAATCTGAAAGATGACAATGAAACTTTTCACAAATTTCATTTTCATTATCAGATTCAGTTTTTCAAAGGTTCTTATGATTAGCTTAGGACACAATCTAATCGCTATGTATTAATGTAGATTCATGAATATTTCATGTGAGAGTCCTTTTCTAGATTAAAGATCTTCCTCTTCAAAGACAGCCATTCGTAAGATTTTAGAAAAATTTATTCTGCTTCTAAGATGAATTCAGTTAATTATAAAATTTAATGGCGATAGTGAACTTGTAATTCATCAAAAGAAATAATTGTATAGCATCGGAGGACAGGGAAATTTCGTATTTTTAAATGTTACATTCGCACATATTTCCTTCACTCGTAAACCTGAGAGGTGTCCGAAGTCCGTCGATTTCAAATAAACCGCTCTTTCTTTATAGAGCTTCTATCGTTGACCACCGCAACCTGGCGCTGCTATCAGCTCGTATTGGCGCTGCATACATGCGCATTCGAAAGAGGACATCTGAAACTAAAGTGAAAGTGAATCTTCCATCGGATGCCCTTTCTCCTGGTCCAAAATTAGCGGGAAGGGGAAGTACTCTGAGCCGGTCCATCTAGAATGTTCCTAGTAGCTGTCAAGATCACTGGTATTCCTAAATGTAGTACTGCCTGGAATTTCCGATTGAACTGCGTACTGAGAACGGCTTAAATATTTTATTGCATCATCAGGTAGAGTGTCGTTATATGAATGAATGTGGATTAAAATTTTAGAAATTCACATGTAAATATTTATTTGAGTATCTGATGTAATTTTTAGCGTTCTTTGAATGCCAATTCATTTAAGCTGATTATTAATCAGCGGTATTATTGACTAATGAACTGTGAATATTTTTTCCTTAAAATATCCGACGCAAATTTCTCTTACCATTAGTTAGGACATAGGTTAGACGTAGTTTTTCTGCATCGTGCTATTAATTCTTAGGATCAAACGTAATATATATCCATATTAACAAATATTAATATATGCATAAATTTGGTGAAGCACGTTTCCTTAGATGAATTGATAATATAATATAAAGATTAATAGTATATATAGAATATTCATTTCGGAGATTTTTTAAAATTTTAATCTCTGGACAATCTCTATAAATTGTGAGGATAAATGGCTCAAATATTTTATCTTGTATTACGCTTCTTGTTAGAGGGAAGAATTACTTTATTTTCTAATTATTTATGTATAGCGTGAATAGACTAAATAGTACGCAACGTTAGATTTTCATAGAGGAAATTGTGGTGAAAAAATGAATTCAGTAAATCAGAATATTTTCTCTCTTCAATTGTTGTCTGTAGAGTAGAGATTGATATTTTTAGCACCAAGCGATAATCGCATCTTAGATACAATATGTAGGTATCTATGTAGGTGCTGATAATCGTTGACGATAGATAAGATTTAAAGTAATAAAAACTCAAGTCTGTGATAAGTAACATTGTCGGGTTAGTCATACTTGGAAGTCCTAGAAAAAGTATTTTACTACTATACAGCCTCTTAAATCTCGTAGTGTTTTCTAAAATTTTATTTTATCGTAGTCTTACGAATCTATCATCATCTTTATAGCAAAACTACATATTTACAGGTGTAGAGTGTATAAATATATACAACGTGAACAAAAGTGCATATATATATATATGTATAAATAATGGATTAATATATTTATAGTAGCAGTTATATTGTTATGTTAAGGTATACTCGATTCCCTTTGAGTTGTTCGTCTAATATAACAGAAAACTAAGATCGGTCGAATTCATCTGCTATAACACCGTACTGCACTCACAAATCGAGCCATACAAAATTCATTCTGTTGATATTAATGAAGCGCTGTAAGAGGTTTACAAACTTTCGCTTTAAATAAACAAAGCTAGTCGGACTGAATAAATTTAAACAATTTCCATCCATTCATAATCAATTTTTTAATAGTTTTTCATTCTGCCATTCCTTTCAACGAAGTCAAGCCTGCTTGTATCGATTTCAGTTTTAGTTTATGCCGTGCAGACATTCCAGTCGAAACTTTAATTAGCTCATCAATAAAAAACATCCCTACTCCCATTTTCATCTCCAAAATCCATCCATTCCTCCATAAACGTTAGCGGAGGAAAGATTTCCCAGCGTGATGAGATTAAACTGAAAGCATCTGCAACGGGAATCCCTTCTTCAGATTCCACACCGCATCCAGCTATAGATTTTCTCTTCTGTTTACGGCTAGTCTTTGGAAGGCTCTGCCATCTCCTTTCACGAGACCCTTTGGAGAGAAAGGCTGTGTGAGGAGGGATGGGAAAATCTCTACGGCGTAGGAATGCGACAGAAGAACGTCGAAACAACACTTTTTCATATCAAAATAGGATGTCTTGTTTTCATACGAGGGTATACATCCTTACTCATCCATTATCAACAACAAGTACAACAAATCAGTAGACTTGAAGGAATAGACTTTTATATTAATAAGTTAAAGGGAAAAGAAGCTGTCTTAATCTGTGTGACATGTAATATTGAAAGTTTAATAACTTACGTAAAATTAAGGAGTATCACGAAGGAAAATAATAGGAAAAGAAAGACTACGAGGCATTACAAATTTTCAACACGCTTGTGAATAAAGTGAAGAAGGAATCTGCTCATACGTGCCCATAAAAATGTATTAGACAGTCATTAAAAAGAATGAAGCTTTATGAAGGTTTATTAAGAGAATTTTCCTTAATTGGTCTCATTAATTGAATTCAGTTGATTGAATCATTGAGTTTAATAGTATATTTTGTACGTTCGACATACATTTACTCAACAAAATAATGGTTGGAACATTGGATAAGAATCAAGGGTCGTTCTTAATATATTCCAAGAACATTTTACCCATCTCACTCAATCAATATGTTACCGACAATGTAAATACATTTTATTCATTTTATATTTATTTAAATTATACTTATACTGTAATTCGGCGGTTTAATTAACAATTTCATTGAATTCTTTCATAAGATAGATATTAGGAGTGGTTTAAATATATATAAATATCGTGTCCTAAATAATTTACGTTCCATTTAAAGGAAAAGCTCACTATTTGTAATATTATCGATTAAATTACTAATTTGCATTCCTACGAATAGATACGAAATATCGTGGTGTGAAATTTTTTTGTAAAATACCATCATGAATGTACATTCACAAAGGTCAGATATAGAATGTTAATAAACAAAGGTAGTTGCTATGTAAGATCTATTACTTGATATATATTAAAGGGGAGCTCTCCATAGAACCCAGTATGCCACGAGAAAACAGATGAGTAATTACACCCCCTAGCCCTGGCTCTACCTTAATTTTCAAGTACTTGGATTATCATATTGAAATTAACTGAATTGCTACTCAAATGAAATTAATGCAGTACATAAAGTTCTGACCCCATTATTTCAGAGGTTTCTGAAACGTTGGAAACAGCAAGTTCCCAGTCCCCGGAAATTACCATTTTGAACCTGAAAAATCTTTTTACATTTCGGAGGTTAATTATAAAGAGACATGATTTTTTATTATAAATTAGGAACACTTTAATCATTTTCCTTACAATTGAGTGTTTAAATAAACGCTTTAAAGTCTTTAACGAAAATTTATTTCCATTGCCATTTACTCCTTGTCTAAGAGATGATGTAGTTTCAAGCGTAGAATTCCTTACTATAAAATAATTGTATATTTATTTATATCTTTAGTAAACGATACGGGGATTTAAATAGGAAATTATTTTTTTTAATCTTCCAAAATATAGAAACCTTTTCACACATGTGGTATTTCCTACATAATTCTTAGATCAGAGAAACATACCCTGTAGAATAACATTCAATAACTCAATCGATATTTAAAGATTGGACAGCATACCTTAAGATGTCCTATTTTTCCCACGAAAAGTATGAATCGATTTGGTTTTTAGTTTAAAATATTCTAATATTCTTTTCATGAAATGCAGGACATTTTTCAATTTAGATAGCGCAGGGTCGAGTAAATAAATAAACTTAATATTTCTATGGTAACGTTTCCATTTTATTGAGACGGACTTTAAATAGTTTTTTTGTCTTGGAGTCTTAGGGACAGAGTACCTCATAATTTGAAGTAACTATACCAGATGAACTGTACCAATATATATGTATATTTCAATGTACAATATACGTGAAAACCTAAACTCTATGGTAGCTAACTAAATCGTAATTCAGTAAGAGTATATTAGGGATATTTATATAGAGGAAGGGATTTAATGGAAGTAATTTATAAACTTATGTATAAAAAATATTTTTTCTCATATAGGAATATATCTCAAATATATATATATATATATATATTGTTTACAGATATATAATTCTGAAAAATCTCATGAGGGTAATATAAATCGGACATTTTATTCTCCACGAGATAATGTGTGCACGGCTAAAAACTATTACTATGAAATTCTAAGAAAATGTTTATATTTTGATACTATACATACCTTCTTTTCCAAATTGTTCAACCTCATAATTCCTTTTTCCACTTCAACTGACTCCAAAACCCGCATAGATATTACGTAGTGTGAAACTGACGAATGATATATTATAGCTAACGTCGTCATAAATAAGAAGAAAAGACTTTCTACTTAAGATACCCACACCCATAACATTCAATGTTATTGTTAAATGGGATATTCAGGGTCATTTTGCCCTTACTCTTCCACGGAAAGCACTATATCATTCTCTCATATTGATCAACGTGGAGAGTTGAATGTACGATAAATCAAATCTTTATTGTGATAATTTTATTATTTACCGTTGAAATGCACTCCTTTGTAAGTGAATTCGATTCAAGCTATCGTTTCAACGTTAGATGAGTATTTAAAAATTACATACCCCATATGTATAACTCCTACGATTTCTATCCATAGGAATTTTAACATGTGAATATTTCGTATAACGCTCGTTTACACGTATCAATTTGATAGAATTCCAAATAATGTAAAATCTTAATTTGAGATAAAAAATGATATTTATATGTTTTAGATCTTCATCACGCAAATGCATCTTATACTCCTTTCTCCCAAAGAGATAATTTTATGATCGCTGAATTCTTTTACTTTTGAAATTGGGTACCATAGAGTCCGTTTCTTTTTAAGAAGTAGCAAAGGTTGCGTTACTATGGTAAAATAGTAAATGTGAATACATCTGAGTTATGGAATTTAAAAAAATAAGGGGTGAAATATAACTTTAATGAGGCATGAAATATATCTCTCTTTTCTGGTAACTAATAATTAATTAATTTTTTTTCTTTGCATTTTTATAATTTCCTCCACCGAAAATGTTCATTGAATGGTTCAAATTGGTATAAAAAATTCAATCAAGCTATTTTATGTCTTCATTAGGGGTGTATAGATTCATTAATAACAAAAAGGCTGAACTGACAGTTTCATGCGTATATTACCATAATTCAATACTTCGTGTAAATAAGGTGATTGATTTAACCTTCTTATACTTAAAGCACATCAGCATATGAAGTTTAAAATGTAAATTTTTGAAAACTTTGTTACAAAAAGTTTGTAGTACATCAAATTTAAATTAGTTTCTAAGCTAATAACTAAGTCATTTTTCGATAAAAAATATTTACAGTTATATCTTTTAGTCATGAACTTTATCAGTTAAAATCAAACCGACCCAAGTACTAGAAGTATAATATTTTTGACAGATACATGCATCCTTCCACCAGAATAGAGATTTTCGAGACTAGAATAATGAATATCGTATTTCCCGGCCGATAAGACGCACTTTTTTTCCTCCAAAATGTGCTGTAAAATTAGCCTGCGTCTTATGCGCCGATGGTATACGGATATCACGGTTATAATTTCGTCCTATAATAAGCAACCGTTTTGACAGGATAAATAAATACCAGTATTTACGAGTATTTTTTAGTGTATCAGGCGTTGAAAATAGTTCAATTAATTAAAAAATTTGATAATAACATTTTTTGAGCAGGTTGTTAGAAATAAAGTTTTAATATGTCGATGTCTAACTTCCTTCAAAAAAATTCCCGTATTAATCAGAAATGCATGCAATGTAGCATGTTCAGTTTAATCTTTCAATGGGTGGTGCTCTATCATTAAGTCTTTCAAAAAGTGTGGAATCAGCAATGCGCTGGATTGTAGTGAAGATGACATTTTGTATGAGGGAAGTGACGACTACAGAGAAAATATCTACGCGCATGATTTTAGCAGCAGTGATGAGGAATTTCTGGGGTTCTATGATGAATAAACTCTGATATATTTGCTGATTAATTTTTTAATATTAAAGTTCCGTTTTTATGTAAAATTTTAACATTAAAATTCTTTTCTGCATTATTCAAGTATTTTAGTTTTTCACTTTAATTCTAACCTGAAAAATCCAGATGCGTCTTATGCGCCGGTGCATCTTATAGGCCGGGAAATACGTAGTAATAAAACATTGTGAGCATATAGAAAGAGAAATCCAGCACGGTCATGATAAAAGTGGAAAAAGGATGAGTTCTTACTGAATTCCACGTGGAAGATTAAAGGGAGACGCGTGTTAAACATTTCATGGAAAGATTGCAAGATATTTCAAAATAATATTCATACTGTAGTAGACAGTCATCGTACTAAGCATTTAATCTGCCTATCTTTTCCGCGTAATTCGAATCATACACATCAATGTTCTTTGTAATTGTACGTCTTATGTATGGTAATTGTATATAAACAATTAGGAATGGCGTCATAGCAACCTTCGCCTTCCCATTCTCATATGATAGAGCAAGTACGTTCAGGGATAACGAAGGAACCTTGAACCTTTTGGATCAAATAATTATCTTCTTCGAAAGATACTGACGTATTCGAACATAGTTTTTCGAAGTAAAACAGACTCCGAATCCAGAATAAAATTTGGAGGTATTCAATAGAGAAACTTTTAAATTTCCTTTAACGGAAAAGTCGGCTTTTCATGAACATGTGTGAAACGATTTGTTCGTAATGAATTGTATTTTATGGCGAGAAAGCCGTTAAAGCGTAAAAGAAGTACACCATTATTTTTTAATGAAAATATAGCTTTTACGAATGCTAAATATTCAGTGTGTGACCGCTTTTAAGTGACCTATAACCAACCGAATAAGGAATGAATCAAGAGTAGAATAATGAACATTAGCACGCTATATTAGATTACGCTATCCATAGATAAGTTGGTGATGCCAATTGAGTTTTTTAATTAACAATACGTCCTATAACAATGGATGGAGAAACTAGGTTTCCCCAACAATCCTCGCGGGTTTATAAGGAATTGAAAAGTAAACGATTCATGAACAATGAAAGAGAATAAAATATCTTAAGGGAGGTATAAGCTTTGTTTAATAATTATTAATGTAATAAACTTACAATCTTCTCCATGAAAATATAATACTCATACCAGCTTCGGAGCCTGAACATTTTAATTTAAATTACATTGAAATTTATGCTCTTTAATTTTCAATGAAGACATTCCTTAAAGTAAAATTTAGCACCTACGATATAGATCGAATCCAAAAACGAATAACTCTTAATAAAAAGCGGATTTATAAAAATATCTCAGATTAGAAATACTACTAAATACCATTTTTTATATTTTAAAGTTGTTAATAAAATGCTGTGCGAATGTATTTAGTCCGAATTTATTTATTCATCGTATATTACATAATGAAATGTCGCTGTTTTTACATATTTAAAACATATTTACATCCGTCCGGCATTTACTCTAACACGGCAGGAAAATCTCCCTAAAAATCCCTATTGTCTGAGTTACATGTACAACTAGAAAACAATCTACAAGTTTGGTATAAGAATAACGTAGCATCGAAACTTTCATAATATTTTGTTTGTTAACTTAACAGTGCATCTGGATTTGAAACTCTTTTTTGTAATAAATTTCATTCAAGGTTGGGTTTATTTAATAATTTTTAGCCCATATCTACAGCGTAGATTAAAAATAAATAAATAACAAGTAAGAATTCTCTCAACCAACATACATGTAGATAGGAATGCTAAAAATATTTGCCTCGAGGTCAAGGACAGTAGACTACTCCAAAATTTAAAAGTAATGGTTAAGGAAAAAAAATCATGATGCCTCTTATATACTCCAATCATACATTTTGGAGACTATAAAAATTTCGGAACGTCTGATCGTCACCGAGCTATCAAAACTACATTATCATCGATTAGATAAGCAATGTAAGTTGCTCTTTTAATTAACTGGAAGCCAGAAGGAGATGCAAGGAGAAGGACTATGGAAAAGAGTTGCATACAATTTGAGACGTACCCCTGATTTTTTTTTGTTTTTCTCGCGCCCGATCAGATAGTAAAAGTACCATCGAAGAACACTCGGTCGTCGGCGGTGCAGCTGTGAGAATTGGTTTCATACGTTGGCGACCTTGGCTCCCATCCCCACTTCTCGAAATTATAAGGAAAGCTTTGATTCTGGACATCTTCAAGTAGTGCCAAAACGGTCGGTGAGCCATGAAGTTAAACACGATCATCGGTAAGTAGTGTTTGTCTCCGTTAAGTCATACAATGATTCTTGCATTTGCATATTGGTTTTTGGAAAAGAATTGTATTTGGTTTTGCGGGAAATCTGAAGGATTCTGGAAAGATTGTTTGCATGCATTCATATATACGCTACGCTGAAACTAAAAGTCACCCGTACGTGATTGTTCTTGGTTAAACTGATAAATTAGCATGATTTTGAATCTAAATAGTTAATAATTGGTTAAATAATTCGCCATTAAGTTTTGCTCCTTGGTATTCTAATAATTATATAGGTATTTACATAATTTTCCGTTCGTGTTGCAGTTTTATCTATCTTTCTGATTTACATCTTATTCTACGTAGAGATTGTAGCTATGATTCTTGTATGTTGTAGCGGAAAATATTTCCGATCAATATTGATCAATTATATGAATGAAAATACTATTTATAACAATTATTTATTCGTTGAAACTAGTAAATAGTTTTATTAAATAAAAATTTTCTATTTTATGTATTTCAATATATATTATAATTGATATTTTGTAAGTATAATATCTGTATATTATTATTTCATTTATTTTAATTATAATATATATTTGATGTGTATAATATCTTGAGGTATCTTAACCTAAATCGAATTTTCGCGAACAAAGAAGGATCGATTTTATTTAAGATAGTTTGTTATCATGTCCGGGAAAGACAGAAAAAAAGTCAAAAATCTTGAAAATGTATCAAAAAATAGGTGAATCACTTCAAATTTCGTTTATTTCAGGACTAATCTGCGATAAATTTTCAAAAGAGATTATCTTATTTTCGATTTAAAAGTTCTCTCCATTAAAGTGCACAGGAATCTATTACGTAACAAAAGAAAGATCGCATTGTTGGTTCTTCAAATCAACTGAAAGCGAATATTCAGTTATCGAATACTTAACCCAGAGTCGAGAGACATACTTCGATATCATCAATAGCATATTTACTCGAGTCTTTCAAGGCGAGACGGAGCGGATTCCAAAAAGAGAAAAGTTAACTTTAAGTAGCACGTGATATTTCAGACGAAGCCATAAGAGATGACTAAAGATTTTTTGATCAAGGACTCCGGATCAAACCAGTTCGAGAGCTATTTGCCCTTTTGAGCTCATCTTCGAATACAAATCATACGTATTTTTTACGCCCGCATTAACATAATCACCAAGCGATGTGCCGGGTAGCGTATGGCAGCGGGTGCTATAGTACCGGAAATCCGTGCCCTTCTATGCAGGAACCCTTTCACGTCTGAAAGCTGCTTACAGAGTTGGACTGCGTTCAAAAAAATGGGGCTGTTATTGACTCAACTTTTAAGTTTAACCCTTTTAGTGCTTTTCCGGGTTGCTAGTAAGGAAATCCTTTAAAATGTAGCAACTTGGAAAAAACGATATTGTAAGCCTAATTTTTTTTACTTATCTATAAGTCGTTTCTCAAAAGAATAAGCTAGGTTGAGTTATACGATAAGAAGAATTTCATTTCCATTCACTAGACTAATGAATGTTTTCAATTGAATGTTTAAGTATAGTAGAATATTTTTTTTGGGAATTATATGCTTGACTTTCAGAGCCAGAAGTAATAAAACGTTTCAAAATTTTCCAATATTAACATTTTTAACATTACTTATAAAATTTTAACTAAATCCGGAAAAATATCGACAAAATAACGATCTACTTAACTTTGTTTACGATGTCTGCACCGTTAAATCTTTATGCATTACGGAGAAGCATCAGGGTGATTTTCCTTATAGTAGGTCTTTGCATTTAGTATATAAGCCGAACCATCCATGACACTATGCACGTCTTTATTGAATACAATCAATGTTGTTATCCCAATCAACAGGTCTTATCAAGGAGAAATATACCAAAATGATTTCAAATCAATGTTTTGGTATGAAACATATTCCTGTATACTTATTCTGTTTTCTCTTATGAATCAAACTATTTCACCCGGAGCCCGATTCATGATGAAGCAGACCATAAGGTTATCTCGTGTCGATAGAAGTCTTATCTATTCTCAATATAATCAAAGTAAACAGAACAGGTGGATCACACAAGCCGATATTGCTACGGATACCATCCCACTTACATCAGTACCTCTTACTTCATTAATGAATAGCTCGTATACTAGTTTAATATAAAATATCTATGGCCGAAGTTCATGGAAACAATGGAAAGAATTTATAGCTCAATGTCATAAGGTTAAACGGATAATGGATCAAATTATACAATTGTTAACTCCGCTGCCAGAAGTAATTTTCACGATTAATTAAATAATGGATTTGGAAATACATCATATTTTCTCTGAATGAATTTTGTTCAATACCAGTTGGATGCGGTTGTTTCCATTTGTTTATTCCCGATTTATTCCGTGTATCCGTTTTGTTATTCGCAAAACGCTCTTTGATGCCGTATCCAAGGTTACAGATAAATTTCGAATACTGTCCATTTCAAGTTCAGGAGCTGAAGCTGACTTGAATTTAAAGGTGTGCAAAATAACGTCGCGAATAATAATGTAAATATCTGCGCCTTGTAAAATAAACAAATCCATGTTTTTGTAAACAAAAGCATGTCGAGTGTAATATAGATTTCACCCTCTTTACAAAACGAAATTGGTTAATAAAAGATCGCTGAATTGGTTACCCATCGATAATATTATTTGTGAAAGTAGTGTTGTAGCCTTTAGTGTCGTAGGTTTTCATGCAATTCATATAATTACATTACATAGTAATATCGTATACTTACTTAGAAGCAGTGTAAAGTTAGTGAGCGATTTTTGGTTAAACATTTCGTAAATTTTTCAATTAAGTTTAAAAAGTTTATTTTATTCATTGTAAACAAGCACATCTACGCAATTACCAATGCGTTATAACATCAAATGTACATTTGATATAATATGCATAAGATAAGGCAAAAATAATACGAAAAATACAATAAAATAATGAAAATGACAGGAAAGATGAAAGTATACTTTGAGACAAAATTATTTGCAACTCACATTAGAGTATAATTCTCATCCTGTTATATTTCGAGGAAATAGTGAATAATTCAGAAGTCAATACAGATGTCACGTCTTTAAGATACCATCAACATCTAAAACTCGCATCAATTGGATAGCGGCTATTGCTTTCCCATTTATATTACAACAATACGATAGTTTACATGTTTTCGCTTAGGGACATGAATAACGTATTTCTAACATTCCGTAGTATTTTTCATCTGCATGATCGTTATCCACGGAGGAGAAGGGCTACTGGAACAGTGCCCACGCGTCTGCACGAGGCACGTGGAACCAGTGTGTGGTATTCGGGGAGAAGAACGGCACGAATTTACCAACCGATGTAATTGGATCTCATTCAATTGCGATAATCCTACAGGAGGTGAGTATCAACCCATCCTGTTTGCCGCTGTTGTCTTATTCGATGTAAATTTTATGAACATGATCCCCACCGAACGATTGTAATTACCTAGAGTACCAAATATTAAATAATACACTTTCAATTTTGTTTAAAATCATACACAAGGCTCAAATGTATCAATCATAGAAAAAAATAATCCTCTGGAACATGGGAGAGATCAAACTTTATATATTTCTTCGGAAGAACTTTCATTACCAGTTACGAACTGTGTTGATTTTATCTGTTTATTGTTGCTAAGGCGTACTATTTACGGAAATGCTATAAAACGTCAACAATGTCTTTGTGTGGATCGATATACATTGTATATCCCATTATTAATTATATACATCAATAGCATGTACTAAGATTATTCATTATTTAATCACTTGTACGCATTATCTACAATCTAATCTATAAATGTAATATTAATGACATATAATGAGTATAATGTAAACGTACTGTCAAAAAGATCGAGTTATTTTCTGCCTTACAAATAAGTTAGCTGAGGTTTTAGAGAAACCAGAGTCAAAAGAAAATTCCAGAATCTAGAGTTTGGGTAACGTTAAGTTTGATCATTGTGGAAATACCACTCTCTTCCTTTCGTAATGCAGCATGATAAATCCCTTTCTTTCAAGAGAACTGAAAATATATATTTGTGTTCATTTTAATTGGTAGTCTAATTCATAAATCCTCGACCGAAAATTACTTACCGTGATTTTTCTTAACTTCCAGGGTTTCCGGAAATGATCGAAGGAAGATGCAACCAATGATATACCAAATACATTTGCATTTATGTTTATAAATTTATCGAATCTCATACGAGTAATTGTTTACATAGTTCATGTACTCGTTCGACAGACGAATCTGCAATCACTTCAAAAGAGTTATGAAGTTTTCTCTCAATGTGCTGAATAATGTACTGCAATGAAAACCTTAAAAAGGTAACTTTTTATGAATATGAATTTTTATGAATGAATTCTTTTCCTCGTTTTTATTTTTAATCCTAGTTCCTAGTTGTTGGTGAAGTAAAGAGAACTTCTGAACAATCTTCAATTATTTGAGTTCATTGTTTATCCTTTTATCTTATACAGTACATTTTTAATTACAATGAAAAAAATATGTTCAGCCATGAAAAAAGCTGAATGAAAATCTACTACGAATCCAGAAATACGGCCTGAAATGATTGGTTATAATTGAAAATCAATCTATTGGTGTTGTTTACTAGCTGCAAACTTATCGCCACGACTTCTTAAATGTATTACGTAAATCAATAATTCCCAATCAACGCAAGCTCATTATTATGTAACTATGGCCACATTACTTCCGCGTAAGTTATCTATTACGAAGATTTTCTTCATTCTATTTCAATTGAAGAACCATTGTTATCGGTCAGAAATCATCATAACTAGATAAATAATTACGTATCATTGACTACAAGATAAACATTTTTCTTGTTTATTGAATTATAAACTAATTTAGGGATAAACTTTCCCGACTTCGAAATAATTTTCGTAAATTTTACGAATCAAAGTATTCTAAGATTTTTTCTTCTTTATCAGCTCCATTATTTATTTAACACAATGCGTGAGTAAAACTCAAATATCTAAACAAAGAAGCACTATAAAAATTCTAAGTTTAGCCTCGGAAAGTAATTTTTTATGCAATAATTTTTATGGATCATTTGTCAACAACATTGGAGGGCAACGTTTTTCTGAGGTGACTATAGATGCCGATGGAAAGTATGGCATTAGTTGGAGAAGGAAGTAAACAGATACAAAAAAAGAGGATTTGTTTTCAAACTTAAAGAGTAAATATCAATCAACTAAAATCAATACATCGAAAAACTCAAAAAATAAATATGAATCACAAAAAAATTCTCCCGCAGAAGGGCATTGAGTTATTGTCTGAAAAACGAACTCCTATAACTATCAATGTATAAATTTGTTTTATATTTTATTCTTATGTTTCAAACATCTTATTTTAACTTGCTCATATATCTGGAATACAATTTTTCCCTAATTAGATGATTGAATTATGTATAGTCTTGCATTTGGTATATATTTTATATGGTTTGCTATTTTTAAAAGAATTAGTGAAGGACCTACGATATATACCAATGCATACGCATAATATATTATACAGAATAGGTACTGCAAATGCTCAGTTTATATATCCAAAATATTTTCGTTTTTAAACTTCAATTCCTCAAAGTCTTCAGCTTCAATCTTTTCGAACAACGAGAGTAGTTCCTTCAGATGTGTTAAGCGATAAACAGAGTGAAGATTGCTCTCTGACCTCTACTGTTTCGTAAACTGGTCTATTTTTTATAGACGAGGTCAATTCGAGCTGTCTTATTTGCCCGCATAGTACGCTTACGGTTGAAATATTGGGCTGTTCCAAGATTTTATACCACCTGCTACAAAATTGGGGTGGAAAAATCGTGGATCTGCCACAAATAGACAGATTGGAATAACATAATCTATGAAGAGACGTATAGAATGAATTCACTCTGTAATAGACTTAAAATTTCTCGACTCTAGACACGGATTTCGAAGCTTGTAGATCGATGAAATTGAAACTGATGATTTTTTTACTTTAATAAGAAAATTTTCATTGTCCTAGCAACTGAATTATACGATACATTCATTAATTTAGATAGATTGGGCAAAGGAAAGAGACTTTATAGTTATAAACGATTCTTTTCAAAGAAGTAAATAAACTCTTTATTAATTCCACTACATTAAAATTTTATGTACTAATAATTTCATTAATTATCTCTCTAAGGAGAAAAGTAAAGAAAGAATATAGGCTAACAGAATACAGTAATAAAATTAACCAATCCTGAAGTACCGTAGTTGGAAACGTATTTTTTGAAAACTGCTGAACTAGCTTTCACAGAAAAAGGAGAGTTAATCTCTGCGTGAAGGTTATTCCTCATTTCTACTGGGTCAAGGTGCCGCTCACGTCAATACTAAGAGTTCAATATACTTCCTGTCACGTCAGTAATTAAATTTGTTGGCACACAGTTACTATGAGATATCAATTGTTAGGATATTGATGGAGAGATACACAAATTCGAGCACCATATTTGTTGAATAGAACGTTCTCTTTGCCCTGTATCTAAACAATGACTTTTCTTCGTGTTTTAATATAATAGTAGGTGGAATTTCCTGATCTTTAAGTCTGAACTTCACTCTCAGTGATATCAGAAGATATTCAACATCTCCTTGTCATGTTACTATGGAAACTGCGCGATAACAAAGACGAAACGATACTACTATTCGGTTGAAAGCGCACAGCTATTGCTAGAATACAGATTTAAACACGTTCTTGGTGAGGAATTCCTGAAAAATTAGTGCTTCTTAACGAACCAAAAAGTACAGAGTAACCTTGAGAAAAATGTCGATACCACACGATTTAAAATCTTGTGTTGTGAAAAGTTTAATCTTCTGGAGTGCTATAGTGTTTGGATAAGATTTTATTTTATCATTTTCACGTACAAAACATGTATTTTCGTGAATTAAAGTTTGCGAATTCAAATACACGCAGCCGCTGGGATGTATTCTAACAGTTGTAAGCTTACAAGATCTTTCTTCTTCCGAAAAATCTTTCGTTGATGAAGATTAATAGATTTATTTTTATATTAAGATCGTTCTATACTGCAATCTTATGTAATTTCAAATCCCAGTAAATATTTTTTTTTCAGTTATTCCTTGTATTCTATAGAGGCTAAAATCTGAGGGGCTTCACCGAATAGAGAATAAATTATTTTCGATTCGTGAGTTTTTAAATTTTTATATACTATTAATTTACGATTAATTTTTATATTCCAATTCCTATATAAAAAGTTATAGAAATAAATATGACCAATCTATAAAATATTTATATATAATAAAATCATGCTGTACATAAGAATTCTCATGAAAATATAGCAAAGGATTTACTACATCACTAAGAAAGCCTTACTGTGATGTTTTACATAAATGTTTCAATGAATTGCTTTAGCTATTTATTTTGTAAAATGTGTGCAACAATACTTAACAAACTTCATTTCAAACCTATTATACGCAACTGATTATTGTTGTCGTAAAACGATTTTAGTATGGAATATCTTGGGGTTCAATATGATTATTTTAGAGAAAGAATAAAATTTGTTCGAAAACAAGGGGAAGAATTGGCAAATAGAGTGCGTGGAATTTGTTAAGAAGGCTGATCGGTCCAGACGTCTATAAACCACTGTTCGATGATTCTTATAACTAAAGAATCTACAAAATGGAGTATTATCTTGCGTATATTTGATATCAGTTGTTTACATTATGATATGATATGATATGACACCAACTTCATATTATTGTATTACGCGTCGCAAAATGGAACATTCGAAATGCATCGACAAAATATGTTTATACGAGTCCGGTATTAAATAGTTGGACGTTGTCTGGGAGCTCGACAATTCTCACTGCAATAATAAATTCTTGTCAACAATGGATTTCGAATCGCGTTACCAATTTAAGGAAACTTATAAAAATCTGGATAAGAAGAAATGGTTGATGTCCAAATGGTTTATTCTGCACCACGTGTGTTGTTGATGGTTCCGAACGAATGCCAAAAGCAAAAAATTCGAAGACAAGAATCCGAATGGGAAATATTTATTATGCAAAGTTCCTTCTTCCCCTCCGCTGTATAAAACGGGACAGTCGCTTGCGCATCGTACAGATACGCGGCTATAGCACCATGAGGAGCTTGACGATAACTCTCTTAGGTAAGTCCAAAGATTTGGCGCTTTATTTGGATCGTGTTTATTACAGTCATTTACCTTCCGATATGAAATTTCATCCATTCAATCGAATCTGTTGTTGATAATTTAGCGGTTATGTTATTTCTTTCTCATTCTTTTTCTTATTAATTTGATTGATTGATAATCATCCGTAAAAACTGCTTTCCGACATTTCCACAGTACTATATATGTTACTATACAATGCTAATGTAAATATAGCAAAGTTTTCAACCTTCAACAACCTTTGTAAAGAAATTAAACCAGATTTAAAAATCTGAATTACTCCTAATTTCTTCTGAAATATCTTTCCTAACTTTTAGCGGTAACTGAATTTTATCCTGTGGGATGAATAATGATTTTTCTGTCTGTCTTTCGGATTATGTTGAGGCTGTCTAACGAATCGACTCATTTATCTTTTGCTATTTCGCTAACTGAAGTTTTTTTTTCGCTATCTTTCGTTTTTATAAGAAGACTCATATCTATAGCACATGAGATATGATTGTAGGTATGGATTTTCCCGCGTATTTTTTTAAATAGAACGAACTCATGAAAATTACTTTTAGATAGGATGTAAATATTAAACTTCTCCACTCATATATTTATAAATCTCGCTCTTTCTTTCCTGAAATAAGCATTGCAAGAAAAATGTAATACGAAAATATTTTCCACAACCTAAACACGAATTGGATGAAATTTGCGTTATTTACTCGTTACTAAGGCTATTATAGAGCTATTGTCCCTTCTTTGGATTATAAATATAGTTCCGTGTTCGTTAAATGGTAACAGAAAACGGCTCTTAAGAAGCCAATATTCATAATTTAAATTTAAGTTCCTCTGGTTGCTTTTACTCCTATGCGCTCCATTTACTACCCTCAGATTTATTAACCAATTTATAGAAAAATCGTTCTTAAATAGTGCGCTATTTACAGTGAAATTTTGACAAATTAGTTCCACCGAGTTGTACACCCTCAAAATTTATCACGAATATAAACGTTTCCAAATATCCACACTCCATCTTGGACTACAATGTATTATCTCAAAAAAAGTCTCTCATCCTAGATATTTATCAATGATCTCATTTTGGATACGAAAACAGAACTATCAGCCATAACATCATAACCCAATTACGATGAAGTTTAAGTCCATCCACGTTACCCTCGTCCCTTTCCTTCGGCTCTCATTTTTAGATATTTAACTGTTCGTCAATGTTGATCGTTCCATTGTAGACCAATGTTCTCCTTCGCCAGGAAAGAGATTATATTTCCATATACTTTTTCTAATAGTCGACTATCTGAAATTAGTATACTATAATAACCGTACTATCGTTACGACAGCCCTTTCGGCATGCATTCTTCTCGTCTGTGCTGACGAAGCACCTCCTTCATTAACGTCATGTGTTCGTCCATGCACGAGGCACTACCAACCAGTTTGTGGCAAACAAGGCAGGAAGAGTAGACAGTTTTCTAACGAGTGTATGTGGAGAAATCACAACTGTGAAAATACCGAAGACGGTGAGTGAAGCACTAAGATATCAGCATTTACTTTTAACTGATCATATTTTTATCAAGCCCCGTATGATTCAAAAAAAAATATTCTACTTTAACTGAGAGATCGAAGAAACTCAATTGAAGAATTTACGAAGTTTACTCTACACATATATCTTTGTTAAATAGTTTAAATTCTCAAAGAAAAAGAATCATTCGTATTATTTATTTCATTCTTATCATTAAATCTTAAATTTAAAAATTAATCAAATCGAAGTTTAATATCCCCATTTTATGCTTTACAAATTGAAGGTTTTAAGGTATTTATTTAGTACCTAACTGCTGTAATAGTAAAGGTATATAAATAAAAACAGTGATTCAAGCTTTAGAACCCCAAAAGTTTCACACAAAATAACAGTCTATAATAAATCTATCATTTCTTATTTCAGCTTATCCTGAAATGGTGGCTGGAGGGTGTCCTAAATCATCAACGTAACAATTTACGTTCAATGAACATAACCAGAAAAAGTATTTGGTAAAAACAGAAAACAAAAATAATTTACAGAAATTACTGAAATGGAGTGCCAGTATGGAATCAACAAACAATTCAATGTGTGTACTAAAGTGAAAATAATTTCCAGTAGCTTTATAGGTTTAATAAAGGTTTAATATAATCCAGTGCTTTTCAGAAATTGTTTGATTTGAATCCTTGAAATATTACTTCCTTGTCCAATGAAATCTTCAAATTTTAAAAGGCAAAGTAGAAAAATGTGACAATGATGTGAATGGAAGAAACACAATAATTAATTTTAGAAGAATGTAGGAGATTTTATCCTAAATTTATACAGTAAAGAGATAGTGCTAAAATTAACAAAATTCATAAAATACTGAATGTGTATAAGTACTTCATACTACAATATACAGAAAACTCTGAAGAAGGGGAAATATGAGAACAAGCCAAAAACTTTTACAAAACCCCATCCATTCTCCTCCAAGAGGCAATGAAAGTGATTGAGCAGATAATTATAATATGGCAGAATATTTTCATCTTGTTGGAATGAAAATAATACCTGTTCAAGTATAATTATTTATAAATTTAAGTAAATAATAATTGAGAAGGAGTTCAATCATACAAGGATCACTTTAATACACAAAGAAGGAAACAAAGAGTATTAAAGAAATTTAAAGAGTTAAAAAATTATTGCCCTATCAACATACTTCCTTTAGTCTAGAAAACACTAATTATGCTGAAGGTTTTATGACAACAATGCTAAATATATATATATATATATATATATATATATATATATATATATATATATATAGCCCAGAAAAGAAGCAGAATCCAATAAAGGATTGGGTGCAATAGATCAGATCTACTTGCAGCCAGAATTCATTAGCAGAACAAATTAGAATAAGAAATTAGTCATAGTGCGCCTTGTTGACTGTGCTCAAGTTATTAATAAATCAACATACCCTCTACTGTGGAAGCTGGATATGTTGTTTTGCTACCTTTGGAGCTGTATTTGTCATTTTATCACAATTCATCAAACAATTTGGTAGCTCCCTTTATATATTAAAATCCAAATTGAAAACAATTAAGCATTTGCCTAATTTGTTTGAAATCATTAGCGGTAAAAAATGTTATGAAATAATATCCTTTAGGAGTTTGAAGCATGTCAAAGGACGCTTAATTATCATAGCTGTTATAACTGTCATTTCTTCTATATAAGGAAATATATTTCCAATCCTTGTTGACTCATCTATTAAATCGCTGCCACAGAAACCAGGGGTATTGAGCAATGTAGCCCTCTATTGATTCCTGAAGCTCTTCGATGTAGTATTATTGGTTGAATGAAAAATTATTAGTAAATAATCTGCTTTGCTAGCTTATAGCTTAAAATTTCATTCTTAATTAAAACCTTTGAATGATTTTTAAATCTTCAAAAACCTATTAATATCTATGCATAACATGAATTATGAACAATAGTAGGATAAGTTAATTTTATAGTCATTGGAATACAAAGTCCTCTCTCTTGTTATTCCAAAAGATATTTTAAAATAAAACAATAAAGAAATTTCTTTAAAAATTAGTAAAATATAATTGAATCACAAGAATGTTTTAATTAGTTTGTAAAAAAGTAGAAATGAGTCAGAATTTAGGCAGCATATGATATTCTCATAAAATGTTAGAAATAAGCACATAATAAAAGAGAACTACAAAATAATGCATTTTAATAGAGAGGGTACAATTGGAGGATATGATATTCAAGATAATTTAAGAATTCATTGCAGATTGGTACCCAAATAAAATTTCATACTTGTTATTGCTAGGAAAAAATGTTTAGAAATTGTGTCATATATTGAATTTAATAAACATATTAATTATTTTATATTTACCAAAAAGATATTCATGAAAACAAATTACTTATATTCATTCTTTCATAAATATGTTTTCATACCAAGAATATAAAGTAATGTATGACATATTTGTAGAACATGTACAGACCATCTGATAGTTTCATTAATTCTAACACAAAAAATTCATACTGCTCTATAAAAATAATAATGGAGCAATTTCATTAGTGGGGTTTGTCTTTTATTCTGCAGAATTTAATGTAAACTTCAATAAAAGTTTTATGTTGTAATCAATCTCAAACTGTATGTATATGGACTCCTTTGAAATTAGTTTTTTGTGATTATTAAGATGCTATATTTTTATAAAAGTTCCCTAAAATCCTCTTCAGAATACTTTTGGCAACACTTACAAGATTCATCCATAACATTGTTAATTTAAATTTGAGGTTATCATAAATTTCATCAATGAGATGATACCTAGATTTCAATTTTCATAGTTGCTGAATTAATGTTGGTGTAGCTTTATATAGTTCCAGCATCAGATATTGAATCAGTTTGGTTAAAAATATATTTAATTTTTTAGCGGTTGTTATCTTACACTCACAAAAAGGGTTATTATTATGAGAAAGTGAATGTTCTCTTTATCAAATTAAATAAATGACTGATTCATGCAAAACATAAATAGCCCTAAATGCATGAATTATTTTAATTATTAGACCTAGAAGGTCATCATTTTGATTTTATGGTCGGAGCCTCTGAACCTTTGCATCACGGTGAACATATTTTGGTGATTCCTAAATGTATACAACTTCCCTCATCATCTTCCCCTCCCTGAATTGTGAAGGTTTATTGCAGGTCTCTTGAAATTGACCTACGTTGGAATTCAATACACAAGTACTGTACATAAGATTTCAAGAACTTTTGATTTTCTACGTGGAGAAACAGCTCAGGAGCTGTTAGTTTTGGATTAAAGGCTTCCTTATTTTTGAGGGTCTGGGAGCGGATGAGGAGCGGCATGTATTCTCAAGCATGTTAATGGTTTGATACTAAATTAAGGCTAATGTAAAGGCTAATAAAATGTATTCTTCTATTAGCTTTAGATTCGAACATTTAATTTTTATGTTTCTTCTTGCGAAAATATTTTCTAAAATAAAAGACGAGCAATTAAGTATTCATTCGTTTTTCAATGAGTTGCCAAACGATTAATTTTGATCCAGTTCGTAGTTGATAATTAATTAATTATCGGTTCAAGAATTATAAATATGTTCAATTACTATTGCAAATAATGTATTTCTCTCATTGTAAAAATAATTATAGAAATCATTCAAAGAATTAATATTCGTTGTACTACGACTCTTTTGATGTATACCATGATACATTACGATACGAAATATCGAGGCTAATATTAAGTAAGGGTGTGAATACTAAACTAAAGGATGTGAATATTAAAACTAATTTTTAATAAATGAAACCAATGGCTTTAAATATTCTAAGGGTTGATGAACAGCTAAATTATGCATATCGATAGTTTATAATATCAAGAAATCACTGAAAAATTTTTATACGGTGAGTTATCACATAATATATTTTTTGTATTACAGTTTAGTTTGGCTTATTTTCATAGGTAGCTGAATTACTGGCAAACGATTATATGCTAACGTTATGTCGGACGAATTATTTAAAACGGAATGTTAATAGTTCCGATATTAGCTAACAGTCATTTACGCATCTGTGAGCATTCAGATAATTGCCGTGCTATTTACAGCGCTTGTTGTCTATTCGCGAAAGGAGAATCTGCACATGCAATAGGAGTTCGGTTAATGTTATACATTCAGCAAACAGCTGAAGATATAGAATAAAAATATTGGCTCTATATCATCCTCGTATAATGTTTAACTTTTAAAAGTGTGTTCTGATTTGTCTTGATTTCTTAGGAAATGGCTGTATGCAAAGATCAATATTATTCGTTGAGGGAAATCAATTTAAATATCAACTATACCTTGTGCTTACTAGCACAATCATAATATAATGAAAAATAATTCTGAAATCATCTTAGAATTTAATTTATTTAGTTCTTAGCAATAAGTCTTTTTTATCTTCAGAATTCTTGTTTGCTGTACCGTGCTTTTTGTAAGTTGATTATTATGGAGTATTGACAGGTTCATGTATTCTTACAGATACAACTGGTTAGATTCTGCTGGTAGAACCAGGAAAAACAAAACTCTAGAAGATGAAGCAGTGAATTTAAGAAGGTGAATTACTTTTCCTATGGTTTGTTTTAATAGGATATGATAAAATTTTCCCATGCATCACTAAGCTATTCAGTATGGCCTATGTTTTTGAAAATTTTTATCCTGGATCTTAATTTTAGTCCTATGTAAAATTCAGTTTAATGTTTTCTTTTAATTTATTTTTATTATTGATGTATTTAAATTGACATTAGGTGGTTCATTAAAATTGCTGATATCTAGATTGTTATTGCTTACATTTCAAAATATGAGAGCAATTAAAAACTTGGTCATTTTTTGTGAAAATTTTGAATCACAGTTTTTTGTTCATAATTGTAAACTTTTCATTGTTTTATTTAATAATTGGAGCTTTAAAATTGATGTTTGACCAACACTCCAAACAGTAATACTGGCATATTTTTCTGTTTATTTTGTTCTGAATTGATAAACTTCATCTTTTTAACATATAAACAAAATTACACAAAGTAAATTTCATATTTCTCTTAAAGTTAGCTTTATAAATTAAAATATGTATGTCGTAGTTAATGAGACTCAAGTATTCCTTCAATATATTCTAAACATATCTCAAGAAGACTTAGAAAAAGAGTTTATTGAAATTTCTGATAATATACCCAGTGTGAAGAAGACAACCAATATGGTTTATCATTTTTGTTCACACTTTTTAAGTTTCTCTTATAATAATATTTTATAATTTTCTCTCTTCTTTATATGGTTTTGATATAATAAAATTTAGTTGTACTTTAATTGCTTATTACTGAAATATTTCTTGGAATACAACTTTCTTATTTTAAAATTCAAATTTATTAAAACTACACGTATAAAAATACAAATAAAAATTATATAGATTTTCTTATTTATTCAAGGTTTAAAGTTATATTAATTTGAAATCATGTAGTTTACGTTTGAAAATTAATAGAGTTTTTCATTATCAGTTTGCCTTATTGTTTTAATAACTTTCAGGTTGATTAAGACATGCAAGTATGAAGTTATTGTCTTTAACTTTAGAACAAATATTGTTTTAAAAATCATGTATTGGATTTATGCATTGTATAAGTTTTTAGCTAAGATCGAAAAGTTTTGGAGCAACAATTTTTTATATCTATGATAACAGTTTTTGAATAATGTGCTGAATTGTGAATTATAGATATTCTTTTCTTTTCTTAAAGTAATTTTTAAATTCTGAAAGTTTTAAAATAAATTTTCTCACTAAAATTAAGGAGTATCATTTAATACTGATATGAAAATATAAAATGAAAAATAAGATGATATAATTTTTGTTTAAAGTGGTATAATATGGAAATAATAATCTAAGTTACTATAATCCATCTGATGTCAGTTCTTAGATTAAAAATTATTATTTATAATTAATATCATGAAAATGATTTTTAAGAATTAATATTTTATTTTGATTATATACATCTATATTCTAATGGATGATAGTCATGTTTTAGATTTCAAATCAATGTTCCATGACATACAAGAATGTTTCTAAATTTACATTTGAGGTAGAATTACTAATTCTAGAAGTAGGATGATTTTGTTTTTCCTCCTCAAATTTAATAATGCTTTGTTTCTTTTACAGAATACCAAGATAGCAAATGCTTCCAACTAACATCAGTGAGGATGACCATGACATAGGCGAGGATGCCATTGCTCTGAAGGATATGATTACAGAATCTGAATCCAGGTAAACATTGCTGAGCAATTCCTATATATATACCATATTTTACTTTTCCTTCTCTGAATTGATGAGGTATATTGTTGGTAGTTGGGTATAGGAGTCTATTGCAATCCACGTTCACCGGTGGTTCTAGGACAAACATGGATTTTAAATCGTCAATATTCTTCACCGCGTAGACAACTTCTTTTACCCTATATCGAAAATAAATTGGGTAAAATAATTATTATTGAATGCTTACTCTTACAAAACTAGACCGGTGATCATAATTCTTGAAATTTCGAATTCAACTTTCATTAACATCCTAACTGGATTCGCATCGAGAATAAATTTTATTGATTTTAAAAAATCAACAGCCGGCGAGCCACCATTCGATTTGTGGCAGGAGATTTACGAACCATAACTCTGTTTCTAAAGGATAACTCTATTATAGAGAAATTTTTAAAATTTCCGTTGGTTTTTACATCTGTTTTCTATATTTTATTCGCTGTGTCCGATCGGCATACATTAAAGGTAGGACGCATAATTTGTAGCTAGTCTTCCTTGACTGTTTCTTCTTATTAAATAAATCAAGTCAACGCGAAGTTCGCTCTATACATAGCGATTCTTCCATCCAATTTTTAGTTCTGTGTACTGATTTATCGCAGCTATTGCTCACGAAAGCATCACTTTCCGTTGAACCTCTTCAAGTTCATTAATACTACTTCTATCTCAAAGGTCTCATAAATCATATGCATGAGTAAATAGGACGTGAGATGCGCATAGTCTCCTCGCGGATTTTTTGTGCGCAACTTCCGATACTCCTTCCGAAATCCTGAATGTGACGGATGCATAATAAGTTATTCGTGAGTGTTACTCAAAGATATCCAATCCATTCTACTATCGGAAGTTTATTCCCGCGGAGGCAGGAAATAATATTATTATTTAAGATTTTAACTTAAGTAAATAAAATTTGTCAAGTATACCTATATATTTTTATGTTAATTTTTTCCTTAAGATGTAACCGGAATAAATAAATATCATTGATTGTTCGTTTAAAGCTCCAGCGCGGTTTAATCCGAATATTAATTTAACGCATTTCCAAAACTCAGTTTATTATTAATGAATAATTTGTCGTTTTACCTTTCAGAACGTCGCACTGCTGGGTGAATTTGAGAAAAAGATTTTAATGTACAAATCTAATATGCCGGACCCGGCTGTCAATTTTTTTGGGTTGTCGATAATAATTGAAGAATTGTTTTCGAACATTTTCAATTTATTTTCGACTACCCTCAGGAAAATTGATCTGCAGAATCCGGTATATTAGATAGGAATTTCATTTATACAAAGAAATCCTTTGCTTATTTTCACCCAGCAGTTCCATTTTTTAAGGGTTAGTTATTAATGACAAAAATTTTAACAACGGAAAAAAATATTTTATGATTTTTGGAAATGAATAGAATTAGAATGAAAAGAGCTTATTGCTTCAATGATTTATTGATAATTACTTATCTCGTTTTAGATATCATACTGTTACTTTTGGCTCTTTCTTTTTAGGCGACTTTTGACTGCTCTAAATGGAAATTGCACTGCTGGGTCTCGTATTTTTTTAACGACGAGATAATTTTCTCACCACGGATCCAGCAGTGCAATTTTTGAGGAGAGGTTAGTCGATAATTACTTTTAAAAATTTTTAAAATCCCGAAGAAAATGAAAAATCATTTTCTAAAAAAGAAAGAATGAGCAAATCGGGGGCCTTTCGGCGATGGGACCGTGCCGCCCACACGGGTTCGAGAGCTGGGAGCGGGCCTGAGACTCCCGCAACACTAAAGTACGGGCTCGATTCTGTATTTTTACGAAAAAATCTCCTGGTACAATTTTTGGGCGGCCAGGAGCTCCCGACGAGAACCGAACCCGTGAACTCCAGCGTCGCACCTAGGTGCCTCGGCCCACTCGGCCAACCGCTCGAACGATGGAAGTCGTTCAGAATTCGCTTAAGTGTAGTTCGTTCGTTCCCCTCCCTTCCCCTACAAGCAAATGGAATAGAAAAACTTGACTTGGAATAGAATGATTTGGAAATAAAATTACTAATTACTCTTTGAGTTTTTCTATTTGGTTTTTCTTTTAGAATAGAATCACGCTGAACGGTCTTATATATTTTCGGCGAACTTTAAAAGGGCTCGATCTACATTCGCAGGTTAATATCGATGTTCGTTTGGTGTAACTGTCTCTAATACTGCATATGTCTTCGTCATAATCATTGAACCGATTTTTAACGTTTACCAGAACAATTAAGATCGAGATCCACCTCCTACGTTTAATAGATACGTAAGTAATAATTTATTATCCTTGTGTTAACAGTCTAAAACAGATGTAAATTATACTTGATATGTACGTTGGATGATAATGAATACATACATAGTTCATATTATAGGTGAGGATGAATATTTTTTCATGAACATGAACACAAGTTTTCTTCAAGACGAGTTATCACAAATTATATTTAATATATTGCAAAATATTTTGGTTTATTTTCATAGATAGTTGAATGGTTGGCAAGTGATTATTTGTTAACGTTGTGTCGGAAAAATCATTTCAAACGGATGTCGATGATCTCGGATATTGGCTAACAGTATTCTATTATGGAAGGAGGAATTTGCATAGATTGATAAAAGTTAGGTTTCTTTATGTCTTAAAGTTGTTTACTAGTTCTATCCCGTGATATTATTACTTCCTCAGTGGCTTTAGCAAAGTATTTCTTTTCTCCATTCAATTCCTTTAAAATCCTGTCTAATAATTTTTTAAAATGGAAAATAAACCCTTAGGTGTTTTATAAAAATCACCAAAAATATTAATATCTACATTACCTCTTAATATACACATACTCATTATAGCAATACTGCAGAGAATATTATCAAATAATAGCTTCTCTTTGGTGAAAACGAAGCTGGTAAAGTAATTGATATTCATCATGGCATAAATGTATTATATTATTATTGCAGATAAAACTCAGCCAAAGATATAGAATACAAATATTGGCTCAGTTTCATCCTTGCCTTTATTTCATTTTAACCTGTTTGATGGATTATTTTTTATTAAATAGAAAATTTGTGTAAAATGAATGAATTGGAAATTGTGTTCTGATTTTTCCTGATTTCTTAAGAAGTGGCCTTGATATAAAATAAATTAACTTTATCATCAGCTATGTTAACGTTATCATGCTATTTTCCACCTAGTTCTTCTAACTATATCCATGATATAGGTTAAAAATAATGTTTCTCAGAATTCAATTTACATTGTTCTTCTTTAACAATGAATTTTTTTATTTTAAGAATTCATGTTAGCTATATATTGCTATTTGTCAGCTTCAGTTAAAAAATTGATGTATTCTTACAGGCAGCACTAGTTATGCTGGTAGAAGAAGGAGAAACGTTGTTATAGAAGGTGGAGCAGTGAATTGCATGGAATGAAGAAGGTAAGTTGAGACTGAGTGTGATTTTTAATTGGTTAAGATTTAATAAATCAGCAATTCAGGATTACCTGGCTCTTGTCATTAAATTTTATGCTGGATTTTAATTTTAGTCCTATGTAAAAATCAGTTCAATATTTTTGCATTCTTTTTTGTAGTTGTATTTAATAATATAAGCCGATTCATTAATTCTGCTCGCATATAAATTTTTATTGCTTACATTTTAATTAGTTTATTTTTTCTCAAATTAAGATTGTTTTTAGTTATAATAATAATTAATAAATGATATAATAATATCATTTATTAATTAAACTTTTAACTGATCTTGCAAACTCATGTATTTGACTTAAAGAAAATTTATTGCATTCTTCTGAATTTTTCCTATTGTAAACTTTCATAGCATCTTGTTACATTTAAGGTATAAGAAGTTTGTATTTGTTACTTTTTTTTGGGAAAGTGAAGATTTATTTCAGAAATTGCTAATTTTCAGATATGAGTGTTGTTGAGGAGGTACAATGGGGATTGCTTCAAACTTCTAAACCTAAATGTGGAGCAGTTCATGAGGTGAGGAATGTGATTATTACTTGCTATAAATTGAAAAAAAAATCTTTGAAACATTATATATGGTTCAATTATCTCATATTCAACCATACTACTACTAGTTTTATTTTTCAAAGTAGGTCTTTTCAGATTAATCAGTTTTTAAATAATTTTGTGTTTTAGTAATTGCTTGAATATTCTTTGTCAAGATTAAGATCAGTTATAACTGTGCAATTTATAAATTAAATTTTATAAAATTTAATTTGAATCTTTAACATTTTCCTTTGAAACTCCAAAATTTGACCTTGAAGATTTTTTTTCTTTAATCAAGAATGTCGAATGTCTTTTGATTCTTCACCAAGTATTACTATATTCAAACTATTTTAATTATGGATAAGTTATCTTATAAAGAGTCTTTGAATATTAATTTTTTATAGTGGAATCTCTCTATCAATTGGACAGTGCATAAATTATTAATATCAGATTTTTTGTTTTGCTAATTCCATACTTTTTTCTAAAATTGCGTTGAAATCTAATATTATCAATATTTTAACAAAAGGCGTAAAGAAACGTATTCACAAGATGTTTTCTCATCTTTGCAAACTTTATCACCAATGAATTTAATGTAAATTAATTTTAGTTTGATTTAATATAACCAGAAAAATTTATTTTTTCTACTTAATAATTAATTTCATATTTTCTATATTTACAGCTCAAGACATCAGTGCCCGCTAAGCTAACTTCGGAACAGTGACTCCATCCAGGAAGGGCATTGAACTGGGGCCTAACACTTTGGGGTGGTACTACTGCTGCTTCTGAAGATGTTAACTCACCAGAAGCAACAATAGTACCACCCTTAAGTGTTAGGCCCCAGTTCAATGCCCTTCCTGGATGGAGTCACTGTTCCGGAGTTGGATTGTATCAGGGGTGCAATTAAATAAACACTGAAGAAAGAATAGATTTGAGAAAATGGAAAGAGGATTGAGAATTTTTTCAGAAAAAAAATAAAAGATCATAAAAAAATTCTTTCCATGTCTTTATTTTTACTATACAGAAGATTTTGCCCCCCTTAAGTACATAAGACTTTCACCTGGACCTCCCTGTCTCTGGTCTCTTGCTGCTTCTGGTTGAAATATCACCCCCAATAAATGCAGACATACTTAATGATGGGTACCAAGTCTCCAAAGCACCCTTCATTTGCATGTCTCAATGGATGGTATTTCAATCAGAAGCAGCAAGAGATCTGAGATTGGGATATCCAGGTGAAAGTCTTGTAGACCTCCAAAGCTGCTCACCCTAAGTCTTCATATCCTGAAATTAAAGAAAAAATATATTAGTATCTTCATTGCATGGGAATAATTAAGTACAGAATAATCACATTTCTTAAGAAGATAGGTGTTATTAATAAATAGGCTTAAGTGCTAGAGAAAATGTATAACATACTTGATTTCTTAATCATTCAAAATAAACACCTTCTATACAGAAGTCCCTTGCTGGTTAAATGTCTAAAGTTCAGGTAGCAGTATTTATTTTTTTACATTAATTCCTAAAATTTAATATTTTCAATAAGTAAATATCACAACAGAAAGAAAGGCTAGAATATTTAAACATTTTATGAATACATTTACATTCAAGCTTTCAGAATTATCAAAATAAACAGTGAATTATAAAATCGTTATCATTCTAAGTATGTGAAGGAAGATCAGAGAAACCATTCAATAATCATTTCAGGTTAATAAATTAAAACTAATTGAAATTAATGTCACACAAACATACTTAGTGGAACACCATTTATGAAAGAAATAGCAAGCCATTAATTTTTTTATCAAGATAAAATTAGTACTGCTACCAGAACTAGTCTAGTGAACTATTAGACTAGTAATCACTAGTCTAATAAATTTGCAACCAAACAAGTTAACAAGCAAACTAAACTCCAATCCAGAAACCTGAATATAAAATATAATATAGATCTGTCAATTGTATGTCAAATTTGAGCTAATTTAGACAAGCTCAAATACTATCCCAATACAATCTTTCTTTAATAAAATTCTGGATTTGGATTGCACTTCTTGATGTTAAATTAAAGCCAGCTAATTCCCTTCAGTCCAGCATGAAGCTTTTTTATTTATAGCAAGAAAATTTTAAAATCTCTAGTCATAACAGAAAATTTTAAAAGAAATAATTTGGAATGGCAAAAATTTTAAGTGTTTTGCAAAATCTAATAAGAAAGGTTTAATAAATACTCCAAATTAATTTCATTAAGTACTAACACCCAACACAACAAAGATGAAGTTAACTTTACTAAATATTAACAATAAAAAGATTGTTGAATCAAAATATTAACTATCAAACAGGAATATAATGAATAAATAATTATAACTTAAACCACATCTGTTATAAAACAGAGAAATGTGGAGTAACAACAATGAAATAAAAAATTGGGTTACCGATTGAAATATTGAACTTTATACATTAAAGTTAACCATTTCTATGCTCTCTTAAAAAAAACTAGCACACTATTTGATGTGTTAAAATATACCTTAAGCAACTATATTTACTGGCAATTTAATTGTATTTTCCTATCTTAATTTCAAATAAGATAAGTTCTTATAAATTAATAATTGCACAAGGCAGCCTAAGTTTTCAACAAAATTCTGTTAAAATTTTTCCAGAGCTGCAGTAAATTCTAAATGACATTCTAATACAATTGCTATAGTTCTTGTTTGAGTTTCAGGATGTACACATAATCAGTGAACTATTAGCCTAGTGAACCTATAAGTGTAAAATAAAAAAAACTATCACATTTAAGCATTGTGGATTGCAAGGTATTGATGTAAGGGTTAGTGGTTGAAATGAATCATTTGATATAATTATATATTCTAGTTCCAAAATAAAAAAAAAAAAACAGAAACTAAAGTCAAATATACAAAAGAAAGAAATTTTTAAAAGAGATAAATAGAGAATTCACTTGAATGCTATTATGTCCTCTTGTTAGTATAGCATGGGTAAAATACAATAAGATTGTATTTTATACACACAGTAATGTCAATAATGAATGAAAATTTAAAATTGCTACAAATACAATCTTTTATAATTATTTGATTTAATTAGCTTTCATATTTATAAAATAAGTGCATCTGATAATTCCACCATAAATTGAGCAATATCAAAAAAGGGTTAATAAACATAAAAATAATAAGTTAATAACTCACAATGATTGATGATAGTGGTGCATTTACTTAAATTATTGAAATTTATGAACACTGTTTCTTTCTACTTCCAAAAAAAATAATTCCTTTACAATTATTTATAAATTTTGAAAAAAGAAAATTAAATTCAAACACTTTTTCTAAACAGGCCAAACTAAATAACATGCTATAAAATAAAAATGAAAAATCAACTATCTGGCTCAAAAATAAAAACATTTGTTATCTTAAAGATGTAACAATTAAGAACAAGGGCTCCTGATACTTACATTAGCACAGTAATACTTCAAATAAAATAATGCGTTATTAAATGTTAAATAGTAATTCATTAAGGTTAATTCTCCAAAAAATTACAAAAAGAAAATTGGTAAATGAAAGGATTGATAAGAAATTATTGAAACACCTCATGTATTGTTATAAATATTGTTTTGAAATGTCTAAATTTCTTTCTATAAACTGATATAAATCTGAAGATCTTAAATAAATAAATTGATATAGCATTATTCCATGGTCCATTTCACTACATGCTTGGCTTTACAAAATAAAAGATTAAGTAATGGCACCAAAAAGTTTCCTCATTAATTAATGAAGCAAATGTACCAACTGTTCTGAGAGAGCATTTCACTTTTACAACATAGTTAGTAACATCTCATTTCATGTGAAATACTCAATCAGAGAAAAAGTTCACGATTACCCTACCTATGACACTAAATTATATTGAGGTAAAGGTTAAACATAGTAAAGAAAAAGTATCAACAACTTGCACTAACTCATCGTGTTAACTTCATCTGTGATAATAATAAAATATATTGTTTTAATCGAAATTGCTAATGTTATCCACATACCTTAGAATTGAAGGAAAATCTTGATATAATCCTATAGAATACCTCGAAGTTCCTAGATATCCAACGCTAACTAACTTGATCTGTCGTAAGAGAGGAAACCACAGACATTCCTAAAAATGGAAAAAAAGGATTAGCCATGTTGATAAGATAATCTATGATGGAGCTTGATTTTGTTGCTTCTCTATGCTTAAGTTTCAAGCTGAGAAATTATTTGCTCCTCGAAAAATGAAACAGAAAATAAATTTTATCGAAGAAATGTTTAGTTCATAGATAGCATTTCTTGAAATGAAGATACGAGTTTGTTTTTAAAAAATTACTTATTTTGCAATAAAATATTTAACTCCTCGAAATGTTTAATTCTTATTCTCATCCATTCATAAAATACAGTTTCCAGACCAACAGAAGATACTCAGCGAATCAAGAAGCCTTGGCCAAATGCGGCCTCACACCCCCACTTATTAAATTGTTGTATGATTTGGACTTCAGAGATATTCTCTCCCACGTACTGCTTAGCTATTTCAATCGACTAATGTCATAATTCTTAGATAAATGTTACATAATATACTTATCAATAAATTTCAATTTATTATTCATAAAATTTAAACTTACCTTAGGAAAATATAACTGATTTTCAGGATGTCTTTCATGTGATAGGAACCAAATTCTCCGGACTGCCGGCTTTTTCACTAAACAATAAAAGTCAACCACAATTCCATTATGAATATAGGTTACTTAACCAAATGAGCTTATTTAAAATCTAAATAAATTATTTCCTGAAGACTTACATGGTTCCAGCACATGGCAAGCCTAATGGGTCTACTTCTCGATGTTAAATAACCGTGTTGCTTCTATGATCCACTAGATGGAACACTTGTACGTAAAAATGTGACTTTTGAGTAACCAGCACACAAAATAACATCTTTACATAATAACCTATTAATTTTATGAGTCTGCTTTTTACAACTCAGAGTATTCTAATTATTTCTAAGGATACTCGACCTAAAAATGTGATAAAATAAAGAGTGCAATATAATCTTATGATAATGAACAGGAACAAGGATGAATCAAGGTAATAATCAGAATTAAATAAGTATAGAGAACTGTAGGAAAGTCTTATAAGTATTTTTAGCAGATAAATAAAGCAGGCGTTTCACCTTTAGCACTAACGATTCCCGCTTTTCACGATTTTCAAGAATTTACGGATGTGAAATCGTGATGGGACAGAATGCAATTTTTTTGTCGATAGAAGAGTATAATATCTTTATATATATACTAGTTCAACGATACAGTCTTAATATAAATACTATTTCAATAATAGAACGATGCTTTTTACACTAAATTGAGTCTCCTGACTCATTAGAAAAATGTTGTTAAAACCTTTTTTGTTTATTTTATTGTTATCAGACTGTAATGATGATTACTTTTCACAATAACCAATAATTAATATAGAGGTAATATATACTCTATTCATCCAATAATAATGAAATTAGTTTATTACAAACCTTGAATCCAAATCTTTTCTCATATTCCACATGATGGTAGACACGCAGAAATTTATTTTCATCTTACGTAATCGAAAAAGTAATGTAAAATGTGTATTTGGAAACATAATGGTATATTAGCGAAGGAATACTTGCATAAGGTAAACACTGTAATAAATAAAAACTTTGCTCTCAAAGCATAACAGGGCAATAGCGCCTGGATCTTATGTTCCCCGCGTTACGTTACAATTCACTGATTTCCGTGGAGCACCTCTGGAATTCCTTGTTTTTCTCTTAATGATATTTTTATTTACACCTGTATTTTCTCCTATTATCATCCATTATTAACATTACGGTTCCAATAAACTATCCAATAAAGTATTCATCACACTCATAAAATGGAATGGTTCAAATAAAAATGTTCTCTCCAGGCTTAGATGAGAGCATTTCTATAAACTTTTCTAGGAGATTCATAGAGATACAATCATAGGTAAGTTGCACTACGGTCGAATTATATCATCAATTAGGTAAGAATTTGATCAGGAATATAGTGCGAGTTATTAATATATAAGTTATCATAATTATAATATGTGTTCAACATTAAAAGTAAAGTGAAATTTTTTACTAACTGCTTTTTATTCAATCTTTCATCTTCTCTATACAGTTTATAAGAATTAGTAAGTAACACTTGATATATGTATGTAAAGTAAAGGGTGCAATATATGTAACTGATTACATCAGAAATGTAATTTTACTTTTCAAGTGCCAAAAATGTATCAAAATCAATTCAGATTTGATGCTGAATTATTATATTTCTTCTCAAACTTCCATTAAAGCCAGTCAATTGTATGAATAAAAATTTTAACGCATGATAAAGGCTATTTGCCTAAGTTAACAATTCATTCTCATTTGGCAAATTCATCATTTAAATTTATAATATGAAATAAACTTCAGAAATATTATTCTCAAATTTCATCACTTACAGAACTTAAATCGCATTAAACAATTTCATAAATTCTTCATTATTTTTCCCTAAGCAAATGAGGACAAGGTTCTATCAATATTAGAGTGATTTAAGCTTGAAACATCTGTAATAGTCCATTACTTATTCCCAAATTGTGTAATGTATTCAAAATCAAAAGCTAAAACAGCCTTGAGTGTAAAAAATCAAATTTAATTTCTTTATAAACATACATTCATGATCAAGATAATACTTAATTTGTTATAATTTTTAAATCTGATTATCTCTTATATATCTCCTTATTTTATTGAATGAAACTGATTACTTGAGTTGGACAAATTATCAATATTTAAGCTATTTTGTGGAGAAATTACTTTTATTTCCTTAGGAGACAAATTGTGATAAGATGTAAACAGGGTACTCACTCAGAGAAAGTCATTCTAGATTACTTCTTGATTGATAATGAAATATAAAATACTTCTGATACTTCACACTACTTTCTTATATTAATTGTAGTTGTAAACACACTAAATTACATAAATAAATTTCCTTTACTATCATAACTTTGTCAAAATATCATATATAAGTATTTATTAACTTCCATTAGGTGTTACGGTCATGATAAGAGTCAGACTTCTATAATTCAAAAATAAGTCCATTCTTTACTGAAGTCTTACTGAAACTTTTTATACTTTCATTTATGTTTCTCAGCATTCTCTTCTCAGATGATTGTGCCTATGATTTGAAATACTTATGAATTGAATAAATTAATCTTCATGAGCTTGGAACATTAAATTAGTGATGGCTGAATATGTTTCTCAGTCATGAATGATTGATTATCCAATTAATATTTCTATATCTCCAGCTCCTGATATTCATAGTATAAACTTAACAAAATGTCCCAGATGAAAACTTAACTGTTAAGTGACCCTTTTGCCTAAAATTATGCCAAAATCAGGATCAAATATAGAGCAAATGTTTTGTTTTTTAATATTAGATATAGCTCTTTAATCAATCATAGTTCATTTTTTCATTTCAAAAGAAATTAAATTTAAACTAACCTGATTTTCATTTAAAAATAAGCATCAAATGCAATAATCCTGAGTTAAGAAGTTCATAAGATGATGTTAACGAAACCAGTCAAGCTTCACCGAAAGGGAAGAAGGTAAAGGAGTTGAGAATAGGGTAAGTAAAAGAATAAAAGTATCCAGAGGTAACGTAGGAGAGGTTGTAGTAAACAGAAACAAGAACATAAAGAATGTTTTAGTTATGCAATAAATTAATTTTTTCTGTATCACCTGCTTTATTAAACTACTATAAATTACATCAGAAAAGAACTTTTAGTAGTACAAGAGTCATTGTCTCTTATGTAAAGAGCAGTAGATGAAACAAGAGGATATCACATAGGAATTGTCAAAGATTTAAAAGCAAAAAAGCTGAGAGGGAAGAAGAAATGGGTGGAAGGTAAGGGGTGTGGAAGAGGGGAACAAAGGGAATCTTTTTCAAGGGTTTAAAGGATTAAATGTGAGGTTAAAAAGGGTAATGGAATGGGTGGAGGGAGATTTAACGTCCAAAAAACTCCATTCTCCACACAGAATTACCGTACATCAATATCTTTTTAACAAATAAAGACAGTTTACATTTTTAATAATTATTTTATAAAACATAAAAAGTTTGATATCCAACAAAATAACTAGGAAAAACTCCCCTGGTACAAATAAGCGATGTGAGGCTTGTTTGGGTAGTGGCGCTCGCGTCTGCTCAGAGGTTTGCAATGCACACCTCTCCAGCCCACCTAAGCTCTCCTCGAGGAGGCAAGGGGGATGTGGCACCTCACTTCCGTCCCACCCCCACTCGGCCACCGAGGGCATAGTGGAGACATATGGGGAGGGGAAGGAAGGGGACCAAAATCTCAGGGAATCAAGCGCAAAGGTTTTGTGGTTTAAAGGGGACGGGCGAGGCATTGTTTACACATTAATATAATAATTAGGTCTACTAGGGGGATACAGGTGGGGAGGAAGGGGTGCAGAGGTTTTCATGAGAGCGAGAGCCACTTCCCAATGTCCCCAACAGGACATCTTGAATACAAAAAATTAGAAAAATGTACAAAAATTCATAAAAATAGTGATTGAAATGCACACACAAAGTAGTACCCCATATTCGATATTACCGTTATTTTATTATTTAGAAATACTAATGTAACAAGTGCTCAGTTTTTTCCTAATAATCAAAGTGAACCACACTGCCCGAGTATGCAAAGACAGCACCGCCGTGAGGGCAGGGGTGGCAATCCAGAGTGAGCAAGCACACCCCCCAGAGTGGAAACAAAACATGCGCGTGCACTACTCCTCCTGCAAGTCCTACTTTGCTTATCCCCCCTCCCCTTTGTCTTTGCCCCATCCTCTTTTTCTTTAAGTCTCCACCCAGCCTCCAAGACGCCAAATCTTCCGTAAAAAAAGCCCCTTCTTTTCCTTCCATCTAAAACAATGCGTCGCAACTGGAACTGGGATCAAGAAAGAGAGAGAATGAGGATCGTCAGGCTTGTTTTGAAACAACCACTTCCCTCGGTGCAATGATTCCTTTACATTTAATTCCGTGCAGAATGTGTGAGTCGGTAGAACAAGGTGGACGCAAGGGAAAAGGGAGGGTACTCTAGGCAGCATTTATGGTCAATCTCTGATGCTAAGACAGGGCTGGGGTGGGGGGAGTCGAAGGTTTCCTGGCTCTCTCTCTTTCTCTCCGTTCTTCTGCATACCTCGTCATTTGAATCCATCCCACGTATTAACAAGTGACTCAAAGATATTGGACTCTATGGATCGATGCACTCTCTTCCTCTTGAATACCGCCTTTTAATAATTATTGTTGGGATAAGAAAATAGATATTCACACTTATAAACCAGATTAATCATTGTCAAAATGCTATGGAACTGTGTAAACAGGATATGCAAGACCTCTGGGTGGAGCCGAGATGGGTAGGATAATATTTGGGGCTTATAAGCAGGCTGGCGAAGGAGGGATCAGGGGACATGGAGAGGGGCATTAAAAGTTGCTACTCAAAACCCCAACACATTGCCACCAATGTCCCACCCACGTCACTCACAAATATATATGGCCCTGGACTTTCAAACGTGTAACAGCATATTTAAGGCCAAGGAAGAATGAACGTGTTAATTAATTATGAATAATAGCAATAAGATTTCATTTTCATCTATGTTTCAAATAGAGATAAATAAGATTTTACAAAGCACTACCTCTGCCTGCAGAAAAGTGGCACTACCCTGTTATTTCATATTTTTAAACATTTCATTCGGAATGCAGCAATCGATTAAATATTGCTATGTTCATATCCTTTGAACCTACTGACATTAAAAAAACCTGTGGATTAATTGGTGGCCAGCTAAAAGGGTCTTTGGGAGGAGTACAGTTTCGTTCTTCCTTTTCCCATCCAAACTTCAACATCCCTCAGCACAACGCAAGCCAACCTGACCTGACGATGCGTATTGCACCCGAACCCAGCCGCACAGAATTTCCTTATTTTTTTAGAGTAATACAAAAATTTGATACCGCTGCAATCTACAGCTAATTGATAGGATTATACCCAAACAAATTTGCTAAAAACATTGTCCCATGAAAACTTTGGTTAATTGAGTAGCAAAAAGCATCATTTGACAAAAATTGAAAGATTACATTTTTCCCTCCGTCTTATTTTCCTCTTTAGCTCCTATTAAAAATTGAATGGCACCATGAGTTTAAATGAGTCTGCCACTTTGTCACCTCTCTAAAATATTTTTACAACAATTTATTAAGTTATTATCCCACATGGAGAGAAAGTTTGCCCCGGTAAGCAGGAGAGAGGATTCACCCCCCCAACCCCCATTAATTGGAGCACCGGAGCAATGCAACCTGCTTTACTTAATTTTTTTTGTGCACGCTACCACTCTGAGGAGGCAAATCTATTACACAGAGTTATCATGTTACAATTTTTAATACATGGAATCATCTTCACACTGGAATAATATTTTATACAATTTACGAAGTCTTATTAAAAAGTTAAACAGTGCTAATGTAAAATAAGTTACCCAAGGCTACAAAATAATCACGTGTAGATTTTGTATTAAATACAACTATCACATAACATCGACCGATCTCTTTGGCCCTGGGAATGGGTTAAAATGACCTTTGGTGGCAGCGCCCTCCTCTGGTTTTTCCTATAAAGGCTGCACCAACAACATTAGGGCCATGCTTTTATACTCTCATCTTCCTTCCTCCCAGGGAGAGACGGGTGGGGTGGGAAACGGCTGGTTGGCAGTAAAAAAAATTTAATTACAAGCAGTAGAAAAAAAATAATGCCACACCAGATATCACCATGGATTAGTTCTCAAGCTTTTTTTTTTTCACATCCGTCCCCGACCCCACTCTCATCTGCCTATATGGTAATAATAATTCCTCACAAAGAAAGACTACACACTTTTTGGAAAAGCTGCCAAGCACCAAGGAGATTAAAAAATTTCATAATTAAATTTTTTAGAGTTTTAAAACATCTTTTTTCGCTTTTTTTTGTTTCAATTTTTTTTTTAATCGTGAGGTTGGGTGGAGGGGCGAGGAGCGAACAGGGCAAAGGGGGGAACGGGACAATTATGCATAATGACCAAAAATCCCTTGAACAAGTCCCCCCACCCCTTCCTGTCGCAATACACCTTCACCCACTATTGCACACGGGGTGCAAACTCCCAATCCTCAGTCATCACATTTTCTTACTTAAAACAGGACTGGGTATTGCAAAAATATAAACTGTATTAACCCCTACACATTTTCATTAACTCAAAATGTAAAAACAATAACAACTACTCAAAGGGAAAAATAGAAATACTCTGAATAATAGAAAAATTGAAGGATATTGATAATAAATAGACATTTCTTATGCAGGGAACCTTATGATAACATTCAACATCACTATGAAAAACTTCAATAAAAAAACATCTGACCACATCAACCAAACTCACGCATTCCTTCCAGTAGTGACTTTATGTTTTATAGAAAAAAAGGAAATTCCTCACATGCGCTGTCCAATTCCTACACCATTCCCATAGATGGCACCAAACATTGACAAAAATAATGTTATATCATTACTATTTAAGTGACGCCCAGACACACATCCACAGCAAAATTTTCACAGAGAATTGCAAAGAACTCACACTTGTAGTTCAAAGCGCATTATAAATAGTACAAAAAGGAAAACATGTTATTTCATTTTTTACAAACAATGTGTTACAAAATGAATAATTATTTGTACCAAAATGGTAGTAGTGGGCTACATATTATACAGTCAAGTATTCATTTCCTATATATTTCCCCAAGGTAGGAACCAGATTGTGTTTTCTACAACAAGAATTGAACAAAGACCCTCCCCTACCAGTCTTGCTATGCACACTTCCAGTAATGAATGATGACTAGACAAAACAACTAACCAGACAAAACCCCTACGTGTACACATGCCACTACTCCAAATCCATCAGAAACCACTACGGCAAGTGTCAACGATGAAAGTAAACAAGGAAAGGGGATACTGAAAATGTCATATCCAAAAATAAAAACAATGAACAACAGACGGCGGAACCATTCAAGAAGAGACGCTTAAAAAAGGTCCCTTGCTGTGGTACACGCACGACACAACAACAACCACTGGGAAACACCACCACTCATCCGATATTCTCCATTGACTACATAAAATTAAAAAAAGAAAAATCTGTAAATAGGTTTTAAATGTGCCTAAGGGAAAGTACAACAGCCTACTCACAACGAGAGTAGCATTCTTTTAAAAATCTTATTACTGTTACGCCTCACGTTTCTTTGGTATTGGGAGATCACATGCAGATGTATCTAAACTTTGACAAGAACATGTTTTAAAAAAAGAAACAATGTTAGTGCAAAATTAAAAAAAGGACACTTCACATATTTTTTAAAACCCCAACCCGAGCAGTTCTCCCCAAACACCACGGATTTGGTCGTCTGGGACCATCGATACATATTGGGGGCCCAGGACATTTAAAATGGAAGGGCATACAGTCGGAGATAAGGTAGTAAAAACCAGAAAAAAGTAGAATCGACCCAAGGGAAAGGTTTGACCTCATTCAATGAGAGGCCAAGTCAGTCGTAACTGAAAAATATATAATTTATGAATATATTAAAATTTGCTCCTCTTGCTTAAATCTCTAAAGTTGCTTCAGGTGAATTTGTTTCCTCGCTTGGTGAGGAAAGAATCAATCAGGAGTGACTTGGCCCTCACTCCCTGCAGGGTACATTCCACTGACGCTGTCGAGGATGTTGCAAGAACACCCTTTCTTCTGCTTTTTTAGAGGGATCGTGGTGGATGGGGCGGACAAAGAAGGGATAGAGGGTGGGGGACATAGGGTTACATAGGGTGGGGGAGGGATGGGACTGGCTCGAGTACATACACCATCGCAGCTTGCATCCACGAATGCATTCCCTCGAACCATAACCCCTAAACACATAAGGGCATCTGCGACAACTGCCCATGCTTAATGAGTTTTTACTTGCATTTCACACATTTCGCGACTACTATACTCCCTCCCTTTTAACTAAGATAATAACAACAGCCGTATAAAAAACTTCAACACTCAAAAATACAAATCTATTGGAAAAAGACGACTACTTTCGTGCAAAGTACCTCCTTTCGATTATATCACACAGAGTACGAGAAGAAAACCACCCAAATGGGTGCAAGGGGCATAGGTGATTAGGATAGGGATGGGGAAAGTGTTATGGGTTGGGGTGAAAGAGGCAACAATATGCCTCGACAATCATACATGACAGATAAAGCGGGCTATCCCGAGATTAAATCATTTCTCTTAGGATGATGATTAGACATCATCAAACAAGAAGCGTCGGTGTATCTTTAATAAGGGAACAGGAATGTACCGTTCCTTTTGATTGCACAAGTGTCTTTCTTTCTTATCTGTCTAGTTCTGCTGCTCAGTACCAGGAACTGCCTTCAGGGCATCATGGTCATTTCCTGTGGGAATTTGAGGTGGAGTGGAGAGGGAAGGGTAATTACAAAGGGAGAGGTTGACACCCTGGAAACATGAAAGAGAGGGTGACAACCAATCTATCTCCCTAGCCCTCCGCACTCCAGTCTGCGAAGAAGGTGGTGCTCTGCCCAGAAGCTGGGATGCGGGTCAGCAGAGCATGGGCACGGAGGATGCAAGGAATTATGCATATACAAGCCACATGCGCAAGCATGGCTTTTAATATAAAAGTGTACTTGGTGTATTTAAGTGTTAATGGAACAAAAGTGTCAGTGTTCTAAGGACAAGAAAAACTATATAGAATTTTGCAAGTCCGGTTAGATTCTCTGCCAATGCTTTTTCTTTTTATGGAGAATATAAAAAAGTACTAATCAAATTGGTAGTATTCGTAATGACGGAGGTAATCGCTCCCTATGAAACGTCTTATCAAAAGTTAGTCGAGTAGGGAGAGCAGACTCAGGACCACCCCGGGATATGGCAGTCTTGAAGAGTGCTCAAACCCATGACAACCCGAGCCCACGGACGCTGCAAACCCTGCACCCTAAAGCAAGGGAAACGGGCCCGGTGTTGGTCAGTGGCAAAAAGTGTTTTTATGTACAAAAAACGAGACCCAAAAAATAAATAATGAAGGTACACTTCACTTCAATATGAAACAAATCATCATTTTGAAACAACTACCGGTTAACTTTACAACAACTATTTACATGTTGAGAGCAATTTGCATTGACAGGGAGATGAGGGTAGATAGACTGAGACAAGGGAGATACAGAATGCTAGGGAGGTCAAAGAGGGTCTTGAAGAAGCCTTCGACACTTCCAGCCGACTACACCCCGCACCCTGTCCCAGCACCCAAACCAGAGCCCTGCCTCAGCGTCCTGCCCCTTCCTTTGGTGTGCCCATTGGTCGGCATTAAAAATTACAACTTCATTCAATTGCGACAATGCTTATTTACAAATACCCTGAAAAATTCATAAAAGTTCATCAAGGGTGTACGCAAGAGAGTGTTTTTTAAAGTATTGGCAGAGAGACTAAGACGAAATTCCGGCGCAATGCAACGTACTTGCTCAAAAATAAAAAATTGTGTGTAGTCCTGTACACACAGACAAGAAACAATTGCTTATCCATTAGAAACAACCACCGTGCAGTCAGTTACATCTGTCCCTTCAAATTTCATCATCCTTTTTCCCAAACCTTTTCTTTCTGCAGGGCTACAAATATGACTTTGTATCTATAAGTGATAATAAAAGGGAGAGCACCAACAGCAAGCTGAGGATGGTGCGATAGGTGTTACAGGGACTGTTTACACCCGCCTTCTTCTCTCGTATCCCCCTTTCTTTCATCAGCATCTGCCATCACCACTGTCCCATTGAAGAGACAGATAACTAGATAAGGATTTGTTGTTCAACCCTGCCAGCCATGGGCCCATGTTTGCCCCAATCCACTGCCTCCTGCCCTGCCAACTCCTCGCCCTGCATCTTGCAATACAGGAGATGGCCCCGCATGTTCTCCTTGGGCAGGCGGCCACCGCTAACACCAACGAAAGGGCACTGCCCTAGGTCGGTCAGCACCCTCCTTAACTAGAGGCTTATGGAATTCACGTCCGGGTCGAGAGTGAATAGTAGCCCAACAATGCTCACAGTAGTACTGTATGGGCACAAAAAAATCTTGAATTAGGATAAAATGAAATTTTATTTCCTCCTATTTAATTATGAATAATCCTACCCACAAAAATTATACATAATATCATCACAGTAAATAAAAATTAGTCATTAATTCAATCAATACTGTTATCATCCAAATACAAACAAGTGAAATACAAAACTTACATTAATTTCAATATTATTGACATTAGTTGATATAAAAGAGATTCTTAAGATTATTTAATGGTAATAAAAGAGAAAAATAAAATCAATTTGGTAAATGAGCTTTTGTTTCCAAGAAAATAAGAAAAATTAAAGTCATTCCTAATGAAATATATTGACAATACTATAACAGCAGATAATTTACTGAATGTGGTGACAAGCAAAAGGTGAGAGAAAAATCAATGTCCAATAACATGCTTAAAATAATAATTTAAAAATGAGCGTACATACCTGGAGACAGGTGACATTTGCACAGAAGAAGGGAGCGAATTTCCCACCACATCGCTGGCCTTGACATTCATCACACATCTGGTCATCTAAGACGTATGGCTTGACTTCAACCTATGAAAAGGAAAAACAAATAACAAATGAATTGGAAGAATTAAAAGGAATTTGACCATGTTCACACACTGTTCAACATCACAAAGCAATTTAAATTAAATGATAAACACCCATTGTACTTCATGTATGTACAATGAGCTCCCAGAATTTACTCTGTAATGATTTATTAATGAATAAAGAGAGAGGGAAAGAGAATGAAAATAGATGATATTTGATTTGAGGAAACTCACTCTTTTGTCTATATCACCATGCTGGAGCTGAACAAAACGTGCACTGATAGCTGCAATGTAACTCTGCTGATTGCTGAAGGCCACACGACCAGCTCCCTTAGGGTACTTCAGTTCTGGATCAGTGTCAATGCCTGCATAGCACACTCCGCCATACAGTCGATCCATAATCATTGCCAGCTCAACTATTGAGATGATGGTTAGAGAAGGTTGTTTTCACTCATCATATGCATTGGAATGTAGTAGTATAGATGATTAAATTCAAGTATTTAAAAGAGCTTTTAATGAAATACTTGATGAGTAAATTTAAATGGTTTAACCTTTTGAAAAAATTCAATGAATGAAATCTTTGAACATTATTACAATAAAGGATAAAATAAAATTTATTATATAAAAAAATCACATATTGGGAATTCATTAAGATTTGGAGCTTTAAATGAAGAATTCATGTTAATAGAATTCAAAAAATTTATACTATGAGAAGATATAGACTAAATGTTCCCTTCTTAAAATTCATACCAATCAGATAGTATGCAGAAGAACAGAAATTTATATAATAATAGTGATTTTATATATAATAATGATACTTTTAGCATCAAATATTGCTGCTGGTGATAAGTGAAATTTAAAAGAGGAAGTAGAATCATGCCTTGAAAAGTCCCTGGCTTAAAAGAAAAGATTGCAAGCCTTGTACACAGACACAAAATACATAAAAAAATTGTGCCATATATATTTTTTAAGAAACACAAATCTCCTCTTAAGTAATTTAGTTAAATATTATTCTTGTTGTTTAATTATACTATTAAAATATTTTGCATTAATTAATTTTATCTATCATATTAAATACAATATTTTTTACAGTGACTGAACTTGCATCATAGATATTATATCATAATTATTCAATTCAAATGTGAGAGCATCCATCCATGAATCTTTCATTATACTGAATAAACAAATTCCATACCTGCTTTCAGAGGACGAGGTACTCCACCAACAAACACAGTCTTGCGGGGATCCAGGGGCATTGATGCATCCAAAACAAAATCAGCATCTGAGAGGCGCCACGGACGAATTTGAACTGGCTTATCTTTTATGGTTGGAGAGGATACGCAAAGATACAATTTATCTTCATCCTGAATACATGCATCAATCAACTGCTGCACAGAACTCTCATCCTGAAAAGTATAGAAGATTAAAATATATGTAAGATACAGTATTAAAAAAGAAATAAGTACAAATAAAATATAGCATTTAGGCAATTTTATCAATGGGAGAAAAGAAAAGAAAAAGCCTAACTAAAAGTTTTAATAATGAATGACAGCAATATCAATGTAATAGCAAATAATAATACATTTAAATTAATGAATGTAGAAAATAACTAAAAATTTTCATTTTTAAGATGTTATATTAAGCAGAAGAGTAAATAAATATATTAATAAAATTAATATCAAAATATGATTTGAAAATTATCCAAATACATTTACTCTGAAAGGAAAAATTCTCTCTGAATAATTTTAAGAGGTCATAATAATGAATAAATATATATTTTTTGGTCATGGATGCCTCATAGTGAGAAGCTAATACTTGCCTGGAACAACAGGAATGCATACCCCTTTGGGGGAAAGTAAGACTTGCTCTCAGCCTTGTGAGGCCAATCGACAACGAGAGGCCCAAAACGACGAAAACTTGCAGTAATTTCATCTGTCAAAATAATTATTATCATCAGCATAATGGAATGTGATAAATAATGCAGTAATGCAAGATAACAGATATAATAGGCGATAGATAAATAACTTCTATACCAGACAAATAATTTGAGGGAGACAAATTAATTAAGTAAAGAATACTTTATAAAAACTTCCATGAGTTCATTACAGCACTAGGATACTCTAAGGATCAGGGGTACAGGAAAGATCGGAAATTTGCACATATAATTAATCAACCAAAAAGAGAAGATTACACAGAGTTTGAAATATTGACATGACTGGGATTTGAACCCAGGTCTTCTACTTTTACGCAGATATTTAAACCACTAAACTATCATGCCAAGGCTACTCCACTCTGTTAAAAAAAATTGTCAGTAATGGATTTGTAATCATATGATAAATATTATTTTAAAATCAAAATTGGTGTCAGTTTCATCTTCTTTACAAGCAAATATAAATAATTATCATGAATTAAAATTGATATCAATTTCCTCTTCTCCATCCTATTGAAAAGCAAGTAATTTTAAGTAAATTTGTAAAAGTAATTGAAATGATAAAGAACATATTAATAAAAAGAACCATAGTTTTTAATGGCTAATTTGTGATTCAATTCAACTCAATGCAAATGATTCAATCCAATCCTGAATTTTTCTTATTGAGGAAGATATTAGATGTCAAGTTATATTTTCTTTTAAGGAATCACTCATACTGACCTTCATCAATATCAGGGGGGAGTCCACCCACAAAGACCTTCCGGGAGTAACGCTCGCCAGCTTCAGAGCCTTGACTATGTGGAGAAGAGCGAGATGGGGACCCCAGAGGTGGGGGAGGAGCTGGTGGAGGCTGAGCCACAGAAGATGATGGCACCTGAACCTGCACCTGACAGGAAGGCAATGGATCAAATGAAATACCAGTTCGAAAGAGGGAAACATTGATGCAATGACACAATACAAACACAATTATACTATTATGTATAGATGTAGATAGTAAAATATCTTTCTACTTCAAAGCAAAATATATAAATAAATAATTTACTTCTCTTAATGTACCCACATCCAAATCTCTTGTTGTACAGATTGAAACATCAAAACCATAATTGAAGTCTAACAGGAAAGACACCAAAACCTTTTATCAGTATTTCCACCAGCAAATTCCAACTATTCTCATAACGTTGACAGTTATTTACGCAACACAACATATTCCCATAGTCTAAAAGACATAAACTTCAAAATGAAACACCCCTCTCACCTGCTGTGGTGATGGTGCCTGTTGGGAAGCCTGCGGAGGTGGTGGTGGATGGTGATGGTGGTGATGATGGTGTGGGGGATGGGGGTGGTGTTGGTGGTGGTGAGTATGAGGGTGGTGATGGGGATGCAGAGGGCCACCTCCTCCACCCCCATGGTGCTGTCCTCCTGGGCCATGATGTGGTGGCGGAGGAGGCTGGGAACCAGGGTGGTTCGGTCCCTGTTGAGGGGAGTGACCATGCAGAACGTGTCCTGGTCCTCCTCCACCGCCGTCCATGGGGTGTGGAGGGCCTCCACCACCGGTCTCTTCCAACAATCCACCTCCAGTCTCATCCAAGCCTGGGAAGAATGGAGATTTTCCTGAAACAGCAATAAAAAAGTTTATGCATAATTGCCAGCTATAAATTATGGGTGTTTTCTTGTATTGTTGGAGAAAACTGCAGTGATTTCTAGTGTTTATTAGCAAATATATACCTGCAGATGGTGTGTGCGTGTCATTTGTATATTTTTCTTAGTTACTGCGTAAATACTTGAAAGTAGATAAAGATAACTACCATCGAGCTTAAAGCATACCCGCTGTTAATACAGTAAAAATATAAGAAGGAAAACATTTTACGTTTGAGCATCATTTTGAAAATTAAAAGGTATTAAGATACTGTTTCTCCTCAATACTTCCGAAAGCCTAAAGAAAATTTAATAAACAAATGAAAAATAATGAAAAGAAACTTTGAACCAAATAAATTGATAAAAACCATGATCAAGGGCTATCTTCGTAACGAAAGAATGCTAATGAGATAAAATGATAAAATGTCACCACTCCCACAAAAACTTTCTTTTATTCCCCTTCGGGTTACTCCCCAAACAGGAAGCCATTTCCTGGAGAATAACCTTCGCTAATCAACTTTATTTTCTCTACGCTCAATCTCCTGTCAACGTTTCACTCGGTGGGCTAACAAAACTTTTTCCTAGGTCTTTCTGATTCGGTTTATATGATGTGTAAGTCTATCAACATAAATAGCAAAACAGGAAAACAACGGAATGAATATAAAAGGATAACCATAAATTAAATGTACTAGGCTATTTTTAGCTACCACCAGAATTATGGCAATCGGCAATGATTGCATATATTTATGATACGAGATTGTTCGATACACATATATTTCGTAGATTTTTGACATGGATTTTGGAATTTACATCACTTGGACGAGATATGACTATATTTTCTTCATGTAAGTAGTAGAAATGAAAAATGGATCGGAAAAATATTTTCATAGGCAAAACCAACGATCACCTAAAGTATCAAAATAATTTTACAAGTGCAAAAATAAAAGGGATTCGTAAATTTTTCAACTATCAAAATAGAAGTGAATTCTCGTAGTAGAAAAATGTGACGCGATTTCAAATGATGAATGAATATGAGTAAACCTTAAAGTACAGATTAGACTGAGAGTAAGAGAGATTACAGATTAGAGAGTAAGATTACGACTAAATCCATACAAAATAACAGCAAATTCCTCGCTTAAACTACACCAACTTCGAGTGTTGACAGGTGGAAATCCGTTACGCTATCGAAGAACAACTGTCATCGGCAATCTGGACAGAGCTTGAAGAGTAAATCTAGGAAACATAAATGGGTTAATAATATTAAAACATACGAATCGTTACCTATTAAGAATGATTTAACCGACCTTAAAAGCAAACGATAAAATATCGAAAATTCATCACAAATATAGCCACGTCAGAAAGATTTGTTCAAAATGCGATACTCTAAATATGTCATAAAAAGATTTTAACGATGTTTTGAAACGCGAGCAAAACTGTCGAAGATTTTACGACCTTCGTTTCATACAGCATAATCTAGTAGAACAGTCTTAGAAATCGCGAAATCTAATAAGAGAAGCCCTTCAATCACCGACAAAATCACAAACAAATCTGAACATTTGTACTTAAACAACTCGTAAAAAATATTCTACCGACATAGCGATCGTATTAATGACCAAATACTAGTCAAACAAAATCAAACCCAAATCTGGCTGTAGATGCGGAAAACTTTAGAGAAAGAGCATCAACGAGGACCAAAGGGATTGCGTAAATGATTTAATTAAAAGCTTTCGCGTCGGAATATGAACCCCTCCCCTTCCTTATATCCTCTCGTATCATATTTCATGGCCCAGAATGAAAACGAAAGTAGATCGAGAGAAATGGCTTTCGGAATGAGTACGGTGACATAACCTGAATGGACTACTGAAACAAGGCCGAGAAAACTTCGAATGGTGGAAGATGGAAAGAGATAAAAGGTGAGGGGAAAAGAAGTGTAGGGGAATGAGGATATCCTGCCACAACACATAGCCACTGGGGGGAACGGGGAGTGAGCTGTGAGGGAAGTGCTGGGGGGAGGGAACACTTCCCTTCCTCTACCACTTACAAGGGGATTGGTGGATGAGAGACTGTTGAAACAAGGATGGGTTAAATAAAAAGAGGGATATTTCATCTGGATCGTAATTCGGTGCGCCTCGTGGAACCTATGAATTATTGTTATTTCACTTGTCGGAGACTTCAATGACCGGGTGATGGAAGGGAGCGAGTTTGGGGTGGTGCTGCAGGAGATCTAACCGAAGATACGAACAACAGAGAAGCCTTATATTACAATTATAGATCATTTTAAACAATGAAAGACATTCGCTTTCTTTTCACTCATTATGGAAAGAAAGAGCTTCATTAAAATCAGCCAAGCGAAGTGCGTGATTTCAAGACTACCGTGAGTTAAATAAAGAAGACTTACCATGAAGCTGTGCCAGCGACTGCAAGGCATTGGTGTTACAGTTGATGAATCCTGCAAGATAAAAGAAAATAAAATGAGTGACTTGTGTTATAAGTGTGTATAAGATAGAAAAGAACAAAAAATATGCTTGATAGTACGAAATAGTACACTATGAATAACTATGAGAGATTACGAACATTTATCGTTTCTTTGAAACGACACACTTTCAACCAAACTCTAACATTAATTAACACGAAACTTAGACGTAAGATCGTCAACAACACTTTAAAAAGCCATAGAGACGGATGAAAACGTTTCTGTTTCGCAAAAAAACTGAAGCAAGGGACCAAAAGGAGGGCAAAAGAGAACTGGAACGCTGTCGCAACATTTTCTCGCGCACTTTTAACGCAACATTCCAACGAAAGACCATCGCTGACCAATTACAAACCTTCTGGTTGTTCAAAAGGCTCTTGAACTACGGCTGTTCAATGACCGCTTGAAGCGAGCGCTTTAAAAAAAATTCCGAGGAGTCTTAACCGTCAACAACTACGAAAAACTCCAAAAAAGTTAAGTTTAAAGAGAGAGTTGGGAACCGCGTTTCGGAACGCAGTTAAAAATCAACCCTTTTCCGTATTGTTAACAGCTTCGCCCTTCTGAACACGCCGCGCTTCCCGCGTGCGTAATAAAATCAAAAGTAACCGAGTCTACGGAGGGAAGTCGCACCACGTGGCAATCGAGGGGGTGTCGTGGCTCACCTTCATCGGCCCACGGCATGGGCATGCTCCTCAACGCGCGGAACATGGCGAGAGGTTCGACTTGGTAACCGCTGGTGCAGCGTCCGGTCTGCTCGAGTATGGACTTGTGTTGGCTACCTTTGCGACAAGACTGAGTTGGGACGTTGAGAGGCGGGCACGCCCTGCCCCAGAGAAAGTGGAGGAGTGAAAGTGGGGAGGGGAGAGAGAGAGAGGATGAGGAAGTCAGAGGGATATAGAAGTGTGACGGAATACTCTGGAAGAGACCGCCGAGAGACGCTTGCATCTTTTTCACCGCCGCGGAATTAATTTTTTAACACGACCTCGATTATCACGCATGGCTGATAGAGGGAGGCTGAAGGAGCGGGCGACTATGAGGGGACATCCGCGCTTTTTTCGTCACGAGGCGAAAGACTTTTACCCCGTGGCCACCGGAAGGGAAAATCAATTTATATATTCCGGAAGACGTTGAGGGGGGGGAGAGAAAAACTCGAAAAATTAAAAAAGAAAACCGCGGAAACGGAGCTAAGGGTACACAAAGGTTTTTTTATGTGAAACAGGTCTACTGTTAATTACGACCGCGAGACGAGCCCTGGAGAGGGTCGAAAGACGTAATTGGACGGAGGGAAATGAAATACGTGGCGAGAAATGACGGAGAGGAATAAAACTTAAAGCTTCTGGAAGGGGTTTTGCAGGGAAGATCGAGCGTTGGGTAAAGGAGGCGATGGAAATAGCGTTCGTGGAAGTGAGTTGAGAACGTTGGAAGGTTGCGGAGCCTCCATTGTGCCGCTGCTTCCTCATTACGTAACGCCCACCGAGGAAACGTTTTTCAGCCCATAAAAGCAAAAGCTGTTGAAGCGATGATACTGTTTGGAAAAAGGGGATGGCGAATTTTCAATCTCGCTAGAGAGAGAGAGAGAGCTATTGTTCGGATGGGGGGGAAGAAGGAAAGATCGCTCTTCCTCAAACCGCTCTTTTTCCTTCTCCGTTTTATCTGCCGAAAACGATAGCTTCTGGGCGCCCGTCTCCGAGAAATATTTTCCGGGAGCATGGCTAATTGGAGTGCAAGGGAGGAGAGGAAATTAAACTCGAGGGAACGCTTGAAAAAAAAAAAATACGTTTTGGAGGGCATCGTCGTGAGTGATCTCGAGCCGCGTGGAAAACGAGAAATCTCCGAGCGTTTTCAGGGAAGAAGCAGAATGGCTAAATGAAACGAGTGGCAGAAGAGCTGAGAAATAGGTTAGCGAGTTTGAGTTAAGGGGTTGTGAGCATTTGTTTCTTGCGATGCATCGCGAGGTGATTACGTCGAGTGGGAAACGTGTAGAGACTCAGCCGGGAAGTTTCCCGGAAAGTTGTAAAATATGCAAAATAATACTCGACACCAGGATGATGTATGCTGAGACGCTAAACATAAGTCACGCACACTTTAGAAGAATCGTAATATACATACGTATCTCTATCGAAGAACGATTACCTCATAAAGACGAAATGCGACTAGCTTATGACAAACTATAATCCACGATAGGCTCTCATTTATATACTAAAACAGGTTGAAAACGCTAACCTAAATCACTATGAGTAATCACGAAGAATCATCTCGAACTAAACAATCCCGAGTTTAAAGTTTTCCACTCAAATATCCATATTTTAACATATAAAATATTTTGTGCTCGTCACGAAAACGTATTTTTCAGAACGTACGATTTTTCCAGAACTAAACTATCCTTTATCGAACGCATGCTTAAGTTAACTTATCTCCAGAAACCTGGATATGGTGGTCGGAATGCTGGCAGATGGAACAAATGGACTCGTATGAACTCATATTACTAGGCGGTTTGAATCGCAACTTCCACAGAGAGAGAGAACATCTGGTGGCGGAGAGATATCCGATGCATGGAACGAATTCCAGAGAAGATAGGGATGTTGTCATTTGTCCCTATTGTATAGTGGATTGTAAAGCAGACGGTGATGTAAGTTAGCGAGTTAAATCTAGCCTTAGAGCGTTGAAATGTTACACATGGCTCGCCTTGGCAGACGAGATCTAATGCTTCATGGCCAAGCAACCGACTCGGTGAGCTATGACTTACGGAAATCAAACATTGAAATCACCTAATGAAGCGTAAAACATCAATAAAAGAGATATTACGAATATTAATATTTCCTTAGCAATGTAACGACTGTTCAAAACATGTTCTAAAAACAGCATTTGTTGTCAAACGCACAGAAAAACATTGTACTTAGAACGTGGAATTCCGTATTTATCGACGTTGAAAAAATACTCCGTACAAGCAGCGGAATTTTAGTTGAAATACAATATCCAACTGTTCGAGGACGCAAATACGTAAGAATTAAAAATATGCGATAAAAACCAACCGAAATATCAGGACTCATACTTTATGCAGTATACTTCCGCAATTAATAAACTTTAATAAAAAAAATTGGATAATTCGTTCGATGGAAAATATTCGAATCGTCAAAAGAAAAAAAAACCAATTTACATTTCTCAAACATTACGTAAGAATATTTACGTATCCTTTTCTTAGACAAATGTTTATTGGATAACGAAAAAAGTTTTAGATATTTTTTGAGCCACATGTTTTCGTCGATGCGTCAATAATATTCCTAAGGCACAACTGGTAAAATAAACAGAAGAAGCGTGACTTCATTTTCAGCGACAGATGCTGCACTTTGAAGACATGGATCCGTCGAAAATAAACGAAGAAAACTTAAAAATACGGAAGAGCATTAGTAATATATTTATTAACCATTACTATATAGTAATATATAAAGTAATCATTAGACTTTGATATCAAAAAACGAAATCATCGATGCAAGTTAGAGAAAATTCCTATTAAACCCTGAAAATAGGGATTTGATTTCTTCTTCGCCAAAAGGTTGCAACACCAAGTGAAAATTCGACATTTCCCCCGGACATTCTAAACCTAACGATGAATAGACGGCAACGATCAGAACACAATGGTAAGGCACAACCACGGAAAATTTTCTACCCTAAAAAATTTCACTCGTAAAAAAAACAACACCGCACCAAAGAGAACAATCCTCGATGCTTGTGTAGAAAAAAAACTTCGATCCGCTCTCTTGCTAAGTTTTTCTTCCTTAACTTTCTCAGACAGAATCCATGAGGAAAGTAATCAGGCCGTAAACTTCTGAACGGAAATGCTTGTTTTAAAAGTACCGAGCAATAAAAATCGGTTTAATGATTCTTTCTCATTGCCGGTACAACGTTACTGGAACTCGATCCTCCCTACGGGATATTAAAACTTAATAAGTTTCGTGCTTTTCTTCCGAAGAAACTATTGGCTGGGGGTAGTGAATGGGAAACCAGCTCAAACCGACTTGTTTTTTCGTCATGTTGGTTTTCTAAAGAGATTTTTAAATGACTCCATTCAATTATCGGATTCGCATTATCGGAAGATGGAGCAAAAATAGCTGAATCCGCAAAAAACAAAGATCGAGTCTTTCTTGTCCAGAAACAGCTTAGCTAAAACTGGAACTATAATCTTCACTTCTACACTCTGCTTATTCTCCATTCCTTCTTGCACGAAAACTACCTTAAATGTACACAGCACGAAAAACTTTTATGCTATACTGAATCCATTTTTTTTAATACAGAAGACAAAATGAATGCTTCGTAACAAATATAAATTGCATAACTAAAGACGTGTTTAAGTAAAAAATTACATGCAGCAAATAAAACTACTCCTATTGAAATTCTTTATTTTTTATAAATGGGAGTAAATTTCGAAAATTAGCTTCGAGAAGAAGAAGATAATTTTTGTATTCACGTTAAATTAGACCATATCAATACTTCCCTAAACGTAGCATGAATCATAACTGCCGAAAAATTACTCGTGAATGAAGCTTACGAGAAATATATCCATAAATCTATTCCCGTACAACCCAAGACATCAGCCTCTAGAAAACTTTTAACGACCCGTAAACTGATCTCGAACTAACAAATTGCGAAGCTGAAGGTAGGGAAATTTGTGCTAACGAGGCCCAAACTGGACCGGTTACATCATAGAAACAACAACTAAAACTATTCCTGAGGGTTTAATTACCGTCCCGACATCCTCGACGGACGAACCCTCCCATCATGGGAGGCTACTTCACGAAACGAAAAACAAGGAAAACGGTTACAAGACAAACGCCTACGTTTCGACAAACAAGACGATTTGTCGCGAACGAGCGTGTTCGAATCGATCCTTTCCTACGCAAATACGGAATGTATGGACACCTCAGAGACTCGGATAAATAACAACCTAATTTACTCGTGTATATTGAACACCTTCTCTGGGAAAAAATAACTCCATCCGCTTCCAAATATGAACGCAAACAACTCTGTTATTCCATTCTCTCGGGAGGCGCGTGGTTGGATAGCAATAAGACCCGAAGATGAAGTAAGCAGAGCTTATGGAGTGAAAGTAAGTTTTCCTCTCAAGGATTCATTACATATCATTTTCGGGGAATTTTTCGAGTTTGTTTGGCATAAAATTCCCGCGACGATTACGCGGAAAATCGAGATGAGCTTTCTTGGAATGAGGGGGGATTCTCGTAATAGGCAATAAATTCAGAGCGAGTCAGACATTCTAACCTTATGGTTGCACTATTATTTAGACTAGAAAACAAACTATCATCACTTTTATAAGACTATAAATCATCAAATATTCCTGGAAACCTAAGAAAATAATTTCTGTGAATCAGAGAATAACAGTGACTATTTTAACCTCTTGGGTTGAGCTTCACTGCCAATTACTACTGATAACCATCACCATTCCTTAGCAAATGAGTATAAAAGGGATTGAAAACAGAATGAAGATGAAAGAGATTAAGGAACTTTGCGCAATTTTTTCCATTTGAACCAAAAGGTTCAAAATCCTTCTGGTTGGCTCCAACTATACAAATCCTTCACTTATATCATTAATTCTCACCGTTCAAACTTCAACACAGTTCAAATCATGATCACCTGAGCAAGACATAGGCAAATGAAATCAAAAATACGACGAACCATATATATAACAGGAAATAATTCATCAATTTGGTACCAGGAACGTAAGATAAAGAACAATCGTACAACAAAATACGCTACTTAGTTCTCGACTTTATTTTCAAATGAAATATCAGAAATCAGACTCGTTATAAGAGAATAATGGTATTAATACGATATAGGTTCTGACGCGTAATGTCATAGTCAGGTACAAAAGGTAGACTGTATATAGTAGACAGACATGCCCTTTACTGTCGAGTTTAGGCCCAATAGTTCTCTCTTCCATCAAACCTCGACATATAAAATACGACACATACGGGAAGAGAATCAATAAGTAGTAAGAAAAGGGGTTTATACATTCCTACAAACAGTACCACAACCCTGTGACATAACCCTGCATCAACCTGTCACACACCAATCCGTAACCCTGGACAGGTGCTTTCCACCTCACCGTGGGTTACCTAACGCGATTCGTATACATACAACTGAAAGGTGACGTTTGGAGAGAGAGAGATTTGGAGAGAACGAACTCCGCCCACGGCCTCCCATCGCTCCGGGAATTCGGCCACCTTGAGTGAAAGGAAAAGAAACCCGAACGGACGGTACCCTTATCCTCAGCCAAGTAAAAACAACGGAAGCTTTTGCTCCGCACCACCGGAGAAATGTTTCCGAATCGATTGGAAAGCCTCTACGGAGCTGCCCTTAACACTTTCTCTCTCTTGTGAGTGAGGCGGAACCCTACGCGGGGCCCCCGCCCATTGCGATTCACTTCCTACTCGGCCGATCCATTTCTCCGATACTGCCGTTTAAAAAACAATGCCCGGGGGCGGCTGGCGCTCGTGGGCGAACCTTTCCTACGAAAAAACCGCCGCGGCGAAAAATAAAAACACTTTTAACATTGATTTAAACTGCTGTACATGCGCAAAAGTACGCCTCGTCGCCTGGGGGACAAACTCTCGCTCTAGGTGAGCGGAAAAAAAATGAAGCGAGAACTGCGACAAATATGCCTCGTGTACATGTATATACTCTCGTGCGGCACCTTATCTCACTAATTAACGAAGAGGATGAACGCCGCTTCCTCCGACGGCGTCAGGAACGCGCGTCCTTGAACCCTGAGTCGCATCCGACCTATAGAAAAAGAATTCCCTCGCTGCATTAAGGGATCGCGAAGTACTTGCAGTGCGCGATGGGGGGACGTAAACTAGGTCATGACGTTACCTTTTCACATTTTTCTTCTTCCTTGTTTCTTCCATAAACCTCTCTACGTGGGGTGGGGAGAACAAGAAGGAGTTGGTGGGCATCTGAAAGGCGTCCTTCCGGCCAAAATCAGTTTAGTGTACGTATTAGGATAAGGCTTACGGAATAAGCTTCGTGCGTGTTCACGGTCGCATGTATTTTATAAGCTCCTTATGACATTCTTTCCCTCTTCTCCGGTCACCTGGGAGGCCCCGCAGGGGGGATAGGAATGAAATATAATGATTCCGATGTCGAAAATAGAGCTGCCCTCGTAAAAAGGACGCTGGATAAAAAAAATTGCGTCGGAAGGAAAATCCATAACGCCACCTTTCTCGGGTACTTTCCAAATCCATCTCTCGCTCGTGAGAGTCTATAAAAGAGACTCATTCTTGGAAGCGTTTCTATTAGCGTTCCCAAGAAAGTTCGCGGCATTAGATAATGAATTTCAATGTCGGCTACGTTTTACGGTCAATGTTCACGAATGCGGAAAAAAATACATCCCGATACGATAAACGTCACATTAATCGCTTCAGAAAAATATTTCCTCGGCCATGGAAACCAAATCGACTGCTAATATATTATACATATTAAAATAATCGTATATACGTCTCTAATCAAACTAAAATAACCAGAAAATTTTCAATCAACCGCAAATTTCTCGTAATTGAGATGAATTCCGTGATTGATAAGAATCATTAATATTTCGAGAGAACACTGACTTTTTTATACACTATTGGAGATAAAAATAAATTCCGAGAGGAATTAGATTTTTCACGTTTTCCCCTCTCTCTCGGAGAAGGGTACAGAGCGGAGGATTAATTTAAAAGGCTTGACGTCATAATTATTCATCCCGTTCTGAAAATGAATTGTTTCAGAACGAGACATTTAACGCATTAAGAGAAAGGGTACAACAAAATTATTTCACTCGATTAATCACGACGAATTGCGAAGCGAAAGAGGAAAAATTCATTTCGCACTCGAACAAATGAGCTAAATTTTCTTCTTCGAACAATACGCAAATCATACGAGTGAAAAAAGGCACGATTTAATTTCAACCACCTCACTGCATTTATATACGCATTTAACATTAATACGGGGAGGTATAAAAGGGGAAATAATCTTAAAAATTAATCCTATCCTACTCTGATATTGCACGGTTCGCATAATTATAGCTATTTCTGGAATTTAATGAGGAGATGAATAAGAAATAGATGAATCTTAATTTCTACGTGAAAATACAAAGGGTAGTGGAGTATTACGTTGTAAAGTTCAACGTATTTCTCTTAATAAAAAGCGTATGTTATCGTCAAAAATAGATATTATCATACATTTATAAATATCTATATTCTCTCGTAAATATAGCTGAATATAACATGCAATACATCATCACTTCAGGAGATAGAATAAGATTTCAGAGAATATTAACAAAAAAACACCTCTGTTAGCCATCAAATAAGCTATCCTCACCTTGGGTTCATAAAAACAAAACAACGAGAATCGAACGATCGAACTAAAATCAGAACAGAAGAGAGAAATCGCCCTACGTAAACAAATTCCTTCGTTCCTTTGTCATTCCACATTCTTTTTTTGCTCATCCTGAAAAATCTTTACGATTGCGTGGTCCGGAGAAAGTCGCTCTTTCGTAACGCCACCTTATAGTATAATAATACGGGCAAAAAATCGCGTTTTCACATCGCCCGCGTAATGCGCAAATACCAAAAACACATTCGCACTCGTCCGCAAAAAAAACATCGCATTTACGCGACCGATATACCGAACGGTAGGAGGTTTCGGTAAATTCTCACGATACGCCCGTCATTATCGCCTTCGTGTACGGACCGTTGATATCTCTCCCACGCGCGGAACGTAGCAAACCGTAAAAGATAAGACAAACAACCGGTGGCGAACCCCACCCGATTCAGACTCCTACGTGCGGATAAATTAGACTGGAATCGTTGTCGGTTATTAACTTGCGTTTCCTTACGATGAGACGGTTTCTCTTTCGCACGAAAGAGATTCACCTGCCAACGCTTCTTATTCGCACGACATCTTGGCATTGCGCTGTCGATCTTTCCATCTCTCTAAGGGGCTTTCACTTTCGATTGAAACCGAGGAAAAATCTCTCCCGTGGGCGGACCCGTGGATCTCGAATTCCGTGAGCCTATCCCGGTGTCGACGAAGAATACGCTTCCAGTGCAAAAGGTTCGCGGACGTCATCGGAAAAAATGCATCGATTATTTCGATCGAAATTTTAACTCCCGCGACGTCCAGGAGCGAAATGCTACGCTTCTGACTTGAAATGGAATAGAAAATATCCCTTTTACTCCAGGCGAGCTTTCTTTCGCTTTCTTTATTGATGAAATGCGAACCGCTGTTTTGTAAATCTCTAATATGTATTCTGACGTATCTAGGAGAATTTCCGAGCGATTTTTATCTTTTTACGCAATGTTTACGCGGCTGATTTTAGGACGTGGTCTGGAGAAGATAAGAGATCGTTCTAATTAACGATTAAGAGGAAAACGATATTTACGATAGAAAATTACCCAACCTTTGCTAGGAATACACTGATTTATATCGGACATCATTACATAATAAATAAAAATTGCCATCTTTATCGATGAAATCTATTTCACAGATCCGAATTTTTCCTGTTTCTTAATTCCTTAGAACTCTAATACTGGAATTCCTTTCCTTCTTCAAACTAATATAAGAATTTTAAAGTAAAAATCTGCATGAAAAATCGTACTATGCTGAAGAAGAAAGCTCCAGTGAACCGTACATGATTGCGCTAAACCTATTTAAGAAAACTCCTAGAGAATAATAATCTAGTTACCTACTTTTCAAAGTGCTCTCATAACAAGCACGAGAAAACTTAAAAAAATAAAAACTTGAGACTATTTGTACACATTCTGGATATCTTCACAAATTGAATATAAACTTCCACCCTCATTTGCGACAGACATAGTTCAGTTTACAGACAACCAAATTATAATCGGCACAATGCTTCTCCAAATAGTTCGGATTGCTTCATGATACTAGGCCATTCAGGGATCAGGGGAACAATTTATTCATCATATTAGTGCATCATCTTTTACCTGAATTCACGTATATATGTCATTCTCCGAAGAAGAGAAAAATTATGATAAAAATTACATCGAAAAAACGAAAAACATAATGAACCAAGCGTAAGGTAGGTACACCATCGATTAGCCACTAAAAATCGATACAATTCCCTTCAAATTCGTCACAAACGGTAGCTTCAAACACGAAAATACATCATTTCCGCCCGCGGCAGCCAAACTCCGTCAAACTTAAACCACGGACAGTGGGTTACGACGCTTCTATAAATACAACCGTAAACTCGGTACGTGATCTATATTTGATGCCGGCAGTGAGCCGACGCAACTCCGCGTCAGGTGAAATGACGAGAACGCCAGCGCGAGGGGAAAACGTCGCTAACCGAGAGGTCTCTGGAGGTACACGCGAGCTGCTATCGATCCTCCAGTCTTACACGAATAATTTCACGTTTGAACCGCCTTCCTTTGGCAGCTTCCTTCGCTCTCACCCCATCCCCTTGCCGAGGAAATCGTATCGACTCGCGGACCTTTACTCGAAACCTACAGAGAGAGAGAGAGAGTTTCCCGCTAAGGGAAGGGATTCTTAGCGATGACCCCTACCGCGGCAAACGCCCGACTTAGACTAACTCCCTTTTTGCCACTACCGGAATCTATATTACACTCCTCCGCACCCCACCCCTGACGCGGGAACCTCAAGAAATTACGTCACAAACATGGCGGACCCCGTTGCTGAATTGATTCCTCCTCGGGGAAAAAAATACGAACGGGAGGAGGTTTAATAAGGAGCGCGGGGGGGGGAAAAGTTTAAGCTGATTTCCTCGGCGCGGAAAAAGACCAACGTGAGCGAATGAATTGGGTCGTGGATGCGACGGGAGTGAATGAAAATCTTCTTTTTAATAAGAACGGGATGGAATTGGGACGATTCCGTTCAAGAGAGCTTTTCAGGTGGAGAAAGGTTAAACGGAGTACCTCCTTCTGGCTGTACACGTGTATGTCGTTCAGGTCGCACGTGGATTCCTTTGTGCTAATGTTAACTGCGGATTACGTCCTACGAGGCGCCGATAACGAACGATGGCCACGTACGCAAACGACACAAGTCGGTTACCACGGAAACATTTCTCAGAACGAGGCAATTATATTTCGCGAGATATCTTCCTTGGTTTCGCGACACGACGTTACGCAAATGAAAATAGAAAATTCGCTTTACCGGGAATGTCGATGAAGGACAATGGCTACACAAAGAGCTACTATTTTCAGACAATGCGCCATTTTGAAAGAGAACGTCGCTCAATGATGCCTTTGAAACGATCCTTCCACTTCGTAAGGTTTTCCTCGAAAAATCATTAAAAAGGCCCTGAAAAACTTTTCACTGAAAATAAAACACGTAAAAAGAATAACTCTAAATATAATGGAATATTGCCTAGATCCTTAGGCGAATCATAAAGCTAAAAATTGACAAAAACATTATATATATTTTTCCGGAACCTTCAGACGTTGATTCCTCATAGCTTCTGGGGAAAAATAGACCGAATCAATAAAAAAGAGTGCTACTACCGTGAAATCGAAAGTAAACATGGAGCAACCTATATAAGATATTATTTGCTCCAAATATACATAGCCCCAAGGTGAAAAGACGAGGACGTTGGATTGATTTTTGCGGTTTCCTTATTGCTTGAGGCACATAGTGAGTCAGAAATGAATATATAATATATCATATCGATAAAAAAATTCAAAACTTTTCGCTGTGCTACGTAGACACTTTGGAATAATAATTCCCCTCGTATAAATAACGTATAACGAAAAAAACGCATTAATTTTAAAAGTTATCGTACTTCTATGCACGATCATTCTTTCGTATTCAACTTAGTCATAGTCCTTGGAAAACGTACGCAAAGTATTCGTACACAAAAGTAGGTTTACGCGGGAGAGGTACAGCTGTTACAGAGACACAATGCACTATTTCCAGAACGATATATCGTGGAACCACGTTTTCGATCGTAAATTTCATGTCGACGAACGAATTTCGAGATTGAAATTTTGGAAACGACTATGCTATTGGAGAAACGATTCGAAAGCCGCGAAAAAAGAAAACTTCGATGGAAATCTTTCCAATTTTCAAGACGATCACGAACCAAAGAATAGGTATAGATAGCATTCTATGACATAGAAACAAATCCATACAACCGCCCGATGACGTCCCATTACCTAGGTGCAATTATGAAACTCGAGCTATGCAAAGCCGATACGGTCACTCGGGCTGTCACAGAGAAAGAATGAGACCATGACTTGGCACCCAATATCTCGAGTGGAGCGTTGCCTAACCTTCTTACTCCACCGCAGAATTCGGATACGACAATAACAATTGGGTCACCTGAAACAAGGTGGGGGATGAAATACAAAAAAATGATCATTGAATGGTTCATAACCCGCGCGGTAAAAGAATAGGATAAAAGCAAAAAACAAGCAACACCTCTTCAAATTTTTTACTCCATTTTCAACGAGATTTTTTCTTATTCTACTGAAACATATTCTGATCAGTCAAGTATGACTACTTCCACTCACTTCCAACTATCCTTTTTAGATAATACCAATATTATTATTCTTACAATTCATACTGTACTAAGGGATATTTATTTTCTAATTTATTGTTTACTCACTAAGAAAGTACTGAAATAAATATAGTAAATGATACAATAAATCTCGTGGATGAAAAAATTATCATGGACCCATTAATCAAATACTTGTGATTTTAAGAGATCAGTACGATAAATTTGATTAAAAAAGAGTTTCAATAAATAGAATGAATTGAATCAATTTCCAAATAGTAAATGTTAACTTTGAAAATAAAAAATGATCAATTCCGGATGTTAGTTTATATTCAGGTTCGAGAATTCTTATTTTCTTTCTACTCAGCAATTTATATTATCATATAATTGGAATAATATTTCTGATTTTCCATTAACAAGATTCACCTTTTATAGCGTGCTATACACTAAATAAAATATACTTGTAATCGATCAAAAAAAGTCCTAAAAATCAAAAACCACGCAGGACTATAATAAATTACATCCCGACACCCAGGAGTAAGGTCATTACATCCTCAGAAAACAAACACACCGAAAGATGATTAAATACGTGGTTGTTTTGGAGCGCTAACGAGTACTCCGCGAAAGAATTCCCGAGCGGATAAACCCTTTCTCCTCCCTATTTAAACAACACCGTCTATCTTCGGGTTGCTTACTTTATTCCTTTCCGCGATTACGCGAGCGAAGTGCTCGGAATAAACGAGAAGAACACCGCACCGCACTGTATAAAAAAATCGAAACCAAACACGTACAACACGACGGCTCGTAGAACAAAAAGAAGTACATATATAAATAAATATCCACTCCAACCATCGACAACCACAAAAATAGCTCGTGAGCATCGGTGAGAAAGTGACCCCACTCCGAGCTAATTAGACTAAAAGAGTGGCGGTGGAAACAAACGCAATCCGCGAGGAGCGAACCTTCACGCCCACCGCGTCCGGGAATAAAAAAAAGAAGCTGAATCGAACCGACGTAAAAACTCTACGAGGGGTGGAAGTTCGCATGGGCTCCGTTAAGTGGAAAAACTCCGTGAAGCAATGGAGAGAGAGTGAGAAAATGTATAGCTAGATGAGACCCTGTGACCCATTTCCCTGGCAGCCTCGCCGATCGATCTGTCAGAGATGGAGGGACCTAGAGAGCGAGCGATACGAAGAGAAGGGAGAGAGGGAGACTTTTAGAGGAGAAACCTCCAGTCCACGTTGTGTCGATCGATAGCGTCGTCCTCCGGCCCCTCCACAACGCCACCTACACCGCCCCCAGGAAAGCCTCCCCGTTGTACCGTCGTCAGCGGCGTTACTATAGAAACCTCCTTTTCGACAAACCTCTTTCCCGGTGCGAAGGGGATCCGAGACACGCGGGAGTGGCGTAGAGTACACTTGGAAGAGGGCTATGATAAGAAGGGGTTGTGGAAAAAAGGGGACGCTATCTTCGCAGGGAGAGGAAGATGTGGTGTAACGCGCTGCGCAAATTTGCCCTTTTGCGAGACACTCGATTTGCGTATAAGGCGAAAAAATTCCGTGCGTCGGCTGACCTCGCTACAGGGACGATGGGGTGGATCGAATTGCGAAATGGTATTTCTTATGGGAGACGACCGACTCTCCCACTTGCCGGGTTATCGAACGTTTAAACGAACGAACGCTTGTGCGTCCAAATACGAAAGTGGTGGATTGAGCTTTCCTGCGCAGATGTTAATGCTTCAAAAACGGATAATTATGAGACGAATTTGAATGAAAATATATCCACAGAAACATCTCGCAATGGGCTTGGCATAGTTTGCATTCTGTCCCAAATAAACGTGATTTATCGCAAGAAATCAAGAAAACTGAGTTTTCTCTAGTAATATGGGGGTGTTTCAGTCCTTCTATACAACCCCCATCTAAAATTAGGGCGAAAATTAACGTAGATAGCCGCAAAAAATTACGAACGGATAATTTATTTCTATCATAGTAATCACTACGTATACTTCCGGAGATTTACTGATTTTTTTCAACTTTCAAATGAAATGAAAACCAACCAAAAGATATTAAGAGATTATAACAAAGGTTAAACTCAAAAAGGGGACAGTAAATATGGGGAAAAATTACCGAGAATTTTTGCAGTTCTAGGGTTTCTTCTGTAAGCTGTAAGCTTAACTAGTAAGAAAGTTTTTAAATATTATATCTGAACGACGAAAATAAAGGATCGAAGAACTTTCGCTAACCATTTCCATAGCGTAGTCGAATAAAATAACATAGCTATAATTCTGAACCTTATTACATTGATTTCAAATATAAATGGTTAATTTATTTATTTCAATAGCAAATAAAAGAGTCAAGCAGTGAAAGTATAGATTGAAAAAATCAATGAATATCACTTTCTTAAGTACTGAATAATATAGAAATGAATCCAAACGTAAAAAACCATACTTAACAAACCCACACATTACCAGCTAAACCAAAAATAATACGATAAAACAGGACGACAGACAAGCTTTCGTAGCGCATCAACCGTGCACGCGTCAAAAAAACCCATCCTCTCGTAAACGCTAAAATATCGAAGACCCGACGCCGACGAGCAGCGTCATAACACGTGTGCCGCTCCGCAAACATGCGCACGGACAAACAGCCGGCAACCCGGCGAACGAACGTACGCGCCCTCCGACCGACGCCACCACCACTTTCTCCGCAGCCCACTTTACAAATACGATGCATAATCCCAACCTCGATTCGGGGAAATTCCGCGGAGGAATCTGCCCAAACCAACCGCCGTGCTGTTTGATTCTCTGCACCCGTTTTCCCTTCGGAGAACTCGGATTTGTTTACGGCGGTGATAGACGCCGGCAGGGAAGGCTTCCAGAAGATCGATGGCGCACGGGCGGAGGAGGAGGTGTGGAGGAAGGGGGGGGTGGAGCGGTGGTGGAGGCAGGAACACTTTCGTGCTTATAGAGAGGAAAGTAATTCCATCGCGAGAGACTACTTGTGGGGGATTAGGAAGAGTCGTGAATGAGAGAAGGAATTACGACGGACGTTCCTGCGAGTTCCTTTTACGTCGATTCCACAGGGGAAGGTTATAAATTACTCTCCGCAACAAACTTGTATCGATCTACTCCGGGAGCGCGAATACGACACAGTTTCGCATGCCATCCCTTCGGAAGGAGGAAGAGGAGGGTTGACTGGGCGATTCATCGACGAAGGGTTTGAAATTACTTCACCCTTGGTGATAAAGTAACGCTGTTAAAGTCTCCCTTGTGTATCACCCACGGATCATTTACGGTACAAAAGAGCCGATATTGCGAGCAGTCGATAACGAGCGGCATTTTTCTAACCGCCTCAATGAACGAGACGCAAAAAACCATCGTTTTCTTGTTTCGACTGACAATTTCGAGGTATCGATCGTTAGAGAGCGATCGACCTATCGATCCTGAACGACGTTCGATAACGGTGGGTCGATTGCGAGCTGAGCGGAAACTTAACGATTTTCTGAGCATCGCCAAAATAATAAACCAATTCTTGTGCGGTTTTTGGTTCGCTAGTCCAGTTCGCAAACAGGTTAAATGAATATTAAAACAATAAATCGAACCTCATTTACACAATCGATTCCCGTTATTTTTCAAACCTTTTTCAGAAAAAATCCATGAATTTCACCAGCTAATAATCAATACCTCAAAGATACCAAAAAAGGATATTCAGCGATAAATTTCATTAAAAATTTCTTCGATCCAAAATGTAAGACGCGATATCGAACCAATTTGATCAGTATATTACACTGAAACAACCTAACTGATGAAAAATTAACGTACATCTCCTTAATTAGCCAATAAAGGGAAAGATAACCCATTTTCTTCATCAGGCACTCCATATTCAAGACCTACGGAGCTCATAAATAACTCCCATCTCAAATTTCGACACCCCATCAGTATCCCAGACCATAGAGATAACAATTTGAATCTGACCCGTGTAACGACTCTACCGACTGGAATTGCACCGTCCCTACGGCGTGGATAAAAACCTTGCACGTACTCTACACGACGACCGATTCCAAGTTTAAAGCGACTTCGCTCCCTAGAGACCCGGAGGATATTGAAGGAAAAGGACGCTGGAGCAGGGATGCTGAGGGAGAAAAAAAAAATGAGCGAGAAGATGCGACTATAGAGGGGAGAAGAAGAGGTTGGATGGATAAGTTTGTGGACCGGGTGAAGGGACTACCTATTTCTTCGAGCGACGAGTGGGTGGATCTTCTTCCTCTTACTTCCTTTAGCTTCCACTACTTTCCTTTCCGTCATGCTCGCTTTCCCTCTTTTTCGATATCATCAAATTTCTGCTTTCATTCATTTCGAACCCCTCCAGCTTCCTTCCTCTTCTTTCGTATCCTTTTCATACCCTTCTCCTCGTCTCTCTCTCCCTGTATCCTTTATCGTGGTACATCGTCCCTTAGTGTTCCCTCTAAAAAAAATCCTTTCCTCTCCTTCCAACAGAGCTGCCAATTTAAAAACTTTGATTATCCGCTACAATCAATCGGAAAGGAGACAAAAATCCGTCGGGACGAACTTTTAAATGAGGCCAAAAAAAAATTTCCTCGCAAAAGAAAGGGGACGAAAATTTATTAATTAAAATCGTTTCCTCGTATTAAAATGATATTAATGCTTCCGAGCGGAAAAATTCGAGACAATATGTTTCCTTAAAAAAAGTCATTTTCTGGTTATCGTCGCCGAAGGATTTTATTTTCGTAACTTTTATACAGAATGGCAAGAAAAATTGAAATCTTTCGTAAAATTTTTTTCGTTCCACCCATTCAAGAATATAAGACGACACCAACTCCCGTAAAACTTACATCAAGAAGGTAAGACAAAGTAAAATTACATAAAATTCCATTTCTACTCCATCATTTAGTTGCAAGAACTATCGTGATAAATTAATTTCACCGTTCCCTAATCCTGCATTTACTCCACTCATTGATAATTGGCCATTTTTTACTTTTATAGAATTTTAAGCTTTCCTACTTTATTTGAACGTAAAAAACACTCTATAGGGATCCCACGTAGACGTGTTCTGAAAGACGAAACTATAGCCAAATTTTCTTATGATACACACACTCATCTTCCCCAAACCTTAGACGTGTATTCTATATTCAGTGAGCTGATTCAGTTAATAGGGTTCAATAATTCCGGATGTGATACAAGCAAGACGATTTTTTCGCACAATTTTTTGAAAGAATACAAGTGAGTGTAACTTCTGCGAGATCCATACTTTATAATAACTCTATCACTTCTTATTTTTACCTCATTGAAGCATTTTTACAAGAGAAAGACACGAATAAAAAAATACGATCTTAGATATCTTCGATCATTTTACGTTAATTCATTCCATTCTTCCACAACTTCCTTATTTGCCATGAGACTTTATTCATATTTACACAACTTCTAATTAATTGCTCAACCTTACTATGTATCCGATTCTTAAAAAAATTTTCCTTATTCCTTCCCCAGACAAATTTTCCTTGTCTCTCGAAATTAACTCTCGACTTCCCATCCCATCCTCGGGGCATCCGTTTTAGGGAAAACAGCCAACATCTCGAAAAACGCTCTCTGAATAGGAGCCTTTTACGTAGCCTTATTCTCCTTTAATGGCGATATAAAAGAAAATAACGGAAATAAAAACTTTGAACCATCTCTTGTTGCCGACACCCACGCCCAGTTTCATCTTAACGTTCTATTTTTCGCCTCTTTAAAAATCTCTGCTCCAAAAAGAGAAAAAGAATCTCGCTTGACTACGGTCTTTCCACGTTCATTTCGATGATATTTTTCAGACGATTGGATTCGGTTCAGAGACGCTTAACTGTAGCTTTTATTCATTAGAGTTGCAAATTTTACATTCTCTTATATATCTGTATAACGAAGCATCATTAATAAGAGGCACGTGGCATATTACGTATGTAGGAGTCTGACAAAAGGCACACAAAAATCCAGGCTAAGAATTATAATTTTATAATAATTAAATAATGAATGTAAACTAAAAAAATAAATAAACTGTGAGATATTTAACGAGGCTGTATTACATGACAATAGAATCAAACCAGTTAAGAATATTTTCATTCGTTTTCAAAAATACATCGTATTTATTAATTACGTACTTGTAAATCAATTCTATCCTTTTTGAACCCTATTCATCGATTTATGATACCAAAACAAACCTTGATACTGAAATAAATCGATAAAAATACACGACGGAAGGTATACCACTACGATAACCCGAATCGGAACGCATGAATCGCGTGGTATTCTTGAAGGAAACTCGTGTATCGGCACCGGTTGGGAAGAAGCACCTTAACGTTACATTTGGGACACCCTTTACATGTTTTCCCACACCCTCCACGTTCGCTCAAGGGCATTCTTCCTGCATTCGATGAAAGAGACGTGGGTGGGATGGAGGAATAAATTATGACCGCTCACGTCGTTCTCACGCCAAATGCTCCCACTTCCCTCACAAATCAGACACTTACTTGGGCGTAAAAATATAACAATCGTCCCTGGAGGATATTGGCGTGTGCCCTCGAGCGTCCGTCGAAGAACGCCATTATGCCGCGCTCTCGATGTGAAAATATAAGATTCCGGTACGGTGATCGACAATGGGGTGGAATCCTAGAAAAATGCATCCTGGATACGTGGAGATTGTCCCGATTTTGGATGAATAAGGATCCTCTGGTTACGTAAATTACTTAGAACTGAGAGTTATTTTTATTTCATTCTTAACTGGGACGGATGTGATTTTTACATCGAAGTTGCTGACGAGATGATGAAATACTGCTCCTTCTTTCGAGGGATGCAGGAAATCGTAAATAAGGAAGAACTCAACTAACAGAATTCATCAGAAGATAACAGTAATATGTTTATAAAAAAATTCATAAATAATGAACTCTATCAAATAGATCGCTAACTAAACTCTATTTTAAGAAACAGAATTATTTTGGATTACAAGCAACTTCAGCTTAACATACAAAGTAACTCAACAAAACTGAGCTATTATGTTCCTTAATATGATAGTAACATACTTCAATCTACAAAAGAAAGCTTTTGAAGAAATCCTTTGCTGCCTACTAAAACTAAACAGCCAATCATAAGTTTTATTGTACAAAATTTGCTATTCCCCGAACATGTATGCACATATACAGACATGGGAGAAGTAACAGGTGGAATTCTATGAATCCTGAACGTTAAGTATCCAGTAACCGTCTATAGTAATCAACGAAGACGTAACTTAATTCAAAAGATCCATGATTTCATACACTAATACATAAAAATAAGGAATGCGATACGAAAAAAAATCGAAAGAAACGTCGACACAAAACATTACGGCACAAAATGTCGTTGCTAGGTTAAAATAGTAAATAAAAAACGAAATAGAGCATTAAATATCGATTAAATTAAATATTTGAAACCAAAAAGTAATGGAATATCATTGATTGCGAATCAGGAAAAATTAACACAAGGCAGAGAAGCCTTTTGAATAATTAATCACGCAAAAACACAACCCATGAGCATATTTCTCCACGCATCAATAGCTCCCATACGTCGGAACACAGCGAGCTTTGAAACCCATCCGTATCCAATCAGCGGGAAGAAAAAAGACGTACGTTACGAGCATTCACACGCCCTCTCACGATTGATCTCTCATCCGCTTTTAGCGGGCGCTTCCGAACCCTTCCGGGGAGCGAGAAGAAGGTTATACGCCACCTCCAACGGCACGCACGCTGTCAATTACGCGGTGCGCAATTTCATTCGTGCCCTACGGGTAATTGCGATAAAGTGCATATGCGGTCGGGATCACCCTCCCCTCCTCTTTGGACGGATTCCACAGATGATATTCTTCCGGACGCGGTCTGGCGCGATCGGTGGGGCATAAATCGCGAAATAAATTAATCAATCGGCGCCAGACTATCGTCCGATCCAGACGCGGTCGCTAACGAGCCAACCAAAACAGAATCCGAAAGAAGCGTTCCACAAAGCGAATCCCATTCACGAAACACGCCGTGGTTTATTCCGGGGAAAGAGGTGCGCGTCGGTGGCACGGAATGATTCTTTTTATTGTCGGATTAAAACGGTGCGAGAGACGGATCGTGGGGATGAAGAGGGAATTCTGCGAATGGAAATGGGGTTGCGTTCCGGAAAAATCATTTGCGTACGCCACCGAGAGGGGGCGAGTAAACGACAGATGAAAGGAAGATTACGGATGGGAAAAGGATATTTTTACTCCATTCCCAGGTTTACATTGGTGTGGTTTATTTCAATGATTAAACAGGTCTTCTTCCATAGACTTCTGAGGTTTTTATCAGATTATCTATCATAATATTCTATGATGGTACTACGGAAAATATTTAGTGCACTACATACAAGTTAATAAATTATATAAAGGAATATAAAATGGAGGGTTTTCATTGATTTACAGTAAATAATAAACCTCATTCTAAGACGACTAGTATCATACTGCTCCGCAGGAATTCTTTGAAAAGCAATAAGTGAATCCACTTCCTCAATACAATGGAAGAAGGCATCCCATTGTTGTGCGTGAGTCAACTGCGTAACCCTCAATCGTCGATTTAAATAACAAGAATAAATTAATCTTCAATAGGAAATTACTCTAAATCACGGAGAATTACTGAAGAGCCATTAAAAACCTCTGTATTTTGAACTGTACAGTCGATCTTTACATAAAATTGGTTTCACAATCTACTCATCTCAACTAATATCCTCACTACCAGTCATTCTACAGGAAGCTGTTCTAACACAGAAAACATTGAACTACACTCAAGGAAAAATGTATTAAATCAAATGTATTATTCGACTAATTACCACAACTTACGACTCGACCCAGTCTACCTCAAAAAATGGAATCTAGCTGACCAACGCCGATACGTCTTCATTGAGAAAATATTTATACCGTTTTAATGATGAGAAAATTACAATCTAAATATAAGAACGTGCGGTTTCATGAAATTATTCTTTCTACGAACTATATCTATACATATAGACGCTTCGGGGGGATATATATATATAACATATATATAGGATATTAATGTCAGGCCCAAACCGCTTCGGCCACGGAGGCGCCGATTTTTTTCCGTAATGGCCCACTAAATCTCACTCAGGAAAAATTGGGAAATCCACCCTACCTATCATGAGTTCGATTCTAGGAGGCCGCAAAAATCGACTTTCCCCCGTAAGGATGCATGGGGCCGTTTTTCAAATAATTTTAAAAAATACTTTGCATTGAGATAGAACAATGAAATTTCATATGGCTATTGCAATTATATATATCTACGGAAAAATTCTTTTGTTTACGCGCAACCGGTCATGGGTTCGATGCCAGGAGGTGAAATATTTTCAAATTTCGAAAAATCGTAGCTCTCTTAATAGGATACATAGATCAATCAAATTTTTTACGCTTATAGGTAAGTACATTATATACCTCGAAAAAAATCAACAGTTGCCTATGTGTCACGGGTTCGATTCCAGAAGTTAAGAATGCATGGGGCCGTTTTTAAAATAATTTTAAAAATACTTCCCATTAGGTTAAAAGAATAAGATTTCATGTAGCTATTGCTAATATATATATCTACGGAAAAATGTAGTATTTTACGTACAATCGATCCGGGGTTCGATGCCAGGAGGTGAAATATTTTCAGATTTTGAAAAATCGTAGCTCTGTAAGTATGATACACAGATCATTCAAACTTTCAAAACACATAGATACGTTTAAATTGTTAATTGGAAAAAATCAGCATTTGCCTATGTGTCACGGGTTCGATTCCAGAGCGTCCCATAAACTCGATTTTTCCCGTTTAAAATACATTGACCATATTTCCGAAAACATTTTATGACACTTCCCAACCGCGCAGAGGTTCAGAATTTCACACAGCAATAAAAGGGACCGTTCTCACTTAAAAGCGACCGTATTTAAGTCGTAAATGGTCGTTGGTTCGATTCTAGGGGGCGTTAACAATAACTTCGTAAGAAATGCATAGGGAATTAAGGACTCATTTAAAGGTACTTCCTGAATGATTTTCCATTTGAAATTCGGGGTGTTTATAAAGTCAATCATACTTAAGGGAAACATAACAGTGATTTTAGCAGGATGACCTTGGTTCGACGCCGGGACGGGAATAATGCTGCCGAAAGAAATGCATGGGAAATCTAATTCGGTGCATTTTCAGCTGCGTTAAGGTCCTTTACTTTATGTTTAAAATTTTATTTTTTACTAAAGATAAATTACTGCATTGCTTGCTGTCAGCAAGCACGCCTTTACTCGTATATATATATATTTAGAAAACTCATATACCTCGTAATAATAATAATACCTTAAGTATTCACCCACCTGACTACGCAGAAAGACAGCTAGTTTGATATTTATAAATAAACGCTTGACCAAGAGTTATATAGTCAATGTATATTACAAGGAGCAAGGTATTAATATATATAATATAATATAGATTACGTAAAAAAAGAATTATTTTCTGAATGACAATCGCCGGAACACATCGTCAGAACGAGACTTTTTCACCTTTTTTACGTTCGGAACATGAATGTTATTTGAGGTACACCGCAATATCGACCACAGCTTAATCAAATGTGAACCGCGATAAAAAGCCAAACTCGTTCGATTTGTTTCCAGGAAAGATCCACCGTAGTAACATCTCCGTTTGCGAACGAAAAAAACCGAGCACAACCGTACTCGATTCGAAGTTTCAACACTCCGGTGGCTCTCCAAGAGTGAGTAAACGGGTCAGAAGGGATCGTTATGGGACGACGATGAGGGCAAATGAAGCATTTCCGTATACGAAGGAGAGAGAGAGAGTAGGAAAAGAAGATAACGAGGGGAGGATAACGGGGATGGGAAGAGATACTTTATGACCGTTTTCTCATTCATGAGGGGGAAAAGTGATGATCCAGCTTCTTGTGGGAGTGTTCGTTCCGGACATCAGCTGACTAACTAATTCTTTCTGCGGAGTACAATGGATGTCCGAGATACATGCTAACGCTTGAAGGCCTTCTTACTTTCAAAGGCTTGAATAATTGAATTAACAGGATGAGTATCGTGATAATTTACACAGAGAGGCGCCTTCTTAAGCAAGCAATAACAAACATGGATGTCCATCAGTATTATGAGTAATTTCATTAACATCGACCATCTTCACTGGCTGGCTATAACAAGACTCTTATTATAGCCATTCTGGATATTATGAGGGTGAATTCTAGGATGTATTTAATGATTTCACAAGGATGTATTCAGCTGAGCATATAACGGAACATAATTGTTTCCGATAAATTCTTTTGAAACTACTGGAAGGCTAGACGTAATACAATCAGTTATTCTAACTTTGAAATTAACTCAACAAGGATTTTCCCAACAATTAAATTAAATTTTCCTCGTATAAATATTCAATAACTAACTATCATACTTAATACGTATTTCAATCTTAAAGATACTATTTATTCGTGAGATGAAAATAACTTGATTTTTATTTCAATCGTAAATTTTATCGCGATCTTTTCTCTATATAATCTATCGAAAAACGAGTAATATTTTGAATTTGAACTCTTAATACTCAAATAAATACGTAAATTAAATACAAACGTCAGTAAAATTGCTAATAATTATAATGATCTCTTTCGCGAAAGACCATCTACAACCCACCCCTATCACTTCTTTTTTCATACGAGACAAGAGGAAAACAGCTCGAGAACAGTAAAACGTAAAAACGTGAGGGGGTGGATAGCTTCGGGAAGGACGTGGTGGCAGACAGCTTGTAACTCCGTCGTGCCACTTACGAATCCCCACCACCGACCTGAGTGGTACGTCTGCACGGGGTTGACGGGTTGCCTGCCTTAAGGGTGTCGGGCAACTTGGCTTGGACCTGCTTGCTCAACTAGGCATGGGGAGGTGAAGTCTTCGAGGTGCAGCAAATATAGAAACGCGAGTGTGGAGACCACGTGGTGGAGATCGCTTTGTTTGTCTCGGAGACCCTGCATGTGGTTGGCGTTGTAATGCGGACGCGTGAGAGAACTATGAAACCTCAAAAAATTGCCATTCATCTCGCGTTCCAGAAGGACGTACGAGGGTCATCATTGTTAATTGAGAAACATAATTATTTCCGACATTAATAGAGTTATTAAACTGGAGTTTGGGAAGAAAATATGACCACAATGCGCGAAATTTACGGAGTAAAATAACGGCAGCGGTTCCGAGTCTGAAAAACTCGTAATTAGAACAGAATTCAGGATTTCTCGAGCAGATATCTTGAGTAGTCAGCAGTGGGAGACAACGCGTCAGCGATTAATTCGCGGGAATAAGTCGTTCTCGCAGTTGGCGTGGAAATGCAGTGTTTGCAGCCGCTGACTGCAGACAAAGCAGGAGAAATAACGTGAGTGTAAGCTTTCAGGAAGAGAGTGCTGTTCCTTCGGCAACGGGAAAACAGCACGAAACTACTCTGAAACGGAGGACCGGAAACTAACGCTATTACTCGTCGAAATTTTAAAGCTTTCGGAATGAAATAAAAAATTTAGACGCATAATTATGCTTTCTGAGAAATTGCAATGGAATATAACATTCATACCACCGTGAAAAAATAATTGCAAAAATATATGTCGCGTGAAAGAATAATTAACGGATTCAGAATTCAGAAAATACGCTCCAAACAATACGTTACATCTATTTATATTCACCATTAATATTCTAGAAGACCACAGCAACGGAGAAATGACGACTTATTATTACGACTTAATAGATAGAAAGAATTGAAAGAAAGAATCCTTCGTAATAACGAAAATTATTCCCACGCAACAAATTATAATGAAATCAATACACGATCGAACTGAACCATTACAACCTTAAATTACAAATATATAGTTTCCCCAAACCCTGACGAGTTCGTACGAGTTACACTACACACCTTCAGCTGACCACTTTAGAACGACCCTTAACTCACTTCCTACCACTCATCGACGAATATCGAACGTAAAAAAATCCCGATGAAGCCAAAACCACGAATATACGACGCAACCGACCAGAAATAGCTCCGTTCGGCGACGGTGCCACGTTCGTCGATATTTCGATAGCTTCTATAAGTCGATGCTTTCGCGGAACGTCTTTCGCAAGCCAAGGAGTACCGCTGCTTATAAGCTCGCGAATCGATACGGCTCATGCTCGTTTCACGTGGCTCGATGCAAATTCGACAGCGAACGAACGTCGGGATGAACGAGAGAAGGATTCCCATCACGGAGGACAAAGAAGATTTCGGCTCCCGCCAGGGATTTCTCGGAAGGGATGGGCGTGCGTTGAATCCGCGCGCTTGATCAACGTGAATTAGCCGCTCGTAACGGAGGGACGCGGTCGACATTAACGCAGTCAATGGGGTATCAAAAGGAAAAGCTGAGGAATGATAAACGGGGAGCGAATTAGCGTCAGGTGCGTGCTGAAGGAAAGCTTATAGACGGAAAATATCACTTCGGAGCATTGTGGTAGTAAGTGTGGCTGAATTTGAACGTAAAATTTCATGGATCACAAAAAGGGCTTAAAGGAGAATGTGGTATGCTGATGAGGTCGCGTTATGAACGGGGATAGGAGTGTGCTTCTTAAAATGGATGCTTTTTTATGTTTCGGAACGAAACATGGACCTCGGGAAATGGGGACGACGAAAGGTCGGGATTCTAGATAAGGGAGTGGTATTGATTGGGAAAGTTGAGTAGATTTGTGAAAAAAACTAACGAGGAAGTGCTGGAGATGGTAGGACAAAAACGAGGTCTAGCTTAGAAGAAATACAACAGGAGGTGCGGACGAGGATGGATCTAGAAACTTGTAAAAGAAGGTGATCCCTAATGGGAAAATTCCTCTTGCACATCTATGGACGAGGTTGCTATTATCTTTGGTTATACACTTTCGACTTACATTATCGCCTAAATTTTATTCACATTTATTCAATTATCTCTAAACAATAACTGTGGTAAATTAAAATGTTGTTACGAAAATTATACTTAGTATAGTAAAGTATACTTTTGGGGAAGATCGTACTTATCAATATAGTTACGTACGTTCATTAATTTAAAGCCTTCCAAAAAAGTAGATCAGTGTGTATTTCAAATTACCGTAACTTCTATTCCAAACAAATAACCACACAAATTTTCAGCAATGGTGATTACATTTCCAAGAAAAAATCCTGGAAGAACAAGATGAAAACAAAGTTAGGGCCAATTCTGAAACCGAAGAATCAAAAGTTGTCCTTCTTAGTTCAAAAATAAATCGAATAGACTCCACAATAGGATTCGAACCCAAAAATATGCCACCGACAACTTCTTACAAAGTTCTCCCTTCCACTTTCATAGTCATCTTTGCTGAAATCGAGCGTTAAGTTCTCGAAGAAATTTCACGATCTGTTTCAGCCCGTGTGTCGATCACCTCCGTAATACTCCACTTGGAAATATGATCGGAGGTAAAAAGTAACGAGTGTCGAAACGACGGAATGCGGAGTCACTTTCCCCGAAATTTCCCTAGCCTCTTTGGAACACTGTCATGCTGCGAGTACCGAGGACTGAAAAGCGAAATCGGAATTGCATAAATGGCATTTTTACGCTCCAATTGAAAGAGAAATACCGGAAATGTTCTCGTTGATCATTGGTTTCGATTCAAAACAAATCTCGTTCGACACTCCTTATGGGTTCATCGGTAACGTAAAGATTGTGAAAAGTATCTAATGATATACTGTGACTTCGTAGACTATTATTGCTTTTTTATATAGTCAATTTCTATGTGATAAAATGCCTTTCTCATAGGATATGCTTGAATAACTCTTACAATAATTCATAATGAGAAAACTTAAGTATTATTTCAGGATATCACTACTTTCTAATAATATTTCTTCAGGAGGTGTCGTGTTTAACAAAACTTTACAATCAACAAAGTCGTTCTTAATTATGATTATAATTACGCTTCGTAATTTTCATTCAGAATCATAATATCAAAATATACGTACATAAATAAGATTTTAATGCGAAAATATTTCTGAAATTAATTAGAATACAGAGCACACACAAAATAATTTAATACAATATACACGTATAATTTACTTTGACATGTTCATTAACTGTAAAATACGTAAAAATCCAACACGTAAAACAATACGTAATGTACAGTACTAATAATAACCACAAAGCCTAGATTCTTAACACGCGAACAGATTTGATACATCGTGCTTCACATAAATAAAAGAGAACGTGGATATCACCTCCTTTGCGCGTTTTATTAACCCTTCCCTTAGCTGATTTACTCGCGAGCGATATTAGCATGCGGGAAGAAATGCATCAAATTCCGTTCCGTGACCCAGAGTGTAGATAATTTAGCATGCGATTTGAGAAAAAAAGAAATGCTCCTCCCCGAGCGAAGAGTCAATGCCCCGTAACTAGAGCCTTAGTGAGCGGAAACGAACTACCCGTATGTTTGATAGTGAGTAAAAATCGAGCTTTCCTTTGGGTTGTAGAAGGTCGATAATCAAGGTAACCTACTGGAGACAGTCTCGGCGATATGGAGTTGACGGAGCGACAGTTTGTGTCGGGACGGTTCCTTGTGGAAGAAATCTATTAAGGCTTCCCTTAACTATTAATAGGAAGGAGACCCATTAACCTCATGGCACGTTTAACTCACAAATCTATGCTAAATGATGTTCGTTTCATAAAAGTGTCATGCTTTAGGACCGATCGTGAAGGATACTGTGGAAGTATGGGCTTCCGATATAATTCACTAACGATTTCCGAATGGTAAATATCGTGGAATATTTCCCAGTATATAATACGACCGGTATTTTTACATGAATTGTATTGAGCGTAGCCGATTTCATTTCCGCATGCTATCGTAAATACGGCTCGTATCAAACTCCTACAAACGTAAGCGTGCAAAATTATTAATAAAATCAATGAATAAGTAAAGAATAATTATTAAAATTAAAAGATTAATAAATAAATTAAATCAAATGTGTAATTCAAATTGTTAGGTTATATACCATTAAAATTTATCAATTAAGATTTCAATAAACAGAGACAAAAGCTAAGTATTCAATCACAAACGATAGAAATGATATAAAAAATAAATGCGTAAGTTATTTCCCCAGTACCGTAATATTTCCAGTTCAATACAATAAATACGTAACCATTACCTTTCTATATTTCATTTCCGACTTAATATAAAAGTGAAATCAATGGTACTTGACAGACCAAATCAATTTTAAAATCAGGACGATGACATGGATAACGAAAACACGTCTAGTTAACAAACCCACAAAATTTCTCACGTTTTTCTCTTTTAACCATCCGCGAAACACTGGAATCATATAGCCCAACCTGTTAAAAAAAAAAACTCCGAAAATTTATAGAGTAAACACTCCGCGTTAGGACGACGGAACATGCTCTTAACAAATCGTCGATATGCTCTCCCCAACGACCGGTTCCGTAACAGTTTCAAAATATAACAGCTGGTTCGCGAGAAACTTAAAAAAACCAGCTCCATCGCTCCGGATTTATTTACGCGTAAGTAAGTACTCTCGTGCAATAGCCACGTCCGAACCCGAATAAATCGTGAAAAAAAGGCGAGGGCGGTTCTAATAAAAACCTCTCCGTGGATACCTTACGGGAAATTATCTTTGGGAGAACTTTCGGCTCGCGAATTCACCGCTGCCTCGTGATTCGAGAGGGTCGTTGATCATCGAGCGCTTGCTCTTTCAAAGAATTACCTTTTTTATTGGAAACGAGCGGTAAATGTGGTTCGAATCGAATGCGGCACCCGGCAGCAATTTCACTAAGTGTCGGAGAAAACATCCTCCTTCGTACGATAGAGCGGTCGACGACCTTTTCCAAGAATCGAGCGGTGGGAGGCATGAAACCATAAACTAAGATAGAGAACCTGAATTTTTGCGAACGAAATTTTCCCCGAATAAATATCGAGAAAAAAATTTGAATTCGAGAACTATGTTATATGTATTATACGAATCCATCCTCAAAATAAATCTATTCCATAACCAATTTCTACAGATTAAATCCGTTATTATACCCTTATGAATAAAATATTCATCGCGAAATTATAATCTTATTCACAACGACGTGACCAAAAAATCAATCAGAAGAAAATCAATAAAAGAAATACATTCCGGTAGCAAACTGTCGAAACAGAAGTCAACTATCCAAAATCATTTATCCCGAAAGTTGGTCAAAAAACTCACCCCTACGCGTAAGAAAAATTCAGGAGAATTTATGACGCTTTCCAGATAGAATGAGGAAGAAGGCGGTTTGCTGCACTTTCTCGTCAGACTTACAGTGTTATGAAAGGAAAACAACGTAGGACATGCACTATGAACCAATAAATAGCCTTTCTCAGATAATTCAGCGTGGAAATACGTAAGGAATTTATAGAGAAGTCCTCCATTTTCTTAATTCTATTATATATTTAGCATAGTAAAGTATATACATTACGCAGATATTTAAAATAAAAAGACACGATCGGAAATAATAGGAATGGGATAGTAACTAAATGCTCCATTAAAAAATTTCTCAGCAAGCGAAAAATCGACCTTAAAAATAAGTTTTCCTTGTTTAAAAATAGACAGAATTCGGATAAAACCTTAATATTATAATTCTTTCCTAACATGCATCTCCAATCTTCGGAGTATCATGCCCTCATACCATTTCCTTTCTCTATGCATCGCATGATCATAAATCAACGCTAGCTTTTACTGGTCTAGGATGAAAAATGGATTCTGTCTCTCTTTTGTTACTCAATATAGCCGAGCTCCCGAGTGGTTTCACGTCATTATTACTTAAAAAGACAAGAATCACGGAAATAAGTTGACTGAATGGAAAAAGATCTACAATGGAGCAAAAGCGAAGGTCGAGTAGGACACGCGTGAGTGCAAAGGGGAAGCATGCGGGCGCTTACTCAATCGCACAGTGTTCAATCAATTCCAACTTTCCCGAAGTAATACCACTTCTTGCCAGGTTGGACAAATCGTCAAACCCACTTACGAAACGTTCTACTTGTTTTTGGAACCGAAAGAAAGCTAAGAAACCGATATGTTTTACATGACGATGGAGAGAAAGGTCCGCTTTTAATATTCGAAGAAGAACATAAAGATCTCAACAACAGAACAAACAAAAAATAAAATTCGACAGTATTGTATAGGACTTCGTGGAAATATATTATGAAAATTGACGACCGCTTTTGGCTTTAAAATAAATCGTGGTAATCAGGAAGTGCCTTCTTCAATTCTCTAAAGTAAAGCTTTTTGATAAAATTCTCTTGAATTAGGAAAAAATAGTATGATCGTAGTAAAAAGCCGTTTACTAGGAAATTGAGTTAAGGTCAAGCAACAATTCGGACCATATTCTGGTTCTCTCAAGAGATAATCAACATTCCTTTGTTATTTAATAACTCCTCAAACTATAGAATTCCTGATAATCGTAAACAGCGTGAAATTCATTTCCGAATAAATTAAAACGTATTTATCATATCTAGCAACGAGAAATTTGAGCATATGGTAAAGAATCATTAAAGAACACGAACATTTTCGTACTTAAAAAATCCGGTACTTCTTTCTAGTTACAAACGCAAACCTCACGTAAAGTTCTCAAGTTGTAAACGTACTACATAAAGTATTGATCACCTCACACAACTCAAAACCGATTTAGCCTATGAGAAACAACTTTCCGCACTTCACTCCGGTAATTTCTCATCTCAAAACGGAAAGTTTTCTGAGCGATGGGCGAAACTTCCAGCACCGACGTTTTACGTCGCTAACAAACGTCACAAAGAGCTCAACTTCCGAAAATTAATTAACGACGAGGAGCTTATTACGCTACGCTGAATCGAACGGGAGGTTAAACAGCGTCGGAAAACGTGATCGTGGGTGGGGAAGAACGCTATCAACTCTCTTATCTCCACACCGCTCATCATCTAATAGGTATGTATGAGATAAGGAGTGGAGTTTTCCTCCACCACGCCAGCCAACTTCCGAAAGTAACGAAACCGAGTCGCCTGCCGACAATTAAACTAAATTAACCGATGCGCCAACTCGGCACTTCCTTCCGATTCCGCTTCGTCGAATGCAGAGACACTCCGAGTGTACATTACGTTTATACGGAGGGCGACGCGCTTTCGTATGCAAAAGTACGTACGAAACTTGCCTCCGCGACAACGAGGCGTCCATAATTAAATAACGTCTTGTTTGAACGAACTCGCGATACGGTGGATTCTGCGTGGCACTCGCTCCCAGTTATGAAATATCCATCGCTGGAACGAGAAGATGCATATAAAACTTTGCTTGCGCAATTAAAGGTGTATTGTGCACGTAGAATTGCGTCAAGAGACTGGAAATTTCTCCGTTTTCGCGGAATTTTATGAAATTACGGAAATCCAGACGTTATTCAGTCGTGAGGATGAAGGAATCACGGAGTGGTACCGGATCAAAAATAGATACGAAAGAAACGGATCCGGAATAATAAAGAAAACTTCGTTAACTCATCTCATAGTGTTAGCTGTCGACGGTTTGACAAATCATAGTCATTTGTCTTCCTTACATCATCTCACCACGTTGTCTAAGTCTTATCGAAGGATTAAATAGAGTTTTAGTTTATAATCCCACGGGATGTCATGCAGCACAATTGAGGCAAGTCCATGCATGCGGACGATTTATAGGTTAACACGTGGCGGAATTTCAACAGCGATAAATACTTCAGACGAAGGAATATCTTAAAGAGAACTTCTTGTATCAAATTTTTAATAGTTTCTTCAGTTGATAATTATTAGAAGATTATTAAAAATAAAACATACAAACTTTAGCATTCAAACTGGGGTTTTGGTATCGAAACATCCTTTTGATGCATATTTCTTAATTAGAAAATTTATCGTAGGTTACCAAATATCTTGAAGTACGTCGTAGGCATATTATCAATACATAGTACATCCCGCAATCATTTCTAACGCCATTATCCCCATACGTCATCCCAATACTCTAACATACTTCAACTCCCTTGATGGAATACGAAACGTCATTACGACATTCCCCGAGAAGCCAAACGATGCAAATCCAATAAAACCATAAAGCAATCAGCGAACAGATCGCTGCCACGAGAAAACAAACCAGAAAACAAAAAAAAGCGAGCATCTGACAAGTGATTCGTTATGAGAAACGCAGCAAACCTTCGAGACACTTGTGAACGCTTGCAACCATTACTCCCTCCTCGACGTAACTTGTTAAAAGCTTCGAAGGCTACTCGCATCTCACTTCGGGCGTTACGAGTAAACAGACTGTGAGCTGCAAAACTCTCGCACCTGTACTAAACGACCGAGAATGATTTGCTTTTCAGCAACAGCGTGACGTTAAGCGACCTATGAGGAAAGTCGTGCGTTAACAGCTTCTGCCGACCGTAGAGGAGAGAGCTTCGATCAGCGGTTACGACCGCAACAGGACCACGAAACAGCCGGATGGCTCTGCAGGAATATGGATCGAGAGAGAGGGAGCTGTGGACGAGGGGAAAGAGAGGACGTAAAGATGAAGCGCCGTAAAACGAGATGAGAAAAGCTCCGGACGACGGGGGGAAAATAAACGATCGAGGGGAGTTGCACAAACGGATCGTTTCGGAGTATTACACAAAACCGCTTATTTTTAGAATGCAACTCATCGCATGACTTCGCCGAGCGGACGATATAGATGTCGGCAAGCCGTCGATCGATCTTCTGACCGAAATAGGGACTGCATTGTTTCGATGTGTTCTTTGCGTGCCTTTTCCTACTTATTTACGACCGTCGTTTCAATACGCCGAATTTTAAATCGTCCCGAATCGAATTCCACGCTGCAGTATTTCCCGATATATGTGATTTATGAATCGGGAAGTATATACACCTCCTTTTTTCTCATGTGCTCTACTTCGCGAATGAAATTTTAAAACACATTATAGATCGACCAGATGGCTCTAAATTCATTCCGATAAGAAGAGAAAGAGATTTTAGAACAAAAATCGGCATATTACGTATCGACCAGATGCCTTTATATTTATTCCGATAATGAGAGAAAGATAAATAAATAATCAAAGCCTATTATAGTCGTTCTATTGTTCTATTAACATCACAGCTAATAATAATTCTTCTACCGGATCTAGATTGGTGAAACCACAAGGAAACAAAGAACATATACTTATACTTTGATCTCTTAGGATTTTGCTATGAAGTAGTTCATTAAAGAATAAGCTTTGTCAATTTCTATATGGCTGCTCTTGAAAGAAATAAAAAAGTTTACACCAACACAGCATCGCTATACATATTCTCTTAGAAAAAAACCTTTTCGTTAGACAAAACTTCCAGTACTAAAATACTTGAGATCAAATTGAACCGCTACTCCAAAAGCACCAGACTCATAATTATACGACCGAAACCAGAGTTTCGTACCCTCGGATAATTAAAAAGTAAACACGAATCCGAGAGAGAATCTCTCTTCGATATTTTCTTTCAGCCAGCGACGGTACTTGCTTCTACGCCGCGACGCAACTAAAAACAGATACGATCGGAAGAAAAACTCGGTCCGTATTCATCAAGAGGGTGAAACAAAGGGAAAGAAGACTTCAACGCGGAGAAAATAGAAGTTAAAAGAGGAGAGCCAAGGTGGAAGAGGGAGAGAATGCTGGTCGATAGCGGTGGGGAGGGGGAGGAGGAGGTAAGAGTCCCAGGGACCCTGTAGCGTTCCCTTGGGACCTCCCTTGAGTCTCCACCGTCACCACCTTCCCTCCCGTTCCCGGGAATAGACGGGAAGAGGGGAAATTTGCAGTTTGGGAGGAGATTACACTTTTTTCCACGACGATTGAATCCGTCCGAAAATGGGCCACTCGATAGAGCAAACAATCGATTTCTGCTAATGTATTCCTAAGGCACTCCTCAGGCTTTCTTAATTCCGAGGGATCTGGGCGTTGATGGTGGGTGCTAGGGAAAGATGCGAATTGAATACTTTGGCGGATGTACGATACTTGAGAAGAAAGGGAATCCATGCTCGGAATCGGGATGCGAAAAACTATGGAGTAAATAGACGAGTGGTGGAAATTCTAGAGAGGCTATTAAGGAAAAATATTCAAATAAGATTCAAAAGGATTCTTTTCACTGCCTAGGTTTTAAGTATCGAAATTGAACTATGTTAAGCTTAAGTTACTCAGAATATTCATATTATTAGAATTACTCTTCACGGGAATAATAATAATAAGATCATTCCAGTTAAAGTACTGCAAAGAAAATCGATAATCAAAGTAACATTACTCATTAGGCATCTGAAAAATCAAATTATACTTTTGAAGTTTAAATCGACGATTATTAATATGAATAAGAATGAGATAAAACATTCTAAGTGTTATGAGTGTACCTAAAATAGCAATAAATCCTATAATCCACAAATACCACAATGATTCTGGCTCTAATTTAAAATTAAATTATTCGTTCAAGCAGTAAAATTTTACTAGATAAGTGTACTTGAGATAAGTCATATAATTCGTCACCCTTGATAGAGAATACTTTCTATTTTATTTTCTAAAAAAATCAATTTCATAATAAATCTCATTCCATAAAAAATCAAAAACAGAAGCTATACTTTCAACGAAGCAAGAAATATATTCATAAATTCTGCAGAGGAATCCTCTCCTAAAAAAAATCGAAAAAAAAACTCCAAAAACGCTTTCGAGCAAAAATCTTAATCACACTGAAACAAAACATGCACCAAAAGCTAAAAATAGCAATGGCAGATGATTCATTTCGAAGGAATCTGCCACAGCAAGCTTGGAAGAGACCTCTAGCGAAAGGGCAAACGATTGCCAAAAGGGGGGAGCCCGGATAGTGATGACCGCAGCCGAAAACTCCGCATTCTGCGTGGGTTAATCACACCGCCGAGGACCAATCTACCCCGAGGTTAAACCGAGAGTTACTCCGATTCTAAACTCCGGACATGGCGCAGTGGGAGATATTGCACGTGGTGTTGGGAATCGCGTTGGGAGTCACTGCGGAGAATTTGGATCTGATAGATGAGAGAAATGTAAGGGGCAGGAGGGACCGGAGAAAGGGCGGAAGAGAGAGGTCCGGAGCGGGGACGTGGAAGGGGTGAAATATATCTGCATGAAGTCGAACGCAAGTACGTCAGCGCACTCTTTCCCTCACAAAGCGGGCAAAAGCAACAACATCTAGAAAATTAAAAGAAGACTCCGCCGAGAGATTTACATTAACGCCACCGACGTCGCTCGCTTTTCCGGCAGCAAAAAACACTGTCGAGAACCCGGTTTTAATCACGTTCCTCTGAGAGATCCTCCCTTTTCTATATGTTCCACATCTTTCCACGAGTAAAAACTTGCTAAAAATGCACATCCCTGACATTGATCCCAGCGGGTAGCATGCGCATTCAAGAGGTCGCAGCCTACTTGTGCTGCTATTTCAATCAATATGCACCGAGAGACACACCGATGGAGAAATAAATAACCTCGCCTCGTGACGTCAGGAGGAAAAAACTGCTCGTTTAAATCATTCGGCCGTCTCCCCCGCCGCAAATCGAACGAGAAACACAAATATGTCGGATGATACGAATGGCGTTGGAGGGAGGTGAACGCAAATCGGGTCATCTCATCGGTGCCCTCAGGGATGGGTAATTGCGGAGTGAACAATACCATTCTCTTTGCTCTATGTCCCTGAGTATCGCCCGTTCCCTGCGTTTAACCTTAGAAGGTCACGTACGAAAAACCCATTCCGCAGCGAGCGAGACAATGTAGTATATAGCTCCCTGAGTGAATCTTCTCCGCAAAAACAAGACGAACGTGAGATGCACGAATAAACACGCCAACATTGAGGTTAAGACAAAACCATAAATAAGAAACTGCAGGAAACAACTCGACTATACTACGCAATTCAGGTAACACAAAATTACGATAAAATTAAAATTAAGCAGCAGAATTAAAATAATGACGATGAAATGTAAGCAACAAAAATTACTTCCCTCACTTCTTGAACCATGAAGGAATCTTGTGAGAAATTTACTTTAGGAATCAAAAAACGGATTATATGATCAATTTGACATTATTTTTATGACACCGCAATGAATAGTACCGCATTGCTCTACATCCTGATGATATTAAAAAACATCTTCAAGATTTATGGATGAATTATTCCACATATTAACGACAGGGAAACGTTTATTTTAAGATATTCGCAGTATACGATCATCCCAATATTTATATATCAACTGACCGTACAGAAGCAAGAACATGTCAAACGTTGGAACCTTTTATTATGACACGTATTCAAAGGGCATTTTCGAAACCCTTAAATTCCGTAAAGTGACGCTATTCATCTGAAATTTAACAGCTTTAAGGTCTGAAAATTCCACGCAGAACCAAAGAAAGAGATCATAAATTTCCTACACGTCTTACGCCGTGCAAATTTCAATTCCAACGTCCACAAAAACTCTTTCGATCGCTCCGCATAACTCACACGTAGCTCTCCGCATCTGTCCGGCCCCCTCAATAACCCGATGATTAATGAATACCTATCCGAAAATCCACAAAGAGTAAAAAAAAACGCCGCGTCGTTAGTGGCGTCCTCGTGAAATAAAACATCTCCTCTGAAGGGCACCCAAAAAAAAACCGTTTCAAAAGAGTCGACGGAGTGAATAAAACCACCCGCAACACTAGTTACCTCGGGGAGGACATCCCTCGACGCAACCACCGCTTTCATTTCTCCAAAAAACTACCGATCACTCTATATTTGACTAAGTGCTATTGATTTCTATTCCACGCGCCGCTTACACGGCGGATTATCTCCGTTCTGTTGGGGGGGAGGGAGAGATTCGAAAAGGGGGCACGTCGGAACTGCAGAGGAACCCCTCGCTGGCCCAGGGCTTCGGCGAGGGCGTCCACCAACGCGTGGATCCCTGGAACCAACGGGAATATTCCCGGAATAAAAGCCTCCGCAACGGCGAAAGGCGACGGAATGGAACATCCTTGATCACCTGATTGAGCTGCGAGGGTGTGTGTGTGTGTTTTTTTAGCTCTTTCAAAGTGGACCGGAGATAGAGACGGGGGATAGGGGAAATCCAGAGCTCTGCAGTAATAGGGAAGGTGGGGAGGGGGGTTTCGCTAGAAGGGGAAAGATTGATACCCGCTGCCATGTCCTCTTGCATACACAGTATAAACTCCCTTGATCGTGGGTTGATGGTTGAGGGTATTTGGGTCAGATAGAGAAAAGGTTGAGGATCGTTTTTGGCGGATAGAGATGGTAGAGTAAGCGGAGGGGTGGGAAATGAGCGATGGTGTCAGTGGGGTAGATTCGGAAAGGGACAATGAGGGAGTGGTGGCCGGGTGAGAGGAGAGTTTGAGGGGGAATTTAAGAGAAGGGCGAGGGGGTTGGTGCGGGAGGCGGTGGCGAGGGAAAGGGACCCCTCATCGATCTGCCTTGCACCGCTCTCCCGGCCATCATGGGCTCTCTCTCTTGAGCACTAGCCATTCCGGAGGTGGATTTCACGTCGCACTGCTGGAAGCACGGAAGAAGGAGAGATGCCGAGGAACGTGTCTCTCTTATCCGTGACGTCCGAGTCACTTTCGTGTGTCCCATCGCATCTGGTTGTGTGGAGAGGAGGAGGGGGGGGGTCGAATATCGTGGTTCGATAGGTCGAAACTTCTGGGAGATGTCACTCCTGGTGACACAATGCAGAGAGTTTCGAAAGCCTCTATCGCGGGCTGCACATGCGAGGATATTTTAGGCAGGAATAAATTCCTCTCTTGTTGAGTTTTCGACGACCGCCGAAGAACCGGGCGGTTTCAATAAAAGTCCTCCTCGTACTTCAGTGAACATGAAGCCATTTGAACGAGCATTTCCGATCTGACGTATATTGGTACTTTTCGAACGGATTCGACGGAAAGTAATTTAGATCCGCGACATCAAAGGGTTGACTGGTGAAAGAAACATATTTCAATTCCGTTAATAGGTGATGGGGACTGAGAAATGGCAGCGTACGTGCAGGTTGATACTTTATAGACGACGTATAATACGAGAATTTTCAGAAAAACGTGCCATCCACAATTTTTGGGCAACGATTCGAAAGATTCACTGACATTTCCATCATGCCAATCCCTTTGAACTTCGTAAATCTTTTAAAATACGACATTCAAAACTTTTAAAAATTGTAAAAATCGGATCAAAGGAATAGATGTAAAAGAATCTTATTATTATACATTATTTGATCAACCATTCAAATCAGTAAGATTCGCAAAAGTATTTTTTCTTATAAACTCTATTAGTAATGGTATCCACATGGTATCTCCATGAAAACCTTTTATTTTAACATTTCTTTACCTTTTAAGTTTACACTAATGTACAAAATATAAATGTTTATTTTCTCTCCAGCACAATCCTCCTCAGATAGTCACGTACTATAAAAACCACCTCTAAAGACTAAATAAAGTAAACGGGAGATAATCAGATCATTATAAAGACCACTGAAATCCATTGACCAGAGTATCAAAACTCACACGATGTGAGATAAGACACCGATACGCGGGAGTATCTTAAAATCTCTAAAACCATGTTAATGGACCGACAAACGCCCGTGACCTTATCGCTTCCCGTGCAATAACCTTACGCCCTACATACACACATCGTTCAATAGCAATGAGCTGAGCGCGTGAACCTAATTCCAGGCTTACAAATGTAAGGATACGTTGATAAACGCATCTGATGTATGCGACGCGTCGTAATTTCGCTCGATTCTCATGCAAATGTTTCATCTCACGCTAAGCTTGAACCATTCAAGTCCTCGTAACCTTCTCGTGACATACTCCGAGATTTAATGTTTCCGTTGAATAGCCTTTTCAGACCCTTACTTACTGAGTTATGGAAAGCATAGTTGGAGGAATTAAAAGTTAGGAAACATCCATTCCGTTAACCAAAGTAATCATACATCGGATAACAGAGAAAACTTAAGCCAACCATATATTACTTCAAGAGTTCAAACATTCCAATGTTATTCTTTGAGGAAACAATATAGAAGGGACAGAAATAAAATACATGTACATTCACCAATATTAGATTATTTCCCTCGGTCTAAATACGTTATAAACAATCACAAGTTTACGTTCCAGTTAAATGAAGCAAAAGAAATAAAATTGTAACTTATCTCTTTGAAGAAATGGAATATGAGGGACAAAAATTTTTGGCAAATATAGTAACCATAATGATTATGAGCTCACATACTTGAAAAGAATATATATAGACTCAAATATTCTTGCAGTAAGTAAAAAACCTTAAGTAAATATACACTTCGTGAAAAGACGCCACAAACCCTGCTACGGTAAAATATAAATATAATAATAAAATTTCCAATATCAACTTTCTCAGCTTCATTCTTCAAAGCACAGAAAAATTCAAATACCAAAACAAATATTATTACAATACAAAGCTTACAAATTTTCTTACTCTAGGACCTATTTAAAACTAAACATATTTAACAAGAATATTCAGAACTGCAACGTGGAAACTCGACATAAACACTGACTTCAGAGCTACGTTCATATTTCCAAACCCCCTTTAATGCATTCACGACATATCCTCAAATCTATATATAATAAGTTCAACATCCTCGGTGTTTCGATGTAAACAGCAAACTCGTAAACATCTCGGACGTGAAAGTGGTGCAATCTGTACCCTAAATCACGCATTTGCGGATGGGAAAAGTATTCCCCTGATGCTTGGCTCCAGATCTAGATCAGGATGTGGCGGACGTAGGATTCCCAGAGGCTAATGGGGCGATTCTCCTCATGGGAATGTTGCCAATTGGTGCGCGTTTATATAGTCCGATATCGAAGTTTCAAAAGGCGTGTAGTGTTGTAAAAGTGGAACCGTAGTATACCGAAGCGAGACCAACTGATACCTTGACCGTAGGAAATGGAAATAAAACGTTCACCGAACATGATCAATCAAAAATATTGCTTCATAACTGGGCCACGAATCGCTTACCTCATCGAATCGATCGATCTTTCTTTCGATTCACTGTGATTCGCATTAGTTTCTTTAAAAATCATATAAAAAGAATCTATATGAATATAAAAGATCAATAACTTCCCCTGTAACACCTTATAACCTTAAATCGATCTAAAAGCTCTCGAATCATTCAACAACAACACCTAAACAATAACAATATTTTAAGGAGTAAATGAGAGGCGTTTTTAAACGGGTAAACTTTCAGAATTTTCCGATAATTTAGCGTAAATATTGACGTAACTTATTATAAAATAAGCTTCTAAAATATCGTGAGATTATGATGCTTTATAAAGTATTTATCATAATATATCAAATGGCACCTTACCGTTCAGAGTAAAATCATAAAAAATTCGAAACGTAAATAAATCCATGGGGAAAACATATAATTTTTAACTTTTCAGATATCGTTTACCTGAGGGCAAACTGGAATTGACATTTTTACAAATTTACACAAAACATACGACCGTTTAATAAATTATAATACAATTAGCTAAAAAATAATTCTTTGGATTAACATTTAAAATTTTAATAAAAATAAAGCTTCCTATTTTCCATTTACGTAATTCCATCAACGAAAAAAAAAACACCTTCAACAAACACGAATATATTTCGCATTCATCCTAGTTTCCCATTTAAACAACCATAAAATGAAAAATTTTCCGCATCAAAGCACAGCGTGTTAATTCATAAACGTAGAACAGAATTCGAGCGCACGCCCGAAAAATAATTGACCGAACGAGGCGTAATATTCGCGAACTCTCCGTGGGAATAGGGCAATCGGCGCGCTGCAGCCTCTGGCATTCGAAGGTTCTCCTGAATAATTTACCAATTGCTCGCTGCAATTTTCTTCCTCTCATATTGATGAATCATGCCACCCTTAAAAGTGTATGGCGAGAGATGAAAAAAAAGAGACGAATGCTGCTAGAAGAAAGCTTTTTAAGAGATTGGAATTTTTGGACGTATTATTTTTCTCAGACTAGCTGGATACTTACTGCGGACGACGTCGCCCTACAAAAATAATTGAATTACGTTTCGATCTAGGTCTGATGGAAAAATTCGACGAGAGCGTAATTGAAACTTGGGATGGGAATGCCCTAGGAGGAAGAAAATTTCATAATTGCGAGGGGCTTAAAAATCTTCTCCTTCGTTTCTTTTCTTGAGGAATCAAAGGGTTTGAGCGGGATTATTATTTCGCTCTGGGAACAGTGCTTGATTGTAAAAAACAAGGCGGATTCTAGTGGACGGAGAAAACGAACGAAGCCTTGGGACAGAGGTCGCTACGTATGCAGGGATAAAAACGAGATTCTCCGCTTATATGGAAAGGAATTGTTTTTCTCCCAGCTGTGCATCCTTTTTCTCTTTAAAGGCGAATAAATAAGCTGGTGTCCGCTGGATTGAATAGTCTTAGCGAAGAACGCGCGAGAGAATAAAAATTTCGGACGAAATAACCGCGCAGAATGGAAAAATTTTAACTGACGAATTAGAGTTTTTTCCAAGCCTTACTCTCTCGTGGAGGTGGAGAATGGCTTTTGATTGAATTGCTTTCAGACGTAACCTGAATTTGAAACATTCGATGAAAAACACTTCGGTGATATTCTTTTTCGCTTTCTGTTGAATGTAATTGTAACCTTTGTCTTTGAAAAAACTCATTCGACGGAATTTTAATTGTGAGGAACTTTTAAAGATAAAACAAAAAAATGTCGCTTTCGAAATTACATAATCTGTTGAAGGAGAAGTAAAGGAATTCCTAAGGATATTATTCTTTTCAAGGCAAAGTAAATTGATAATAGTAATCAGCAAGATTTTAAATATTTATCGTTGAAGGTATCGCAAAGCAATTTAAAGGGCCTGATTATAAACAATTAAGACGTACCGAACTTAAATTATACAATATTAAAACTATTAACACTATATAATTGTAAATATAAAAATTATCAGAAAAATTAAAAAGATTTAACAACATTAGAACTGTACGAATAATTTAGTGATAAATAATATACGAAATTGAAACTTTCCTTATAATCGGAGAAAATATTACAACTGAAGCGAAATATTAACTTAATTCTTCACGAGTATTATTGAAAACGTGATAAAAAATTTTCACGAATAACTCACGACCGGTTTAGACCCACGATAAACATAATCGGCGAATATAATTCCTTACTAGGAATCCACTTAAGAGCTTTAGAAATCTTACATAACCAGACGACGATAATATTAACTGGAATAACTCCAGAGATTATAACCGAGAAAAATGTTACCTTCATATCCAATTTTCTTACGAATGTAATACATTTATAACACAACATCCTCAAGTAGAATAGCAATTACGAAAAGAAGCAGCCCGATTGCATTGACAGAAACAATAAAGCATTGATCAGTGTACACACTGAGGCACCCTGAAAATGAGTAAACTTCCTCGTTGACGATATAGTGTAAACTGAGAAGACAAGATGACAATTATGTAAGCACACCACTCCATCTCGAGAAAAACACCCGTGATGCCATTTCCCAGATAGAGTGACTAAGCGCAAATGTGACCGTCGGAAAGGATTTCACCTCGGACAGATTAAGTAATGGCTAACATCTGCAGCCGAAGGTACTGTGTGAGGTGTCCATTGTTCTAAAACGAAGAGCGGAAGGCATGAAAGTGGAGCTGTCGCTTCTGTAGATTGAGGTGAGAAACACCGTACGGAATGCTAAGAAGAATGCGGAGTAATTGTGGCAGAAGGCAAAAGACGCGGTAATGAAGAACTCTTCGGGCGAAAAACATGTCAAGGACTTTTGGCAAGGTGAGAATACGAAAATTGCAATCCACTACACCGCTGGAGAGTGGCTAAAGGTCATGAGTCAAGCATCGTGGATTAAAGGCTGTTACACTCGGTGGTCAAAGCACTTGGAGCCTTTTAAGAGGACGCTTTTCCAAAGTATATTCCAGTTGAACTTTTTCTATTCTTCTTTTGAGGATCAATCTTTTTTGAGTTTTCTGACTGTACAAGATGGAAAATTCTCATTACTATGATTTGACAAAGAGAATTCTTGAGTACAGGGTCGCGGTAAGCATATGCAACACTACACAATACCTAAATACGTCAACGTAATTGAAATTATAACCTACTTATGGCGACCTTTGATGAGAAAATGAAAAATACATTCCGTAAATAAGAGATTGAGAAAAAATGTACGACACTGAAATCTTCAAAATAAAAATTTCTTCTCCTTCAACCATTATTTAATTTATTCCAACCAGAGACTATAGAACATAATAGTAAATATTTTACGCTACACTATAAATACTCAACCACCAACACCATTCACTTTATAAACTGAACTAAAATTTAACTTGGATTGTATTCCACGTGCGGAGAAAAATAAACACATTAAGATACCGCGAAAAACAATTATTTAAATTAGAATTTCCATAAGGAAAACGAAGGACTTCCAACGTAGCATGAAAACTACTTTGGGCTGTGTAAACATCTAAATCCCATCTCAGACTTGTTATTTATTACTATCTGGAGGACCTTGAACTATGGTCCTCTTTAAAATAGGAAATCGACAAGCTCGCGTCCATAAGAAAAGCATGCCCTAGATCTACGACATACGACTTCATACGACAATTTATACGAGATATCACATAAAGAGCGAGAACTTACTTCCTTAACGAACCTCCTTCTGATCTAATTAGGGCATATTACGTATTTTATAAACCATCACGAAATTGAAAAAGGTTAATTTACAATCTAAAACGTAGACTTAACAATTGAGAAACAAAATTAAGCTATTTATAAAGGTTTAAATTTACGTTACCCCAAACAACATACATTCTATTATTATTAATATTATTATTAACCTACACCAATTCCTAACATACACAGAACATTATAAACAAACCGTTTTAGCAATCAAACTAATGAAAAAAAGGACAACAACAATTCCCATAAACCCCTCAACGATTAAGCACGACAGTCCGTCATTAATGCGATGATTTCCACGTTTAACACGGAAACTTCCACAAACCCGAGAAAAGGAAGCCGTACGAGGGAATATAACCATCCTCGGCTTAGAAGCACCTGCTTGATGAATGGCAATGAGATTCTCGAATCCAGGTCTAAATAATTTAATTAAGGGAAGAGTACGTTCTTGAAAGCGCTCCTCTAAATGGAAAAATACCGGGAGACTCGGAAAAACTCCGTTTCGAACGGAATGAAAAGAATTCCGCGAGCGAAAAAATTCTAATTTCCTTCTTAATTGAGTCCGGTCTCTCATTATCTAAAACAGGAAATATTCTTCGGAGATAACGTTGGGGCGACCTCGAGAAGCGAGCGAAAGAAACTAGTGATGATGGCACGTACAGCATAAAAAGGAAAGAGAGAGAGATTTCATCCATTTTTATTGATCCATGAGATTTGCTAACTCATCTTGGGGGATCGGAGGGCAGATTTCCAGGATTCGAAACCCTTCTCCGCTCAAAAACTAATCTCCCGAATACTTTATAGATGGTGCGAAAAAAGAAGGTGGATGTGACGTAAAAGATGATGGGAATCGAGGAATCTAGAAGCAATTTTTCCTCGAGGAATTTTTTTTCGGAGCTACGCGGTGAAAACCTTTTTATAAATGATTAATTACGAGTGTGGATGTTTTAGAAAGGTCAACTGCTGGTCTCCGACTTTCGCTGAGGAGGAAACATTTTGCGAAAGAGCAAATAGTTTGACTTGGAGAGGCTGTTGAGGAACTTGCGTGTTTACAACCTTTTTGAGTGGAACTTTCAGCTGACTTTGAACATTTTAAAAACACGCATACCTGGTTTATATACGAAGATAACATCGATATAAAAATAATATTTCTTTTTTTCAGAAACAGGTGTGTCTACCTAAATACACGCGGTTTAATTTATACGAACACATACATCTCTTTACTGATAGGAAAAGTTCCTATTAGCTGGGATACGAACCCGGGACCTTAACTAGTATATTAACCACTCCACCATATAAATCGATATAATATAGACACGTATGAAATATAGATTAATTCAGAAAAATCAGAAATTCTACATGAGTTCGGATGATACATTATCGAAAAAAATCATTTCATTTCTTAAATATACAGTCGAAACCTTTTAAGTAAAGACACAGGAACTATATAATCAAATCAAAGACTATATTCTTTCTATCCTAAACTTTAACACTAAAATAGAAGGATCAAACTCTTATAAGTTTAAAGATCCATATCTCAAACACCACAAGACACAAACAACGTGATCGAGCCAGGAAGATCAAGAATCGACACAGAATATTATGTAAATAAACGGGAGGACCTTTCCTTTGACCGAAGGTCAAATAGCAAATGCCTCAGCCGATAAAGAACAGATATGCCAGCAGCTCATTCATAGATAAGGGAGATTTAACTGGAGGGATGTGTACAAGTGCTGAACATATGACGGATTCAGTGCTCCGCTATGCGCTACTGCACTGAGATTAGAGAACTTCGTATTATTTTACTGGGCACATGCATTCGAGTCACGCAAAGCTTCTGGATTAAATTTCGTCCCATCGATCCATCTCTGCACGGCAGGAATTTGATGCACGAAAGGATCCAGATATATCACCCATCTGAAAGCGGTCAGAAACACCGAATTCGACGGAATATTCGGTTCGAATTCAACCTTCGCTTTTTCATTCACCCAAAAAACGGCGGATTTCCTTGAGAATTTCGCCAGCGTTGGCTAAATAACTTAGTTTCATTTCCTCTCGCTCGACGTTGCAAGAAATTTTAATTGGAATGGAGAAAACGGCGATCTTGTAATTGTTCCGAAGAAAACGAGTCTGAAAGCGGAGAGAAAAATAAAAGCGAGCAAGAGACAGAACGCCTTATGGAAAACGAATGGGGGTGTTTAGATTCTAAACAACTAAACTAACTATATCCCTAGCGACAAACTATTTCCAGTCCTAACTAATATACGATTCTTGGCCCGGATGGATGGTATGCGACGTATTCGAGAGCTAAATGCAAATATTTTAATACGTCGTGTAGTAGGAAAGATGATCGTAAGCAAGAAAGGAAACCAGAGAGGCCTGGGCGATATAAAATTTAGGAAATCTAAGGGTGAATAAGAAATATGTTGAGCAGATTTTCAGCCAACCTCAGTGAATTGGAACTTATTCAAGAAAGGACAAACATTTGGGGTCAAATTCTTCTAATAAGTTAATAATCAATTTAATCATCGATATCCTATCAGTCAATATTTTATCGATACGTGCCTTCAGTTCAGAAGAAGGAGATATAAAAAAGAAACAGGCCTAACGAAATGTGCAATATATATACATAGTAATTTTATGAACAAACTAAAACACTGGATAAAAATTACGCGTAATATTCAATACACATATAGGATATGCTCACAAACTTCAATAGTAACAGTAGTAACTTTACGTACTTAAAATCCTCAGCTTTCGGATTAATCTTTCGAAACTATTAAACGTAAATGCAATTAAACCTCTTCGTAAAAATATTAAATGACGCAAACTTCGAAGATTTTACGTTCTGACGATGCGGGGATAATGGCAAAATTACGACTCCTACAAACGAACCGTGTCTGAACCCTCCGTTGGAACTTAATTGCGTATGAAATCCGTCCCGAAACTACGTTACTGTATGACAGTCGCACCTTCGCTCACTACCGAAGGGTGAGTGTATTTCCTTCTTCGAATTCTTCCGTTCCGTGTACCCAAGAGGATGGTTAATTGGAACGCTTGATGGCTCCGTGCCACGAGGATCCGAGCCAACTGGCTGCTCTGAATCAGGCCACTTCTTCTGGTCACCATCCGGAGAAACAAAGATTCGGGATTTCTCTACGAAAATAAGCGGTGGATTCGCCAGAAAGAGTTATTTTTTCGTTCCGCAAACTCATGCCGTTCATACTCAATGGATCCGCGCGTCATCGCTCTTGCAGACCTCCGACTTAAAACCATGGCGAGCGTCCAACCACGCGACGCTTTCAAAATCGGGATTGCGTGCACCTACGTTTGGATAAACATCAATTGATTCATTCTCCGCTGAAAAACATCCGAGACGGGCGGAGCGTGTAAAAAACGAGTTATTCTAATTGGATCCCGACGACCGAGAAGGAATAAGAGCGGAAAAACATCGTAATGTGCCTTAATCGCGACATTTTCAGTGGTGGCACGTGCGGCGTTTGGGAAGGATATTTGTCATGCGTAGGTGGAATTTATTTTACGTCTTCGTGGTTCGTGATGCTAACGGGGGGCATTAAAAACTCCGAAGCGGGAGGTTTATGGGGATGAAATGCTTGCTGGATCTTCGCGAAATGTGCCCGTGAGGTCAAAAAGGGCTGGGTGGCCACGCCCTTTGCAACATTATCCATCGATGACCTTTGGGCCGAGTGCATAACTTCGAGGGAAGCGGAACTGTGCGAAGGAAAAGGGCATCTTTGTAATGGCTTCCTTGGAGTTTATTCATCCGCTAACGAACCGTTAATATGTTGAAGGATACACACCTATTTCTCTGATCGCACTGGCACAAGGTGAATCATTTCCGAGTCCTCATGAATAAAGTACTTATCAATTAAAAATAGAAATAAATTCCCGTTGTTGTATTAGTCCGCTATATTTTATTTAGAACGGTTTCTTAAAATTATTTCGTAACGAGTAAAACTAAACAACCTTAAGCCCTTAAAAATTATTGATATTATTCCGAAACTCATGCGGTCAAAGTTCACCATCAAATACGACAGATTGTGATACTAATGAAAGCTCGTGATGACCTTTTCCAAGCCGCGCGGATACAAAATTTTTTAACTTTTATCATTTATTGGAACGATTTTGAGTTAAAACTGAACTATTCCCCATTTCGAAGCATGAAATTACCTAATATTAAGAATCCTTCCTGATAATCAATTTTCTGGATAGTTTATTCCCAATAGAACAAATTTTGTGGTTCATTTATCGCGATCGACCTTTCGAAAATCAATAGCTAATAAGGTCAAAATCGAGGATATATACTATGGCAATTCTCTAAAGTTACTTACGGACACAAATGAACTTTCATATCATTGATTATACAATCGAAATGAATGATTTCCTGAGGTTAAAACAAACAGAAATAAACGAAAATAGCAACTAATAGTCTATAAGGTATTACTAATATTATAGAGAGGAATAAATCTCAACCAACTTCAACCAGAGATCCACATTTTAAGCCTTGGTTCCTGAAAAACCTCTTCTCCTCGCCACTCTAAACTCAACCCATTCCTATTAATTGACCACCTATAATAGCATAAATCTAGGCAACATCCAATTCCACTCTTAGGAACATCTGAATCCTCTCGCGTCCGACATTATTAGCCTGGAATGCTAGTGAAATACCCTCCTCTGAATCCATAAACAAATGAACGGCACCAGAAAGGGAACGAACCGCATTCATCACCGTAAACGTCCATCCCGGCTCAGAAAACCGCTGATTATGGACCTGGGTGAGAAGATCGATGCCTAAAAACATCGACTTTCTTTCCAGAGAGCTCTGCTGAGCGTTTTTTCAACACTCCAGGTCCTCAGCTGTTCAGAGGAATGCCAACACTAAAAATGTCCCCGGTCTCCCCGTTTTCCCTTCCCAGCCAATCCACTTTCCGTCGCTTCGTGCGTGGGTTTCCTCAATGGATGACTCTAACTGGACGAGCTAACCGATTGATATACATATCCAAATAAAAAAGGCCGCTCCCTCGGGCGGGAGAGTGATGACTCCGACACGATTAGGCATAATGGCACTTCATTTACGCCTCGACGCAATTGGGATGCGAGGGAACTGGGATGCGAAACGAGAGGTCCAAATGTGTATCGCCGCGTTAGGGATGTAGACACGCCAACTGAAGCGAGAGAAAAACTCTGCCATGCTCACTGATATGGGATCCTTAACACGAATACGATGGCATAGACTGACTTTTGACATAGATATTCAGGAGGAATAACGATATTTAAATGATGAGAAACAACCTATAGAAATGATAACGAGCAAACATCTATTCTGTGACATATATCGGGCATGTTTCTATAACAGCTCTATGTAATAAAGCTCACGAGAAATCACAAACTAGGATGAAGAGAGAAATTTGGATGAAAGAGTAAGAATGAGGATGTTAACTAGTGATAGAAACCAGTAAAATTCTCAAAAAAGATAGGCCCTAGTAAAATAGTCAAGCTGAGCCAAGTCAGAAAGAATAAATTGCATAAAACGGAGAGGTGAGTTAGATGCTAAATACATTAAATTACACATATTATAAATATAGTTTCTGACATGTACTATACTTATTATGTGAGGCCGTATATCATTGATGGTAATAAAACAAACAATAAATTCAAACGTAAACTAGTACTCCATCCAAACGCTTGATGAATATTAAAACGAGACCAAGAGTTAACAAGATGCTTCAAGGATCAAAGAGTAGATTGAGTTATCCCGTACATGCATGAGAGGAATTCCGAAAAGTTTGACCAAGACATCCTCAAAACTTCGTTTGAAGTATCACGAACTTCCAAACTTCGTCATGATTTACAACTAGCAGAAAATCACGACAGAAAACACCCGATCGAGAAGAAGACCTTAGACTACATCATTCCCTCGGATTCCTTAGACACCAACCGGAAAATAAAATTCAACCGACTACGACAACGTGAGGAAAACACAATCCGAACGAAATCGACCGAATCAAAAACTTTACGCTTTCGCAAGGGTTTCCTTCCAAAAAGGAAAAAAGAAAGAGAACATTCACGTCACTTTAAAAGGACTTCAATAGAGTCGATATACCTCCGACTCCTTTTGGAAAAATCGCAACTACGAAAACTTCGCAATTCCAAATTTCCCCGAACAATCGCTCCGCACCGCAAATAAACCATTTCGCGGCTTCCTCCGATTCAATTCCCTGCCGAAAAGCAAGCCGCCCTCCCACAATCTCGCACTTCCATCTCCAGCGATAAAAAACAAATTCTCTCCTTCCTTCATTCGTCCCTTGATTAAAACACGACCCGAACGTACGTGGGACTTCCCCGGAGAGAGAAAAAGATGAAAAACTTCTCTCGATGAAGGGAGAACGCTACCGAGAACATTTTCAATTTCCACTTCCCGCTTGCATCCACCCGAAATAGATTTCTCGTACGCGTGTAAGGAGATCGACGTACTTCTTAATGGCTTACTTTTACAGAAGGAAAGGAGTGGGCGAAGGGGAAAAAAAGAGACGCGAATGAGGGATGGCTTCTTAATCTGTAGGAGGAGATATTTCAGTTAAAGTGAACACTCTAAGAAGTTTGGCCGACACGAGTTTTCGGGGTGGAGTGCTAATTGGACGACTGTCCACGTGCTCGCTACGTCTCGAGATGAATTAACGCGGACTTTACAACTGGAACAGATGGAATCGAGAAAATTGCCATGGGGCAAACGTTTCGCCACAAAACTACTAAGAAAAACTCTCAATACTATTGAAGAACGACGTCAAAACCCTTAGCAATATCACTCGACTCCACCACCTCTCTTAATGATGATATAGAAAGCAAGACTTAATCTTGGCAATGAAAATATTTCGAAAGGGAGCGATCCAGTCTTAATGCAGTGTCGAGAAGCCTTGGCGAGTAAGAGCTTTCGTGCTACGCTAATGGGTGGGATTAAAACCCCTTCTCCGCGGATCATCTGCCGGCATTGGCGCTCTCGGATCGATTCAGTACACAAAAAGAGAAATGGACATAAGACGATCGTTATTGATAAACAGTAAAAACACGGCGCTACTGCAGCGTAATTTCACGTCGTTAAAAATCGTTTTGCTTGAAAAATAAACGTAGTAAAGTCTAACTAAAACGCTATCGATAGCATAAAAATAACATACGATCAATATTAAATTACTCTAACGTAAAATATCAATAAGACAAACCAAAATCATTGAATACGTGTAAGTGCGTAATTCACACGAGTTGAATACAAGCCATAATTACGCAAAAATATCGTCAATACATACTTAAAATATCAAATTGTCAAATTCATTCATTACTATAAACTCCGAGCTGCGAAACAGATTGAAAAAGAAGTAAATTTTTATTCAACGAGAAGTAGAGCTCTTAGCGAGATGTTCCTTCAGCTTCCACAACTTTCGGTTCCACTATTTTATCTTCCATTTAGTGAATGAAATTCGATTAGACCCTGACCTCACTAGCCCACAACTACGTCTCATTTCATATCTGACTGGATTGAAAAGTGAGATGGCGGCAGACGTCTTCCCAGATGGACCCAACACTGAACTAATAGATCAAGCGTAACTTGAAGTCTTAAACTAACGAAAAAATTCCGATTCAAAATCGAAAAAAACCATCTTGGTAACACACACACCGTAGGAAAGTTTTCGCGATACAGGAATCAACTTTATCCGCGAAAATGCATCGCCACCGAGAAGAAATCTACGTCACGTTTAACACAAAGGATTCCCGAACGTTAAGACACGGTCAAGGATTAAAAAGTGGAGAAAATAGAAGAAAAGAAACTCCGACACGGAAGATTCCAAAATTCCTCGAACTCCTCTTCCCGGATATCAAACTGAACCCGCGCTCTTTGATAACCGTGTGATCTTCGATAAAAACACTCGGAATCAGAATAAAAAGAACGATACGAAAAAGCCTCGTCAGCTCCGTTCGGGATGCTGATTCTGACAACCCGCAGAAACAAGGGGTGAAAAAAGCAGTGGGCGAAGAATACCCAACAGCCTACGAATGGGAACCGCATTAGTTCGCTGGCAGATGCCGAGGCCCGAGCGTGCCAGGCGTGCGGGGGTTATAAATAAAAACCGTTTCCTAAAAGTCAACACCGAGAGTATGATGGTTATAGTGCAGCATACTCGTTGAACTTTCATTCCGACCTCTAGATAAAAAAGAGAAAACTCGTTTGGAGGATAAACATTGAACGCCTAGGGGAAGGAAATGTTATTCCGTCGACGTAGAATGGGATGACGGTGTTCTTACACCTTCGATATTGGAAGACGAGAGAGAGAGGGAAATAAAAAACTGCTGAGTGTATAGGAAAGAAACTATCCAAAGGCCTCACGTGGCGGAAAATATATAAAAAATGCTAGAGAAGAAGCTACTTGTCTTAGAATCGAAATGAGAAAATAATTCTGAAATTTCGCTGCTACGAACGAGCTCGAAGTATTCATTATTCGCTATGATATGCACCCAAAACTTAAATAGCCTACCTTGTATAACATATTCACAACAATAAAATTTTATACCTTAATTGGAGAAAGTTTTAAACTAATATATATATAGTGAAAAAACATTACGTCGTACATCATCCTCATAATCTGTCCATCTCATATATGACGTTGAGATCAAAATATACCAAAATGACTCCTACTTAAGGTTATTCAAGTGTTTTTGTACGATTCAAAACAGATGAAAAACAACAGATTATAATGCGCATTAAATGAGACTATATTTGGACCGGAAAATCAAAACAAGTTCCCACTTACATCAAACCCATAATCATTATAATAAACCCAGAACACAACAGCGTCTCAACTTTCTCGTAAAACCGGAAACATCAATTCCATACAACGATTCAAAATGAGCGGGTCAACATCAATAATACAATGCTTATTAGCCAAATAAATCTATGATCGATGTATTATTGATAACGTTATTACATTTTCACTCTGGGCGAACGAATTACAGGGCTTTGAAACGGGGTATTCGGTCTCTAAAATTCGATCGTTTGTTTCAACCGTATCCGTAGACCCTTCTTTAAAAGAGGAAGATAACTGAATAGTATATTCACCAACCTTTTGGGAATGGAAGGTAGGAAATAAGAAATAAAAAGAAGAGAATAGGAAGCTTACGTCGAGAAAATTGAACGGATACGCTGGCGAACAAATATCTTTCGCGGGAAGTTATTACAAGGTGAGACTTGAGGGTAGAGGTTTTAATAAATAAGAACGCTTTCTGCCTCGGTTAAACCCTTTGGAGCCGTGAAACCTTCCGACTCCGAAGTTAACATGCGAATACATTTGAGGATAAATAATAACTTATATTACCAAAGGTTTAAGAGGGTGTAACTGTGATAAAGAAAGTCTTCTACCATTACATTTATCGCAAAACTTTTAACAGAAACATATCTGAAGTAGTCAATTGTATGAAGTAGAATCTACAGCATTAAGACTTGAGAAACAGACACTGACATATAACAGATGTTAATAAATAAAAATGAAATGAAATTAATTTTGCCAATCAGCTATCCATACAACTATCCTAGTAAAACTAGAAAAAGTTAGTACTTTCGGAAAATCTCTCTGAAAAGATCGTAATAATAATATTTTAATTAAAACTGAATCAAACTTAACTGTTCTTAGAGGTATTATTATCATCATTTCGGTCTCAAGAATTCTACATCTTCTTTAAATCTAGAGTGAACACACATTTCCACAAAATGTTTACATTTAACTGAGTATCTGAATAATAAGAGATATTTTCTCGTTAATTAATTTATAGTATAATCATTTAATCACTATTCTTTTTCATTTCAATGAATGATCATAGATATTGGATCTACGTACAAAATACGTCGAGGTATAACCCTAATAATCCTTGTACAGAAAAAGGGTTTATCTCAGAGTCGATATAAATAAAACTCTTGAGATTTCGTACCAGCCAACAGAAAACCTCAAAAAAAAAAACAAATCTCGTGCATAACTCCAGATTATGAGAACAATAGCGGCAGGAGAAAAAGAAAATGAACATAAGGGTGTAATTACGGACCTAATGACTGTATTGATCCGAAAGCGGGAAAGAAAAACGTAATTGAAGGCTGGAAAAGAATCGTAGAAACTCGTAGAAAATGGCTGGAATTATAGAAAACCTATTTGGTTCGTCTGCTGAAGGGGCGGGGCACATCCAGCGAACCTTTTTTTCCACAGACACGGAAGAAGCGACCAGCGCAGTAGGATACGACTTTAGGTCCGTTGCCGCGGTGGTACCGCTAGGATTGCCTTTCCTAAGATCGATCCCGGTTTCCGGCTTCGACCGGTTAAAACAAAGTGAATTAGTCGGTGATGTAACCGCCTTGCTCCACTTTGAGTGAACCGACTCCCTAACCTAGGCAGACACTGCAAACAGGTTTTAAAAATAAAGGGTTGCAATTGGAAACGTCCGTGTCCTCGGGGTAATGAAACGCACCGGAATGCGTGCACTTCGAGGCATTCTAAAGACGAACTAACGTTATCTTTGGTCATTAAGTGGGAACATTCCGACACCTAGTGCAATTGACTTTTGGAGACGACTAGAATATTAATGGAAGGTAATTTTAGACGACAGAATAGGTCAAGGAAGCGGTTGTGGCGTTGGTGGTCGTTGGAGTCTTAGGAATGCGCTTATCTTACTCGAAAATATTTCTCTTACGTACGCCAATTTAGCTGAATAATCCGAAAATATTTCTAGCAAGAAATCCAAATGTAGCAAAAGTTTACGGAAACTAATGCACTGTAAATTATGATAGCTCCACTTACGAAATATTAATTCACACTTAAGTTTTATTTCACTTTCCTTTGGTGAAGCTGTATAATATACTGGTAATCAACGCAGCAATATTTCAAAAGCATAATCATCATCCACCCAAAACACAAAATAGTGACTGATATAACAATTTCCTTAAGCCACAATCACTTTATTCTTAAAACTTGAATATACTGATCTGATTTATTAAAAATCCTACCAACTCCTCTTACGATACATTTCAAAATAATTCAGGGACATACTTTGAAACAGCATAACTTATTACTTCGGAAACTCGCCTCAATTTAGCTCACAATTCCTTACTCAGCAAAAAATACCAGTTTTAACTCTAAGGTTAAGCCAAAAATAATTCTAAAGCTGTAACCTGAATGATTCAGCAAGGACGTAGATGCCGTCTTTCAAATCCAAGTGATAGTGAAGTGAATCCGTTTCCTGCCCCTCTAAAGTTCATTTCTAGATAAACATTTTCAAGAATCTACCAACAAATTTTATTCATACATACATAAAAAAAACGAACCTTATTCGTTCGGAAAACCTCTTGGAACTACCACCCTTATCCACCTCCGAATCAATACGCGGTGGACAGTGTAGTGGTTCTGAAAAGATTCACGTTACGATAAGGCGTGCCGTAGAGACATGCCGCTCGACCTGATTCACCTATCACATGACCGATGCGGTAATTGCTCCTCGATTGCGAGGGCATAAGAGCGATAGGATTTCATACACTCGACGAGTGAAAGTGCTCGATCGCACCGAATAACCGCATTGCTCAGCTGCCGACCGAACTGGTTTCTTCAATGAAAAATTTGCGATTTATGAACTGCGGCCCAATTAAGGATAATAAAAAGCCTTTCTCGTGTTCCGTAGGCGATTAAAAAAAGAAGGATTGCTACGAATCTATTTTGATCTTGCGGATGGATTAATCAAGTTCCGCGGAATCCATTACGTTAACGAGTTTGCTATATGCGCTCTTCGCGGATGATTCAAATTCTCGGCTGTAAATTAGCTACACTTCATTTGCTCCACCGAGGCGATGGAGGAAGTTGGAAATCGCACTCTCGAATCCGGAGGCGTAGCAGCTACCGTTCCCTGAGGGTTACCTATCTCTGATTTATTGACGAAGACCGGGAAATTGGAATGGGTACATATTATCGATCCATGAGGTAATCTCCGCGCGCTATGCTTGCAATTAATATTGATATTTATGCCACGTGCATTTAGATAACGCGTCTCGTTTCAATTACGACGCATAACTTACGAGATCTACGAGAGATTGAGGAAGGGAATTTCGCGTTAGAATTTCCCATCTGCGATAAAATTCCTAAAATTTTGGTATCGTACAGTATATCTTACATGTACATAATTAATTTATACCTCCAATATTTTCGATAAATTCATTAAAATTCGCTACTGAAATTGATGTTTTGACAGAAAATATAATTATGGTATAAATAAAACTGTAAGGAATTTGGAAAAACTTTCATAAATTCATTTCCATTCATTTCCTCGAGAATAATTTCCAGATGATGCAGATAGCATCACTCTCCTACGAACTGGTCTACTAACTGCGTCATTATTTCACGAGGTGAAAAATCAATGAATCTAGGTTGCGTCAAGCTTCATACATAGTACACACAAATAATCCTCAGTATATAAAACAATATCTGGATCATTTTAGATCATGGTTTAGACGTCCATAAACGCAAAATATTTCAATTTCAACGTCTAACAGCAGAACTTGGACATTCCGATACCCTTAGAAATAACAAGTTAACGCACGTTTAACTATCCATAGCTCAACGTACACAAAATCTAACATATACACCACATACGATCATTATATAGCATTCGGATAGCCGAACCCCAGTCACCTGACGCGCTACAAAAAGGGAGGGACAGCGGGGGGACCGATCTCTCGTTAACCCACATGCATTACGGAAAGAACCTCGCTCTTCGTCAATAGTCCACGCGAACCTATTGGATTTCCCACAAACGAGAAACATACAACCCGGTCGTTAAAACAGTTTCCGTGCCCGTATCTAGGGCGCACGGCGTTGAGCGATAGATCGAGCCGAATCGATTCGAATCGGAGAGAATGCGGGACGGAATTTTGTTTATCCATCCAAGGCGGACAACCTTCTAGTGTAGCGCAAACAATGGTCCCGATGCCGTAATGGCATCGGGAGGGAGGGACCGTGACACGGGGAGGTAAAAAAAACAAACTTTCGGGGGGGATCTCTTTCCCTTTGCTGCAAAAACACTGTCGCCCTCCGACTGCCGCGGCGCGGTGACACTGAAAACGCCCCGATTCGGGTGCGTTACGTCACATGACCTTGCGTCACGATGTTTTTAACGGACCTTTGGCGCAGATCTCCTCCTAGGAACGGGGAGGGTGGTCGAAAATCGAGGGAGAAAGGGTCGGGAAAAGGATCCCGGAGGGAGAAACCCGTGCACGCGGTGGTAGAGAGAGAGAGAGGCGGCATCGCGCGAGGGGGGGTTGGGCTGAAGAAGTGGGGCAGTCGATAACTCGGGCGCACGCCGCCGTGTGCTCCTCCTCCCTCCGCCGATTCCCTCTAAAATAAAAACTTTCCCCTCCGCTGCCGCAAAACCGCATTTTATAGAATTAGCGAGCAGAATGGGAGCGGAATTATGAATATGTTCGGTGGGGAGGGGGGTTGATCGAGCGATGATGCCGTGCGTTCTGGTGTTTGACAGCCTCTGAAAGAAGTGAGGATGAAATTCGTGCGCCGGTTACATAAACCCGGGCTTTAATTGCATCCGAGGGATACGAAAGTATTCGAGAGAAAGAGAACTGGTGGATTTTTTCCTCTTAAAAACGTACGGAGTTAGCGCATGCCTCCCACGCCATGGAGCGCGTAATCAATTTCTGCACCTAATTTCGTAACGACATCTGGGACTAGCATAAAACACAAGTGCTCAATTATATGAAATGCGCCTCTGAGCGAGTTATGAGATCATACGAGGCTAAAATACGCCGAATTAATGCGTCAGAGTTGCTGGGGCGAAAAATTCATCACGAACCATACGTAAGCTTTTCGAAATCCTTTCAAAATCGCTTAACATAGGTTATCCCTTGATTAAGAGGTACGGATTTGCCATCCGTACCTTCAGGCGCAGAAAAAGGGTTCTGTCGTAAAGGAACTCCATTAAAAAAAAGACATCCCTTTTTAAGACGAATAGTCTTTTTTTTTAAGGGTTCCAAAGTGGATAACCGGAGTTCTCCGATTGCATAAATTTGGTTCGCTCCATAATTCACGGAACAGCCCCCAATAAAACATCCGTTTCCCAAAAAATTTCCTTATCGTATTTCCCAAAAATCTGTCCGAGAATTTCTCCCTCTTGGAAGAACTTTCTTTCCTCTGATTAACGCTTATACGTACCTTCCACGAGTTCGGTCGAACTATTTTCCTTGCCCCACTCCGATCTAACTACAAAAATCAGACCTTATTTAACCACGATTTCCGTATCCTTTCATCCATCCAATTCCCTTAACGAAGACCTAACTGCACCATAGATAAAATATATAATTTAAAATTTATCTTCCATCTCGCGTGTTGTAAACCTTCCGATCGATGGCATTCCTATAAAAACGACATTGAAATGGGGATTCAAGGTGTCATGACTACGGTAGTCAACGCTACCGATCCAAAAGGTCGACTTCGTAACGCTAATATACACAAATACGTTCCTTTTACCGGAATCCGTCATTATCGAAGCACAAGGAAGGCGGTCGCGAAAATAGACCGATCTTCGGAGATAACCGCGAACGTTCTGCGTGACAGTGCAGATGGCGTGACGACGTTATCGAGATGCCCCCTGGCGAGGAAAAACTAAAATGTTCCTTTCGGTTTCACTACTTTTAATCCATACCCATTTCTGACCAATTTCCTCGAGATAAATAAAACGAGAGATTGTTTTTGAGGGAAATAAATTTTGGCCGGGATGAATCTTATCGCCTTTACTAATTTGAACATGAAGACCTTAGAATTTATAACTGAAGGGAAGTTTTAACACAATGTCACGCGAGATACGTTCGGAGCTTGAGATAAATGCGGAATTGACCTCTGTGGAAAGAAAGGAGCGACTCTTATCGTAACGTCACTCGGGAACATTTTTCAGCTCCTTAAGTCAACAACTTACACTCTACTCCTTTGGATATTCTCAGATTACGGTGGATATTAAAATTAACAAATCGTAATGTAATTCAAAATCTCGAATTCGAATGAAAATGGAGCAAGAAATACAAAATTCCGACGAGTGTCATAGAAATAAAATCTCCAAGATGGTGAAAGTGGTACCAGTTTCCAAGATTAAATGTGATAAATATTATACAATATTGATTACAAAAACGTCCTATTTTAATGTAATAATATATCGCATTATAATTTTGTTCAAATATACGTAAATTTTTAAGGATTAATACCTTAAGATGCTACATTCTCATTTTCTATAGAAATTGAACTTTATTTACGAACTTTCTCACTTAATCACCACAACTGTGGACAACCGTGAATCTCAAAAGAAAATTAACGCATAATTACATAACACAAATAACGTAAACAATAATTCAAACACCCAAACCGATATATACCAGAAAAAGACACGAATTCGAAGAAAAATTACGTAAAAATTGAAACGAATTCAGCACCTCTATAAAAATCTTTAATTTCCTCAACGAATTACACAACTAACTCAAACTAATCATCAAACAATCATTAATATACTTCACTACACCAACTTCCGTACTCCTTCATGAAATTCAAACCTTGGATACGCAAACAAGACGATCCACATTCATCCAACAAAATCGCGATAAAAGAAAAAACCCTTCTCTAAAAACACCACGATAGAAAAATCAAAACCCTCCCGCATTTCCGGATTCCTGCACTCCCGCATGAAAAACGAAAGCGAAGAACCCCAAATGCGACTCCTTTAATTCGGTCGCAATTAACGATACCTGAGTAACGCGAATATAGGTCGTACGTATCGATCGCCCCGGTCCACGTGCCGCTCCTCGGCCTCCGCACTGCATCGCTACGATCGAATTTTCCGAAGAGACTGGCCTTCGCGACCCTTTACGGACAAATTACCACCACTCGACACTTCGGTACCCTGGTTATTTGAGCGAGAGATGTACAAACAACAACATCTCGTTTAGCGGCGAGAGGCGAAGGGGGTGATGGTTATGCGCATGCAGTGCTTTGCCCTTGGAGAGATGCGGCATATTTGCGCGCAGCCGCTTGTTATTCTAACTTTCACCGTTTGCCTGAGAAGCGCAGGATCTTGAGCTGCACAATGGAACTTTCTTATCCCTCACGTACGCGCTTCTTTTTCATCCGAGAGCGTCTTTGTTTGTGCCGATATCGGCTGCTTTAATAGACCCTTTCGAAGGAACCGCATCGACGCGGGGGTTCAAAAAGGGTCGATTCTAAGAACTTTCACTGAAAATCTAAAATTCTTTCGGAAAAAATAGACCAAATATTTGTCCCTGCGAGCCACCTATCGGTGAATGGCAGGTGTGCAAGTACCACAGCGCTATTAAATGGTGCAACAAGGGTATATAAAAAATTATTACGAACGATAAACTTAAAATATAATTTGAACAAATTTGGAAAAATTTCCACCAAATCTCATTCGAACAGTTTGATTTCAACAAGGGTATACAAAGGAATTGACATATCGGAGAGGTCCTCTTGGGCAATCAGCCTTGAAACAGAAAGTAAACCTACCATTGCCTGATATTTCAGAAGATACATGATGATGTTGATTGAATTATTACAGAAGGAATGAAATTTTAAGGAATGAAACATGAGAACATTCCTTGATATAATACCAGTAGGTGTTCTTATTTTTGAACCAAAATAATCACTGCATCTGAATATATTTTAAGTCTAAAAATGATCGTACGTAAAATTCGTAGTTTTCACAATATTTTGGAAACAACATAGTGGAAAGTACGATATGTTTTCTTTGATTCTAATTCTGATAATTGATTAATTCGAATTTGGTCCCGAAGTTGAGGAATACTTCACTATTATTTTACTTGGTAATTATATTAAACCTGAGATAGAATCCCACTCAGTAAATTCCTCAGATTATAATGATTAATATACTACAAATTCTAGAATAAAATCCTATCAACACATTCTCAATTAGTACGTTGAAATTATACTATAATCACAGAACACTCAATGCGTCTTTAACAGGACGAAAATATGGAAAAACTAACGAAACCTTAAGTAACTAATGGAACAACGCATTCACCTCCCCAATCCCTGTCTATAACATAAACTAACATAACACTTTACAAGAATCCTCGCTAGGCTAAAGACATTAATAACACGCTCCTCGTTTAATAACTTCCACTTCATTGCTCCTTTTTCCATTACGCGCAAGAACCACCAAAGGGAAGGATGATTTATCATGTAACAGAGACTAATTAATAGCAGGAGCATGTATTTATGGAAGTTTCGAGCTCGTATCATTAGTCTAAAAAGCTATCCGTGATGGGGCAGGCCTTGAAAAGGTCTTGCGTACCCGAGTTTCATAACAAAAAGCGGAGTATCGCAAGAATGCAGAGGATGGCGTACCGCGAAAGGCAGGCATAAATTACCTAAAACACAACGACTCTAAATTCCTGAAAATATTATCTTTTCTTCTTTGAATCGATCACGACACGATGTTATTAAACAACGTCGATGGTGAATTTCACAAATTTTTTACACAATGATGGAAAGGTTGAGTTATGTTTAAAAATTCTTCCTCGGCATTCCACGGTAAGTAACTAACCGAAAAATAAACGTTTCGCGAATAACGTACACCAAATATTTCAGCCCTTAATATCCCTTTTTGTAGATTATAACATAAAAGATTTTTTATGAGAAAATACAAAAAAAACACGCTGGATTACACTCTGTAACATAAAAGTAACACAAAACAAAAACATAAATGCTAGCTCGTTTACAAAAGGCTGTAGTCGCAAAAATAACGTGCAGTGTAGCATTTCAACTACGCAAAACATTGTATCTACGCAATATTATGACGTAGGGAGCATACACCACAGAACAAAGGGAAGCGAAATGAACTCCGGAATCATGGAGAATAATTATGCAAATTATACAGTAAAAATTATGCAGTTTTTGAAAGAGAATTTTGCACTGTTATTCCCAAAGATTCTCCCATAGGAAATGAACAAAGAGAAGGACTTTTAATGTGTATGAAATCCATTTCTCAGTAATAATAATGAGCATTTAATATTGTTTCAACGACCGCATGATAAATCGTCTAAGAAAATTAGAATTAAACCTTCTATATATACTCTAAACAAGAGAAATTAACAATATATACCTTTCCCGCATTTTACAAAGTCACCCTTAACGATACGAAAACAGCAACTGTACGTTAAATCAAATAAAACTAGCTAGCAACAATAGAATCACTATGGTAATGAGATGATAAACGAATCGTGAACAAGGATGCGTTTTGTTTTCTATTACGGTCCTTCCTGACAGGAATAGACTTAGGGAAGAGCACTACCCTCTGAAGGAATGGAAACACAGCGGTGCGTTTGGCAGGAGCGGCGCCAGCGTTGGGGTCAGGGACCTCGTCCATCTCCCCCGCAGCCATTAAATGCGATGGGGGAAACCCTGGGAATAACTTTGGTGACGCTACCCCTGCTTTGGACGAGAATTGGGCAAGAGAGAGGCTATGAATGCAGCTGTGATACACAGGGAGGACGAAATGCTGTGATCTAAAGCAGGATGAATCTCTGGTGCTAAGAATCATGTGCCGAGACAAAGTCAAAATATTTAGGAGAAGAAAATAAACACAAAGCAAACTTCGGATTTGAGAAAGTAATTTTAACGTTTATGATTGTATTTATGCTATCTTTTGGAGTCTAAACGTGAAGGAGGAGGAATTATAAGGGTTGGTCTTTTAATTTTAACCTCGTATTTCGATTACTTATCGATTATAACAACATTATCGGAAATATCGATATATTTCGATTCTTGTAATAATAAGTATCTGGACAATTAATACTCGACATATCCTCAAAAATAATTACAGAAAAAAATAAGTGGAAAAATGCTCTGATATTACCGTACTTATTTGTCAATATTCATTAAGAATCTGTAATATTTGTATAATCATCAGTGTCTTTAAACTTTCGACCTACACCACGCTAAAAGATAAGAGTGCTAACTCTCACACATGTTATCTTCATATCCTTTACAAGTTTTATATTGAGGAACTTATACCAAAAATATGGAAATCCAAGCAACATTTCTCGCTTATCAGCTGCCAACATCTTTCCATAACGTGCAAACGAATTCCATTTTATCTCGAGGGGAACTTACCAAATTGGCAGCGCTAACTATGACCCTAGGCAAGAACTAACACCCTGCGATTTCCACAGCTGAGAAGCGGAGGGAATCGATATAACTGCCTCCCGGACAAAGAATCGTTTGCTTCGAGAAATGCTCAAGAATGGAATGGTGAGAGGAAGGCATTTGAGAAACGGAACCCTAACCAGTAGTGGAAATAGCTGTACTTTAAACTCCTCATACATGCAAACTATTTCCTCTAGCTCAGGTTATAATGCTGAGATACAAATAGTAAGAAAACAAATTTCGTGCTTTACTTACAAAAGTAGTTCACAATTAAATGACAACTTTTAGGAGAATGCTTGCCACTTACAACCCCAAAACTCAATTGTTCTTAATTATATAGAAAACAAAACTCGGTTTTAAACAAAAAATAATTGTCATAATCTTGGTCGTAGAAAGTCACATACGTAATGCTAAAAACAGCATGACTGGGATTCGAACCCAGATCTCCCACTTGCATAATTTTCATATACATAAGAACACCGCAAGCTACCCTTGAGAGCATGGCAGGGGGTTGGTAAAACCATGACTCTTCTTTCCTAATCGGTTATTCACACGTATTGTCCTCTTAAAAACCAATTTTTGAACTTGTTCGTTTTTGATTCCATTTAACTAATTTTACAATCGTTGTCTGAATGTCTAATATAACAAGACTTGGCCATAATGTTCGCGAAAATTCTTCTACGAACTTACTTTCTATAGATATATACCCAACGAAAATAAATCCTTCGAAAAGAAATGCTATAAATTATGAACATTTATAAAAAATTACGTAAATTTTGGCTTTGAATCCGAATTGAATCTGAACACACAAAAAATACGACATGAACACGAAAATTAAATTTACCTTTTTTCCACCATACGTCTGTACGACATTTCCTACGTAACAAAAATGATATCCAAAAATAATCATCACACTTTTAAGCATAAACCAATTCCATTTATTCAAGTGCATACATTGTCGCAGCTAGAGACAATCTACTCCTAAAAATTACTCCTTAATTCCATCACAATGTGAGCACAAAACGTGACCATCGTAAACCATTTCCCTCTGAAGTATCCAGAAGACATTTCGACGCAAAACTTAAGACCCGAGCCGAGGACAAACTGCCAAATACCCGAAGGAGGTGCCCTTAAAAATAGGATCGCTAATGGTCGCATTAACGCCCCTCCGAGCGATTAACCCCACAAATAAAACTCTGCATTTACTAATCACTGCGCTGAAAACCCTGCAACGAAGGGAAATTACGATGGCGCCATTAAGTACGTAGACGCTCCTAAATTGTTTTCCATTACGCGCGAAAGATACAACGTAATGGATTGAATTAACGCGCCGTGCCTTCCTGCGGGAGAAAATTTTCCGATAAACACTTTTAAGAACTCGATCCATATTCCGTAGCCGTGGGAATTATGCATTCGGGTAGGAAAAATGGCCGTGCGCTGCGAATGTTAGCGAAATATGACGGAGTATCGCTGATTCACGAGAGAATAGCTCCGACTATGTGTTCCGATCCTTCTTTTTTTTATAACTCCCGCCGGCAAAGACTACGAACGTATGTGAATTACGGCAATTAAGGGGATGAGTAATTGATACGCGCAGAGAGAAGCCCTCGTGTGATGTATGAGAGAAACGACGGCTACGAACCGAATGGGCAAACGCGCCAGATGCGCTTTTCGTTCGCGAAGTACCAGAGGATACTATATTTCAGTTATGGCAGAGTATAAAACCGGTGCACTCACTCGTTCCGCGATCGAGAGAGAGCTTCGCTAACGGACCACTTGTGTAACAGTAAAAATGGTCGTAAAGTAGATCTTCGACACGCCTTCGTCGATAAATACTCCCAGAATACGCTTCGAACTCGAAATATGCCACAGAGGGCTTTTTGAAAGGTTGTGCCGTGAAATTCCGACCGCTTTAGTCCTTTTCATATTCGTTATTTGCTGCTGACATAAATCTCTCCATCGCGTTGTAATTGAAACATTGAATACTCACACGTTAGATTGAATTGTATTGCTTTTAAAGCAGCAATTCCGTCACGAATTAAAGGTAAATTTACGAATTTAATGATTAATTACCCTCAAACGCATTATGAATAAGAAAGGTTGAACCTTCCAGGGGAGAATAAATATATTTATATTTTTCTTTGGCAACAGTAACGTTGCCAACAATTCCAGTAATTTGTTCTTAGCTTTGATATTGGATTACGATGAAAGCAGTGTTTTCTTTCCCAATAATTGGAAAATATTCATACAAAACAATTATTATATCGTAATAGAAGCCTAAAACCAATGATAACTATACAATAAAATAAACCATTTATAATAAAGCAAGTTGTTATTTCAAAAGTTGCAGATATTGAAAGATATAATTCAGCAATCCTAGCGATTTCAACAAATCATTTGCATCAACGACATCTTATCCTCACTTAAGTTGTAAACAAAAGTAACTGAAACGATAAACTGTTAACGTAGCAACAAAAAGGTACGCTCCTCAAAGAGCTCCATCATTATCATACCCTTCATCATTTCTATCTCGAGACAAGTTCCCTTACCCGATAATGTTTAATTAATTCCATTTCTCGTTAGTCATCGAACCTCGAATCGCAAATTATAGAGTGCAGCGGTGAACCATCGATCTTCGAACTCCGTATTCATACACGTCTGCAAGATTAAAACCTCTCCGAGGGAAGAACTGTATAATTTCAACGGGATGATTCGTAAGACGCCCGTAGCGGTTTTGTCAACGGGTTATAAGACCTTGCATTTGGCTTCGGAGTAATGCTCTAACCTAAATCGGATATTCTCGCAGGTAAAACCGTGGTCAAACGTGTGCGATTCTATTCCTTCCCCATTCTAATTATCAAAGGGGTGAACGGTCAGGGAGAGGACGTGAGTAGAAAGGTCTACCATATTTACTACAAGGCGAAGTTTCTCTTCAGATATAATCAAATGTCGACACCCACAAACCTGAATCGAATTTTCGTGGAAAGGTTAAAAGCTGTGCATTTAGTCCTTTTGCCTTGGATGACAGTGAAAGGGCAAGAGGAGAAAATTTTACGCCCTATGGTGGACAACTTCAGGGTCACTGCTCTCTGCAAGCGCTCCGTGTAAATCTTAAATGAGCGTTAATAGCTTCGGTAAATTGCGAACGCAACCGCCAAGCCGTGAGTATTTGGTATGAAAATTAAGATGTGCTACTGGAGTAATGCAAATCCAAGTTCATGACCTCCGCGACCATAAGGGAGACTTTCTACAGGATTATATTTGACATTAAGAGAACCTTCCATTGCTATTTAAAAGCCATTTTGTTTCCAAAATACACTTTCAATGAATAAATACACCGTATGTTATGAAAAGAGACAATGAACCGTATTTTAATAATAATAGGTATTCCTGATAAAATATATCGCATCATTCTCTCATTTTCAGTGAAATTTAATTTAAATTCTTATCATTCAAGTCCCCGTTAGCAGTAAGTGACAGCATGAGTTCATCTCAGCAATATTAACACCTTCATATAATCGGTTTTTTCACATCGTAGCTTGATGAATGATGGCTTAGTAATGAAAAGTAAACCTGACGACAAATATGTTTAAATTTGACTCGAAGTTAACATTAATAGAGATGTAAACGTGCAAATTCTACATACATCTACAAAATCATAAATGTTATCAATATTTAACGTCAAATCTACTGATAAACACTTAATGAGGTTTTTCGACCTCCAAAATATTATACGGAAAACCAATTCCAATGATGTGTTCAGTTTAGATCGAAGCCTTAGTGGAATTCATATTTGCAAACTTCCAAATGATGAAAAGGATGGGATGGATAGAACTTAGCACGTTAAAGCGTGCCCTTTTTTACAAAGTTAAACAGAAGTGAAAATAGCGACATCCTTCCCAGAGGATACCCAAAGCTTTACAATTCATACAAAATTACACCGAGAAATAAACATGAATCATTGGTTACTGAAGCTGTTCCTCCTCAAATCAAATTAAGGCATTGTAAAATCCACAGCAGGGAAACGACATCCTTCAATTACATCCACAAACAAAACTCGATACAACTCGATAAAACTTTACACTTGACAAGAACGATTTAATTAGAATTTCATCGACTCTAGCCATCGAAACAACCTCGATAACCCTTGAGAAAAAAAATACACATCGGCTTTCGAAACTACCCGGATAGGACAAAAACATCCCTTCCCTTGGACAAAAGAAAACCTAACCCTCAACCTGTCAGCTCCCTGGAATATTAATTAACCTTAAACGTCCGAGTCGCTCGCGGAGTGCAGACTCGGGGTGAAATGGCCACCGATGGATCTCGGATATTAATAAGGGAAGGATGGGTGTGGCCGGTGGGTGGGGTTCGTCTACATGGAGAAGAGGGGAAAGGATGAGCGAACTGGTCTCTCTACTCACCCTTGAGGTGCTCTGGCGTGTCCCCGGCTCCCCTCATCAGGTCGTTCAGGTAATGCTCCAGGCTCCTCATGTTGTCCAGGGGGCTGGTCCCGTTGGCGTTGCCCATGGTCCGCTCCTGATGTAAAAAAGAGAACGGACGTTGTTTATTCGGTTCGCACTACTTGTACCGCTACTGCTAACTATTCATTGTGTTGAGGGGGGCAAAAAAAAGAAGGGGTTGAATGTAAAAAGGGCCAACGACTGCCTCCTAGGACTACCACCGGTCGTAAATGCAAATCTAGAGGGTTTTTTTTATATTCTTTGCGTATCTGCGCTGGAGTTTGCTGCCGCTGAAATGACAGTCGCTATTTACTCCTAGAGACGTAAACTAATTTATGGTAAGGAAGGCAAATGCCTGTCTGAAATACCGTGCACTTCGGGGTTTTTACTTTCTTTCCCTGGTGAGGGATGCGGGGAAAGTATAGTAATCGTAAAATGGTAAAGTTTTTACTGGTGATGCGTCCTAGAACTTTGAGAATGTGATCTCAGTAAAGAAGTATATATAAAGCAATTTTAGTACAAAAAATGTTACGATGAAAACGTAAAATCGATAGAGATTTGAACCTAGAGAAGAAATACCGATATTTCCTATATATGTTCTTCACATATAGTTTGAGAAATAAGTAAATGATTAATCTAAATGTTTGTACAAATGAGATAATGAAAGTTCAATTTCCAACCAGCAGGACGTAACTGAATAAGATACTTTCGATGGAGAAATGTATTTTTCCCAAAATTTGAACGTGCATTATGTAAAATCAATTCAAATTCTAAATTATATCATTAAGTATTCAATAATCGTTCTATCTTTTCTAGCACAGTTAATGTACGGTAGCCTTCAGTAAGGAAAAACGTTAAAACATAAAATTCATAGCTGGATGGAAGCCAAATTTTAAATAGGCGTAATGAATTCGCTTCCCATATTAAATAAATCAATTTTATCACTCGGTTTTCAGGGGAATAATAACACTAAACAACCTGCTATTTTAAAAATGCCCATAGAGCCGAATCAGCACGTAGTGAAACCATTTTATTATCATTGGAGGTTTATTACGTCCATATACTATAAGCAATTTTTTACCACGAATGCTGCATATGGGCCTTGGGTCGATTGAGAACCTAACATAAATTACCCCGGTTCAAATGATATTACTATACATGAACCGCACATCTGTATAGTATGACCTACTAACATTCATAACAAAACAACGGCTCCCATAAACGTCCAGAACATTAATTTGGAGCTGCTATATATTTTCGAAACGTTGCTTTTCCGCTACGTATCTGTAGATCAAGGCCAAGAAAAAGAAGAAAAAACTGGAGAATGTCCAGGAAAAATAAAAGAATAGTGTGCATTCTTGGAAGAAACCCAAGCTAATAGCCGAAAATCAAAGGGCGTGCTAGAGTTAATTAGATACACTTCTATGGGCACCTGCAGGGAAAGATATCATCTCCAAGATGCTACATTTATTTCGAGATAATGCTCTGAATCCATTAAGCGTATTTCGTGGGGAATTAGAAAAGAGATTACCATTTTTTATGTTAAAGCACTGCGTCCATTTGAAGAACTCAGAACAGATTTAGAAGGATTAAAAAGGAAACGGTCAACTTGATTCTCTCAATTTTTTGGTGAAACCTAGAGCAGCTAATTTTACTCAAACAAAGTGCTGACGTATGGAAAAGAACTATTCTAAATAAAGCCAATGCCCGTTGATAAATACATACTTTGCTAATGAAGTATCTAAATACAAAAATACATAAAGGAAATTGAACTTAATGTTAATGACGAAATAAATTTAAAATATAAAATTTTCTCATTTAAGATGCTATGAAAATACAGAGATACATTTCACTTATGCTCCATAAAATTTACTAGGTAATACGACGAGAAAAACAACCACCTGGCTGAATGCCTTATAGTCCAGGAAGTATATATAATAACCATCATAACAAATCTCCACTATCGGGGCTTGGAATAAAATAAAGATAATACGTTAAAAAATGAAAGCAGATTTTTGCATAGCAAAACAGAAAAGAAGATTATAAACAAAAATAAATCTACTTAACGAAGAAAAGCGTTAATTCTTTTGCCAGAATAGAATCTAAATCAGAGCTTTTTACAACACCAAAGAATATCACTAAAACAAAGAAGGAAATAAATTCTCTGATTCAATTATCTTTTATAAACAGTCTACGCAACTCATAACTGATACAGAATCCAGCAGTTACAAGTTCAAGGCAGCTTGCGACAATAATTTAATCGAACGCCAAGCATTCGCTGTTTATCCATCTTGCGTAAAAGGCAACAGAATACCAGAAAACAAAGAAATGCTACGCCGATCTAATTATCAACGCAGGTATTCATGTCATGTCTGTTAATCGCTGACCCATCCATACGTGAGTTTTAACGCTTGGTTTCTTGCCAGGTGGAATTAGAAGACAAGACCCCAGAGATATATTGTGTTGTCTGCGTGATGAACAACTGCCTTACGGATCTGAGTGACAAGAAAAAGACTCAAATTTGCCTCTCATTATCGCGCAAAATAACAGATGTTAAAGTTCACCAATAACTGGAACCATTCGCTGAAATAAGGCGTAAGAATATGAAATTAATTTCTTTGTCTTCCAACTCTGAGCGGGGGACGTAAAATCTTGTCCACGACTCCTTTGGCAAAGCGAGAAGGATGATCTAATTACTCAGACTGTTGAGAAGGTTGGAAGGATAATACATCTTCATTACGGAGTTTCTGTTTAGAGTTGATTGCGATTTACAATGAAGTAGTTATAAATAAACGAGAAAACTGTTTCAGATCTCCACTGAAGGTCCTTTTCCTCTAACATGAAATTTTAGTTTCTCATTTGACGTAGCGATCTTAATATACGAAAAAAATTCTTTACATCTACGGATAATAATGTACGCTTATTGCATCTACTTCTAAATAGAGTACATTTAACTCAAAACTGCTCGAAATTTCAAGTACAGATACATAACAAGCTTATCAGTTAATCAACATTTTATAAATAATACCGTTCCACATAGGACAAGAAATTTATAAGAAAATTTACGTATCGCAAAGAGCTATAACCTTACGCTGTAAGTGCACACATTTCTGTTCATCGTAACAGTGGGAGGCAAACGGAAGAATACGATAATAAAAGACATTAGCGTAAGACAAAACATAACATTTGAAGCAGATTAACTCGTGAGAGATTATTTAAATTCCTCTGAGCATAAATACGACGTATTTAAATTTTTCACAATCTTGGATAGAATAAAATTTGCCTCGCAAGGTAGGATGAGTCAGAAGTGTACGGGAGCGGCTCGGGAGAAGAACTATACGAATACGTATAGTTCTATATATACGTATATACACTATACGAATACGTATAGTTCTATATATACGTATACGTAAGACACCTCTGCATTGAGACAATCCGCGTCCATAGCGCATCCTAACACCTAAATCACAGCTTTCCTCGCTGAGAATGAATCAAAACACGAGCGACCCATTCGGAACGCATTTTTTACTCGATAATTTTCCGGAGAAAACTCCACGAAAGGAAGCGGTGTATTTTTTGTCGAAGGAGAGCGGAAGCGTGTTTTAGAATGGGAGAGGTAAATGCCCACGCGGTAAATGACTAGGAAAAAAAACGTGCAAAGAGCATGAAGATTGCCGGCGAAGGGGAACCTGAGAGGGAAATAGGCTGAATCAGTTACATTGTGAGCGAAAAAGGGTAATTTGACGTAATGTTCGTAGGCGACGATATATTCTAAGACATGAAGGTGCGTCATGAGCATGGGCGGATTTATGACCACCTGGATCTTGGGCAATGGATGAACTTCTGACCAAGGACTTCGATAACTGATGAACAATGGGAAATACACACTATTCCTCAATGTTAACCGCAAATTCATCCAACACGCAACATTCCTTTAAGGTACGGTAAGATCCTGCCAACATCCCTGAAAGCTTCCCAGCTTCTTTGATCTCGAATCCCAATTTCCCAGTCCTCTAAATTGCTTGGCCTCATCAGGGCCGGCAAAAAGGAGGAAGTACCCTGTTTGGAAATAATTTGACGGAAAGGGAGAGATTTTTTGCTGCTACTAAACAAAACGTACACAAACAATCATCGGAGACGGATATGTCATCAGCGCACCCATCCATAGATTCCGGTCATTGTTCTAACTAATATTCTAAGTTTTTTGGTAATACTAGCTAAAATCAAATAAAACTTACGGAAAACTTAGTTGACGTAAAACCTTATGACGGAATGAAATGTTTCAAAAATATTTTACAAAACGAATAAAATAATACAACGCAACCCTATAAAATAGCCCATGAAAATAGAACATCAATTCTTAAGCATATAAGAAGAAAGATTTTTGAACTTTAACGAATGAACAAACAATTACGTTATACTTCATTTTCCTTATTCCCTCGTACCTTCCCCAAAGGTCAATCTACCTTGCTCGAGAGTGATTGACACAGCAAGTAACCTTCATAAGGAATGGTTACGTAACGCAAAAAATGAAGAGCTATCTCAAAGAAACCACGAGGATAAAAGTGATCGAAGGACTAAATAAAAATGCATATATAAACAAAACAAACGTCAGTAGAACGAAAGGAATCGATGAACAAAATTCAGACGTTTTATTGCAAACATCTTTGAAATTTAGCAAATTAGAGCTATAAATATACGTCATTTAAATACGCAGCAAATTAAAAAACGTATTCTTTTCATACGTAGATATTTCCCGATGGAATCCGTCCTTCGCGCCTTTGATAGCTCATGGTCCTTGGAAAGGTCAAAAAAGCGTAAAATCAGAAAAAAGAAGCATCGGCTGCGTGTCGTGATACCCACCCACACGTCCTCCAAAATTCCGTGTGCGGACAGAATAAAAAAATGCTTTCCGAGCATCGATCTCCACACGCGGGTTGTGAGGACAGCGGACACGTAAGGGGGCGCGAAACTGGTTTCAGGAAAATTTTTTTCGTTCGGATACCCGAGATGGAGAGTTTTACCAGCTAATAATGTGATTCGTTCATTGGAAGAGATATTCCGATCACGGTTGAGCGAAAGGGACGCGAAAATGACAACGTCGAGGGAGTGTGACAGCGAGAGCTTGTGTAACGAAATTTTCAGCCGGTGATCGAGAAACGTGTGAGATACGAAAGTCCGGGGATTTTCAAACAAAACGAAAAGGGAATGCAAAGCTCGCTTTCTTCGGCTTAAATGTCATGATATTGGAACGCTGAGAATATTAAAATGATTCGTAAACAGTTAGACTTATAAGTACTTGGATATTAAAACCTGACTTTTATTACGGAACATGTACTTCCGATTTAATAAAACCATAAAACAAAACAAATAGCACTATATCATCAATAAATTTAAGATTTTAAGTCCTCAAAATAAATTAATCATTTTAGAATTACTCAAAATATTATTAATGATACATAATAGGAGAATAATTTAGGAACGTAAGTTTTGCTCATTCTGCTAAAATATATAGAACGTAATTAAATAAATACCATTTCACACCCAACGCCATAACAAAACGCAATGCATTCATTCAAGATATAATGCATAAAGAGAAATATTTCACGAAAAATAATCGATAATCTACCCATGTATACAAATAAACTTAAGGAATTTGTTACTAACCGATTCAGCTAAACATGGAAATAAGTGAAAAAAGAATTTTCTTATCTTTCTTATTACACAAAAGAATAAAGGCTGGGAATATTTAACATCCTATATTGAAAAAAATAACAAATCGAAATATAAACATTCAAAAACGGGAACGGAAAATACAATATACTTAAAAATAAGCCCCTAATAAATCCTGAAATATTACACTCACGAATTACTTACGATACGAACAAAGCATTACACAAAACAAAAAACTGGGCCGATTTCGCACACAACCTTATTACGCCAAAAACTCATTACGTACGATTACGTAGTTTCCCAAGCGCGTGGGAGTACACAGAATATACGCCATCTACCGTAACTTCACCGAAACAGGTGAAAGTTTAGGACTGGAGAAGGAAAACAAAAAATCCGTCGACGCGAAAAGTAAGCGTGAAAAATTCATGTTGAGCCAGCCTCATGGAAAATTATGAAAACGCAACAACTGTTGCTGTGAAGCCACCATGCGGCAGATGACACCAGCGACTTTATCTCTCCATCGTAAATTTACTCTGTTTAACTAACTAAAAGATACGACGCGGGGAATAAACCCTCGTCGCCCTTACGCGTGACTGAAAATGCAATTTCCGCTGCGATTTATTATCGATTTTCACGTCCGAAACGATACGCGTCGTGATGAATCTCGTTGTGCGTATACTAAATGATGCAGTATAACTGAAAGGTGAAAACTACGGCTTGAAGCTCCATTTAAGGGCGTGTTGGAGGTATCAGAGGGCTAAAAAAGAGAAAATAAAAAGGGACGTGGGAGGTGAAATCTTTCGGACTTTGAAGATTCGTGCCCGTTGGGTGTATATTACGCATTATCTCGCTAAGAATCGCTTTGCTAGTCCACGGGGCGCCGATGGGACGCCGGATATTTGCGTCCCTCGAGGGCGCAAACCAGATTCAATCCGATGGAAAATTCCTAAAGCGATGTACAAACAGAAGAATACGTAAACTTCGCGCAAGTAACGATTTTGCTCGATCGAGGACCCTGAAGGAAGGCGGAATGTTTTCCTTCCGATGATTCGATCGAAGAGTTCAAAATGTAAATCAGGCTACTACTATTCGCGTCTGACCTGGGAAGAAACTTCGATTTCTCCGAGTTTACAACTTCTTTGCTTCAATAAGAAATGAGCAAAAAGTGAGTGCTGTGGGAATGTGTCGGAAGAAGCGAATCTATTCCTGGGATGGATTTGACATTCAAGTTCCCTCTAAGGTCATCCTCTGAGGGACTTACATACGAATATTCGTACTTTCGTTGATTTATGACTTCAACTATTCAGCTACTTTAAAAATTATCAGTCATTGCTCGATAGATATGTTACATTGTGGCAAAAATTAAGGAACATATGAGATAGTCCCGAAAAAAGTAGAAGGACGAAACGAAACTGACAATGAATGAAAAGTTCCATGACGAAGATAAGAACAAAAACCAACAATCGGAACCAACGCATCACACAAAAACCATACGTCCTTAATCACTTATCTTAGTGCATAAACTCACTACGAAGTCCACAATCTTCTCGAGGAAAACTCGGTAACCCCAACAGAATCTTGTCCATACAACCATGATAAACTCCGACTTAAAATAAATAGAAAACAAGCAACAAGAGGAGAAACTTTCCATAAAAACACGAGATGTACAACAACAGCGAAATTTCTAACATTGATTCTATCCCATATACCTTCATCTTCAGCATCTAAGAAAATTACGAAATAACTTTTTCATCGATAAGGAAAATATATGCTTTCGCACACGCTCGGGAAACGGGTGAATCGCTTACTTAACCCTTCTGCTGCTGCGTACTCCGTAATTACCATCAGATATGTTTTGCGAGAAGAATGGCAACGTAGCAATCGAGAGATTTTTACGAAATATGTAAATCGGGATATAAAAGGAAAGAATGAAAACATTACGGTACGGACGTCGACCCTTATTAAATTCATGATTGTGTGCAAATATTATTATAAAATCTCACCACCTAAATTCCAATAAAAAATACTATCAGTTTACGAATCGAAACCAAAATAAAACATCGTGATATTTCAGTAAAAAGAAAAGCAAGACTAAAAAACGATATAAACTATTATTTAAAAAAATAGAACTAAATAACAATAATAAAAATAAGATTCCCAAAAAAGCATTATCAGAAGGTTCGGGTGTTTGTAAACATTAACAATTATTGTAAGCAAAAGTTAAGATATATAATCACCACGTAACATATCTAGATACATTCTAAATTTATTTATTTTTGCTCATAAATCATACATCTAAATTTATTTATTTTTGCTCATAACGTTTGTACAGCAAATAATTCTATTATTATTATTTTTGGAAAAACAAAAAAAAATCCCTAAAACGTCAAACAGCCATAATAACCATAATGCATCACTCTCAATCATACTCCTTCACGACCAATAAATATAAAACAAACACTCCACTCTTCCAACTCCTAAAAACACACACACAAACACAGAACACTTCTCCGTTCACTCCAAAACCAACCACGAATCCGATCCGAAAGAAAATACATTAGCGCTGACCTCTAAACACCGTTCTATATAATACCGATACACGCATTTACATTCGCGCATGACAGCTATCGCGTCGTTTATAAAACATTCAGACGCACGCCCGCTCAAATCCGCGATATATCCGCCCGCTGATGATCGTAGATCATTCCCATGCATAAGTTATCTCGAGCCACCGGAAAAAAAAATACATGGGCCGTCATAAATATCCCAGAAACCGGCAGAAAGAGACGCTTTATCGATCCGAACACACCTCGAACGGAAAATCGCTCGCTATAAAAAATTTCCGGCCCCGAAAAATATATGCACGGAGGCGGCTTCCGGTGCCCAACCTCCGGGAATGGGGATGCAGATGAAAAAAAAAGAAAATAAAAAGAAAAAAAAGAAAAACGAAAATAAATAAAAGCCGGACTATTAGAGCGATCCTAATCGCGGAGTCCGTCCCGCGTTGACCCCGTACAATCACGGCCTCTCCTCACGTGTAGCATTCACAAGACTTCCACTCCGGAGGATGGGGAGGTTTAGCCCGAAGAGGACGCTGACAACACGTGACTTAGAAGAAGAGCAGGACATTAAGAGGGGGCATTTCCACACCTTCAGCGTTTTTTTCTTCTGGGAATCGTTATTCAATCTCCTTTCGGAGGCGCTGAATGGTGGCCGAAGAACGGTGATGTATGCCCGCGATCGTACGTCTCACCGCCACCGCCGCCTCTTTTCATACTAATGGCTTGGATGTGAGAGGAAATTCGTTCCTGATTCTTTTGCCCAAATGCGCTTTTTTTCGAGAGGAAATCTCTCTTTGACGGAGCATTAGCGGGCATAGTAAAACTCTTAGGGATTCACACGGTACTGGAGAACGTAAGCTTTCGACGTCAACTCGTATATCCTTCTTACATTTTGATTCATGTCACATCTCTTAGAATTCGGTAGTCGGTTCTGTAGAAGTAGGATGTTGAGGATGCATTTATCTTTTTACTATTTCACGTAAAGTCTACATTCTTACGTTCTCCTTCTGGCTCCCACTCGTCCCATATAAACAGCCTTTACAATTTCGATACGCGTTAAAAACCTCGTTATGCTCTGATGAAAAGAATCTAAAAATTCGTACCTTTACCACAATTTTTTTTCGTTAAAGTAAAATTCATTTTTAGACTCTCTATTATGGGTTACCACAACACCTCGCCTGATTCATGTAAAATTCATTATTGTGATAGATAAAAGATAGAACACATCATCTAGTATCCTAAATACCGCATAATTCGCCTAAACACGTAACCCTTTTTTGTTCGACGACGATATGTAGCCACAACGCAGTTAGATACGATATTTTAATTAGAGGACCAGGTTTTCCATAGCAACTGGAAGAAACCTAAAACGTAAACAAATAGAATACGCTCTATATTCCGCATTTCTTCGGAAAACCCATCAATCTCGAACAAAAAATAGTACACGGGACGGGATAGCCATCATACTACGCATATATAAATAATTTTACCGCATTTCAGCAGAAACCCAACTAGGATCAGGAGTTCTTGGTCAAACACCATAAAACCCAACAGCAACACATCCCAGACATACATAAAATTCACCGAGATGGGCAACCGAACACCTCCGAATTGATTAAAACCCCGAATATCCGGGGCCGGGGAACACGAGCCTCCCAAAAACGAGAAAATCCAATCCTCTAGGACGAAGATGGAAATTCCATCCCGTGGAACGAACACGCCGTGTCCTAGGAGGAATCGTTCGACCGTTCCTGAGGTAGTAGCCCAGGGCCTCCTTTTCAAGATCCGGGGAATCCCTTTTACAACCGGGATCTTGCTCTACATGGCCGCAAACCGCTTGTAACCTCCCCTTCGAAGAAGTGGATGGCGTACGTGAGGGAGAGAGACCGGAGGCACAACGGAAGGTGTCGGCGGCCCCCGAGAGCTCAATCGACCCAGGCAATTTGCAGAGAAAGGAAGGTGTGCTGAAGGAGGAGGAGGAGGTTTCCGCGGGGGAGAGAGAAATCGGTGGATTCGAAAAAACTGAATAAAAAAGGAAACGAGTCGAAACCTGAATAACGTTTCACTTACGGGAGTCTTAATTCCGCTTCGCTGCGTTCCGAAGCGTGAAATTAAAACCTTCTTCTTTTTTTTATTTGCGGAACCTTCGGAACGACCGATTCTCGATGAATCATTAACCATTCCGCGTATCGCTCCATTGGGAGGAAATTAGAAGAACGAGAGTGCGGCGGGGTTGCCAATGAAGGTGATTAACACGATTTTAATGGGATGCGATTCCTAAGGGGGCAATTATCCGGAAACCCGAAGAAGAGCAGGTGTGAGTGTAAGACTGTGAGAGGTGATTCGATTGTCAAAATATGGTGCGAAAGATGGAGTTCGACGAGGAGTTAATTATCCGTGAAGAGTTGATTAAACAATTAAATCCGTTTAATTAAGCTTCGCCGATCCGATTAATTGAGTCACTATTACAATCTCTTTTCTCTATTAGTAAATTAAAATTATAGAACTACGTTATAAGAGGAAATTCTTGGACGGGAACCACTACTTTCCAAGTAACTTCTTACGGAGCTCTAGTTAATTTGGACGGACAATTTATAACCTCTATTATTGGGAAAATGCGAGATAAATTAAACCTTCCAAGGTACCCGTGAAAATATTGATGAAGATATGTACATGGAGGATAAAACATTCTGTAATTATGATCTTTTAGAGAAGACGCTTGAAAATATTACGTTAAACCAATATGATTTCCAGCAATTCTGATTGAAGTTATCAAAGAATAACCATCCAAAAATCTATTGAAAAATAATTCTCTAAATTCGCAAAAATTGCCGAGAAAAGAAATGATTCAATCAAGTGCAAGCTACATATAGCTATACTTTCGGAGATATTTGGCGGAGCTTCATAACCAATAAATATCTAACGTAAACAATTATTTTAACGCACTGTTTCAAAACAAATAAAATTATACTGCTCCTACGCCTTTGCTCAAATTCAAAACACTCCAACAATAAAAAATCACGCACCGAGAGCGCCAAATCCATCGCACATCACCTCTCAACTTGAAAATTATAACGCCGAAACAACTGACAAACTTCGCGCGAAACGAATTCCGCCTCTGGACCGAATTAATCGCAAATTTCAGAGGGCACGCGGAAAACCCGCCTCTCATCGACGCGGTCAATTACGAGACGCGGCGGCTAATGGACCAAAGAAGTCCTCCAATCGAACTCTCAAAGGTTACTCCGGGCCGAGCCGAAAAGCATCCAGAAGCCCAAAAAATAAACGAATGAAAAAAAAACCTCTTCCGGAAACGAGAGCACTGGTCCGAGAAATAAAATGAAACGAATTCATCCCATACGATTCGGGAACGCCTCTTTTTAGGCGCATTCGCTCGCAAATTCGCACAAACAAATGGACGCGTATTTTAGCTCTCTCTCTCTCCCTCTGGGGGTGTGATAGAGCGTTATAGGGATCGTTCATTTCGTTTGTGAACGAACGCGTTCAAAGAAGCAATGAGCCTCGCTTGGGGAACAATTGATTGTCGCCGAGCGTGAATCGACTAATTCCGCAAATTGCCGCGGTAACTAATGCGAAGGGAAAACAAAGACCGATTCGGGATTCGACCAACTTCGATGATCGTCCGAATCGGGGCGTTTATTGGCCCGTGAGCGGTAAAACGAGTTCATTGTCGCGGAAGGATAAATTGTGATTTTTTTTAAAGTGAGTGAGGAATGTTTTGGTGTTCTTACGCCGTGAATCTAATAAATTCGGAGGGAACGCCCTCGGAAGAGATATCCTCTGGCAATGGCCCTTTCTCGCACTTGCGAGAAAGCTGCTGGAATACCTACTTGCACATACACGTGCTGTTTAAACTGAGGGAGAAAGGAGGGTGTGGTACTCATTAAAGAGCGTGATATAAATGAGAACGTTCTATTCCCGGAAATTTCTCCGAGAGAAAGAACCGACTGATTTACGGAGAAAAATGATATTTCGCAATACCTTTCGCAATATTTCATTCCGTCTAGGTCACTGGAAATGTTTCGTCATCTAGTATATATCGTGGAATAAAAATGACGCCATAATATATCACTATTTCACTTTTACAGATATTTATAACGTTTTCTTTTGATATGTCAGACAAAAAATATTTGATATATACATTTCACCACATATCATATCATAAAAATTAATTTTTGGAATATAAAAGCATTCGTGAATTAAAATTCAAAAATATAACATAGATAATAATAATATGACCTTAAGTAAATGCAAAAAAAATCACGGAGAGTAACTATTAAATAAAACAGTATCCTAAGTTTCTTTTGTGAAATTGCTGAAAGTGTAACCGTCAATATATTTATATAAATATATACGTAAATAAGAATAAATAAATTGTAATACGAATATGAAACGAATACGAGGAACATTTTAAAATAAAGATTTGTGTCAACCGAAACTGGATCACGAAACCAAGAACAAAACACCAAAAAACCAACCCTCTCAACAACATTTAACATTCACAAAAATTTCTTAATTATTTCCACTAATTAAAACGTGAATAACGGACGAAATATTAATCTCTCTCTCTCCTCTCGAGAATTCGACTTCGAGAAGGGACATGCAAAATGAGAATTCGAGTTTTTAATGACTATAACCAACGTTTCCGAGAAGATTAACCGTAAGGCTGCGATCTTTTGTTCGAGAAGATGTAATTACGGGACGGATTTCTTGCGAACGGCGAACCCGGCAAGAAATAACGCCTCTTGGAAATCGAGTTAACGCTTTTGTGTCACAGGTGCGAGAGAATGGAAGGATTAAAGGCATATCGGGAATGGGAAGAGGTCGATAAAGAGCGAGCAAATAGATTACTGAGACGAGAGAAGCTCGGTTTTGTGGGGAGAATCTATATCGAATGAATCAAAGTATTAGACACTGCGCTGTTGGATGTTTGCCGATTATTCTCCGCGAGGAAGACTTAATGGATTGAGGACCGGCGTTTTTAGTGGCTTTATATACACTCACTATCCCCAAATTGTCGAATTATGAAGAAGAAAAGGATCGGATGCATACTTAATCCCTCCTTATTTCAAAGGTACACACTCGAGTTATGTAAACAGAAGGATATAATCGACTCAGTTAAATGTTTGGTTATGGATTATGGAATAAATATTCAAATAAAAGGTGATGAAAAACGAATTCCTAGCACTTGGCTTTCCAGTAAGAGGCTTTAAGTCGATGAATTTGAGATAAATAGTTTACTTCTCGAATACATAATGTGCTTACTTAAGTTTCAAAAGTATATACAAATAGATATCTTGAGTTACGCAGAAACCTATTCCGACCCACAAAAGTCTACCTTACAACACCGTATACTATATCGCTTTACGTATTTTAATCCCTCTAGAGACATCATAAGTAGATATACTTAAAATAATTCTTTCCTGACACAAATGTTTGCCATCCCTCACAATTTGAACTGAAAGGAGAATTAAAAACATATACTAACTAAACGAATAATTTAAATTAAAAGGAGATTTTATTGCACCTAAGATTAATTCAACTTTATTCCCAGCAAATCCTCACTTATTTAAAAAATACATAATAATTCGACCTTCTGTTCTACACAACCATTGCCGTGTATCACCAAACGAAAAAAATAAATCATCAAATACATATCGACGATACACGGAGATAATTTCTCTTGTATACTTCCGCACAGATGGAGTAGGACGCACTATGCAGTAGGACGTACGTACATCCACTGCGCCTTCTGTGGAACGCATTCTCTGATTTTATTGATCACGTTTCGCAGGATTTCGTACACTTTAATGGGACCAAGCTGACGTAAGTCCTTCCTTAAGCCCCTATTAACTCGCTCATAAAACCCTTCCGTGGAAAATGTACCATATACTCTAAGTATCGAACTTAGCAGTAGAGCTATCGTATGGCAGGAATGTAAATCCTCCGAAATTAAACAATCTGATATAAAACCCTTGCATCGACAGGGAAAAAATATATAATTAACGGTCAAACTGGAGGGCATGGAATGCTGCTATGGAGCGTTAGGTAGTCTGTTCCTAAGCATACAAAAATCGCGCGAAATTATCCATGATTAATAATTTAAAAAAACCTGGGATTCAAGCCTCGGCTCTCCTGGCAATACAAATACTAATGCCGAACCGTAAAACACTTCTGGATACATGCAAAAACTGCGACAAAGACCCGATGGATATTAGAAAAAGGAGAGGTTTTCCCCTAATGCAGTTATGAATGATAACTTGGCATGGTCGATGACAGATGAATCAGCGAGAGAAGGGGTCAATGGACTCGAAAAAGTTCGGCTACCCTCTTTCGGGTCACCCCCTAAGGGGTCGTGCGACTACGTTTTGGACTTTTAGAACTAAAAGGTACTTCGCAAACCTTCGAGACCCCGAACGTATCCCAGGGGACTGGTTTTTATCTCTCCCAAAAACTCGCTCGACTTTACTCTTAAATTTCTATCTCGGTTCGCTACGTAAAGGCGTATTTCCTCACGTTCGTAGTAGTTTATTACATCATTGGTCGTGAAGCAGTTTTGGATTTATTCTATCGCTTGCTCGTTTTTACGATGTCGCTGCAATTCACCGCGTTCCGAGCAAGAAAAAAATAAAACAATAATAAAAAACAGTACAACCATTACCACAAATTACTACCGAGCACTGAAAATTTATTTTAGATTAAATTTAAATTACAAAAATCGAAAGTTAAATTTATCTGAACTGTACTTAAACGTATGATACGTAAATATATTTTTAGAACACCTCGTACATTATAATCAATGATCAATATATTTTTAAACCCCCATCTTTAGAATAAACCACGTCTTCCTTGAACTTGATAGTCTCCATACTGTAAACTCTAATTACAAACGAATTATTTCCAAAAAATTTTATAATTGAAAGAAAAAATTACGCTCGTATAATCACAAACACCGCTCATACCTCGCTCGCACCAACTCGAAACGCTACTTATCTCATTACTCATCACGTCTACCCTCTCGCGTATTAAAACCGGCTTCCTCGTCTCAGAAGAGACTTAAGAAAACAAACACGAACGATGATTTTCATCCCTTGACGAAAACACTCATTAAAAACACTACGAGAAGAATTGCGTTGGGCTGTGGGGTGAGGGGAGGATCGCAAGGTGGAAGGTTACGTAGGCCATCCGGTTTTAGCGTGCGTTAAATAGGGGAGATATGGGATAGAAATGGGTTATGGGGAGGCGGTGAAGTGAGTCACATGTCGTCTCATCTGCGTCCTGGAGATGGAACTAGAGTGCGTGAGATGGAATCAAGCGGGAAGTATAAAGGGAAGCCGTCCGAGGAGGTGGAACAGGGGAACCGTGACTTTGTGGGAGGATGATGCTTCTCGAGGCGTGGAAAAAAGGGAGTGCACGCACGCTCGTGCTTCGAAGGGGTCGAAAGGAAACTTCCTTGGAAAGAGAAAGTGGGATGAGTGGAAGAAGGGAGAATTATGCAGGGCTGCCAATGTTACACCTTCCATTAGTTACGAACATCTGCAGCAGGTCGGTTACAGTTCACCGAGAGAAAAAAATAAGCTTTAAACACGATACAAAAATATCTAATCTATCTATCTAAAACTCAAACACACACAACATCTATTTAACTACTCCTTACCAAAAAAATCGGCAACCTACACCCCTATTTGGTATCATTTATTTATACGGATTCAAGAAATGATGTAACGAAAGGCATCATAGATACTGTCGTATAGATAAGATTACCTCAAAGGCGTGCGCTGGGAAGCGAAGACCGCTAGGAATCGGGATATCACGTATGTTAACCGAGGGACGGGGTAGAGTCCAAGTGGAATACCAAATGAAGGATCCAGATGGATCAAAGAGGTGCCTTTACTCACGTGGGAACCACAAAACGGAGAAAACTGAAAAAATATTGGCCTATTTCCGACGCTAGAAAGTTTCCGATAACATTTTTGTGATCATTCTCTTTTCAAGTTAGATGTAAAACAGTTGATGCGATGGAAGTTTTCCTTCTCAACGAGGTACTAAATTTAGGAGCAAAAATAATATTACCTTCAACGAAAGTCCCGAAACAGTATGCAGTTTAAGAATATCATAGGATAACGACATTAATGAAGCAAAATGTACGTTCTATTTATACTGAATACTGCTGTAAGTGGAATTCAGGGTAAATAGATGTTATAACACATTGGCATTCATACTCTTCTTCTTCACATTCCACTACGACCAGGTTTCAACAGTTCTAAAGGTAGACTGATCAACTGTAAATAGAAATATCTACTTCGATCAAAAAGAATTCCTCGTAAAGAAAGCTTCTATCCCATACATCAGCTTTTATGAACCAATATGATTCCATACCTTTCCAGATTCCTCCAAAAAAAAACCGTACAGACGTACTCAGATTAACATCAATTTAATACAGCACTTCCAAATATCCACTTAGAAGACAAGTGCATTCTTTGACGAATCCAACAATCAAAAATCCATTCCCCTACTAACTTAATCCTATTAGTAGAGACTCAATCTAAAGACCTTGGTATTAGAAACTTAGCGTGCTATTACACAACCAGCGTCGTGCAACCTAAAAATTGAGAAAAACAATTGATGCTCATAATTTAAATAAACAACATATTCGACTACTACTACGCCAAACACATTCTAATAAGATCGAGGAACTATTTGATATACGCAAAAATAAAACAAAAAACAAACGTGACGTTCGAAAAAAAAACAACATCGAAATATCCCACCACGCCAGCGCAGTATTTCCTCCTCAAAACGTCGACGGATTCCGTCGATCGAAAAAGGGCCTAATCGAAATCAATGGGTGTCGAGGTGAAAAGAGAGAGGAGGAAGGACAAGGACTCCAAGGGAGAGGACATTAGCTTTTCACGAAAGTCGTATCCATGACAAACGAGGGCGACGACCCGATCTCTTTTGTTTCCTAGCTCCAAAAACACAATGTTTCCTGACGAACTTTATTCCTGCCCATGATGACTCCGCGAAACCCTCGCTGAAATTGACCGCTTGGGTTATCCCTCCGCGGGAGTGAGAAATAATTGCATTATTCAGCGTTGCCATCGCGACGAAACGTCGTTTACTCCGTTAGCATAGAACGCTTGGCCTAAATAGTCCGAAAAAAGGATTACGTAAAAGCTTCCGTTTAAAGTGCAATAGGAAAATACAGAGCACCAACCTTCCAGTTTCCGTCAAAAATCACAGTAACTCATACAGCATTATAATACATTAACATCGAATGCTTATCTTTATAAAAAAATCTGTAACGAGAAAGTGAAGATTGAGTAAGCGTATACACTCTTATACCGCAACTAGTTTTATTATCACGGTTTAAGCAATTTTCACGATTCGTGGTTGAAAATAAGTGGTCCGTAACTATTTTTTACGTAGCCCGCAGCTCCTCTTAAGCTTTTAGGGAAACACGCCCTCCTACGTAAAAAGAACGAAGTTGATCGCACGGAATGAAATCTTATGTTCGAAATAAATGCGCCGTGAAAATGTAGACTTGCGAAGTAATGTATACATTCGTTGCATATATATCTGCGTGGGTGTCAAACGAATGTGTAAAATTAATCAAAATAATCGATTATATATCATCTAGGATTGTACTCCGCAAGAATATATATATATATATATATCGATATATAATAATTGAATCATACTGTAACTGTATCAACAAAAACCATGATTTATAATGCGCGCAAACATTTGATAAAATCCTACGTCACGAAACAGAATCCAGCCACTAACCAAAGGGAATATGATGGATAATGAAATTCATTACTTCCTTTCCGTATACATCCACATAACTTCGGAAGTTTAGTGTGCATACACTTCATCACAAGTATGCGTAAGTACTCAACTACTTGTATCGCCACGGAAAAATCGAAGTAAACAAGAGTTTGACTATAACAAAGAGAATTTTCATTCAGAAATGCTACCGCGAATCGACCCACCTTGATTCGCGTGAGTTAAACCCATAAACAGCGGCTTTATATAATTATGAATCCATTAGGACTATTTATAAATAATGCATGTGTTTTAAAATAATTCTGAACTTTTATTTACGTTATATTGAGGTTAATTAAGGGAGAAAATCTTTAAAATTACGACACATGTAGGAATGAAGAAAATCGTGATACTTTCCCATTATAATATCCATTAGTACCTTGAACGAAGTAGAAATATGATTTTACGCATTGCGGTCTAAACAATTTGTATTTTATGATATATTACGATGATCATTATTGCTCCTTTTTCGTCTTATAACTCTTACAAAAGAAGACGAAAAATTAATAGAAGTAATTCTGACCAGTTCGATCCAACATTCCAACGATGAGTTTCCATCGTAAACGGAGTCATATTCTTAATAAAGTATATACCAAAAATATGAGTGATTCAGTACGTTACGACACACATTGCAGCAGGGAATGACACACGCGTAAATAAGTCCAGATGACGACAGATTTCGGGCAGTCAACGACAGCTCGCGGGCTCTGTGAGAGATGATGAGAAAGGTCCAAAAACTTGCACTTTGTTTCATTGGTTACAATGGGAGATAACGTACGCAAGCAAGTCTTTTCCTAATCAATCAGATAGAGAGAGAGAGAGAATGAAACTCGGCAGGGTAAATTGAAAATGCCTTCAAACACGGAATATGCCCTGAGCATGGCTTGTTCATCGATAAGAATGACACACAGATCATTGACAAATAGCAGATAACGGACACACGAAGCAAATATGAGATAAATGAAACGGGCGATAGAGAGAATTTCGTTATGACCAAACAAATCGTCGACGATGACTTAAATGAAATGTAAACTGACCCTTTGAAAGGATCCTAAGTATAACTAATGGCATATAACGCTAGATGGGATAGGTCACTATACATTTAATCTTTCCGACCTACTGGGATATTTCCTCCACGGAATATAACCGGGAGATAAGAACCGCGTGTTGAGAAAGACGAAGGCGCATTAGGAATGGAGATGGCAGAAGCCGGAAAAGAGGGAGTCATTTCCTACATCCCAAGCTTTCAAATAAATGAGATTTCCTCGAGTAAATTAAATTTAAAGTTACGTTTACTTATTTATGTAAGCCCGCTGGAGTTTTACCGAGCGCGCTTTCGCGCAATTCCAACCAAGCGAGATGCTCCAACGAAGCAATTACCCCGCTGAAATATGTGATTTAAAAGATGTGTTGATGCCGAGACCGGATTTCTGGATGAACGCTTCGGAATGCATCGAATGAAATGATGCTGAGCGATATATATATTTCCTCGCTCGCGCCTCCGCAATGTGGCAGCGCGATTCAGTATTATTAAAATACTCTCCGCTCGTGCATTAAATCACACGAACGACAAAGCCACGGTAACAAGAATTCGCGTGTCAGTATATCTCATCGCTATTCCGATGAATGGAACCTAGCGTTGCCTCGTTGCATTCATTGCTTATGCGCGGTAATTTATTCCTGGGAAAACTTTTTCCGGGAAGATTGTTCGTAATGCGACTCGGGTTTATGAGACATTAATTAGCAAACAACGCGCTGGGATCATAATACAGAAATGAAGACTATCCTGACATCTCCAAAGTGCGTAACATAATTTGAAGGATGAATAAAAACCTCTTTTACGATGAATAAACCTAACGATTCACTGCGATACGAATACTTCATAGGGAAAGAACTTATGATAAATCTTCAAATACTATCAATATTAATAAAGTACAATTCCATACGGGATATTAACTTCATCGTAAATCGATTATTAAATAGCTTTTCAGAATAAATAGATACTATAACCCAACGATATAATGACAGTATCTGATACTATTCATAAAAGACCCAGATTTTAATAAAGAATTATCATTGATAGCATTACGAAATTAAAGAAACAAGCGTTATTCTAAATATTAATTACATCAGGCACCGACTTTACCTACTTGTCACAACGATTCCCATCATAAATCTTCCACTAGGCAACTCGAAGCATAATTATCAATTGCCCTTCGAAATGAAACCCGTAAATCATCCGATAAAACCACGTACATTCTATTTCGTCGCAATAATACACTCATCCTTCATTAACCTTCCGCATTACTCTCGCAGACGATAATGAAAAAAAATCCCGCTGTGATTCCTGAAGAAAGCTGACTTTCTACCTTGTTAATCGTCGTCCTTTCTAATCGAACCCGAGAAAATAAGGCATTTCTAGCCAATTTCGTACCACTCATCTAGCGGCTCTTGAAGGAAATCCTCATCCGCTTACCTAACACCTCTTAACACCTAATCGCCTCATGCCCTCTTCACAGCCTCTTGTACCTAATGGCGTTGCGGTTGAGGAACTCGGCAGCTGTGCTCTTGCAGACCGCAGACGTAAGAAGCATTCTCCGAAACACGAAGACACCTCTTAAACACCCCGTAGAACGTAATGCGCGAAATTAATCCGCGGATCATTCAGCCGAGAGATGAATTTCCATTCTGATTAGTCGGTGAGTAATGGAAGAGAAATTCCTATCCCTTCACTCTTTTCCCAAAAGGCTCCGAGAGAGTAATAGATCGAAGCGGGATGGTTTCGCGTATTTTTCTGCGCGGGAAAAAACCCCTCCACGGTTGATTAATGATTCTGCGGGGGGTTGAAAAAGAAAACTGTTCATCATTCCGCCATCGATCGTCCGAATAAACTTATTTCTTCCATTTCCTCCGTGGATGAGAAAAAACCGCGAACCGAATAGGATGTCTACCCCTTTCTAATCGGCATTTCCCCACTGGGTTGCAAACATCCATCGCCCGATTCGGTCGAAAATCCTATCAAATCGGGAGGCCGTTGGGGGGACAACCTTAATCTCATTTCCCTCCCTTCGAAATTAAACCGAGACGGAACTTACGAAACGCCCTTTCTCTCCGCCAGGGGTCCTTCTAAACACCGGACTCTTCTACGGGCTCCCCGAAAAATTCTGGAATTACCTGCATAGACACGATCCTTTGATTTATGGCCTTTTTTCGGTCAAAACGCAACAAAATATTCGAAACGAAACTTTTTATCTTAGGTTCCGTTAAACCCTCATTCACATAATTTTTCTAAGTCGACAAAAGAACAACTTTTTCAACAACCATTAATTTAACCCTTTTCTGATTTTTAGGCGATGAAAAATTCCCTTATATAATATTTTATCAGTCTTATGACCAAGGACATAACATTTCGATAGATAATTAGAGAAAATATACGAATCAAATATAGAAAATATACGAATCAAATGTAAACAGAAGTACGAAGTAGATAAGTAAACGTAAAAAGAAATACAGTTAAAATATGGACGCAAATAACGAGCCAAGACGGATCAAAACAGTTTAAATATCAATAGAGACGAATATATTCACGAAAAGAGTAAGACCATACATGAATGAATCTAAATTTGCACGAAAATATACATCGATAATCCTGTACGGGGATCATTCCCAATTTTTTCGTTCCTTCATAGAAAATACTGATCCTTCAACGTTTATTCGAAATACTTCGACCGCCTCTGGGTATCCAACAGCGCAGTGTGTATCACTAATTAACACCAACACACGCCACCCATTCTGGTCATCAACCACACCATCATAATCCGAGCGCATCGGCGCTTTCCGATGAAAATATCAAAGGGAACCTAATGAAGACCGATGACATTTGGGGACGCCTTCGAGGTGACCGTGACAACGCCGTCCTAGAGAGAAAAAGGGCAAGAGACCCGTATTGGAGGACCAACAGCTGCGCAGGCGGTGCACGGAAAATCGAAGCCTTCCGCGGAATACGGGCAGTAGCGATGGGAGAATCAAAAATCCTTTTGTTTGAAAGGGAGGGAAATGCGAGGTTCTTACGTACGTACGTCACAAAGGAAAGAGGATCGATCGCTCGGGGCGGAGGAGTGCTAAAGCCAAGGCCCATATCCGGCCTCCTCAAGATTTATGTAAGGGAGTCGGAAATAGCGTTCCTTAAATTACGGAGGATTTACCACGATCCTAAAACCCTGGACCGCGCGGGATAAAATATTCTATGCGACTGTAAAAAAGTTCGGGACCTCCGTATTTTGCGGGTTTCGTTAACTATTTCCGTGGTTCCCATCGCGACGTCTTATTGGGAACTTAACGATTACCTTCCCACAAAGGAAGGGACTAAAGGAGAGGACAGTATTTCCTCCCATAGAATTCAAGCTCTTCTATTCTCTCTTCTATCCTACGAGAGATTTGAACCTGCTGAACGTGTATCAGAAAGAACGAAGAATAATTAGACGTTGAGGGAATAATAAGATGATTTCTTACGTCATAATTAAGAGCTCGCTTGGCCTAATTGCCAAGCCGTCCGCTTTGGGCGGAGGCGCTCTGGGTTCCATCCCTAGGGGAAGCATTATTTCACTGATAAGGGTAAGCGGCAGGAAGGGAATCCGACCGTAAAATTAGGGTCAGAAAGGGGATAAGTCGTCCGCAGAAATTTAAAGATGACTCAGGATAAAAATAATGAAGAAAGATACTGAAATTCGCGGATGAAAAATTCCTATTCTGGTTAACCTTCATGGAAGAGATGTACAACGCACATTACGTTCACACGAAATCACCCTTTGTTACAGATAGAAAAAAGGCTCTTCGTAAAACTTGAAGACTATAGTATAATTCAACGCTTTAAAAAATATCAATAGATAACCATCATTAGATATACACATTAAAAATATGGTTAAGAACCCAACGAGGAGCATCGTGATGAGTTTTGACATCACTTTCACGTTTGAAAGAAACGATTCCGCCAACGTTAGAAACTATCAAGATTTCTTCCGCTAGCCCCTCTCTCTTTCGAACCAAACCAGCGAAAAAAATCCCTGATGTGTGAAATTTTGAATACGGGAAAAGACTGTCACGAACCGACAGCCTAGGAAATAGAAAAGTGTTCGCAACGGATGGGTCTTTAATACTGATGAATCACCACCCTATGGTGCCGGACTCGCTGATACATAATCACGGTTATCTGCGTTATTATCTCCCGTTGGTTGGGGTTTCGAACCAGAAAACAGACGGTCATGACTAGATTATGTAAGGGGAACTGACCGTACTCTCCCCCACATGGCCTGGCGGTCTGTTCAGTTTCGACGCAACCCTGGCAACGGGTATCAGCCAGCGAGTCGGAAATCACGACATGTGGGATACGAACCACGTTCCACCTGCAGCCCTTAACTCCCCGCTACGATAAAAGCTTCTGGACACGAGAAAAAAAATGAGGCTACGCGCGCTGAAAACGTTATATCCTTGAACGTTATCAACGCCGTGGGGAAGTCTTTCCCGTGGAATGAAAGTAATCTTCCTTCGCTGTTGGCCAACTTCCTCCTCCTCTGCAGAAGGACGAGCGGGCCAGGGAGCGAGCTTGACCCCACCGGGCGCTGTGGGGGCGAATGAGGAAGAGGGGGGAAACTGGGGGACACTGGCCAGGGGCGATTCTCCCTATCGTATTTCCTCTACCCCTAAATCTACCATCCCCTCTCTTTTTATTTCCGTGCGGAGGGAAGTGAGGATAGGGGTTTTATTGGAGTGCCACGAGGCTCGCAGTTTCCCTCGACTTAATCGAATCTTTGGATCGATGGCCGCAAGGCGAAGATGACCCTGCCTTGACCCAATAGAGAAACGAGGCGTGCTCCATGGAATCCGAGCTGACGAGGATGATGAAAAAAAAATTATCCTTTTCCGTATAGGATCTTACGGACTGCATGAAAAAGAGATTTGAATGCGGGGGAAAGGAAAAAGTATCCGGCATTAAGATATCAGAGAGACGTTTCTATCAAAGGGCTAAATCGGATTTCTAGAACCGCTGCCCAAAGGCTGATTGCCTTATCTGAGGATCCAGAAGAATCCATGACGGAAGATTACGAAAAGACGTAATCCCGTTTTCGTCCACGAAAATATCTCTCGATGTTTTCGTGTAATCCCCATGGGAACCGACCGCGTGATTAAAGGATTACAATAATTACTGATCGACTGAATTATCCGAACGATTGGTTTTGAGATAAATCCCGAAGGTAGTAATTCTTCCTTCTTTCATAGACTCTAATGTATCACTGATATCACCCTCGTCTGAATCCAAATTTACGCTGCCATACGTCGCATAGTAACTGAATAAACAATTATCTAGGAACCATTTCATCAAACGGAGATAAAAGCGACCAGTAGCAACGAATTTCTGACAAGGAAAACCAGCATATATTTCTTTCGCATTTCCTCATTTTTAATCCGGAAAAAACGCCTATGTGTATTTTTCTCTCTGAAAGCGTTTAGGGTGTTGAAATTCCCCTTACAATTCCATCTAAAAGGGGGGGCCAGCCACCCTTTGTTTCCCCGCAAACAATCCAATGTTTCGGAAGCGATTGAATTGCCTTGTCTATTTTTTGGGCCTTCAAAAAAAGTAAATAAATCCTCCTATAATTCAATAACGCATAAACGCATTCAATTGCTGTAATACGCTTATGAAACCGTTATGGAACATGGCTTTCGAAAAAGATAAACGGAGAAAGGGATGGCTACGTTTTTGGGAGAGATAAAAAGAACTCACATAAAAGAAAATCTTCATGAAAAAAGAAACAGAAAATAACTCGTAATGGATGTACAAAAGAAAGGGGTTATTTGCACAAACTACCAGAGAAGACGATAATGGTTACATATGGAAATATAACTTCTATCGAAGCATTAAGCTAGCTTCTTCGTGATGAATTCACCTTATGGGACGCTGCACTGGAATAATGAACGAAGCAATGCGCAAGTAGACCAGAACGTAGCGTGTGGAGACGTTGTGAGAATCCTAAAAATACCCCTGCCGACGTCACGGCCTACTCCAATGTGCCTTGTCCACGTTTCCAAGGAAAGCGAGCGGGGAAGAGAAAAATCGAAGCTAAACAAATTAAGATCCGGAGGAATGTTGCGTTAAAATTAAACGCGACCTCGGGCCAGACGAAAGACGTTTTAATTCCATACCTTAGCGGAACTGCCGCAAAACGGAAAAAAGACAAAAGCGGAAAATAGCGAAAAAAAAAAACCCCTCTGGCGAGGAGGGGGGGGTTTCAGCCGAGAGCTAGCAAACAAACAGATTAAACGTCCCCTCGGATTATGACACCGATATAGGTAAAAATACAACGCCGGACCCGACGGAAACCGGCTTTATCGGTACCCTACGTGTTTGGGCGAGTGCGCCAAATATCATCTGCAACATCGGCGGAGTCAGCGCGAAAAAAAATCCTATGCGGAGAGACACTACTGAATGGGGAGTTATGGCTTTTTAAGATGGAGTGTCGTGGGGATTAGGGTCGGGAAAAGGGGGGGAGGGAGAGAGAGAGAGGCAGAATGACGTCAACGCTGACTCCCCCGCGGGGAGGCGCTCCCTGGTTCAACCTGGGGATGGGAGGCTGAGAGGGTTGGCTCCGGGAGAGCGGGGATGAGCTGGAACGAAGCGTACGGGGTTCGTAGAGGAATACGAGGGTTTCCCTTCGGTGAATGAGGTTGCGTAGAAACTACGGGTTTTTGGGGGGGGCGAGTTTGAAGTTACGCTCGCGTGGATGGTTATGGGAGGGGTTGCGTGGGCGTGGGGAAGCCGAGGGGGAGTAAAGAGGGGAAGAATGGAAGGAACAAAAGGGCGGTCCCTCCCACTGAGAGATGGTTGTGTTCCAGGGAAACACCGCTCTATGGGCGAGACCGGGAATCGCGTTATGAACATGCAGCACGCTCGTGAATTGGGGCTGGATATTCACGTGACGAGGCTCATTCACGAACGCGTTTCCTACGCGAGGGTGAGATTGGCCTCGTAAATTAAGCCTCTATGCTTCACGAATGTAGAAAGCTGATTACGAGTCCCGACGAAATATCTAACGATCTAGTGATTATCTGACGTGCTTCGGGGGAATTAATACTCGTAAAATTATCACGGAGGATCCAATTATGTATTTGAGCAAACAATTACGATATTAATGACCCAAACGTTACTTTAAAACTGCTAAATAATACGTGACGAATAAATAATATACAACATATATATAGAAAAATTTTACAAATGTATTCCATTCAATAAAATACTAGACGTACAACCTGAATTAGCTCAAATCTCGAACTAATAGAGTGCATATAGAACTCTATAATTACAATAACCTCCTCAGATTTACTGATATAGAATAGATAGCTGATAAAATCACATACATAGAACGAATAGATGATATGAAATACGTAACTTACGTACAGTGATATACGTAAATATAAATCCCATCAAAAACATTCTATAAGATCACAATACTCCAAGACGTTTCCTATATTCTAACCGATAAAAGAGTAAACGAGAAAACTTCGTAGTAATCCCATTCTTTCAAATTGTTCCAGATGCATTTTTAATTCCATTCCATAATCTCATTTAAAAAATCTCACGAGTAAACACAGTAATTGTTTTTCGCATTCAAGAGAGATGACGGAATAGAGGATAAACAGAAGTGCATTACTTCTTATTCCGTTACCACTCTTTGATCCACTTACAGCCATGCGACCGCATCGTGAAAACTCCTTTCCGAGCAAATTAACCTTGCTAAAGCCATTTATAGAACTGGGAGAAAACCTGACGTACGTATGACACAACAGAGAAACTAGGAATCACACCTATTAGCGGAGATATATCATCGACAAAAAATTAGATACATAGACTCGATTGCTCCATAAGAGAAACCGTAATGCACGCTTGCGACTTCTACATTCATGCGGCTTCCAGGATATAAAAGTAAACAATCCATTCAATTATTTATCACTCACACAAATCATCGTAAAAGCTTTTTAATAATATTCGCAAGTATTGATAGCATATTCGGAAATAATTAACACACAGTAAAGCAAGAGTACTTGCGTAAAATATTCTTAAAGTACTATGATATTAGAAAGTCTTAGGATCATGACTACGTGGATAAACTTCACAAAATCCCTATATGATTATCTATCTCGACATAGACTTGAATGTTATAAAAAGGACGATTAAAAATAATCACCAAAATAAGGGAATCCTAATCTAACAATATCATTGATATTATCGAATAAATTCCTTATAAAGGAGATGATTTGTACCATCACCACGACCCAAAGGGCGGCGCTGACCGCAACCCCGATGGGTATTAGTATTTATCCTCGAAAAACCAGTGAGAAACGTGTTCCAATCATCATTTGGGACGGGTGTTACGCACTGTTTGACAAATAGTAGCGAAGGATCCTTTATTCCCCTAAATGGATCGCTCTGCAGCAGGCACCTTATGGTGAATCCTAGCGGTAGATGAGTTCCGATTAGATGTTTGGTGTGGGCGTCGGACCGCTAGCCGGTGAGAGGTGCGGCTGGGGAGCCGAGAAGGGAACGGAAAGTAAATTGAGAAGACGACAGGAGTGAAGAAGAAGGAGAAACTAATGGATGAGATAGATGGGAGCAAATGGGGGGAAGAGCGTAGCGACGAGTAAACTGGTAGAGTGCTGCTGAAGATTTGAAAGAAGAGAGCCTCTGAGAGAAATAAAAAGGAAGGAGCGAGAAAAAAAGCGTACGTAACTTATTTATCGGCGCATAAGACGCCTCGTTCCAGCACGTACCGATTTCGCGGCGCATTTCCGAGGGTAAATGGCGCGAGGAGTGAAAAATTGTAAAGTGCTTTTTGCGGACCTAAGGGTAACTGCGAATCGCGTAAAATAAACTTACGCGTAATGGGTTGAGAGTGAGAGAGAGGCTATTGAAGAAGGGCATCCAGTTTTTCTGCAACAAACCCTCGTTCTCTTACTACGAGTTCCGACGTTCTACTACATTTATCTCTGACGTTTTTGAGGTCGAAATTACGCAAAACGAAGTGTTTACGCATTCCGCCACGGAATTCGTTTCTTCCAGGGGATGTAAAACGCGAAATCGATAAATCACCGACCGTTTACACCTCTTGTACTCTTGTGGAGATAAATGGAACACAAGGTATGTTTGCCGGTTGAGAGCTAATTCTCGTAAATTGTGAGACGCTGAAATAAAGGGTACGACCGTAAAGTTAACATTTCGAGACAACTGAGCAAATAACGGGTACTTGTAGTGCACCATAAAACTTATTTACCTAGATACGGTTATATTTGGGTCGATATTACGAATTTTAAAGCGAATTGAAAGCAAAAATATTTAAGAGATAATTCTGTACCTTTGATAGACATAAGAAAGAACAAAAATATCTTCTAAACCCAAAAAGAATAAATATTAACAACGTTTTTCACGTTTAAATGATTCTAACATCGGTGGTGAATAGTAGAATTAAAAAATTCAAGAATTAACTACAATATAAGCATCTAGGAACAATTAAGTCCGGGGTTCGAGTCCCGGGAACGTTCCAAATCCGCCTAGAAACCGAAATGAGCACCCGGACAAAATGACTCATCACGATTCCGCGTAATTTCCCAAAAAAAAACTACATCACTAAAAAAAGCACTACTGAAAAACAAACACGAGAGAACACAACGAAACACGTGCTAAAACCGAGAGTTGACACCCGAAACGAGGCGAGAGAAAAGAAAACTCCGCTTGTCGCTCCGGATCATCCACGGATGAAAAGAGCTGAGCGGTCGCGCCTTCCTCAGCTCGTTCGCGATTATTCGGACCGTGCGTTTGTACCACCCGAGCGAATTCGACGTCCCCTTTGTGAAGGACGTATCCTGGGAAACCCTTTCGAGGAGGGCCGTGAAAAGGCTTCGAGAGAGAGAGAGGGAAAACAAAAGAAACGCGAGCGAGGCGAAAGTGGGAACCGAAGTGATGCGATGAAAGAGCCAAAGCGTGCGTGAGAGGTGAAGACGATGGGGAGGGAGAAAAATGAAGATGGCTGGATAGATAAGGGATGTTAAAAGGGAGGCCCTGGATCGATAACCGAGTGGGAGGCCGTCCCCGGGGCAGAGAGAGGCTGAAAGAAGGGAATTGGGTGGAATAGTACGATTTTTGAGGACGCGCGAGATGGATGGTGTGGCCCTTTGGCTCTCACGCACCGGGCGATGAATTAGAGAGATCTGGATGGGTGACATACTACCCTTGTATTTCCGAGAGAGGGGGAGAGAGAAAAAAGGAACGCTGCGGAATTGCGACGTTTTGACGTAAAAATTACCCTCGCACTCGTACAATTTTAATCTCAGCAAAGCGCCGCGAAAAATGTTCCCCAGAAAAAAAAACGCTCCTGCACATTTTTTTCTCGCGTTTTTAATATTTGATCTCAGTGTGTGTTTGCGTCACTGAAAAAAAATTACGCCGGAAGATTAATGCGATAAAGACTTTCGGAATGAACATCGACGCGAATTATTTGTCGCGATAAAAGGAAATAATTTGGAGGGGGAAAAATTTTCGAGATGTGTTTTGGGGAAATATAATTTTTTTAACGTTTGGATGAATAAATGAACAGCTGTTCTATTTGAGTTGATTGATCAAACGTGGCGTGTTTGTTGAGAAAGTTAGAGCTTTCCCTAAATGAAAATTTAATATAACGTTAAACGCCTGGAACGACCGTGACAGAATTTGTATACTTTCCTTTCGCAAACTTTGGCATTTAGCTGGAGAATTAAGTCGTAAAAAAATTTCTAGAGGTTGGCTCAAAGACGAAATCAAAAATCCATAACGTCATAGTCAATTAGGAAAGTATAAATGATAGTATGTTTAAATAAAGTAAATTTTTAAGTGATCAGTTTTACAGCAATAATAAGGTACCTACGAAAGTAATGTTACACTAGGATACTGTTGTCCAGTTGTCTGCAACACTAGTCATTATGGACAATCATTACATTTTATTATCAAAATACACATCCTTGGAGGGCTGAATATACTAAAGTACTCTACAGCGCATTCATGAGCGCCGCGGAATAAATAAACATAAACACAAACACCGTTCCGCAAAATCAAACCGCGATTACGTAACCTAGTAAACACAATCTTTACGCTGCCAAAACATAAAAAGGTACGGGACATAAATTATACTGGCGACGCTGATGAATTCCTTATTGCTCCATCGGAATGACAGAGAGTACATCATCTTGGCTTCCGCTCGTCGATTCCATCGGAGGAAAAAAAAATCAATTTAGGCCGATTCCCAAGTCGCATAGGTAACGCGTGTGGGACCGTGGGACATCTCCTTCGACCGACTGAGCGCCGCTACACACTAATGACCTTTGAACGATCAGTAGACAAGGACGTTGGGATCGATGAGGTCTAGGCGGTGCCAGGGAATCCCTACTCCTCCGCGGGCACGGAATACGTCTTGAAATGCCAATGTTGACTATTTATAGAAAAGACGCGGATTGAGGCGATACGGTTCACGATTTTCCCCCGCGACGACCGTCCCCTCTCACAGGGAATAAAACATTCCGAGACTTGGAGATTGGAAACGATGCACGGAAGTCTTTTCGTGACACAAAGCTTTACGGTGACGTTAAGAAAGGTCCTAGAAAATAGGTCCCCTTTCCCATACATCCTGATCAATAGAATTTCCCGTATATTTTACTTAAGATGGAGAAAATATACCCCTTTAGGCTCGTAGAAGACAGCTATATAATTATACAGCAAAGCTATAACTATATATACTGATTTACAAAGGATTTAACACTGGATTGATTAGCTAACAGTCAATATTCTTCATATACTTGACTTCAAGAACTTCTTAACTTATCATAGCTCTGATACGTTAGCTTTTCTTTCACGATAAACCTCCGTTCACCCGCTGAATTACATAAAAGGTCTAAACCTACACGGCGACAAATATAAACACCGCTAGAGCACAAAGGGCAACGAGATTCGGATGACAGCGGAGCGACTTCAATGAAAACTTCCTCCGACATCGTTAGGAAAGGACGAAACTTTTACTCCTTTCTTTCGGAAGGAGATAGCGAAGATAAAAAAGTTCGCCAAAGAAAGCAACCCTCTTAACGAACGAAACAGTCGAGAATTCGCTCTACGAATGTCGTCTTTTGTATTCTTAACGAGAACGAAGCACCGATCCGACGCTATCTTCAGGAGTAAACAGAATCCGCTCTTATTTATACGTCTCTTTTATTCGTAACTAGGTAACTGCGTGTATTTCTGGAAGCGAGAATTTTACCTCGAAATGAGCGAATTAGTGCTACGTTTACGGCTCCTTCAGAAGATGAAAATGACTGCGGTGAAGAGAGTTGATGGGAAAAATTGGCACGAAGAAACGGGTGCGCTAACATTAAGAGAGCGAAGTTTATAAATATATCTAACTCTTATCTTCATTAAAACGCTCTCTTGGTAACTAGCATCTTTAGAGTGGAGAAAGTTCTGCCGCATATTTCCTCAACTGTTAACTTCAATTCTTTTGATGAAAGTAAAAAGAAGGTAAATTTCTCTTGCAATTAAAACAACTGTTCTTTTGAAAAAGAGAGGTTTTAATGCAAAGTGATACAACGTCGGTGATGACTCTATTCAGAACAGCTAATAAAAATAATTTATCTACAGAGAAACGCTTGAAATACGTTTTTCAACTCACGAACGTGAATATTCTGCGATAAAATAAGTTAGATTTGTCCAAGGAGAAATTTATAATTATAAATTGATAGGAAAGTATTTTTAGAAAGCTTTCAATCACCAAATAATTTTTCATTGAGAATAATTGGGTCTAACTCTTCAGAAAAATTCAGAAATTATCTTTCCTTTTCTAACTTCGTTTGGTGATACACTGATTCTTCTTAAGTCAATAAATAATCACCCAATACGCAGAAAATGATAAAACAATAGATGTAGCTTCCAAAAGATTACAATTCGTACAAAAACCATACGTATATGTACATAAAACTCAAACTTCGACAAACCACACTTGGAAAGGATGACTATAACAGAAAATAAACCTTTAACTTCCAAATATTCCGCGACGACCTAGTACATAAGGAAAACTCCTGAATCAACCAGGAAAAAACACCAACCACTCATTATAAACAAGGAAGGTTAACGCAGATAAGAGCGTGTACATAAATCGTGAAGGTGAAACGTAATAAATCTACCTTATCGCCCATAAGGAAATTTACGAGAAAAACCAAGTGATGAGCTTAAAACTCATCAAGCAGCTCTTTTTCACCGCCCTGGGAAACGATGCCGAAGGAGGGTTTCAGGATAAGCTGCTCACCATACGAAGGCTTAATAGTCTCCCTCTAGGTAAGAAAACACTCCGCACCCTAGCAAACTCCGCCGGTTTAAGGATTTCCGCGCAGGAAGACTGTAACAGTTCGTCTACGTCCTACTTAGCACCGTGGCACGAAGATAGACTCCGCTTCTATTAAATCCCTGCAGATAATTGTGACGTTTTCCTCGCCCGTTATCGCCGGCGATAAAACAATTAACGTCCTGGCCTGAGACGCCTTTCGTAATGAAGTCGGGCGTTCGGGTCTCTAAACCGTCGCATGGATACGCCAAATATTTATTAGGAACGAGGCGAGCGTGGATTTTGAGAAGAGGAAATCACGTTCCGGCTGCGTGAATAATGATTCCGTCTTAGAACGCGAGTACGATGCTGTTACGCGGCTGACTGATGAATTCGCTAGTTATTTAATGGTGCGCTAAACTACTTAATAGTAGTTTCCCGAAGGGCGAGCGATCTTTCATAACGGGAGCGCATTTGCATCCTTTACGAGCGCTGAAAAGTTGTTGCGATACGCCGAGAGCGAGAAACTTTAACAGAAAAAGGCGTTGTGGGGTGAACTGAATATTCATCGAGTTAATTATCTCTGCAAGGCGATATATCACCTAACTTAATCGCGAATTCTTAGGATTCGGAATAGGTAAACTTTGGACCATAAACATGCGTACTAAAATCTAAGCAAAATTTTTAAATTAAAAATCACGAGTACTGATAACAACCTCGAAGTTCGATGTACAGTAACAGAGTACTACTGAACTTTTGTTATCGAAAACTTTTAGCGAGTAAAATTTATTTATTATACATTAACGTATTTTTAAACGAAATAAACTAATTGAAAGGTTAATTTAATCCTCAGAGACATAATATATAATAAAACTACATTGTACACATAAATTATTACTCGAAAACATTAACGACTACAACAAATCTAAATATATAAACTTAACCACGTATCTATAACCTTAAATCCATCCTAGATCAATTCATCATCGCGTAATAAAAACTTCAATAGACTAATCAGAAAAGCATACCCTAAAATTCAAACCGTACGCACAACTTCATAAACTCGCAAAGTTCGGAACAGTTGCCACCCATATAAATCCATCTTCGGACCGAAGTTATTACGCGCGAATAAAAAAAATGACGAGCGACACCCGAATTAAGCTGTAATGGAAAAGGCCCCGCTGAAATTTACGAGGCGCCATTACGTCCGAGAACGGGACGTGAAAAACGCGAAACGAGGTAAACGAGCTGTTTATGAACGAATTTCGCCGAAAAAGTTATTCGATCCTTGTTCCGCGTACGTTCGACGTATGATGTATCGCCGCCGCGTTGCTGCAATGCACCGCTTCCTTTGATATTAGACTTCCTTTCAGCTAGAGCCGTCTGTGCGCTGGTAGGAGAGGGATGGAAATTACAAAAACCGACGTGATGAAAAGCGCAGAAAACGAAACCAGACGTTACCGGAGGGGAAAAAAGATGTAGACGACCCTTGACAACGGTCGTGCGCGTGGATTTTCAACGGCTGAACGGGACGGTGCCTGGCACCAGACGCCGTTGCTTATATAAAATCCCGCATCTTCCGTAGCGGGTGCGGGTTGAAGACCCGCTCTTAGGTCGACCAAATTCTAGTTGGCGCCAGCGCCTTCTAGCGGTGAGTGGAAGAATGTCTTGGGAGATGGAAGATTTGGCACGGGGCTCGGGAAAAAGCTAAGAGGACACGATGCCGTCGACCAATTGACACAAAAATGCGACGGAAAAGAAAACCTTTGCGGAAGATAATTTGAGGGTCATGGCCAATGTTAGACGAGCGTTTTTCTTTTCGCGTGAAGGGTGAAAGCAGTTAGGCAACCACTTAAAAGAAATCGTGAATCTACGAGAGTCAGAAACCACGTATCATTGACGTACACGAATTCAGTCCATTTAATAACTTACGCAAACGATACGATGAAGTACACATACACTGGACACTATACTACCAACCTATACAACCAGAAAGTTAGTTTACGCGTGTTTAACAAGTTGTCGGATACCGAAAGGAAGTGATCGATTTACGAGGATGATTTCGAGAACGGAAATGACGTAGATGGGAAGGAAATGAAGTTATGGGTGAAATGAAGGAAATAGCTATCCTCCAACGGCTGGAACCATTGAAAAACAACACAAATTGATCCATAAAAGTAACTTTCTACGGAAAATCCTTATTCAAACATATCATTACATTCTGACCGTGAGCTCTAAATCATACACAAAACTTCACTATTTATTTAACACGATATATAGCAAGCATCTGGGAAATGAAACTGAATTATAACGATCAAAGTAAATTAATAAAAGGCACGATCATTAGACGCTGTATTAAATTATGAATTTATATTTCCTAAATCAGATCGTATATAATGCCAACTGGTAGAAATAATAGAAAAACATTTCAGATGACTATGGTCCACAATTCCTCGTCTATTACATCGATAATCATTGACTAAGTTACAACCATTCTATCACTGATAAATTAAATAGATCGTGAATCATTACCCATAACCCCTTCCAGCAAAAATAACCATTCGAAACGCAATCAAGTCCAAAGTTTCCATGAACACTCCTTATCGATTCATTTCAAAGCAAATCCACCGCTAGAAAAAAAATCGATTTGAATAGGTTACGAAGTAACGGTGATGGGATTCAGTAGGAATGTCGATAGGTTTTTAACAACGTCACAAGGACGGGGCATGAGCAAGAGCATGCTTCAGTGATCCCCGAGAATTATTAAGAGCCTTAGAGAGAGAGTAGAGAACTTCGAGGGATGCGGGAAACCTCGTCTCTTTGGAACTCGGCCATGATTTTCATCTCGGCGAATTGTTCATCGCCGCATTTGCTGCATCCGAAAAAAGGGAAGACGAGGAGTGAGAGAGTAATGCGAGAGACGCTCCAGCGAACGCCCAAACTGGAAACAATCCCACCGACACCGCCCCTCTAGAGCGACACTGCGTACTTTCACCCGTAACGCATATCTCTACTGTTGTTGGCATTCCTTCGAAAAGTGACCTTTTCCCAAACCTCTCTCGCACGCAATTGCGCCGAAAGGAAAGAAGAATTCTTCCGCCGCGAAATCTGTTTATCCTTCGCGAAGGAAACTGGAATCTACTTCCGCTCCCATCTCGACTTTTTTCTGTGTGAGAGCGAGTGTCAACCACCTTTTTCTGTTTGGATTTGATGGAGGCACGTGGTAACAGTTACTTTGATTGAAGCCTTTGCGATTTGCACCGCCTTCCCGTGAAACAGTTACGTCCGAAATTATGACTCTAAGATTAGCCGATCACTATCTGATGAGAGACTTTCACATGAAGTGAAGAATGCTCTCTCGGCCATCGCGTGATTGCTACGACGAAGCAGTCCGGCCGAATTCTGCGCGGGTCACGAACCGTATCTATTGTGTCTATATCACTCCCTTTCGGAACGGTTTTTGGGACGAATACCTCGAGAGTGAGGACCGCTAGAGTGTGGAAACAACGTTACGCGACCTTCGGCTGGCCCAACTTAAAATATTTGGCGAAGTTTCTCCGCACATATGTCCGGACTACATGGTTCCACTACTTCAGTATGGCCTTCTAAGGGTAAGAAACCCCATTTTCCGAATCGAATTTCTAAACACCCTTCTCGGATGGGGAACGAAAAAAATACGGCTTCCGTGTTTTCGGGAATACATCCCATTTTCTCTCTTCCGTGAAAAAACATACCTTTTTTAAGACGTGCCTGTTCTGGAGGTTTTCATGGAGGCATGTACCTCACAACTACGCTGAAGGTCCGATAGAACTTCTATTCTATATACCCTTAAATGACTAATTGCAAGCTATATGCTCACTTTTACTGACTGAATGTGATGAATTAATAGATTCGTATAGATCGATTGAATATGATAAAAAAATAAATTCGTAATCATGCATATTGTAAGGTAAAGCACACCCAGGAGTGTTTTGGTGGTTGCATAGCAACCAGGCGCCAGTATCCCTGGGACTCGTTATTAGATTGGCTACTTTTATACATTGTCAAGGCCTATAATACGTTAAATAAGAAATTACGTCGATTTTTATTATAAACAATACATAATATCATATTGGAATGAAAGAGGAGAGATATGGCAGGGAGAAAACACTCATAGGTTCATCCAAAATACGAAATTTCAAATCTTTTTAATAAATTTTAATAAAATTACGAAGTTTCAATCAAATTTACGAAGAAATAGGTTTTAAGAAATGCAATGAAACATAGAACCACAGCAAAAGAAAACCTTGGTCACTTCCGAGGCAGTCAACATCACTCCACAATACGAACGTCAGGTCAGAAGTTTAAGAAGTCCTAACAAGCCACGAACATCAACAGTTCCAAACCTCAATTAACAACTTTTACAAACCCAAACTATCGCATTCCTATAATCTTCCGAGAAAAAAAAAAAAACAAATACCAAACCAATCCTAGCGACCAACTAAATCCTAAAACCAACCCCCTTCGACGACATCCACACGTTGACTCCACCACACCGTGGACATTTCGCATCGAGACATCCCCTGATATCTCTCCAAAACATCCTAAGAAGACGTAACAATGGCGGAGGGAATATCAACTCTTCTCTTTGAAGCAGAGCGCAATAGATCTCGAGTGGAGTAAAGGAAGAACCACTTAACGAGGATGAAAGACTCTCTTGGAAAAAGGGCTGAAACCGACCCTTCGATGAACTCGGAGATTCCTTTCAGCGTTAGAGAGAGGAATTCCTTGGGAATCAAGGTGTCCACGGGGCTGGTCTCCTTTGTTTCGAAGACGGCTGTCAAAAGAAGACTTGGTGAAAGGGCAAGGAGTAGATATAGCCGAGGGGAACGCAATTTAAGCGCCTCGGGAAGAATTTCCCCGGATTATGAACCGAATGCTCGGAGAGACAAAGGGAGCCGGAGAATTAATAGGGATTCGCTGTTACTTTTCGTCGCGAAAAAATAACGAACGGCTCCCGTCGCTAGGCATTTCTCGAGGTGCCGCTGAGGTCGGCATCTCTTTTACCGCGGAAAAAAAACGGATTCCAATCCTCGATTAAAACCAACGGACTTCTACATCTAAGAGGAAACGGAGGAGGAATAATTCATTGGGATTGAACAAGAACTTTTTGCTAGAGAGAGACAGTTCAAAGTGAACGGTATATTGCAACGAATTTCCATTTTCCCTAAGAGTCGTCAGACTAGGAATAATTTCAAGATGTCAAGAAAACATTCCTTCTCTTTTCAAAAAACCCTTTGCTGGCATTTTCTATATTTAATTTTAATAGAAAGAACTTCCTTCTTGCGGGGAGTAACCACATCCTTTCCATCTTTCCATTTGCGGTATTAGTTATGATATCTCCATAATATTACATATCATTATAGCACATACATCCAGATTACAGCATAAGAGTACTTATGGACATGAATCAAAACAACAACAACATAATAACAATTATTTCTCCGATTCGAAATCATACATTTCTCCGTTTTACTATTAGTACTACCAAGAATAACTCACGAAATTATCATTCGATATCCAATTTAAAAATATGATAGTTATTTCTTCGTCGGTATACAATTTGTTTTGGCTACATCCAGTAAATCTCTGGAAGAGAAAAAAAAATTGAATGGGTGTTATCTAATAAAACCCAGTAGTAAAAGAGAACGGAAATCCTGTGTTCTGCGCAGAATAAATATCTATTTGAAGATTAAAACAGAAACAAAATGAGTCAAGCATTTCCTAAACACTTATACAAATAATTTTTCAGAAAAATTCAAGAAATGAAACTTTATCAAATTTAAAATAAAGCAAATACACCTTGTACTGGAACTTTCTTATCTATATAAATCGAATTCTATTAAATACTAATATTGATTTTCCAAGAGCTGTAAATATAAGAACTATAGATACAACTAACATACAGCCAACCAATTACGGTAAAACTATCATTTAGAAAAGAGTACTGATGATCGGAAAATACAAACACTAACGGAACCCAGGACTTACTACGACGAAGTCACAACTTCCAGCTACCGATTCCAGCGGGATGGTAGTAAAAACACGCCCGCATAGCTAACAGTACCGCTTGTACGGGAACTGATACTTTTAGCGTTAAATCTGGCATGTAATCAATTAAGAGACTACGTCGCAACTTTCCGGTATGCAACGACAGGAAACAATCGACCACTATAGATTCCGCATCGCTCCATCCCTTACGCATAACGCAGCTTTGAATTCATAGCAACGGTTTTAATAGTCAACCGAATCCCACCGCAAACCACCGGTCGACACACCTTCTCCCGTTCCGGATATGCCGCTGGGGACTCATTGATCATAGATTCTAAATTCCGATCCTGTCCTGTTTTAGAACGCGAGAGTGTCGGTGTACGGTTGTTAAAATGCGCATCTGGTTTCCTCTGCCGGTTAATGCAGTTACTTTCCCGACGTATAGCTCGGAATGGATTGAGCGAGGCCAAAAACAGTTGTTTCCAACGGCGACGATGTGGAATCGAATCAATCTCTCTCATCACGAATTGATCCCTTTAAACGAAACATGCGTGGTGGGAGGGACGTAAAATATATCACGAACGACAGAATTTTAAATGTAGACAGCTTTTGGAACGCCCCTTTACATCCAGAACTGATCGTTCCCCATCGTTCGGTCTAGTACGGATGTTTTAATAATGAATTACGCGTATGAAAGTAACGATCGATAAATGAACAAACCGATCGAGTTCATAACGCTGTCTCCCAAACTGGACTACAAAATAACAAAAGAACAAACATTTCATGATAAGAGAACATCTTAACATTATCAAACATTACAATCCCTTTCCATTTTCTGCTAGCATTTCAACGTAAACATATATATTCATATCCGATAAACGTATACATTCTCACCTATCAAACACGAACTAGTACACAGACATACAATTTAATACATTGACTGACCTTACTAACCCACGAAGGACCAATTCTAGAGTCGTTCGGATGTATTCTTACCTGAAAATAGAAAGAAATACTGATTAAAATAGTGACCACATATATAATCATCATTTATTTTTAAAAACATGAAAATTACTACAACATAAAAATTATATTTGAGTGTTTTTCAGTTGAACATGCAAATTTATACGTGATATAAAATTACTACTACTTTCATTTAGAATATAAATTGCTTAAAGACATAGATTCTAGTTTTTAGGAGCGATTAAGTCTTTTCTTTCCTACCAGAGGGAAAATGCCAAAAGCATCGTTCCTATTCATGAATTCATCCAATATGCTAGACGAGCGAAGTAATTTTCCACGATATTGGTCTAATAAAATAATAAATCGAATGAATATGGAAAAGGAGAGACTATAATAGGGAATAAGAGCCATTGGAATGCACGAGTAGTTCCAAAATTGAGCTTGATTTGAGATTTTATTCCTCCCATTTAGCATGGCTGGAAAATTACCAAAAAGAACTGGTGAGTATTCTGTTTGGAGCTGAGGAAGCAATTTCGGATGCATTTCGTTCCATGATGAACGACTCCCGCATTAACATAAAACTTCCATAACGAGATACGACAATTGGTAAAAACAGATACCAAAAGCAGATGTTAAGAAAAACAGAACTGGGTATGGAAATAAGGGCCAAATATTTGCATGATACATTTATAAATCCAACTCCTTCTTTTCTAAGATTGTTTTGAAGACAGAAAAAATAGGTTGTAAATATTCCCGAGAACAAAATCTAGACCAAAAGTCGAAAAAAGTAAGTTTTCGTCAACTGACAGAACATCTCTCTTCGCTACAAAATCCATTACGAGGATCCAAACTTTAAGCTACGTTAAACTACAATTTAAACGATCAAAAGCCACGGGATATTACCCATAAACAAGTCTACACACAACAAAAAAAATCTACTAAACTACTACTGATATGGAAGCTAAAACTAGACCTAAATAAATAACAATATCTTCCTCCTGTCATCAGAGCAGCTTTTGGGGATACGATTTATGAGAAAGGAAAACAACCATTATGAAACGAAGTGGAGTACCTTGGAAAAAAAAACGTCTGGTGTCTTCTACCAGACATCTTCACCCTCATTAAGAACGAGTAAGTGACGTCCCATCGTGAAAAGCACACATCTATATGAGGCGTACGTCAAACGGAGTTCCCTTAGCTTTCCTCACGTCAATCACACGAATATGCAAGCGTTGGAATGAAGACTTCCGAGTCACTCTCTGAAAACCGATTCAAGGACGGCTAAGCGAGGTCTACAAACTGGCCAACATTGAACCTCTATTAGACCGGGCATGAGTGGCGGATCTGATATCCAGGCAACCCTTAATCAACGCTTCTACGTTCTGAAATGAATTGCCTTCATCAAGTCGCGTAATCGCAGCCAACTACCGTGGAAGCTATCCCAGACGGAGACCCCATACTGGGATCGAATATCAAAGCATGTGAGCACACTCTAAAACCAATGGCTAATACACCTCCATTGGAGTATACAGTACAATATGTAGGATGTGTATGGAGCAAGGAAGGTAACTTCAAATTACGAATGGAAGAGGAGGTACATGAATGCTGTTCCTTTGAACCTTTGGCTTAATAATGAAAGTAAGTAATTTAACCAAATCTGGAAGACTATACTTATTTATTGACGGTATATATAAGAATATTATATTGCTCCTTTCACAACCATACATCAATTAATAACGTTTGAAGATGAAAAAAATCTCAAATTTTCCCCTTACCTTCCATACCCACAATTAACTTCTTTCTTAATCATATGCATAAATAAAGAATTATTATAGAATCACACAAGGCGAAAAGTAATTTATTAAATTAAAATCTAACGTTTAGCATTAACTTTTGATCACCTTGAGAATTTGGTCTAATGCTTATCGATTCTACAATGCTGTCCAGTGTCTCTCTAGCATTAAAATCATAATTTCTACGCTTGACAAATGAAATAAGTAACAATTTCACGAAAAAAGAGAAAAAAAGCAGAGTATAATTCATTTACTGAAAAAACTAAGTTTTGACGTGAACCATCAACATCAGACTCTAACATAACGAGGTTTTTTATTAAGTTACCGAGCAGTAATAAACAATAAGCGTAAATTTTGAAATAACGAATAGCGACTGCATATTGTAAGCCGAAACAATGGATTATATCATTTCTACTCTTCATGATAGATAGTTTTCGAAAAAAAATGATCATCCTACGTATACTTAGCCTTAAACCCTACCAAAAATTAGACTAGATCAAAAAGTTCTCCTGCATAAACAGTAAATAAACGTGAGATTTTCCTGGACTCGGATGCCCCTGAGAAAGAAACCAAAACTCGGAGATATCGCGCAATTTACACGAGGGGACCGAAATAAACAACGTTGAAGCAGCTCATCTAATTGAAAAACGTGAAGGAAAATGGCGTCCACGTCGTTCTGAACGAAGAGAGAGGTACGAGAGGAAAAAAGAGAGAGAGGATGAAAAATGAATAATTAGGAAGTATCCCCTGGGGAGGGCAAGAATTAAGGATAAGATTCGACACGGAGAGAAAGGTTATTCTTAGTACGGCATTATTTTCGAGCACGCTACCCATGTTCCACTTAACTTATAATTAGTAAACTTAAACGTGTAATTCGGAGCGGGCGTAGAAAGACGAGGAGGGACAAAGAAGTCTGGAAAGGCGAAGGTGAAAGGGCGAAGGAAAGTGAAAGAGCGCTCGATGGAGGCGAAGGGGAAAGTGAAAGAGGGCTCGGTGAGAGGAAAGTGGAAGCAGAAGTTATTGACGAAGGGGGATTGTGCACAAAAGAGTGGAAAGGCCGGAGGACGGAGATAAATTGAGGGAAAGGAGCGGAATAGAAACGGCTAAGTAAAATGTGAAACGAGAGAAGAGATGAAAGAAAAGAGACAATGGGTCTAGAGGGAAAAAAGACAGATGCCATTCCTGGAGTAAATGTATAACCTACATAGGTTGGACTACCACGTCGGTACATATTTCTGCCCGGAGGTGAATGGAAAATGCCAACTGTGCTTTTTATACCAACGAAGAATGATATAAGAACGATATCTCTACGTAAAAATAGAACAACCTAGTGATCCATACTGTTCATAACGTTCAATAAGGCAAGACCAGGATAAATTGTAGTATTCCGCATCATTTTATCGATGGGGATTTTATGACTTCATTGTTCACACTCAGACTGTAGCTATAAGTGTATGATAAATGATTATATATTAATGTGTATGAAAACAAGGAATTATTATTCCAAAGGTTGTGGAATTAGGTATAGATATTTTGTCAAAAACCTTTACAATCTAGTCAATGGACACGATAAAACTTATCCATAAATATAAAACTGAATAAATAAATGTGATAAAACCTATAATTTATAGTAATTTGGCCTGGGAAGACATTACTAAATAGGACAAAAGTACCAATTAAGTACAGAACAAGAACAACAGACCTTAACAGTGATGACGATAAGAGAATAGAAAGAATACATAAGAAACAAAACCGCATAATATAAAAAAGAAATCAATCCTTGGGTAGCCTTGAACTGAGCTAAATTTTAAAACAACAAAAAACTACGAAATAATATACAATAATTACAAAAACCCATTCCTAATACCACAAAAACGCATAGATTTATGCACAGCAAAAAATATAGACCAGAACCGTGTTTTCTCAACGCGTGTCCCATCTTCAGCGACCCCGTAATATAGTATTAAAACACTGATACGATGTATACAACATTCCAGTGCACACATGTAGACGAGAACGAGTGCGCGTTATTACGTCTGGCAGCGAAGACACAACACGGAAAGAACATTAACGCGAGCGTATTCGAAATAACAGCCGCAAACAGACATTGCGGGAGATAACGGCGGAGAGACGGGGAGAGTCCAAGAGAGCCTTGTAAACAGCACGAGGAAGACGAGAAGGAAAACAGAGCAGGTCGATGAGAATGGACGAGACAAAAGAGAGAGAGAAAGGGAGATGAGAAAGTGCCAAGGAGTAATTGAGTGGGAGATGGATCGATAAAGAGGGAAAGAAGGGAGTCGAGAATTAACGAAGGATGGAATATTAGCGCTAGGATAGAGATAACAAAGAAAGAGAGAGCGTTGCGTGGGAAGCACGAAAAAGGGAGATATTTAGGGATTTAACCCTTTTCTCTCTCGGAGTTTAACGAAGGCGGCTGCTGACTGATGAAATATAAATCAACCTGACAAGATTTGAAACGGAGAAATCAGGGGCGGCCTAAAAACTCCTTAATCCCCTTACCCTTCGCTGGATGATTAGCTATTTTCTTTGTCGTCTAACTTCGGAAACTGTTTTTTCATCGAAGTTGTAATTAACCAGGGCCCGCAACCTCGGAGAACAGGAAGCGTGAGGTTAATTCGCAATCGATCGAAAATTAATTATCACTAGAGCTGATTAACATAATTATGAAAAAGGGCGATATTCAATAAAGTAACCGATAAAATTTTTAGCTCTTATATTACGAAAATTAACCTCAATTCTAGACTTAAAATAAAGTACAGATATTCATTGAAACAAACTACAAATACGCACTTTAATTGAGAATAATTAGCCAATATCACCTAAATCTAGCCATGTAATTAACACAACAAAACGACCTCTAAGCACGTAAGTTCATACACCAATCCATAAAGAGTTCGCGGGTTTGAGACCTACACATACTTAAATGTCTACTACTTCTATGAGATTATCTAGGATTTTAAAACCTCCTGATATATGTGTAAAAAGTCACGCAACTCAAGAAACACCGGGAACACATTCATGTCAGACTTTTTACATGCTCCTTAATCCTCGAAAGATTATCTAGGATTAACTAGATCGTCACGCTTTTGAGTTTTTGAAAACTCAGAAACGAATAAGAAAACGTATACGAAATCTGGCAGAGGGGAATATACTTCAAGACAGGTACGAAAAGAAGCATGAAATAACCAGATCAATAATTCGCTTTTCCGAATCAACTCCGTCCGAAAGCTGAAAGCAATCGTCGTCTTTCAAGCAGACGCCTTATAAAACGTCTCGACGCACACTCAGAAGCTATAAATGTAAAATCCATATGAAATTTTTTTTGCGCTCGTCTATCTTCCTGGACAGGAATCAACTCCAAGTCCACGACAGAAGAAAGATCAAAGGTAGATATACTAATACATCAGAGAAAGCGAAAGGTACTTCTAGAGAAGTCTTATACACATAATTAATAATCTCTACGCACTTGTACACAAATATTCATACTTCAATAATTCCTCTAATTAATAATTTTAATAGAAAAACACATAAATGAGGAGGAGACTAAACAATATTAACTCTCAAACTTATACCCTGAAATTCAAACCATTTCACGTGATAGGATCAATAATTTTCAAGTCCTTAAAAACGAATCGATCTTAAAGGAAATTCAGCACATCGCATTAAGATTTGAACAATTATAAACAACAGGAAACTTTAAAAAAATAAATCAAATACAACTAAACGCCTAGAAAAAAAGTACTGCAGTACATGCACCTATACCTACACATCGTTTCGAAAAAGGGAGTGAGTGAGGTTCACTTTGCAAGATGAGAGTCGAGGTTGTTCACCCTCGTTTCCAATGAATGGAAAACGTTCTCGGAGGAAAATTCTTTGAAAATAAAATAATATAACCCATGAATGAGTTAATAAAACTTTTCCCTTTATCTGTAACACTCATGCCTCATCTACTGTCACGTAACAAAAACAACAAACCTTTAAAAAAAACTATAACGGGACGAAATCCATATTGTATCATTTAAAACATATATATAAAAAAAGCGTGTAAATGTGAGAATGCGGGTATATCACGCGCTGGGGAAAACTGAAAAGGGAGAGTGGATGAAAGTGCGTGCAGGAGAGGAAAAAATTAGAGGGGAGGAAGAGGAGGAGGAGGGGTTCGTCTGAGGAAAGGAACTAAGGAAGTGGGTATGAGAGAGAGAGAGGGTGAATGAGCCAAGTCTCTTCCACAGACACGGCGTGATCAATACGTCAGCGTATCCCGTAGGCTACGTGACTTCGTGGCAGGGAGAACGCGACAAGCCACGGAGAGGCGACGTAAAAACCCTAAACGTCGTTCCAAATAGTAATCTCCCACCCACGCGCCCAACGGTTACCCAGAGAGCGAGCGAGAGGGAATTTTACAAGAGAAATTAATTACCGAGACATTCGAACACTTAGAATTTTAATTGACGAACGAAATGATGACGAAAAAAAAAGCTGAGGAAAAAGTTCGAGAGTTCGTTAACTCGACTGAGAACGAAAAGGGATTCGTCACAACTTTTTTTTTAAATTTTCGGTGAAATAATTCGCGATCATGATTTTGATAATATTCGCCGAAGAAGGGGGTGGGGGTTACGATAGCCAAAAGTTTCTTATGCGGGAAAAAGACATCGCGAAAAAAAATAAACTCATTCCCTTACTTCGGAGTGGGGTCGGAATCTGTCATTTATATTATTCGTTACGACGAATTCGTGGTGAAAGGACGAAATTCACTCTTGTGAACGCGATCGCTGGATTATTCGGAAAAAAACTTTTCAAACTTGTTTTCTAATTAACTCCCAATTGTTTCCTGTCATAGCTCTACCACTTGACTCGTACTCGAAATAAGCTTTTTCAGGAAAGTTAGGCAGGCGTGCCCGTGTTATGAATCCCCCTTTTGTGTTGCCAACGCTTTGGAATTGATTTCTTAGCGGAAGTCGTTGTGGAGAAAAGGCATTATCAGCGTTAAAATGTGAAGACATTTCTCTAGAGATTTCGACTCAATTTACTTGTACACGTCTATTTTAGAAAAAAAAGACTTACGCGTTGAAACGAAAAATTCAATTGTTTCACGAAGTCATAAAAAAACACTTATAAACTTCAAATTTAAGATGTTGTCTACCGAGTCATTCTAAAATATGAAAAAATGACCTTCAATAATATAATACATTTTTAAAATAATTATAATAACCTACAAATATATAGCTTAATTCTGCAAATTTTAACAGTATTTTGCCAATTTAGACCTCCAATTTCTATTCAGGACATCAAGCGACGCAATAAAAAAATATTTCATGGAATAAAGATCATACCTCATATGTTTCCCAAACTTACATATAATCATAATCATGTTTAAGACCTCTCTTGGTAAAGCCACACTTTTGTGAATTTTTCATTTTTATTTATTGTTTATATTTTTCCCAAATATTATAAGCAGACGATACATAAATCAGGCACAACAATTTCTCCCCATAATATTTACGTAACACACAACATCCTCTCACGCATTAAACAAATCCCTGCCCTAGTGCCCTCCGCAAACAGAATTTACAAAACCACCAAACCAGGATGACCTACGGAAGATACAAAATTGGACCCTAATTCCATGAAAACATAATCTCCTAATTTATACGAGATTCTAGCGTCCATCCACCAAATTCGAGTAAAAAAAAACAAGCGAATGAGCCCTCTCTTGGGTCATCTTACTACGCAGCTGCTAGTTCAGGCCGCTGAGACGGAAACGGAATAACACCACGTAAAAGGGCCTTAATTATTTCAGCTTTGGAAAGCCGTCCACAAGCGGAAACGAGGCGTAGTCGTTTCCCATCTAATCAGAGCGGCGAGTCGCCTCACTTCCAGTGCAGGAGATTAGATTATGACAGCGGAGGACAGGTTACACGAAACCAATATCTCTTTCCTACCCTGCGGTTGCCTCGGAATTTTGAGGGAACGTTGCAGACCAAAATATGACCGACGCAAAGTGGGTATGTGCGGCTTGAATCGACCCGTACGTGGAATAGTTGAGTATAAACTTCCTGACCGCGTTGGCGGAATGGTTAGCTCGCTGTATCCATCAGGAGCACGCACGGTTAAGGTCCGAAGTGGCTCTACAGGAGCATTCCAGCTAATGGAATAAATTTCAAGTATATTTTTACTGTACAAAGCTTTCCAATTGGTTCTAACCCAACTTTTAAGCTCAAGATACCATTATTTTAGTCGATCTAAACAATTTCAGCTTCTTCGAGCTACTATAACAACCTCGATAATCTATACGTCAGCATAATTATCTTTTATAAACATCACACAACTTTAAAACTAGCTTGTTAACTTTCTAAAATGCTTTCTTAAAAGTTCTTGGAAACTCTTGGAGAACTAGCTCAAAAGGAACAGTACAATAGAACTGAAACTCTGATCACTTCAGTAAATAAATCAAACTTACCAATCACGACCTATTCATTCTCTCTATTCCATACGCTAGCCGAAGAAAAAGTAAATCACTTACATAACAGCTAAGAAAGATATATAATTGGGTGCGATTCATATGCATTAGACGTCACACTTTGAACGATCGCTCAATTATCTTCATCATTCATCAAAGCAATACTCTAAAGTAAAAATAGATTATTCATAATTATAAACTTAGAAAAATGGCCCTTTGCTAGTTAGAACACAACTCCTATAACTAATTAATACATTAGAAAATGATTCTAAACCAATACATAACAAAGATGACACATGAAAATTTGCTTGATTAAAAGTTGCGAAAAAATGGCTGGAGTTTTGCACCTTGGTAATTTTTTTCGATAATTATCCGGCAAGATTAGAAGGCGAAAGTATGGGCACTGACCCCTACAATGAGTGATATCCGACAGATATCGCATAACTGATATGTTTCCATTAGGACAGGTGAGAGAGGCTTTATGCTCTACTTGCTTGACGTTGTTAAGGAACCTGAAAATTTGTTTCGATTAAATCCAGCCTTTGCTCGACCGGCAAATGCTTCTTTATAATTAGAAAATTTCGTGGATAAATTATTACGAAAAAACAGTCAATTCTTCCGATAAAAATCTTCCGAGCGTGTCACTACGTGGTTTTAACAAACGCAAGAGAATTTTACTTTGTGTACAATATCTATATAAATCAATCGAAGGAATAGCGAAGAAGGCTATGTTATTTGCAGAATAATGATTTTTAACAAGCGACTGAATATAACATAAATAATTTAATCGAATGATTCATCATAATCTGAGGATTTTATCCATCAATAGGGAATACATAACTTAAAATTAAGTTTGAAACTCATCTTGAGCTCTTCCACGAGGTAAATTGTATAACTCTTATGAGACCTCGAAATAATTAAAAATAAAACTTGTCGTTGGATAACTATTGAATTTCTCCATAAGAGAAAATTTCTAAGACGGTGACGCTATTGGATGACTAGTGATAGAAACTGAATTTTGCAATAAGTAGAAGCGATGTGAAGAATACTATTCTTGTGTAATCTTATTTTCTCTGTTTATTTAATTATAGGTGGAATCTTACAAAAAGAAGGATAGAAAACAGACTGAATGAGTTGCAGAAACTTCCCTTACGTCATCGAATCCATCGGGAATTATCTACCGATAAATCCTTCAAAGTTCGAAATAGACAATGTTTCAATATTGTGTTTATCTTTATTTTGCAACTCATTTGAAAATAATGGCTTTCAAACACAATCCTTAAAATATCTTACTACTGTTGAGTAAACTTATGACCGTTGATATTTAAAATGTACTTACAACTTTCTACACATTTGATTCGATCCATAAAATATTAGAGATAATATTTTTTAAAATTTGGCTTTAGTATGCTAACTTTTTATTAAGTACAACTTCTCATAATATATATTTAACTGAGTGACAAAATGATTAAAACATCAGATTACATAAAGTGCAAGAGAAATTATTAAAACAGATGTTTCTGTATCTCAATCACACTAAAACGATTTATGATAGTAATATTAAAAGTTTACAGAAATCGCAAATATGAAATAGAGTCCATAAATAATAGCTGTCATTCAACAGTTTTATGAACCATAAATATGATTTTTAAACGAGATGAACCGGAAGTAAATATTTGGTATATAACTTCACACCGAGTCATTCAAAACTTCTGATTTTAATTTATAAATCGACTGCATAAAAAGGGGAGTGTTCATTCAAGACAAAAAATTGAATTTATAAATTATACCTTGGTGTTAAAATCAAATTTTATATATGATATTTTAACCCACGCTCAATTAAAAAGAACGAAAATATATCCATAAAATTTTATTTCCATAAAACCCTTCCTCTTCAGCGACGAGAGTTGGTGAATATCAACAAAAACACTCTTCTATTTTTTACAGCCTCGTTCATTTCTATCAACAGTTAAAAGCGTGAAGTTTATAGCGAGAATAACGTGACAACATTTCGCAATTAAATCGCAGAAAATCGTATTTTCCAATTCCTGGAAATGTTACGACTTCATGATCTCCGTCACAGCTGAGTTCGTTCACCCTTGATAAAATTCGACGAGCGGAATCGCAAAACTTTTAATTCGGATTTATAGGTCGGGAAGGAGATGCTGTTTACGACCTCTGTACGTATGGTATAATATATCTGATAATCATATAATTTAGAGACGACGTTTAATTAATACACGAAAAAAATACATTGTTACTCCATTCCGAAATAATTATAAATCCTGAGAGTTTTATACACCTTATAAAAGAAGAAAAATTAAATACATTTTTAACAATTTTCAAACCTGATTTTTTATAAATTTAAAAGTAAAATATACATCTAAATAGTAACATACCCGCCACAAGCTATGCAAATGAGACTTCTTAAGTTAGATTAGGATGGAAATATATGTCGTTCAATACAGACTAACGTTGGAGTTTTCATATAGCTACAGTATATAGTAACTACAGACTGTGAAATTAGTTCATGAAAGATCAGTTTACAGTGTCCTGAATGATTTATAATTAAATGAATTAATCAAGATACGACAGCATAAAATTCAATCAATCATAACCCAAAAAATCGTTGAAACCAAACAGTATTTAAAACAACGACAGCGCTTTACTCTTTCGTATTTACGTCTGATTTACGTCCGATATATCTTATTAGTATTTATATTATATCGCATACAATTGAATGCATTCCTTTTCCCTATAATCAATATATTATATTATTACGATCATTTTTATTAAAGTTTAATTTGCAATACCATTGAAAGTGGAATTCTTTCCGTGCAAGTTTCCCGACTTAGAAAAATACGTACGGCACCCATGCTGAGCCGATGGAACGAATAGAAATCGCGGCAGACGAGGCAGAACCTCATTAAAAATTACGCAACCGCACGAAGCGTCGTAAAGCGCTGTAACGAAGCGTAAAGGACGAGCTAAATGAGGAACTCTTCCGAAGTTCGAGGCTGGAAGTGAAACCGTTTAGAAAGCGATTCATGGACTTGGACAACAACATTAAGCCTAAGCAGTCAGGAACGATGGCACAATTAAGAAATCCTCAAGTTTAAAAAAAAACTAGGTATAATGAATATACTCCTAATCAGTTCCTTGATGGAAATTTAAAATCTTACGAAGCAATAAAGTAATAAGGTAAAATCTTTTCCGTTTTTTAAGAATATTGATCATCTCAATACTCGTAAAAAGGAATGAAAAGAAAGACTTCTAAAGCACAAACTAATATAGAAGTATTCTCGTAAACACTCGTCAACTCGTACGTAAACATTAATCAATAGCAATTGAAGTAATTAATTTATATGTCTAGATACAAAAGGCGAGTTTTAAAAATATTTCCCGTAATATGAAACGCCGCGTTATTTAATTACGAACGTACTTGACCACAATGAACACAAAATTACGCTAAAAAAAGCTTACGAACATAAAAATAAAGATAGATCAATGATTCCTCAATCCAGAAATATTTTGAAGAAATTTAATCATATCGAGAATAAAACACATTCTAGATATATCATAAACTCAAAAAACGTAGAAAACTGTGAAAAATATTAGATAACAAATAAAAAAATAAATGATTGAAATCCAAGTAAAATCGAGATCATTCGTCGACAACTTCATACCTATATACGTACCCCTCATACTAACTAGACACCTCACATCATCCCAGCAATAAACATCCGAGCCAACTTTCACACATACGCAGCCTCTACCGCAAGCCTCCAACTTCGTAACCCCCTCATGCGTTATTCCTCAAAAATTTCCATACAAACTCCCACATCTCGGGAGACATATCTAGGGCACGCCCCATCTCTACGCCTTGAGAATTACTCTGGGAAAAAGCATTCGAATTTCTTTCGGTGAAGCATCCGAAGCGAACAGGTGGCTGTGCCCTGCATTCCATTCCGCGGCGAGAGCGCTCCCTTCTGGTTCGGACGCCTACTAAGACCATCCTTGCACATACCACGACGGCGGCGGCGGCGACTGCCTTCGAGAATCGCTAGCGAATCCTTGGCGGCCGATCGAGAGGTCAGCGGAGGTCATGCATCTAGCACATAGATGACCTTGGGTCAGCGACGTTCTTGAAAACGCGTCTGGTCCACACTCCGAGGCACTGATTTCTCCTATGATCCCTTCTCTTGCCTTTCGAGGAGGTTTCCACGGATGATTTAATCGTCTGCATATAATCGTCCGTGATCATCGGAAGGGATTCTCAAATGGACATTAAACGCTCCGACTTCCTTCTGACGAACGCGTGCTGGGAACGTCTTCGAATGTTAACGAGGCGTGGAGGGTATGCGAGAAGTGCTAATATGCTAATCCTCTCGATCGAAAGAGATTAAATCTAAATCTCTACAGCGTTTATCGTTGCCGCCATTGTGTCTAGACGAGCGACATTATTTCATACCTAATTTCGCGGATTAAACATACTTCATTATACATAGATGGTGCAATTAAGTCCTCCAGCTCGTGGCTCAACCAGAAAGGAATTCCCTCATGCATGAACAACCCTGACCAACGACACACACACTCTATCACCTATAACGAAGAACAAATAATTACTATTACATCCATTCCATTGTTTTTACATAAAACTCATCTAAAATTTTACCCCGAATATTACTTTACGCTCTCGATCTTCTATTTTCTTCGCATTAAGAATCTTTCGGTTTTAAACAACCCCCCCCCCCAACTGAATAATTCACGTAAATTACGTCACGCAATCACACATAACAGTCTCGTTATCCCTACGTGACATCGGCACGAATTACCATCAACCGACGATTAAAATTATTTACGATCCGTTCGCAAAACAATTCCGATGAGAAACACAACGGCCGGTAAATCATCCCTTAAACATACACGTGGGAATAAAAGGAAATGTATACGTGAAAAAAGCCCCATGATGATGATCGTCAATGATGGCGGTAATTAAATTAGTTAGAAGAGAAATGACATACGCGCCTTTTGTTAGCCGAAGTAAAACGGTTGAGCAAAGCTTTTTATCTGTACTGATGAGGAAGCGAGCGTGACTGAATCACATCCTGCAGAAAAAAGGAAACGCTGATGGTCGTTTAACTGCCTCTTAAAAATCAACGAGTAATTACCTCCATAGGCTATCCCACTTCGCTCTCTGCGGACCTTTCATTAGAGGAGTAAAATCCTCGGCTCTCGATTGACGTTCGGCTTATTGTTATATACGCGGACGTTTACGAGCAGAGAATTACCCGATAATAAGAATCAGAGGCGGCTGAAAGGTTGTATAAATCGCTTATGATGCCAACTTAATGCGCCGCTATGTACGTAATCTCGGATAAAAGGGAGTTGTATGTATCCTTTATTGAATTAGATGAATGCGGACTGTATAGAGACGGTATTAAAACTAAAATCAGCACGATAAAAATATACGTTCGAGGACCACTCGAAAAATAAACCCGATAAAAAAACTTGACCGATAAAAATTCCGAAATAACGAATATATCAATTCCAAAACGAAAAAAATGGACGCAAAAAATTGAAGATATTAGACGGAACTCCATTCTTGGAACGTAAAATCCGAGCGGAACACCATAAAAATAATCCAGCCCTCGAGAGGAAACTCTGAAAAAGAACTTGCCAATTTCTGCGGCAAAAAAAAACCATCTTCCGCTCGTGACGAGAACTAAATTGACTACACGCGCGTGATGAATCCGCGGGCTAAGAACCGACGTACACGCACCGGCACGAAGGAGAGAAAGAGACTTCAACGACCAAAATACGTTCGCTGTGCGTATTTAATTCCACTCCCAAAAAAAAATCACCCCCGCGCTTTGGTCAACGTCCTCAAAGCGCAGACCGAAAAATTCTGAAAAAAAAAACATAAAACTTGACCCGAAAAAGTTGCATAATTCCAAAAAAAAGCAGACGCGATTTAAACCCGCCAATTCCGGACTGAATCCGACAGTTTTGTTTACCGTTCGGAAAATATAAAAAAAAATCCGGGAGCTTTCACAAAGCGGCGTCCGTATGCGCCCCGAAGCCTTCGAAATAAAATGTTTTGAATGATGAAAGGGACGACGAGACTGTCGACCGCAAACCGAATAAATGATGAAAAGTCGTGTATCGTTGGAAGGTACGGCTTCGAACAATGACGGGCTAAAAAGAGCGGCTCTGCCTTTGTTTATTTCTGGTGGAGGTGAGAGGTGAAGGGCGAAGGAAAAAAGGTGAAAAGGGGAAGGAAATTGATGTCGCGAGAAATAGGACGTGGAGGATGTCGATTGAGGCGGAGGAAGAATGGTTAGCTGCCGGATTCCGATTCATTCGATGTTGACACCGAAGCCGGATGTGACGGAGTTAACGCTAAACTTCCTAGGATGAAAGAAAGGGCCCGTGTCGGGGACTGCGTTCGGTATATCTACGACCGCTTTATGAGTGTGTTGAAACACCTCTTCGGGGCATTAATATGAAAATTAATGCTGTTCCGTGCATATGTGTCGAATTTGTAACCGCACCTGGCAGCCTTCCATCCCCCCGGTGTCCATGGCGCTTGAACTTTGGGACCAATGCAACTTAAGTAGCTATTATTCTACGGCCTAGTGTACAAAAATACTCACAGATGTTACAATGGAGTCCATATCGGTCGAATTTCCATATGATTGGACCCACTTAGCAATTTTCTCACGCATATGTGATCACGTCCACAACTGACATAATTGTGTTGGTTTAATTAAAGCAATTCCGATGGAGTTCATTAAATAGAGCTCATTATAATGTCCTTACAGAAATTTAATTGTGAAAAGCTAATTCTTTAACCCTATTCTATGATGAGTTTCTTTAATTAATTAGAATTGTTTCCACTCCACGCGAGTTATTAATACCAACAAGTTTCTTTCTTAATTTCAATCCACAAATATTAACATCAAAATGCATTTAACTACACATTCATACTTCATGATTCATAAAAGAAGTATATATATTCTGCTGTAGGGAGTTTGAATAGCTAAAACAAAACCAAATAATTGACAGTATTACATAGCGGAGGCCAATAGAGGAGTAAAAATTAGTATAAACAATCACTCTCAATCTTAGACAGGTTTACCTGAACCAGCAGCGTAAACTAGACAAATTTACCTCCTTAAAAGCACCTTGAGACAAAAAAAATCAGGAATATAGTCATTACATCATAAACAGCACACAGATTCAAAGACAAACAGTCGGTGGAACCTTCATGACAGTTAAAAACCGTGCCCAAATCTACGGGACCTATTCTAACCACCCCACACGGTACTCAGCTGCACGTGTTACATCAAACTACTGCCCACTCGTTCGATGCCACTCCTCGTGCATCGTGCGTCGAGTTTAGAAAACATGATGGAGACACGATCAAAACCAATCAGTGGAGCGAATCGGTTTGGTAACGCGGACGCCTATCATGATTTATCGTCCGCTGTTGAGCAACCCATCGCCGGCACCATCATCCAGTCAGATGCACTCGTCTGCTTCTTTCTCTAACGCTTTCGAAGGCTGTCTATCGCGCTTCCCGTCACTGGCCCTTGCTTCGATTCCAGGACCAGGGCACTTTCCGCGACTGAGGACGACCGCGATGACGTGACTATGGAGCGATTTCGCGAGCACGCAACTCGAATAGCAACGCTCCAAGCCCATTACGTAATGGGTGTCTGGTTTCGGAGAGCCGGAGTTCGAGCCGGATGACGACGAACGGCCTTAAATGCATCCCGATTTCGGGAAAAATGAGCTCTCGTAAGGGAGGGGGGGTTTGATGATGAGGGTGACGGGGAAAGAGAGAGAGATGCATCTCCGAAAGGTGTCTGCTGCGACACAATCGATTCGTCTGCACGAACGAGTGCAGTGCGTTAAATAGCCTCGGTGGACTCTAATGGAAAAACGGATCGCTAATGAAAAGAGACGTCTCGCCCGAACCTAGCGTGATTAATTCCCACTCGCAAAGGGAGGATCTGATGGTAAACATGAGACGGGAAATGCATGGATTAAAACAACGCCGATTTGTGCCTCGACACGAACTAGATTAAATGCGAAATAAATTCGCCTACGAAAAAAAAGGAAAGGTTTTAACATACAAGATTTATGATTTTATTACACCTCATGTAACTTTCTAAAGATCGTGATAAATAATGCGAAAGAAGGTTTAAATGGACATTGTCACGCTAAGTAAAATATTCTGCGAGCTATAGGAATTTCTAATTTTAAATATATTCTCCGCCTATTTGAGTTTAATTTAAATTTGCAAGCATAAAACGAGGTAATATAAAAAAATTCATTCCGGAGTATCTAATCACAGAATAATCATAGATTAAGATCAAAATATACTCCACGTTAATCACGTAATAGAACGTACTTAACGAAAAGATAATCTAAAACGTGTTTCCAGAAAATTCAGATACGATTCGTTCTGTGGTAGAGAGATAACATTCTATAACGAAATGTAGCGGGATTTAAGACGATAATTCCTAAAATTAAAAGAGAAATATAAACGAACACATCAAAAATATCTAATTCTCAAAATATTTCCAGACACGAGAACGAAAATAATCGTAACGTAACTCTAAAACCAACTAAATGTGTAAAAAACTCTCGAATTAAAAAAAAAAATCATTAACCTACAACCTTCAAACGCAATCCTCCTGGAAAAAACAACACTATCGGCAGATCAGAAACCGTTGCTATGCGATGCATTTCGAATCGTAACCTGACGAAATCCCGGTGGAAGGGTTACAAAAAAACCCAAAGAAGCAACGGACGCGCTTATCGACGAGAATTGAGATAAATTACGCAAGGGACTGCTAAAAATATGGGAACACCGGCTAGACTTCCGTTATGTGGAATGCCCGATAACGGCGCGAAAACCGACGTACAAAAATTAGCTCGTGGACATTTCTAAACGTGCGAATAGTTTGCCGACGAAAAGGGGAGACACGTTTCGACATTCAATTAACTCTATTCGGATAATTACGACTTCCCGCCGCCTACGAAAACGAACAAAGCACGAGCGAACGAAACAGACGACGGGACGTTTTAGATCGTGGAAAATAAATGTGGAATAAATGGAGGAAACCGGCGCGTTAATAACGCATTCCCCGTGTCGCTAGGCTCGCTTAATCAAAAGGGCCGACGGCTTCCTGTCGATAACTTCCGCAGAAACTAGTGGAGAAATCGTTGTGCCGAACGACGAATGGAACGATCTTTTTGAGTCCCTAAAAATGCTTTTAATTAGTACTTTCCGTCGGTGTTTGATGTATATGTGTACTGTTGATAATGCCAGTAACCTATGAAGACTATAAACTGCTACAGTGCTGAATTACTACACCGGAAAATCATTGACGTGAAGGTTCTCTATGTTTGAACACTTAGAGAGAGAGGAAATTGCTAGACGAGATTGTAGTTTACGTTGGCTTCCTGTTGCCGGTTAGGATGCTATTACAGGAAAATTCCTCTATACAGGCTTCTGATTAACCCTCATGTTCGATAGGTATACTTGGATCGATTGTTTGCCTAGACAACGCGAACCAATAAAGTTAATAATTCATTTATTATTGTACCATATAGCACGTCTTAATTAACTAATCTGTACTATACATAATCATGCAACGTATTCAAGAATAGTATTCATGCTTGAACCAAAATTATAAGCAAAACGTCCTTTTTGTTCTGTGAAATAGTGTGGCTGACTTTCTCATCAATAAAACCTACAACGTAGGATGTTCAAAAACGCCGTAAATGTCACCTAATAATTCGCAAATGATAAAACCATTACCATAATTTAAAATACGAAACTTTAAAATTACCTACTGCTATCAATAACGGAATGGTATGCTAACTTTCAAACACCCAGATCCCGAATTCTAGTCCCGGCCGATATGAATATTACTCTCACCGAATAAATATTGGTATTCGTATACATATACACAACTACCACGTAGACATCTCGCTGTAACAATCCACTAAATGTATATCTTGCATGGAAACGTTAAATAAATAGGATAAATGATATTCCACTCATATTTCCGCAGCAACCATTGTATCCTGGGAAAGGATGCTTCTTCTGATGTAGGGTGCGACCGGCAGGTTCTCTCCTCACGGGTGTCTGATCTTGGCAAGGAGCAAATGTTACAGGGGGAGTCTGGGCAGCAAAAGGGACGGGGGATATTGAGCAAAGGCAACGATCCGTCAGAGGGGAGGAATGTGGGAAGCGTCGAATCATTGCTTGGATAAGGAGAGAAGCCTAGAAGCTGTCAGACTCAGAGGCGATATTATGGCTGCTCAAAGAAAGAAGCCGACTTTGATGGGAACCGAGAGCAATCGAACACCTTTCATGTCCGTGATTAAATCTTCGCGAGATGTTGACAATTCCGCCGATATGACACATTTCCTCGCCTCATATTGGACGAGAAAGAAAATCCGGTGCAGATGCTGCGTCTGATTGCATCTTTAGGACATACGAAGACATGTAGGTGTTAAAGACGAGCTTACTCTTCCACTACTTCAACTTATCAAATAAAAGGTCAACGAATTAGGTCCGTAAGATCAGCTTGGATTCTAATTAATGATAAACATAAATTGTGACTAACTGATCGCAGATCCCTACCATACGATAATTTCGCAAATTTACACATTCGAAATAGCGAAATTGAAAAATATGTATTAGCTGCAACTTCCTGAAACACCTCAAGCGTGTTCAAAAGACCAGACTAACAAAAATATGTTCCATACCTAAACACAGCGCAATCATTAATGTTTTACGACCATATTTGAACTAAGAATGACTCTTCGTCATTGGGAAACGCATTTATTATCAAATATAGTATACGATACACGGAAACTGCATACAGGATTACGATTTCTCGTATGAATAAAGAACGATCAACCACGCATGAACGGACACACTGACGTGCCTGCCGAAACATCCAGCGAGCTACAAGAAGCTTCCGTACCTGATTACGGAGAATCCCAGGCGCGGAAGATACTAGCATGTGAATGTTATGGCTTCTGAATTGCGAAGAGAAGATAAACGTGCACAAATGGGAGATCGAATTACATGGCCAACGAACCTATCACACGTCAATGGCTGCCATGAGATTTAAGCCCGTGACCCTTGAAGTGTGAGTCAAGCAGGAGAATTGTTCAGACAGGAAATTGACCGCTGCTCTCATCTGATTCCGAAGTGAGGGCGGAACGACAAAAATTATTTATTGAGGTTCGCTATTGACCTTCCGAGCGAGATACTATAATTTTCGCGCAGTACTTTCATGTGTATGAAACACGCCGTTCGCTTTCACCATTATCAAAAGTCCCTGACCTTTTTAGTTGGCGATTTTGCATCGCATTTTCATATACCTTCATAAATCATTCACTTCACACGCATCGTAAAGTCGATCCATAAGCATAATTTCATATACTTCCTCATTCACTCTTTTAACTAGCAACGTATCACCTTCTGAATACATTTCAACGTGTTTGTTAGTTGCGACATTGAGTGCATTTATAATAAAATTCATCTCATACCTAAAGAATGGCAAATAAGGACATTTTTATACGTAATATTCTTTAAAATTAATAGTGTTGTGCTAAAGGGAGCTGTTAAAATTTTCCGCTTCATATGGTAGGCGATATCCAACCATTAACAACGATGTTTTATCGCCTGTGAGAAATGCATTGAAAATTCGCTTATTTTTAGCATTTGTATATTTAAGAAAAATACTAAAATATAAAGATCGGAAAATGAAAAACATTTCCATTTAAGATCCTTATCGCCTTATTATCGTCCACTACAGAAGAAATAATTCCATGAGCCTTCCCAACAGAAAACCCACTTTTCGTAATCGAGGCTAATCTGCGTGTTCATCTCCATGGTTAAATAGAAACATTTCGAAAGTCAAGGCAACGAGCAAAGTTCGGAGCGTACGTAATTACACCGTAAATTCCGATTACGGACGCTTTGGAAAGCAGATTAGAAAACAACCATCGTACCAAAATTAATGCTCTCGTAGCATCGACTATGGAGATGGGAGCTGTGGAAACCTTCCGTGATCCGGATTACGGCCACCCTGGCGTGTGTGTGTATGGTCACCCCTGAATTACTGTGTACTCCGAGCTAATAGCATTTATAAATGATGCGTAAGTTTGCTTAACCTAAGCAAACAGGCGAGAAACGGCGTCTCGCACGATACGCTATTCTATTCCGATCAAAAGCGTGGCTCAACATCCAACGCTCTATGACTGATTCATCCAATTACATCTCTATCTTTCGAGGGAGCGTGAAGATCGGGACATCGAACTGCTTAATTTATATCCGTCGCGAAACGCAACACCGGTTCGATTCCGTTTTGGTCATGAATTTCCGTCCCAAACCGGTTCGAATTGGTATTCTCTTCTGTATCTTACTCATTACATCCCTCGGAAATGTTAAAGAACTCCAAAGCATATCTTCAAAACATCATAGTTGATAATTAATGATTTTAAAAGTACACTTATTATAATATAAAGATCGATTATACTATATATTCTACTTTAATTCCATTTTATTTGGATTAGAATTTATACCTGACAAACGAACAATGATTCTAAAACAGTAGATAAAAGCCAATGAATTAACGGATACAATCCGTGTTACTCCTTTTAATAGTTCAAAATTTCACTCTAATTTAGAGAGTCTATTTCTGCATTCGCACATACATTCTAATTCAATTCCCACAAGGAAACATCAGCTGCTTTCCTCAGTACTGCGCCTAGGAAACATTCAAAAAAAAAACTTCGAAACTTTAGCGATCTTTATTCTGATTATCGAACGTATAATTTAAAACTAGACCAACACTTTTCGAGGTCTATGCATCGAGATGTCCCCAAACTGACTCAAATGAAACGAGTTACTTATGAGGTCTATAAGCCATGCTGATGGGGACATTTCCCAATCCAGCATCCTGACTCACAATCAGTGACGAAAGCAAGAGAAAAGTACCCAACTCCTCAACTTGCCAATTAGCCTTAATTCTCCTTCCAGAACATGTGGCAGCTGTTGGTGTAGTAGAACGCTCCGACCGGCCCTGAGAGAGAATCTTGCTTACGCTGAGATAGAGCAGCGATCCCTGTATTAGCGTCGTTCTGGGAATTGAGAATCGGAGTAAGTAACAGATTGCAGTCGGGCTGTAAGTAAGTGCTTGAATAAAAAAGGAACCGCGTGAAGAGATCGTGGGAGTGCATGTTACGCCTTGGAATGCACGGAGGGAGTAGCTGATGAGTCGCTGTCCCAATTCTACACGCGTCACGAGCGACACATAGCAAATTGAAGCAACAGACGCGTTTATCCTCCCTCCAATTCTCATCTGGCGGGTGACCCGCCCGTCCAGAAAACCAAACACGGCTACAGCGCCGCTTTCCTCTCAAAAATCAACCAGCTGAAACGAGGCAATTCTCGCGGAAACGAGATTTTGACCACGCACTTCGATGGGCTACGGTTTATGACGATGCCCGTCTATTTCGGAGTAAAATCCAGTTTCGTTATGGAAAAAAAAATTCGCTTTATGCGCAGTAGATCATCTGATGCTACTGCCACGCCCATCGCAAACATCAAAGTAGAAGTGGGACAAACAATTTCCGTGTAAATATTGCAGATGAGATTAGCTTCTTATTAATGCATATATGTACAAAAATATAATCTTTTATATGCATAAAATATAAATAATCAAACATAAATCATGGGGTTTTAAACATCATATTAGACTAAAAATACATCTAATTAAGCTGAACTTAATTGAGAATAATATCGCCTAAAATTCACTAAAAGATCGTGTTTAAATATAGATAATTATTCTTAATAAACTCTGCTTGAATATAATAAGCTAAGAAGATTCTTCTTTGCTAAAATTATTTTCCTAGGCCATAACATAACCATGATCATCAATACTCATCAAAGTGAAACAATTTAGAAACGATTCATTTTAATCTTCCAGAGTATACCCTTCTCAAAAGACAAATAGAACTTAATCTACACAATTTTGAGCGTAAACATACAAATTTAAGAAAACGGTAGCAGGAATTTCACGCATCAAATTTTCGCATAGTTTGTCTCTATTTGTTCAAGCGCTAGAGAGAAAAGTAAATATACGTTCTATTAGCCAAAACAAATAGCTGTTTGTCCTTGGACCGTCCCATAAAAAAAATACTCCGGCCCCCTACTAAGATTCTTAAGAATTATAATGAAGATCGTGATGCAGCTAGGCTGTAATAAAGGCGTCATTCAGACCTACATGCGCAATACATACATATTACAGCGATTAAAAAAGATAAATCACGTCAGAATACAACAAACATCAAGCTACGAAAAGAAATTATTTGAGGTACATTTCTTATAGAAGCTATAGTATTTTCTGGTATCACATTCTCAGCCCGCACTTCATCCTTTATTATCATTTTAAACATTAAGATCAATCTTGAAAAATGCCGACCATATACTGCTGACTGAACATGATGGTGCAGGAGAATGTAAGCAGACGGGTTCACGATTTAGCTCCTCCTTGCATCGATAATGAAGCGCATTTCTCCCAGCCTTGAACTTACTTATGGAGTGCTTATTTATACACCCTTGAAAGCGTACTTTTCCTTGCGTCGGAACGGTGTTTACTCATTGCCACCCGTCTCTCGTCCTTACTTGCAAACTTCGTATACCCAAATGGTTCGTTGGATTTACGAAAAAAACCCTTTCCTCCACCCCGAAAAAAAATCCGAAGACGTGATTTATAGCGGTGTCGATAAAATCAGGGCGTTCCCTTTGGAGGCGATTTGTCAGAAGAAAGGGAACGTGTCAGTTAGAAACTGCGATTCACTGCATTGGAGCAGCGTTTCTCGAGTGTGGACGAGAACGACCGAAAAATCACCTTCGAACTCGAGAGAGCTCTCTCGTTAACAACGAAAAAACGAGTGTTGTTTCTACGGAAACAAAAACGCGGCGATATTAAAAGATAAAAGTTGTTTATCTACCGAATCTCTCTTAATGTGTGGAATGCGCCTTTTGAAGAATTCCGAGAAACTTTTAAGAAACGATGCTCTGTTCTTTTTTGGAAACGCAGATGTTTCTTATCGACTGTTAAAAATTTTAATTTTTCGACGCATCCTTTCCCGTTGAGTAAGCGGTGACGCCATGGACGGAAGACGTATGGAATGGTTTCCTTTTGGTAGAGGGGGGCGTGGTGTTTAAAACCGTGGTTTTCTACGACCGTCGCATAATAACATCCTTGGTAATGACTGATCTTATCGATAAACACTGTGATCGGGCGGAAAAAGGTTGCGAACATAACATCGGATGAGGAAAATGAAAAGGCCACTTTGTATCCATCGTGAGCTGTGTTTATCCCTACTTAGCGCTCGACTATCTTCATTATGTCGATGCGCGAGTAAATTTGAATGATAATCGTTGAATGTAAAGGATAAATCGTGGAGTTTGTTTTCAGAAACACTCGAAAGTTTTTCAATTGATTGACCTTCGTTTTCATAGTTTCCTTCATCAGAATCATAGTATAAGAGAAGCATCGGAAAAATGTCTCTTCTGTTTTGAAGAGCAAACTACGAAACAACACCGTAAAGAAGTAAGATATATGATTTCTGGTTATAAAAAGGCATATCTTCTTTTAGATAAAGAACTCTAACAACAACTAATTAACAGGTTAGATGAAGAAATAATCTCCTTTGTATTTAAAATTTACGTACACTAGGACATTTTTATAACAAAATCAAAAAAAAAAAAAAAAAAAACAAATTTTATTCTAGACTGATAAAGAGTATCTTTTACGATATAAACCGACAGACTATCGACCCATATTTTAAGGGAAATGAAATACAATATAACAATGCGAAATACATTTTATGTACCAATATGTCGTATTATACGACAAAGTATGACTAAAATCTAAAGCTCGGGATTCCCAACGTATTAATTATTTTCTGACGACAAAACTCGATAAATTTCAATGAAATTACGACACAGCAAAGGAAAAACTAAAATTAACGATTCCACTATTAATCTGTTTTCGGCTAAATAGGAGCTTGCGTCAGAAAATTTCTTTTCGTAAGATAAAACTTTTAAATGGTTTGACCAAGACCAAGGGAAATCCATTAATGTTTGGCAGCATTTGCAAGTAATTGATGAGACTATTTATCAATAATGCGAAGAAATATTACATCAAAACTATACGGACATACTATAATCAATAAACACGCAAAATATCACTACGAATAAGTTTTATCAAATTTTCATAAATCGAAAATCAATCCAATGACATCAATCGATAGCTGACGTATATAAACCTTTGCCATTTAATTTCATTGAATTTAAATCGCTAATAATTTCATCCCCAATTTAGGAAAGGAACGCAAACTTTATTAAAAACAATGGCTTGAAAAATTGTAATTCAAGTCTTTGAGAGCTTTCGCTGCAGATGTCGCAGAACAATGCGAATGAAGTCGAATGCACGTGGTTACGATATCAAGCCCCCAAGGTCTTCGCACTTCCCCCCTCCACGGCCCCCCGAATTATCATCCTTCTCGGCAACATTCTGGACCATTGGGCTCTGCATTCTTCGTGAAGCAGCTCTCCCACCTTTCACCAGATGGCCTTGTCAGCCGATTCTCCAAATTCCTCGGCACTTGAGTGAAAAACTTTCACGGTCATCTACGGAATATGCACTCTTTCGAAGATGATAAATTACGTAATTAACGTTGCCATCTTCAGATTGCACGCGTTTGAAAACTCACGACCCGTCGATAAATCAGCCTCGTGCCCATCTGAACGAACGGAAAACCATTTCCTAGGAATAATAATGATTCGTAAGCATGGACCGGTCTCAGGAACAATGACGTAAGAAAATGCATTCGACGAATAAGATGGATTTCCATAAATTTTCCGAGAGATTTCTAAAACACTTTACATATTCCGCCAAACAGTAACGCTACAAACCAACTAGAGTTCTCAATAAATCACAAGCATTGTGCGCAAACTGCATTTAGATTAATAACAAAATTCCGCACAAAATATTTCATTCCGTTTATATACATATCATGAATGAACTTCTTACTTCGTCAAACTCTAGATTAACGTAAAATTAACTCTGCGTCATACAGAAAACAATGTAGCAAATGTGCTAACGTGGATATGAACTCTGGAATCGAGGACTGCATTCGCTTTATCGATGCGAATTGATCGAAGCGTGAACGATTGGGAAAAATCAGAAATCTGGTTGATGATAGATTAGATTAGCCTCTAAATATGGAACATTTAATAGAAAGTATCATGCGAGCTCGAAAGGGAATTTTTTGGATTACTTTTTTCAGAACTGTCTCTGAACTGTAAAAAAACTATCACAAACTTGGACGTAAATAATAATGGAATTATACCAAAAATCGATCAAAAACACCTTGTGATTCTTTGTCAAAAAGTACAATACTTCAAGAACGGTTTTAAGTAACGACTGAGCAATTTCTACCCTAGATATAATAATACTAATTCCATCTCTGTTTCTTGTTTCATCCTAGAATAATCTAATTACACAGCCATTTCCATTCCCTTTCTCCGATACAAAAATCGACAACGAGCCCGTTTGCCATGACATGCAGACGACTCGTTCCGGTGTTTTTAAAATAGCTTACGTCACTGATTCCATCATTTACGTCATGAAATATGCCAGCATCAAAATCAATGGTGTGCAACCACCATAGAACTCCGTTCTTGTCTGGATTATACGTTAAAAGGTACACTCCTCAGACGAGGGACGTTCTCCATTCCTAACAGACTATTCTTCTTCTAGGAGCGACCGGAAGATGACGAATAAAACCGTTCCGATTGGCCAGACAGACGACGCCTAGCAAAACTGCATGCTTTCGATCTTTCCCCGACTGAAAATTCATCCGCGATAAACCGACGCGGGACTGATACTCGTTTTTTGTTTGCTCACTTCGCAACGAAAATCCGATCGGTAAATTTGCTTCCACACCCTACGTAAAATTCCATCCACTCTACGGCCCTTTAAATCGCTACATTAACGATTTTAAACGAAAAAGGGGGCGTGGCGGACCAAAAAAAAAATCACCGAAAAATATGCTCCTACACGTACACGCCCACTTCCGACCTTAAGGGAAGAAAGTTTAAACACGTAATATTTAAAAAAACCCTTCGCCATGAAATAAAAAAAAACATCGCAAGTTCTCTTTTCGAAAAACAATTACGGAGCTCGGAAAAAACCGGTGACCCGCAGAGCTTCCTGCGAAGGCAGCCCCACCTCCGCGGCAAAATGCACCGTTTTTGCCCTTTCGATCACAGATTATGCAGGCACCTGCGCGCACTGTATGACGGGACGGAAAAAAAGGGGGCGGGGAGCCCTAGATCGGGTTCTGCTGCATAAGAACTCGAGAGCGCACGGGTTTGGCTTGCCTGAGCTGTGCTCGCTTCAACGGGAAGAAGAAGAAGCTGTTATGGTCTACATGCCAAGGCGGGGAAGACTGCTGAGAAAGGAGATATGGGGGAATGAAGATAACCTCCACTTTGCGTCGATTTGAATCCGCACTTGCGACGGACGTGCCCATAATTGCGTCGTGGGGTCGGCACGTGGCGCGGCGACAGGTGTAACTGCGAGCGATGCATTAGCTAAATGCCCAACTCGATGGATCGATTTTTCTCGAAACTTGTCCGAAACGCCGAAGTGTTTGCATCGCTTCACACGCGGATTCCTCACTTTTTTAAAATACATATAGAGAACACGATATAGCTTATATAGAATGCATACAATACTTATTGTATTAATTATAATATTTAAAATACTACAATTATTTCATTATACGTAAACTTCTATTTTTATCTACTTGATTGTATAGTATATAGTTATAGATACCTCTTATTCGTATCGTAATTATAACGTGCTATTATCCAGACGATATATTCCTATTCATTTTAATAAAACAATAAAAGTGTTTCGAAAGTTATGCTCTTACATTTCAAAAATAATTAATAATAATAATTATCATAACATTATTCGCAAAAATATACCTATACATCTTGTTAATAAAATACGTAAAATCACATACCTGGATGAAAATCACTATTCGATATGTATCGAATCCAAACATAGACGCTCCATATATAATTTACATTTCTGCGAACAGTTTCCATGACTACTCACAGTTGTACTTATAACAGATACGCTATGCTTTGAGTATATTCGGTATCAAAAAATAACGCGCAGTTGTAAGAAATGAATGCCCTCACTGTTTTCTCCGTACATTTCGAATTTTTCGAAGTCGCGTTCTGCGGGTACCGATTCTAAAGGATCCTTACGATACGATCTCTGCGGGATGAGATTCGTCCACGAGAAACAAAAAATCTAAATTGTAACTGCGCAGTTTTATACGAGGAAACGACACACTCAGCTCGAAAAGCTTTTGATAGCGACGAATAATACGTCAGAATTTTGATTCGATGGAGTTAGTTTACGATGCCTTCGCCCTAGAAGATTTCGTAATGCACCATGGGTAGTAATGTTTCGATAATGTTTTTTTATTGGTTCTCAAAAAATTATGTTCCGCTAGCAATGCGGTTTCGATAACAAACAACTTTCCCTTTATGCCGCCTCCAGTTACTGCAGTTCTCTTAGGAGTGAGGCGTGAACCGAGGTTTGCAACTGCAGCGTAAAAATAGAGTGCACTGCAGGATATACTGCGCTTGTTACGTAGCCGTGGAGAAAGGCACCACGGACATGCATGACATTTTTTACACCTCGAATCTAAAAGACGCGGAACAGCTACTGAGTAAAATGACCTATTATTAGAATACGAAATAGGAATCAATACCTGAAAATTTAAACGCTAAAATATTCAACAAGACTTAGTAATTTAGCTGTAAAATACGAAATAAGAAAAACAGATAAGATGGACGCTACGGATACATTGCTAATCTGATGAAACTGGTCGTCAACATGACGACAGATAAAGAGGTTAAAGAATAATCACATATTTTTAGCCCAATCTCAATTCCTTCAAGATCCTCATACATTTATTAACTATTGATTCATTAACTAGTGAATTATAATAGAAAAATAAACATCGTATTCAAAATTGACGATGAAACACCATAAATTGCTTATAAAAAATGGCAAGGATATTGTAAAATTTAGTCCTCCAAGTTACGACAAACTACAAACCAATCAGGTCAAATTCACGAAAGCAATAAAAAAACCTCGTTCCATTTTTATACTTCACATCAAATTCAGAAAAAAATCGATATTCAACTCCTTTACAACATACAATAATTATAAATCCATATCCCGCACGAACTCCAGAATAAAAAACACCCTAATAGGACCAAAGTACACACAAACCGTGTACGTAATATTCACGCTAGGAGAGGCATAAAATGTCACTGGCGCATCCAGTAGTCTCCGCATAGAGAAAACATCGACCACAACGGCTGGCGGGACAGAACTGGAGCGAGCGAGGGGAGAGGAAGACGTGGGAAGGGACGGCCTCGGGATAAGGAAACCCTAGTTAACGGGGAGCAGTTAGTGACGGCGGTTGACGTAACAGCGTAGTGCACACAAGTGCGCAAGAGGCGGTGGGAGTGCCGTACTTCATTAACCTTAGTGAAACACCTCGTTCTTAAAGGTTCCCTACGCCTACGCATCGGAGGCGCTTATCCGAAAACAAGCATTTCGTCACGGACTCACCTGACGGAAAAATACCGGTGAGGTTCGAATAGACGAGCTCCGGAGTTTTTTTATCTAGGCCGCGCACTCGGTACACATGTGAGGAGGGGAAACTCAAACAATATGCACCTGACGAGTCTAAACGTCAGAGCCGAGGAGAAATAAAGCCATCGATTGCTTTACGAAAGACTTATGCCGAAGACGGAGAAGCGCTTCTTATGGCTGCAACGTGTTGTTGGATAAACATTGTACCGATGGGCTTTGCTTAATTTGTTTAAGGGATAAGTGTCTAGCTTCTCCTTCCTTTATGTTTCCTACAAAAAAGAGACCGACTATGTCACAAATGAACCCAATTTTTCTCTTATTTACCTCGCATTTTAGGCATTTCCATGTTGCTTCCTGTACTGACCTTATTATGTATGTTTCAATCGTAAAACCTTAACGATCAACCACTGAAATGTATGGTTATTCTTCTTTAATAGTTATTTCGCGTTTTTTTCCTATAAAATCTACTGTAATATTCAGGAAAAGCACGGGAAAGGAAGACGTAAAATTCAAGTAATTCCCAACCATTAATTACTTGAACTCCCATTCCCCGACGGACTGAGGACAATGGTTCATTATAATACTAGAAGAAAGTTTATGAATATAGTACGTCATTTAAAATGAATAATTATGATAAACGAATATTTCATAACTCAACAATAAATGCAGTTAGATATGGAGAATGTCAAAAAACAAACACTGCGTAGTAATTCGAAAACGTTTAAACGGCACGAAAGGAAATTAATTCTTGCAATAGAATCAGGAGTCATAAAACAATTGAATCAGTATGGACTCAAACCTCCTCTTAGAAAAACCCATCTAGAAGAGAACGCAAACCCATCACCAGCGAGGAATAAAATACGGAAACATTTCGTCTTAAAGCACAAAATTCGCAACTCTACCGCGCCACTTCCATAATTCACGAAATCCGAAAAAGTTTCGCGAAGTTAGAAGCTCTTTCTCCAGAGAAACTTTATCGAGAGAGTTTTCTTCATGCAAATCGACTTCTACGTTACACCACTTAACTTCGTTTTTGATAGCTCAGTTCCGGAACTTGGCGTGTTTGAACGACCTCGAGTAGAAACAATATGAAAATTCCTTGCACAACATAGTGTTTGTTTGGTTGCCAGGCGACCGAAGCCTCGACCAGCCACTGAACTCCTGCTATCTCGCGCGACGCAATGAGTTGATGACGTACGTTTCCACTTTACTGCCCATAAATCCCGTGCGGATGACATTAGACCAACGTAGAGCAACCAGTACGGTTGGCACCCGAATCATTTAGGCATTAACAAACAGCTGAAGGGTCGCGGACTTCGGAAGAACTAGAATATTTCCGCGATCTATCGGGGAGAGTCTGGTACTCGACCCTTTTTGCCGCGAGAGAAAGCGAACAACTCCTCCGGTACTGCAGGTGCATGCAAGTTCATCTTGTTGAGAAAGCCCTTTAAATATTCATGAGCAATCCATTCAATTCGATAAAAATCCCGTCGACTGGGTGAATGAAATCGCTTGAACGCGCTCTTGGCGAGATATCCGAGTAATATCTTCGCGAGGGATGGATTACGTAATTCCAGAACCGAGCGCTTGGCACATCTTAGGTATCGAACGACGCGCGTGAGCTATACTTAATCATCTGAATCTCGCAACCTAGAAACAACCTATGGACGTATCGAAGAAGACAAACAACCTATTCGGAGTCCTGACTTTTCTAGAATTCGACGATCGAGGCGCGCTTCGTAGGTGTACCGGACTGGAGAAAAACCTGGTACTGTTCGCACCTTGCGACATGCGCTCTTATGGAAAAATCAAGTTCCTTTGAACGCTGGAACACCTTCACCCATCCCGAATAGTCCTTTATCTACCTCCTTACGACTTATCGAATCTCCGTCCGGCAAACAACTCTCTATAGCTTACTTTCCAGCATGGCGCGCCGTCACCATATCTTGCGCAACTGCAACGCAACGACCTTAATTAATGCACGGAATACGTCCCGTCATTCCCTAGTGCCATTATCGCCGTATTAATCCGACCATCTCTCCCAAACCAGACTTCCCATTACTGCCGCCGGCCCGTGAAACCTATTCCGTCCGACCGAATCTCGATTCCTTTATGTAGCGACTCCGAAAGGAGATCTATAGGTGACTATAGAGAACTATAGGTGGGACGAGAATTGGAATTAAAGCATGGGAACGAGAGAGAGGTTCCGGTGAACGAAAACGATACATCGTGAGGCAAAACAGAAGTGATCGACAGTGACGTTGGTTTCTGTTGATATGACCGGATTTCACCTCTTAAGGCTTTTCAATCGTAAAACGTGACGCAATTATTATAATGAAAGTAAACAAACGCAAAAATTATTATTAATAATAATATTATTTTAGCACCACATTCATTAATGAAATATATTTATCATACACATATTTATAAAAAATATAATTTAGTCCAAATTGATTCCCTAAAAATTGAGAACAAATATGCATTAATATCGCAACGAAAAAAGATGCTATGTTTTTATCAACTTAGTTGTAAAGGAAATACATTCATACGATCAGAATATGCTCGTCAAATAACCACTCCGTTCCTTGACATCCATTGACATCAAAATCAACAAGAGAACGCAGTAAAAAAATCGTTCGAAAACGAAATTTTATAGATGTTTTCGTCATTCTTTTGTCACCAAACTATAAACCCGTACGCGTTTTTAGTTCACCAGAAATGATTCCGTGATACCCAACTTTTCCGTCGCTGTAGTAACACCGCGTGCGTAGTAGTATAGTAATCGGTGGCAATTTACTTTCATTGGCTATGTCAATAGGCACGTCGGAAACATTTCGTCAGCAAAAGTCGTGATGGGCTGGGGACAGGAAAGAGATGCAGGAGAGAGAAGGGTTCATGGTGAATATAAAGGAGGAAGGCGGGGTGTGGGAGAGGAAACTGTGAGAAACCGTAGCCGATTGAGAATATGTACGACGAAGAAAGTGGAAAGGGAAGCGGGATGGACTTTGTCGCTGGGAAATGGTACGTCACTGATAGGCTGAATGACTAGAAACAAGGAAATGATGTATATCAAGTACGTGAAAAGGGAACTTTAAAGGGATTTAATAATAATTCGAGGCTAATTCGAAAGGCGAACGATGAAGGTGATGATGGAACGTTACTGAGGGTGAGATCATCCGTTTCTACCTTGCGTGTACGAAGCTCATTCGAGTTCATTACTTCCTCATTAAGCATTCGAGTTAACCTGCGGCAATAACATCGCTTTTCTTCTCATTGGTTGTGTAAATACCGCACGAATCTATTATCGGTAAGCGTTTAATCGTGAAACGTTCAATTACAAACGATTACAGCCGATATCGTGAAAAATAATTCATAACAAATGAGAGATAAAAAGACTATATACCATAGTCACAATCACAAATTTATAAATATATATAATTATATATACATACGTATCACGGTAATATTACGATGTTTTCTTGTACTGAACCACAATGTACCCAAGTAATATACTACAATCGCGTTAAATACCAGCGTAAATATTGTAATTGAGTATAAAATTGAAGCTGAAGCTATCGCAAACAGCATCAGACGAGTTGCATTAATAAAAAATTAAAATCAACGAAACGGATACGTAAATCGCACAGTGTTTGTTTCGTATTCACAAATTCCAACAAATAACAAAGAACACCGCCGAGCTGGAAAACAAACATAAAAATTTAGGTTATGCTGGACGATAAATCAACGTCGGGGGAAGACAAATAAAGAAGGGAGATGATGATGATTCGGCAAGGACGCGGTCCGTAAGCGAAGATCGCAAACAAAAATGACGAGTTGGCTCCTTCGCTTCGGCGAATCCGAAAAATATGGAAAAGCGAATGGCAAATAGAGTAAACAAATTAAGTTTCCGTTCACAAAGAGGCGGAAAGGGGAAAAAGGCACAAACAGACCGATACGGACGCGGGGTCTGTAAAAAAAGCGTGGAAAGAGGACGATGCGCTCCGGAGGAGATAGACAAACGAGGAAAGTTTGAGGCAGAGAAAGGATTCTGCCGACAAAAAGAAAGACGTAAAAAGAGGCGTGTTTTGGGGGACTAATATAATTCGTAGTGATGCCGATGTAGGAGAGGGGAAAAAGGATAAGACGAGTCTAACAAATCCACTAGAAAAGAGTCTAAAAGAATATCGACACGAGAGAAGCTGTGGAAGTGAATAGAACGAAAGATGCGAACGCATTCGAACCACGGATTACGGGTAAGTCTTCTACAATACCTCTATGACGCTTTGCCAGAATTTAAATAGACTTTTTGAAGGTTTACAGTTTTACATTGAATTCAAATACCTACGCAACCACTATTTTCTATTCATCACTTTCACATTTTAGGTTGATTTTTCTTTCATAGTTTAAAGTGGCATTAGCATTCAATGCTAATCAATAATAAATCCTATTCAATTTAAAGAATGTTTACAAAAAAATATTCGTATTTCATTATTCAAAATACATCGTAACCATAAGTAAGTATATTATTCCCTTCCTCTCACCAGGTTCATATTAAACGTAATATTCATTACTTAGTCGGAAGATAAAATACCAAAAAAAATGAAGCAATGAATACCTATCGCCATTATCGTGACAATTCAAACAACTCATAATGACAAATTACTTAGCTAAATTCAACAACTAGTAATGTCAAATTACTTTCACGTTTAGAACTAATTTACATACCGCGATGCAGTACATAATCCCATCTTTTCCCTACAATCACGTATATTTAAACCTTCCAAAAAGAAATAACGTAGCGTAAGAGACACTAATACAGTCTGAATACCCCAAAAAAAATCTTCCCGAACCCTCGGATCATTAAATTCATCCCGACTCGCGGAACACCCAATCCTTCTTTCGATACCGTACGGGCAAAATGACAAAATATGCGACACATACGGACTAAAACCGTTAACCGGGGCATGTATACGGGGAGACGCAAGGGGGGGAACGGGGGAGGGGGTGGGGGATGGCATCCAGGGGGGAAAACTGCACGGGAAAGAGTGCAAGCGAGAGGAAACACGACTAGAAGACGCGGGATGGAGTGAGGAAGGAGGAAATGCGAGATGATTCCACGGACTGCAGCCACGTGAGTGGGTGGGAGAGAGGGGTGGCCGTGGGACGGGAAAGAAGACGAGGGAGGAAGCGAGGGGGTGTGGCGGTGGTAATAGCCATCTCACTTCCGGGAGGGAGAGAAACAGACTGCACCCGACCCTTTTCCCGCACGGAATGTGCACCGAACTCGCTTCGTCGCATTCCCCATCCTACCGAGACTCTTGCACAAGACGTGCATTAGGCTGAGTTCATTTTTCGGAGCGAATCGCTAAGAATCCGTCGCATTCCGTGGCGGAGAGAGACACACTCTATATAGTATACCGCCTTTCAGCTGCGTTCCGTGATAACCCGTGACGACGGGCGCGTGGTCTTCCACCAAATTACGATCTTCCCTTATGTGAAATTACTCCACGGATAATTTAATCTCCCGATTGTTATACTCCTCAAGGTATCGCGCTGACGTAATTTCCGGAAGAGGTTTGTCGGAAACGACTACGCGAATTCGGTCGAAACGCGAATTAGGATTTTGTTCTGACGCATGCGCATTGGATGAAGGAATGCCGAAACCAAATCGATCGGATACTTTCGCCGACTAATACGGGAGAGAATTAGAAAACTCAGAATTGTACTTTTCCTCAAATTTCCACATTTCTGACGTAAAAATAACGGAAAATTTTAACCCTATTCAGTTAATTGAATTATTTTCTTTCCCATTTCGTAATAGACATCCCCAAAGCTTAACATTCAATTACGAAAGGAGTAGAATTAGATTTTCGTAACGCAATTTCATAATTTAAACAGTCATAGGTAAGGCAACCAAGTTAAGGCTTGATCTCAAGCACGAATTGTAATGTTACGAGTAAGTATATTCGAAAATTAAACAGCACAGTATAAATGGAGTCTCCCTGATGGAATGTGACTGGGATGAGTACACTATATGGACGTGCGAGTTACAAAAGGGAGAGAAAATCGAGAAGCTGGCTGAACCTGGCGTGTAATATCCTCTCGAGACGTGAGCGGATTAGAGAATAAAGAAGGTGTGAGAAAATGCATCGAGTGTATGAAATGAAACCGTGTGGAGGAAAGAAAGAATGTAGGTGTGTGTGTTGGGGAAAAATGAGGTAATCAGCATTCTAGCACCCAGAAAGAAAGAGAGAGACATATCTGTCTGAATAAAAGGGATCTGTCGGACAAATGTTGGGCTTGTATTGAATAAGAAATATAGTAGGGGTGGTTGATATTTACAGTGTACTAGAACTCAGAAAGAACTAGAGAAATCTGAGCGAATAAATTACGCAAAATTAAAAAATTAATTTTAAAAAACAAACAATGTTCAACTAGAGAAAATAAAGTCATATTTAAATGAATAAATTGTGCTGATTACTCAATAAGGGAATTCCAAAGAATAAACGACTGAAATACTTCTTCATTGATCGATTTTACTCACATCAATTCATCCAACGTAGAAGACAATTACGTACCCTAAAATTATTTCCATATTCCATTTCCAATTTTCTTAAAATTGAAATACGTACCCTTAGACGAATCATCAATTACATCAAGATAACGTCAAAACATCCTGTTGATACATAAACAATCGTTTTTTTAATTATGACTCAAAAACTTGAAGACCTCATCACTCGTCAAAAGCATTAGGTATTCTCTGGGGAATGAACACGAACGAGTTGTTACGCATCTCATCTGATTTCGACGTTTCCTAAGGGCGCGATATTTCCGGGAAAATTTCGTACGTCTGCGAGTTCCAACCTGTTATGCACGCTTCGCTGACGGAACGCGGGCGGAATTTGCGTGGATACTCCGATGACGGAGAAGTAAGGCGCAGTATATGGGAATGCACGAGGATTGAAAGAGGCTGCATAAGGAGACGAGTGACTGAAATCGATCTGAAGATTACTTTGGCCGAGAGCAGAAGTCGTCATGTGTGACGAGCTCCGAGTGACTATGCACTTTCGTCGGTTGAATTAAAAAAAAATATACGCATTTGGACTCGACGACGATCTTCTCGTGCACTTTACGAATTTCACTCTTGTGGAAACTCGCAATTTTCTATCTTTTTAGTGGATGATATGAGCGACCGAGACGAAATATTCAGGATGACGAAACGGTGATAAACAGAAGAGACGGGAAAATCCCGTATGACGCACGAGACGTAAAAAGTTGCGCCGAGAATTAACTCTAACACGTGAGTACTTCTTCCTGTGAAATATAAATAAATTACAAATAAACATTTGTACGGAATTATAGAAAGTGCTGCATTCCGAAACGAGGATTTATTTATTCTGCGGCATGACATAACCATAGTATTAACACATGATGAATGAGAAAAAGAACGATTTATAGAAAAGTTCGTGACTAATAATTCTAAAAGTATTGAGGAAGTAATCAGACTGAACACAAAGAAAACTAATGTAAGCGTAGATTCTAAAATTGTCCACAAAATCCTTTTAATGACACAGAATAAATTTTTGGCTTTTCAAATAACATTTCAAACATTATAACTGTACTCGAACTTAATTTTTCTTTACAACGTACATGATTCAGCGGGATTAGAGAACATAACGCATAGATCAACTCGTATATCTTATCGGAAATAATAGAACAGTGACAGTCTCCTTTATCTGAACACATTTGCTACTCTCACATGTCAGCAGAAAAAGATTATAACCGATTCATTGGTCAGTGAAGAGGAATACAAAGCTACTCGCACGGCATGCCCGAGATCAATGAGAAATGATATAAAGGGCGTGAAAATCATCAACTCGGAGGGCAATGCTCCAGAAACTGAGAGAGACATAAAGATAGGGATAGATAAAACTTCCTATTGACGATAAGGGAAACAACCCCGTAAAATAGGATGACTTTGGACCACACAAACAGGATGATCTTTTCCGACGCTGAACCTCCATGCTTCTGTGGATGATCCCACAGACGTTTACTTCACCTTCACCGAGAAAATTGACTTTGAAAGCAAGGGAACCGAAGCGAAGTCTTAATTGGATAGCGATGGTGAGATAACGAATGACGACCTTAGGCACCCGAAACACTTCGATGGCAATTTTTAAGAGAGCGGCGTATATATCGTACGGACATACTGAATACCCGAATTGCGATCAAACATTAAAATTAATCCACGATTACCGCATCGCTTTAAAAAATAAAACAAAAAACAAACGAAATGTTATAATACGAATGGCGTAAACACGGAAAGAGGGTGCATTTGGTAATCACATTATTCCATCTACCTCAAAACAGAAGCCTCTTAAGAAAAGGTAAAGTAAGCCACGAGCCACCTTTGGGATTCGTGTAATGCTACTCCGGGAAACAGGAAACGTTCCGACAATTTATTCATGAATGACGACGACTGGAAATGGAGTCGGGAAATAAGTAAATGGTCACGCAATTGTACAGGGAATGGACAGCTATGAAAATAGATTAGGCAGCCAAGAGCCCGTAAGAGAAATACTTGTGAATGCACGCAACAGAAAGAGGATCTAGAAACGGAACGTAAAAAAAAACTCTTCGAAAAAGAAACGGTTGTCTTTTATAAGGTTACAGAACCGCTGAACTGTCATTCGATCATTTGGAAATTTAAATGATATCAAAGGTAATTCTATCCTCTAAAAGAAATTTGTGTAAGGATATTGAACATTCAAATTTATCTATAATTATCGGTAGGGAAAATAATAATCAAATTATATTTGATCCATAATGAATTACTATTATATAAGTTTCAGAATCGAAATTAACCTCTCATTACCTTGTTAACCACATTCCCATGGCTATGATACGTGTTAGACTAAAAGTGGAGAGCAAATATCAATAAAAAGTAAAGGAAATAGATTGCCAATTAGTAATTCTACGATATAATCCATAAATATTTAACGATTGTAATCAGCGATTCAATACTTATTTATATATTTTCTATAGAACGTGTCCATCAAAGAGATAATTACGTCCTCACGATACATACCCGTAGGTGAATCAATCAAATAAAATACGTAAATAATACGAGTGCTTATATCCGACTTTTACGAAAACATGCTTTGTTGATAATACCACCTCTTCAAAATATTTCGCATCGCATCACTTTCTCGCTCACGAATTCTATCAGTAAACAGAACCGCACGCAAGAGACCAGAGAGAAAAGAGAGCGATCCCTCCGTATTCGAGCAGGAAATTCAATCCTGACGGCACCCAAAACACGCGACGTCATCGACGAGGGATGAACGCGAGACTCAAAAAAAAAACGAAACTTCCGAATTTATCGCACGCGCCATCGATCTTTCCAGGTGACGTATCGGAGCGCTTTTCCAGCCCGCGATCCGCGTCATCCCGTTTATGAACTATACGATCTTTTTAGACGTCTTTTTTCGGCGTGGGCAGGGGTCTATCGCGAGGGGGTAATCCGTAAGATGGGTGGGGCGCAGGGGAGACGTAGTCTGGGGAGGGAACGAGACGGATGGGGAGGGAGGGGGTCGGCGAGACGAGCGGGTAGTAACAAAAGAAGGGGAAGGAGCCAGGGCGCGCAACATCGCAATGAGGGTACGGAGGATAGGTGGTAAAAGGGATATCACGCGCCCCGATGGAGAAAGGAAAAAAAAAGACGCTCGGTCGAGGATCAAATGCTATTTTTTCCATTGCGACGTTTTATTACTCCTGATGACGCCCTCTGGGGGGTGGGATGCGGTCTGGATACGTGATCCTTTCGGGGAATGGGCAGACCGAAACTGACGGGATCAACAGATATTTGGACGCTAACGAGGATGAGAGCGACTAATCGAGCACGTTGGTGAGGAGTGACACCTCGCCGAGGAAAAATTACGTCCAGAGGCGATGACGCCCAAGATATCCGATTGAGTTCTGTTTGGAGGTTCCTACGCCTCCGCGTGGATGGCAACGCATGACTTCAGCTGGGTCATCGATATAGGATGACTTGGTGTAGACGTCATTTCCAAAAATGATCTCGAAATAATCAACTACGATTTCTAAAAAGGTCCCGACTCTGGACAATTTACAGATTGAGTAGGATATCGGAGGGTTATAGACATTGAGTAGGAATATAGAAGGCCCCAGGCCTTGAGAACGTAGCATACGTACATCCTAATCATTATTCGATTTATTATAAATATATGCATAAGTAATGCTACGTCATGCAACGTGAATGATTAGTATTATCACTAGACACCAGAGTATTCCAAGTCATTATAGAGATTCTGTTAAGTTATGACGTAACCATACATATGAACATGAGTCAAAGGTCCGTAGTTACCATATTTATTTACCAGTATCACCAGGTACAAGGGAATTCTATACTAATATACAATTCTTTCTTCTTCTCCGTGACATATGTGTTACCATAAATATGTATAAAGGTTAGGATAGGTATATATCTCAATACTACTTCTTTACTTCACAACTACGACAATATCTTTTGCATAGGCAACCGCCTAGAGCCAAACCCGAGACTACCTTCACCAGAAAACAACGCTGAACCGTCTAAAATATGAAGGGGCCCAACTTGAGTTCCCTTTCCTTTGAAGATATTCAGATTTATTTCCCAAAATTCGTGCTAATTGGAAGATTTGGGCTCGAGCCTCAATACTGTCAGTCTTTCTGCACATCAATTTTTCTCGTGAACCTTCCAACACACGCCTTCGTGTTTGAGGCAACCTATAAAAACCCATCTTTTCCTTTGTACTTGAAGATTGACACGTGGGCGTCTTCGGTAGCCTAAGAAGCTTCGGGGCGTTTCAGTAGCTTTAGCCAACCCTGCTTGAGAAGGAACTCGGCGTTGACAGCCCTAATCCTCGAACTCCAGCTCCGGAAGATTTCGACTTCGGAAAATAACCTCTATTTTGACGCTTTCTTTCAGTAAAGTGGGCAACAAGAGGCGGAGGGCGTGAAGAAAATAAGCAGACAATCTCTGGCTGGGCAGTCCGTGAAGCGCCCATCCATTCTGGGACTTAATCCTCACCCTCCTCCAATAACGCATTCCCTAGGGTCTGTGCATCGGCCACATCGGAGTCTGGGGCCTCCGTGTGGGGGAGTGTCGGCGGCGGTGTCTGCTCTGAGGGGGCGGCGAGCTTTGGGGGGAGGCTAGCCGAGGGGGGGTGGCCCGCACGCTTCCCACCACCACCACCCACGCAATTGGGATGTGGGGGCGGAAATCCGTCGGTGGGTGGACGTCGGGGGGGGGTGGTGGTGGAGAGAGAAAGAGGGGGCGTGATCGGCGGTCTCCAAGGCAACAGAGACGGCAGCGAATGGCTGAAAGAGAAGGGGAAATAGGAAGAAGTGTTGCCAAAATGCACTCCAAATGCATAAGGGTTTGCACTCGCAGCCATTATGGGGGAGGACACCCGAATATTTACATCTCTCCGTGAGGTCGTTCCTACGGACGAAGGTTTTCAATTATGTCCCTTCCCCTTTTTTTCCAACCCTCGGCAGGACTTCCCTATTCATGGAGGTAGAGGCAGGAATCCCAGAATAGGCGATTTTTTTTGGAGATTCGTATGCCTCCGGAATAATGAGGCTTTTTTTAGTCTGCGGATGACTTATCCAGGATCCTCTTTCGGCGCGATTTATTTATTTTTCGTGCCTTTGAAATCGAAGTCCCGGGGGGGGAGTAGAAATTACCTTCCAATGTGCCGAGGCGATAGAATGCCTGGCTTCCTATCTAAGTATTGCACCGCCTGCCGAAGCGTCGCTTGAACAATTCAATTTCCACCTTCGTAATAGCGTTCGAGGAAATGAGAATCGCATTGAATGGAAATACTCGAACTGCATATCTCCCGTTTAAAAAAGCACGTGATGCTGCCAAAAAAGAATTCTGGATGATTTGAAGTGATGAAAGTAATATTCATGCACATACATAGCGATTTCATTTGGAATTTTAGAGATATTAAAATTTTTAAAACTATTTTTAAAATTCTTTGCTTTCGTGAAGATAAAAACCAAATTTGTAAATAGTATTTACATTGTAAACTAACACACAAACGGAAGCAACCTAAATTTTAACATAATATTAAAATAACGAACGCATATACTGAGAATCGAGATCTGACAGTCGATTACTTTCTAATTTATCGAGACATCTTTTAAATACATCAAAATCTCGAGATTATCTCATATAACTATTAAATATATCAAATAATAAATTAATTTAAATGTTTCATTACACATAATAGGACTTTGAGGTCCTTAACTTGAAATATCTACGCCTGTATGATCCACCAAAAACTCTGGAGAAGAATTAGGGCTTATTCAGCAAACGTGTGAAGTGAGTCTGTTCACTGATAAGTTTAATAGTACATAAATCTTGATGAAAACGAAACATAGAGCACGAAAAAACCTTCCGGGACTCGACGACATTAATAAAAACTATCATTGAGCCTCTTAAACGCCTTCATACCAACCGTATTAACACATCAGAGACCGAAGTGTACGGTACACTTCCCTTCGCAACTACTATTGGATAAACCTCCCCGAAAACACCATCAAACGCGAAATATCAGCCATCGTACGGCATTCCGTACGATAGGAGGAAAACGCCCGTGGGTACGTCGCAATTACACCACCACCCCTCTTCATAAACATCCACCGTCCCGGAACCCCATCAACTATGGACTACCGCTTTTACCTCGGGCCAACTCAAATATCACGCATTGATTCGCGGGGATGAGAGGCGGCGAAAAACTCGCCCATCGGTCTGTCACGTCTCGGTCGGGACAGACGGGGTCTGCAGCTATAAAACCCCGAGTGATTCTTAAAACAAAAAGGAACAGGGCGAAGTGGTAATAAAGGGAGGCGGTAAAGGAGGCTAGACGCTTAATGAAGGGCGGGATGATGGAAGAGAGTTTGTGTACCCTTTTTCTTCAGCCACGTCACCTTCGTTTCGTCTCCCCGACGAGGAAAAGAGAAAAGCGGCCGCAAATTGAGAAAACAGGCGGTGCTGATTAAAAGTGCGGTATGGAGACCCGTTGGGGGAGGAAATTGAATTTTCCTAATGCGCCCCAATCAGGATACTAATTTCTTTCCCTTTGTGAGATGAGATCGTTTCAAAACGTTGGTTGGCGAACTTACTAAATCGGCTGAATGAGGTTACGACGAAATTGTGACCGAAAAGCAATTATAATCGTGCAAATGAAATTCCTTTCGTAAGAGTTTTTCTGAGAACGTATGGCTTAAAAAGATAAGCTGAATTAGTTTTCCTCTTTCCTCAAACTCTACTTAGGGGCTCAAAAATAAACCTAATCATTTAATTAAACACGGACGTTTTCCTAAAACGTCCGTAAAGCTATTGAGATATTATTATACAACAATACGAGTGTTATTATTTTCGTAATTTATTTCAACGCGATCATTGTTACGCTTAATTCAAAATGAAACAAAATGTGAGAACAAGCTTAACGTATGTAACCTAATTGATCTTTAGGCATCTATACAATTTAGATAATGGAACTAACAGTTCCAATTATATTATAGCTGACAAAGTAAGCCACCCCATTAGTCATGATGTTTTGCTTGCGTGCTTACATAATTAACTTATTGGAGGAGAGTGATTCAATTTAAATAGAATCATTTTTCTTAGGCTCTAACGGTTCCTTGATTCATGCCATTATAACATAACAATCGCCATGACTAAATAATTGTTCGAAGTGGTTACAAGTTGCATTGTTCTAATTTTCTTCCTCCGAAATATATTTGAACTAAAATGGTTTTCTGTAACAAACGATTTTCCTTCTATCTTAACTTTATATTTGAAATAATTTTTCTTTTTTTATCGACATTACGTACTAATGCAGTAATTAAATGGTTTACCATTCGTTTCAGAATAACTTCCGCAAAACTTTCGTTCAAAACCTCAGGGAGGCTAGAAAAACAAAAAAAAACAAAAGAAAAAGAAAAAAAAACAAAAAAAGACTCCAGAAGAACGATGCGTCAGAAGAAGCTTTAGAAACGCGAATTTGGCATGGGAACCGAGACGGAGAAAAACCCGATGAAACATAGACGACGCGAGGACCATATTTAACGCCGAGTTTTCTTAGCCTCTCTAGCACATCGGAGTCTGAACAGGACGTAGCTTGCGGTAGGACCGATGATATATATGGCCTCGCCGGAGATTAATGTCGTAGAGTGTGAGAGAGTGGGAGGATATCTTTTCGACGTCGCTTGGACTATCCGCCGGGAATCGCTTCGTAAATACCGAAGATGGAGAGAGGACTGCCGCGCAGCATCCTTTGGGGGGAAATGGAGCTAAAAGAGAGCGATCCGGGGGATCGCGACAAGACGTAAATAGCCGCGTAGCCGATGACGCAAAGCGATGCATGCGGAGCGGGAGCTAATTGGTGGCGATCCGCACGAAAAAGAAGCAATTTTAACGAATGAGACGGAAAGAATTGCGTAAGATACTTCGGTTTCGCGTAAACTGGCGACGATTCTGTGAAAAAACTCGTTCCTCTTGGGGGAGGAAAAAAATCTCGTCGGAACGCGATATTCTGACTAAATCAAGGCCGTGTTGTGGCAGTCGCCTGGTTATTCTCGTTCTTCCTTTTGTGCAATCGCGACTCCGGATCGGGATGAAATTCGACAAAAGTTAATGGGATTTTTATACTCTCCGTTTGAGCGACCGTTGGTGGAATGACGCGATGCAAATTACTACACTTCGTTTCGAGTTCGAAGTGTTTATGTCGTATGAATGATTTTAACCCTTTGACCTTCTGATTACGCGGGTCGGTTGTGGATAACATTCCTCCCGGCTAACGCAATTAATCTCCAACCGAGGAGGATTTTACTGGGCCATTAAATATTTCAAATTCCCTTCTGCATACGTACTCGATTTATTAGCATATTTACTCGACCATTTCTCTACTGAACGCAACTGAATTTAAATATCTTCAAATCTAACTAAAACAAGAACTTGACTTCAACACATGTTGGATATTACGATGGTGTATTTCGCAAGTTTTCACACACGACTTATTTTGGGTTTTTTCCCTAGATTGGCGGAAGTTGATTTGAAATAAAGACGAAACTAGCTCTAATTAGTCTGAAAAAGAAAAATGTATTTAGCTGCTACGAGCTTAGTATGTGCGAAGTATCGGTATTTAAAATAAAGTTAACAAAAATATATATACATATATAAATATATACATAAATAAATATATGAGAAAATGATATTTTTCGTGTATTTCCTCCTATCCTACACATCTTCTGATAAATCATACAGCTATTTTATGCTTCTTCTTCACCCCCTTCCCTTATAACCATAACTGGAGCATTTCCCATACTTTCACGCACGCAAAATTACACGGTAATATGAATATATTACGTTGGCCTGAACGAATAAAAGAATCTCGAGGTAAAATAGATGAGCCAATGAAACCGGCCGTAAGGTAATTATGCCATCTTCTTATTAACGGCAAATAAAATCGCTGAAGACGACTGGTGTATCTTCATCTGGCTTCCCACAGTCCAAACGATGTCAAAGGCTTCAATCTGAATAGCTAAGTAGGCAATCTATTCCTATTATGGATGAATTTTAAGCGACAAAAGGGGACACGTAAGGGAAAGTTGGCACTGGAGAAGAACAGATATACGGGAAATAATTCTTCGATGAAACTATTCGTTGGGAGGAAGCCACAGCCGAGTGAAGTTGATATAATTAACGGAGGAGAAACTTGAATTATGAAATTAGAAACCCGCGGAAAAATGAGGGGAGAATTTTTAACAGATGAAAATTATTTGATTAATTCTTGGGAAAAATATTGTTTTAATAGATAAGTAAAATTCAATTAGTGTATATCCGCTGCGAGTACTTCACTACGACCTAGCTTTCGTTGCACTGCTAATATATTCTTCCACTATGTCGAAACTTAGGTTACAATGAAGTCCTTATACTGGAATTACACAAAGTTGTTTCACCATTCCCTAATAAGGAAAATTTCCACAACGTCAACAGCCTCAAACTGTATTATTATTAAAAATTGTTATTAACGTTTCGTAAATATCCTCTACTCTCAATTAAGCACTTCTTAATAACTATTTCTTAACGTACCTGACGCATTATTGTCCCTACAATGACTACTTAATAATATGTATGTTAATACAGCTTTCATTAAAATTACCATATACGTAATTACTTCTGACGACTTACACTTGTCATTATTGAAATATCTTCTATCATAGAGTCCCAGAGATATGACTATTAGAATAAAATCCAAATAATAAAAGGACGTAGATGATTATCGCTTCACAGGAATATTGCATAGCCTATTCCTTGAAAATTGGTGTAAGACATTTTAACTATCAAATATTAACAATAATACTGCCTTTATTTGGCCGAGATTGTTGAAAGTATTAAACTCATTAATTATAATATTGATTTTTATATAATAGAGACTTTCATATAATATAAATTTTTTAACTATTAATAATGTTTAGCATGGAGTTTGGTGTCTGCATTCAAAACTCAACTACAGACAGACCCTCTCCCTAACCCCAAATTCTCCCGGGAGTTGATGGCTTCTTGGTCGGGACTTCCTACCCCGAAAAGAGGGCATATCGCCGCTGTCAAAGTGGTGCACTAATCATATCCTGCTTACCAACGCTCAGATGCGAACAAATGGTTATCACACGGAACCGTTCTCTCCTCCCGTTTTCAGTTCACATTTCCCTCGCGGAGGCACGCATGTCAAATCTCCGCCAGAGACAGACGAGAGCAACAGGAAACCACGGAAGGGGCGTTTACCACTGATACGCTTATCTTCGAAACAAAAGAGGGCAGATCTTCCGAAACAGGCTTCTGGAAATTTCGTACCACGGTTTCTCGGAAGATACTAAAAATATTTCCTACTGGGGCACCACCGTTATCCTCTCTCGGACCTTCTGGTTCTAACAGACGACGACCACGCGGCTGTCGACCAGCATTGCCCGCAGATACCACTATCACGAAAACCCAGCGGAATGAGTCGCAGTAACGAATGAGTTCGATAAACTCGAAGAAAACCGTCCAAAATCTAAAATCCCCTTTCACGACGTATTAAAACTTCGAACGAGAACCGTCCAAAAGAGAAAAAGTTCGGGTTACACTTTCACTTTCCGCTAACTAAATTAAAACGGACGAAATCCGGGCTAAATCCGATACCCGAATTCCATTCCGCGCTACGAAAGAACTCAAATCCTTCGCTTCGTGGAGGAATTAAAACTTCCCGATTGAATATTCAGGAGAGAAATTCTGGATGCTAATTTCTAAATCCCTATTCCTCTAGAGTCTCTTTGGCAACCTGAAGTTTATCCGGACGAAAAAAAGATTGATGCGTAAATTTCTTCGTGTCGGAAACTTACGCTGCGAAAACAAAGGGCGTTTCGCAGATTTATTAATTTTTATCACGCGAACGAGCGATTTCTTCCGTTGCGAGCGAGCGTAAAGATCCGCCGGTTTCACGACTGACTCACCGCACTCGGATCTGCGGGTTGAAATTTCAATGAAAATCATTCATGAACAGTGCGACTTTCACTAGGCGGATTAAGAACGCGTAGATTTCGACGGAGAATCGAAAGCACGAAAGATCTAGAGCGATAAAGTTTTAACTACGTAATATTACCGTAATATAAATTACGACCGTGATCGTTACGCGTAATTAAAACACGCGTCGCATTAATATTCTGACAAGATTAATTTTACACTCTCAAAAGCAGTTGGAGACTTTTAGCTCTGGGCTTCTCTATCGCATGCTCAACTTCTATCGACTTCTGAATCTTGTACGTAGTGAAAATGATTGAAATTTCGAAACTTTTTCCGCTCTATTTAAGGCAATATATTTTTGCGATGAATTTAGACGGGGAAAAAATTATGAGAAGAAAGTTTTCCACGAAAAGCAGAGTAAAGGAAGTGGTTTAATGCTAAATAACAAAAGATAGGGATATTAATATTGCTCATTATCTTTGGGCGAGATCGAGATATACATCTTAAACGAAGAGAAAATTTTACTTTCATAATTATTTTTATTATGATTTTCTATTTCACTTTTATAATGATTTTCTATTATTAAGCGAAAATTATACCATAAAAATTCAAAATCTTCCAGAAATAATACGTTCTGTACCGGTGAAATTGAGCATTATTTATATTTATTCATCGTAAAACTTTGATAAGTGGTTAATCTATAAAGTAAAATCTTCGAGACGCTAAATGTCCCAGCTGTCGCGGTTATTAGAACTGTCCATCCAAACTTTAGGCTTAAAAATCCAACTACAGCATACTTTATTCGATAGACATTTGTTACGTGTGGGAGGTATATTCTAAAAAATCCTTAAAAAGGATAAGTAAGCTTCCTTCCCTTAAGCTTCCACTTTCCAAGTAGCTACCTACGCTCACAAGTGAAATGGACATAATGGCATTAATACGTCATCAATTGCAACATCATACGTCATCGAGTCACTCCATCCCACGTGAACCAATAAAATAAACGAAACGAACGCATTTGAAAACCTCACCATGACTGAAAATACGCACAATATAAACTTTCAGAACGCGTGTCTTTCGGGGATGAGACATGACACGACCACAAAGCCGGAACGATTCCTTTTTCCCTTAAATTTCTCGAGCGAAAAAGGTTGCGTGGGGGTGTGCTCGGCTCATCCCGTGCAAGTCCTGACGTATTCGCGTACGAAGACGGTGCAAGACGTGTCCCGTGGGGGATACGGAATAAGTGCATTTAGGCGAGTACCTTCCAACCAGGCCGCTAATTGAATTGGCGAGACACGCGATGGGAGACTAGGGGGTAGGAGGTGTCGGGGGGTGGCTCTGGTGTGTTTCGATCGCTAACCCGCTACGACTCTCCTTTTTTTGTACCTTGTCCACGACGTGGCAACCGTGGGTTCCGTCGCCTGCTGTTGGGCCGCTAAGATAAGCGCATCTAACCCCTTGTGGTCACCCACCCCGTGATGTCGTTTGTTCCGTTCCATCGACGAAGTCTACGGAAATAATTCTTCGGAATAAATTCGCTAATGCGCTACGAGTGAATTAATCCTGACACCGTCTGGTCTGGGTGCCGTTCCTCAAACTACGACTTATTCACTGCTGGAAAGAATATTTTGACTCCATACCACGAAAAAGGAATCTATCTGTTGATCTAAGCACTCCAAACTAATCCTAAGGCAATTTATTTCTTTAATACGTTAATACGTATCTTGAGCCTGAAACCTACCCAAATCCATTGTTAAAATACGCTATAAGTACGGCCTTTGATGGACGTATTACCCACGCTTTCGGAGAGGGCGTAGAATAACAAGTAAACAAGCACCTGACGTAATGTAAGTAAAACCCGAAATAAATTCATAAAACGAGATTTACGCGCTTTTCCACGTCGGTGCTGTGCATACGCCACGCCTACGAACACCCGCACTTTGCCGTGATTGCCCTCTGTAAACTGGAGGATTTCTTTCTTATCTCTGCTGATAGGGAGTGTCGTTGTATCATCTAGTATAAACTACGGAGGAACGGAAAAGGTTAGGCCATAAAAAGTCTTCTCTCCAGCAGAAAAGCGTGCTCACTTATTCAAACCTTGAGGTATCACGTGCCATATGTTCTCGATTCCACATTAGATTCGAATTTGAAATACGAGAAACATTAGGGCAATTTTACTCATCCCTTGAACTCAGACGACTAAACCCATCTTGACACTCTATACTTTATTCAAGGACAATTTTTCAGTCCTTTAGTAGAAATTGAGACGTTATAACAGTGGTGGTCTTGCAGCGAATGCACCTGCAAAAATTCTCGTTATTACGAATAAAAATATTCCACGTTTCATTCTGCTATGGAAATAATTACACAGATAGGTATGTTTGAGTCATGGTGCAGTAATTCATTCTAATTAGAAATTTCTACCTGAAGGGAGATGAAAGTTCGGAGAAAACTTACGATTAAGCAATAAATATATTATTCACCCGAGCGTAGGGTAAAAAAAGATATTAAAAAATCTTTTGGCACACGGACAATTTTCTCGTATTATATCTGACTCACGCCGTTCATGGACATTAACATCCAATGACTTTGCATTAACTTTTCTTGGGATTAAAAATATATATACAAAGTGTAAGGTAAGACAATACCGATCAATAGCAATAATAATAAATAAAACATAACCAAAGACAGTTACTCACTCAATCTAAATCTAAAATATGAAAAGACGAAACAACACTAAGAAACTCAGCAATCGACTGCCTCAAATCAGCAACACACTGAGTTACCTAATTCGGCTAAAATTATTTCGAACTGTTCATTAGAAATCCAGAAACATGACAACAAAAATGAAGTCGTTTCTTCTCGCATATTTTTCGGTGACAATAATAATTCGTGGAAAACGTACCCAGAATCGCATTAGTTAGCTGTCGAACCAAAGGTGAGCACGAAAGACAAACGATTCGAACTTCCAAATTCTAAGAACTCGGAGTTTGCCGAAAGGTTAGCGTAGAAATGCATACATGACCCACTCCAAAGGAACCGGGTTCAAATCCTCTAACTGCCAAATATTATAAGATTTCCTAACTGAAAATATAAGACACCACTCTGTGGTTTTTTTTCTCTCCGAACAGGAATTTCCATAAAAATAAGGAAACTCGACTTTCAAGTGAAAAACACGTGATTTATCGCTCAGTGTATTACCTTCGGCAATATAACGTGTCTCCGCAATCATTCAACAGTTTTCTTTATAAGTGAAGAAATATTGGTTAGAAGACGAGATTCATGTAATAATATATCTTACGGTAATTGGGTAACGCTCGTTTAATTTCCATGAATTTCGTTTCTAAAACATCGTAAATTCTTCTAGTTGAAATTCCGATCTTTTTCAAATAAATGAAAAACACGTTTCGAGTACTTCTTTTCACATAACCTGAATTAATGTAACGCATAAATTAAGCCGGAGTGCAATTTATTATATATTTCTTCAATTGACTTACGTAATGGTCAGATGCGTTTACAGATTTTTCAGGTTATCTATTTAAGCAGATAATAATTTACAACGAAAATCTGCCGGATGATCATATTAGAACCAAAAATTTAATCTACCGCACACCGTTCTATTTCGAGAGCATCTTATCTATGAATCAAGCACTCTTTCCGCGACATCAAAATATTTTTCGGGGCTACGCTATCGAAAGGCGTACAAAAAACTGTCCTTGTAACAAGTAGGAGAAGCAGGAAAGAGTTATAACCTTCGCGTATAGACATCTTCGTGATTTATCTCTAATATTCAGCTACTTCAAAGGAAAAAGAGTTCAGTGCTCTAGATTGCCTTGCCGTATGGGACACAAATTGCCATACTCCTCTGATTCCATAAACTCTTTCACAAGAAGATTTAATTCCATAATATGTCCCCAACATTGAAATAATTTTTTTTCAAATTTAAGACTCATTTAGGTATTATAACGAGGGAAATCTCAAATTGAATCACGTTAATTATGAACCAAATTTTTTTGATCAAACATCGTCAAAAGACAAAATTTCTGAAGTATTATTTTTGGATCGAGATTAATTTAAATTTTTAATCTGCAAAATCAGTTTTGTGTGATAGATATATAAGGTGGAGAGTAAAATCCATCGTTAAGGACAGTAATGTATCTATGACTATCTCAACTCAAATTCCTACTGACATTTGTTTGCTCTTTCAAAAACGTATGGTTACAATGTAAGCTACATTGGTGCTGTAATAGGTATCAATTTATTAATTTGCAACTTAATTTTTGAAGTTATTTCTTATTATATCATTGCCCATATTATTACTTTTCAAACTTTAATTACTTTATTAGTAGTTGTTTATTAACTACTTTATAATACTTTGTACAGAGCACTCTAATTTACTTGTAATTTAATTATTCATTAATAATAATTCATGCTCACTCTGGTCCCACCTCCCTTTGGGAATTATTTTCATATTTACCCACTTGTTTTCTTTTAGGAGCAATAAACTTTTGACTGATCCCAAACACATTTTAATAAATTCTTTCCGAGAAGAAATTACCATGGGCAAGGCCGTCTCTTACATTTATAGAACCTCACCTCCAACATTTTCGTGGAAAATGAATAACACCGACGATATCAGACGCGAAGTCTGCTGGGTTATTAAACTGGATATTAAATAAAAAATACAAAAAGTTCCTGAAGCATTGTTTATTAAGAGAAGATGAGGGGAGGTCAAAGAAGGAAAAAAAATAAAAAAATAAAATTTCTTTGAACTTTTTTACGTCAAAAGAACTTTCTTTTATTAAGTTTCATTATTTTTCAATACAAAAAGGTCGTCTGTGAAATGTTTATGGAAATGTTTCAGGATTTTTAATGAACTCGAACATAAAACGTAATTACAAAAAAACACGAAAATATTTGTAGATCATGTACATGGGTAACCAAATAATGAAAAAAAAAACGTTCCTGACGAACAGCAACAGACAGTTCGAACAATAAATCCCTTGGAACAAAAGCCAATCTATACGTTTTATCTAAACGTACAATCATACAAATATTTCAACAATAAGCATTCTCAAAAGATAGGCGGCTGAGGCAAGTTTTCCGGGAATGCAAGGAAAGAGCTAAATGCTGATGAGTGTTCCCTAAGAACATCACGTGCGGATTCGTAGCGCGACTTGGATAACGGGAAATACTCGATGTCAGAAGTGACTCCTCATGATTCAGAGGAGCGTGTTTTGATGAAAGAGGGTTGGATCCCATCTCGGAGGGAAGCTGATCGAGTACTTCTATACCCGTTCTGTTGAGATGAAGAGCGGAATAAGATAGGGTAGCACTCTTAAACATACCGTATTCCCCTATTTTCATTCTAACGCTTTCCTTCTAAATTCTAACATAAGCTCTTCAGCTCATTTCTGAAATTTACAAAATCTGAACCCGGCTTGGTCAAAGCTAAACCGTTCAGCTTAAACATAGGGAATTGGTAACATTAACATTTATTCCCATTTTGTTTTTTTTTTTATAGAATCGTTCAAGAAATTCTCACCAGGAAAGGATACCTAAATTTGAACTTATGCTAAAAACATTTGGAGGGTTAACAGCTCCATTTATTCCCATACCACTAATATGATTATCTTTTTGCTAAAATTGGCGAGAGGTATTTAAAAACCCCGTGTGTTTATAGCATCTCCCACGACGAAAAGTCCTTCCAGGGGTAAGGAGACGAAATATGGATCTGCAGTGAAAGGAATAACTGTTATGGTCTAATCAAAGGATCTAAACATCGGAAACCTTTCAGAGGGATCAAAACTTCCCAGGGAGGGATCTTCGTTACGGTTTCTAAATAAGGCATCTTACATAAAAGCATAAAGAGTACTTTGCGGGCAGTAATTCAATCCTTACTTAAAGAAACTTAATTATGATTTCTTCCGCTATAATTCGAGCAAAAAGGTACAGCCGATTTAGAATCCCGTCTATGAAAAGAAACTGGGGTATTTTTAAATATTCTATGTCCTATTTAGAAAAGAGATCTTTGTGATATTTGTTTCTAATGTACCATAGCAATTAACCACGCATGGATGTAATATATTTCATTCTCCGATAACAGATCTATGTCATATATTTTTTCATAGATTTACAATATCAAACAAAGAGAAAACAATTCCCACCTGCACTAATTGCATCCGAGCTACAAACTGTATTTCATAAACCTGTTTCTCTAACAACGCTGATCCAACGTGATAAAAAAACTGCAAATTAAAACATCGCTGACTGAATAAAATCGCAGCCGATCCAAGCCCATCTCGTCCAGATATGCTTAATTCGGAGCGTGAGTCTAGAGTAACAATCGTACGAAATCACGTAGACACTGATGCATAGAAAAGGACAAAATTCCGACTGGAACAGTGCAGTCGCAGTGGCGTAGACGTGGAATCGGTCTTGAGGCACGTTTCCGATAGAAATCGCTCCATTTATAGAAAACCCGGCGAACTGAGCCACGAGACAATAAATATCCTTCGCTCCGCGTTCCTCCCCCGCCGTCGATGGATTTCGTGGGAGCGATATCGATTCGATAGGTCGATTTATTTCCCTAACGTCGATCGCGTGACATTCGGTGACGTCAGAGGAGAGGACGACGCTCAAATCCCCGCTTCGTGAGAGAGCTATATACTTTGAGGACGAACAATTGGATTGGAGTTGGAATTGAAGAAAAAAAGAGAGTGGAGGGTATTTCAGGGAACGACCTAGTTGGAAACTGTAGAGAGGAGAGATGCTTCCCGAGGTGTGAAACGCCAGAAATTTTAGAAATTCCTCGAACTGAGAGTTGCGACCGAGAAAATCGATCGCGTTTTCACACGATCCGAACGTTTTCCAGCGAAAATGATACGATCTGGGGCAATTTATTTCGCTTAAAAATATCCGCGAAACTCTAACCAGTATATTTTTGGGCGGAGATAAAAACGCCAAACTTTCCACCGTTGATTACGCGATGCGGTAGACTCTTGTGACGGAAATGCGATAAAAAGCGGAAAAAATTTGCCCGGTCTAAAAAAAATGCACCGAAATGCCGATATAAATAAATACGACCATAATGAAAAAGACAAGGCTCGCAGAAAAGAAAGAAATGGGGAAAACTTTCCAACAGGGACTATAAAGTAAAAAGAATATACGATTTCTTTTTCCAGATTCTTCGTAGTTAATAAGTAAATCTTTTTATTAAAAAATAATTGTATGTATTTATTGGATTCGGAGCCTAAGAAAGACGAACATTTCAGTTCGGTATATAATTATTATTATCGTTTATACGTAAACTACGATTTTAGAAACTGATACTTTTTATTCCCGACCAACAGAAAAGGAAACAGAGAATCTTAATTCATAGTGGAAATATGGATACATAAATAAAAAAAATCGTCTATTTTCACGAGAAAAAAATCATCAAGAAATATTTTACCTACGCTTCAGAGACTAACATTAATAAAATAAATGAACACTAGGAAATTTTTAACTAGAAATTAACGCCTCAACAATTAAAAATAATGCATCGAGGCACAAATCAACATCCACTGATGCTTGAAAAAAAGAAAGGAATAGGAAAAGTATACCCATCCACTCAAAGCAATGCGAATAAGAAAAAATTGCACTCCTCTAGAGGAATATAGCACGCAATTTCCACAATCTACAATCATCCTCCACTATTCAGAACCTTTTGTTCGAGACCGCAATCAAAAACGCAACTTGGCCTGCAATTTGGAAAATTAAAACTTCCTCGCGTGCTTTAGAATTTAGAACTCCAGAAAATACTTGATTCGGAATAATCCCGAGACGAATTTTGGATGATGAAACCTTCAGGAACATCAGTTGAAGAACGAATTCCAAAAACATTCTACTATAAAAATTTCGCTGCGATATTTCCTTCCCGTCTACTCACATCCAAGACTGAATATGCGAGGCGCATCTCATGTTTTTCCTACGAGATAAAACGTTGACATTTCCCACAATCCCCAGCGCGAACTTTCTCGCCTTTCATTACGACAAAAACCTAGCAACTTCTACTGCGCTGAGTTTCGAATACTGCGCGTGTCGCGATCTTTATTTTCTGCGATGAGCAACTCGACGCGTAAGTTTCATAAAGAGTACGTATACAACACCTAAAAGTGCAGAAAATAACCGACGCCTGACATTGGGGAGAACGTATACATTACAATTGTAGTTCTTGATCATCCATTGAGATTTGAAAATCCAAAAAAACTTGGGACGAAGGCAAACTTTGAAGCAATGCATTCCTCGTGATTTTACACGTGCTGCTCCAGAAGGTGTTACGCAACGGTAGGACGCTAACATAACAGGTGGCCCCTTTGCTATGATTTATAAAGATGGATTCTGCTGAACACGACGATATAGCGTGCATCTACCAGACATTTGAGTTGCCATCAGACGCCTATTAATCATCGCGCACCCACACGAACCTTCAGCAGAGAAAAAGAAGCTGAGCTGGTTAAAATAAACCTGGATATCTCTGAACAGATTACTTAATTTGTTTGAATGGAGCCCACAAATCTATTAGGATAATTAATTCCCTATTATATCTAATATTACGTGCGTAATTTGCAACCTTACCCAGACGTTCCTTACATATTACGAGTAAAACTAATATCAGGGTACTTTTAACGAACGAAATCAAACATGTGTATCAACTTACGATTCAAGCTTGAATTTCGATAAATTTATGCACGATTATTATCGATTACGAACAATTTACAGCGTGCTGGATCGTAATTCAAGATTTATACTGACGAAAAAGAAAAATACATAATTGCAATAGTTTCCGAAACTTTATTTGCTTTTATTATGAGGAGATATACCTCTCTAAAGAAAGAAAAGCTTTCTTGGATTTGAGTTAATCAACCTCTTCGATCAATTCATTTCATTTTCATACACGAAAATCAAAAAATTAGGAGGTTACACGTAAAAAAGGAACTCAATCGACCATGAAAAAACCAAAAACGAAAAAAAAAAACTTAAACACGAGTCCGATATCGAGTTATTATCGGGACGAGACACTTCAGTTTTTTAACGATTAAATGTTCATGAATTGCAAATCTCAATAATTACGAACCGGCCGTACAACGCTGCGGCATAGCGGTTAAGGGCATTTCGCCGAACGGAATCGACAAAAAGGGCGAGATGACCTGACGAAGGGCAAACATTCCGTATGAATAAAAGAACGAAAAATGAAGCTGGTGAGATGGATAGCGTAATCAAAAGTTGAGGGCGTTCACGGGGGAGGAATAGTCTTAGTACTGCGTCGCAAACATTCATAGCGGCAGAGGGCGTTGCTTAGTTGCGACCTTGAATACGTAGGTGGAGCCACGGACACTCAACCCACCAACTCATCAATTTAATCGCTGAAAAAATAAGTACGTACTACGCCTTCGGTGATCTCCATTTTAATAGTGCATTCTTTGAGGGATTGCGCAACGAGGAGACCAAGGAGCGAAGATACATAAAAAAGAAATATTTGTCGTTCGGATCTTTTAAAATGTTATTTTACTTGCTGGTTTAGATCCTATAAAAAAGTACCGCATTAAAATCCGAGTTTGAATTTTAATATGTATGACTCTCGATTGTAAAAACAAAGATAAGCAAGGCTCGAAGAATGCACTGGAATGGATTACATGGGCTGATGAAGAATGTCAACAAAACGAATGATATATTATGAAAAATAGAGAAAGAAAGAGGAAAAAAATTCCCTTGAAGTAGAATTATTCTTTGACATTTTTATTTGAAATCTATAGAATTAAGTTCCATATCAATTGCAGAAAAGAAAGACGGTATCAAACATTTCATTAATAGAAATGATTTTTGGCATTATTTATATCATTTTCTATTGAATTTCCATAAATCGTGAAAGATCATGATTGCATCTAAGAATAAAACTTTCATTTTCAGTTGACGCATACAAGAAAAATATTTTCGCGATATCTGAGCAACATACTTCGATAATATATACACTTCTCTTCGATACCTCGATATTCCAACGCCCTTGAATAGTCATAATCAATAATCAATACAGAAAAAACCGGCTAGTATATCTCCTTGCTTCGAAAACGAATTCTATAAACGATTCAACCACTTTCTTCAAAAATAAAGGACAGACGCGCGGTTAATTGTCGAAATAAATAATTAAAAAATAAATAATTTCCCGAATAAAAATCAATCTCCCCATATGCTACCCATGAATCAACCCTATCGAAAATCGCCTCTCTGCAGGGAGCGAGCGGACATAAATTTCAGACACGTAACAGGTACGAAACCCGCCAGGACCTCGAATAAATTCGAAACCCCCGAAATATCTGCAAACATTATCGCTAATTCCGCATCCTGCGAGATGATCGTCCACCGTGCGTCATAGATATCCGTAGACCTCCAAATCTTGATATCGATCTCCGTAAACTATAACGAAGCCGCAGTCCGCGAGAAGCGTGTCGCTTGCGACCTAATCCCGGCATCAAAGAGCATTTTTTTCCGCGACTCCCACCGCTACCAAACACCGCCCGACGGCAGCTAACGACCCACTATCTGAGGAGGGGTGGCCCTCCCTCCGACCGCTTCCTATCTTATCGCCCTCCCCCGCTGCCGCAAGACTTGGCTTACGTCACGCTCTGCGGGGGCCGAAGGGGGGCAGGTATGCCGCACGTGGCCCAGCTGTTCCGGAGTGGGGTCGCCATTTTCGGTTCTCCCACCCCGCGAGTCGATACGGTTCCCTCGTATCGACTTTCCCGCAACCCCGCCCCCGTGCCGATGCGCGCTTGACGCTCTCCCTCTCGCTTCTCAATGGCCCGCCACTTCGGATAGCGCCACAGCTGACCGTCGCCCTCCCCTACGCCGCCCAGAGCGCCTGCGCCGCCCGGTGGCGCCCGGAGACCCGCGGAGGCGTGCGTAGTCGTCCTACCGGAAGCCGGCTGGCTGCGCCGCTAGATCGATGACAATATATGACCGCTTCCGTGCGGGGGAGCGACGCGGATTCCGCGAGAGAAGCGGAGATTTCTTTGACGGGGGGTCCGGCTGCCTAGAGTGGCGTCGTGTAAGGATCGGCAACGGAGTGGACTCTTGGGGATTCCGAAATAGAAGCGAACGGATATAAATAGTTGGCCGCCGCGTTGAGGGGGAGGGCGGCCTACCTCGCGATGACTCTGGAGTGGTGCCTCCACGCGTAACCGTGGCTGCATTCGCCTCGAAAATATCGACGTCGAGAGGCGCACGTCCGGGCGTGAGGTCCGCCCCTCTGCAAAACTCCCCACCACCATCGCGCTTAAAGGGGAAGCGTGGAGGCGGGGGAGGATTTGGGGGAGAGAGAAGCAAGGACGACGAAAACTACGTACACTATGAGAGTATATTTACGAGGCCGAATGTAACCCGACGCACTGTGTTTAGTGCGACGGATTTATGTCAAAGTAAATGACCTACTTTTAATGTAAATTCCTTCCCGTCCTATTAATAACTTGCGGAAACTAAAATGTGCCCTGATTACACGGTTAGGGAATTTGGGACGATTACCGGCACACTGAAGCGAAAAATAAAAAATTTCTCCCAAAAATACGCTACTACTCACGACGGCCATGATTACTACGAAGAATGATAAATTTTGATGTTTTAGAGACTCGATTCCTAAATCTTAAGGGGAGAAATTAATTCTTGATGACGCTTACATTCATGGAAGGGAGCTTTAATCGATTGGAAATACCACGGGCCGCAATTTCTCTGGGGTAAAACCTATTCGCTCGATAACGAGAAAATAGGCCAATCTCGATAATGAAACTGGAAAACACGAGATTTGTTCGACAATATGTGATATAATGATTAGGAATCGATTTAAAATCCTACCGCACGCACAAATATACGCATTCCACTGAATCATTTCCACGATTTTCCGCCGACGGATCCAAATCATCGTAAGCGCGATATTATTAGACTTTGGGCTACGTTCTATCACAGGACTATCAAGGCTGTTCTCGAGCTAATAAGCGGATTGATAAAATTTTCACGTACCTGATATTGTAACAGGGCATCTCTGCTTTCATCCATGTTGGTGATCTCGAACGTGGGGGGCTGTGGGAAGAGACCCTTTCCAGGATACGAAGTACTCCTCCTGAACTTGATTGGAGATATGACCATGGAGGAGTGCTGCTGATGGTTGAAAGTGGGGCTGGGCTTTCGGTTTCCGAGACTTCCCATGTTTCCCATTGAAGATAGAGGGTTGAGGTTCGGAACGGAACGCCCCCGGCTCCATGGCGATAGACCCGCTGCGTTCTGACTTTGTGGTCCAGCCGGAGACCACGTACTTTGATGCTGCTGTGGTCCTGTAGACCAAGAGGCTGCGTAGCCTTTTCCGGCCATGAAAACATTTTGAGGATGACTACCTCCTTGAATATGCCGAGAAATGTTGTGAGGAAAATTATGGGTTGCGGTGATGGCCCGCCTTTGAGGCTGTTGTTGACTTTGAGACTGAGGTAAACCAGGGGCAATTTGAGGCCCTAGACTAGTGTTGAACAAAGGATTTGGATTAGATGGGGGGAAATTTTGAAAAGGGAGCGTACCATTGACTGCGGGGACATTGAGGCCGTGTAACAGACCATCTTCGATGGACCCCGACGACCAGAGGCTTGCCGTCGATGTGTTACTCGTATTAATTACGTTAAGACTAGGTTCGGAAACATTAAACCCCGTTCCCAACTGAAGAGGTGTCGTAACCGATGATGAACCTCCTTGCCCTTGATCGCTGGACTTACTGGTGTCTGTTTGGGAGACTCCATTTCCGATATCTCTAGGGGTGGTCTCTTCTTCTTTAGGTTTCACAATCGATTCCCCACTCACTTCCGGATTTGGCGATAGTTGTTCATTTTTCACAGCTGATTTTTCGATCAAAAGATCATCTTGCATTGCCGTGTGTTGCTGGTGTGATGAAATGGTATCCGGCACAGATGTAGGTGTGATAAAAAATAACGAAGAGCTACTCGCCGAATTCGCCGGAAAATCCACCGAAGAAACTGATCCAACGTTAGAATTCACACTGAATTTGAAATCCCCCATTAGATCTTGCACGTACGTGTGAATTATATGTATACTTTATTCGGGGGGCTAATCTTTACTAGCACACGTATGAGTCCCGCATCTGCTACACCACCTTCGACGAACGCTAGCGATGAGACTTTTGTTTCTCCGTTCATCGATGTCCGCTACGTTCCTTCTCCTATCGCTAGGAGGCACCACCGTCTGTGGAACTTACACGACAGACGACTCCGGCTCAAACGCTATTGGTTAAATTACATCAGCCTCTTCCTCATTGGTAGCGTTCCTCCTCTCATAATATCGATATTCAGCACGCAATGAATGTATAACTACGACAATTGAGAGTTATATCCGAAAGAATTACTACAGCCGATTGTTACGTTAGATAACAGTCGCTACAACAATAACATTAAACGATAATTCAATAACGTTAACCGTTATTCCGGAGATATTTAAATGTTTGCTACATTTTCTGTGCTTTAAAAAATTTTAATGCCGGCCGGAATTATTTATTTTCCCTTAAAAGGCAATTGGTGTTACTTTGTTTCCCTCATCATACTGCGGAATATCTCGCCTACTCTTCACTATTATGCAGGAAAACTAATGCGCAAAAGTTCATTATTCGACCGTAGATATTTCGATTTCTGGGAATGTACCTCACAACTTGTATTACTTTCGTTTTTTTAATTGTAGAAAATAATAAATATATATTCTAAATAAAGAAGGTAACAGTGCTAACTAATGATTAAAATAGAGGTAATATCTGTATGTTAAGAATGGATAGCAACGGAAGATGATCAATAGGTATTATCGCGAAATTACTGTATGTATAATATTCCTCATTTTTATCGAGCAAGGTAAAAATGAATCATTCTCATCACCTTGTGATACGTGATAAGATTTCGTGAAAGTAGTTTATTAGTCGCAGTAGTGACTAAACATCGCATTGAATTATAAATGTATATTCTACTGTGACTCCGTTAATTAATGGTCATCAATGGCATTATTTATCTCTTATCTAAAATATCTCAGATATCTACCCACTGAAACTAAAACGGCTGAAATTTTTCAAAGAAATCAACCAAATTTTTCGTATCCTGTGCACTTCATCTTGTCAACATCAGTTGTCTTCGATCACTTAAATAGTTCATGTGTATGATGATTCAAGCTCGTTTTTGATTACTAAAATGGTGGTGTTTCAGGTATGATTAGAAATCGTATAATTCGTAAGTTCTTTAAAATCTGATAATGGAATTCATTATGAAAAATAGAGCATCATAGACAGAAATCTCAATTAATGGGAATCTATTATGTAAGTCCAATTTCACATACTTGGTTAGCAATCTCTTTCACATATTTTACCTACTGATCAAAATCTATGTTGAAAGTGCCATTAGAAACAATGATACAACCAACACTTCTGCTTTAAATGGTTCATGATTATCATTTGCCTGATTATAGATATATGTAGACAGATGTACAATTGCCATCTTCAAACAGTTTAATGTTCAAACCAAAGCTAAGCTCTCCCCTGATTTTAAACCTTAGTGTCTCAAAGTCTAACTATTAATTCTGGAACCAAGTTCAATAATAAAAGGTGTATGTGAAAAATAAGATATAATATCCAAAGAACATTATTGTGATATGACATTACTCCGCATCAATACCATTCTTTAAAGAGATAGATTGTAAGAATCAAATTTTACTTAAAATGTTAATGTTGATAAGAATCTATTTATATTCTAGCATAACTAATACAATAATAAGGAATATTTGGTGTGGTGATAATATAGAATTTGAGATAAAACTAGTTGATGTGTTGATAGTTATAGAGATTTTTCATATTCCTTTTTTCACTGAAATACTGCCACTTTTAATTTATAAATCTATATGTTCAGGTAATGATTCATACTAATGCATGGTTTCTTAGAAGAATATTTCACTATAGCTGATCATATGAAAATTATTTGATACCTGTAGGTGGGTCGTTCCAGTATGAGTCCATAGATTTTTTCTAACTTTACTAAGACACTCAGGATGAATAATATTACCTGTAATCATACCAAAATTATGTTAATTAAAAACGATATAGATTCTTTTATCAGGAAATTCCTTTCTCAATTTTCAGTACTAATAGAGAAAGTATATTCCTACATCTTAAATTTTAATTACTCATCAATACTTATGTTTAATTAATTCTTATATAATTTAAAATTGCTCCATTTTTATAGTTTTGTCATTCTCTGATATACAGGCAGAAAAGTCTCACAAGTATACAAACCGGTTGTTATTATCTATGAATCAAAAGGGATGACTAAATAATCATATCCTTCTTTGTAATTAAAGCAAACACTTGTATCCAAAAAGATTACACACACACAATTTTAATTAATTGTGGTCAGACTGTGGACAATATTAAATATTTTTGTTATTTTCAACTGATGAGTGAGGTAAGGATTAGTGAGGCTAAATTACAAGGGATATAGAAACTTTCGTGAAACCTAGTTAAAAATGAAAATTCTTAAAATCAATAACTGTATAAAAAGATTTGAAATAATTCTTGATTTATAAAATTTCTTATTCTTAATATGCAAACAAAAATATTTTGGTGATAATTAAAGGACTACTATGTGCATTGAAAGTGATGCTTAGACATTTAACATTTTCTTCAGCTGTATTCTAATTCTAAACTTCCTATTAAATTATGGTCATCATATTTCTCAAATCAAAATTTTCAGAGGATGATATTGCTCAAGTATAGGACTAAAAGTGCTTGATGAATAATTTTTTTATAAGATTTTCTGTTATTTATGTCCTACTCTCTATGTATCCATAGAACAAAGAGGAATTTGATGAATAATGAAATTAATTATATTACCCCAAGATGATACACATGAGCATACTCTATCACTTTGAAGTCAGAAGAAATCTATTTTAAGAGCAAAATAAATGCCTCAATTATCTCCCCCAATTCTTGTAAAAATTGCCTTCTTTTTATGATCCATATTACATTATTCTAACCTTAACAGTTAAATCACATTGGACATAATAAAATTAAATATTACATGCAACTTTGGAGGTTTCATAATTTACGGTTCAGCCAAAACAATTTATAACAAATACCAAAATTTGATATTAAAAATGGTTATTTATAGATAAAAGCCAAAAAAAGGTATACCTCTTGAACTATAATTAAGTAACTTTTTATGCTTACTAAAGACATTTTGCAATTTATTAACAGTCTTAAAATCCAAATAAATATAATCATCCTGAATGTATCAGCTCTTAATTGAAAAGAGTAAGATATCCAGTTCAAAGTCTTCGGATTATACATTCAAAATATTTTTGTAACCACAATTTGAAGAATAAGATAAATATCCTACATAATTCAGCACCTATGTTCACTTTTAGGTTAAAATGCTCATTGTTAAGAGTAAAATTTTTATATAAAAGAATTTTTGATAAGTTTGAATTGAGAAGTTGATCCAGATTAACTTGCTTCTGATAAAGACATATATTGCCCCTTAATTTGCCATTCACTTCCAAACCGTTATTATAAATTATATTACATTTACTGTGAATAATAAACAGTTTCCTGTGCGTCTTACTGAGAATAATAAAAGTTATTTGTAAAAGATATTTCTAAAAAGACACTTGGATGGATAATTTCCAATATAAATGTTCACAAAAATTTCACATAGAATTGAACATAATCATACCTCTGTGAAAAGTGAGTTGATAAATAAACATGTTTCCAAACAATGGTTACCTTTGAAATTTATATACACCAATGCAATGTGAATAATGACTATTTTGCACAATATGGCAGACCACAACGTTCTAATAATTAAGATCATTGCGGTAATTATGTAAGAGATAGGATAGTACTTGAAAATTTTTCATGATCAAATCTTTATGACAAATCTAACAACAAATACGATGAAAGTAAGCAAATTATAAAAAAGTAAAATTTTTTTATGTTACTATCCGATGCACATTATGAGAGAATATTATCTGTAAAAGTGATATTTACTCAATTCCAATACATCGCGAAAATGTTTATATACTTCAATTTTCATCGATTCATATTCCAGGAATAAATTATTTTCGGCAGATGATAAGTTTATTTTTAGGGTTACGAAATTTTCACTAATATAACAAATACTTCAAGATATAAAATAAATCCACGAATGTACATGATTAGATGGAATGGAATTTAAAAATTTAGTTTGCGAGACAAACCTCTTTGTAGAGGAGATTCTATTTGGAGTAAATGATTTGAAGATACTCCACTTTTATAATCCAAACGATCCTAACTGTTTTCTCTTAGTAACCAATTATCTTCAAATATCGAGCCAATTGATTCAGATCGCTAATTAAAGAGGACGCTACAATGTTAGCATTCTACTATAATAAACCGCGCTGAAAATATCGTTAGCCGATGAGAATTAATTGTAATTTTAATTTGGTTCATAATGACCGTTTAAGAATATAATTTGAATAAATCTTTCATTTTAATCAATAAAGATGATTAAATTATAGGGAAAAAATAATTCTATTCGCAAACGCTTGAACCGGAGAAATGTTGATTCGTGACTATTAGACTTTCCCGCCCTTCGGAACAACGTCGCAAAGTATTCTTGCCAAATGTATATAATTTATCGTTCCGTTTAACAAACGAAATTGAAAATAGAACTAAAAATTTTTAATAATTTTACACTCCAACGTCTATAACTCAATATTGTGTTTATGATAATCGAACATGTATTTTTCAAGCGCTTCAATTCAAGATCAAAGTTGCCACTTTCTGTAACAGTAATAAAATAAAAGTTGTCATTTAGATATCCATTTTAGTCCCTTTAACGATTCTAAATTATCAGTAATAAAATGATACAATTATATTTTTTCATATTCCATAGTCTCTCAAACAATTTCTTATTTTAGAATATATTTGTTTTTCATTAACATCAGATGAAACTTCAATAGGAACTAATGATGATAAAGTATCCTTTTAACAAAACATTAATTAACATTCCCAAATACAAATATCAGATGAAATAAAATATCCTTCAAACTGTAATTGTGAGTGGGAATTGTTTTCTTCATGCCCTGAGGATTAAATCTTAATGTGTGGAAATTATATACTCTAATTCATCATAAGACAATTCTGTAACACTTTAACCTAGCAATCAAAATGTATCTAATCAGATCAGAGAGGTTACTTCCCAAAAAATCCAATTTCATAAACTTGAAACAGAATATTTTCAAGATATCTTCAGAATTAACACAAGAGGAGGTGTGCAGGAAAAGTGTAAGATAGACAATATAAGAGTATGTTTATTACGAACTAATTCATCAAATAAAAACAATTGAAAATAATGCTGAGATAATAATTGGGTAAAAAGTATTTCATCTAAAGCGGTTATGTTAAAAGAAACCAACAAGTACTTTCTATCTATGTATTATAAGGATTTGAGCCTTATAAAATTAATCAATCTATAAAAAATATAATGTATCTCACAAAAGAAACACGTAATAAGAAAGCACAACCACTCTTCTCTAGATAAACTCAAACAAAATAAAAAAAATCTTTCATGTGAAAATATTTCTCCTGAATATTAGAAATTCTTCAATTTCCAATTACAACAGTATTTTATTAAAATTTTTATTAATTTAAAAACATTCAAAATTATAGAAGATAAGAACTTGATCTACAGAAATATATATAATTTATAAGCAGCAAATATTTCGATATAAGAAAAAACTGGAATATAAAAACCATTAATTCTTATAATGAACTAAGTGGCTTTCAGTAAAAAGCTCATAAAAATACATTTATATGTATAAAATCGTCAAGGAACATATATAGATACATCAATTAAGAAGTATTGGATAACTGATATATCATTTTATATGGTATAACAGCCTGTGACCCAATATTCACATAATTGGTATAAATCCATCAAAAAATAAGTCTTATCATGGTTTATTTTTGCAGCTTTAAGTTAACTGCATCTCAGTAATAATGTTTCATTTTCAAACTGAATGATGGAATTAATTTTCATTTAACAGGATTAACTGAGAGATAAAATAAAATGGAGGACATGTTTATCGATATGGTAACCACCTCTGCCTGTGAAGGATGTTACTATTATCCTTCAAAGGATTAAAAATCCTTCTCTGCTCATAAGGACCTGAGATGCAGCTATTATTATTGGAGTAAGAAAGTTGCTCAAGATTTGTAAAATAGAGATCATTTGCTTCAAACCTGTTAAAATCTATTCTCTCTCTTTCCCAGCTTCTAGGATTGTTATCACAGTACTCAATTCTCCTTCCTTCATCAATATTGTTTCTATCACATCTGAAATTTTCTGAGGAACTTTTATTATCACAACTGTAGCCTGTTATATTATGATCATATGAATCATTCCTGAATCTAATATTGTGGCAATCAGGGGTATTATTATAGGAACCTTCATTTCCACTATTAATTGATTCTCTGAAATCATCACAAAACAAATTACCTCCTGAATGATTGTTACTGTAGTTATACCTCTGCCTATCCTCGTAATCTCCTCTATGATCATGGAAACTATTTCCATCCAAACCCACATTTGGATTATTATATCTTTGCCTATCCTCATAATTTCTTCTGAGATCATTGAAACTGTCTATATCTGATCTCATATTTGGACTATTATCCCTTCTGTATTCATCATTATAATTTCTATGGCTACTGTTGTTGTATCTATCAAGGATAAAACTTTGTTCTTTATGCTCAGGATAATTTGAATCATACCATTCATCACTCCTGTAGATACAGGACGCCCTAAATTCATTGACAGGGGGGACATTCTCCTTATCATACTGATATTTTCCTTCATAGAATCTCTCATCAAAGGAATCTGGACCATTATTGTCACTATTTATGTTGTACTGGGTGGGTTCAAATCTTTTTCTATAAGGAGGGCTATTAAAAAACCTAGATTGATTGGGCATTGGAAAGGTATTATTACTAGGTGAAGGATGTATATTCATATTATGGTTATATCTATAACCTTGATTCTCTTTGTCCATATGATAACTAAGATTACCTCTACAGTCATTCATATTTCTATGGTACATTTTGTTAATGTTTTGACTCTGCCTCAATGTATTCCCAACTGAGTTGGAATAGGAACTATTCTGATGCAGTAACATTTTTAATAAATTGTTAACATCATCTATTAAGTGTACAGGTATCTTTTTTAAATACTGCTTGATTGTATGGGGATCTTTATAAAACTTTGCCAATTTGGATAACTTTCCACTCAAATTCTCATGTTTCATATCTATGATAGTTCTCTGATATCTCTCAAGCATGGCACCTTTAAAGTTTCCTGGTAATGTTGTCCCATAACACAAAGCTGAAAGAGGAAAAGCATTTCATTTTATTATTTCTAAAATGAATAAATATTTAAGAAAATAATAAATACAGCATGAGATATACCGAATAAAACCTAGTGATTTAAAACATATGAACAAAGAAGTAAAAATAACTTACATAAGTAATACCATCTTTAAAGTAATGATTGTATAATTAATGACACTTGGGCTGGAAACAGTGACAACTTAAAATCTCTCCCAAGTATCATTGGTAAAGATTGATTAGATTAAGAGATTAGTGATTACAATTAAGATTAGATTAGAATTAGATTAAATCTAAGTGATTCCAGAGTTATTACTAATCAATTAAATAGAGGATTGAATGGGAATACATTTACCAATATGTGTCAATAGAATATTACTCATGTGTCGCACAGCAATTGGGTGCCAATGAACTCCATCAGGCGTTCTCCTGCAAATACATAAATTTATAATTAATTTTGAGAAATAAAAACTTTCCATCAAAATTAAATATGTTTAAAAAATAAATGTACATAGCAAATAATTGTAAATAAAATATACAGGTGCATAAAAGTTCCATTAATAAAATCCAAGACATACATTTGAAGTTAATTACCAGTGAATCTGCATCCGAAAGTGATAATGAAAGTCAAGGATGTTGTAACCATAGGTGGGAACAACTTGTTTTGCAAAAAGATTTGCCTCCATGATCTCAAAGCGGAGATTATTTTTCATAAATTCCACCTATTGAAGACATAACAAAGTAATACATTTTAAATCACTAATTTAAAAGAAAATTATGAGACTAAATTCCCTTCTAAAGTAACATTTTGATAATAACGTATTTATTTATATAGTGATTAAACTCCATTTGGAAAAAAATAAAAGATTTATCAAATTTATACTTCACAGATATAAAAGATTTTCATTTCACCAGGGTTGATTTTTTAATTGAATACCAAGGCATTAACCAACAGTTCAAATTTTGCAAAGTATTGTTCATGCAACATCAAAACCTTATGACCTTTTCAGATTCTGCATTCCAAATATAATCCTGAAACTCTAAGAAATAAATAAAATAAGACCTAATCCAATAGTATAATTAATCTCTTTATTAACAAATTCAGAGTTTATTGTACCAATTTTTTACAAGTTGAAATACAAATTGAAATTTGGGAAAGAGAGTAGGAGAAGAGGTGTACTTTTAAAATGTTTTAGTTGTTTTAAATTTTGTATGATTTACTTTTGTTCCAGGATGTAAAATTTATAGAATTTTTATAGTTAGAATAAAAGAGCAGTTGTAAAGTCTCATTCATGATTATAGGTGTTTTTTGATTTTGAAAGTATTAATTTTATACAAATATTAGAACATTCATAAATAGGAGCAATTCTTGTTCAATTTTCTTTCCAATAATCATGTGGATGAGTATTTTATATACGAGTAAAAGTTTGCTTTCTTACAGCAAGCATTTGATTTATGTAAATAATAATAAAATAATGTGTTTCAAAAAGTTTCAAAGTGCTTACATACTTCTCAAGTTTAGTTTCAAGTAATTATGTCAGCATTTTAAGTTTGTTTTTCTAACTATTTCTTGAGGCAGTCTTCTTCCTACCAGGGTTTTGAACTACGGATAATCTATGCCAAATATTTTTATCTTTCTCATAAGTATCATAGTCTATACAAATTTTCTACAGTGCAAAGTTAAAGACTTTTAGGAAGTGCCTCAAAAGATGTTTCAATTTTCAGATGTATTCCTTAAGAAGAAAAAATTTATTCATAAATAATATTCCAGTGCAAATTTACAGTAGTCTATCTCTCAAATATGTACCTCAAATTAATTATTCAAATGCAGGTCCTACATATTTAAATGTGGGAATTTCAAATGAATCTGGTATTGAACCCATGACCATTTGCAGAAAATTAATAATAGATTAATGCACTTACAAGGTCTATAGATATCTGAATTATGAGTTTTCTATGCACTACAGAAGTATTTTATTTCAAAAATTGGGCCAATGCATTCTTACGGGGGAAAGTCCAATTTTTGGGCACCCAAGGATTGAACCCATGGTTGGGGGGGTCAGTTTCCTATTTTCTCCCAGGTCAGGTAAAGTGGGCCTATACACAAAGAAATCAGCAAACCCATATCCCCAATAGTTTGGGACATTTGACAAAGATAGGGATAGACATTTGTATCCTTCATATAATATGTAAGGTATATACATGTTGTGTTCTCCTGAAGAAGCTATATACATATATATAAACATACAAAATACTCATCCACATATAAATACAAATATACACACATACATAAGATTTTTAGATAGATACATAGAAAAATGATTTTTAATAGTTATATGAGAAATTCCCACCTGTTTAATCAAGAATGAACCATAACATGAAGGTGAAACTGGGAGAGATGTGCTGTAAATGACAAGGCACCCAGCAGGTAGAGATTCCTTAAATATGGTCATGACCCTATGCATATTTTTCTTGTAGAGATTCACTCCATCTGGACCCCATCTTTTTTAAAGAACATGATGTTTTACCCAATGAAGAATAAAAGAAAAGTGTAGTTACGACCAAAAAACACTTGTTCATAAATTTATGTAAAATTGAATACTTGTAAATTACTGATCCTTCTTTCAAAAGCATTTAACTATAAATTTAGCTCTCTTCATATATTGTAATCGGTAATTGATCTTATCTCTGGAATAATTCTAGGATTCAGAAGCAAAACTGAGGCATTTAAACTTGTATAAAAATAAACGTTTGGTCGATAGCCTAACTCATAAATGTGATCCTGTTATCAATTGATTGTAATAGGTGAAAAAAATATAATGCAAAAATAAACATTATAGCAAAATCAATATTACTCTTATGACTGTTACTTCAATACTTGACATAATATATAAAGAGATTTATAATAATATATACTAGGAACTATAGTTTAAAACATAATCATTCATTTATTTTTCAAGGATGTGAAAAATACATTCATAGGGATCGTCAGGAAACATACGGAAGTAGAAGTAAAAGATTATTGTATAATCTCAACACTCACAGATTACCTTTCTTTCTAATGCAGACTTGCTTGTTTAGTAATGATACTTTTTAAAAATAATTTGTTTCACTTCCTTTTTAAGTGTTAAAATTAGTAGAATTTCTTCTATTTTGTATGGATGATATCTTAGTTTTCATTCAATGTTCAATAATAATCTCTTACTTCTAATTCCCTATGTTTCCCTATGCATGTATTTTTCACATCCTTGAAAAATAAAATGATTAGGTTTTAAACTATAGTAACTAGTATATGCTATTATAAATCTCTTTTATGTATGATGCCAATAATTCAGTACTTTCAGAAGTAGTTGTTTCGAGTAATTTTCGTCTCCTGCGATTGTAAACGATTGTTTCATTTACTATATCCAAGAATATAGTAAAGCTATATGATATCAATTATTAAGAAGTGAAAGCGACGAAATACTAGAAAATGTACTTGTATGAACCTTTTCAAAAAATGAAGGGGATTTATATGAAAATATAAATAATTGATTTTATAATACGATTAAATTATCACCATTAAAGTTAAGCTTGATGTCTTTAAGAGAATAAATGATTATAAAGATCGAAAAAATTATTATAAGTTACAAAACTTAAATGGTCGTTGTTTTGCACTTAACTTACCTAGTGATGTCCCATATACAAGAATTAATTAATACTATATCGGGTGCTTGGCATTTATCCCGTTTGATATCATTCATTATTTCCTCTACTTCCTCGGTAAATAACTTGGTTAAAAAATTAAATTTTATGTGATAATCTTCATCCTAAAGATGGCGGGAAAGATTGTATGAATATCTTAAGAATAAAGAAATAACAAGTACACGACAAAAAGCTTATTACCTTATACTCTCTCATTTCGATATAATCCCTTCCACGATTAAGTTGTCCTTGTTTAAGAAGTCTATCTCCTAAATACGAAAAATCCAGCTGCAACCAACATACATTAGTTATGTTGACTTGGTGGACACTTTAGTCAATGTTTAAGAAAAGCAATTAATACCATACCTTAAGACGAAGGTCATTCGTTGGAACAAATTTATCATTTTTCAATAGCCAAAGGATATCACGGTATAATGCTCTCATATCTGCAAATAATCTTACTGGTAATCACTACTCTTAAAACATTTACTCTTCCTTAACCATAAATTTTACTTACTTGAGCATCCTAACAATAATAAATACTTTCCACGAAGTAGTTTTGCAACATCTTTCTTTAAGAATATATCTGACATAATTCATTAATACGCAGTATTCGTTTTGAATCGGTATCAAAAAATACAGTACGACCGCGTTAAGAAATGAAGTGAGCTTGTCGCAAGTAAGTTAAATATAGAGGGCAACTGCTACCGAAGTAGCGGTACGTTAAAATCTGCATTCGTTCACATAGTAGTTAAAATACTATTAGGCAAGAATGCAGTTCGATAATTCTTGACAATGAGAATAGACTGATTTAAGAATTTACGATTGCTTATTTTTTTAGCATTTACGTGAATTATTCGACTCGGTATAAAGGAAATGAGAACGTACATGAATATGATTCTCCTTTCTCAAAACGATTTATAAATATTCACATTTATCTTCTGAAAACGTGTACGATTCTTTATAATAAAAAAATTAACAAATACTCGGGCTGCTGCATATTTCTCGGCAATGATTTAATCGTTACATTTAAGTATTAAAAAAAGAAATGCAAAGATTTTTCAGCATCTAACAAAAGTTATGGCTCGATAATATGGCTCATTGATAATATTATTGGATAAATAAATAATAATCTCTACCCATTATCGGACAATATTTTATTGCCCATTACTAACCATACATTACAATAGTAAAGAAATGAGGACTTAAGAATTTTACCATGAAATGGGATATCAATGATTAGAATAACAAGCAGAAATACACAGCAATATATTACCATAAGTTATTTCAAGAAAATGTGAATGGGTTCACTCTACTTTGAGAACTGTGCTTTAGCTATTGAATCTTTTGGAGAAAAGTGGCTTAGGATATACTGCAGTAATGAAATGCCTATTTATAAGAGATTTGTAATTGGAATTATACCACTTTCAAAACATAAATAAAAAAATAGCTAGGCCCTTAGAGACTTTATAATCCTGAAAAAAATTCACAATCACTTAGGACTATGGATCGAATTTATATTACATAAATTTTGTTCATTTTGACCAATAAGTAACAATTAATTTACCATCCTTTCACATTTGTATTCTTCAATCATTAATTAGTAATTAGTATGATTTATCATTCACACTGCTGAATTATTAAATTAAAATAGGCAACACTAGGTAAGCTAAGGTAAGTCAAATATATCATTCCACTAAATTTTATAGAAAATTCTTAACCTTACAGCAGCTCAAAAAGCAAATATATTTTTTTCAGACGACAGAACTTTTTGAGCATGATGAATTTTCCAAGTCCTTTGGCTTAAATAGCAAACAAAAAGGAAACTATTATGCATTTCAGAGTTTTAAGTGAAATTTATTCAAAAGTTAAATATTTAATTTAAAATATTTTTAACTATTTGAATACAAAATATTTTAAAAGAAATTCTGCATATCACAAAGCATAAACATTTTTAGTCTTTGAGTACAGAGCATATAATTAAAATAAAAACCTTGGCTAAATTTGTGCACTGCAATAACAATACATAATAAAATGATTTTAAATTTTTAATATATGGATTATATATATACTTCTATATGAATTAACTCATCCTAGGAATTTTCTGTTGCATCACAACATAATAAGCAAAAGAATAATAAATTTTAAAAATCTGAAAATCCAACTTATAAAATATTTAAATGAAAATAAAAAATAATATTCAAAAGACTAATACTAGGGCAAAATACATAATATATTAAACATGTTTCTCAAACAATAGTAACCCTAACGCAGATATCTTTACTTTTACATAACATAAATACAATATAAATATTATATTTACAATATATTTGTGATAAATCACTGTGTTTTAAACAGTCTAACACCTGATAAAACATTTTCAGTTCCACATTACCTTTCACATTCTATTTCACTCACAGCTTTTCTACCTTGAGAAGCTCATGCAGGGAAGCAGACTATTGTCTCAAATGAAGCAACTAAAGGGATATTATTTTAAAAGTAAAGACTAGAAGGCTGGTTCTGGTGAAGTTTCAGGTGCACAAAAAATAATGAAGGAAGTTTTATTAGAATAGAGAGATAAATTATAAAGTTTTATATTATATAGAGAAATAGAAGCAATGAAAAAGTGGAATATAATGAAAATGAAATTCAGTAATAATTACTGACAAGAGATGAAATAAATAAAATGCTTAATAGACTAAATCATTCCAAAATTATGAACCAGATTATAATTGTTGGATATAGATAGTAATGATTTTAAAATTTCCATCAATTATAGTCATAGTAAATTCTTAAATCATTACTTTACATAGTTACATTTTTTGCAGTACCCTACATCAATTAATCTATATTCTATACGGAGCAGAACGACTGTGATAATGATTTCTGGATTTATATTTGTTGTGGAAACTCTGGTTTTCCCTTGAAAAGAAAGCAGGATCACCATGAAAGTTGGTTAGTGGATCAAAGGAATTATAGTGACTAAAATTATTGTGAATCATTATTCTATCAATACCAATATTTCCAAAATTTGGGGTAAAATGGGAGAAAGCAAAATCTGGATTAGGATGACCATAATTATAATTCCTTGGAGGCTCAATATTTTCTTTTGAATGTTCATGCGGCAAATAAGAATGGTTAACTTTTGTGGAAAAAGATTGATTCTTCCTGTCCACAAATTTTGCACTTCGTTGGTTGTTATTATTATTATTTATGACAGTAACATTTAACTCTAAACGTTTCTCATGAGTAGATGGTTTATATGTTGCATTTTTCTTGTTCTTCTCCCTCCTTGCCCTCAAGATCTTAGTTGTTATAGGTGTCTTTGGAGGAGGCATGATAAGGTCCTTAGCGATCTTTGATTTAGGTAAATCAACTTTCTTTACTTCTCCACAAGCAATCTTTGCCATTTCTTTCACCCTATCAAGGGATTTGCCACTGAAATTTCCAGGTAATTGTTTTTTCCATGATAAGGCTGAAAATTAATTTTTATCCAATAAGTATTTAATCATTGCAATTTTTTTACATTAAATTAGTTAAATACACACATTAGAATACCCCAATGCAATATTTGAGCTTTAATAAAATCTACACAAATCTGGCTCAATTGGCACGGCAGACTGAAGTCCATATCTTAAAATACTGGCATGAGTGGTTACCAAGATTTTGTTCTCATTGTTGCAAAAACTTCCACTTTAAGGTCTAGTATAACTAAAGCGAAGTGTTTTCATGATAGCTTACAAGCAATCTTGAATTTAGCACAATATACATTAGATTAGTATATAACCTAATAATACAATAATTATATCATAATTGAACAGCAGAAGAAACAAATTATTTTATAAAGCTTATAAAATTATTCAAGCTTCAAAATTCTATAATATATGTTCTATTTAGAGAAATCTTGAATTTCAGACCTTGTGTTTCACAGCTCTTAGCTTTTGTGTAAGCAGGTGTGCAAATTCATTTTCAAGAACCAAACATAGACTGAGAGTTCCTAGCTAATTGTTGGATCAGTCACCTAGCGGTTCCTTTGCAATTAAACATCATTACTTCTTTAATAAGATTAACCTAGTATTTGGTAAGTAGTCTATCGCTATCAATTTACATTTTGCAATGGAGATGAAGAAAATAAACCTAAGAAAATATTCTCAATTTTGAATTCCAGAAACTTAAATAAATCAAATAAAAATGGAATATAATATAATGAATGGCATGTGGCCCAAAAACAAGCCTCAAGGATTTCAGTTAAGCAACTGAATGAAAAATGTTAGCTTAATTTACATACTCACCTATATGAGTGAGGAGAAGGTTTGTCATGTAGCGAATAGCTTCTGGTTCCCAGTGAACACCATCCCTTACTCTCCTGATGATAAATAAATAATAAAATTCAAATTAAGGAAGTTATAACACTAAAATATTTATATTTAATTTTTGATAGTATCACTGCACAAATTTAAACTCCTGGATATACATACTTCACATTTTAATATCAAATATATAATTAACAAATCAAATGTAAAACTCAATACCTAGGGATTCCAGACAGTTTGAATAATTCAGCAATGAATTATGTAACAAAATTTAATGTCAAGTAATTTAATAGTCAAGGTGAAAAGATTACTTAACAAAGAGATAAGGCTAATAAATAGCTATTTATAAAGAATACAATACTTTCAATACAATTAAATACATACTTATGAATTTGCATTCTGAAGTGGTAATGGAAATCAAGAATGTTGTACCCATATGTTGGAACCAACTGCCTTACGAATAAATTAGCCTCCATAACCTCAAATCGAAGAGAGTGTTTCATGAATTCCACCTTGAAAATATAATTAAAGTGTAAATCAGCATTGTTCATTACATCCACAATTTATGTAATTATAAATATGTATTAATGCCTTTAATATTCTACAAGTCTTTAACTTTATCCTATAGAACAAATTAAGATGTAAATAAAACAAAAAAGCCACATTTTACTTCACTGAATATGCTGTAATGCCTGTTGACTCCTGCTGCATGAATGTGAAATTTTACAAATTAATATCTAACTTATAAATTTAGGAGCAAACTAGGTATTATTTATTCGATAAAGAAATAAAAAGAACAATGCACATTACCTTGGTACAATCATTGATGTAAAAAAATATAATTGTTATAATTTTAATTGAGATTAATATTTTTTACCACAAACTTAAAAAATGATTCAATTGTATTTCCTATTCCACTATAAATTAGGATTCAACCAAGTTTTTATTTACACACGTCTAGTCATTGAAGTATGAACTATTATAAAATAGGCTCAAAATCTTTTTTTTAAATTTCTACTTTACAGCAGTTCTTCTTAAGAAACTAATGAAAGATTGGCAATAAATGAATATGCCTAAATGCCATTAAAAATTACACAAATTAAAAAGGAAACAATGTATCACCTGTTTGACTAAAAAGGCTCCAGAACAGGATGATGATATTGGCAGCGTAGTGCTGAAAATAACCAATGTATGTGCTGGAAGGCTTTTCTTGAAGAGATCCATCAGTTTCCGTAAATTTTCCTTATAAAGATTTACTCCATCTGGGCCCCACCTTCATTGAAACAACCAAAGTAAAAAATGGAACAAAACATTTTCTCTAAAATCTTAATTGAATATTATCATGAATGATACAATAGCTGCCTTATTAATAACAATACAACATGCAATTTTGATATCTCCACGGTTACTTTCCAAAGTAACTCAAGAATTCTTGTTAGTAAAACAGAAGTGAGAAATAACCTTGGAGAGAAGCAAAATTCTCAATTCTCAAGGTTAAATTCTAGGAAAATTTAAATATCATATTTCAAAATTTTCCATGAATGTCATGTTATAAATTCATCAGATATTGTGAGGGAATTTAATTTTTCAGACATTACCTTGTAATGTCCCATAAACAAGAATTGATTAATATTACATCTGGACTATTTTTTGGTCTATCTCTGTATTCCATCATTAGCCCTTCTATTTCCTTTGTGAAACATTTGGTTAGGAAATTGAATTTCACTTTGAAGTTAGAGCTCTGCAAAATAATTTGGAAAATTAAAACATCAAGTACAAGAAATAAGGAAGATATTTAAGCAGTGATTTTTTTTAACAACTCACTGAATACTCTCTCATTTCCAGATAGTCTCTTCCACGGTTCAGTTTTCCTTGCTTCAATAACCTGTCTCCCTGATACGAAAAATCCAACTAAAACGGCATACATTAGTAAAAAATTAGAATGAAAAATGGATGAAATGCAGACTACGAATATATGTGAAAATGAGAAACGTATGTACTTACCTTACGTTGCAGATGACTTTTTGGAATTATGGCATCTTTATTATACAACCAAAGTAAATCACGGTAGAGTGCCCTAAGATCTAAAAAAAAATAATTATTTAGGGCAAACTGAATCGTATCTTTCACGTTACAGTTCATTACACATGCATTAACTCCGACTTTAGTAAATTGAGTACTTACTGGAATCACCCAGGATCAAAACAAATTTCCCTTGAAGCAACTTCTTCAAGTCTTTGCTCCTAAAAATATCGGCCATTGGATGTATTTTCTTATACAAGCGTCTTAAGTATTCAAATAACTATTCGGAGATGCATTACCTACGGTTTGTAGATGGTGGACTGGTTTGAGGACTTAGCAAGTGACATTCAAAGTTCTCGACTACAAATAATTATGAGGCATTCACTCTACAGATACACTGTAACACTGCCAATCTATGAACAGCGGCAAATATTTTCAAATTGAGAACTTAACACTTAGAGCATCACAATCACATACTAGCAGTGAAATGTAACCTAGCCACAAACCTTCTCCAATTAGTCAAATGAGAATGTTATTCCGAAAGTAAACAAAAATACTAATCTAAAATGCATAAAGGTTGGGAAGCGAAATAAAGGGAAGGTAAACTAAGTGACACTTTAGAATAAGAGTAGGCAAGAGAACTTTAGGCATGTGAGTAAGATACAAATTGAGAGCCACGCGACTTTTTGAGAAGTTGCGTCGCCAGAAAATTTTACCCGACTAAACGCGTTCAAGATATTAATTTCTTTCGATGTCGAAAATTGATTAGTATGCAATTGCAAAGGCGAATCTCGACACACCACGGAAGAGGTTGTTCCTGTCAGTCTTTATCGCTCACTCTGTCTTCTCCTATTACTGAAGATATCTTACTACCGAATTCTCGCTCTTTCATCTGTAAGCGGGGTTTCCCATGGCAGACGAAGCCTAGCGATACAATTGGTCAAGCTTTCTTCACTGGTTTACGGTAGGATAAGAAAGTCCTGCAAAGCCTCAGCTCTAATGACCGCATACCTATTATGATTCCTTCTCTTTCAAAGTTGTATCGGCATTCGCGGAAAGCTCGGTTTTATCTGAACTGAAGGTATTACCAGAGGTCATCAAAGTTTGCCTTTAACATGAATTATCTTAAATTTTGTTTTAGCGTCAATATTAAGGATTCAGAATGGTCGGAAAATTAGGTGAAACCTCAGTTATCTCAGGGTTCTGCCAAATATTATTTGATAATGCACATAAGAAAAAAGAAATCCACGGAAGAAATAGACTCCTCCTTTTGACAGAATTATTTAATGTTGCAGAGTTTGAAGTATCACCGATGAACATAGTAAGGACGAAAGTAAATGATTTATCAGGAAATATGAAAGATTTTACTGGTATTATACTTTACTGTATTATTATAATGCATCGGAAATATCTAGTACAATTTTAAGATCTTACTATAAGGATCGAAGAAGCTACCTTCCTGTTACCTTTCTGCAGTAACCCCGATATAAAAACTGTAAACTTCAATCATCGTGAACGACAATGAAAAAATCCACCCGTACCCTTATTCTGAAAGCTTCCAGTCCGTGCCTGCTTTCGGTAAGTTCAATGAATACATTTTTGAGAAATATTTTTGAAATTGTTGAGAATAAAGTTTTTAGATTAGTTGATATTTATCTAGATCGCCACCGATAATTTCAATTTATTCTTGTTAATTTAATTATTTAAGAATTTGTGTATTAGAGAAAATGATTAGAAATAATTAAAACCGAATAAATTGCAAATGAGTTACGAAGGATTAAAAAATTAATTTATAAAACGATGTGGTAATTTTATTCGGCCACAAAGTATTAAAAGACTAATTACCGTCATAAGTGTACGAAATAATGTTTAACAGTATAGATATAATCAATACACCCTTTCTTGATTTGGTAGAAGGTATTTTCTTTTCAGTTCTTTTTATTCCATTATTTATAATAGTGACGCAAGCTTGCCAATTGTCGAAATTCATTATTTTATATCTTTATTCCTATTTTCTGAATTTTCTTTTTCTCAAGCTAACTCATTCTCCTAGTCGCCATTTTTTTCTTCTTTTTATTTCCTTAATCTTCAGCTTAACCCCAAACAGGGACCTTGCCACGCCCCGTAGTCTACTACCTGCCCAAACGCATTGTCATATTCCCTCTCCAAATCCCACGCCTTGTACTTCCCCACCTTCCTTAGAAAATCCCTTTCTTAATATCACCCTTCCGTAATGAACCCTTCTGTATAACAAGTATGCCTTCTGTAGTGAACTTTGTTCTACCGATCGGGCTCGATGACCGAAACCATTACTTTAAAAAAAATCTCGAAGAAAAATTACAGCAATCTACTTATTATTAAAGGACTAAGTAGGATAAAAGTATTTGTGGAAGACTTCCGAGATTTTGTGATTTACACACTAATAGATTGTTGAGGGAACAACTCGACATAAATTGTATGTAAGATTAATATTGTGAAACTAAAATTATTATCTTTTTCGATATTTTATTATTTTTTCGCGCTCTGATACCATTGACGAGATTCGATATCATCTGTTAAACCCTTACATCGCGGGAAAAAGTTTCTCTGCATTTCCTCGCCATCCTCGGCCTTCCCCACTTTTATGGCCCTGCCTGTGAATGAGACGCACGCTTGCTAAACCTTTTTCGCTGTCCTAAATCTGGAAAAACCCTCAACCGGGATCTCTGGGTAATCCCAAGTGTTGAAATGCGTACCCTCTTTCTTGCAATTTTGCCCCCATTGTCTCCGAGAGGTATCTGCTGAACAGAAGAACTGTTCACGTGAAATTGATTTGCGAACTGCGAGGAAAATTAATTTGGTCAGCTAATTTAATCTAAATTTCTCGTAGAATCATTTTCAATCGCTTCTACGATTGAGGAGCATGTTAAAGTCTTCAAAGATAACCGCTGATAACAGGATCGGCAAAAGGTCCACCCGGATGATTTAGGTTTACTACCCACTACGACTAATCTTACCCACCAGAAGAAGGAATGGTTTCTCTGGTAAAGGTTAAGCACGTGTCCTTTCGCTAAGGGACTATCTTCGTGAACTGATCGTATATCAAAGAAATTAGCCTAAGGTATGACGAGGAACTTTCAATAAACCTGAAAACGTTTTAAAGTTTCCAGTCTATCGGTGTACTGTATTTATCACGATTAAAAAATTCGTAATGTTAAATTGAAGGAGTTCATTAATGATCAACAAGATCCGTTCCGCAGAGGTTAAACTTTCAGACACACCCACACCATCAGTTTTCCTATTCCTGGGGTTTCCACTGAATGGATGCACTCGGCCGGATTCGAGGAGCAAGGCCATTTAGCAGAAGTGCGGAGGATTATAGGACACAATGCCCACGCGCCCACGCTTTCAAAGCAACACTTCCTCACACAAAACTTCTCAAAAGGGTCGGGAGCTTAGGCTCCTTATCTATACAACCTGGAGCGAAGGGTCATGCGACCCACCGGGTGGTAAGGAGGCGGCGTTTTCAAAGGTTCTTGAGAAGAGATATTGTTGTCCGTGGTTTCTCAATGCTGCGATTTTCTACAAATTGTTAGGATCTGGGGCGAGTGAGCAACTTAACCTTATTTTGGTAATTTTCTGGCGCTCCGATAAACAAGTCTACATGGTTACACAAAACGCAAGATTGACACGAAAGGTATTACGCCCAAGTTGCGGTAGGGATAACGGAACAGAACAACAATGAAATCAGTTAATCCGAAAGCGATTCCGTTATGCAATAAGCCTACAACAATCATATTTTCTAATGGCGAGCGTAAATGGAGTTTCTGTTTGCAACATTGTTAACATTCATGATTAGATCGAGCGATGTGAAAACAGAAGGACCCTCAGTCATGAATTAATCTTACTCTTTTACGGCGATATGAGCTTTCATAAAAAGGCTCGGAAAACTTAATTAATTTAGAGGAAGTTATTTCCTTCTAGCTGGCGTTACGCACTTTTCCTATTTGACAGGCCTTTACAATACTGCAAGAAGAATCAAGTAAATAGACGCCATAAAAAGGTTTAACAATTGTAAGATTCATGGAGCATGCATCCGCATTCTATAGGTTGATATATAACTTCCTAGTTGTAGATATTATAATATGATTGTTATTAATTTTCATCTTTCGTATGATAAAAGTTAAGATTTAGTTAACCCCTTCACAGAGCCTATTGCTTCCTGAGCAAATTCTATTCTACATAATTTTCTCAGAAATATCTCCCGTTATCCAGCAGCAAGTTTTGTATCCAGCGGTGAATTTACACGTTCCTCAAAAGAATATTCATTTCCACTCCATCAATGGGCTGAGGTTTCGGGTATTCCCCGTTCTTCCAATTCCCAGTAGGAGAGTTTCGTAGTTTTGCAAATCATATAGTAGAGCTAGAGTGAATGCCCTTTGTTCTGCGAAGCAAACATTTATTAATTATTAATCCAGCCATCCAGTTCCCTAATGTATAGTAAAGAATTGTTCTATGAAGGAAAGAATTTATGCCATTGGCTTCGGGAGGACCTGGTTCATAGGATCAAAAAAATCGAAATTTTAAATCGTTTTAGGAAGTAGTATCACATTTCTAGTAGAACACATTTTTCAAGTTTCAGATCGTTATGCGAAATATTAAGAAATCTACAGCCCTTTTTAAGCCAATGCAGATGAGCGCAGTGGAAGACATCCCTTGCCTGGCTCTCTAGGCGGGTACTTGAGAAACATGTTTTATGACTTATACAATTCGTATCCTCATCTTTTTTTGGAAAGCTTCGGGTACCATGTACATAGAACTTCCTCAAAGGCGTATAATGGCGAAAAATGTTTTGTAAACATATCTATGCTACGTTCCACTCCGACCTGGTAGCGTGGAAAGCTTTTATGGGAAATGAAAACTTCCCTTCAAGAACCAACCTCGCCGCACCTATGTTCCCCCTTTACGATAAATGAAAATTCAGATCTTCACAGATAAAATTAAGATTTGTAATTTACTTTGGCAGATTTTCACGTAATTTATACATCACCTAAAATATTTTGTTACTTTCGTTATGAAGGATTTGTCGCAAGGAAAATTGAGATGTTATTTTCATTAACGGGTTGTTCTGATTCGATATCTTGAATACAAGCTTAATTTTCGACTTTCGTACGCGAGAGTGAATTTTGCATCAATCTGAACTACGCACTCGGTTTCAAATATCATGATTCTCTTAACATTGACGTTAGAAAATTTCATTGACGTTTACATGAATCTCAGAAGATGTAAATTTATACTTTTATTACTGTTAAAATATAGATGTTTCATGCCTAATTCGAAATTTTTAAACTCAAGAAATGAATTTTCCACAAAATAGAAAAATTTTAATTCTTAAGATATATGAATTTCTTTGCTACGAGATAAAATTTGATTTGAAAACATGAAAAAAATTAAATACGCTGGAATTCTCACCGATTCACATGCAAGAATACGATACAAAAAAATTTATAATAATTTAATTTTTATAATAATCTTAAGAAATATTTTTCCAACGCTTAAAGATTGATATAGGTAGCTAGTAACAAAGAATGCAGTGTAAATCAAAATTTCTATAACAAATGGCTTTCTACACCAGGATCCCTTCTTAAGAGTTTAAGGAAGAGAAACAGTAATGGAGCGAAAAAAGTTGAAAGACTGTACACTAAATCAAGGATTTGGAATCAGTTTCTTGATGGTTATTTTGAGGCGGTGGTTGCCTGTTTATACTAAGAAACAGGATTTTACCTAAGTATAGATGAAGGCATTCAAAAATACTATGGGAAGTACACCAAAGCTGGGTTAATAAGAGTGACGTTTTGTAGGAGTTTAGCCTCAGGGTATTTTCACCTGAAAAACTGCTTGCAAAACTGAAGTTTTATGTCAACCACTTCAACATATGTATTCATCTTGCTACGCAACATTATAGTTTATTTAAGAAAGAAATGCATAAGGATTGAGCGAAATTCATCAATCTGGTAATATTTCCATCTTTTTCTAGGTAATACATGAGGATAATTAATATAATATTTATACAGTAAGGTAACAGTATTTATTAATACAGAATTTAATATAATGGAAATGGGTTGATTCTCCATGAATGTAAAAATCAGCTTATAAATTATGTGATAGTGACTGTTGTCATTGAGTTAATTCATGAATAAGTAAACAAGTATTTTATCTACACAAAAAAGATATTATTTACTTAACATTGTAGAAAATTAATATGAAGGATTAAATTAAATATTGATGACACTTTTGGAAAGTTTCTTCATGCCACCTTAAACGATGTTTCAATTTAGATCATATGAGTGAATGTTAAGCTTTCTGTTTGTAATAGCATTTGATCTATTGAATCATTGCCAAACAGAAATATCAGGACGTCACCCATATTTTACTTCATATTTGAAAAATGTCCAAGAGATATACATAAAGCAACTTAGGTGTTTTCATATAGATTACTCTATAAATTTGAAAATACTCTCTCCAATGTTAAGTGATTTCCTAGCAAAGTTTTAACCTATTCGTAGATATCAATCAATTATTTTTTAAAAGTGATGTTACTTGATGATTAACTTAGCTCTCCATTGTTGCTAATTTTCTGCTATAACATTGAGATATTGATAACATTTGTAGATGAGGTCATCCATTAGCTGATACCTTTTAATATCCCTTTGTCTCCTATCTATCTTCACTTACCTTACTTGTTAATGTAATCCTCTTTCTATTGAAGTCTGCTTTGGCTATCCTAGTTCTAACTTCAATTGTGTAGTTCCAAACTCTTATAAGTATTATCCTGAGGTATGGGAAGTTCTTTCTTTTTGATTGTCCTGATATTTTCTGTCCAACTTATCCTCTTTCACTGGTCTTCTACGTGCTCATTGGCATACCATATTCTTTTCTATTTATAAGAATTCTGTTAATCATCCTCTGGTGTTTTACACATATTATACATATAAGTTTACTGAAAAATAACAGCCTTTCTTTTTTACATATAAATTTCACTAGTTACCATTATTTTCTTGACACTATAAAATTTTCTGCTGCATAAACTCCATAGTGAATTTGTTAAATGAAAATTTTACCAGTTATGGTTATTTTTAAAGTTTTCACAAGAATAGGAAGGTTCACATATCTAAAAGAAAGATTCAATAAACAATGATTAAGTAGAGGAAAGCAATCCTACTAATTTACATTATAATGTAACACGAAAAGCAAATAATCAAGGATTCTTCTCCATAACCTAGTTTTAATCCTAAATAAGGTCAATATTGTATCTCATTACCTGCTTATTTTTCTATCCATTTCAGGGAATTCATATTGGATGAGCTATAAAAAACAGAGCCAATTACTCTTAAATTTATCAAAGTAAACATTACAAGCTGAATTATTGATTTCCTATAAGATCACAATCACAGGCTGTAATTAATTGTCTAATTTCACTTCCCAATCTTTTTTTGAGTGTTCAAGCAATTATGTTACCTACCAATTCCCAAAGTTACTTATTGTGAAACTGTTGGATGAAAAATGATTAACTTAGTAGGCTCACAAATTAATCTGATTTGTTCTGCCTTGTAAGAAGTGTACTTTCAATTACAAATACAATATTCTTACCTCTTATTACCTCGATTACCTGCATTGGAAGTAAGTTACGTTTCTTTTTTTATGTTGCAGCATATGAGTGCACTCTGAAAACTGTTGAAGTGATAATTTTCAAGTTCTATACATTTTATTTTATAATTTAGTTATACTTATATTTAGTTTTAAATAAAACAAATCTGCTAAAGAGAAATGCAATGAATCCAAACCAAAGATTGGCATAAATTTAAAAGTTAACAAAGCTGTTGCTTCTTAAATAAAAACTATCTATTCCACTACATCAATAATTATAGTCTGATGTAGCATAAAGTAATTTTCATCAATACTGACCAAACAAGCCAATTGTAACAGAGAATTGGAATATCATTTCCATACATAATGTAAATCTCTCATGCCAACTGTAAAAATATGATATTTAAAAAGGAATATTTCTAACTAAGATTTTATTCCTACTTAACAATTTATGACCTAAGGGCACGTATTTGGCTATGAATGCAGACAAAGTAAGGTTAAGGGATGAAGGTATCATGAGAGTAAGAATGGGCAGACAGGAGCAGAAGTAGGAAAGAACTCCGAATATGAAGTTCTTCTCACTCACTATTGGAAAAATTAAAATTATTTAACAACTGATGTTGAATATATATTTTCACATTCATGCTTCATTAAACATACATTTTTTAAATGTAAACAAAATAATGCACATAAAAATACTTCACAGTCCAGCAATGATCATCTAAGTTTTAATAAAATTTACTCTAACAGTCAATTCTAGATTAAATTAAATCTATTTAAGGCTTCCAAAAAAAGAGTAAAAGTCACTAAACACAATTAACAGACAAAATAAAAATGAATGCTTGACTTTAAATGCAAATTTTAAGCCTCAAAACAAATAAAATTATATCGAATCTCATATTTTCTAACCAAAGGCTGAGATCAAACCTCACAATAAAATAATTTTTCCTAACTTCCAACATCTTCATCCATTTCAGTATTTTGAGAATATCTCTGAAGAAGTGAAGTTAAGGCATCTATTTTTCCTTCTATTACATTCAACCTATCATTCATCTTACCCATTAGTTTCTCTTCCATTTTCTCAAACTGCTTGCTTATCAGACTTTGGATCTCTGGATTTGATGACTCACTGACGGATAACTTTCTGAATTCTTCGTAAAAAGGTCTAGAATTCTTCGTTCTATCACCTATAGGAGGCATATTCAACAATAAATCACAGAATTTTAATGATCCTTCAGGAGTGATTGCTTTGCTAGATCCTCCTGAATCCCCAGCTTGTCCAGTCCTGTGTTTACCAAGCATCTGAAATGATTGCAATAATTGCATGCAGTGTTCTGCACTGCTACTTATATTTCGACCTGATTGCTGAAGTCTTTCAGTAACACCATTGATATCTATTTGTGTAGGAGCATTCTGCTTAAGACTTTGGCCTCCACTCTCAGTCTGAAGTTGTGGGCCAAATGTATCCACTTCTTTCACATACACACCAATCCCATACAGCCAAAAGCTATCTTGTTGCTTGAACTTTTTAAACTGAAAATAAACAATTTTGTTAAAAAAGATAAATGACAAGGACAATAAGTAATTCAAAACAAATAGCCTTACCCCAATGGAACATTCAGTGCATGGGGTTGTCAGTCTCACCAACGTTGAGTAAACACTCAGTCCTTCAAATTCATCCACAAAATCTGAATGCGATGTGTACAAGTATTCTCCACCCTGTCCATATAATTCTACGATGCGAGCCTAGAGAAATCAAGCAGGATGTTAATTTGTGATTCATTTAAGGTTCACTTTACTTGCTTAATAAGATAATGAGTAACAAAATGGCTTTAAAAGACAATACCAAAAGAGCTAACAATATTCTTAAGATTTCTGAAAATAATCAGACATCCATGGTATATATCACTCTAGAATGTGATTGTGCAATTTTATTTATAGAAATACTGCATGAATTATCAACTCATATCAAATTTTCAGATCATTTCTATGTAGCAATGATTAACTATTGAGTGAATAATAATATAATAATAATGTCTTTATTAAGGGAGATATTGGGACTGTATACAGTATATATAGCATAGTATATAATTGAGACAATATAAAGAGATCTATTCTAAATATATTTTATTCAATGAACATTAACATATGAATTAATACTGATCTAGCTTGGATTTAAAATTCTGGATGAAGAATAGATCTCTCAAGTTTTGTAGTATGGAGATGGAAAGAAAATTAACAGAAAAGCTTTTCATGTTCTGAGATATGCTCTCTAGTTAAAGACTCAACTATAAAATTTCTTGAGCTTGTTTTTCAGGAAGTTTAATTCAGACTAATAATAATGATGCATTAATGGTCTAATAAAAGTTGTAAGCTGGCAAGGTAAAAGAAAATATGCACTTCCAATGGAATTCCTGCATGATTGAAAGAATTCTCAAAGTAAGATAGTATTATTATTGTTATCATTATTTCATTTCATTCAATCAGAAGATAACCATTACAGATAAAAATTACTCACTCAATTGAATATCAGAAATACATGCACCTAAATTCTATTGCACATAAGACCAAACTATGCTAGTTTTTATTTAATCAAGGTAGACTCTTTTTAGTGGATACACTAAAATAAATGACAAAATTAGTTTCTTACATATTCAAGCTAAACTATATGAAGAAATAAAGTGAGAATTTGAATTTTGGTCTGAAAGGTAGAGTGCAGGAAAATCTATAGATTAATTACCTACAGAGACGATAAAATTTTAAAACAAATTAATTTTAATTGATAATTTTATAAATAAATAATGCATCTAATTTTTATAGATAAATAACCATTCATCTTTTTCCTTGCAATAAAAACAACTGCAGAGTCAGGGATTAATGCATTATTTCCAATTTCATTTCATAGCTATTCCATGCTGACTTAACAAAATAAAATTCATTTCTCAGATCAAATCTTGGTGGTACTCTTGAAATAGATTTGCTCTGCTCTAAAATACTTTTAGAATTAAATTATAAATCAAGGTTGACCAACTTGAACATAGGGTATTTTTGAGCAATCTTTTTAAAAGAAAACATAAAAATGCCTAGCTCTGTTCCTGCCTTCCTTCCATTGAATACTTAGAGAGATTCTCAATTATGGATTGAAACAAGCACTGAACCAACTACGAGTAAGTATAACTTTTTAGGGAGAACAGAGAGAGCCAAAAATAATTAAGGGGAATAGTATTAAAATAATTTTGCATGTATTTTATCTTCCAAGTTCATTAAGCCTGAAATTCTGAAATATACATTTACTTTCTGAAATTAAACCGTAATGAATATTCAGTAGAGAGGTAAAATCAGTAAGGACCTTGTAAACGTTGACAAGGAGGAAGTTGAAGGAGTTGAGGTATATTAAATTGCTTGAAATGAAAATAAATCATATTATTTTATATAATTGTATTACTTCTACTTATTCTGAAAAAACAGGCCCCAACTTGGAAGAGAACACAGAGAAAAAATTGTGTAATAACCAATTAAAAAGCAAGAGTAAAAGGTAAATATTAAATAATCTGCTACTTTTGGGTTAAATTCAGCTTAGCAACAGAGTTTATTTTCAATCATAAATATTCCAAGGCTTTTAAGAAGATAACAAGTCAATATTGAAATCAATATGAGAAGGAGTAACTTTGTGGAAAGCCATATTATAATGAAAAAATTTTATAATTTCTACAGAAAAAAGATAATAAGGGTTAAAGGTCAAGTTACATTCATAATTCCCACTTCTTCCTAATATGATGAAAAAATTTTATTTACAGATTTTAAATGATAATATGATACCCATAAATAAATTTTTCAATGTGTTATTAATATTTACTATTATTAACATAAATTTTTGTGGAGAAAGAAATTCTACACAATATGTTCAGGTACTTCCATCTATACAGTAGCTTCATTCTTCTTTTACCTTTCTAATTTTTTTTATCATAATAATTAGACAATGATTGGATAAAGAAGGAGAATCAATCTCACCCAAATTGAGGATCACCCTATTATATACAAAAATTTAAGTGCATTGCACTCTTTTGTAGGCACTGACATAAAGGCAATAACAAAATGTATGTATAAATAAAAAATAGACATGATAGTGTAAAGGAAAAAGTAAGTTACTCCGTTTCCCCAAGAGATGTAAACAACGTGTTAAATTTTTAGAAGAACCTATATTGGGGATCATAGTGAGAATAAAGTCATCTCTATTTTGTACTGAGGAGCCAAAATCAAATAATTAAAGTAGTAAGGGAAAATATTGACTGTCTCTAGTCCTAGATATTATGGAATATGCAACCGTTTTATAGTATCCCCACAATGCAGGCTTTTATAAGATATATGAGGATAGGAAGTTATTCTATGTTATTAATTTATACGGAAGGATAGGTTTATACACTTCACACGTTACAGTGCCCTTTTTAACGACATTAAACGGAAGTGAAAAATAGCAACATGACTTTGACTCAATCCCAAGTCTCCCACTAGCTGGGAAGGTATGCTCATCACTAGATCACCATGTTGCATCATGGTAGATGTAATTGATGAACATGAGAAATTGGAAGTTGTAAGCAACATTTTAGATCATTTAAAGAGGAAATCATTGACACTGAGATGGAAAGTCTTTAGATTAGCTGGGATGTACTACATACGGAATGTAACAGAGGTCTGGGGAAACTGAATGCCAGGCTTAGGTTTCGTAAACATATTTTATGCACTAGTCTTAACTTAAAAATCAAGGTACTTGAGCAAAGAACACAAGCAGCAAGTTAAACATTCATTATAATGGTGATTAGAGACCGCAATGTAGTCCTCATACCAATATCAAATGTGAAGAAGTTTTCTTTAATCAGCTGATCTATTTTCACACCTTAATTTTTAAGTATTAATATTTTAGACCTAAAGCTAATCAATCTAGTTCCTTGCGATGCCTATGAGCTTAATGTGTATAATTTTTCATACTGTAATGTTGTATTGTAATCTAATGCCTTCAGGAGGATTATGGATTGATTTTCCTATTACCCTTGGGCTATTCCCAATCAATTTATTTATTTTTTATTGAAAGATTCAACAACATCCAAGAAGGCCAATTACAATGAACTGTTAATAAAGACTATATATATAAGTATTAAGAATTGCATATATGTATAACAATAAAAAACAAGAAATAAAAGAAAATTTTTGTTAGTTAAAAAATAATGGTTTACATAAGGAAGAAGAGAATTGATGGGAGGAAAAACATTTTACGACAGAATTTTGGATAAAAGGGAGTGAAACAGTTAAGGAAGTAAACAAAAATGCTGCAAAACAAGGACCTTTGAGGGAGACAGTCGAAAAAGAGGTTAGAGGAGGAGTTGATGATTACCAGTAGGATGGGAAGGGACAAAAAAAGAAAATATCACTGGATCTAAAGGGTCTGTTAAGGTCGTCATGAAGAAATTGAAAGTGGAATGACTTGAGGCAAGAGGGACCCTCTTGCCTCAAGTTCCTAATATCCGTGAAGCAGAAGATTATGCAAGCCAGTGCATTGGACCCGAAGGTGACCCAGTTCACATGATCCAGAAAGGTTAACTTAGGATTGAAGATCACACCCAGATTCTTAAAGGAAGAAACTCTACTGACTGCTGTATTTTAAAAATTCATTATTCACTAGATACGAATCTCTCTTTAAGGGAAAGGTCATTATTGATGACTTGTTGAGACTGATTTTAAGATCCCAATTAGCACACCAGTGATTGACAGCATTCAGGACAAGTTATAGGGAGTTGCAATCTTTAGCTTAATCTTAGCTCCTGTGGCTGCAACTGATTCAATGAGGTAGAAAAATAGAGAGCGAATATTAGGGGTCCAAGGGCTATCCTGCGGAACTCCAGAAGGAATAGGGGAGGAATAATCAAGGATGATGTGTTGGCAAAAATGAGTTAGAAAACCATAGTAGAGAAAGGAAAGATCCGTGGGTTGTTCTTGTTTGTATGTAAGAAGAAAATGATTGATGGTATCAAAAAATTTAAGTCAAGATAGCAAATATCAAGAGATAAAATTTAAGTACATTAAAATAACCCTAATGAATGTAAAATAACTGAAATGTATGATTGCCATTCAAAATGAAAACATTCTGGTTATTTTGCAATCCAGTAAGCTTGCTATTAAAAATTCAATTTGTGAGAATGAATGAGTAAATGGCTAAGTTCATTATGACAGCTAAGAAGGGATACAACGATTTCATCAATTAATTACAATTATATTAATCTAAATATTCTAAGGGAAAAATTTTGTTTAAGTTTACTTTAAAAATTGGAAAAAGTTTGAATTACTCAGAATCCCAAGCAAAAACATTCTTGGGACATAATCTAAGATGTATCCCTTATAACATCCTTTTTGACTATACATTGTGTATAGGAGTATTTAAGCTAGAAATCATTAAACTCTTCATCTATGTGCTTTATAGATGTTTCTATTGAAAATTTGTTATAGAAATCTTTCATAGATTAAGTAATTTATTTTAAATAGGAGATTAAGTTTAATTTGGATGATATCTCTGCTAATATACAATGCAGAAAAGGACAAAGCAATTGATTCATCAGAAAAAAATATATCAATACATGCAGCTTAATTAGAGCTAAAGGAAAATGATTGTGTAAATAAAATGAGTCATGTAATCAGATATTGTTTTCAATATGAATGCAATTTAAATAGTGAAGTTGCTTGAAGTATAATCCTTCACATTGATACCTTAAACTGCATTATTTTTTAAATTCAGTAACTCACAGTAAATGATCTAATGGAGATGAATTAAATTTAAGACTAGGAAATAAATTATTAGAATCACGATTCAGCTGTTTCTCTTATTAAAATAAACACAAAAAACACACCAAAATATCTCCTCACACTATAGTACTGCCTAGAAAGTTTTAGTGAAATTACTCCTATAGAATGTGTCATGTCAATGAAGAACTAAAGGGAAGTGGTGCGGATGCGTTTCAGTGAACTGCATGACTAATTAATGGGTAGAAAGAAATTAAAGCTTCTAAGAAGAGTTAATGCCCGATGCATTGCTATAAACTGTTAGTGCAGTATCCTTCACATGAAACAAACTTTCAGTGTGGATAAATTAAATCATTCATAAGTTTACCTCTGATATAATTCTGATCGCGCATATTCTCAAATCATGGGTGACGTTAAATTTCAGCTCCGGAGTGCAGGGAGTCGAATTTGGGTCGAAAAGCTGGACACATGACTCGAGTCTAACTAAATCATCTATACCCGATCTGAAAATATCCAGAGCCGAAAAAGTTTAGTAAATAAAACATAAAATTAAAAATCAACTATTATATATATGCAAGCTTACTTCGTAGCTTCATTTTCAAGAGGTTCGATAGTCATAGCATCCTTGACACTTTTTTCGTTTGCTGCACTCCAAGTGCAATGCAGCTCTAGCTTATCCAAACTATATGATGACATTTTGTTGGTGGGTTGTATTCAAATCAAACTTGACATGATTTACTGGTGACAGGTACCAAGTTACTGCTAGTAAATGAAGCGCTACAATTCCTATATATACTTAAACGACAGTGAGTTCATAATCAAAGAGTAACCTCAGAAACATTACGTAAGCTGAAAAAAGTAATTAACGCTAATTTGTTTCACATGTCCACACTAAAGTCCTAAGCAAAATTAAAAAAACATAGTGAAGCTTTCAAAGAGAACGTAATAAACTCAAACAAATTATGAATGACTAGTAACGCACCACTCGCCGATTCTGTAATCAACCGGCATAAGAAGATCGATATTCAAGGTGTATATATCGCGACCCTACCTTCGATATATCTAACATTTCGAGTGTTTGAAGGTCAGGAGAGGACATCGAGGTCGGCTCAGAGGCTTTCTGCTACTTCTTGTCGGTGCTGAAAAATCTCGCGATTCAAAATGGCAAAATACAGTATTGTTATGGTTAGACACGGAGAGAGTGAGTGGAATAAGTTGAATCAGTTCTGTGGGTGGTTTGATGCTGATTTGAGTGCCCAAGGTAATACATGTAATATGACTCAAGACTTGGTCATATAGTTGGTCGGCATCTTTATACATTCTCCTAGTATGTAGTGATTTTCTCATCATTATAACATTAATTTTAAAGACCACTTTAAGTCACATTTCTTTCAATCCATTTAATACAATTGTATTGTTAACTCTGATGTTTTATACGAAATTTTTGTTCTTCTTAGGAATTGAGGAAGCGAATGCGGCGGGAGAGGCTCTTAAAAATGCTGGATACAAGTTTGACGTTGCCCACACCTCTGTCTTGACCCGCGCGAAAAATACCCTTGGTCGTATTCTGGAGAAAATCGGCCAGAAAGATATTCCAATCCAGGAAACTTGGAGGTTAAATGAAAGACACTATGGTGCCTTGACTGGTCTCAACAAAGCAGAAACTGCCCAGAAGTACGGTGAAGAGCAGGTGAATAAAAACACAATTGAATATCTCGTTTTATTACCGCTGTGCGACAAAATTCACCTAATGACTTTTTACTTATCAGGTGCAAATCTGGCGCCGAAGCTTCGATGTTCCCCCTCCACCAATGGAGGCAGATCATCCTTACTACAAGAGCATAGTCGAACACCTTAAAAAGGCTGGTGGACCCCCAGAGGAACAAATTCCGAAATTCGAATCCTTGAAGCTAACTATCGAGAGAACTCTACCATACTGGGATGGAACGATCGTCCCTCAGCTTAAGGAAGGAAAGAAAATTCTAATTGCTGCACATGGAAACAGCCTGAGAGGAATCGTTAAATATCTCGATCGTAAGTACCAGTTTTAATGATATTGTGTTTTTGCGTCTTCTCATCTTATTTTCCAGCCAAAATATCCCTATCACCCCTCCATGGAATTAAATCAAACACACATTTGCTTGAGAGCTAACTTTCTTTCTATCGGAGGTATTTAAAGAGTCAATGTCACTAAACTCTAATAGGTAGGTAACTGCCTACAATAGCTTAAAAATTTTGATAAAACAAACGCTAGTTCTCATCTTTTTGACCTTCTGACCTTGATTTAAGGTCATCTGTGCTAACCTTGAATAGGGCATTAATATAAGTATTCCATCTCTTACTTCCAGAAATGTCTGATGCCGAGATCATGAAGCTAAATCTTCCAACTGGAATTCCTTTTGTTTATGAACTTGATGAGAACATGAAACCAGTTGTGTCCATGAAGTTTTTGGGAGACGAAGAAACAGTGAAAAAGGCCATGGAAGCAGTTGCTCAACAAGGAAAGGCCAAGTAAAAAGTATGATGCAACAAAGAACCAAACTTAAATGAACAATAAGACATTAGTTTGATGTGGTGTATTTATTGAGAATATGTTGTATAACAAACCATATTCTAAATCTTAATGCTTGCATTAAGCATGTGTCAGTTGACGCTAAAAAGAGCTGTAAATGTCTGTTAAATAAATGAAATATCATCTGCAATAAACTCATTAAAAGATCATCATGAATTATTCAACCCAACTTTTTTATACTTAAGGATGTTTAATTCAAGGATAAAATAACATAATGATAATTTTCAAATTTTGCAACAAAAAAAAGTCCTCAGATGAGATAAAAATCACTCAACCAGGGAATGAATTTTTTCCATTTTACTGGATTGGCATCAAGATATAAATCTTTTCCATTCACTCACATCACATGGTCGCACTTCTGTAAATTTAATTTGGCAGTGAAAGTGTTCAATTTCCTCACAAAACACACATTGATTGCACTTAAAAGGCACTTTGGTCCTTCTTTGGAATCAGGAAACCAAACACTCGATGCATACATATTTTCTTTCTTCATTCATTCACACCATGCTCGCATAGAATAACTTTTTCTCCGAGGCACCATAAATTCTCCCATTAACAGCATACGTTATTGCATTCACACTTTCTTTCTTCTATCAAGTGAGAGATCATGCAGCGTTAGCAGCATGTTATGGCAGTGGGTCCCTGACAAAAGAAAACATGCATCTACCACCATCAATGGCCAACTTTGATGCAAGGGTCAGACGCGAAGTAACACTCTAATCAAACTCATTCTTTTTTCTTTTACACATTTTGGCCTGTGTGGAAACTATGACAGGGAGGGTAGATGAAGAACCTGACTGGCTATGCGGCAATTTAAAGACCTAATCTCTTCAGACTTCCTCTAAATGCTAGTCTTGAACTTTCTATGGTCGTTGCAGCACTGCCAGTCCAAGACTTGGACTTGGCACGACAGTAGCGGAAGTCAGATTCAAAGCGTGCATCAAGCATAGGAAGATACGAGCATGGTTCACATAAATCTCTGTGCTTCTCGAAGAAGGCCTTGTATCCACCATGAAGAAGATAGACTTCCGGATAGTGAAGAGCTGGATAGCATTCCTTGTTGTACGTTCTGTCACTCTCTCTCAGGAAACGTGATCTAGATGGAGGAAAAAATGAGAAATTTCATACAATGAACACTTTAATTCATAGCACATAGATGCTTGAAATGATAATGGAAATAGATTTTAATGAAATCAAAAATTTTGTTGGGTAATGTGGAAATCATATCCTTACATATGGTATGGTTAATTATTTTAGGATATGGACAGTAACCAAAAACATTATCCAGCCATCTATGTATGAGATAAGCAGAGGAAAAATAAGCTATTAAACTTGTATACTTACAGGCTTGGTCCACGTTCTGATGAAAATTCGCAATGGAAGACAAGGATATCCCTTTTCACTTTTGGTTCCACTTTCGCTTTCTTTTCTGATGTTCCTTCAGCAGAATTCTCACTGGAAGAGCTACTTTCATCCTTTGAATTCTTCTTCTCGTTCACTTTATTCATGAGCTCGTTCAAAATCTGCTCCTTTGTAAATAAATTTTTCGCTCCCCTGATGTGACCTCCCTCGAACTCATATGGGTACCTGAATTAGCAAGGATAAGGGAGTTTTTAGAACTTGTGCCTTTGAATTTCTTGATAATGAAAATATCTTGAATATTATCCAATGCATTTGAAGATGATACTTTAAACATAAAATTATAAAGGAAATAATATTCAGTTCAATTCTTATGATGATGAAATTTTGCTGCTTAAAACTCACCTGCAGTCAATAATATCAAAGCTGTCAACACATTCATCATATTCGCCACGTAACAAGGCAGCCAATGTATCTGGGGTGATGGTCTTTAGATCTTGATGTCTTCCTGGTATCAGAGGAAGACTGTAAGGCCTTGTGAAGTCCCCAATTAGATCAGGGTCAGTGGAGGCTGGAAAAAAAAACAGAATATGACTATAAGTTACACTGCAGATGTATCAATTAGATTGAGCTATATAATTTTAGAATGTACACTAACAATTACATCACCCCAAAAAAGGGCTTCTACTTTTACCTTATGTTAAGCAGAAGCTACAATTCAAATCTTTGAAGTTAGATGAAATACGTTCAATATACTTATATAACTTATATAGATAAAACCAGAACATAGACTTGGCAAGAATCAGAATTTTGCTTGAACTTTGATTGGATAACATGGTTTTCATTAAGTTAGAAGTTCTCAAATACCAAAGACAATTAAGGAATTATCATTCTACATAATAATTTAAGATTAAGGTTATGAGTAAAACAAATAAGAATAGAAAAGAAACTCACATCTTTGAAGGGCACTTTTGATGACAGCCTCTGAGTCTGAGACGCTCCTCTTTAGAACAGGCGGCATATACACAATCTCTTCCGAGGTAGTTTCAATTTTAGTGCTGGTCCACAGCTGAGGGGATGAATACTCAGCAGAATTTGACTGCATTGCAAATCTCCGCCTCTTGATTCTTGAAGGGCAATTCTGGCCCTCTGGAGGTTCGGGTCTCTTGAACCCAAACGATCCTTCAGTTTCTTCCACATTTTCTTTCTCCACAGTCTTCTTTTCTTCCCTGAATAGACACATTCGAACCTATGCAGAAGAGAAAAATACTTAATGTTACTTTGGAAATTTATTCCCTTGAATATCCAGAACCACTTCCAATTAAGCACATAATTACACAGCAACTTTGTTGCATATACTCCCTTGTGAATACTTAAAATGACTCTAAACAAGAAAGACTCAAGTTTACAAAGCAAATTACTTTTAAAGTTAGATACAGTAATTTTTGGGAGACAGTAATTCACATCTATTATTTCCTGAATTTTTAATGTGCGGGTAAAGAAATTACTTGACTTTGACACTTACCCTGCTTGATGGAGGCGTTTGGCCCTCGTTGAGAGATATACTTCTGCGGAATGAAACATGAGACTGCAGTTTCTCCAAGGGTTTCTTTTCAGATGACTCTTCAGAACTTTTTACAATCGGCTGAGAAAGAAGACTTCCAATACCTGATGGCACTCCGGAACTTGTTGAACTTTCCGCCTGAGCACAAACAAAAAAAGAAATGTTAGAAAACAGTCGTTATGGTTCAGCATTACTTGGTGGGGAATGGAAATATTATGAATAAATACTGCTAGTTTTAATCCACAAGGTACGTGAATGAAAATGCAATTTAAGAAAGATTGTAGTTACTTACAGAGGCTTTTTCCAGTTCCAGGAAATCCAGAAAGCCATCATCGATAGACTCAGCTCCAGAAGAGTGACTTTTCTGTAGCACAGGGGATTGAATTAGGGAACTTTTCCATCGATTTCTTGGAGAACAAAGAGGGCTAACTTTTTTCCCAGGGGTTGAAGAGGGCAAGCTGCGCAACTGGGCCCTGGATGGACTAGTAAACTTAGATACCTCCGTTGATGAGATGCAGGAATATGAAGACACTTGCTGGCTGAACTCAGAGTTCTCACTGCAAAGTTAAAAAATATTTACGTTACAAAATGAAACCAAATTAGAATTGGCAGAAGAAATTATCAGATACATAAAAAACAAATATCGTGAAAAATCTTAGTTAAAATTTATTCTTTTGAGCATTTCAAGATGCACAATTGAGAGAAGCAATAACTTTGAAGAATAAATAAAAGATAAGAATCCAGTTTGAAAAGGTTTGTATATCTAAATTTCCTCTGTCCTTAACAGATCAGAGAAAGACAGAAACAACTCTTGGCTTTCTATATTCACCATGAAGTTTAAAATTCCAAAATCACTCCTTAAAATATTCACTATTTAGAAAAACAACACTGTTCCAAATTAACAAATATCTCTACCCATCTTGCTGTGATACTAACCTTACATAAGTAGTTTCACTTTCTTCCAGTCTCCTTGCAACTCTCGTGCATCCCTTGGGTTTGAATGGTGAAGCAGAATCCAAAGTTCGGCATTCTTCACTTTCTGGCATGCTGTTTCCAAAGCCACTATCTTGCGAATTTGGATCATGGTCTTCCAAGGGATGCCTGGTCCTCATCGGACTGGCCATGAGTTGTCCCAATCGCTACAAGATCACATTTAGATTAGCAATGATTTCCAATTTAGAACTAAGTGAAAATCTAAACACTTCACACTTTATATCCATTCACCTTTGAAGGAGGACTATGGATTGCAGAGAGAATTGATGACCCATCATGCAAACCAGGAGAGTCTGATGTAAATGAGAGATTTTCTTTGTCAACACTCGCATGGCAGGAGCCTAATCTCCAAGACAGCCTAAAAAGGAAAAATAAATTATGTAAGTAAGAATTCAATAAACATTTCTCGATCTAAAATTATACAGCGAAAATATAGATTTGTTTCATTTTAAGTATTAATACTCGGAAATGGATGAAGTACGAGAACACGGCAAAGGCAAACAACGATCGAGAGAAAATTTTAGAAAATAGTAAATCCAAAACTATACAATCTAGTAAAATAAATTCAAAAACTGATTGCGAGTCAGGATGAAACTTATGGGGCTGAATCGATTCAAACGACACTTCACACTTGGAACTTCAAAATCACGAACCTTAAATCAATTTCCCCATTAGTTACCGAACTTAAACACTTGTTGAGAGCCGAAAGACTTAGAATTTGCGAATTTACGTATCATAAGAGGATATCGAAATAAATAAAACAACCAACGTAAGAGAATTGGGACTTCGTCGATGATGTAAACAAATGAGATGGAACTTACTTTAGAACTTCACGAAAGCAAGATTAATGCTCTTCTTCGGCGAGATTCATAAATTTGAATTCAGTCCAGAGTGAATTTTAAGGCCATCCAAAATCCGAGGATAACTGAGCCTTTTCGAGAAGTAAAATACCGATTTTGATCGTTTCCTTCCCGAATTTACTCAGACCGCCAATAAGCTACACAGCAACGAACCCTACCGGATCTACACAGAAGAAAAGGGGCGGTTTCCGAATCCCCTGCCGCGTTTGTAGCGTCCCTCTTCCCATAGCGCGTCTAACACTTCCCTCCGACCCACACTACCAATGAAAAACTCTCCCTCCATCAACAACTCACCTGGCAGACGATGGTCCAGACACTGCCTTGCCCTTCGGAGACTTCAGAATCCTGAAAAGATGCAAGAAATCCATCATGAGTACCAGTGAGAGAAAGCCGCTAAGGCAGCGACCGTGAAACAAAGGCAGAGAGTACAAAGTTCGCCGCGTAATGAAAAAATGGCGGACGGAGCGATAGTAATTAATAGGAACTGATTCCCGGAAACCAACCCCAAAATATTGCTGCGTTGAGGAGATAGAGGCTCTATAATGGAAGCCATCCTTGAGGTGTCTATTCCCTTGTCTCCGTACATTGCGGCGGCTACCCAGACGGGGCCAGGCTAGGCACCCGGCCGAATATGCCTCGCTCCCACACTTTTCCCTAACACTGCGACGTCCGTCCCCAAGGAAGCAACGCCACGGACTGAAGAGAGAGACCGGGCCGATGCCCGCCTCGTGAGCTCCCCCCTCCACCACCGCCCTCCCCTCCCCGACAGATGTGGAGGGGAGGGGTGGAGGGCGGCAGACTCGGAGGAATTCTTGGGATAAACTTCCATTGCGTTTTCTCCCGGCAATGCAAGCAACTATTCTTTTCCGGAGGGGGAATTTTACCGGCGCTGATGCACCGGAGGAAGGTGGAGGGAGGGGAGAGAGAGAGAGATTTCGCTTTTTCTCCTTGCGCGGCGATTCTCATGTATAAAGATGCCTTGGCCGTTTTGCATGGGAGGAAGTTACGTATGTTACCAAGGGAAGATTGGGTTGTTGGGGAGGGAGGGAGGGGAGGAAGGATTCGGAATTCCTCCCGGAGGTGGTTACATTGCTCGGAAGGGCGCCGCGGACACAGATTTGGAGGATTCCGTGGTGCCGCAGACGTTCATGCAAGTCAATGCGGGAGGAGGTTGAAACATTCGTCGGGCATTTTCATGACCTTAATACTTCCGATGAAATCGTTTCCTCTTTCGTCACGGAACGTTTAACATCCGAATCATAAGGACAACACGCAAATGAGGCTGGATACAGGATAAATGAGGATGTTTGAACTTAGATTATGAACTTCCTACGGGAATCGCTACGAAAGATTACGAGAGTAACCTCCGTGAAATCCTTTGAACATGACGTACGCTTATCTACAACGATATAATACAATAGATCGTGCTTAATTGCATGGACTCTTAGAGCAAGTATAAAGCATTTGTACAAACAATAAACATGGATCTTCAGACCCTCTAGAAGGTTAATAAAAGTCAGCTGATAGAACAAGCCGATAAAACAATACGGCATACGTAAACGAATCCATCTCCATACATCGTACAGCTTAATAGTACCCAAAAGCAAGACATACTTCAGTACCCACGAAATGTTATAATGTCCGCATCTTGAAGCAATCTGATCCTTAGGTAAAGTCTGCGAATACGTCTGCATGGAACATATACACAATTCCCTACCCTTTTCGAACGTCAATCAAAAGACATTTCTACGCTCCTTCTCGGAAGATGCGAACCAGATTCGAACCTGAATCGCTGGCAACAAATCAGAGGGCTCTGCCCATCTGGATACAGGAGTGCCCTTCAGAAAAAAAACTCGTCCAGATTTCTCCTTCGCTCATGGTAACAGCTCAATGGTCGCAGGGGACCTTTCCCTGAAGGAATAGTAGAACTCTCCTGTAAGATACACTTCTATCGACTTCAACATCCTGCGGAACTTCTGAAAGCGCCAGCACCCCCGATTTCCTGTACGGCACGCGCCAAACTCTAATGGGAAATAAATCTCCCTTTCTTCCGACAATGGTTCCGTCTAAACAATCGGAACCAACAGAAGACGAAGGATCGGGGGACTTCTGCATCGGCTGCTGCGGCAGCAGATGCGTCTTTCTTGGAGAAATTCGCCCTTTTCATAGGGAATCGCTACTTCTGAAGAGAGGACCCCCCCAACAAAGCGTGCCAGGAACAGCTGTGGCGTTCGAGTCACGGGGCAGATTCGGGCGCCTTATCCTCGACTATATCACCTTTTCTGCGGGACGTCTAAATCCCTAAAGCTGAGTTAACATCGCCGAAAAGTAAATGATAGCGACCCGAGTTCACTTATCGACCTAACTACATCGAGATGTTTGCGTTACGAATCGGGGGACCCAATAAGTCACATATTTCGACTACTTGGAAACATAAATTGTAAACGAACTTATCCGATCTGACGGACGAAGAGATTTCGCAGAAAATCCTGATTTTTGTCGGGTATTTCCAAATTACGATCGCTAATAATGATAACCAATAAATCGGGTTCATATGGACTAAATGCATTGAGTACATGGGATCGGTAGGATGAAACATGCATTCGTAAACTCGTAAAATACAAAGGAAAGTGACGAGCTTAATTAAAAGTGTTTTGATAAAAATTATTACTAAAATATAACTCCTAAATACAGAATTATGTTGTGAACCTTGAAAAGATAAGAGATAAGCTATATCGCAATCTCTCGATACCATGAGGTGGTTGGTTTATTTGCGGAAGATATAGTGAATGTTACGATTCCCCCTGCTACCTAGGGGGTTATGGTTCGAACCAAAAATAGGACAAATGGATGCTCGAACTACTCGCTTTAAGAATACATTTTCCCGCGAACTGTGCGCGATAAAAATAGGTTAAGAAAAGAGCGCGAAAGGCTCTATGTTTTCACCCCCTGCCACACGCCGAAGGACGATATGTAGGGTAAGGGTAAAAGGACGATAAGGGTATTTATGTAAACGTGGATTACGACAATTGATGCAATAGGGAACTCTATGGCGATTAAATAAGTTATAATTCACAACAATACATTGTAATCATCGCTTTCTTTCTTAGTGAAAGAGAGAATCGTAACATATTACCGCTCCGACTTCCCATCTCCATAGTGCCAGAAGAGAGAATAACCAAGCGGGATTTCGCAGACGCATTCTTCCTTGTTCGGCACAGCGAAGTCGTAATGTATGAAAAAAGAAACGAGTGAAGTTATGGTCGCGCTGAATTTGAGATAAGACGGAAGCGTGCTGCCTCTTCCATTTGGCACCTGAAAAGCGGATGCTATACGCTGATAAGGACTTGTAACGTCGCTTATTCCGCCAGAAAGACAGCTTTAACGCTTCCACTGTTTTCCAAAGTGAGAGATTGATATGAAACGATGAAGGGAGTCTTGGATTCGAAATCGCTATGGGACACTCCAAGGCTCCTCGACTTCGACATATCAATCGCATGAAATAAAAATAAGATGGGTGAGGAAAAGTACTCAATACTCTTTGACAAGAGATACGTATTCTAATAAGATGCTCGGAACTATGATAAACTGCCAAATATCATAGAAAATGGATATATAAAAGTAATAAATTGTTGATAAACAACGAATCGACGCTAAATTATTTTCGATAAAGTTAATATGGCATCATACATACGTGAACTAATTAATACTTGAGTGGTACTTACTTACGTTTAAGTTACGTAAAGTTCTAGTTAATGAAGAATTCGTTAAAAGAGTTATATGCAAATAAAACACGCTAAAAATCATTAACACACAAAATAAATCCTGAGTATTCAATATACACGAAATCTGTTGAGTAGAATCATTAAGCTTAGGCAAAAATTGTGGTTAATTTCCACCAGTTACGACTAAAGGTAATTAGGCACACGATCTTACGCACAATACGTCTCCATCATAACAGTGGAAGGTCCTTACTTAATTACGGTTTTTGGTTCCACAAGATATCGCCAGCAATAGTTAATTAAAAAGGTAATGAGACACGGAGAGACAGTCTCCCACCGTCGGGCCCCCCAAATTAACACCCCAAACGCAATACCACCACGACAAATTAAGCCAACTTACGAGAGAAAAACTTACGTGTTGGTAGGCTGCAGACAATGCTTTTGAGTCCTCCTTAAACCATGAGAGGGCGTGTTTCCACATCCGGCGGAACCATTCCGACAAAAATTACTCTCGCTCTTTGTAACCTTCCTTTTCGATTTCCTCATAATCACGAAAAGAGCCGGACTGTAAAAAAGGGGAGCGTGATAGCCGTCGACGGAAGTTAACGATATGCTCACGGATTTCGCTCTAGAGTAGTAATAGCGAGAAGAAGGAAGGAGTTCTGCGACGCGTAACCGGTGAGTGTCGCCACTAATTGCCCGTTGTTTGGTAAGAAGGTTAGCGGAGAGAGAGAGGCCTGTGGGTGAACGCACTCGAAACGTTTGCGGCTATACACACTTCGTCAGCAGGAACGTAATTTGTCGCAACTCGACATTAGGAAACGGGTCGTTTGCTTCGCGTTTGGACATCGAGGACCGAGCACATTCCGAAATGCGGAATTCGGGGTCCTTGCGCAAGTTGATGATTGCCCACCGAGAGAGGGCCTTTCAGAATTGTGTGTTGTCGCCTGGAGAACGGTACTGATTCATCATTATCAGCCTTCGAAGATAGGAATTCGGACGGGGAACTCGCAAACAAGGCAGACGTAGAAAGAGGAGATTACGCCTTCAATAAAGATAACGAGGACCGCCTGCGAGGGTGCTATTCACCAAAGGTTCGACTTCATTCTCGCAAATGAAAACCATTGATGAGAAATGAATGAGGAGGAGAGTCATTTTGATAGCTCGTTGTCTCTAAGGAAGGCAAGATGTGCTGTTGCAATGCTATTTATTTACGTGATTTCGAAGAGGATATTTATTATTCATAAACATGATTGATGTGTCGCATAAATCATGACTTAGACTTAATCATTAAGAAGTATAGACTTCGATTCAACTCTTCGATAATACATTCATATAATATACGTGAAGTAAACAAATTGGAAGACATGTAAAATGAGGAAAAGATAATACAACATGATATTTGCATCATGAAAAACCTTATACTATCCACATAATTTAATCCCTATGGATCGATATAGTAATTACGAAAGTTTTCATCATACTAAGGCTATCCACAAAGTCAACCTTCTAATATTGATTTCTATAACATTTGTCTATGTTATGGTGGCATCAATATCGGAAATATAGCCTTACTTCATCGGAAATTCACCTCCAATTGCATAAATTCCAAGAAAACAGTAAAAGGAGTTTCCCCAATTGAGGAAACAATAAAACGAACAATACCGCCCACAATTGAGGTAATATACGCGCTTCAAAAAGCGTGTAAATAGGAGAAAATAACGTTTCAAAGTGTAGACGAAGCGAACTTGACAAAGTGAGTAGACAATGTGAACCTGTCGCTGCATTCAGTCCTCGATTTCTAAAACCCTCTTCTGCCTCGCAACACTTCACTGCAGAAGATGGACTGAAGACATTCTTGAGGATGAAAAAACATCCACAAAAACGTCTTCCCGTTGGCAATAGAGAAACCAAAGGGCGGGAACGACCGTGAGGCGCTATATATATACTTCTGGAACACCTAAGAGGAGGAAACTAAGTGGCGGGAGATGGGCGGGAGTGGTAAGTTGCCCTCGACGACGACGTCCATCCTTTCCCGAAGGAAAGAGAGAAGTCCCTCTGAGAAACAATTGCCTTTGAGTAGGAGGGAGACGACTTAGGAAAGGCAGTGGTCGTCCAGAAAGCTCGCTAATCACTGCAAGAAAGAGCATAAACCGCAACAGAGTCTGACAACCTTGAAAGACCGATGAGATCGGGTCCTTAGGGGAAGAGAAATTCTCCAGAAGATGGGGGAAGCTGTGAATGAGACCTCCAAAGACGAGCGGCTTTCGAAGGAACATATGGGACGTCGAACGACGTGGAGTTATGAAGAACGGAAGATGACGCGGTAAACTTCTCGAGTGTCCCCATCGTATTTCATCGGCCACGATCGCTGGTCCATTCCGCCTTCCGGGAGGATATTTTTGAGGGTGCCGAAGAATTCCTGGCGAAAGGGATGGGCTTCTGTTTCACGCGAAATCTTTTTAACGCGACGGACTGCCAGATGACGCGGGAAATAGTTCGAATTTCTTGGGGCGGAAGCTGAGTTCATCGCTAGCTGATCACCATTAGATGCTAGGATTGTCCCCGGAGAACTTCTCCATCAACTCTATATAAATTCCTCGTAATAGTTCGGATAATAGAATAGAACGGATAACGATTTCATTGCTAAACGTAATCAACAACGAACCAATAATGTACTCTTTAGGGCATGAATATTAACTTCTCCACCAGCACAATTTAAATTACTCGTAATAGTTTAACAGATAACGATTTCATCATTAAACGCAATCAATAACGAACCAATAATGTATCCTTCAGGGCATGTATATAATGCAAAGATGTACTAAAAAATAAACCACCATGAGCAAATCCAAACGAACAATACTGTTTTTTTCAGTCATCATCGTTCTCTTTGAGATAATAGGCGGAAACGTCATCTTGAGCCGAAGAGTACAATGAATTATAAACCTCTTCGCATTCGAGATGAGTGGCCGAGGAGTGCAATTATTCAACACATTTCATACCTCGCCTTCCCATTCATCAACTCGTCTTTCACATCATCGAAGAAAGAAGAAAACAGAGAATAGAAAAATCTACGTGAGAAATCCTCTGCATTCTAAACTCCCACATCTCTCACGATCCATTCTTGGAGATCAAACCAGCCGCCCTGTAGCACCATACGGTACTGACACATTAACACAAATTGACCATCCTCGAATTCATCAACTTCCAAAAACCCCTAAAAATCGAGATTTTCCGCGCGAAATGAGATGAACTCCCACAACACACGAAAAGAAAAACCTGTCTCCTGGCACTTGACGAACGACTCTAAAAGATTCTAACAGGTAGGAAAAGAGAGAAAGAGAGAGAAAACTAAAAAAAAGAACAACAATTTCGGAAAACGAATTACTTCGTAGGCGGGGGCTAGGGAAATTACTCTTTGAGGACCGTGAATGGGGGAGAGAAGAAAAAACCCCTGGCCGAGCGGAGAGACTATGTATGGGGGAATGTGCGGTGGGGACCGGCGGAAAAGATTCTTAACTCAGCGGGAGCGGCGTCTGGCAGAATTGGAGCTTCTTGAAGACGACCTTTTCTGAGTATTCCCTCCTCGTTGTGGGGGTGGCGGGAAGACGGGAATAGAGGGAACGGAAGGAAGGAAATACAATGGTCGAAAGGAATGGCCCCTTATAACACCACTCACCGATGAATGCCGGTTCGTCTCTTTCTCCGTCTCCCACGCCACACAGAGGTTCTCCAGAGGAGAGGCCTTCCTTGTTAGGGAATCACAACGGCGAATTTGTAAGCCTCATTATCATCTTATTCTATTCTGCGAATGGTGGACGTGAAAGGGCTTGGAAATTCCAACGGCACAATTATCCATTCATCTCTATACGCACACCCCGTATCTATTGCCGTGTTTCTGGAAACTTTGGAGGCTACAGAACAAACTTGGTTTCGGGCGCGACTAAACCGTAACGTATCAATCTATGCTATCGAATGAAGTACACCATTAAAAATGCAAGAATATAAGAACCTTTACTAACGAAAAAAAGTCGAATCTATATTGATATTCGATGATTTCGAAAGAACCTTTAAGAATCGATAATTATTCAACCTATACGTAAATATATATTTTGATAATTAATCCTTAATTTATTACAGTACATTGTTACAGACCTTTTACGAGAGATAAAGAGGCTACATTGTGATTTAAAAACTTTAAAAATGTGTATGTAAACTAAGTTTATGGTTTAGTCAACTTTTGAGAAAATGACAGAATAATACAACGAGAGATTAAAATATATTTAACATAGCTCCTCAAAGATCCACTTAAAAGACAATAACAGTGAGGTACTCGAATAAAAAAGTGAACGTGCTCCAATATCCATACTCCGGATTGAGTTATATTTCTCCAATGTAAAAGATAAAGCTATACTTTCGATTTTCGTACAGAACTTAAAATTAAATTTTCTTACAGACTGATGGATAAGTTCCCATAAATTTCCAACAATTTTAATCGTACACAGTTTCCGTTTATTCAAAGCTCTCCAGGGGAATATCTCTTATTTATACATTCAAGACAGCCAACGTTTCAATGGTTCGTACACAGAGTTTAAGGTGGGTTGAACTAATAGAAGAATGGAGGACCGAGAATGGGTAAACTTTGGGCAAAAGGGTTAATGAGGAAGAGGGGATTGGGGGGGCTTTTTGAGATGGAGAAATCCGATACTTTGAAAGGATCGTAGAGGGTTAGGTCTTGTATATTTCAACATAATATATTTAGATTTATTAATATTAACATTCGCATGCGTGCAGGTACCGCTCTTTGTCTTACCATCCTTTTTACTAGATATAAATCTAAAAAAGGGAGGAAAATAAACGCTGGCTGGGAAATAGGTCTACCATAGAATTCCACAGTGAAAAAAATGCATTTAAAACTAACGTGCAATAAAAAGGAGGGAATTCAAGAGAATAGTTGGCCGTAAAAATATCTAAGATTCTTGGGCTGATCTGATCAATTACCTAGATATATTTCCTCTCACACTTACTATAAAAACAGCCCACATTAGAAAAAAACGCAGATATATTAATAAAGTTGCTTACAAATAAACTTGAAAACAAGCCTTTATTTACATGGAGTATACCTGTTGATATTTATACCCAAGAAACATTTATTTTATAAGTAAAAGAAAAATTTAATCGCACCTAATTTTTCCCCATTGAAAATCCCGGAAATGAAAAAATAATGGCAATAAAACAAAAAGAAAATTAGAGGACTAATGGAAGATTCTACACATTGATATCAAATCAAATTCTTCACGAAGTACTGAACCAATTCCAAATAAACCAAAAATTTTCTTATAAGAAGCAAAGAGAGAAAATCACGTATTAAAAAAAGGCATCAACCATTCTTCTTCAGACACACAGAAAACAGTATCTACGTATCGGATAGTACGTGTACAACATTACCGTCGATAAAAGGAACTCGAACACCTTCACCCAAAAAAAATAATCGAGCCTGAGAACGGATCGACAACTCTTACACGTAAACCAATTCGCTTAGAAGGTGACCCTTATAGACCCGACTAGAAAAAAGTATAAAGTTTACCCCAACACAGAGTCCGAGAGAGGTAAAAAAATACGGTCCGTCTAGCCTGAGAGAGAAAGAGAGAGCTGATTTTTAAAAGGACTCGTAAAACCAAACCCTCTTCCCATGAGAGAATCAAATCAAGATCCTTCCCCGGGAGATGCAGACATCCTTGTGCGGCCCGAATAATAGAAACGAAGGGGTGAGTGAGGCGTCTGGCAGCCAAGGTGCTATGGCTGATGCTATGGAATGGTCGGCGAAACTGCAAAGGTGCGGGGAGAAGATCTATGTGTGGGGTGCTATCCCCGAGGGGTGGTGGTGCGATCGTGTGTGGGGTGGCTTCTGGGGACGGTGGGCTAAAACCATCGGGAGACTAGGGGGTCTGGGAAAACCTGGATGGCGGGTAAGGGTGGCCGGGAGTCTGCTGGGGGTAAGGGAGACATCGGGAGAAAGACGGCAATCTGCCAGGGTAAGGTGAGTTACGAACGGGGAGTGAAAGGAATAAAGGATTTTGGGTGGGGTCCTCGGGCGTGTGTTTTTCGAAGAAAGGTCTTCCCGGGCGATCCTATTTCCGGCGTAGATGCTAATGAACCCTTTTACAGATTAAACGGTTCCACGTTTTACTGCGGATAGGCGAAACAAAATCGTGAACTAGGAATATGCAGATGAATATTCGGAATAAAAGATGAAGGGAGGTCCTCGGTGGCACATGTTGCTTACATGGGAGAGAAATTATCTTAAGAAAAGAGAGAAGCGGTTGATAATGCGAAGATTCGACTCTGAGGACAGTAGCCAAGAGAGATGAGGAAGGGTCGATTCCGTTGGAGTTTTTTTTGCAGATAATTCTAATGAGGTCGTGGAAATAAAACGGATTAAGCATATGGCACCTGAAGCGCTGCTAACGGTGCATATAATAATCGGTGACAAAAGATATATCTTGGGCTCAGATCGAAACTAGGATATGCAAAGCCTAGAGCTCGAGTTTCATTTTTAATAATTCTTTTAGAACATTTTCGAAATATAGGATTATGTTAACAATTTTCTCCGGACTACGTATTCTTCAAAGTAATAGTAACTAATTTCCATCCACTGATGCAAGTGATATGAATCAAAGAGAGAATGAACTAGATCTAAAATTTAGAGTATTTTACCGAAAAGTGAGAGTAAAAGATATTGATTGATATATGATGGCATTTAAGAAAAGTAAAATTTAGGAAAAATATTTACGAAAACATTAAATGAAGAAGAATTTTTCCTTATTTGCAGTTTAGGCTTTGGCTGTTATACATTCAAATGAATCCACTCCGGTAAATAAGAATAAGTTTTTAACGAAAGAAATAATTGATTAATCATAAACAAATAATTCCTTAATCTCATTGTAAAGACAATTATCTTGAATTCCCAAGCTCTCAAAACTTGTGACATAACTCCAAAACCTCCCTCCAATACCCCCCTTTCAATGGCATTTCTCCCACGTAACAGTTTCCAAGGCGAGAACCAGAGCTGTGGAAACAAAAACTGAAAACCTTTCCCGTAGCCACCGACAACAAGAAAAAACATCGGGCTTGACAGGAGACCATGATGAGCCCCGTACGGGGAAAAAACCTCCGGTGTCCAACACACAAAGTTGCGCTTTTATTCCTCCATCAGACCTCTCCTCCCGAAAAATCCTTAACCTTTAGGGGGGGGGAGTCCGATTCTGGCAAAAAAACGATGACTGGACCTTGGTCTTCTCACCGACCGGACACTCTCCCTGGTGACCCTAACCCGCAGACCCGAAACCCACAGTTTGTGGGGGCCATCCCCGGGAACTAACCCAGAAAACTCCCTTTTTCCTGTCGGGACTCTCACACCCAGAACCGAGAAAGTATTCGGGGCAAGGAGACTACCCTCATGAATAAGGGTGCCTCGGGATGAAAGAAAAAAGATTGGGTCCGTGGGAATCTGCCACTAACCCATCAATACTATCGTAACGAGGCGAAGATATGAGATGACGATGATGATACCTCGAGAAAGGTGAAGGCGCCATTGTGGACTCTCCCACGTACTTCTTATGAGGTCGACTAACTCCCGCCATTCATTTCCCGCGTGCGACGAGGGCGGGAACGGTGACCGGATGTTAGAAGGGCGACCTTCTTAGACTCGATGGCGCCAATTCTATGCTCGATGAAAGCTGAGGGCGGTATTCGGCGATGAGTTCGTCGCAAACGATGTAAATAAAACAGCTTATTCGTCTGAACTACGATAAACAACTCGGTGAAACAAATCATAAGAATAAGCTACTAAAACCACGAAGAACAATCTACTGGCGCCAATTCTATGCTCGATGAAAGCTAAGGGCGATAATAGGCGATGAGTTCATCGTAAAACGATGTAAATAAAACAGCTGATTCCTCAAAACCATAAACAACGACTCTGTGAAACCAAAGATCATAATCAGCTACTAAAACCACGAATGATTTAAGAGTATGAACAATCTACTGGATTACGTTCTCTACTCAATTATATCAAAAGAGTGATAAATTCCCATCCAGTATTCAACAAAGATGAGCTTCACATGTTTTTTGTTACGTATTACTTTACTACGTGGCGATATTCGCTACGTCACGCTATATCCTTTCAGATGCCTAAAATGCTTTTTACATAATCCAGTCTTCTATAAAACGCTCGGTCGATTCAATTGCCCTTTCAATCTTTTATATAAGATTCCTCTCGTATCTGCCTCCTCAGCCCAAAATCCTTACAAAAGTTCTGCTTATAATAATCCCTGTTTCTACGTTTATAAAAGCTTAGCATTGGAAAGAATAAAAGCACACAGCTTTGAAAGAAACAAATTAGATTCAACCTCATTGTTCACGACTATGCTAATCCAAAGGTAGAATTGTATTCACAGAATTACATAAAACTTGAATAAAATTAATCAAGATACATACAGAAAGAACGAGGGAAACCATAAACTGAACATGTAGATCACAAACGAACTCTATACGACCATTACTTTATAAACTACCCTTCTTAACATAAGTTCACAAAGTACGTCTTCAAACGAATCATCTTCGGGTTTTTATATTCGAGATGGCGACACTCGCCAATCAAACCGCCTAAAAGACATTATACCTTCGCCTCCACAAAGACGCGCCTTTTTTATAGATCAAGCTGTTTAACCGCAAAGAAGATTACCCGTCGAATAAGACGACGTAAGATCCAAATGCATTGGGAATATCAGACCTCAAAGCTGCGGTTGCAGTGCCACCATTTCGACGGTGACACCGCTTCTGGAGGGGAATATAATCATTTGAATGATATTAATTCGTGAGAGAGAGAAAGAGAAGCGAGGGAAAAAGTGACCTTCTCAGTGGTTCCGCTCGTATCCATTAGCAATTCAAATGGATCGGTGTTTACGCAGCGTGGAAACGTACGCCTTATGACGAGAGAAGTCGGGGGACACACCACAATGGGAGGCAACAGCTGGAGAGGGCGTTATAAGACCACCTCCTCGCGGTACTGTAATTACTGGGCTCAGCATAAACACGCGATACACGGAACTCGCATAGCGCTAAGACTCGCAAAACTTCTCAATGACTTCTTTGAAGCTGATGAAAGAGAGAGAGAGAGTGCTTTTGGATTGGAGTCAGAGGACTGCCCACGGAGATGCGGTACAATCGCCCCATTCAGACCAAAGAGACGCGATGATTCATTAGCCGATGAAATAAATGATCTGCTTAATCTTCTGCGATTGGCGAAGAGATGAATGCGTTTACTCAAAGCATTCCGATCTTCCTTAAGGCGTAAATAGAGTTCTTAAGGTACAAAACGGGATGAATCCTCAACCACTACCACATCCGCCACCTCAAGACCTGCGGGGAAGACTGTACGAACAGAAAAGGCTTTCCTTTGTGCATTCCCTTTGGTACTCGGAATACATAAGGCGGAAAATAACAAGGAAGTGAAGACCTGATGACCCTACGATAACCCATGGTTTACGTTACTCGGAATAACTCTTCCCTATTTACTGTTTTGTTTATCGAAGCACGAGGTGAAGTTCAATGCAAATTACATCCTATAATTGTATACAAACAACAAAAAACGCCATTCGGCATTTTGTAAAAGCACGATGAAGCAACAAATTAATAAATTTAACTTCGAAAACAACTAAAAATTATTAAATTGAATATCAAACGTTAAACGTTTGATAAAAGAAAATAACAGAAAAAATATTTACTTGAATTAATAAATAAAAAGCTAAAGAAATTTTAAAGATTGTAAATTAATCTAGTTCAAAGAAACATACCAGTATTTTGAATGCATAAATAGGTGAACGTTAAACTAATCAAATGAATGAATAAAATGATTCTAAAGATATCAGAGAGCGACAGAAAGTCAACAGTGAATTAACATACATGTTGTCATAGTAACTATGTATTTGCTACCATAATCTATACTGAAGACAAGGCGACTTGGAATCTAGAAGTCGGAGACGTATTGGAAAATCGATAGCCGGAAGGGCTATCGAAAGACGAAGATAAACATGGACCCTACGATAGGAGAATCAGAATGTCAAAAGCCTTTCAGAATAAGGGTGGGGCGTGGAATGTGTGGAGCTGGAGCTGGATTGATGGAGAAACGAAGGAGGTGCTGGGAATGGAGGAAGGTAAAAAAGGATTCTGATAAAAGAAATAAAAGAGAAGAAAGCGGCGTGGTCGAATAGAGTGGAGGGATGATTAAAGACGGTGCCTCAGGAAACGATTAAGAGGTAATAATTCAGAGAAGAAAAAACAGGGAGAAGTTGTTCGATTATATACACGAATTGATTTCATCTATGATTAAAAGAACAATGTTTACAGTGGGATCGTTGTTCATATGAAGCTATAAGAAAGAAGGTTCTGTATTTACAAATAATATCATAGTTCAGAAAGTACTCACAATGTTGCAATAATAAAGACGATATTCTGTATGCTAGATTCACCGCAGCATATTTATAAATTACGATTACGAAAAGATATTTTGCTCGGAACTATTTTTAAGCTACTATGTTGATATAATATAAGGCCATTAACGCTGAAATCAATCAATGACGTAAATAATAAAATCGTTAATAGCGATACAATAATTTCATAGCTCTTTTATTTTTTTTACATTGTTAATTTAGAGGGAAATCTATCAAATCAGAGTATAGATTAAAATAACTCGATCAAGCTGGATACCCGTGGGAGGACAAAGCCGTAGGGGTTTTCAGAATACATCATTTACGCTCGTTTAACACGAGAGTGCAACATAAACCTAAGAGTGACTTCGAGAGACAGAAAGGTTGTTGCTCTGAATGAATAACATCGAGAAGACTTCAAAGTCTAAAACAACATACATTATTGCCCACTCAGCTCTGAGCATTTTAGCGTGACTAATACCTTTCCGTCCTAAATATAGCGAATATTCGTACGCGTTTAAAAAAACCTTAAATCACGTGCCGGAGAGGAAAACAAAGAGCGAATGTGGCGGAACGAACCGAATCGACTTATTCGCAACCCAAGCGATTCTCTTTACGGCCGTAGTATAGAAGCGAACTGGGGTCGCCTCTTCATCTCCTGGGGTTAATGATCTTGCATTCAAGGCCGAACCGGTACTTTCGGAACTTCTTGTCCTCTTAAGTCCTTATGTATTCCTTCCCGAACTTCACACACGGAGGGCCAAGAATACCCGTCCGGGAAACGACTTAACCCCGAGGGAAACATGCGTTAGCGGTCAAGTACACCGATCGAGCGAACTGGTCGAAGACTTTCCTCCGAATATTTCTGCACTCTTCGCTTCCAGAAGCGCTTGAAAGATACGGTAACACTTTCGAACAGTTAGGTATTTGTAATCCGGATATTTAAAGAGCTATGCTCAAAATGAAATCGGTGGGAAGTACGCTGAATAAACGCTGTTCGTACACTCAAAAGGTTTTCCCTATTGGATCACGTAGACTTCACACTCAAATGGCCAATCCTCGATGTTTCAAAACGCTTTCACTCTCTTTAATCATCAATAAACGTCATAATTTTTCCGGGAATAAAAGATTTACTTCATTCGAGAAGTAAGAAGAATAGTTATCTACAAAAATTCGCACATTTTAAAAAATTGAGGCACTTTTCCGACGACCACCATATGGTCGCGAATTGCCCAAGGAGGAATCACAGCTAACCTTAAAAAAAAACTCAAATAAAATTTTGCACCCCATACCAGAATCTTAAAACCTACCGACACATACACCTCCCCCCCAAAAACGAACAGCCTGGGGCGAACCGAAAATAAACCGAATTCAATACCGGGACATTTATAAAATACGTTCCGGCAAACGGGTTACCAACGGCCCCCCGTGTGGGAAACCGAAAGAATTGTGAATGGCTGCCTTACAGAATCCACCGATTCCTCAAAAATCCTTCCTTCCGATTTATTTTTCCAGAATAAAGGAAAAACCGTTGGACATCCTCGAGCCCATTTTAGAACGAAATACCCCCTTTTACAGCCTTCCGCAAAAGTGGAAGAGGGGATGGATACTTGCATTCTTAATGGGGACCCTCTGCATGGGACCCCGTACGACCAGACGCTACTTGCGTGGTCTTCGTCTATAAATATGCAATTCGGCAAACGTAAAAAGGTGCACGACCTGCAATGCGGATGATTTAAGAGTGCATTAAGTCAACGACCCGCGCGGTGGTCGGGAAGGGAAGTGGTACCGGCGCAAGTTGGCGAACGCTGTGAAAGGTGGTAGAGATGGGATAAAAAATATTTTCGGGCTGAGAAAAAAGACCAAAGACGCCGATGGTGAGTTAAAGTTTACCCGGTATCGAAAATCCCTGAAAAAATATCGGCCAGACGAGAAAAAAATTCACCCTCTCCGGTTACGTTGACGATGGCTATATGAGTTTCCGACGGTCCAGATAAGAGGAAAGACGTGTAGTATAAACAACTAGCGTTACGCATTAACACCCGGACGTCAAGTTGCTCCGTCCGTTTCTATGACAACGATGAATGACAAGCATGTTCCATCTCTACAATGGAAAAACACGAACTTTATCGTCTCTAAATCACAAACTATACATTCGAAGAAATGGATCCTAGCAAACATGGAAAATTTATAAACCCACTCGATGTTAATAAAGTTTTTTTTCACGAATTTAAACGTGAACTTATTAAATTTATTTTACGTAAAGTGAATGAATACAGGATGATTGGGCTCTGGGACAGAGATATATCGGAAATAACTTCTAAAATATTGCTCGATTTAAGTCGATAATTACTGCCAAACAGAGAAAAATGTACCAAAGTCTGGAGTTCCTTTCTTGGGCAACACAATGAAGACACCCAAAAACTTTTTCACACGACCCGACTATAGATATATGTTAACGAAAAATTCTACTCCCCACAAATCTCAGATTTAGCGCCGAGTGATTATCATACCTTACCCACGCCAAAGGTGTTTCGGGTTCGCAGAAAGAAGCCTGCTGTTTAACATGTATACAAAAAACCTACGTTAGGATACGCGGATTTTGTGGGTATAATTGAGCGATAAAGGGAATCTTATGATTAGGCACTACTTATATGTTCTAATAAATGCTTTAAAATAGAATCCTTTTGGAACCACCGCACAATATGTAGTGATCCATATAGGTGATGTGATAAAAACATGAGGAATTCAAGTTTTCTAAAGACTTTTTTTCAAAATAAATATGATTATCAATATTTTCAAAGAATTCCTCCTCCAGTACAATTCGCTATCAGTATTTTTTTAATACTGAAAGATACTACTGAAATGTAATTTCCGGTATGGAATTTTGCTAAGTATGCGATTATATGTTTTATTTTACTAAAATTTAGCCCTTTCAACACATTTTTCCTAATTTTATAAATAGTATGCAATCAAATAACAACTACTTAACTTCGTTAGGAGACGAAAGGCATCACGATCCGTTGGTATCAACTGTGAAAACCGTGAGTCAGTTTATACCATAAAAATAACTTTCTTAAATACGTTTGGGACATGTGAATCAATAAGACTAAAAAAATTAAAATTTGAACCATAAAGTCCAAAAATAAACAAAATTTCCACGCATTTATTTGACACGCAAGAATAAATAAGAAATTGAAAGTCTTTACTCGCGTGCCTTAGGCAAACAGCTATTACCCGCTTGCTTGGGAGAAATAAGGTACAAGCCCCTTGCTATGCGGCAACCCGCACGGCAGTTCCCTCTGGATAGGGCTTTCCCTACCGATGTTGAATGTACGTTCTCTAAGGTTCCAACGCATACCTTCGTTTCGAAAACTACAGTAATTGATACGCGTCCAATGGATGTTTACCATCCATGGATAATTCATAAGATGAAGCATATGATAAAGATCTGAAGGCATTTCCAATCAAAGGGAACACATAACTTGAGAAATTGGGAAAGGTACAGAAAAGGTTCATGCGAATAAGGCAGAAATTTTGAATACGCTTACAGCCTTAGTTATATCCTTGAATTGAGTGAATTTTATTCTATATTATGATATGTGAGATAAGAATTATTCAGGAGATAATACTGAAATTAAAAAGGAAATAATATTTTTTGATAGAAAAACTATAGAGACAAATACGTAAATAATTTGCCGTAGTTAGAGACTTGACAAAAAGACGTCCTCATTAAAATGGATACGAGATACATACAAAAATGCTAATAAATAATTCTTTTATTTTCAGCACAGTATTAAGAATAAATATAGGCAGCTAAGATTTTACGCTACCCTTCAATAAAGAATTCTTGTCAAACAAGTAGCATTTCCCACAGTAATACATTCTGGAGTACAATTTGGTTAAACCAACACATTCGCGAGGATTTTTCACGCTACCACAAACACACAAATGTGTTGAGATACGACGAATTATTCTCGCATCTAATTCCGGGGGCATCCGAATGTTAATAAAGGGATGGGCATTAAAAATACGGCGGAATCTGCTCAGGGACCGGCGAATTATACCTGCTCTTTAGGGCAATGGGAAGGTGGTAAGAAAGGTGCACTCTCACGGGACTATATGTTCTAGGGGGATGGGAAATAGATCGACACCGTGAGAGTCAAACTCAGGCACTTGCCGACCTGAATGCAGCAGGTTCAGATTTTTTTTACTGCTAATGAAACTTATGTGGGGATGTGATAAAAATCTCAGAGAAAGATAGAGTAAGAGAGTTCTTAATTTACAGTTGCTCATTTTATTTTTCGGTTAACAGATCGATACCTTTTTAAAATATACAGCAAGAAACGTATTTTTTTTATTCGGAAGTCTTTCGTCATGGAATAAACTCTCTTTACTCATTGAATTTAGAAAAAATTACTGGTTCATGAAGAACAAATATTTCTTGCATTAAATTGAATTTCTCAAATTGAATAAAACAGTTTTTATACTAAATTACACAAACTGGGACAATTACTTGAACCACGTCAATTTTGAATCATAATTAAAATTGACAGAGGAAAATCATGAGATTCTAAGGTAAAGAAAGTGTCTAAGGACTTCGAGTAACACCCTGCCAGAAAACTTCTCCAGTCTAAAATTTTATGATACGAAATATTACACTAGTAACTCAACCCCAACTGAACACAACCTGAGAACATATCCAGCGATCGTCAGCGCTGTAAGTTCACTCTTTTACGACCATTCATAGAAGATTTAAGCCACCTCAAAAACAGATCTCTTAGAAACTTAAAAAATTCTCCAACCATCCCGCAGAATCCGAGAACAAAATCCCGAATCCGCACGGCTCCGTTCGCCCCCCCTAAGCCTTCAGTTCCGCAAAACACTGACCCTCCGCACCCCCCGTGCATTCACGACACGTCGACCCCCATGCTAAAACCAGCGGAAACCCCCATGGGAACCAGAAGAACAAAAAGAAAAATTTCCGCTCGAAATAAACCCAATCCCTTGTTAATTAGTGTCCGCTTCTAGCCATCGCGAAAACGACTCCGGAGAAGCACGGATAAAGAGAAGGAATTAAAGGGGGGGAGGACGAAGACGTAGGGTGAGAAAGAGGCCGACGGCCATTTCCCCTTACGCCGACCACGCATGAGAGGTGGGGAGGAGGGGACGCGTGAGAGATTTGCCCGATGAGAGTGGAAGGGGTGGGAGAGAGTGAAAGGGAAAAGAATGGAGAGCATATGATGTGCGGAGGTAGGATGGGGGCAGGTGACGGAGGGGGAGCACGGATTTTTTGGACTCCCCAACTCTTCATATCCTTGGCCTTGGAGGGGGTCATTCAACGCCCGCGTCTATTCACTACTCCCCCGGATGGTGGGTGTGCCTTGAGGCCTCGTCGCCTTGCTCTTGTTTTCTCGGACTTCTCGGATTCTTGATGGGCGCACCCTAATCGCTCGGACGGACGCTTATGAATGAATTTGGTAGTGGGCGAGGTTCGATCTCGGATCCCGCCATATGTTCCGTGCGGCTGGAAGGTCGACGACGGGGGGGTCTTATCGACTCGGGTCGACGGGAGGGAGAGCAGGTTGTCCTCATCCCCTGAATCGCTGTTGGCAGGGTCCCCTTGTGCAGACTTTCCCCGTTCCTAGGATCCCGCGGGAAAGTGAACTACCTGACCAGATTGCTCGGTTTGACGTGGCCGGCGCCTTCTTTGCCGATAACTTGGAAGTCGTTGGGAAGAATGAAAATTGGTCCGGGGAGGACGGGTTCGTTCATTCTTATCGAAGGGACCCATTGTATCGGAAAGAGGTAGACCGGTATGGATCCGGTTTTTGGGGGTGAGAACCGGGAAATAAAACGGGTCGTGGGATAACTGTTAAATAACTTGACGGATCGCCTTGGATTTGTCACTATTTGGCCATATTAGAGCGGAGCGTTGGCCTTCTGAAATATCACGGTTTGGAAGCTGGGAATACGCGCGAGGAGGCCCGCTGGAACATAAAGGAGACCTTGGTCGGATGTGCTAACGAATTCCTCCGGGACAAAAATGCATCCTTTTGATTCCCACCTAAATCCTAAATGAACCAGTAAAACATTTCTCTGAAAACAGATTCCTCCATACAGAGCGGAACCAAAACGTCAAAAAGTAAGCAGTAAGAAAACCCCAAACTGTTAAGACCTTTCGGTAATCCCGGCAAAGATAACGGATGAAACCTTAAAGGCCTCTTTCGCTTCGTGTTGCTTGGATTATGTGAAGTTGGACCTGAAGGCAGAGAGACGTTTTCTTCGGAGAAATTCCTCACCGAAGAAGATGACTAGCCTATTCTACCGCCTAACACAACACGTGAAAGCCAATTTGAGATTCCGAAGGGCAACCTGCTGGGGCCCTCATCTCCGCGCCATGGTCCACCGCCCGTTGAAATCTCCGCAGCCTAAGAATACACACGCCTTCTCGACAACATCCAACACCGCGCATCTCACGCCGTCATGAGAATCTATAACCGTGCAACGGACGCCTTTGCGAAAAAACTCGAAAGCCGCCTATCCTATACGGTCATAACCTTCCTTGAACCGTTACGGATGGCATGACCGGTGGCGCTTCAACAAACCCTCTTAAGGAGACGACTTCCATTCGAGTCCGATATTGTCAAATAAGGAAATTGATGGGGGAGGGTAGTTGGGAAGGTCGAAATACCCACATCTACAGGTAAAAGCAATGCCGGCCGATGGGAATGTGCGAAGGACGATGAGAAAGTCGAAGGGGGAGAGACTCCGGGGGAGAGGGATAACCGGTATTCGAGTCTCATTTGGTGGGAAGCGGCCCCGGAGGATGTGCACCGAGGAGGAGGAGTGGGTGGTGCGGGCATTATCGAGAGGGTGTGTGGCATTTGGGATGTAGATAAGAAACATGGGAGGCGCCAACGCATTCCTAGAAGGTGTTTACCTCCGGAGTGCTTGAATGGTGTGGTCCTTCATTGCAGGAGATCCTGGCTGCAAGTTAAAGCGTGAAGGGGCTCACGGCACGAAGGATTACGGGCAGGACAATTAACGCGGTGGAGAAAGTGGAAAGGGGGTACTTTTACTTGGAGGAATGCTTTTTTACGGCGCGGGGATAAGCCGGGAAAATTTATGATGGAGATATTTATGGATTTCCTGGCAAACGGAAAGTATATTTGACCGGCCGTAAAGAGTTGATAACGAGGCTGCCGATAGCTTGAGGGCTACCGAATTCTGTTCGAAACGTTCCCATCTTTCAAACCAATTCATTTTTCCATTTCAATACAACTGAAACTGAAAGCAGGTTACAATGAGGAGAAATTTATTTAATTTTTTTTCCAATACATTTAAATTATTCGGTCTTAATTTAACATATATAACGTATACATCTCTAGGCATGAAAATACTTGTATATTTGCATCTCAGAATCATTGTCATATTCCGAGAAAGTTAAATGTTAATTTATTTTATGTAACTTATTTTATTATGAAATATCTACAAATAATTAAGCTATACTCATCCATCGCATATGGGAATATTAGAAGAAGATTCACCTTTGCCTCCTTCCTTCGAAATGCAAATAAGTAACTCTATTGGCTATAATAAACATTTTAATTCTAAAAGAAAATGATTGCAAGAAAAGATTACATTTGAAATTATTTTCAGTCACGATGTCTATTTGGAAGACGCTTCATCTCCATACCTAATAATGATAGGCGTTAGACCACAATTAAAAAAATTAAAATTAGAACGAGAATGTATACTTGGATAGTTGATAGCTTAGATTGAAGCTTCCCTTTCCCTGGAATGTATCATGTTTCGGAATCAGTCACGCAAAAAAAACTCCGAGTTTCAAAACACAGTTCCACGCAATATACGCGAAACTAAAGAACTGTATCTTTCTTCTCTAAAGTTCTCTGAAAGATGCAACTCAAAAATCTTTAAGTAGAATCAATGGATAACTTAGAATAAAAAACTCCAATAAACAAATGAATGTAATGAAGAATCACTTCTAACCTTCACTTCGAGTAAACATAGGATAATTGAGGATTGATTTAATTTTATGATTTTTCAAAATTTTCCATTTCAAAAAAAAAAACGACCATAATTTGACGAAAATACAACCGAAAATAAACGGAGAGTTAAAATAAAATTTTTCAAACAATTTATGGAGATTTATTAGCACCTCTTCGAGTAATTACTGAAGATAAAGATCTGCCCGTTTCTCCGAAGGTTAAAAGCTTAGTTAAAATAACTACCTGAGACCTTTCCATCCGTGAAAAGTTTAAGCGCGGAAAAATATGTAAACCGTAAGCAATCTTCCAATAGAGCCTGCTACCAATTATTAATAAAAACTTTAATAACCACCAAGAATAAATATTATACGAATTAAATAAAAGAGTTCGGAGAAAGGGAGGCTATCGCGGCTAACGGGAGAGAACCAATGTTAGCGCAAGAATTCTTGTGGAAAAGGCTGTCTTTGTGGAAGTTCCAGGAAAAATGAAGGCAAAACATGCGATTAGACGTGGTCGAAGAATAAGATAAGGATGGAAAAAGACGTTGAGGAATAGTTATTGAGGTTTTCCATTCAGGGACGAGGTTTAAGGGACCTAAGGAGACAGATTGGAGAGTGCAAACCCTTGCCACCCACCGGTTTGGGATTTTCGCTGGTCCAATGGGAACGTTAGGCTTTCAAAGAAACTGTCACGTTTTCCGATCCAACGGTTGGCTGATGAATTTCATCGTCTTTGAGTGACTAACGGGTTCTTAACAGTTTCTTATTCATTACGAATCAAACTGAAAGATGGCTCTCGTTTACTTAGGATGGCTGAGATGGGAGCAAGTCAAACTTCAATGGAAAAAAATCAGATTTGAATTCAGATTGGAAATAGTTCCTTCCCACTAGCCACCTTAAGGTATAACTATGACTGATTAATCACAGACACTATCATTAAAAAATAGTAGGAATATCTCAAGAAGAAAATTAGCGTAACTGTATTCTCCAGTAAGAAATTCTCTTAATTTACGTTAACTTAAGTCAAGTACACAGGAAAGTTAATTTTTAGCAAACACGGCCCTCTACTGATTAATGAGTCGAGTTGCATTTCATGAAAGACAATAACAAAACTTCATTAACAGCTTGGGTATTCATTTATAATTCATTACTAAATTGATTTAACGACCGTTTTCAAAAAGGGTTAAGTTTACAAAAGCTCTAAAATTTGCAATTAAGGATAAATAGATTCTTAAATAAAAAGATATATATTTAAAAAATATATCTCTTAAATTTTTGAGGGTAGAGTTTATTATTAAATAAAAATAAAATAATAAAGAATAAAAATATCACTTCTCCACTGATTCCTTAAACCATATAGCACTTGGAATATTAAAATACTTTACTCGTTCGATTCAACTATTTACAAAAATTAACATAAACATTTGAGCAAGATTGAGACAATAAGTCTCCTTTTCCAATAAGTCCATAAAGGTCGACATTTCTATTTTTACTCATTTCCAATCATTATATCATTCGATAAATTTCAGTGATAAATGTATCGTTTGCTTTTCAGTTCTTCAAGAAATGAATGTCAGGAGAGAGATCAGGTGTTATCAGCACTTTATTTATTGACTGAGAAATTTATCAGTGGAGGGAGAGTAATGTTAACACTGCAAATAGTTTGGATAGCATATTTCACAACCGGAATTCTAGGAATGATACTTATGAACGCATTAGGATTCTTCCTTGGCGCTTATGGCCAAATAAACTTTATTCCGACTACATCAACTTTTTGGATAACATTTTGCCGCAACCTCCTATTCAGATGATAACATATTCAAATATTTAGATCAAAGAAAAAAATAAAATTTGCTGTATTCTTTCCCTTATCGGCGAAAGAGCGGCACTTTTCATTTTTATGACGTTAACTGTATTCCCTTGTATAAAAAAGCATACTCTGAATTTGGAGAAAATTAGTAGAACATCAAAATAGAAATAGGAAGTGACATTCGAAAAAAATTTTTTCCAAAGTATCTCTGTTAGATATTAATTTTCTTTGAATCCCTTGCATTCATTTAGATCCTAGCTGTAATACATTTACCCTTCCCATGTTTATGTAGAACCACTGGGCGTATGGCAGGAAGTGCAAGTACCATGACTCTATTTACTTAAAGAATACTTTCGCGTATTGGGGGAGAAACGAATTTTCTATTCATGACATAATGACAACAAAAATGCCATTACCACCACTCTTCACCAACTCCAATAAAATTTATAACTTTAAATCGCTTAATTATTTAATTTTCTTCAAAACGGACGAGTTTGAAAACTCACGCCGATTTTAAAAATAAAATTAGAAAAGTCATTAAAAAAAGATTTTTTGTAGGGTACAAGTATTTACCTGATTATGATTATAAGCATAAACTCCAGTACGAAGTAGCATATTTCTTAAAAATTAAAAAAAACTTTTTTCAACGCGGAGTGGCTATGGTATTGAGCGATGATAATGATGCTAACTGTATTATTTTTAGGACTGCAATCCGAAAGCAGTAATTATAGAATTTTTCTCCGGGAAGATGTTTGTTTACACACCGTCTATTCAATAGTGGATTCCAGTGAAAGCTAGACTGGCACGCTTACCATAGGGACATTAGGTGTATGCATACAGCACTTGGTAAAGCAAACACTTGAGGTAAACCTAGGAATGCATGCCAAGCTGACGGTCGAAGACTTCAACATCAAATTTCCATACGTTTATTAAAACTCATTTATAGTTTATAGGTGACGAATTGATAATCCAATCTCTAACAACTAACAAATCATACATTGGCATTACTGTTACGTCAAAACGAGTTCCTGAAGAACCTAATGGTATCAACCCGCCCCTTGAAAACTTTTCGACCCTCCTTCAGGGACACATTCTTGAAAACAGAGGCCCTGGGCGTGACGACCACTTATAGAGATAGAGAGGCCCCTTTCGAGAGAGAGCGAGCGAGAGAGCTACCCTGGCGACGGGCGGGACTTTCTCGGGGGCCTCTTAAGACGTCGAGGCCCTCACCAACTAATGGTAAATCCGCCCTTGTCTGCCCTTGCAACGCCCAGAAACAGAAAGCCCCATCTCTACGGAGGGCCACGATCTTATAAAACAACCTTCTGGTAGATCCTTAGACAAATCTCTCTCTTGGGCTCTACGAAACCCCGTTATCAAACGGCGCTATATTCTTGAGCATTTCGCTCGTGTGTACATTCTCGCCCGACGGCCGGCGCGAGAACATCTCCTCGTGGAGAAGAGGAACTCCCGCATACATTGCGCTTGATAAAGGCCTACGTGACGCCGGCTACACAACATATTCGAGATATGAAACGCGTGGGATGGGAGAGAGAGAGAGAGAGGTTTGGGGGAGGGCGCGAGGGTGGATGTGGGGGGCTGGCCGACGATCCTTCCGAGGCCATCGCGCCCCAAGCGTCTCCGATTCAAATGGTCGCGTCACTTCTAACGGACGATTCGCACTAATAAGAAGTCAACTGGACCAAGAGGGCTCGCCGAAACCCGCCGCTAAATACGGAATCTGCGCAAGAGTGGAAGCGAATGAATGAAGTGCTTATGACGTCCAGAGTTAGTCCAGAGAATCTTAGTTGAGAGAGAGAAATGTAAACTAGCGATCGTAATTCTACCGACGCGTCTCCAAACAGCGTGAAGAGATACGACCTTAGTAAGTGCATCCGAACCCGTAAGTAAGATATAGGTGAATAGTACCACTTACGAAGATTAATTCACTTACGAGGAAGCAAATAGGAGAGATATTTTTCAAATGAACAAGGACAAAGTCAATAAATGTCAACATTTGTAAGTGGACCATTCATTTATAATATGTATAAGTAATAATTAAACGTATACCTATTAATGTAATTGTGAAAACTTATACGAACACGTAATGAATACGTCAATGTAGCGAATGCGAGAGAAATTACGTAATAAATAGCAAAAATTTTGTTATTTCAAACAACGTAAACATACTGAGACATAGAATGATATTGAAGACACAACATTTACCCATGGAGGAAGCATTACAAGTAATCAATCATCCAAGAAAAACATTTGAAAAACTAATTTACCAGAAAAATCGTGGTATAAGCAAAACTATTCACAATCTTGGTAATTACTCCTCAACGAGTTCATTTTGCATTGAAACGAAACAGCAAGCCGCTCAGAATGGCACGGATCCCGAATTAACACTCCAGCCTCTCTCTCAATAGATAAAAAAAATTGGGGAGGCACTGACGTAAGTGAGAAGCAGTGAGGTCATACATTCGCGACTAAACTCCTAACTAAAGCGATAGGAGCAGAGAACTCAGAGATGTTGGGCAAAAACATTCTCTCTCTCTTTAGAGTTCCCCTTGGATACAAACGACTCAATTTGAACGTGAGAACACACCACACGCGACCAGATGTGTCTATAAAATCTGATATATGATGTTTTAACTCCCCATCGAAAGCTGCTGCTACGTTTAGAGATGTTAGGAATGAAAATCGCGAAGAGGGATCTTTCGGCTGCCCCGAAAAAGCTCCTAATCAAATTATCGCTCGACCGTTACATTGATGCTCTTTTGTTTGGTACGCGCTCTCTCTTCCACGGCCTGTCGGTGATTTCGTTCTTCTTTTCTCCGGTAACACTTCTACTATCGACAGTCACTTGTCTCTCGTCAGAAAAGTACGTTACGTTCAAACTTTCGACGGAGTCGTGACAGATCCTTCGAAGTAACTTTCGAACTAATCTATTATCAAACTTTTAAAGAATTACAATTTTTTAGTAAATGAACTGACTTTTAAAATCATCAGTATAAAAACAAATACATCAGGAAAGACGACAAATTATAAAAATATAAAAGACAAGTTTTCAGATCATTTAATCGTAAAACGTGGTATTTGGTCTCATATTATTTCATTACTCATATTCTAACACTACGCTAGGATATATTTACGAAATTGTGCTATAACATTATTTCGTAAACAACTTCCCAAATTTAAATCTTCTAGACCAAAATACCAAATCTTTGCATTAAAATAACTTGGAGATGGAGATAATGGAGAAATGTCAACATAATTTCCTCCCAACTTCTGAACATCATAATAAGAACTGAATTAGAAACAAAACTCCATTCGCACGCCCTCGAAACAGTACTGTACTCAACATAGAAAAACTTGAACAAGAGTACGAATCCTTCCTCGACAGCCACACACGATCGCAAACTCCCCACCGAACCGAGTCTCTGTATTTGAAACACGCAAGCCAAGAAGAGATAGGAATGAAATAACATCCACCCTGTCTATGAGAGAGAGGAGACCCTTCCAGCGAAAAGCCGCAAACAGTCAACAGGAAACTCCTCCCATAAACACGCCCGCGACATCCCCTGCCGCCGACCAACGTACCTTAATAGACGCTTCATTCTCCATCCGTGCATCGCCGATAAATAAATCCGAACAAAAAAAATCCGCCCGCACGACCCGGGATGCTAAACAAATCGACGGCGCTGGGGGAACCACCCGCGCGACTGATAACCCACATGTCGCTAACATTGCCCTACCGGAAGGCCCCTAAGAAGAAGCAGAAGAAAGCGTGGTGGGCGGCTGCCGAAGATAAAAACAAATCGACCAATGGCTGCCCTCGCACGCACCTAAAAGTTGCAACGGTCGAAAAACAAAAAAATGGAGGAAAGCAGATACCGCCTGGGAAGGGAGTGGACCTCTTGTTGTGATGGAGAAGAAGCCAGAACGGGAGGAGGAGGGGGCGGTGCAGATTGTTAAGGGAAGGAATGAGACCTGTTAAAGGCGCTTGTCCACAGGTAAGCAGCAAGGTGGCGAGGGAGTAAGGGGGTGGAAATGGAAGGGAAAAGAAGGGTATACACCTTGCCAAGGGTCTTTCGGAATCTCTTCTGGTGCGTGGCTCCTTCCAGAAGGGGGAGGATGGAAAATAAGAGGCTGAGGGAGGGACGACAGGTGGGGGAGAGAGGATTGGTGGAATGGAGCAGCCTCTCTTCCAAGACATCCCACATCCGGCCAAAGGGGGAGGAAGTGAACTCTCGGCTTACCGGTTCACGCCCTTCCCCTCTCCAGATTCTATCTGCGGCGGTGCTTTCCACGGATAACGCGAAGGATTCGGTTCACCTACGCGGTCGGAACCCGGAGTATTGGTTCCCTCTCGTAATGGCCCGGTAATTATCTAGTTTGGGGGATAGGGAATGCGTCCCCGAGCGGGACGGAGGTATCCTAAAAAGGTAAAATTGATGGCGAGGATGGGAAAGATAATTTGTGCACCGACGGGTTCCACCGACACCTCGTTCTGATTTAGGACGAATCGGAGTGATTTAGCAGAGCTTGGATACTTAAGAAACGAAAGGAATGCAATCAGAAACAGAATATGAATCTCCGATATTAAATACCAGGGTTACGTTCCAGAAATACCAAAAAAAGTGCGAAATGAGCGTCTATTAACACGGGATCCCTAAGCGAGGCACGTAAATTTTCGAAGGAAACGGTTATTCGAAAAGTTCTGACTGAAAAGGTTTTGAATCGTTTGAATGACAGAAAGGAAACGCTGATGGTGTCTCTGGAGAATCTCCAAGCCAACGGATTTTCTTTGACAGGTTCCGAGAAATCCGTTCGGTGCATTTGCTCCTCACTGAAAACGCATTCGTATTGATGTTTATAAGCGGAGATAAAGTCAACTACAAGTGCTAAGTAAATTCCGATAAGTTATCGACTAACAACGTTTTATAGATACTACATAAATTCAACCCTTCTCCTCCAGTAAAGCATTCAATAAAAGCCTTGGAACCAAGCGAACTCTACAATTAAAAATTTCATCCGTTAATCATTTAAATTTCGCGGGATATTTTTTATAATACCGCTGAACGTGTCTTATTTCCCAAGAGAGCTTTCCTGAATTTCAAATACGATGACTTGCTTGTACGTTTCTTATGTAAATAAAACCCGCCTTATCTTTATTCAAACATGAAACGAGCGTAAAATTCATGGACTGATAGATTTCAATCACCAAAAAAAGCTTAGATTATAGACCTAGATCATACATACTTGCAGGAATACATTTTCATGTTGCGTGTAGGATGAACTCCATTTTCACTGTATATTATGATACGAAATACGTGTAGTGGCATAATATTAAACTTCTTCAAGATTAATCGTAACAAAACCATAATTTCAAACGAATCGTACATGTAAAACAATTTCGACCTGAAAATACAATCTAATGTTCAATACTATATCTCAAAATTTAAACATACACGGCAACAAAATTTGTAAACATAATTCCTTATATTTCCAATCCTTCAAAGAAACACTCTAGAACGCGAGCCAATATTTCACCGCGGACATTTAAATTAGAAAGAAACCAAATCTTTCGGGATGGCAACCGACCTTCCACGCATCGGATTCCTGCATCCGATTTGAAAATTTTACCTCGTCCCAGTGAGAATCGAGATACCTCCGCACATCTCTAAAAAACCACAGCCGACGGACCGGCGACTGCAACCTCTTTTAGTTGCAAACTTTGAAAGTTTCGATCACAACACTACATTCATTAACCGTCCAGAAACCGGGAAACAAAGACCATCTGCCTTTGGGTTTCGAAGAAGAGAGCCAACGGCTGGAATCCAAGTGGTTCGCGGCAGTTAAGATGTTGGAAAGGAATGTGGCCGGGGGAATACGTCTCCGGTCGTTTGAGGGGCCTGCAATGTGAGGGAGGTCGATGGGGATACACACAGAGAGCGAAGCTTTCGAGAGAGAGAGGGTGGAAAAAAGAAAGCTGGCCCAATTGGTTAACCCTGCTCTGGAACAATTAACCCCTTATTGACACGACGGGGAGCGTAACGAGTGCTTCTGAATGTTCTTCTTCTCATGTTCAATTTTAAGGTAAAACCACGAGTATACGAAAAATATCCTAACCTATAAAAAACCTAACGAATGGTTGTCAAAAAGAAAAATAATACATCACGTACTCTTCCAAACATTCCGACATTTTGAAAATTCCTGATAATTGCCGAGAAGAACAACTGAAAATAAAATATCATTATCTCATACTATAGCTGTCTCTACACATAGATTGGCATCATACCTGATATCGCAATAAGAGCTACGAAATACATGCCAATTTATTTCGGGAAAATTCAAAAAAATTATAATTGCGTTATTTAAAATATAATTGTATAAAAAACAGATATAATTTAGGAAAAACGATGTTCGATTTAAATTAAGTGAAAAGGTTCGAGATACTCAATCAAAGACGGGGATGTTTTGAAAGAGTTTATTCCAAACCAAATATGATTCGTAGTATTAATCGTGTAAACACGTAATTATTACAAAAAACAATGTGTTCTAGCGAATAATGAGCAATATTTCAGTCGACCTTCTCGACCTGATACGATCTTGAAATTGATAAAGAAAGGTCATCAAACCAACTAATTCGACCATTCAGAGTAGTACAAATTAAATCTTCCCTATAAGAGTGCCCAAACACTGATAATATCATGAAACCCCTTCCTTTCTTTCTAAGCCTCTAAGAATACACCCATTTCCCAAGAGAACGCGGTTTGCATATCTAAATGTGTAGAAATAACCTCTGAAGAGTGAGGAAAGTCTGAGAAACGCTTACAAATAAATACTTCCGTTACACGAACGGAACTCTCAAGAATTGCGTCTGAAATGATAACTCCATAGTAATTAAATATGACACAAATACTGCAGACGTTGGAAACTTATTGTCGAGCTAACGTAACCGAAACCTTCTTATACAAAACTCATACGTTAGAATACTCGGAAAAAATGAAAGGCTTCACTCATTCAAGTTCGAAATAAAAAGTAAAACGTAGGACTTGAAAAACTACTTCTATAAAATGTAAGGGATCATTGCTTGATATCAGGCTATATAAGTTTATTGAAAATTGCTACATTAACATAAAATTCTGGAGCCAGTTTGTTCGTCTTAGCTAAACGTAACTTCTCTATCGCATGAAAAATATATAGATCGAAAATTTAACTGATAAATATTAAAAACAAATCGTATCGTACGTGGGCGCACTTGGTGAATACTCATTCTAAACAAAAACAAAATATCTGTAAATTCCTTCATCGATTACATTTACCAACTCCCTTTTTCGTTTCTAAATAGAAAAGTAAATGGTCCAAAGTAACACGTATTAGAATCAGGTGAATGTTTACCTCGACGTAAAAAACATCGATACTTGAAAATAACCCACGTTTTAGACGAGAAGAATATTTTCTAAATGATACAAAGGTGTTGGTACTCTGGCTAATCGAAAAAAAACACAACAAGGTATACTTCGGTCATGTTGTCCTGAGAGAACATCGTGTTTTTTCAAGGAACCAATTTTAATACACTAATCTTGATGGATAACGCTTACATATTTTGAATTTCCGTTGCTAGGAGTGTTACCACCATCATCTCTAGGACCCACTCTCGAGCGTGACAAAAGATGAGGTTTCCTTCTTGTATGCAAACATCAATCACGAAGCAGACGTTTCGGGCCTTCGAGAACGAAGCCTGCTTTCGTAGCTCCATCGTTCTTTTCAAGAAGCTAACGTTTTTTTTTGGAATTTCGAACGAAAAATTTGCGGCGATTTTACGACTCATCAAACTAATACGAATTCTTCTCCGAAAGAAGGTGATGTCCATCTTCGCCCGCCATATTGAATGTGTTCTATCAAGGTTGTTACGACCATGAAAAGTAGATTTGTGAGAATCGAAAATAAAGATGACATGCATAAAAGGCCTTGCTTCAAATGCTCAAAATATCTACGGAAATTGGAAGATAAATACCGAAAGAAGAACTAGGGAAAACATGTACGTATACATTCATTAGTCACGGTCCTCACAAAAAAACCATGGATATATGTATAGGATTAATTGGGAAAACTATTATTAATCGGGACTCGAACCCCGGACCTTCGTACATAAAATTTGACCCTACATTCAAGATTTGATATATATCTTCACGAATCCAACTCTGTGTTATAGTAAAAACATTTTTACTTAAATACTTCCATATAAACGTGAATACTACGAACAGAAACTTAATTCGTTACACTTCTTCATTCTCCATCTTCAAGAACGCGTAATCGTGCATATAAACATCCCAATGGCACAGCAAATTGATAATCTTTCGCCTTGGTCGATATTCACGACTGCTGATAACTTTTTTAACGACATGTTACAAAACTCTGACACGGTTCAAGGAAATCTTGGGCTGATAAACTCTTTCGGGAGTGTGTTTACTTTCGTATGTTTTTCGAGAGATAACGTCTTGGAAACAAAACTTCGAGAAAGAAATGCTCTTCGCTGAGACCGACTTTGGCGGGAACGAAATCACGGAGGGCGGAAGGGCGATGAACTTGGAATTCGTGATGTTACGCACGAATGCATGCATCTCGGAGTTACGCGCCATCCGGATACGAAGATATAATCTCGGTTACATGCCGCTTTTATAGAAGACTTTGTATAATAAATTCCGACTATAATATTGCTACTTTGAGTGACGTTTGTTTATTTTTGCAAAATCTCTAACCCTATGAAGTACACATATTAAACACAAGACCGGTTTTGGGCTTACTTTGGTCTAACCCTAAGGCCAAAATAGCCCGAAACCGGTTGTGTTCTGAACATCCTCATGGAGACGTAACGATACATTTTATTAACCAATTCGTTACTGAAAAACATCAAATTGAAACCGAAACTCGAAAGAAACCTTCAATCAGCGAGTGCCTACGTACTCGTACAAAAAACTTCCTAGTAAGAACGTAGTAATAAGCCACGAAGCCATTCCTAACTTGCTTTGAAATCACTGTATGAGCAAACAACACGTAACTAAATGACGATCATTATACTGATTGAGAACTCAACTGACATGGGAAGTTACAAAACCCAAGATAGAATGTGAACTTGAGAATTTGCAACGGAATCGCCAAACTAAAGCGATGAGAGAAAATAGAAAGAAACCGGATATTTTAACATCTTTACCCAAAAAGAGTCCTTTGTCTAACCTAAAAGGGTACGAAAAACCCTAACCTTCTGTTCCCAAAACATGCAATAGGGTGGAAAATTCCCTTCTTCCTGCGTTATTTACTCAAGTGGAAATAAAAGCGAAATATATTTGACTTAGATTTTTTAATGATGTATTAAGGCCATATGTGAACTTGTTTCATTACGTAGGAAGAGAATTTAAGCCCATCTTAAAATCATTACTTATCTCACATTCATTCCAATAGAAAATATACTTCACCCTTCCTCTTACCCAACAATCTTCCGTAAATTATCTTTTTTTTATAGCCGATTAATTATTATAAGGTACAGAATATACACATCATTTACAGAATATGAAAATTGCGTGTGAAAATACTCGTCTTGATTAATGCAATCTGTGACCTTTAAGATAAATCGCGAGTTAAAAATGAGTAAAAAAAATTTCTTCAATGTGTAGGCGAAAGGAAATACACGATTTTATCAATAGATATCACATTAATAAAAGGGATGACTTTTGAGAGAAGTTCATTTTTTATCATTGAATCCTAAGATGCGATTCAAAACCAGGGATTTTACAAAACACGCCTATTTCACCCCCAAAAATAAACATAAGGGAACGCAACCCACGGTCCATCACCAATCAGACAGCGTATGATCGCCAGGGACTCGATCTTCCCTTTATGGCTCGAAAAAACTCCGATGTCAAAGCATCCCACACGGTCACACCCTCGGCCCACCCCATTCGTAACCCGCGCTCTAAGGCTTTTTGGCGCCAACTCCTTCGTAGGTGAGAAGAGGGCAAAAAAAAGTGTAACCGAGCGGCTGATCCCGCCCGCAAAAAGAATCCCACGGAATGCATCGAGAAAACCGAGTCGTGGACCACCGAACAGCTGGAGGACGACGTCCACGCGTTGGACACTACGTCGTGGGAAAATCACTCCGCTCCGTGCGGACATAATGGGTTTTGATGCGTGTGTGGGTGGGACGGGAAGAAGGATGGTGCCTAAGGTGGAACGGGGTGGTATGCGCTCTTTTCAAGAGGCCATCCATTCACCGGCTCACTCACCTGTTCTCGGAGAGAGGTAAGTCGGAAGACGAGCTCGAGTCGATCCGTTCTGAAAAGAGAAAATGGGAAAAAACCGTCAGGTTGGGGGTGGTGGCGACAATGGGTCCATTTTTCGGGACCATACAAAATTCTGGGCATTGCTCGAGAAGAATAAGACCTGTTGGCTAGGGAACAAGTGCCTCGGCCTTGGTGCCTCAGAAGCAATTCTGCCCACGCAGGGGTTTTAACGCGTCACCAAATCGCGCCAAAACACCGCTGTCCCCGCCCACGATTTTCGGACGTTACACCAAACGGTCGATATATTTCACTTTTGAATTTTTCCCTCCATTTCTACCTCTGTATTCACGCTTCGGGACAAGATCTTCCGCCGCGATAAGGATCCGAATGGAGGAGAGAAATCTTCTCCCGAAGGGGAAACGGAATGCGGACGGCACTAATTGAAAATATATTTATGATCCAGAGGTGATAATTTGTTATATATTGGCCTCGAGAACCCAAGATCCCGAAAATGTCACGTAAAAATCACGTATTATTACCATTAAATTGGAACCGAGAAAAGATTTTATATTTGACGTCAAAATCCATTCAAGAGTCAAAGTTAGGAAGAGGTGAAATTTACGACTGCCCGTCGACTTTGGTAAACATACATATGAAACTCTTTTATTGATAAAGTAAACAATATCCGTTCTCATGCCAACAGGTCTTGTGATTGAAATCTAGGACTACCAGATACGGTTATCCTTACGAATGAATCGAGCAATACATAATAAATTTAAAAAAACATATCAGGGTAATGCCCTTTTTAACTTACAACATAAAAATGTCCCGCTGAATGAAATCAGAGATCGGAAACGGATTTCTTCCAATTTTCCCTTCCTCTTAGATCATTCAGAGACGAAACTTCCCATTTGGTATACTTAAGAAAATACTAAGCATACGACACACTAACATTGTATAAAGGTACAAAAAAACAGCTCTAAACTTTTCTTAACAGGATGCAAAAAGTTATTTCTTATCTTAAATATAACTTACTTCTTAAACACTATTTAATACCAGTTCATTCTAATTATTCATTACAATACAACTCACAATTGTAATTAATAAACATGCATTTATTAATTATTTAATAATAATAAAATATTTATGAATGTAACCTAACCTAATATTAACTTATTATTAATAATTATATAATACTTAATAAAATCCATAATAAATAAATATTTTAAATTTTAACATTAATCAATACGCTTTATTGGAGAAATACGACAAAAGATTTTTAACGAGATCTTAAAAAATCATTAAATGAATCATTAATTATGTTTTTTAAACTCTAAAATTCATAGCATAAATTGCGCGAGCCATTAGCCTATATTACTCCCAAACGACAAATCTTACGATAGCTGGTAATTCATATCCATTAACCCTCTCAAAATGCACGAGAGAACTCTTAAGGAAAAAAACAAAACTTCAAGACGCCGCCCGGGTTCATCAACATCTATCTCGGCGGGTCGACACCCACGTTTTGGGGGAATTGTTGACAGGCAGATAAGAGAGAGGTTAGGAAAGCTTTCTAATAAAACATTTCGCGGCTGGATCTCTGGCGCGGAGGAGTGCATGCGTTACTGCTTTCTGGAATGCACGGGCGATAGGAATAGCGCATGGCGTCAGTGGCAGAACAAAGCGAGAGCCGAGTTCAAGGTCCACCGTGTGCCGGAAACCGCTGCGCGAATGGTAGAGAGTTCGCGAAATGGGAAGAATACGGACAGGGAACCGCGCCAAAGGTCTTTCCGCTGATCCTCGGCACATTTCTTTCCCGAGAACTACACTCTTTCGCGAAGTATATTGCAATTACGTTACACCGAGAACATTTGGCAGTCGTCGGCCACTTGGATGCAGACCGTTACCGCCCGAGAGAACTGGTTTGAATCTACAGAGAACGAAGTGAGCTTGCATAACCTCTTCTATTGAATTACGATGAATGGCCTAAGACGCGATGGGAGGAGACGGAATTCATGACGGAGGTGCATGACCTTGATCACTCCGGAAGATATTGGCGGATGGTAACTAGGGACGCAAATCTCGAATACTGGACAACTGCGAGAGATATATTCCAGGACCTACTGAAGTATAGACTTCAAAACGTAAACATCTAAAATTTGAACTATAGTTCAATTCCTTAGCTTTTGGCGTACTAATTCAAACATTCTTTCACTCGTTAAAACCGATGCATCCATGAGGTATTCCGCCGTTCCGTTGAACTTCTCGCAGTCAATTAGCACAACCCATGAGAACCAAGTACTTACAGCGGCGACGGAGCCATAAAAGCGCGTAAAAACGAAAGTTTTGCCGCCTCTAACCATAGTTGCAATATTTTACTACCTTGAAAGTTTCCCGAATAGGGAATTTCTTGGCAGAAGATCTGTGTGACCGAGAGCCTTCACCTTTCACTACGAAAAGTATGACGCGACGGGAGAAATTTACAGCTATATTACATCCCTTACAGCCACGACCGAGTGCTAAAGGGTGTTCCTATCCGTATACGTAAAAAAACTCACGTTTCTCCGCACGTGTCTAAAGGAGTGTTTGTTAAACGGAGGCTAAAATAAGCAATAGAACGCGAGAAATCTCTGTAATCTACGCAGCCTTGAACCTTGGAGATCTTTCATTCCCATCCATAAGAACACGATGAATAAACATTGATTGTAATCAACTTTAGTTGTTTATGGCTATGAATATACATTCAGCTGAATAGGCGGGTATTATATGTATGGTAACTAAACCCAAAAGAGTTGAAAACCTTTACGATAAAGTTATCGCGAAAGGGTCTGTCAAAACACTGCTAACATTTCTATCTTCCGATAAATAGATACATCATATCGATTATCTTGGGAATGATTTGCGGCATAGTTCAAACTGGCCAAGACGTCCTGAAGAGCTAAATGAGGGGTTGAGAGATTAAAAACGGGAGGGGGTAGAATAACCCAAGGAGGGACCTCTTGGTATTGTTGACTGCGGTCCTTTCCAGGTAAGTTAAAAGAATCCATTTGGAAATGCACGAGATGAAATGCGAGGTGTTTTGGGCCGAAGGGGCAAAATTTCCCGAGGGATCCGGAATAATTCTCAACCGCCCTGCATTTCGTTGGCAGTAAAATGATATACAGCAACAAGCATGGGGCGGGCTATGGCCGTATTATGAGAATGCTTGTGCTTTCGTGCGGGGCTAAATGCTTTATGGATACCCATGTGCCTCTTCGCTATGGGAAACCAAAGAACAGATGAAAGTTAAGTCTATGGAATTAAAAAGTTACGGCTCAACCGACAGGAATTTTGAAAAGAAGTGAATGTTTAGATACTGTTTTACTAATGCTTGAATGTCTTCCATACCAACTGACCGAATTTAGGTAAAGTTATAGGGTTAAACGTAAGGCTGAACTCTAAGATTTAATATCACCCTCAACAAAGTCTTAATATTATTAATATTAGATCGAATGAAAGTAAGAAAGAGACAATTTATTTCTTACATTGAAAAAAAATCATTCTGAAGATTTTCATTCATATTTCAGGATAAAAGAATACTAGAAAATTCCTCAGGGTTCGCAAAAAGAACAAAAAATTACGATGAAAAAAGGAAGAAGTAAATTTTCGTCAAAAGAAGCAAAGCAACAGCACACTATACGATATCAAGAACCACGCACGAGTGGCTGTATTGAAAGGAAACCGATTTCCGCGTACTCCCTTTCTTGATATTCTAAGGCGAGGACGATGGAAATCTTTTCCAGCGAGTTACTTCGGTTCTTACGCAACCGCAAAGCTATTTCCGCCTCCTCCGCTCAGATAAGGAATGTAAACCACTATCGGTGGATATCTTTTTTCATTGTGGGCATTATACAACGAATTACGTAGATATGAAAAAAGGCGGCATTGCCATATGTTTCGCCGAATTCCGATTAAAGTTTATAATAACGCTAAAAAAATAAATAAAGACCAAATGTGAAGAAGATGAACGAGGAAAAAGTGTGCTCTTCCAAGACTCGGCAATCGAAACTATTTCCTTGAATCAATGCTCCCTTGTAAGTTGCAATCATTCGTCGCTGAATAACAAGAGGATGAAAGGGATATGAAACCTTAACCAATAGAGTATTTTCACTAAAAATGATTAAAATAAAACTTGATCACAATTTTGCAAATCTATTCTTTCACAGCTGGATTAAAATCGTTCAAAATGGTCATTCGAAATGATATTGGTCTATTTGTGAGCCTAGGGTGAAATAATAGAAAAATCTACGATGGAACAACTAATGTTTACTTATTATAATTCTAAGGAGTAAAATTTTAATCAATAGATTGCAGAGGTATGAAATATGAATATGATATGAATAAAATTAAAATGTCATTAAGTTTGTAACTTAGAAATGATTATAATAAAATGCGTGTTAACTTTCAAAGTCTAGGGTTTAAATTAAAACGAGTTATAATATAATGATTAAAATGATTGATAAGGAAATCTTTTACGAGAAACATATTTCAACTGAAACCGAAAGCATTTTTGGGTCAAGTAAATACGAGTGGTAACAACATGTACCCAAGAAGATAACTCATGATTGCTTCATAATTATCCCCACCTCAGAGACGATAAAATATGAGCTATTCTTTCGAAGAGTAGGATGACAAAGCAACAATCTCAATAGTAACTTTTATTGTCTAATTGTAAATTATATTAAGCAGGAATAATGAAGGAAAACTGAAGAACTGTATTTTCACAAATATATCTATAAAATTTCAGGGGGGGTAGAAAGCTCATCTATGAATATGGATGACGAAAACACAGGTGAAGGACAGTAGCGGTAAGTCACAGTAATTTGCTTAACTCAAGCTAATACGAGTAACACATTCAATGTATAAAGTATAGTGATTCAGTAACTTTAAAAAACATTGTGATAATAGCTAATAGATTTGATAATAGCTAAGTAAGTGTTAATGATGGAATGATTTATAATTTCAATACAAATACGTCTTTATTCGTATGTGATAGAGACTAGATAGTCTCTCCTTACATTCAACTCTTTAGGTGTAGTACCAATACCACGAAAAGTTACAGCATGGTGAAATAACCCTTCACTAGACATAAAAACTTCCATTATTCGGCGAAACCGAAAAAAGAAAAATCGTAACGTTCGTCTCGTAAACGGATCCATCATCACCGAAACCAGTAAACCATACGCGACCTCACATCACAATGAGTCCTCTGTGTGTTACCTTCGGTAAGAAATGGAAATTTCCATCGCCGTTCCTTTAATGAGAAAACCGAGAACGTAGAAAAAAATCCGAGAGATTCCGTTCTCCTAGTTTCCCTTGGAGATTATGCATACTTTCCTCTCGTACTTTCCTTCCGACCTATTCAAATAACCGAGCCTCGGATGTTCTCTTTTATTTCCCTCCGCAACCACTTCCTTCCAGAGGGGGGACCATCCGTTCAAGACCCTCCGTTGCCAAGGGCAGCTCGTCCGGGCGTTGAAATCACCGCCTCTTATGAGATCCGTGGGCTGATAGGTTTCGTTAGTGCCCTATTCCTTCACAAAAAAGCCTGCCGATTCATCTCCACCGGAAAGCTATAGTGCACCATTGTTGTTCACTTCCCGTTGCATTTAGCGAGGCGCTCTGTTTTCGTTACGATGTCTTCGGTCGAAAAAAAGGCCGGTTTACTACATCTACGATCTTCAACCGAAGTTCGTTTCCTGATTATCTCAACCGAAAACATCGTAAGAATGCCGCCGACAATACGAGAGACGAGAATGAACGTACAAAAGTGCAATAACGTGTAATATTACAATTACAAATTAATTAAAATTTCTAGCAATTTCTCAGGTGGATATAATAAGAGAGAATCTGTAGTAACATATATCACAAATAATAACAAGGACCACTTAAAAATTACGTCACATCAATCAAGGTTTTTCTTAGTTACGTTAGTACGGACGTAAGATTCCAGCTATTGTTTTACGAAGCAATATCATAACGTCAAAATTAAAATTTACGATGCATAAATAATCATCCTTCATTATACGACAGAAAGGCATCCTTATTCGACAGAGGCCGTCAATTTTAACAATCGGTCCTCGTGTACGAAAGATACCAGAGGAAGACGTTTTTGGTACTCTTGACAGGTAGGTCTTTGAACGAAATTTCTATTCATAGTCCTGGCTCCCTTCCAGCGATGCGATATCGAAGACTGACGTTCGGGAGGATACATCCACTGCCAACGTATGTGATTCATCCTTGAGTTTTGAAACCCAGCCAATAAAATCACTGCACTGCCTTCATCTTGACCTCTAAGAACTTAAATAGTCCATCACGATCCTCCTAATTAGCCCCGAAAGCTTACACAGAAGTAGACGATATAATTCTGAACCTTTTCCGAAAGACGGACGGTGTTTTGTTGACAATTTCCAACCTGATATATGATACACGGCTTCTATAATTATCCGCTGTCATTGTACTATGAAATACGTTCCTACGGTTGAAAATTCTAGGATAAATACCGAAGTTAATTGCCTAGAAAAATCCAAAGGGGATCCAAACCCATGGGTTACATGGAAACGCGCTAAATTTGGAGGGCGAACTACAGTTGCTCAGGTCAGCTGTGGTTACACTTTCCTGCGCCCGCCGGAACAAGGGCGACCGTGATCAACCGAACCAAATGACGCTTGATACAATACTTCGAGCAGAATAGCTTCTGGCAGAATAGACAGAATAGGGATAACCAAAGAAAAGTCCCACGATCACGGCTTTCGGATGAAGACAATACCTACCATAAGTCTCCAAAGTTTCAATCAACATCCATTCAAATCAAAATCAACAACCCATGAAATTCTTACATATAGTTAACACGGGTTGGTTTCAATGGAAAACAATGAATAGATTAACGAAACAATATTAAAGCATCCAAAAGAAACTTAGGGAAAGGATAAGCGATTGAAAATCTACAAGATTATTTCTATTCGAAATTTTGTGAGCATAAGTCTTCAGAACTAGGAAATCATTAATGAGTTATAAAGTGATCTTAACTAAGAGAGAGGCACCTAACGTTAAGAGACCTGCACTAAGGAGATCCTCAACTTATAAAATATCAACGAAGTTATTCGACATTTTAATTGATATCCATGTAAATATTTTCTTATTTAATCCTCCAGAATCTATGTCACTTACTTATGAAAAACAGCATTGAGCAATAAATATTTTAATTTATACATGATTTCTATAATAATGTTTTATAATTAAAGAAGGATAGCCCGTATTTTACATTTAAACAATAAAATACAAAGCTTTTTATTTGTGTATGGTTTAAATCTAGGAAAAGCATTAATTTTATTTCATTTAACAAGATACGTATCATATTTTTCTATTTTTGTGAAACGTTTCCTTTTCCATCATTAAGTAGCATACATCTCTGGCTTTTCCTCCAAAAGATTTTCTTTTGACAATTTTATTACAAAAAACGTCTTTCTATTCAATCCACACAAATTTGGCTATCTAATATTTCACTCGCATTCCTTACGTATTGTCCACGCACAGTAAACAATCATTCCCTACTATCCACTACCTTCACCTTTGCATTTGCGCTTAACAAATGACCAGATAACAAAATACATCGCAAAACCACGTATATAAATAGCCTCATCCCGTCCGATGGGACCATTGTGAAGACGATCACGACATCCGACAATACCCAGACGCGAAAAAAATATCGATAAAGCGCATCTCCCCCCGTAAGAATTACCCATTCACGCTCGGTTCACGGTGCATGATCTTATTGAAGGGCGTTAATCATCCTCCCATGGTCCACGCAGCCACCAGCTGGCAAAGCTGTGCCCCTAAGAGGAGAAGAGTGACTCTCTTCAGCGCCACCGGGTGGGGGAAAGACAAAGCAGCAGAAAAGCTGAAGGCTTCTGCGCGGGTTTGGGCGGCAAAGGGCCCGAGTCAACGCCATCGACGGAGTCATCGTCCCGTGAGAGACCGGAAGGACACCTGACCATTGCACCCGCCCTTTTTGCCTCCCCCGACTAATAATCAGGGGTGCAAATGCTAAAGGCTTATTCATTTCGGAAATGAACGATACGTGAAAATTCCCCGCACGTGGACATATCTTTCACGCACCGCGCGTGCGCTTGATAAGGCGTCTCTCACGTCCGCCAGGCGGAAATTATAAGAGTATTCGCTTATGCCGCCAACTTTTACGAACCCCGTGTCCCGCCTTCCAACTCCTTATCTTGCCGCTCTTTCGTTTCGATGGACGTTTAGGGAAATGAGATGGGAGATGAGCTAGAAATTTTTAAGTGGAGGAACCTTTCACTTATATAATGCTCCAGTTTTTTTTAGTTACTCAAGTTTTCGACATCTTTAGAACTAATAATGGAAGAATGAAGAACATCTTTCTTAAATCTTTCGTAGAGGACATATTAAGGTTCCCTAGAAAATGAAACAATCCTTATCAACAAAAAGAAATGATCCTTAGTATTTTTTATAACTTTCTACTTACTAAGTCTCAATTCTGCGTGCTCAGAATGACCTTCCACCAAGTTAAGCTTTACGCGTTTAAGTTCTCATCCTCATTATAATAAGCGATTCTTTATTATTAAATTAACACACTAATCTTCATCGAAATAATTAATTAATTGATATCGAGGCACTGAATGACCTAACTGTAGATACACACGAATTATACTAGGGAAATGATAATGTAATAAGATCATTTGGTCCAAGATTAAAAATAGTAGATATTTATCGAATCCATGCTTTTACTAAGTCGTCAACGGAGAGAAATATTAATGAAATAATACGTTTCATTCACCAAGTAAACAAAGAAAATGCTTATCATGTACAAACGAGTTCCTAACACAAAATAAATAGAAAAAATTGCAGAAAATGTAGAAAAAATTAGGGGATGGAATTAAGCAACTCCCCAACGTAGTCTCCACGTAGAGAAGAACGACTGACAATCATTTCCATTCTGCTCATCTCCGACAAATCTTTCAATACGATTCTGCCCCGATAAACGCAGTAGATTTGGCGCGATAGTAGAAATATATCGAGAACCCAGTTCCATTCAAGCTCCTAGACGAATCGCTAGTACTAGACAGACATCAAATAGGGGGAGAGAAAGACCCCCCTATGATCCTATGAAAAAGGGGAGGTCCCCCTTCGCACCTGGCCCCGCCGATGGTTAAGGGTAAGAGACAAACACTTGAACAGAAATGCGAAGAATAATTGAAAAATACGAAACCACTCGAATCTCTCTCTTTGAAAGCAATAACTTCTGTACGATAACGCGCTGAAAAAAAAATACAGGCGAGATAACGAGCGCGAGATACTGTCACACGAGTCCGCAACTTGTACCTACAGATGTCTTTAAAACGTTGTTTATAACGCGCCTCTTAATATTCGGAAAATTTTAAGTTTTTATCGACCGCATCTGGATTCACCTGTTAAATTAAAACATTGAGGACAGATGGCTTTATGGGTCAATGCCTCGTTGAACTTTTTCAAGGCAAAACCTTTCTCTCTCTTACGTGCTCTGTACCGATGAATTATACGAGTGCGACCCTGTCGTGAGCAATATTACGGAATACGGAATTACGTGGAACGAGATGGCCGATTCGAATCTCACGGGCGATCTAGACCACATGACAGCGTTAAAAGAACTGAGAAAAAACGTCATATGCGGGTGGCTTCAGAAACCATTCACGTAGGTAGAGATGTGGTAGTGAGATAGTAAATGGTATTGTGTTCACCATTATTACAATTTCCTGTTCTTACGAACATGAACTAGATTTCCCTCCGAAAAGTATTCGGCAAAAAAGAGACCTGATGCTAGGATGCAAATTGACTCGAGATCCACAGATAAGTGATAATTTTGTAGTTAAGAACATGTTAAGCTGCTGCACTAATTACTTTTTCATATAATTGTATGCTGAAAAGGGGGGACAATCATTACTTTATACCTTTACCACAATTTACTACAAAAAATAGTGGTATAAGTACTGATTGTTTCCCCTTTAGATTATGGAGAACTACCACGAAGTATAAGCCGAGTTATCAGGGAGTATAATTGTATGCGTAGACTACCTCCGTGTTTCTTTAAAGTTACTTATTTAAGTGTAATACATACAAAATACACAAAGATAACTATCGTAACATATCTGTATCAAAAGGGGACGAATAGAATTCGAAATTTAAAAAAACATTGAGAAAGAATGTAAAGAGAACGTATCAAAAATAAATTAGAAATGAAAATGTAATCTTAGAACTAATGATAGAATAACTAATATTTGATCATAATCATATGGGAAGAGAGTAGGCGTGACTTTCCCATTGATAAATTAGCATATGATGCATTTGGTTAATAGGACCATAAACGAAACGTGATGAGACATTTTATCGGTGACTTATTCCCATGAAATGAATTAACGACACATGGCACTTAGTTGGTCAATTATAGATGATGATCACACTGATATAGTTGATGATACGGTATATGGCTCTACAGTATGGCCCGATGAATAGGTAAGGTTGCCGCGTAGCAGGCCAAAAACCACCCCATACCTAGAGGCAGGTTCTAGCAATACCCTTCCCAGTTTGCAATTTTTTTCACGGGTAATGCTCCCTTTTGCACCTGAACCCTATTCGAGTAAAGCGGGCGCTAAAGGAATTATACCTGCAAAAAACACCATTAAATTGACGTATTTAGTTCGGGAGTAACCAGTAGATACGAGACCTCAAAATTTTCGAGTACTCAGAGAAAAAAATTGACCCTTGAAAACTCCGATTAAATGATTAAAACCTATTGACTTTTGGAGAACAACTCCAGTCCTCAAAAACTCAATTGACCAAAAATCGTACTCGCTGGACAATTCTTCAGCTGTTCCCGATCGGCAAAAATCTTTCGGCTATAACTATATGAGTTTCCAGCAGTCCAGAGTGTTCATAACCGGATCTCGGATGCGGGTACCCGCCTTTCGCGGGGCAAAAACCATCCGGACCGCTCCCATCGTGGGACAATGTCGAGCGGATGTGGCCATTGGAACACGTACGTGGCACTACCCTCTGGAGAAAAAACGTCGGCGGAAATCTGATTAGACGAGCCTTTTCGCGGTACTATCTGCATCGATGCTCGGTGTGAACGGAAGGGTTCGACAAGAGCTGGAAACAATCGGTGCGTTAGGGATGCAGTGGTGCATGCGAAACGCCCTTTCAAACTTCATTGAGGATGCGCGGAAGATCGCGGCGAAATATTTACGACCCTTTGTCCGCGGGAGAGTTCTTCATTAAGGTATAATCTTATTCGGTGAGCGTGTAGAAAAAGAACGACTTCCGAGCATCCTTTAATGAAAAAGTCCCATTAATGAGGCAGAAATGGAGTGTTTGAACGATGTACATCAGAATGTACGTATCTGCTTCATTAGCGGCATAATTAGCCATTGGGTTGATTTTTTACGCCTCGTTAAAAAAGTTGGATATGCTCCGAAGCTACGTCTGGAGAAGTTGAGACACGATACGCGAAATGTATGAGGAGAGACGAGTGAACGAGTAACAAACGACTACGACATGTTTCTCTCTTCACTTTTAACGAGCAAACACATCTTAAATCTCGTCACTCGATCTACAGAAAGGGTGAATGTATTACACACTCCTTACAACATTTAAATTGTCGTGTACATCACGATAAAACTTTAATATTAACGAAATATAGAGTAGAAAAATAATAAAAAATTATGTAATACATTTGCACTAATAAACTGAAGTATCCATGAATTCAATTCCTTAATTTCCAATTTAATAAAAATTTAATTCCCTCGAGTTACAATTACTGGACTAAGTAAGTGAATCCCAAATCGAATATAATACAAAAATTCAATTCCTGTACTTCCAATTTAATAAAAATTCAATTCCTCCGAATTACAATTACATGACTACGTAAGTCATCATACTTTAATCCTATAACGAGTAGGAAATGTATAAACACATAGCAACGAAGTACTGTTAACAAGATGGTTCCAACGGAAACGAGGATTGTTATGTATTCAGTAAGATAACACGTTTCGAACGTTCATATGCTAGAGATGCCGAGGCGATGCTCTTAATATGCGACACCCGCCAACGCGATGACGATTTTTGGTTCCTCTTCCCAGAATACTAAGCAGAATCCCATTCATGTAAACAAACATAAAGAGAGCGACCTAAGGGACATATTAAACCGGCTTAGAAAAGACTAAAACACCAGATTTGAGCACGGATATGATCTTAATCGAATGTAAATTAAATTAGTAAATATTTCTCCCTACTTATAGAACAATCATTCCATTTTTACAATCACTTTCTTACCATTACATTGAGCATCTACATTAGATTAGAACGCCTAAAGTGTGATCTTACTCAAAATCAATTAACTACTAACACGAATCATTAATTAGTTTAATAATGAAACCTAATGGGCCCAGGCGGTAATTTAATCCGCATAATTAACCTCCTAATTAAACCAATCGTTCTCCCTTGTGGACATAATTAGAGGACTAAAAAGATCGCCCCAGCAGGCCCATAAACAACCAATGACCCACTGAGAAACCAAATCAAATCGAGTCATTCCCTCTTAACACCAATAAAAACCCTTCCATCGTCCCAGGACCCTGAAATAAAGAAATCGGATTCTTGGACTTATTTATTACGAGAAGGCATAGTACACCACCGACGCCGGGGACAATGGAACCTGAAAGGTGCATCCAGTTCGACACCCCACTGCTGGCGGCGGGCTATCCATTGATGCAGATGGATACTCACCAGATGGACCATAAAGCAAAATTAATGTGGAGCAACATATCCGCAACCTCCCGAGCTTAGACGGTTCCGTGCGTCTAAAATAGACCAGATAGCATGCGGGGGTCGTATGATGGGGGAGGCGCTTTATAAATCGAGCCGGAGGGGGAGGGGGGGAAGACAACTGAGAGGGTGGTTGATAAAGAAACGAGTTTGTTATATCAAGAGAGTTAAAGGGGCCTACACATCTGGGATCGGGTGGAGAATGGATGGAATGGGGGGGCTGTCGAAAATGGGGGGACGGGTGGCAGGCTGCGGGGTGGTGGGTTTTTGAGGACCACATGTCGCAGATATGAAGAGGACGGGGGAGAATGACGGGCCCTACCATCCTCCGCCTATGGAGCAGGCGACATCGGATGCCCATCCTTTTGCCCACGCACCGCTGCGAGTGGCACGTGGAGGGCGCCTCTGCGCGAGTGGGGGATGTTAACGAAAGAACAGGGCGGGAAAAAAGCGACACCGACGGTAGCGCCGTCGATTATAATTGGACGGAGGCGTGAACTAAAAAAAACGACATCGTTGTAACGAAGAACCCCGCGTTAATGATTCGGGACAGAAAGGGTAGCATTCTAATTCTAAATCATGCCCAAGTGTCTCCTACCCGCATGAACCTCCTGCTTTGACGTCTTTACCATATCAATGCCCGCCGAATCATTAACACTTTTGCCAGGGCACATCTATTTCTGTTGATCTATCCTAGAGAAATCCTGTCGTTAACAAACCATACAGGGAATAGAAGTTATCAAAATGAATGCCCTGATAATGGAATCAAGGTTAAACTATTTATCGGTATAAAACAAAAACTATATCGAAATAAAATTAGTTATAAAAGTAATATATTAATTTATAATATATATTTAAATAATTTCATCTTTATATGCTATAATGTTGATAAATTATTGAGCAAAACTAGCCTCCCAATAATCTAATATAGAGGTTAATAAGAACCTAAGAAAAACTCAATTGAACATCGACATTAATCTATCTCAATCGCAAGGGTTCCCGACTCCAGAATAACAAGAGGGTGACTGAAACCTCTCAGATCACTGAAACTATCGGAAACAATAGCTTTTTCACCCAAAGGACGTAACTAAACTAAACAGGAAATTGGCATCCATCTGTGTTCCGAGTCCAGCTGCATTGTTCTAAAATATTTACCCCCACGACAGCAGAAGTGTTCCTGAACAGAAGGCCCTACACACTATATCATGCTACGCTATTATCACTCAATTACGTACTGAGGACCTATCGTACGTAATAATGATGCACTTATTAGCCAAAAATCAATAGAGCTAATTATTAAAATAATTTCGTATTCGTAAGTATCCAAATAAATTAATTATTATTAGGATAAAATTTTACTTTCGAAAAATTAAATTTGCATAATGTAACGTAATAGGAAGAGGTTGAAGACAAGGGGACGAGTAAAATCTAACTGTTCGAATGAAATTGAATTCCATAATATAAAAATTGTATGTAACGATAAACTTAAAATGAAATTTGTACAGAATTATTTTTATTTATTCATTACATTGTACAAATTGTATTTTAAGTTTATTGTTACACAACAAAAGGGATGAGTATTCACTGTAATTCTATTAAGATCCCTAAGTTTATTTCTTATTTGAATCTATAGATTGAATGAAAAAGAAAGACTCAAATACATAACCATATTGAATAACTTATTAAAGACGTATATGGCTCATTTGATACTACCAAACCAACCAAATAAACATATCACGAGACAACGAAAAATCCTCCTTAAACACCAATACAATATACGCTTACAAATCAGCCCATAAGCACCAGCCACCACCAAAACCAGAAGCTCTCCACGTTTAATTACAATCCTAACGTTTCTGAACCGCTTCTTTTTGGGGACAATAACGATGTCCGATCGAATTCCTCCACCTTTCAACAGAATTTCCCGGTAGCATTTCGAAATCTTAAACCGATCCCTTGTACTTTTGAATCTTCCTTTGAAATTCGACTTTGGGTTCGGTGACCGTCCGGTACATTTGGGAAATGACCCGAAGGATTGAAGAAGGGAAAAGAGAAAAGGGAGTGGAAGGTCCCTGATAAATGGATCCTTTAGGGGTGTTGGGAAAAGAGAAAGAGAAAAGGCTGTTAGAAAGGAATAGGGGAGGAGAGAGGACAAGAAAAGGATTGAAACCTCGGCTGAAAGTGTCTCTAAAAAGAACCACCATTAAGAAAAAACAGTACTCGTTCTGAGAAGGAAGCAATTCGGCCAGTACTTGGACCTGAGAATGGAGCCTTGGGATATATGACCACACGACAATACAGATGAGTCAACAGTCTCCGAATGGGAGACGCCAAAGCAACAATTTCACGCCTTTTTACAAACTAATTGTGAGAGACATTGGTGTAAAGACAGTTTTATGTAAGGACCGGAGACGGCTACGGACTAAAGTGCCACCTTTCTCTTTTTCAATGATCCTAGAAATTGCTAGTTTCTTTTTCTTCCTTAACCAATGACTAAATTTAAACCGAATAATCTTATTTCTTGTTAAAAATCAATAGATAATATTTATCTAACAATCATTAATATGCCTCCAACAAAAATATTCTACAAACTTACATATTTTCTTATCTTTTACGAAGTTTTTTTTTTTAGTAATTCTTCTGTCTGAAGAGATGGCTAACACATTAAGTCATTCAGGAATGCATAAAAACAGTAATAGTATTCTAATGTAAATGAAACTTAACACTTCAACTATCTTCTCTTTAATTGAAATGAGATTTATCCGATACTGGATAAATCTAATTAATTTAGCCCTCACACTTAAGACAAATCAATATATTGAAATCTTATTAATGAATAATTAAAGGGTTAGATTCATACTTTGGAAATATATGGGACCCAAAAGATTTTCACTTTCAGTGGAGAATCAAGCTCTCCGTCTAAGACCGCCTCTAATCTGAGTTACACACTGAATAACCCTTCATGTATTCAAGTGTCAATCTTTCAGTTACAAACGATGAAAGATATCAAACTCTTTTACAAAGAGCACAAAAAATATTTTTACAAAAAGATGGAGAGCATATTTTTTTTTTCTTTACTAATTAGTGTTAAATGTACGCTTAAAAAACTGAAAAGCTCAGATGCGTCTTATATCAAGAGACAATTTCATCCTCGAACTTCAAAAACAGATACAAAAGAGGGGAATACGATTTTGAAGCTCGTTAGATAAGTGCCTAAATTTGAAATGATATTATATCGATTCGTTCATTCAAGTCGCTGGTAAAAGTTCTAAAAAAGAAACTTTTGAAGGAGGGAGCAATGAGAAATTTTAATGTTACAATCATTTTTTAAACTGATAACAATAATTAATTAAAATAGCTTGGGACAAAGTTTCTAAGGTAAATATTGAGAAAGAAAAGCTGTTTAATACGTTGATACATTTTAATTATGAGTACAATCAACCTTTTCCCATACTAGAATCTGAACATCCATCTCCTGAAATGCAAGGCCAATACTGATTACAACCCTCTATGCTATATACTATACATGCTAGCATATTGACCTTCAGCCAAATCTAAATACATTTTCGGGTATGTAAAATCAAGATAGCAAAAATTGTATCGTAATTAAGTATTGGCTTAAAGATCAATTAGTAAAATTGATCGATTGGCATCGAGAAAAGGGACATTTAGAAAACATAAATTAACGAATACAAATAAAATATAGAAAGGAATGGACACTGAAAAACTTTCTATACGAAGAACAGCAAACGGTGCGAATAAAGTAAAGGTGCTTGTAGCCATGTGCAATTCGCACATAACTGGCGCTAACCTCTTACTACCTGTTGGTGCCGTTGCCGGCTTAACAGGGTCTTAATCCAGCAGCTGTTGCTGGGCTCCAGCTTCCAGATAAACGAGTTTCCGCGGTTCAAGAAAATCGTGAAAGGGTTCTGAAACGTGCCACAGACCGCGTCGCTGATTTTCTGTGAGAGAGAAAATTTTGTCCGGTTGTTTGAAGACCTGTTGGTGATCCTAACGACACTTCCGGTGGGGAAACGGTCGGAGGAGAAACTCTAAGCAAGTATCACATAACGGTTCTGTAAACATCCTTTGACGAAAAACCATCTTTAACATTCACATAAAATACAAACTAATCTTGACAGAACGAGGCAATTTTCTTGGCGAGAAAATACGATGGAAGAAAAGGGTCAAGGATTGACCCTAGACTGAAATATAGGCCATCAAACCTGAACGGCCAACTTAATTAGAATATAGGTTGGTATGATTGGCTGAGAAATATTTGGATAAAGTTCTTCGATCAAAGTTTTAATAATTTACCTTCCTCAAACAGTAAAAGAATAGACAAAAGATTTCCCGACATATTTCATTGTACTCCTAAAAATAGACCAAAGGGGAATCAAGAAAGGGTTGGCCCCTTCTTTTTCTTTTATGCTTAACTAGAGATTTCCCGAATATCTTGCCAGAAACTTGAACTAAAATCATTCACCAAAATTGATAGTTCCACTAAAATACATTATACACAACTACATGGAATAAAAAAATTTAATTGAAAATATTTCGTTAGGAAATTTTTTGATCGAAACCCATTTGGCAACTTACTGCCCAATTCCTATCGAAAGATTGCTAACCCACCCCCCGATTAGAAGAATTAAAATTTATGTAATTTGCTAAATTCATATTCATTGATTGCATTCATAATGAGTATGTATATGAAGATTCCACTTTTCTGGACAATTTACAACTTACATAAAGAGAAACATTCTTCACGTATTACCACCCTAATGAATTGATAGATCACAGTCTGTAACAGAGCCAGGTTCTGGTACCAACGTGACAAATCGACGCTGAAACATCGGCGAACAATTCAAAAAAAAAAATTCCTCCACCACTGAAATCGAAAATTACTCTCGAAAAGACAAAAGGATCAACTGGGGAAAAACCCTTTCCCTACCCAAGAAAATAAGCCAGCTCTAGCAAATTGAAACTCATTGTTTCACCGAACGTCCCGCTACCTCCAAACAACCGGACAGTCTTCGTACGTCAAATCGCGTTTATCACAATGGGATAGTCGGTTGGGGTGGGGATTTGGTTGATAAGTCTTTGATGGATAAGAACCCAGGAGGTGGCGAAGGCGTTACGGAGGGGAGGGGAAACTATAGTAGTAGAATGGATCGATGAGGAAGGATGGGAGAGAGGGAGGAGCAGGTGGCGGGGAGCTGCTAGGGGAACAAGAGGAAGTTGGTTGGAGAGCTCAGCACGTGCTACGACGGTATTCCACGCTCTATGCTTCTGGTAACGACCGAGGAGATGGGGACTGAGAAGGAAGTTTATGCAGGGTGGCAGGGGAGGTTTAGTGCTAGCACGAGGGTCATGCTAGGACCCCCATCCCCGGCAGCTTTTCCCCCTGCAGTCGCTTTCCATGCCCTGGCGAGAATGGGTGGGGATATATACGATAGAGGCAAGAGGTTAACGGTAGATGTATCGCAAGTACGGAGGTTTTGGGGTAGGAAGCTGGCAGGGGATGCTGTAGAGCGAGAGAGAGTAGATTGGGGAGACGAGTTCTATGGCTTTCCCTCAGCCTCCCTTGTCGCTTCGGTACCTTTTTCACGGCCCTCGCGGAGACTCCAAGGAGGTCCGTTACGACGTTTGACGGAGGGCGCCTGGGAGTAGTAGTGGGGGGGAAGGGGAGGAGGGGGTAACTTCATAGCGATAGACTTCTAATAGATTCGGGGGAGAACCATCCGTGCGCGATTGTGCACTGGTTAAATTGGCGGTTTGGAAACGAAACTTCGTTGAGAATAGGTTTCGGTCCGGTGGGCCTCCGGGTAGAGGAATTAGAGGGGGGAGGGGAGGGAGTGGTGTAAGCACGAGATGCGAACAATTCCGTTAATGAGTAACGTTCCCCGTGAATCGACCGGAGAGTAAAAACCGGACTATGCGTGGACTAGCTTAATAAGCCCACGACTTAGGGAAATAGATTACGCTTCTTCATGTTTCACTATGTATAGCGAATTTAATTACCCGAGTTTCGGAGACGTTATGTGAAACGTAGGGATGATTTACGAGGGCGAGACATGAACTTGGTCGTGACCACGATGGTTAACGTATTCTCGAGAAGTAGTAGTTTAGCGAAGGGAGCGTAAAATATAGAGAAGGGGACGGGGAAAGCTTATCTTTTTTTCAAATGGAAATTTCGTAAAAAGTTGTATCGATTGTTACAATCGATACAACTAATATTACTGAGAGAATCAAAGAGTACATAATTCGTAACACTGTTTTACACAACTATAAGATTTAAGATTGAATGCAGAGACAATTTTTATAATTAAATTTCGGAAATTTCTATTACACCATTTCGATTGACTATATAATGTAATTAATCATTACAATTCGTCTTTATTGAGAGCGAAATGTAGGCTAATTAGACGATTCTTACATTTAACCCTGATTCAGTGGGATGATCGAATTTAGCATTACTATAGTAGTAAAGATTAAAACTGTATTATTGATGTTAATTTCACCGAAAAACGATTCAAGAGGTGTCCTTATTTGTCATTTCTTAAGTTCCGTAAAGTAACTTCGCACGATAAGGCAGTAAATATAAACTGAATTCATATCATTACATCCACTCGACCGTGGAAGTTTCGTTTCCCTCATTTGCATACGGTATCATTCGTTATAGTAAATTTTCTCAAGAAAGTAGGCGACGGTTCCCTATCTGTACAAAAAAACACCCATAGCTCCCTGATGATGAATAGATTCGATCACTAGGCGTATATTTTAACTCCAACCCTTCAGTCGAACCGTATGTAAAGTATTCATCGCGCAAGCCGGTTTGAATCCCATCCACACCACCGTTATATTAAGAGACTAGATGAGGAGTGAGGTTATTCACCCTTGCTTCTCTAACTGAGGCAGAATGCTATAACTGGGACGTAACCGATTCAAGATGACATCACCAAAGCTCCTTTTACTTAATTCTGTGCGAATTTGTTAGGGTATATGCGAAAATTAAGCTGGCTGGCAACAATGTTTACAGGATCAACAAGCCAGAAACAAAGAACGATCGAAATTATACCCAAAAACAAAGGACAAACGATAAAACATTTCGATTCAAAATTGACCATGGAGTTAAGAGTACCTAACTTAGGTATTACGAAGACTTGTATCGCATAATGTTTGTAATCATCGCCGAGATGCTAACTCGGTTGTTGTGTTGCCAACTCGATCCGCGACTCCTATGACCAACGACACCAGAGTCAAGAGATCAATTTTTTCACTTCCGGCAAAAACGAACGGCTCCGTTTGAAAAATCCCCGCGCTTTCCGTTACCATGACGTCACGCCGCTGCTTAGCTTATCCTGGAGGAGACGATCGACAAAAAACGCCGGCTACAATGGGGTTTCCAGTCTCCGACTTTTACGAACGGGATGAAATGCTTCGAAAACGTTCGTAAAGCTCGTGGTATTGTGCATTGAAAGAGGGTTGTCTGGTTTGTATACAATTATTACGCGAGTGAAGGAGAAATTAGCATCCCACGATCAAAGAACCGATTTAATCGAAGTTTATCGATGGCGTTCGATAATTAGTTCCCGGGTAATTCAAATTTCACCGACTTTTCCTATAAAAAGTCGCTAATTGAAATATATTGCGGATCTTACTCTACCCAGGACCATGTTCCAAATGGATAAACAAAAGTATGGATTGGAAAATAATTATTGATTTCATTAATGAACTATATGAAGTTAAGGAAATAAAACAGTTCACCCAGATGAAAAAATGATGGCTATACAACATGACAAAATATTTGCCTCGCCCCGTGATTCCTAGGTTCTTCAGAATACATTGTAAGAAGTATATATTAAATATTAATAAATAACTGAATAAAAAACTTAACCGAGATAGTATGTACTATTGACTGGGCTGTATCAAATGCAGAAAACACCTTTTTATAATATTTCTCCACTTCCGCCATAGTAAGATACGGGATTTCACGACTTCAAGACGAGAAAAAATTTTCCTAGTAACCTAGTTTTGACATAAAAACTAATATGTTAATAAACACTCTCCTTCTTAATCAACAGTGAGAGATCTTTTAGAATTTCAGTTCATGGACGAAATACGCTGATTAACTACTCCGTAATCTTCTCCAGAGTACCACGGACTATAATTCGACCCTCAAAACGCTAAACCCGGATACGCTACTATCAATTTGGACTACGAGAGAAAATAATAGTCACATGCAAAAATGATATCCATCGCGCTGTTACGTAGTTATTCATCACGCGCCACACCTAGTAATCCTTAGCCGAATGTCGTAGATATAAATACAATACAATAGCTTCTATGAGAGGATCTATTGTGTTCGGCCCTACTTTCCTACTAATGGCAGAGAAAAAATCGTAGCAATGAGAGGGGGATGAGTGGTTAACTAGCTTAAAGTCGCATTAGTAATTGTAGGCTTCTCTGGAAGGAAGTCTACTTTTTGAATCCGGAGGGGGTCAAAACTAAATAGCGAATGGGGAGAGAATGGTTGAAGAAATGGGGGAACCGAGGGGAAATGCCTCCAGATACCGCCGTCCTTTCTAGACCAGCAGTTGCTCGGGACCCTTCCCTTGGCTTATTGCCTATTTTGACCTGTCAACTATATGGCATACGAAATTTGGTGTTGGGGAACGACACGAATGTGTTAACGCAAACTTTTTCAGGCCATTCGACCGTTTTCATTCCGAAACGATTGTTTCCCTCCTTGGCACTGAAATGGCACTTAAAAGATTTAGGCGCCTCTGTTGGGCACGAAAAAAAAGAACAGCAGAATTTCAATCGCGAATAATTCCTGTTACTTGACTTGAATTCATCGATGTATGGAAAAATACGAAAAGACATATCTATTTCTCTGAATGGAACCAAAATTAAATTACGAAAAAATGTACTGAATGCGAAAATTTAAAACGTCAATCTTTATGATTTCATATGAAAAGAATGCAACATACTACACACCATTAGAAGTGTTAAAGTCTCATTCAAAGAATAGTATTTCAAAGAAATTCAGAACATACATCCACTTGACTGTACATTTAGTCAAAATCTGAACAATCATTACGCCACACGGATACTGTAAACATCACTTTAACTGCATGGGAATGAAAATACTCCGGAATAAATAACCAAAGCACTCAACCGTGGGAGATGACGACAGTGATATCGACGATCTAAAAAGGGTTGCGGCCCTTCCAATTGAATGCTCCGTGCACGACAGGATGATTATAATAATATTCAATCGGATGGAAATCGTCATCTCCACGGCATTCGAATTCTCCATTCATATCTTGAGATCCCGCATTGGCCATCAAAGGGTCCAGAGCAATTCCGCGGAAGTAGCATGGAGAGTTAAGTAGAGTGGACAGGGGACGGCGGAATAAAAAGAGAGGATGCTAATAATAAGTGCTTATTTGAAGGGTTGCCCGAGCTACGGAGGTATGTTAGGCGGACTGCCTACGCCGAAAATTCACGAACGTACGCAAAGAGTGAAACTTTTCTCTCTCTCTCGTACTTCTCGCAGAGTTCGTTGCCCTCTGGTATCCTTGCGACAATTAAAGATAATTAGAACTTGGAGGCCATCTTCCCCTAAGAGGCGAGATAACTGAAGAAAACAAGCCTTGAAAATTTAGCCACGTAATAAATAATGTGGAAAAATCAGCAAAATATTTTTAAAGGATATAAACTAAACATTAAACTTACGTTTAATCCCTGATGCTCTATAATATTCTATATCAAAGAGTATTCATTTAGAACTCTGTTCGATTTAGGTTAGACGCTAAAATGAGCTAAGATTGGTATAGATATATAAGATAGTAAAGAGGTTTATTTTCCATTTGTTTTCTAAGCGAAAAATCAATTCATTGACCAAAAGATCATCTCGAGAATTCTCAAAAGAAAAATTCGTATATTAAGGCCATTTTTTTCTCGCGATCATTCGATTATTTAGTTAATCAAAAAAAAAAAAGAAAATTCTCAGGCTTGCTCCTTACGGAATTATAATATTTACCCGAAGGCAGAGTTTGAAAGTTCTAGCATTTTACATATTCAGTATGAAGTTAGTATTAGACTATTAAAACGAACAACAGAATATGAAACACTAGATAGAATTGGAATTTACAGTGCGAATGAAATACATATACTTTTACGTTAGTAAACAAGAATAAAACTAAACAAATTTATTTCGTAACCAGGGGAAACACGAAACATAAAACCAACAACGACCGACTAAACCGAGAACTCTCAACACTTAAATACGAACACAAGAAAAAACTTCGACACGGGGTAGACCGAATCGCACATCCTTCATTACTCGAGTACCTGGGCGGAAGTAAACGAACACGATCGACGAAAAAAAAAGTGCTCGGTGAGAGTAAAAGTTTAATGTGACTAAAGGGTTCTTATGGGCGTATTCGTATCATATGGCGGCTTAGACAAAGGAAGTGATCGCGAAAGAGCGCAACAGGTGCGGAAGCATTGACCTGAGAAGGCGGGGGAGACATTCAAATTTGTGGAAATTAGAGAGAGTGAAAAAGAACGCGTGTGGGAGGCACCGCGAACCGGAAGTGCCAGTGTCGACTGCACTCGCTCTGTTAACCTTAACCTTCATTCTCTCTTCCTCTCGAGAGAGAGAGGAAATTACAAGGGCTGGAAACGCAAGAGCATGAGTCTCCATTGAGCGGACAAAAGAAGAAGATAAGAAGAGTATTGTCCTCGACGCAACTTGTAAGACCCTGTGTCATCAAAAGTATGAATGAGCCATTTTCACAAAATGCACTCATGACTCATGGAGAAGGGACTTCTGAATGGTCATTGGACAAGAAAAATAGGTCTCTAAGGAGTTGGAGGAATCTCCAGAGCATTTAAGACAATATTAAGATTCTAATGAGTACTAGCCAGAGTCATTCAACAAAGAATACACTTCATACAAGATGAACTTCCATTTCCAGTGAGGGTAACTTAAGATCGTAAAGAAAGAACTGAAGTTAAATTAGTTAGGAAGTGCTGACACGAATTCTTCACTAACATTCAACTTAAGATACATGGCTCGGACGCTCAATAGAATGAAATATCACATCCGAATTTCGAAGTAATTATTGGCATGAAAGTATAAAATAATAAAAAATAATAATTAAAAAATATCTTAAAGTGCTCTAAAGAAACATGAATTTTTCAAGTATTTATTTTTCAAATACTTCGATTGAAATTTGAGAATATAGGAAAGAACATCTTCCCTTGGGATGAATGAAATTAGAAGGAATACGAGTACATTATAAAAAAATGGAGAAATGCAAGAAAACTATATATACTTATATAGATCTACTACGAAGTTTATTAAGGAGGAACTATTTCATAAAAATTTTTCGTATTTTTTTTCAAGTAAGGAGATAAATTATCCTTATTATTAGCCTTATTGTTCATTTCCGCAGACATCTACATTACAATTGGATCCATTAGATTAACAAAAAACTTCCATTAACAAAACTATAAAAATGTCAGCAATTCTTTGAATAGTTCAACGAGTGTATAGCAAAAAATACATAACTGAAATGAAAGATGAGTTTTTTTATTTAAAATAGACAGTAGTAGTAGATGAAGTAGATATTTCTAAATAATAAAGTAAGTGAAGTGCAAACAAGGATTAAGAACATAAATAGAGAGAATGAATTTCCACCCCTGGATACCGATTTCTTATCGTTGTTCTTTTAAAATTGGATTATATCAGTAACGTTCAACTGCCAAAAAATCTAAATATTATCTTAATTAATCGCGAACCAATAAGAAAATTAACGACAACATTATTGATAATCTGCCTTAACGTTATATTCCACGGAAACACAAGCTGGGCTCTAAAATTAAAAAAGGTGGATACTTTCCGGTGGTATCCGGTAGCTGGATAACATTCTCAGATAAATTGTGGTTTCATTATCACAGCCAAAAATCGTTATGAGAGAGTTTAGGAAATTTTAAAAAATAACGAAATATTGTCATAAAATCAAAGAAAATCAGAAAGTAAATATTAAACTGATCAGTTGCATCATTCTCCTTCAATAACAATTATATTTATAGAAAAGAAATAGCGTTGAAAATACGTATCAACTTCGCACGCTTATCAGTGCTGGCAGTAGGGTATAGGGGCAAGGTTTCCTTAATCTCCGAGGAGATAAAAATTCAACGACTTTCAGCAAAAGAACTACGAAAACATCTTTCAAAGAGCGTATTCTGAGAGTCAGCATTTATAATATCCAAATCTCTACGGATAACAAACCACTAGCCTCCAAAAAAAAACTACGAAAAGTATGTAGTGTGTGGTATTTCGCGAAAGATACACAAAAGAAAGCTGGTGCAAATTTTTCAAACCGGTTTCCGAGCAGCAAACCTAGCGCTTTACTTGGCGAAACGCCGCTAATGCAAATATGGGGAGGACAAATGAGGAACTATATAGCGGCCGATGGATTAAAAAATATGCTGATACGTCCGGAGCAACGCTCGTTCAAATACGCCAGCCACTTCGAGGAAAACGTTAGCGTTTTCCAACGTCTGGTGGCATCGTTTGGTCGCGAGGGAGATAAGCACTGCCAGAAGCTGTAGCAAGTTGAAAAAAAATGTAGAAAGGGTCGGGTGGGTAGGAGGTCTCATCACCATTCAATCCCAGTAACCGTTCTTACCCATTCCATCGCGGTGCCGACGTCTAACGAGCAAGGGCACGCAAACACGTCCTTCAAAATGCTCTGGGATGCATCGTTCACTTCGCCGTTGGAGACAAATGAAACGGTTTTTCACGGAAATACAACGTATTCGTAAACAAGATGTTTAAGAGTTTGGGAATGAATGACAAAATCAAAAGGTTTAGTCACGCTTCCTTTAGCCAATAACAAGATACGTGTACAACTCTGGAGTCACGAAAATTAGATAGAAAACCATACGTCACGCAGGATGAATACTTGAAACATGACTGAGACATAAGAAATATTTCTAAAACTTATTATAAATACTAAACACATTAATAATAACATACTGACTCGATTAGAAGACCCGTTACTAGATACTTCCATTCATTAGAACGATCATTATAGAAATAATAGAAGGATCATAATGATTGAAACAAACAACAACCTTCACAATTACTATTCAACATGCAGTGGGAGAATGGAGTAATTTTCAGTACATCACTTTCTAAAATACTTAAAATGATAAAATATGGTCACTCAAGCAATATATACAGATTGAAAACAAGCAAGATCAATTCAGTAACTATCCTTGTAGATTATTACATCATTTGATTAAAATATTATGTAACAAATACTTGAGAGTAAATTTTTCAATAAAATTTTTGTATTAAGTTTGAATGAAAAATAAACTTTTGATTCATTATTGTGTCTATTCAAGAAAGTTTTATATATCACTACCTTGAACCAGGGTCTGTTAATGAAAGGAGATACTATTATACATTTGTAAAATGTAATGTTGATTATATGTATTGCAAAATAATCCAAAGTCAATCTAAAAGTATTAATCCACCTAAAATGCAATCTCTCTATTACTAATAATAAGAAATAAATGCAAATCAATTACAATAACCATTTCTCTTTCATTATAAATCATACTTGTCAATGAGTTCAATTCTGGTAATTATCTAGCATAATTTAATAAGAGTTGATAGAATAAATGCATTCAATTCAGTTGTAGGTAAAAGATTGCTGAAAACCTTCATAAACAAAACATTATCTAATACTAAGAGAGAACACGGGTAAAATTAATGCATTATATGATGCATAATATATAATTTACCTGAATACGATTCAGAACTAAAACAATCTTCATTTAGTTACTGAAAAATCTCTTATAAAGTGAAACATTCTAATGTTCTAATTTTATTTAAACTTTGCCGTAGTTCTCCATAAACAAGGAATAAATAATGACACTTTTATTCTTACAACAATTGTAAAATGTGGTATCACCCTTTGTTCCTTGTTTGTTATAGAAATATCTATACAACTAATTCTTACCATTATATTATTCCCAAAATTATAATAAATTGGAGGTTTAATATAATGATTTCAACCTATTCAAAAAAGCAGTTAACAAAGGAATGAAAAACAAGAACAAGAAATGAAAATGTTTGTCAAAGAATAAAAACCCATAAGTAAAATAATAGTTCTCCAGAAAGAGCAAATATTTCACCTGCTCCTAAAATAGTTTACATCCAATGTCAATGAATCCTGTGAATATTGTATGTTAGTCTCCAAACAGTAAAAGAAGAATATTGACTTGAAGAAAATGAGATTCTTATATCCTATATTATAACAATAGGTTATAAAATAACCTATAATCTTGAATGAACCACTTAGTACTACTACTTAGTTCTACAATATGTTACATCAATGTACAATGGAATCTAGCAAGTGTTTCATTCAAGATGTTTATATCAGCTTCCACATAGTGAAGGTAAAATTTGAATGAATTCTCTTGCAAATACAAAAGACTTTTACTGCTTTGTAGTAACCATAATATGACTTCTAAAATAAGAACAGGATTCACAGGAAATAAAGAAATGGAAGCTATATTAAATACATCTAAGGCTATGAAATTGTTATTTCTAAAATTTTCAATGATAAAGAGTAAATACATCTTAAGTATAACTTCAATGAAACTAATAGATAAAGATTTTGCCAGGGAAACAAATATTTAATGTTACTTCACCAAAAGAAGTCTGTCAATCAATTTCTGTTTAATGGAAGTAAAATTGATGGAAAGCATTTGTGCTGTTATATATCCTAATATTTATGGTAATCATTAAGATTCTTAGCTCACATTACGTTAACAGTGAATCATTTTCCCTTTATATGAGGCCAAATGTCTATATTGCAAATGAACTGGTACATAATATATTTATCATTAATTCTGATAATAAGAATAATCATAATACTAATAATCATTTACTCACATTTATTGTTCACTATTATATGAGAGATATTATACATACATAAACACTGTAACCAATTTATCACTATTATTAGGAGTAAGGAATAAGGAATCTAAACCTTCACACATTATAACTGGAGATTCTACGATAAACAGTATACTTAGTTTATTACAATTACATTTACTTACATACCATACCAAATAATTTCTAAGATTCTACCAAATTAATTAATAAACATATCTCACCTGTGGAATCATTAAATTTAATCTTCAAGGGCGTGGGAGTGCTGGAATCTATACTAGCCATAGATAGGCGTCTTCGTGGAGTCGACCCAAGATACGCCCCCGAAAGATTATGGGCAAGATCTGAGACAGGAGAATTAGCGGCAGAACCCATGTAACAGCTGAGAGTGGAAAACATAGGAGAATCCGCCGATTCAAGGTAAACGCGTACATGATCTCTCTTATAGCGTGACATATTGATTAATTTCGTTGATAATAAGTCTTCTCTAATATTTCAAACCGGGAGACTTCACAATGTATGCAACAGGCTTGAGAGAATTCTTTTGAAGGAAGATTTTTCTAAAGGAACTCCCAGATGAAAAGGTTTTGATGAACTGGAAGACTTCTCCTGAAAATTAAAAGGCAAAAAAATTCTTGAGCGGGTGAGCACAATTAACATATTAAATTAAATTTGTTTACTTTATAAAAGAAATTTGGCATGCTGTGAACTGTTAACCATTTCATCCACTAATTTCTTAATCATCATTAAACATTACTGGTATTATCAATATGTCTCACGTGTTGTTGATAAAAATATACAGTATTTAAAAAGTCGGTACTTACATTGGCCACGCCAGTCAGTTGTTCTTAAAAGTTACTATGCAACACAAAACGAGAACATGGTAAATAAGGATACTATCACACGCTTAAACCACCATTTAAAATTTATGTATCTTGATCTCTATGAATATTTTCCTTGGATAATTGTTGGACCGGCCGACGGCCCAACGGCGATATGACTTTCCACGGCGACGGCTGGATTTTAAAGCACCTCCAGAACAGTTACGGGTTTGAGGCAGGGCTATTCGACTGTCTTCTGTTGCGGAAGTGGCGGTACCTTTTCGGACATGCGTGATATTAGTTGAATACAAAGAATTTTTGAAGACATTTGATTAATGTTATCTCTTAGGATATAATTCAATTTATTCAGGTAAGTTATTTCAGTGTTAAATTTATGTAGTGGTGTCATGAGGCCTAAATATTTTGGGATGTCGAGTTCTAGTTTTTCAAAATTTTCTTATACCATCCCTAGCTTTTCGTCGAAGAATCAACAATTCAATGGATAGTTTTATTGAAGCTGCATCTCTTATAGGGGATGTAGATAGTAAGTAATCTTTGACGAATTTCGAAATGTACATAAATGATCCTTTTGACGGTATGATTCTTAGTGACATTTATTTTTTTGTTCAGAGAAACTGATGGTTTTGCTACGCGATGGAAGAGTTCTCATCGGAATTCTTAGAACAGTTGATCAGTTTGCAAATCTAGTTCTTCATCGTACGAACGAGAGAATACATGTCGGAAAAGAGTATGGAGATATAAACAGAGGGGTTATAGTTGTACGCGGAGAAAATGTAGTGCTCTATGGAGTAGTGGTGAGTCTCCGAATTATAGATGATTGTTTTTCATTGAGCTTTGCATTTATGAGTTAATCCTTACAGGATAAGGAAATGGAGAGTAAGCTTCCATTTAAAAAAGTGTCTGTGGATGAGATTCTCGACGCCCAAAGGAAGGAACTGGAAGCGAAGAAAGAAAAGGACAGTTTGCGTGCAAAGGCATTGAAGGAAAGAGATTTGAGTCATGATGATTTCTTTTGAAACATTTATTTATAGAAAGTAATCTCATATTTTTGTTGAAAATGCGTATAATATTGTTTTTCTTTATCAAATAAAACCGTCATTTTTTCTTTGGTTTGCATGGAGTGATATTTTTTACATTCAGTATTATATACAGATATATTGTAAAGCATCAATACAAATTTGTTAATTTTAAAATCATGGCAACAAATTTATTTGTTTATTTTTCAACAAATCAAAAATATAGTAAATTAAAAACCTTTCACTATTTTTATTTGGTCAATAGAACTGGTATACCATTAATACCATAAAATACTGTTAAAATTGTTTATATACAAATGGTGTAACAAACACACATTTAATACAATCTGTACATCTTTAAAATCCCTTTTATAGAGAGGTTTCAGTGACTTTCTTATTCTTTGGTCCATCTTCAGAGGCAGGATCGTCAGAATCCAAGTTGTCACAAATCTGGTGAGCCATTATCTTTGCTAGTGGTGATCCTTCAGTACTATCAGTGAGGTCTTTTTGAAATTCTGAGCTTTTTCTTTTCTTCAGTTTTCTTTGAGACCCTGATGTATTTGGAGACCCATTTGAAGGCTCACTTGTTGACTTTTCCATTTCTTGTGCTATGGAACTAGCTGATGGTGATGGAGGAGTGTTTCCATCTAGGCAATATAAAAGTGAATCTGAGAGCTGATTCTCACTTTTAAGGGATACAAGCTCCAGCATCACTGGGCTTCCTGGCCTACTTCCCTCATCACAAGAAAGATCAATTGGGCTTGCAGTTAGGACGCTACGACTTTGGAGATAATTGATGAATGTACTTGTGAGAGAGTCTGAGTCTCCTCCTTCTACCTCATCAGCAATTGATAAATTTTCTTCGGCAATAGGTTTGTCTTTTTCATCAGTATCAGAAAAATTCAAGTCTGAGGTCTGACTTTGAGATTCTTTTTTCGTTGATTCTTTAGAGATTGAGGATTCTTTACCTTGATCATCATTAACACATGTACTGCTATTAATGTTGGCCTGATTACAGTAATGTAGAGATGGAACATGTGAAATATTGGACCCTGATAGGGCTAACACCGGCTTTCTACTCCTAGGGGTCATCATTGTCTCCTTAAAGAAAATAAAAGAAAATCATTTTGCAAACAAAAACTTATTGTGATTGCCATTTTTGAAATATATGCTATCAGTACAATAATGCAATTAGTTGGAAAGTAAACAGGTGTTCAGAGCTTTAAAACAAGATAATTCTCACTTAAAATCAGAGATCATAGACAACACAAGACAGGAAAGTAAGCGGAAATATCTTATACCTAGGCCTTCACAAACATTAACATTTAAACACACGGTTAAGTTCCCATTGATTAATTCCCACACTAAAACATGCATTTTTCTATTTTAGTAATTATGCCATTATTAGTTTGGGTAAGTATTCTTTCTCTGGTTAGAAGCATGAAAATGGCAAAAAGCAGACACCTTTCAAACAAAGAAGCTGAGTATATGAAGCGATTCACAAGGGTAGAAAGATATGACCTTACCTGCATGGCTTTAGACATTTTCTGAGTTGACCTTGTTATTGGTGACATGGAATTATTCTCATCACTGGTGACTGGAGTTAACATGCAGCTAGTGTGGTGATACAGCAAACTTGTCTCAAGGCTGGTCCTCATCCTCAATCTTGTTGGATACCTATGGCTATAATTGGCTGGGGTACTAGTCACCAAATCCTGACCTAGGGACTTCTCCTGTCGATCAGGCGCTAATGTGTTTGGCATTGGACTAAAGTTTGGTCCTTGCGACCAATTGTTACTCTCTGGCTCAAAAGGCTGCTTGAATGGGCTAAGGTAATTGCTACCTTTACTTTTAATGCTGGAGTGTAAATTAACCTGGGAAGTGTTCACATCTTCGGATGAGTAACCATTAATATTCTTTATTAGTTTTTTGGATCTTGTCTGTCTACAATCTTCCATAGGGGTGTGACTCAAAGATGATTCACTCTTGGCGCCTTGACTAGTAATCGTACTTTCAGTTTCACTCTGTTTCATACTAGATTCTAACTGCTGGGAGTTATTTTTGGCTATGTTTTGATCGTTCTGTTCTATACTACTGTTATCAGAGGAATCTGAGAAATTCAACCTTCTCTGTGAAGGAATTTCTTCTCGATCACCAGAACTTATAGAAGAGAGAGGTGAGAAGTGTGAGTAAGCTTGGGACAAAGGAGACAGCTCTTCCATGCTCTTCTGAAACATCATCAGCCTGGGAGTGGGAGTATGATGTGGGTTCTGCAACAGTAGGATAAAGAAACAGCAACATGCAGAATTTTTTATTAGAGTATTAGTGGATACACAATTATCATGAAAGAAAATTGATAAAGCAATTTCTTTTACCAAACACAGGATAAAAATAAGTATTATCCCATTAAATTAATAAGCTGCTAGGAATGTTTTTGAACTTAAACTTAGAAAAAACATTTAAGCATTCAAGCCATGCCAAACAGCTGTTAAGAAAACATTGAATCATGCACGAGTTTTGTTACATTCAGAGACAACTACCTACCTCATTTTTACAAGCATTGTTAATAAATGGTAAGATTAGAATGAATAACTTTCATTATTAATAACATTCAAAATAATCTGCTGCTATAAATGTTAATCAGTTAATTTACATCCTACTTTGATGCAAATGTCAGTCAATATTTATTTATTTATAATACATAGAAATTTGGTTGTTGGACCAGGTGGGAACATCTACATAATGATAAGCTATTAAAAAACATATCACAGAATGCTAATCAAGTTATAAGTATAATTATTTTTTTAATTTAAATATTTACAAATTTTTTGCATTGTAGGCATGTGCAAAATTTAAAATGCCAAAAGTAATTAGTTTTACCAAAAAATTTAATTATTTTAACAGGAGTGTTTAGTAGCTACATTATATTTATAGTATCTCTTGACCAATGTTTTAAGAAAAATGATTAAGGCAGGGATTATTATGGTAAAAACACCCTAATTAAAAAATCCTTGACTGGGAGACCATCGAAGCTTAATTAAAGGATAATATATAGTAACATAGCAGTTGTAAAAGCAGGTGCCTTACTCAGTTTATTAATTCTGCCAGAAATGTTAAAGATTATTTATGAAAATACCAATGTATTCAGGCTCAAGCAGAATTTCCATTTCCATCCATTTATCTTCAGGATGCTTTTAAGTCCGTACAGTTGTACTCATTTTCACGAAAAGGAAGTTATCAAACTCTTCATCAGTTATTTCAATAGTAATGCATAATGCATTTCAGAATTGGTCACTACTTGTTATTGAAATCTAACTAATTCAAAATTATTGTATTTTTTCTGCTATTGAGTCATTGAGCCTGCAGCCATGGGATAGATTTTACACAGACTTGAAGAATCCAATATTTTTTGACCAATTGCTCAGTTTAATTTACTGTTTAAAAGATTATAGGTAATATAGATTTTAAGTCTAAATTTTTAATTTTCCAAGTAAAAATTCATAAATTTTAAATTGACTCATGCACATACCAAATTTAAGGTAATGAATAAAAGGAAAATAATGATAAAAATTAAATTTTACACATCATTTCAAAGTAAGTTAAATATTAGAAGAGAAAATTTAGACTTAAAATCACAGAATTACCATTCTTAGTTTGTTATAGATAGTATCTGTCTGTCTCTTTCATGTTTCACTGAATTTTAATTCTAAAATTTAATTAAGAATTCTCAGTGTAAAGATTGAGAGGTTAAGTAGATCTCTTAATATGAAAGAATTTTACATTAAAATTTTTATTTCTAGCAATTGAGAGACAAAAGAATAAGGTTGAAGTTAGAATCCAGAGTGTATTTATGAAAAATGCAAAAATTAAAATGAAACAGAATGATTATGTCTTTGCGCATTACATATGGCATTTTCTTAAACTACCTTGCTTTCAATTGATTTTAATTTTCACACTTAAAGCAATGTTTTCTTTAATAAAGGAAAGTTTTTAATTTCCTTTTTACTCATTATTCCTATCATTAATGATAGTAATTATGATTATATAAGCTATCTGGTTGATTTCTTTGATCTTTCCTTAAAATTTATAAATGATTTTATGAGGTAATACGTTGATTTTTGCCATGATTAGCCATCCATCCTAATTCTGAGAATGTCTCCAATAATTAATTTATACAATTGATGCATTTTTGATTGTAAAATAAGATTATCCTTCTTATGTTTGAAATTATGATAAATAGATATTTATAGAAATTTGATTCTCAAAGAATTTGATATAAATAAATATATCTATACAATAATATATTATGGTATAGGAAATATATAATGTCCTAATGTATATAAATAAAATGTACTAATGTCTTTGGCCTAGTTAACTGATTTGAAATGGATAATAAGCAGAGATTACTATATATATTCTGCCTTTCAAAGTTATAAACTGTTATTTACCTATTTAGGTAGAGAAACAAAGATGAGGTACTATATAGTTTTAACTAATAATCAGGTTACTCAAAAACTTGCTTTCAAGCAATTAAAGTATAAAATACCAAACAATTTCACCTAGCACCAATATCTACCATAAAACTCTACAATAACTAAAAGCTAATGAAAGCTCTGACTTCTATTGACAGGTAATATCTGCAATTAGAAGCAATAATTCGGAAAAAAAAGTTGTAAAAGGAGCTCATTCATCGAAGGAAATGAGTCAAGATATTCAATATTTCAAGTATACTATGTAAATCTAATAACATCCAAATGCTACTAACAGGAATTTTCCATGCAGTTCATGCGATCACATATAAAAATTTTTCAGGTTCAAACATTAGTATCTATTTAACGACATACTTTTTAAGGTATTTGAATGATATTAATAATTTGTCACATAGTTCGTTTAAAATTACTTGATAAAGTTTAAAAAAGATGGAAACTATCCAAACTGCAAATCAATCAACTTATTCATTCATTTTGAAAGAAAATAACCTTCAATATCTCTTTTTCTCAGATAATTTACTTCACGGAAAATTCCTGTTTGTTTTCTAAATTACACATATTTTTGAATGGCATGCAGAAAATCTAAGTACATATAATTACTAATAAAATGAAGGTAAACTAACATTTGACTTATCTCCACCATTTTGCTGAAGAATATTAAAATATCCTTGTTGGGCTCCAGCCTTTGGATATTTTATTCCTTTATTAAATAAGTGTTTCTGAAATAAAGAAGATAGACAAATGCAGATTCTAGCAATTGAAAGTCCTTTGATATACATAAGATAACCAACAGAATTTTATGGAATAAGCTCTGTGTGTTAAACTAACTAAAACTAGAGTAAGTAAAATGGACAGTATCTTCTACTTAAAAAATGTTTAAGGCTCACAACAGACAGATGTACTTCAATATATAAAAATATGTTTGATATATGCTAGATAACTGAAGAGGTAATCATACAAATGAGAGATAACCATTATAAAGTTTTTGTTCAAAATTTGAATCAAAGTTAAAAATACCTTGTAAAAAAAGATAATTCTCAATATAAATAAAATATATAATATAAATAAAAACCAAAAGCAAAATTGGACAGCTCCATTCTCCAACTCCAACAATATTTAAGCATGAAAGACAAGTAGATTTGTTGAAATTTGTCTTACAATAGGGTTAACTAGCATGTATAAAACCATGTTCTCCCAAGATTAAGCACCAAAAGCTTCACCTATAAGATATTCTTATTAACTCAATTATATCTTATCAGCCCTAGTGCCAGCCTCGATTACCTGTTATTTGCCATGAATGCCATTATAAAGCCAATGAAAATGCAAAAACATATATAGGCACATTGTGGATATAAATTTTTATAAAAATAAATATTATAATTCCAAAAGGCAATATTTTATACTTAATTTTACAAAATATTTAGGTTAAGAAATTTATTGTTATAATTACTTTTTTACTACATCTAATTCTTTTCTTGACAAAGATATTTTTATACATATTAAACCTCACAGATTATGAAAATTGTAATTTTTACAAATATGGTATTATTTTATACTCAGAAAATATATTTCATTCTTAATATAAATAAAAAAATTATACTTCAGGCAATTTTTCTCAAGAACTCCTTGTAATTATATATACATAGCACTCAGCTACTAGTGGAAATAGTTTTAACTTCTCACAAATGGCAGATGTGAGAATAGAACCTTGGCAAAAGTCATTTCATTGCTCCAAAATTGTACTTTTTCTTAATCAAGTAGAAATTTTCTGCCTCTCCGAATAGTAGCAGTAACATAATTGCTTAGCTCATAGAAGTGTTTAGCCAGAGGTACTAATATAAAAATTATACACAAAGTTGGTAATCATGTTTTCAAGGCAATTCCCAATTTTCAATTATCTCATGACCACTGTATAACCCAAGTCATTATTATTTGCTCCTCTATACAGGAACAACTCCAAATGCAGTTAATGTCTATAAAATGCAAAAAAAGTTGCTGCAAAGTAAATGAGCTATGCTGTCTGAGCCAAAAGGTCTAACTATTGTATTTCCATTATCAAATAGCTTCACAGTTTATAACAAGTAAATTATTAAGCCTCATAGAGACTATAAAAATATTAAGGGAGTCTATGTGACTTGTAAAAATGGAGGGATTAAGGTTTATTGAGGTAACTAATAGATCTGCCTGTAGCATGTTTTGCACTTAATTGTTAGACCCAAAGATTGATTTGCTGGCACTAACAGGGTTAAGATGATAACCAAATTACTAAAATTATAGACAGGGAGAAGTGAAAGACATGGTAAAGATCTAAGTACTTTCTAATATCGAGCAGTATTTCCTCGATTATAAAAGGAAAGGACATATATTATGAATTTTCCTACATATTAAGAACATAAAACTGGTATCTATGAATAGTCATTCCTCCATTCAATACCCTTAACGCTTTGAATTGAAGTCAATGCAATTAAGTAAAGAGTAATAATAAAACCTTTATTAATTCAGGGGGAAATTTAGTCTGATAAACCACGTACATTTAACCCCTGAAAATGATGTGCAATTTAAATCCAATCCCAGATCAGAAAAATCTGATTAAAGTAAATAAAACTCAAACCTGGGACTTTTGGTATTAGCTACTAAGCGCAAGGCTTGTAATTTGCTGTCCTAGAATTGAAGTATTTTAAATTTTTTATGCATTATAAATTTTTGTATACTGAAAGATTAAGGATATAGGTGGAAGAAGCAGACAGAAAAAATATCACTAGTTTTAGCTAATATAATAAAAAGGATAAAACATATTATTTCAGAGATCTACTCAATAAACATCATTCATCCTATATTTATAACTATAAACGCAATCTATTGAACAAGAACTTACCTGAAATGTCAAAAGAAAAGAGATAAAAATACAGTCAGTTTCATTATTTCTTAAATTTAAAAAATATAAATAATTATAGATAACTTTAATTTATTTAACTCTTTTCTACTTTTTTAATAAAACATCGCAAGACTCAAAAATAATGATAATTATTAATCATCTCTTTCTTTAAATTAAGTTTAAATTTTGTACCTTGGTTCTTTAAAATGTCTATTGAAACATGGTTTAAGGTATATGTAGATGAATGTAGGATTCTTTAATTATGAATCAAATGGAAGGCAAAACTGAGAATAATAATATCACAAAATGCTACAGAGCTAAAATGACATCCAAACCTTAATAGAATCTCCTAAACTTTTCCCACGTGAAGCTACAAGACGAGTGTATGGCTGGTGAGGAGTGCTGTTACCATTTTCTTTATTGAACTGTTTCACCAACCGTCTCTTTTCTGATGATTCAGGCAATGACCTTATATGAGCATACAGTTGTGCTAATGCTGCCTCAGTTATATTGGAATTATACTCCTGAGCAGTGCGCTCTCTATCCACAAAACTGAAGACTGTGTTCACCTCAGCAGATTCTCCTTCCTTTTTCTCTCCTTTCAAAGTACTTCTACCATCAACCTGCAGAAATTGAAGAGAAGACTGGCCATTTGGACAGGCAATAATATAATTTTAATGGAAGGAAATTAGTAATGGTTACATGCAATCCATTAGGATGAAGACTGCAATGATGACTAGCAAAAAAAAGAAATTAACTTAAGAAAATAGTAAAATTACTATGAATTTACCTTTTTGACGGGAAGAGTACCAGTTGATTCTTTGCGGGCCCAGTAAGCTCGAATGTCAGTGGCCAACTGAGGTGGTATTTGAAATAATGATGTAGCACCTTGCCTGATCATAAAGGCAACAACACCGGACATCAGCTGGGCATTGGCATGCAAAGCTTCCGGTGGCAACTGTGAATAGTATTTGATGCTATTAACCTCCTATTTTTATGCAATTTTAGTAACTAACAAATCAATGATTTGCTATAAAATACATTTATAATTTATTTTCCTATTAGATTAATAATAAAATAGTCAAATTAAAAAATGCAAGTTATAACTGTTCCTGCTTCATCATTTGATATATGTTTAAAGGAAATGCACCTTTCTTGGACAGACTAAATGAGGAGTGAATAAAGTTGCTAAACTCTCGGGAGACATTCTATTAGATGACTGATGACTAGCAGTAAGATTAAGTAAACTTAGAAGATCACGCAGCAAGACCCTGTTTTCTGGTGGTAGTAGTAAAAGAAGCAGTTGGAGGGCTCTGAGTAAACGGCCATCAGATTTACCCTCAGCACCAGTTATGCACATTTCTAGAAAGGGAAATAAAGGAAGAGTTAGCCATAAATACTTATATACACATACAATAATGATTTTTCAATTATTATACAGACATTTAAATGAACGAAAAGTATTTCATTGACTTATATTCCATTAGATTCTAAGTGATTGAGGTAATAACTTCTAAAATAGTATTTGCTTTAATTGGCTGTAAAGAGAATGAAAATTGAAATTCAATTTTGTTTAGTTAAACTATATTTCCTTTCTCCATTTTCAGAATTCAATACGGAAAGTAAAAGATTTAAAGTTATATTAAATATAGAAACATTTCCTTAGGGAATAAGGGTAATTCTTTTAAAAATATAAGTAAAGAAGCAAATAAAATTTCTGAATAAATTATTGACCTTTCAAACTAAAGATCAGAGCAATGGTAAAAAACTGATATTAATGATAAAGTAATTGCAACTGAATTGTTACATCTCATTGCTTATAAATTACCATGTGAAGGTAACAACTGATTAATCATAATTTAAATAAATATACTACAAATCAGGATATTACTAAACATCTCAAAAACATAATTACTGATAATTATATAACCTAAGGACAAAAGCTGCCAAGTCTTGAAAAAGTTTCAAATGTTAGAATTAAGTAAGTTAAAAGTATAACTTATATTAACAGAGAATAATATAAACAATGACTATATCAAAATTAAAGGAATGTCATGGAAATGGATGACAGCTTTAAAATTAATTGCACAAAGATTTATGAACTGACTGACATATTTAAGATATTAATGAATTGTTTACTTTTTAAAAGTTTTACATATGAATCTACTTATAAAAAATTAAATCTCAATAAATAACCTACCAGCAATTTGACAGTGAGCTTGATAATGTGCATCTGTTAAGAGGGGTTCTGGAAGCTCAGCAAGAAAATTTTTTAAGACTGAAGCACAGTCATGGACGGAATAACCCCCATCATTGAGGTCGAGAGTAACACCTTGATTGAGCAGTGACTTCAACTCTTGCTGTCTTTTTAATTTACCACTCCTACGAAAAATTCCCTCTTGTCTGATGTCTGTAATGACACACAATAGTACAAATTAATAAACAAATAAAAGGATTCAAAAAAAAAAGAATCCGAGTAAATCATACTGATTTGATGGATAGCTTTGTAAAGGTACAGCAAATGAAGCTTTCATATTCTGTTAAAATCTACAGCAAATAATGATTTGCCTTCAAATAGAGAAATACCTTAAATAGAGAAATGCATGAAAATGAAAAAGGTAACTTTATCATAAGCATACAGATGTTTAGAAATAGATGCAAAAAATGTGGGAAAAACTGAATATGGAATGAATTTGTAGCTATGAGGCTTAATCACTATATTCAATCATTATTTAACTGATTAATCTACTTGAATATATTATCAATACCTAAATTGGGATGATTATCATAAAATAATTAAGAATTAAAAATTATTTTACACTGATGAGGACCAAACATGACCATACATTGTAAGGGCAGAGCATTCAATAAGTTACCTTTAGATATGATGAATATTCACTTAAGCGAACATAATAGCTTTTCAAGTTGGAACCTCATTATTTGTGAACTCTTTCATTTAACTTATGACTTGATGATAAACACAAAATCCTTACGCTATCTACACATTTATAGAACACAGTGCCTAAGAATTCAAAAAGATGAAAATATTAGTGAAGTTAACTCACTCTGTTCTTTGGATAAAAATTCTATCAGCTGATACACTTGACAGATGCCTTCTTGAGTAAGTGGTGCTCCCTCCATCACACCTTTGGCATGGCTTTTTGTCTTCTTTGAAAACGGAAGTAAGTTCCATTTCAAAGCTCGGGTTTTAGCTTTCTCTGTACCTGAATCACATCTACAATAAACCAAAGATTAGAAAATAGTAACACTTACAAGAAGAGGTAGTTTTTTTACTTTTTTCGTTGTCTTGTATCTAAGGAATACCAGTGAAATAAACTAGACTAATGAGGAAATATTGAATTTCAAATTTTCGTGATTGGACGAATGAAATGGATGTCCTCAGATAATGGGTAGTGAATGGTTACAATCATGCAATACAATGTCACCAATCACGCGAATATGGTTGATAATTGTAAGTATTTTTGAGTTACATGAATATGAAAACTACTTTCTAGCAGCCCATAAGATCCTTTACGTGAAAGTTAGATTATTACTCACTCATCTGTGTGTAGATCCAACACGAATGACAAATGCATACGTATCAAGGTGTGGTATTGCTCTGGATCCTCTCTCCTCAGTTTTTCAGCGAGCAAGCCATCACTATCTTGGGGCGGAGGACCCATAATTTTAAGTTATAGGACGTACATGTGAGACCTTAAACAAAATATGATTCCGTTTAAAGCACTTAATCTAACATCTATCACTCACTTAATATTATTCATGACACCACCTCATTAAGCATACGTACTCAAATATCCATGTCCGAAAAATTGACGTTATGAAAAATTTTTCCTATACTGAGCGGCATAACAGCTTAGTCTTGTTATTTTTATCGGAAATAATGACGAACGATCATAATTTTACGGAATAACCGCATAATTCACACATGTAACCAACGTATAATCCTGAATGACCGATACCTCAATGGAACTTTCAAATAAAATGAACCGTAAAATTCTTAAGCCTGATTGGTTGACGTTCTCAAGCTGCAACAGTTCCACCTATTAAGGAGGTTAGAAACTGATACATCAGTTGTTGTCAGACGTGACGAGCTCGTGCCGGGAAATGGAAATGCTTTTAAACAGTGCGTATAGTTTCAAATTTTAAATAAATTATTTATATACTTTCGTTTTATTTATTAAATTTAACTCAAACAATTTTTACGTCCTGTTTATCCAAGATTTCTTCCATCGTCCATTTCAGGTAGAATTAAATGGAAATATCAGTTTGGGCAGATTGAGTGTATCGCCATCTTTACGGAATTTGTGGAACACTACTTGGAAGTTCCTCATGTGACTCATTTAAATTCAAATTAATCAAGTAAATATTTCTTTGTAAAGATTTATTCTTCCTCTAACAGCTACATTATCTACTCATTACTACTATCTACTATTACCTATGTATCATTCCTATCAGATTATTCGTTTTGATTACTATCAATATCTTTGGAGAAAGGAAAACAATATAATGATGCAAAAGTTACCGAAGAGATTTATTTTAACTTCCTTGTAACTTTTATTATTATCGGAGGGATCGAAAGAGATTTATTTAATCATTTAATCTGCCCAAAGTATCCAAAGAAATTGTATTGGATCATCATTTACTTATGCAAGTCATAGAAAGTTACAATCTCTTTTATTGAATATTGTAGTGTTAGGACAGATTTTTTCTACTAATTTAGTTAGAAATATAAATAATGTTTAATATTAAAATCTTGGATTTGGATATTATTATTATATAGCGATGACGTTTATGAAGTGAATATGAAGTTTGACAGCCATATGAATATATTTGTTGCATTAATAATGTGAATTTAGCAATAAAACAAGAAAACAGTAGTCATAGTGTGCTATATTAGATATAGCTCATATAATTTGGCTAATCTAAAAATGTGATGAAATAACTTCAGGAGTGAAAGTTAACATGAAATAAAACAAATAATTTCTGATGATGAAATTGTGAACAAATATAGACAACTAGTTATCTAATTATTCAATAATTTAATTATTGTCACATAAAAACATAAAATAAATAGAAGCCAAAATTTTTTTAGGACTAAAACAGATGTAATAGTTTATTTATTTATTCTATGAACTAAAACTTTCTGTTAGTTTGCTAGTGTATGTATATATTTTTCGATACTTTAATTTTATGCAAATTTCTACTTTTGCCAACCAATTGATTTGTGGTAATGAATAAAAAATTTAAAATTTCATATTGATCAAAATTAAAAAATCAATGGTATTTAGAGTAAAGGAAGAAGAAGTTTCATTATAAGTCAGACGTAATACTTGCTAGAATAATTTTTTTCTAGAAGTATTTTTGGCTATTATATTAACTAGATATATAAGTTAAAAGACATTTTATCAATGTATATTATGAACTTATGAATTCATACTTCAAATATTTCAACTTCATATAAATAAAAATAACTTCAAATTCATACTTTGCATAAAATGATGGTATAGTTAATTATAATTTTATTTGGTATAACTTTGTTTACATTGATGTTGCAATAGCTACCTTAATTTCATATTTCTATGCTCCCATGGATATAATTAGAGTATTAAATTTACGAAAAATTTTCTATATGATAAAGGTGGGTCATAAAATTCTTGTATAAACATAAATTGGAATGTAATTAATTAATCAAATCTAATGAGTAAGTATGATAGGAAGATTGATAAAATGAACTGGCAGAATTGTGAGGTTCCATAAGTAAAACCCAAGCCCACAGATTGTTAGATATTGTTCATAGATTTTCCTGTAAAATACAGAAAACATTCTGCAATTGACTTTATTGCAATCTATGGATATGATGATGAATTTAAAAATAATGATGATTATCTCTGGGGTTTAAAATATATTTTGAATTTGTTTTATATCACCTGAATTCAACATGCATGCAAAAGATTTTATTATTTGAATTCTCTCATAGTAAAATTTAATAAAAAAGTTCTTCTTTACTATATTTATTTTTCAAATCTGTCCCTCAAAGACTTATGCTTATATTTTATATCCAATGAATTATTCATTCCTACTTCTTAGGTGGTAATTGTTTAGTAAGGAAAAGATATTTGGTACTTCTTTGAGATCTAGAAAAATGCTAATGTATTCAATTTGTTTATTGTCTGCTGCTGAAAGTATATCTGATCAATGTGTAATATCTTACAATTTGAGCTTTGCAATTATAATGTTCTAAGCCATCAGCTGGTAAAATATTCAGTAAGAATTCTCTTAAATTAAGATGAGAATTTCAGGATTTCATTAACTTATTACCAAATGTTCTTGATTATCAAATTGTTTAGATTTAGCTCCTTTATAAGTTACATAAGTATAAAATTACTTCTCATTATTGTAATATTGATTACATTTATTTTGCTCTTATTCATGTACAAAGGAGAGTCATAAAGTTGAATCTTCTAATTCTGTTTTGTAATCAAATTGAACTTTGTGTTTTTGAAATAATTTTATGGTTGAATTTTGCTCTTGCAAGTGTATAGAAAAGCTCAGATTTCTTTCCTTTACTTGCAGTGAGCCTATATGAAGTATCAAATTTTCTAACATCATCTGATGGCACAAGGCAGAATCAATTTAGTTCTCCATTGAGAATGCTCAGCAAATGAAATTGGTCTTTTGAGTCAAGGATAAATCTTGGTAGGAGATATTTTCATCCTCTATTGCTATCAGTACTATAATTATTTATAATTAGCTAAGGAAAGAGGTTTCACAAAATTTCCTTGATTCATAACATGATGATGACAATCTTTGATTTTCTTGAAAATGATAATATTTGCTTGAAATAGAATATATTAGAGTGATACGCAGATTCCTTGTCATTATGTTATTTTTCACTTCTATTTAACTCTGTGAAAAGCAAATACTTTCTTGTGCTACATAAAAATCCTATAATATAATATATTACATGATATTATATAAGTTTTATAGACTCTATTGGTTTTTAAAGCATATTGTTGAATAAACATAGTATAAGATAGACTAAAACAGTAAAATTCATCTCATATACATTTTTGAAAAATTCAAATAACTGTTGAAAGCCTATTCTCAATAATAGTAAAGATCATGCTTCCTGGATGAGATAAAACTAGATTATCAAACTTAAACTGGCCCTAATTTGTTCACGTAAGTAAAGACGTAACTTAAATAATAAAAGTAAAACTCTCAAGCAGAAAAAAACTGACAATCTGTGCACATTTTGTGTAGATTTAAGGTTCCCTATCCTCATATTCTTTAAATAAGTTTTGGTTGCATACAACAAGTAATTATGACATGAAACATAACGTTTGAACATTGCTTTAAATAACTGAACTCACTCTGTGATGAGTTGAGGAACAGAGCGGATTTAATGCTGAACATCAAACTGCATGTATATTCATTTGAAAATACTTCGTCTGCGTTAACCCATATCCGGTTACCGGTTTAACCGGCTCAAAGACGGCTGGCGGTGCGAGAAACGGGTCTAAAATGTTTACCATTCATTGTATCGACTATCATCTTCAAGAATAGTAGTCATTTGAGCATTGTGTTGACACAAATAGTCTGAAAAATATAACTCAAATACCTCTTGAGCAAATTAAGATTAATTTGCCCAACATCAGAGTGAGTTCCTCGAAATTTGTTTCAAAGATACTTTTCTCAATGAAGGGTACGTATTGAATTATGAATGCGCTGTCAGATTTAGTTCCACCGAAGCCTCACTCCCTCGGTGCGATATCCCATCCCTTCACGTTCACTCCCTCTTCACCCTGAGGAACACACCCCACATTACCATAACTACCCTCGCTGCGGAACCAGCGAAACTAATTCTATGGGTTGCTGATCATTTGCATTTGAGTATTCATGCAGCGAATATCCAGCCCTCCCCCTGCGTGCACGGGTCTCGGGGGATGCCGCTCGACTGGTGGAGGTCTTCGCGAAAGATGAGTAACCGATGTCTGCAGACGACCGCTTGGCTACACGAATAAACTCAGGGAAATGGGAAACTTATTATGAATAATTTATCGAATCGAAATTCAGCGGTGATATTCATTGAGTGTCGTGGAGGGGTTATGATTATATCTTCTAATTTGGAATAGAAACAGACAATTGGCTCTTTATTTTCCATTATGAGGATATCCTCAATTATATATTTTATTGGTATGCATATGTCTTAATGTTATACGCTTTTAATTGATTAACATTAAACAATACATTCATATGTGTATACATATACAGATTCACACGTACAGAGAACATTCGATCGAAAAATAATCAGACCAACATAAGAACAGTCTTGCTGAAATATTAAGTGAAAATAGAGGATTCTCTGCCTTTTTCCACAGTCACGAAACGATACCTTTTCTGCTCATGACGATAATGTTTAACTTTATGATGATTGTTTTGTTACTTCGAAGATAAGTTACTTAATACATTAAATGGTAAGACGTGGATGTAATCGAATGTCTAAAGTCAAAGCTTTTATAGTACGAGTAATTTGAATTCTAAGCCAGAAAATGTTTCATTATTATTGATATTAAAAAATAACGATGAACTACAAGTTATATTACTTAGAATATTACTTTTGAATGTAATTATTTAGTTTCTTGGGTGGGGTCTGTATGGACGTTTTATAAACTATTATATAGACTCGTTTACTAAATTATGAGAAACAAGGCATGTTGGTACGATGAATGATGATTACGTATTTTAATGAAATTTAATATTGAGTTCAAAGGGAAATAACTCTATAAAAAGAGTAAATATGTTTACTCTCATGTCAATATTAATTTGGTTATTAATTTAGAACTTCAGCAAGATTAAACCTCAGAATAATCGTATTAAACAGAACTACTAGTGCTTTGACGGACTAACTAAGCTTACTGAAGGCATAAAGACTTAATTGAGAATCACTCAAAAACTCTCTGTTTCCTTCGGAAAGAAAGCTGAAGATTTTATAAGTAAAAATTTCACTTTTGAAAATTCAGCTTCTGCCGAGTGTTGAAGCTTATGTCTATATATCACGTATTTAAAGCTGATGATAGTAATGCAGAGCTGTTAAGATTGCAAGGACCGAAAGCGGAGGATATATATTCAGCCTGGATTTATCGAGATACTTTTATGAAATTCTTTCGATTACGTAAGTTTTCGCCAATCTTTCAAGTTCAGTGAAGACGGCCGAGTCCTTTCAAGAGCGTCTGATGACCAAGCGATTATGAACCAAATATTTTCCTTTCATCGCCATTATTCCTTTTTCACTGATTAACTCCACTTCCTCTCTTCATCACTTTAAAAAAAAGGAGCATCTCGAGAACCGCTTCGTCCCGTAGACGGCGAAATAAAAGACGGGAATAATGCAAACGTTTACGGAATATTAAATATAACGAAGCGGTTTCCCCTTTCGCAAGCAACGCTCTTTTCAGCGCCTAAGAGATTAGTCTTTTTTCATTTTTCTGCCCACCCTTTTCCCTTTTTCTGCTGAGTTTTTCCTTACAGGAGGGTAAGCTTTGATTGCCCTCTGAATATCATTAGAATTGCCGCCTTAAGATCGTTGGAGGAATGATTTATTTAGGTTTGTTTGAGATGCGTTTAATCCGCTTTCAAAATTAAGGTTTTTTTTGTGAATTTTTAATGCGATTCGTTGGTTACGACGAACATTGTTGTATTATTTACAAAATGTTTGAGTCATTATTTTGTGCGTAATATAAATTGGATGAAATTGTTGTGTTTTTGATCGACGTATTTCGCAAAGTTTTACGTCCATTCTTAGTGATAATTGTGCAATTGTTGTTTAATTATACCTCTCCAGCTTTGCGGCCTATTTTAATTATTATTAATTACTTTAATTATTGTAATGCTGTATTATTCCATTGTTACAGGCTTACGTGTATCGTAAGATGTAAGGTATTACAATAACTCAATGAATAAAATATGTATAATAATGTATTTAACTAATAATGTAGGTATGACGTTCCCAACAGGGTTTCAGCCATTTTCAGCTCAGTTTTTCATTAATAATAAAAATATTGGCGGGAAAAAATTACGTTTTTCTCACTCACGATAATCTTTAACTTTGAAACTTTCACTTCTCAAACTCGTGGGTAGTTAGTTAGAAGTTTCCATTAGGTTTTTCGAAATCTTTGTAATTCCAGAATCGCGAATCATCCTCCTTTCCCTTAATGAACGAATAAAAATGACTGCCCACTCAGAACCTTTGCCCCTAAGCAAAAGTTAGTTAGCCCGCACTTTTTCAACCCAATCTTCGGAGAATGCAATTTTCCTCATTTCCCAGAAGTATCTTCGTATATCCAATCACCTCTTCTCAAACCGCTTACCTCTCCAGAAAAAGATAGGCAATCGACGGTCAGAAGAGATCGGTCCAATATTTATAAAGCGTTCGATATGCAAAAAAGCGCGTTCATACGAAGATGCTCAATTTGGGAAGGTTACGGTGAAGGGTTCCAAAAGTCCCGTAAGGAAGGTGGCTCGGTAGGGTGTCTGCACACCCCGTATCGCCTCCCACTAATTTCTAAAAGGCCCCCCACAAAATAAAAAGAGATGGGATAATAACCCTTTTTGAAGGAGTGTTTGCGGAGAGGAAAAAGAGGTGGGGTAAGCTGGAATTAATTGAACTTTGTTTCCGAATTCATTAAGGGCTCCTTTCCCCACGCCTATGGAAATATTGTTTCTTGAACTGGTACGATTAAGGACGTGAAATGAGTCGTGGGGCATCAAAAGAAGCTCGTTTCGTTTCCAAGTTGGAATTTTCATTCTTCATCACAAACGCCTCTATACGGAGAGAGCAAATGTTTTCTTTCTTGTGAAGTATGCCCTTTGACTCGGCTGCTTGCGATTTCTTGGCTTTGAGGGCGGTTGAGCTAAAGTGTGGAGCTCGTCTTTGGTTCGGAATGGGGTAATTCGGAGGGTTTTTTTTCGGTTGGGAATGAAAGAGGATGGTGGTGCAATTATTGGGAGTAATTTCTCGGGGCCGAACTTTCTTCTTTGTTTATTCCTTGGGAAAAAGAGCAAAACTTCGTCATTAACCAATGGCTGAGATGAACGGTACTGATGAGAAGAGGTTCTATCTTATCTGTGAAGATACTTTATTTGTATTATCATAGAAAGTGGTTAGTTTAAGGTAAGGTGTTGCTCTTAAATCATGGCTACAATTCAATTCAATTACAATTATACTGTTCTAAAATAATGTAACCTATTATAATGTCGTAATTTTTCTACACACTGAATTAATAACTGCAATGGTTAATATAATTATATTAATTAATGTTTACTGTTAAATCCAACTTTTAGCATCCCAATTTAGCCATTGGATATTAGAAATGTAATCTACGTTTAGATAAATACCCTATAGTATGAGTGTGGCAGGGAGTGTAACCAGGGAGTGTAAACAGGGAGTGTAGGATACTGCAGTTTCTATGGAATGAATTTGAAAGTCGGAATAATCTACATTAAAGGATATTAAGAGTAAACATTGTCTTGGTATTCGTTTATAGCAGAATTTTAATCTTTCGGTTTTTTTTTGTATTAGTCGTAGTATTTGAAGATTATTTTCGTATTCTTGTTTATGAATGAGATAAGACGGCTCTTGGAAAATTAATCTGAAATATTTGGGTGATGTATAGTAAACATAATGCTTTTACTAAATTTTATAAGTAACTTAATAAATAATTGAAGACGATTTTTTCAGTATATTATACTTACGGTAACCTAAAACGGTATGATATTATATTATGCTATTAATAGTTATAGTAAGGCAACCGTTATGCCTTGAAATGTAAGGAAAAGTAGTAAAAATCTTTACCTAAATTAGAACAGGCCGAGTGGTGTTTCTTGCATTATAAATTTCCAAAATATGAGTTCGTACAATCAAAATACCCTGCCTTAATTCTTATTGCATATATTTCGGATCGATTTACATTCTCTTTGATAGTGTAAAGATTGCAATTATCATTCCATCGCAGACAGAAAGATCATCTTAAAATTCTCTTTAATGAGTTGGATACGCTTATGAAAGACGAATCGACGGTAGATTTCCATCCGTGATGCAATTAGGGTGCAGAGAAGATACCATCATCGCATCCCCTTTTCCATTTTAAACTTTTCCCATCCACACTTTAATCTAATAAACATAAGTTCCAAACGAATTTCCAATCTAACGATTTTAATCCGCGCACAATTTCTTCTTATTCCCTTCCGGTTCCAGAATTCTGATCCGTATTTAGAGCTTCCGGGTGCAAACAGAAATATATTGGCAACGTTTTTGCATTCATCCCCTTCTGTTTCCACACGTTATTATCTCGTGGTTTTTTTTCGTCCGCTCATATTCTACGGATTGGGAACGATATGGGATTTCTGTTTATTTTAATTTCCTTGGTAACCAGCATTTTAGACCGATATTTTACGAAATAATGGAATAAATATATTTGTTGTGGATTCAATACGGTATATTGAGGATTATGACAAACTTAAATAGGGATATATTGGAATAATATATGGTTAAGTGAATAGGCTCTCTATAAATGATCGTTGCTAAGTGAGATGAAAGGTAAGAGATAATCTGCTCGTAAGCTTTTAGCGAGACAAATGCTTTAGAAGTGCAGAATCATGTAGTATGTATTTCTGCGGTAGGTGGTGTGTTTCGTCTACAGGAACAGGAAGTATGCATAAAAAAGGTTGTGCGAATCCAGTTTGGAACAGGTTACGGAGTATAAATAGACAATAGAAACCGGAGAACTGTCATTTCCGGTGAGATGAAGACGTAACCTAAGTGGAAAGATTGATATGCCATAACGCGAATGAAAACTGCAAATTTTTATTTTATTCCAGACCCCATTCTAGTTTCAACGATGCATATTTTATTAAGTTACGATCGAAAGAAGTTCTTCTAGATACTCAATGCTATGGTTTGTTACTATTATTTGTTTTACTAGGAAATTTAGGATAGAGGAATGTAGTTAAATAATGATAATTGCTTTAAAAACATTAATTCAATTGAAAAAAATGATATTTAATGCAAAAAAGATCTTTTTTCAGTTGATTTGATAGACGCAGAGAACATAGAACGCAGCTTTTTTTATTTCCCCATGACGTCGAATGACGTTCTGAGCGAAAAATACTTCTATCAGATAATCAAATCGACAAATTCTGAAGAGCTGAGTTAATATCAGAAATTATTTTAATCATTAGTTAATATTATTCAAAAGATATTCCACAACAGCGTTAGAGTTCTCGGAACATCGATTGATTGTTGTTTACACTCGTAAACACCTAGTTGCTAGGTACAACATCATAACACCAACATCGTAACATGCTCGTAAACTATTGTTATATACGTTGGCTCGAATTAAAAGCTCTCCCCAAAACTATTGCACGAATTCCGACGTCAGTAAATCATCGTTACCTGCACGCGCAAGTTCGGCGATATTCATGCGCCACAATCCAACACCTCCTTCCTCATAAAAAGGCAACCCTCGCACCCAAAGCTTTCCTCCGGTCCGGCTGATTGCATTTGGAGCGGCTAATTTGCAATCAGCGTGGAAAACCAACGTTATGTTTCCGTGGGCGATATAGCCAGTAGGTCTGATTCGACGGGATATTCGGCAGGGTTTAGGGACGAGGATTATACGGTCGGGCAGCCAGGGTAAGGGGCTTACGATGACATAGGGATCGCTGCGAAAGTGTCTTCCCCTTTCCGGGGGTGATTTTACGCTCCCTCTCCCCGCGAAACCGCTCATCCTTGCGATACAATAACTCTGCAAAAATTGCGTTCCCGTTGCTGTGCCCCAGGACCTGCGGAATTAGTATACAGCCTCCCCGATTTGTTTCCGCAAACGAACATTTACGTAAAAGTCTACGCTGCCACATCGTGATGAAATTTGTCTTTCCACGTAAAAATACGATGTTTTTTTTTATCTCAAAGCTGATGCCGACGTATCATGATGAATGGAACGTTCGTCATTTGTTGGCGGTTCGATATAGAAAGGTGTTTTGTTCGCTGTAGGTCTCTTTTATTTATGGTGGGGGTTGAAATGGAAGCTACTGAGTTATGAGTGGTGCTGGTTGGTGGTATTTATGAAATAACAATTTATTAGATGCTCCTAAAAGTTTTTTGATAGTTCGCAACTGAATTAGGGTTTATGCTTATCGGAGTTTTATATATAGGGAATACTAACGAAAATTGCGTTCTTGTCCTTTCCTCGTTTACTTCTTAAGCCTCGTTAATCTCCAAGGCACTTCATTATTGATGATTAAAATGATTAAAGAGATTCAAACTGGTTTCCGGGAAGATTATTAAATGTATAGCTTTTAACGCTCTGAAATTTCACTATTTCGGTTACTTTTCAATACTAACTATTTATATCCAGTATTTTAGGTATATTTCTCTCTTCTATACCTTCTTGTTATACCTATTTATAAATTTAATTTTCCTGTTATTTATATATTTCCTGCAATTGTTCCTTTCATTTCTTCAGTAATCTTCGTTAGTACTTCCAAGGCATTCTATTCCATAGTATTATTCTGTGATCATTGATGGAGGTAACGCAGGGTAGAAAGCGATAAATTTCTATAACATGTTTTAGATCTACCGTGTCAAATATTTTTATGCATTTACTATATCTTATGGTTCTATAAATCCTCTAACCTCAGACATGAAAAAAGCATGTTGTTTAATTTTTCGTGTACCTAACGTCAAATAGAAGTACATTTCATTTGTTGCAAAAAATAGATATTAAGAAAATAGGTAGCTATTTTTCCTTTGAGCAAAACTCGAATATTCTGAATAATTAATTATTAATATTTACCTTAGTGAGAAGTGAGATATATTGAATGTTAAGTAATCGAAATCTTAAAGATTGGAAAAATCTTGAAGTATAGTAATTAAGATTTTAAGTATAAGAAAATTTAATCAGCAGAAGCCATATTATGCATTAAACTCAAAATTATTTTAAAATAGACTGAATCGCTCTATTCATCACAAAACTTGATACTTCAACATCGATGGTTTCAGAAGTATTTTAGTTCACAATCTCTTCGCGCTGTTACGAGTTTTCACTGGTAGGTATCAAGACGGTGCTGCTACCTCGAGGCGGTGTAGGAGGACGTTAATTGAATGGAAGTGGCGCTATGGTCGAAGCGCGCAAATTGAATGTAAGGGGTTCATAAAGTAAACTGCATAATTCTTTCGATTCTGATATGATTTGAACGCAATAATATGTCAACAGAATACGAGACGAAAGTGTAGCGAAATATAAATTAAGCAAAAATAACGGATAGGGAAGGGATATTTACTAATGATTCAAGTTGCACTATCAAATAAGATATTTTGGAGGACAAATCGGGTAATATAACGTCATAAGGACTTAATAGCTAGTTTTGCAGCATGAAAAGTGGTGGAATATCATACTGAAAGAAATTACAATAATATTCATTATTCATTGAGAAAGATAAATATTATTCCGCATATGCTCCAAAATATTGAATTCGTATAGAATTAACCCTTAAGTATTTTCTAAGATTTCATGAACGCTAAATAATGAAAGATTAAATATGCATATTTAATGTATAAAACGAGTCAATAGTATTAGACTAATTCGAAGATTTCTATTGGTTTAATTAGAATATTTCCATACTTACATTAATTATAGTATTATGACGAAAATTATATTGTTCATATATCATGTCCTTAAGATTTTAATTAACTTCCATTATTGGTGAAGGTGTATTTAAACTTACCGTCCACAATCAACAAAGACGAGCTTTGTTTATTTCAAAATAAGAAGTATATTGGAAACTTTAAAATTGTGCGAATACATTTAATATGCTATTTCTTGCCTGGTTGATTATTGTATTATATACAATTTCACTGATTTTAATGATCCTGATTATAATACTTCCTTTCTTAATTGTTCGATAGACTCTATAATTCAACTCTATGAATTCGTATTGTTCTACTAAATGTGGAAGGATCGACATAGAATTTTACTTCCGTCGGAGCTAGAAATGGGAAATCATCGGTGATGGCGCTCTCGTGGTGGAACTAAAGTCTGCAGCGGATTCTTCACGCAAGGTAGAGTGTGCTTTTGTTTGATACTTTTTTCGTTCGCTTAACAATTTACAATCACATATAATATTTATTTTTAAATATCAGAGGATATTTTAGAAATTTAGATAGAATATTCTGTGGTGTCTTCATTACTCGCAAATTACTGTATATACATTACATGTTTTTCTTAGATGTATTGTAGTTCTTTTCATTCTACTATATAGAAAATATCTTTTTGATTTCGTTTTTATGAGATCTAATGCTTGATTTAGCGATTTTATTCGAATTACGAGAAGCAATTGAAGTTATAATTCAGCGTTGAAAAAGTCTCCAAAGAATTCTTCTCCTTAATATTATAGATTATAGTTGTATATTCGTTACACCAAGTTAATAAACTCAGGTATTGAAAATCGGCGAATTTCAATTTAAAAAAATCGTCTTATGTTTAATTAAAAATGTCAAAAATAAGCGTTTCGGATTATAACAAAAAAGATTGTTTTTATTCTGTTGCCAACGGACTGTTGACACCGGGCCACCACTTGTTTATTCCGTTGCTACCGGACAGATGTTCTATTGAAACAATTCTAATAATAATAAAATTAATATCGATTTATATCATAAATCTCAATCGTTAACATCTTTGGTATAACTTCGGCCAAGAATTTAGCCAAGACATAGTTTCGTTAGACTATTAAACATATATAAGTTAAATAAAGCTACAAAATTTTGGCTCTCAAATGATCATTGGGTCATACATATCGTAAGGGGATCTATCTGTTAACTAAAAAGAGTAAATGACATCCTTTCGAGGTTATATTTTAGTTTAAGTTTCTCGAAACGAAATGCCAAAAGGCAGCTTCTGAAGCACATTCGAAAGTCATGATGTTATACGACCCTCCCTCTCTGAATTAGAATCTCGAAATATCAGCTTCGAGGATAAAAAAAGAACCACGGAAGAATCTGTTGCATCTCTGCGTAACGACCGCTCCCGAAGCACAGGAGAGATAGCGGGATGAAGTGATACATTAAAAAAATAATGGCGGGGATGTTTCGGGAAAAACTCAATTTTCGGGGAGAAAGGGAAGTGGCGATGGGAACTGACTGACTGCTATATACGCATCGTCATGAATGAATAACAACATCCAACCAGCGAACGTTTGTGCGTGTGTGAGAATTATTCAAATGTACTCATTTCCTCTCTTGCTCGGTTGTTTATTCTACTGGGTTTTAATGGGCAATTACTCATGGTTTGGGAGGAGTGGGGATGGAAGATAAGGGTTTATAGATGGAGATGAGTGCGTTACGGTAGAAGGGGGGGGAGGGAATAAATCGGGAGGTGTGGGTGTGGAATTTGCGACAAATGAAGAAAAAGGGTTGAGGAATGAGGTACTAAAGAAGATGATTGGGGTAGAATTGTATAAGTACAGTATTCGTATCAGTCAAGTCTTAATCTATTTATCAATTATAAGGTGGATTAATTAGTAGTTGTTTATGTGGATTAGGGATTGAATGAGAGTTGAATTCCTCGTCAAAAGTCTTTTCATTGATGTACAATTTGGTTGTTGTTTGAGCGTCACCAAGGTAAATCAACAACTTGGAAGGCAGATGTTTATCTTCGCCGCCATTATGGTATTGTTATTAATAGAAAGACGCGGCTGTTTACAGTCAATTAAATTTCCAGGAGACGTAGGGTTTTGACGGATATCAAAGACAGAGAAAAAATATGTGAACTTGTTCATACAGAAGATACATTATTTATTTGTTTTCTATCGTAGAATTTTGAAAACTTATGAAAATTTCGATTAATTCCAAACTAATTTTTTCTGGATTCTTACATCTGAACATAATTGAAAGATTGGCTTTAGAGTAGTGGTAACAATTTCCACAAAAGTCGCACAAAATGCTGTTTCTTTGCCCCTCACATAGTTTTCTCTAGTTTAGATGGAACGAAAACAATGTCATTCCATTTTTCTATTCAAAGCGTTCTTAACACATGAAAATCCATAAGTTGAATTGATTTCTATAATTGAAAATTTTTGTTGATTGTTGCACATTATTGCTGTCTGTAATTTTATTATTTAATCCCTATTGTCATTGTTTGAAAAATAAGGAAGATTTCAAACAGTCCTTTTTCTTCAATTAACATTTACAATTGCTTTCTATTATTGTCGAACCAAGCACTTTGGTTTCCGAAAAATATGAGAATATTATGTTAATCAAGATATAAAGCTCTGCAGGAATATTAAGGAATATAAATGTTAATGAAAGGAAGCATAAATCTGTCACAGATACGATTCATAAGTCATTTACAGAAACTCAGCGATATTTGCGATAGCGGACGACTTTAGCCGGATTGATGCAAGTGACCTCATGAAAGAGACGTTTATAGCATCGAACAAAAGATAGGATTCTTTTACGACCGTGCGGGGCTTTCGTCCAACTCCTATCACACCATCCATCCCACTCCTGCGTACTTCATACATGTATCAAAACACATAGCTATATAGGGTTCTCCTTAGAGCGTGCAGAAATAAAGCCAATCCCCTCCGAGAGAGAGGACGTAACAATGCCATAAACTTGCTCTCGGATGATGAAGTTATGGGGGAAATCGGAGGGTGGACAGTTGCCGGGAAGCAATTAAAATAGCCGGACGTTACCCTTGTCTTCCCGATGGTATTTAATCGAAGGGATTGGCCATTCTCTCTCTCTTTTTTTAAGGAGAAAAAGCGATATCGGCCGGATTTAGACACTATCCTCACCCCCACCCCCCTGAGGGGCGTGATAATCCGGTGGTTGTTATTGGGAAGAAGTTTTTTGATCCTTTCTTGCATTCTTTTTATGGGAATGATTTTTTATTGGTTGATGTTAGAAGGGTTATCAATGAGTGGAGGTGTGCGTTATGAAGTGGAGGTTGATGTATTGAGGTTTGGGATGGTAAAGATTGGTCAAGAGTGGGTTAATTATGTGCTCTTTTTGGATGTTAAGTGGTTAGGTTTCTTTTAATCAAGTATCAATGGAAAATACTTCATCAGAAAGAAAGTTTCCGTTTTATTTCTTCATACGATAAGGGATTAATTTTAAGGAAACGCTTCAGCTATTCATTTCATTAAGTAGTTGCTTTGTTTGGTGGTTATTGTCATATATACTTCAGACTCTGAGATTGAGTAGGTATAATATTAAAATGTATATTATAACCTTAAAATATTTGAATACGTAATTGAAAGAGAATCACATGATGTTCGTATATAAGGGCTGTTGATTTGTTATATTTAGGCATAGTTAAATATCTGAATTCATAATTAAGAGAGTATCATTATGATGCTCGTATACATGCTAGGAGTCTGAAAAGGTTACGTTTAGATAACTAAAGAGGTCCTCGGTAGTATAGTGGTCAGTATCCCCGCCTGTCACGCGGGAGACCGGGGTTCGATTCCCCGCCGGGGAGGTTTTTTTTGTCGGCTTAGGTCTTGGGTTCGTGTCCTAGGTACATAGAAACTCCTGAAATAAGTCACGATATTGAACGATTTTTTTGTTTAAGAAATAAGATCGCAATAAAATAATTAAGCTTTACTATATCTGATCCACTTAATCAGTCCGGTGGATCCAAAGTCAAATGCTGAGACGGAATAAATCTCGTGTCTGCTTGCAGAATTTACTATCGTTTTTTTAAGAGGGTAATTTATTGAAGTCATTTATTTTTTCTTTCCTTAAAAATTTATTATTTTTTGGCTCGTTTAAGCATAGACGGTTTGGTATGTAACTTTTCATCTATTCGATTTTCTATGTTTTATAATATCCTGTGTTTCACGAACGATGTCGATATATGAAAATTGCGTAATTGAAGGGAGAATTTTAGATTTCGTATTGTGAGGATATTCAACATTCCCACCAGAATTACTTATTAGCATTAGATCTTATATTTTTTCTTATTTATATAGACTACAGCCTCCCTTTACGTATGAATGTATGTTTAATGTATGAAGCTGGAATGACGCACTGGAAATTAGTGCGAGTTTTAAGCGATAGAACGGGAGTGTACCGTAAGAGTATCGTAGCGACGGCAAAAGGAATAAAGAGAGAGTGGACCCGAAGGATTGGGGATGATCGAGGGGCGTGGGAAATAAGGGAATGATCGAGAATGGCCGAGGAGATGGGCAAGTTGTAAACCTCGCTCTCCTCCTCCAGTGGGTGACCAGTGGCCTTAAATCAGAGGGGAGGAGATGCAAGTCTGTGGGCGGATCTCTAGTGTCGCCGTAATGGGCGAAGGGGTCCAAGGAGGAAAGAGAGAGGGATTAAGTTGTTTAGAAGAAAGAGGTTGGAGAAGATGCTTAAAAACAACGGAAGGGAATGCAACAATAAAGGCCGTTTTTAGTTGTATTGTTTCTGGCTACTTGGTCCTGGTAATTAATTAGGAAGGTATTAAAAGGGGTTTTTTTAGTAATTTAAGATGTGTCAGTCGTTTTATAACTTAAACAATCCATCTTTATGCTGGTCCAGATGCTGGAGAAGGTTGACGTTCTGATGGTATTGATGTGCACGATGATTAGATTCTTTATTCTGTTTTCCATTATGTTATCTTAGGTTTACATGTATGAGTATTACCTACGAATATTTCAAATGTACAATTGAGTATTTAATTGTTTGAATGTGGTCTATTCACTAACAAAAATCTGTCTGCAAGGTGTTCTATCTTCTAAAATACATCTTTTCATCCTTTTACTTTTATTGGTGTTACTTAGGACGTAATGATTTCTTCCATCACCTGCTTACCTTCGGAATTATTTCAAAGTTGTATCGAGATTTGTATTTGGTGCTAATTAATCTGAGAAAAACTGTATTCATTGGTTGATTCAAGTACATATCTTGGTGACAATTTACAAATGGGATATATATATTATGTTTACATACAGGTTTAAACTACTTCTTATGGTAAGAAAGAGGAACGACTTTGAAAGTAAGAGAGTTTTGAATATAGCATTACGTAAAGAATACCCGATGATAGAATGATACATGTGCAAGTAGATGCAATATATTTTATAATTCTGTTATCTCTTATAATGCATAATGATTTTGATTCTTCATGATTGATGACACTGATGGTCGGATCTTTAAATGTGGGGTGCGATGATTACGTCGGTTCATTGGTATAATGGCGTAAAAATCCTTCCGCTTCCATAGTAATATACATCACCCATAGCTCTGGATATGAGTGTCGTATCTATATATCTCTATATCACGCGTAATGGACATAATGTCTGCGGAGGCTCAGAAAGGGCAAGGAGGAGAAGATAGAGAATAAAAGCAGAAGATAGGGGACGAAGATCGGAAGCATAACGGAAAGAGGTCGGTGTAATAAAAAGTTCCCTTTTCAAAAAGGATGAAGTTAAATCCTGGGAGGGAAGACAAAGGAGATGAGAAAGGGAATTGGGAAGGCGGGAAACTACACCTCGTGGTGAAAGTGTAATGCTTCCTTTAACGCGAGAGGGCAGGAGTGATGGGAAGGCAGTAAACAAAACGCGGTCTCCCAGCAATTCCGTGCGCGCGTGTGATAAACTCCTTGCGTCCGTGTAAATAATAGATGGTCCGTTTGATAGGAAGTAATAAGTGTAACGCTCGACACTTGATAGTCGTTTGGTGGATGCGAGATGAAACTAACTGGAGAGGCGAGTGGCTTTATAGACGCCCGAGTTTACTTCCTCCAGTTCTCTCTCTTGATAGGGGTTGCCTCTGACCTTTATTGGAAGTGTTCGAGAAAAGTGTGGGATGAATCAACGCTCCCCAAAGTTGTAAAATATAGGAGGAAAAGATTTACAGGTAAAGGTATGTTGTGTCGTAATATCTATGAGCTTATAACAATAGTTTTTAAATCTATTGATAAATACAGAAACTAAAATTGGGATATATCCATAGTGATTTAATCGTAAGGAGGTTCATAAATACATAATATAAGTAACCACATTATCTAAATGATTCATTGAAGAAGAAGATGATTTTAATTTTATAAAGGAGCTTACCTAAAATAAGCAAAATCAACTTTTCCTCAAGGTACCACCTTAGGACCACCTACTTTCAATTGACGAAACTTTCTACAAAGTGTCTACATAAAGCAATTGCAACGTTATAGTATGTAATGAATTTGTTCCCAACACAAATTTGACTGTTTTGAGAATTTTATTTTAATTTGCGCATATCAAGACCGGGTTCATTATCTAGACTTTAGCTAAAATAATATTTTCTCTCCATTATTAGAAAATATTGAAGAGGAAAGATTAAAATTTCTGTTATTTAAGTAACGTAGAAAAATAAAATTTACATCTAGAGGTTTACGATATATTTACCTAACAGAAACGTCAACAGATCAATCTTAAGGAATATTATAATTATTATGTATTTTAACACTGTTGGAAGTCTACATGCCTAGTGTCATTGTATTTCCATATGATATAATATTGTATTTGCTAAATATAGACGCCAATAACGCCAATTAAGTCCACTTATTTTCAAAAGTCATAGGAATATATAAATAATAAGCGGTAAAGTCGGATCAAGTAGATAGAGAACAAGTAACTTACGTATTTGATTTATCTACTAATTAATGTATGAATTATACATGCAGTTGTTAAAACTATTGCTCACACACATGGGTATGAAATAGTCCTTTTCTATCCGAAACGAGGTATAAACAAGTGACGCACGATTGCGCCATTTAAACAAACTCTCTTTCCTCCCGCACGGGTCACGCCACATCACGCAGCAGCTATTCTTGCCCTTCGAGCGAAAATAATCCCGCGTGCTCGTGTATGGAAACCAACCTTCGCAAATGCTTTCAATTAATTACAGCATCCAGGAGTAGCATTCGATCAAACTAACCGGCATCGTCCCAAAATGGATCAAAAACAAACGAAGAATCGGTGGCGACACCGATGGGAAACTATCGTAAACATGCCGGATGCTTTCCCAACAGCGGAATGAAATTGCAGCGAAAATTACATTTTATCCGGCTGTGACCCTTCCTCACAGCCTTCCTCTCTTTGTGCCCTCCCGTTCTCCCGCTTCCTGCGGGGCGCCACCGTTGCGCGCGAGCGCCATCTTGTTTTCTCTCGCACGGGGAAAAAATCGCTCGCCAATTATTTTCACTTTCAATCCATTCCGATATCTTTCTATCTTCAGCACGCCCGCTGGTTTTAATTTTTCCCCTTTTGTGCAGGTTTTGCCTCCATTAACACTTATTTGGGCAGCGAGTCTCGTCTCTGATTAACCGTCGAATCGCCGCTGTCGAACATGCAGAATGCAATTCCCAATTTTAAATTGGTTGTTTGAACTGTTTCCGTTTAATTGCCATCCGGCGGAATGGAAAAGAAATTAAAGGTTACGTGCTCGGATCTTGTTTTCGATTGGTCTTTGCTATCTGGATGCAAAATGCTCCGGGATTGGACGTATGTTTTGTCTTGAATTCAATTTCTGCCCCGAGGACGCGTTTAGCGCTGCATAGGTGAAAAAAGGAATTGCTTCCCAATCAAATCGGGGAGAAAGGGTTGAGCGGGGAAACGTATAATGCACGCGGATTCGATATATCCCTCTCTCTTCTGCAATAGCGGAAATTGGAAGTTTATCATTTTGTTTTTTTTTTCGCTCGTGTTTTGTTTTTTTTTTTCGTGTTTTTTTTTTATTTAACCGTTCCATTCTGGAAATTAGAGTCGAGAGGAGGATGCTCTTGCAGGCTTTATTTAGGGATGGGCGCAAAATGGACGTTGCATCCATCGACGTATCGGAATAATGCATTCGCCTTTGAAGTTATCACCGAATTCCGACTGCCAAATGATTCGATCTTGGAACTTATATATCGGAGGATTAACGCGGAAGTTTTGGGAGTTTTTTTTTGGGGAATTTAATTTGCCGCTTTTGGAATTTCGGTTTGATTTTTTTTTACCTTTCGCCCTTGCAGTGCGTGATCTCTCATGCATGTGCCTTCGATAAAACGTGGAGCGTTTATTTTTCAATTTAATTTTGGAAAAATCCGCCTCCCCCCTCCCCCTCTTACGTAATTTGTTGCAATACGTTCACTTTATCGGACCCGGAGCTTTAAAAGCAATTTGAGTTTTTTTTTGTTTTTGGATATTTTTGAATGTGTGGTATGAAAGAGTTTTGTGCCGTATTTTTAATTAACTGCCAACTATTTGCGAACGATCGCATAATTTTGATTAAATTTTTGGGCTAGGTGGATTTTTTTTCAGTGGAGGTTTATTAACAAATGGCGAGGAAATTAGGCTTCCTGGAAATTTGGCTTTTTCCCTATACCGTATTATTTCATTATTTCTAGTAATTATATCCTGTAACTATGTAACACAATTTTATCTTTTTAAATATATTTTACCCTATAATTTGTAACATATTCAGTAATTTTTAACTAACTAACAAGGTGTTTTTTGTGTGATAGGTATACAACAGGATGTGTAGAGTAATCTAGTGATACTTGATGATATATGTACCATTAACAATCCGTGTAACAAACGTGAAATATTCTCAATAGGAAAATCGAGTCGTTTTTTAATGTTTCATTACTGTGAGAGTGGTGGTGACAAAGAAAAGTTTTACTTTTTCGATAATAAATATTTGGTAGAAAATTATAATGAATTAATTTCCTTAATAGTTTATCTTGGAAAGAGTACAAATTTCCTCCTTTTCACCATGATGCATCCACAAATAACCTTGCTTACAACTGAGAATTTCGTACAATGAGATTACTTTTTAACTATCCTCTGGTATATTTGAAAACGATATACCGCGTTAGACCCTTACCGCCTCTCTCCTATCCAGCCTTCAGTATTTGGGTTCATCGTTTAGATCACGGAAAATTTTAAGTCCGTAGTTCACAACGTAAAGGAAAGACCTTTCTTATATATATATATATATATATATATATATATATATATATATATATATATATATATATATATATCTTGTAAATAAGTTAGGTTAATTAATAATCAAATCCATTCCTTTCATAATAATTATAATAAAAAGTTATTAATAGCTTTAATCCCTTCTCGAGGCTTGGAAATTAAACAAATTCAATGAAAGTAAACAAACTTGAGATTGATGAATAAACTAGAAAACTAACATGGTTACGAACTACAATCAAATCAGATGTACTTAACATATGAATACTTAAAACCTTATCTGGTATGAATCAAATGAATCAAACTCACAGAAGAATAAAAAACTGTTACGTAAGGGAGGTTGAGGATTGCTACAATTGTTTCAGCAGCTTTATTTATTCGGTACGTACTCCTTTTTCGGGTTTTAAAGCCATATTCAATTCATCAAATGAAATTAGATTGTCATAGTGTCACTCTACGAATCAACTAATTTATCCTTATAAGGTACGCGACACATAAGAAACAAACACAGAAAAGTTTAGTTCGCTCAAAATAGTTCCAAAATATGTACCAATCAGAATTCCATGGAAAATAACTTCTACATTTCATCGTATCTTTAAATATTTAACCAAAATGTTAGAGATATAATTAAATAAATGAGAAGGAAGTAACTAAGAGAAGGGATTGGGAAAAGGCTTTGTGATTATTCAAAAAGAATTGTATTATATAATGATTGTAAAGAAAGGAACTTGAGGGAGGTTGGGGGAAAGGAACCTCTTTTATCCCCGACGAAGAATCAATGGAAATGGCATCCTTGTCATTCTCATGTATACATCCCATCGATTTTAACCCTTCAACGACTCCGATTCTTTAGATTTTTCCATCTGTGTTACAATCTTGTTTTTTTTTCGAGTCCAAACCTCAAGGAGAGTGGATATTAAATTAAAAATTTTTTACCTTAATCTCTCTCTTTAATCTTCTTTTTGTGGAAAAATGTTTCGTTTTAATTTTTTTTTCTTATGGACGTTTTTTTTTGTCGACTTTATATAATTTTCCAACTCCTCACTCCCCTCTGGTTTCCTTTGATATTTCTCACATTTCCCTTGACGTCTATGCCACGTGGAAGTCAGATAATCCTTTCTGCGATTCCTTTAACTCCTTCATTCCATCTGCCGAACATTCAAGTTCCCTTCTCATTGAACTCTCTAATACTATTCTCCCTTCTTCCTCATCACGCTTTAACGGAGTTGAACTTATCGTATATGTTTTTTCTTTCGAAGAATCCATGAGTGTGCCTTTGATCTTTTGCAAGGGAGCATACATTGAAATGATTTTTACGTGTGGAGATCAAGGATGTGAAATTTGTAGTTACAACGGAGGTAAATGTAACTTAAAACAGTAAAGATATTTTATACGTAATCTATATTGACTTTTAAGCATTAGTTTTACGTCAAGAGAATATTATAAACCCATCTGAGTTATGGGCGAATATGGGTATTTATAAAACATCCCCTAGAATATTAAATTAATTAAATATTAATACGTAATGGTATAATATTCTGTTTTCGGATATTGTATATTTAAATATCTATAATCTCTTTAGTGATCGGCATTAGTTCATTAAACTCTTCAGGTCACATTTTCGTTCTGGTGCCCTTCTTTCATATCTAGCAATCTGACTAATATTCTGTCATTAACACTTTCTTATTATGTTATTCAACAACTCAATATCATCTTGAGATTTTTGTTCTTTTCTTACTTACCACTCCCTTTTATCTTCAAGTGTCTTGTCACATTAATTATTTTTTATGCTCTAAATTTAATTTTTTCTTCATATAATATCACTTCTTAATATTCAGCTTCATTTAATGTATCAAATTGTGCTCTCTACTTTCATTTTACTGTCTTGTTTTGTTTTGCTCACTTGAAGTCATTTGTTTCGTATCAGTATCATTCCCCTCCATATGTAATCACCATGATCATTAACAGCATTTAAGTTTTGCCCTTTCCTTCCTTTATTAATCAACACTATCCGTATCCTATTTCCCTTCCAATCTATTCAATTATGTCTTTGTTACCCCTTTCCTTAGCTTCTTAACTCATTGATTTGATTCCTTTCTTCATTTACTTTTATATATTTTCTCTACTATGTTCCTAACTAGGTAATTAACTTAATTTGTCCCAAGTAAATCTTTCTTACTCTTCAAACTTAAGATTGTTTAAGTTTTAATAGTTAGTATAACTTATTATATAACATTTTTTCATCTGTAAATATTAGCTATAAAAGTATCACAAACCTTCAATATGTAACATTCATAATTTAGTTTTTCGTATGAAAGTTTACGATATGAAAAAGAAAAGTTAGCAGAAAAGAATGATTAGCAATTTGAGGTGTAAACAAAGGTGTCATGACTACCATTCCGTCGGTTTATTTTGGTTCGTCCAAAAATTTTTAATTCAGTTATTATGAGACAGGGGTTCAATTCCCGGTCATTTACGTTTTCCCTGCCCCGTCAATCCTCAAGCATTAACATCTTGAACGCCTTCTACTTCTTTCTCTCGTATATCCTTTCAACCCCATGCATTTTCCTCTTTTCCCTTCCATTTCCGTTCGTTCACAGTATCGCCTCTAAATTCGTCGTCTTCTTTTCCATCCACTCCCATCTTCCACTAAATTCCTCGCTCTTTTTTTCCCTTCTCTCCTCCATCTTCATTCCCGGGACTCGAATTACGCATCCGAGGGACACGCAAAAATTGTCGGAAGAGAGAAGGAGTCCCATGTGCGGAAAGACGACGAGAAAGAAAGATGAAGAGGGGAAGAAAGAGAGGGAGACTTCCCGTACGGAAAATAAGCAATCTATATGCATAGATTTTCGCCTGGGCGATCCCTGGCTACATTGTCCCCGAGATAAGCCCCTGGGCTGACTTCATGGCGGTTACCATGGAAACGGAGATTAGGCTCTCCCCTCCCTCCCCCTTCGCATCTTCTTCCACTCACCCACGCAATTCACCCTCCACGCCCACGATTCTTCCCTCTTCGCCTCTTCCCTTCGTTAAAGATAGAGAATTATCTTTTTTGGATGCCTATCTCGTAGATTTTCGTTCCGCGTATTGTTGAATTGCGTCCCGGTACTGTTGAGTACGCTGGGCGTCGCAAGTCGCTCTTCCGGGCTTCGGTAGTGCGTACGGAGACCACCTGAGGGGGTTGAAGAACTTCTGTTTCAACCCAACGTGGATAGGATTAGAGGTTGTTTTTAGGGCAAGCTGAATTTAAATATTACATTTCTTTATATTGAGAGAATAACTTTTTATCACACATGAAACAGTGGCAAGGAATCAGTGATTCTTTTAATTCTTCCTGAAGAATCATCAAACACAAGGAAGGTACACTTATTTTAATTGTATCATCCTCAAAGACATGGATATCTCCATCGATAAATTCATCTATTGTCAAATAATTGATAATATCATCACGTTATGATTCAACATTTGAATATTTATATTTTGTTCGGCGTTGAGTTTTCGGAATATCAAGTTTTGTGCTTTTTCGTGCATGTCAGATTCAAAGGAAAAACCTTCGAGAAAAATGTACAAAACTCCCACGTTTTTCCTCTAAAAACGCAGTATAATTTCCTCAGAGTAGCCTGTTCACCCTTTGTATTTGCTGGTTGTAAGCAGCGACGATTTTATTGTATGAAATTTAAGAAAAATAACATGGAACTCCTTACAAAAAAATCCGAGACCATCATCTCAATTTGGTAATGTTGAACCTATTTCAATGATAAAAAAAATATCAAAGAGAGTGCATGGAAAATATTCTTTCGCCAATTAAAATATTTCTCGATGAGCATAAGAATTCAGTTTTTTCATTAGCTAAGAGTCTGGTGTATTTTTTTTTACTCATTTATTTTAACTGTAATGATTCACTCATAGTTTATTCTCAATATATCAGCTTCATGGTCAGTTCATTTTTTATTTCAAAGGCCTATGAGCTCGAATAGAGTATAACACTATTTATCATTCGATCATTATATATTTGCTTAATTTATTACGACAGATATAATTTAAAAAATTGACCTTTTCATTCGAGAGAACCATTTAATCTTTTCCTTCCTTTTTGATGGTTACGTAGACCCGTTGTCATGTGTTACGTTTTCTTTCCTTCACACGTCGAGGATTAATCCGTGAGATTATGTCGCCTCGGTCCCTCTGAAAACACTCCTCCATTTCCTCTCTTTAGTTTCATTCATGCACCTTCCCCCCATCCCTCGAAGGGCGGTTCCTGTCGTGTCCTTCGTGGCCGATCTTCCAGCCGGCCATCCCTCCTTATAAAAAGATACTTTTCTTCCCTTTTTAAAACCCCTCGCCTCGGCTACCACTTCTCATTTGTTTTTTCCGCATTCATTTGTCGTCTCTTTTCAGCCTTCCGCTCGGAGGAAGTGTGTTTTTTTTAGACCTCTCGAGGGGAAGTAAAAAAAGCGCATCATTAGTCCTCAGTCTATGGGTTAATTGTGTTTCGAGGTGCTCTCGTCAATGCAACGGCTTTATCCTTCGCTCGTCTCCGGAGGAATTTAATTTTCACGCGAGGCGGGAGCTCCTTCGTTAAATACTCCACCTTAGGTGTGGATGGGATCGAATTACCGATGTCTTTTACTTTGTTTCTGTCGTATATCCGTCACTTCGTTACGTCACGAGCTATTTCGGTGTTCTTAAAATAATGCGGGATCTTTTGATAGTTCTATTATTCGATCTTATCTCGAACTATATTATGTTAAAATCGGGTGATTATTTATACGTTTGATGTTGGTGATACTGTATTCGATTTTAGATGACAATATTTTTTCTTATATTCCATTGTAAATACTTCTACCTCGCCGAATTTTATGGAATGCAGGCAGTTATCGTTAATTAATTTGCGAAAATGTCAATTTATTTTGGAATGTATGATTTTAATATAGTATTACTAAAAATAAAAACACATTGCTAGCTAACACGCTATCAGTAGTTGATACCCTGAAATTAGGGGTCCTGGGTTCGAGTCCCGGTCACGTAATTAAATATTGAAAAGGATCAGTTGATTAAGTATTAAAGTATATTATATATATTAAAGTATCAGTATATATATATTAAAGTATAAGTATATATATATTAAAGTATCAGTTGATCAGTTGTTTAAAATCAGTTGTTGTGTTGTTTAAAGTTTAATAATATCCTTGTCAACCGATAGTATCATACTTATGATGTACATTTATCTTTTTATCTGAAATACTTTCTTTCGTATGTTTCACAGACATCAGATAAAATATGATATGATGATTTATTTTGTGGTACAGGTAATTTCACGAAAAACAAAAGTGGTGAGATATGATAAGAATCATCTTAGTTTTGGGCAAATTCGAAACTAAAAAAATCCATATGAACCTCTATTATATATAGGCATGACGGATCATGTTATCTATTAATAAAAATTGTGGACAATAATATCTGTTTGTACGGTATGAACTTAAAATAATGTGAGTTTAAAAGAAATTTAACAATTATGGGTGATCCTCCCGTCTTGAAATCGTTTTGAAATAGAAGTTTGTCTATCATTTTACAAGAATAATGGATATCCTCTCCCTACACATATTTCATTAGGGATTCAATTATTTAATTTTTTTATTAGATTATTTTTCAGTAAAAATTTTTAAATAATTTCAAAGGTAAACTGACGTAAATTTCCTTAAAACATTGCTCTTCCCAATTCTGCTACTAGGTTTATATAACCATACCTGTTTATGGGTATACATTTGAGATATATTTATTCTACCGATCGTTAAAGTTCGCAAGCATAAATCGCCCCCTATGAGACCTCATGACGAAATTATATCTCCGCTGCGACCGTTTTTATCTCCGAACACACGAAAAACGAATTCCCGAAGCGTGAAACTGTTCGCCACGGTACTCGTGCATGCTTTTCCAGCACTCCATTCGCCCTAAAAAAATCAACCTTTCGCATAAAATCGTCCCGTTTTATCAATACACAACGCGTCGCTATGGAGACCGCTCGACGTAACATTTTTCTCCCACAGTATCAAACGCATCTGCTGACAGTAGATATCGCAGAAAAAAAGCCGAGAACTGCGTATTTGAACGCCTCCGGGCAGCGGCATAAATCAAGGGAAACAACAGAGATCATTTGCGTGAAATTTAAAGTGTCAACCGCGCTGCGATTCCACGTCCCCATGACGACACGCGCGGTAGAGAGAAAAAAAAAAGAATTCCAAACCGCGACGCTCGCAGAAATAAATAAAAGGCGCATCCAGTGCATTTCGGGCGTGACAACGCTCGATTCCCTTTTGTTTATCAAACGTCATCCGTAGTCACGGAGAGAGCGTTCCGTGCTTAAACTTTTAGACAGCTCCCGCTGAATTTTCCCCGGGGATTGATGATCCCGGCGCCCGGGGAAAAAAGGGGGCACTGCCGTCACTCGCGAAAGCCTTCTTTCGCCCGTTCTAATTCCCCGAGAGCGGGTGTCGTGCGGAACTTTTTCGTGTAGTTTTCGTCGGGAGGTCGTATCGCCAGCGATTCCGATAATGCCATCGCGGCGAAGCGTTCTGCTTAGGTCGCCGGGGATTTACGGTCGTTCGCGCTTCGCGGTACGTAAGGATTTTTAATTTATCGGGATGGATTCGCAGGTATGAGTACGTAGCGAAAAGGTTTTTTTTTTTAATGTTTAGGTGTGAAATGATTGATAATGGAATTTTTTGAGGTCTGTCAAATGCCCGTAGATGATTCGTAATGACTAATATTTTAGAAATAAATATTAAATAGCGTAAGATTTGTTCTATAAAGTTTTATTTCCCGTATTAGTCTTGACTGAGGTTTTGCGGAGGAATTAAAAAAAATCGACGTAATTTAAATTACTCGACATATCACATTAATTTAAAATCATTTTCTGCGGAATTTTTAAATAGATGATGAGGTACCGTAAATGATAAATAATATAGTATTTAAAGTGGTTAAATATTTGAGGATGATATTATAATGTTTTAATTGGTTTAAGAAGAGTTTAGGATGTGCATATCAGTACATACTGAAATCAATGAAAAAGTACGGTATGAAAAGAAAAAGTAACGAGAGCAAAAAAGTAGGGATGGCAAAGAAAAAGTAGTGAAATCTTAGAAAAAGTAGTTAAAGGAAAAAAAAGGACTGAAAGCAAAGATACATAGTATACACTGTCGCTATATAGTGCTTTCGGTTGGTGCATGGCCGTTTCATTTGTACACAAAAAGTATTGATACAGGGGAATCCCAATACTACCACGTTATACTGAAACAGCGTTAAGCGGGGTCTTACTGTATATACATATGAGCCTATAAATCAGTCTGTAACAACTGCTATCAGGTGACAAACTTGCAGTGATTTTGATATTTAGACCAAAAATAACATTAGATGTAAAATTTAAGGATTGAACTATTTTAGGATAGCATTTTTTTGGTAATTAATCAAGAAATAATACGGTAATTCATGGTCACGTCAGGATGGCCGAGCGGTCCAAGGCGCTGCGTTCAGGTCGCAGTCCGGTTCTCCGGGCGTGGGTTCGAATCCCACTTCTGACAAATGTTTTACATTTTGTGCAAATTTAGATACTTAAAGTGAAAGAATACGCGAATTTGTTAATTGTGTTCAAGTTAAAGTTTTGGCTTCTTTTTGGACCCTTTACATTCATCGATGATAATTTTCATATGACTAATATTCTATATTAAATATTACAAACGATGTGAATTATAGGATTTAAGGTTTCAGTATATAACTGCGTAATTGTACGGATATAAAGCAGAAGATAAGAGTACAAAATAATGTATTTTTTATTTCATTTTGTGTAAGGTAAAAAACTTGACTTGCTATTCGTGCTGTTCAAAATGCAAATAGGCTGATATTTTGTTGTATTGAGGAACTGTTCGCCTTCTTTGAATATTTTTTTACCATCCTTCAGCATCACTAACACAATAGTTAAATTAACACCATAGCGATAAATGAGATAAATAATTGTTAAAACTTAGAGAAAGATATCATCAACAGCGGAAAGGGAATGCAAAGGAGAAATGTTCCATCCACAGGAAATAGTAATTGAGCAGAATAAATTAAAATTTAACTTGAATTGGAAATTCATTTTCTAATAAGATATAGAATAATGTGATCATAATTCATTTAGGGTATAATATAGAATTATGTTCATATTATTAAATTATCAGAATGCATTGCATGAAAGGCAAAATTTCTGTCAGAAGTGGGATTTGAACCCACGCCCGGAGAACCGGACTGCGACCTGAACGCAGCGCCTTGGACCGCTCGGCCATCCTGACATGGAAGTTGCACCGACAATTTTACCTGTTTTGTAACTAAAAGCTTTAATCCATGAGAAAAGAATTTTTCTGTTAAATATCTTTTCTTCTGTATATCCCAACGAAATCTAAAGAACTGCAGATAGAGTTGTTACTGATGTAGTGAGGAATTATTTATCTATGTAAGTGAAGTTTACAGTATCGGTTATATTTGTCTTCCTTTTTCGTTGATGATTGACAGAGAAACTAAATACTCAAGATTCAAGTAAAAATCTTTTTTGCCGTTTTCTCTAATAGCACCATTAAAATATTTAATTAATTATTTGCAAATTAACTCTCTAAAAACGTTTATATTAAAGTTTTAACAACTGATTAGGAAATGAGATATCTTACTGTGTTGTGAGATTGTATTTGTAATGATTGATGATCATATTTCATATCAAAAGCTATCAGTAATAACTGGAATAGAAAGGAAAATGGATAGTGTGTATCGAACGAACTGATTGTCGGTAAAGTTAGGTCGTACAAATGATTACATCCCTAAATTTAATACCGGAATCAAAAGTCAAAGTATCAGTAATACTTATTATGTAGATCAGCTAGTCATAAGTACAAATAGATGTGGACTTACTATATCGATACTAGGGACCTTTTGAGAGGAAATTCGTTCATCTTCCAGGTGCCCAAGGGATTTCTTTAATCCAGCCCGTTAACTCGATTCAATTTGGGTCGAGGGTGAACCAAAAAACACCTCCAGAATGAAAACTTAACTCAAGAAGACGTTTCCCCCTCTTTTTTTTCCAAGAAAAAATTCCCTCTCGTGAAAAAGAAATCCTAGCACGTATCTCAACCCCAACGCCTCGGATGAAAAAACTCCATCCCCCTCTAATCTTCGCTCCGCTAATTCAAATTTGGATCTTAAATGTAATGTTTCTCTTGGGGGTGGAAAGAACCGGGGGTAGGAGTCAAGCAGGGGGACAATGAATTGAGAAAAGAATAGGGAAGGGAATTCTCTAAAATTCATCGGTGTCTCTTTTTTATTAGGGGACCAGTTTACGTTTCAGATTTTTTCCGAGGCGTGTTTATGAGGTTTAATCATTCTCACAGAGTACGTTTCATTAAAATTTTATTCCCTTCGGAGGCGATATAAAGTCCTTATCTGCAGGACATTCCTTTTCGGCAGAGGTTTTATATCTGAGGAGGCTATCTCTGTTGGAAGACGATCGTTACGTTAAATACGTTATAACAATGTATCTGTAGTCGACAATTATTTGAAAATTTTAAATAAATGGACAAGTGTTTATTGTTGAAGTATTGGCAGAAAGTAAAGATATTAAGTTCTAGTTGGTTTAAATCTATATGATTGAAATTATTAATCAATATAGAATAATGAACACGATTTTGGCATATTTTAATTGTCCTAAAAATCGTATTACCTCTGCAGTCGCTGTACTCGAAATATTATTTTTAATTTAAAATATTATTAAGATTAAAATACTCCATCTAGTATATACTGGTGAAATGTAATATTAATATGATGGCATGTGATACTGCCTTAGTATATTCAAATCACACTATATAGAAAATTAGAAATAGAATTCTTTTTGCGATAAAATCACGTAGGAATATATAAATTACCTGTTACATCGATGAAGTAAGGTTCGTTCTACAACGAAGACCTTAAGAATAATATAAGATTATGACGTAAATAGTTTATATCTACGATTGTTTATTATTAGATTAAATAATATGTAGTAATAATCATCGCTTGTAGTAATTAAAAACGGAAAATGTATAAAAATATATAATATAAGTAACGGATTGAATCGATTGGGAGTAACAATTCAGTAAGCGGTAATTATTGGGTGCAATTGCTAGCCGTAATTGATAATTACTCAACAATCATTGTGTACTGGTCTCCCTAAGTAAAGTATTGATATGTCTAATAATCGGGTAATTATCGACTCTTTCTCGGACATTTGTATCACTTGTACGAATTAACATACCTTTACATAAAGACCTATCTGATTGCCGCACGAGGAAACAGACGTTCAAGATGAGGTACCAGCGGCATTCAGAGACATAGCAGTAAACACTCGAACGCTATTTAATTCAATAACGTCCATTACGCGATCATTATACCCTCGCAGACGGAAAGAGTTTGGAAGAAACGATCTCGGGAGAGATAATTTTGGGGGGGAATTGAGATGCGGGCGCAAGAAGAGAAGCTAAACGCTCCAGAAGGAGTTAACGAAGTTTCCGTATAGACAGCGCGCGTCGGCAATTAAAATAGAATGGAAATGTGACTCATTTCGAGAAGGAAGGGAGAATAAAGTGCGAGAAAAGGGTACCATTCTAAACTCATTACGCGCGGGTAGCTCGTCTGCAGGAGACGTACATTTTCCCGAGAATCTCTTTTCACTTCTTTCGTCACACTCTCCCCGTTCAGTTCGGGAAACAATGGAACGGCGATGTGCGCCTTCAGAGTCGTGGTCTGCTCCAGATGCCGAGGAACAATTGCCGCACGAAATCGTTTTCCTTTTAAAACATTTCAACCGATTCGTACGGATTCTCTCTCTCGTTGAAAGACGCGTGGAAGTCGTCGTTTCGAGTGTTTAATGGGCACTCGAGGGAGAACGGTGGTGTACAGTACGTCTGAATATGATGACAATGTTTAAACTTGATGACCTTTGTACCAAGAGGTTGTTGAGACAATGAATTGATTGGTTTTTTTAAACTTATTCGGTACGATCGAAGCTGAAGATCGGTTTTGTTGAGGAGTAAGAATGCAAGATTCGTAATTTTTCGATATATTTTATTTGAGAATGATTTCATCAGATGTCTTGCATAATCAGGCTCCAATAATATGGGGAAAAACTAAAAGGATTATACCCTTTATTAGCTGGAATTGAAATTATTATTCCTCTACGACATTGAGAAAAGCTTGCCTAAGGGATTACCTACAGTCTCAATCTCATAACGTAAAACTTTTTCAAAATAAATCGTTTATGGTGCATTGAATTAGGTATTTATTTGTATTATAGATGTATCAGTATATAATATTATATTCAGGGTATAAAATGTTAGAATTTAATTTTACCATAATACATACATGATGCTTAGATGTAAAGGTACAAAGAATTTTTTAGCATATATTTTGATCATTCAAGTGTATTTCATCAGAATCATCCTTGTTTGTCCGAGTTTAACTTCAGACTTCAGTACTAAGCTAGTCATTACTTAACTTGTGATTACCGATCGGGTCGATTTATATGATATATATGATAAAAATAATATCTTATGTTTAAAAGGATAAAAACAATTCTAATAATCCTTAAGTATTTTTGATGAGGAACAAATGATATATCTTTTTAAAAATACTTTACTACGAGGTATCGAAATCTGTTTGTCGTGATATAAACGTCTTGGCTGTTAAAACGTGGTAGCAGTCGCTATTAAAACTTTCTCATGCCAAAAAATAATATTTCGACATTTTCCGTAAGATATGAACGTACACATACGGAGCTTTGCATTATATTACGAGGGCCATTACACATCTCATTGATCCCCTTAAAATATATATCCCGAATCAAACGTCCGAACCCTCGATACTTATCGCGGAAAGGGCATAGTATTTATCAGCGATGGGTAGCGGAAAGTCGCTGAGGCAGCACCATCCAGTTCGCATTCTCATACCAAGAGAAGAGGAGTGTGTGTAGTAGAGACGAAATCCGCCAGAGGGCCTCCGAAGAGAAGGAATCGAAGAGGACACGATAAACGGAAGGAGTGCACAGAGAGAATCCTTTTAAATAGTTTATACGGACGAGTGTTTGCGAGTCTCCCATTGTTTGTCGTGGGGAGAAAAGAGGGTCATTGTGCAGGAGAAGATTGTGGCAGAATGGAAGGTTTGATAGGAAAGGATGTCCCTGAGGGAGGGCACCGTGGGGAACCACTGATGGTGCGTGGGGGAGGCGAGATTGCCAAAGGGTGGGGGGATTAAGGTGAGTTCGGAATATATGTGTTTCGGGAATGACGCGGAAAGGAAAGGATATGAGGATAACGATGATGGCTAAGAAGGATCATACGCAGTGATGGTGGAGGTGTTGTTATGAAGTAACTGTGTTTGTCATGACTCTTGAATTTGGTTGAGTTTGAGTTGGTCAAGTACTGCGATAGTCTGTTGCTGTCTGGTTTGATGTCTCTGTTTAATCATTGGGGATTTACACGTGTAGTGTTTTTAAGGGTAGGGTACTTCGGTCCTATATCAATACGGTTATCTTCTTGTTTATCTCTAGTATACGTATTAGCCTCATCTATGTAAGCACAAATAAATACAAGTACGTAATTTTTAAGGGTCCGACAAATTGGCGTTTTTTAACAGTTTCCGTGTTTTAAAAGGATACAATGTACATTTCTTCAAAAGATACGTCATCTATGAAAGGAAAATAAGGGAAAGTATAATTATAAAAACATAAGCTTGAAATATCTATTTGCACACTCAAATCTTTCAAAGAATGTCTGAGAATTTTAGTTATTAAAATTGAGATGTGATTGAGGTTCTAAGGCTAAAATATATTGGTTTAAATAAGAAATCGTTTCATTAATCTTCATTCAGTTTAGGCACACTTGATGGCATGCGCAATTTTGTACTGTTATTGATAATTTATAAAGTAATGCACTAAAAGTTATGTAAATGATGTTCATATTCTATTGGAATAGAGAATCAGACTATTATAGATTCATAATGAAATTATTTTAGTCGCTTATTCCACTGTCAAGAATTCGTTGAATCGCTATATTATTTCCAACTATATCAAATAAAAACTGATCCTTCTTCATGAAAAACAAAGGACCTAGTTTATGAATGACTAAGAGTTATGCCTGATAAATAGTAAATACATATATTCCAAATGTCTCTCCTAACCAAAGCTCAACACTAGATATTAGATATATATTCATAACGAAAAGGTGCAGACATTATTAGCTTATCCGAACCACGAGAACAAAGTAATAAACATTCTTCTCTTGATGAACATGATGATATTGGCATCGATGGATATACACTCTAAGAGAAAGTGTCCTTGGTTGTCAATCTTTCGGCAGAGAGAACTTGCTTTGGTTATGCAACGTGTACACGGAACGGATATAGCCTCAGAGGCCGTGTCTTAGGTCGGAGGATGGCCCTACTCCCACGAGGGGACCGTGTCACTTTATTAGAGGGCCGCTTGCATTGCGCTGGGGATTCCTGGGGCCTTGTTACATCCAAAGGACACGCGTTCTCGTTAATGTTCACTTAGCCATGGATGGTTATTACACACGGGAGTCCTGTCCTCAGCACTCCGCAAACCTATCAATTACTAAAATGGAGATTTTTTCCGCTCCGAGGACACGATGCCTGTAAACCGCATCAAGGACCACCCGAGAAGCGACGTTCGCCTATTTATTTATGTGTTTACGCTCGTATGACATGCTTCCATTATGTGGAAAGTGGAAGATTTATATTAGTTTGAGGAGGTTCGATGTTTTCATCGTGGTTTTTGATCGTTAAATGCATGGAGATGAGATTAGTTTGGAGTAGAGTTAGTCAAGATGCGAGTCTGTGGTTAATAACAATTAAATGGATGGATATTATTCAATCTCATGATTTTTATAATGTTTATAGATGATTTTAATAAAAAAGAAATATGTTTTCGAAATACTTTTCAGACTTCTATGGCATAGACTCGTGACTTTCAGCCTGACCGCATAAATTATAGCTATGTTAAATATGATGTATTAGAAAATTAGTTAAGTCAACTCACAGCTTGCTAAATTTTGGTACCGGAAGAGTTAATCATAGTATGATTCAAGCTCATTTGTTTAAAAAGATTCTCTTAAAAATGTATACCCTTTTCATTTATTTAATAAGGATTTTCTTAAAAACAAAAGAATTTAATATAGTCAGTCCAGTCCGATTTTACGTAAACAAGAGCATAGAGATCAATTTTTTGATGGTGTATAAGATAGTTTCATTATTTTAAATTCAACTAATTTCTTAATCTAAAACTGTCGATTATTCATTTCGAATATGGATGGAAGAGCAAAATTTTCCGGTTCTAGTAAAAGGTGTTCTGGTGTATAAGATACAGAATTATCGAATATAGATTAGGTTCAGTTGTTTAATATTAAAACGTCTTGAAAAATTCTTTCTTCTTGAAGGTAATATCGTCGGCTTCAATTTAATTGCGACCCTTAGTTTCTTAATATTCAAGAATATACTGCTTAAGAAGCACTGTTTTTATCGTTTGCTCCTAACTTTGAATAGCATCATATATATTACTGGCATTTTCAACTTTTATAGTCGAAAAAATACGTTCATTTTGATTTTATATGCCTTAATAATGTGTGATTACTGAATCACAGCGAATACCGTACGACACAAAGCATTCGCCCACAGCGATAGCAACAAATGATAGCCCGAAATCGATCTCCCAGATGAAGGACTAAGCAAACTGCACGACAGGGTCTCATAGATATACGGGAGCGATAGTGAACGCATCACGCATTTCTCGATGCCACACTCCGAGCGCCTTCCGTCCAAAGCCCTTGGGAAGGGCTCAGGAGGCGCTGCACCCGCAGAAGGGGGCGATTTCATTGCTGATTTTACACGCTCAGTTGTGCTGTATGGAGAAAGGAGGGATATCGGGATGGTAACGGGTGCCATGGGAACAGTGGGGCGCGAAGCGCGGGTACGAAAACTTTATATGGAGGGGTGAAAGTGATGAGGAGATTGCATAGTAAAGTGTGCTCTCCCCCTTCGCATACTTTCACGTATCAATGAGCACACACTTGGAGGTTTTTTTTTCATCGAAGGGTGTCGAGGGATTTGGGACGGTCATTACGAACGATGATTCGGCCGTGATTGAGGCACGAAAAGCGCAAGGAACGCGGTCGCACATACAGTTTGCGTCACGGAAGACGGTTCGGTGGTTTTTGGGAATGCCTCCGAGGGAGTGTTTTTTTATGGCGGAAGGAGATTAATGATATTCCGCCCCGATTCTGCGTTGGGATAAGTCTTGCGTAAGGAATGGACCGGCTGATTATGGTTAGGGACAGATGCGAGCTTGTGCTCATGCAAACGGAAGTTATGCGTGCTCTTTTATCAGGGGAAATTAAAGCAACGTGTCTATTTTGTGGAAGTCGCTGGAAACCGTGAAATTGTCGCCTACGTTGGTTATGATTCACGGAGGGAATTTTCAATCAGTGCATTGGGTGGAAAAGATGGAAAAACTATGGAGTTCATTAAGGGGACGTACATCCATCAAAGTGCCGGTGTTCATGGAAGTATCGGCAGGGATTTTTCATTCGGGTGTCTAAGGTATAAGCTGTGACCAATCGCAATGTAACTGATGATGTATTTGTTATTGTGATTGGGAGTTGTGATTAAAAGAAACGATGGTTCAGGAACTTAATGATCAATGCTTACTATTAGCACTGTGTGAAAGAAAGTATTATGAATTCTATCAACTAATTCATTCTGCTTCAAAGTAAACTGACTTATCTAATTCATGATGCGTAACAGGTTGAGGATAAATAACTTTAGGTTTCATAAGTTTTCTTGTTATTTATTATTTTCCACGACTGTTGAGGTAAAGGATGCAATCGGACCCTCAAGTTTTCTTAATATTTTTTTAATTCGTAGATATGATATGATCATTCGGCATATTTAAATTACATACACTTATCACGTGTGTATGAATGTATTTTGAGGTACAAATATCTTCGCAAAATTTCCAGTCATCAGTAAACTGATTTGAGGTCTTCTTTCTCATCAGAACTGATTTTAAAAATGTCATTTTATTCGCAAATCAGCATCTTAATGAGATGATAATCAAAGGAAACACAAACATGCCTAGAAATACAACTAAATACACAGTGATCGTTCCATAGATATTGCGGTAGTAATACGAAGGGAACGTAGTCCGAATTCTACCGCTTTCATATTCAGATCCAACCAGCGAGCGCTCTAAAAATCCCATCTTAAACACGACATCAGAGCGTGCCATTCGAGTAGGAAATCCTTTAATTCCCAAAGAGTAAATAATGGTCGAAGGCATCCTGTCTTCAGCTGCTCCCAGCGGATCGCTCCTGACGGGGGCAGATGTCGCGGATGACGTGGGCGTTGGTGTGGGTGGGTGCAGTGGACGTGAGACACACATAGGCGTCGTGGGACCAGTCCCAAGAGCAACCCCGGCGAGACGAGGAGGGTTCCGTGGAGACATAAAGGGGTGGGCGGGACAGGCAGGACGTAGATGGATTGGCTGCGGGGGCAGAATTGGGGGCGCGCGCTTGGGGTGGCCCCACAAAGACACGAGGGGAGCGGATAATACGGGGGAGATAGAGCGAGCAGTAGAACAAAACTTATTTATTCCTTCGGACGATGGCATATGGATGCGGTGACGAGTGGCGGTGATTTCATTATTTTTTTGGCGGGTACACTTCCTCCGTTTCTCTTGGACGGGTGTCGACGTGGCGACGAAAGACCACGCCTTCTGAGGAGGGAAATTTGGGTAATGGACACAAAAACTCCGACATCAGGGAGAGCGTAATGGGTGGTTTATTGCGTTACAATGCGGGAGAGATTTTTGTGTCTCGTCACAATGGGTACAAAAGCGCGAAATTTTTCAGAGGGCCACTTACAAGCATAGAAGTCTCTGAATGAATTGGTTGACGACACGAAAATGCTGGTGACATTTGGTGGTTTGATTGGCGGTGAAAGGAAGTGTATTTTTAGGATGCTAATCTTGGAGAATGGTCGTTATTCTTAATGGTTGGTGATGGGGAGCATAGAGCGAGCCACCCAGCGAAATTGGGCCAATTTTTCAATTGCTGTAAGTTGTAATTTTATAGGGTTGCGTTTGTACGAGTCATTGGGATTTAATAATGCTCCCATGATGGAATAGTATTTGTGTTGAAAACAGGTTGGAGATAGTTCGCTTGTTGATTGAGATTCGATTGTTGAATAATATTGTCAATAACGGTTTTTAGTCACGTTTTATTTATCCTAAACAACGATCGTTTTTGTCATCAACATTTTGTCTTAATTATAAAGATTTTAGGGAAGGAATTTAGCATATATTTTATGTATATTATATGATTTATTATTTAAATAATTATAAATTTTCCTTCTTTCACATATACAAAAATGATATAGAAATATAATATTTTTCTGCGTCCAAAGATATAAATTAAACAAATAATTCAGACAGAATGATGGAGTATGGAGACAATATTGTCTGCACAATATATTTTGTTTTATGAAAGTCAAAGCTCGTCAAGTTATGGGCAAATGAAGCTATTTGGTTTCCTTTAAAGTTCCGAATCAAAGTCTCGTTTAATTTCCAGTAAGCCAAAAGACAGAATTACGCCTACTACGAAGGTTATAAAAAGTATCGATAGATGTTCATTTTCATCAACACGTGTATAGTGCTACAAAGGGTTTGTTCAGATTCAAAGATCTATCAAAGAATACTAAACCTGAGAACTGTTAAAAAAAACAACGTTAGATGATAGGTCGAATTTTTTAAAATGGAGATTTATCAAACGACTAAACCGATTGGGATACAGCAACTCTTTTTGCGAATACCACGTATTTTTTCGAGAGCAATCAGGAACCTCCTTTTGGATATTTTATAAGGGCGGAAAGAGTTAGGATGGGGAATTTCAACAAGGGTAGATTAAGAGACTCTTTCATTTAGAAAAAAATCGGAGTTGGGGAGAAAGTGCATTACTTTTTCGCGTACATTTTTCGGGCCGAAAAGGGCTGGAGATTATTGGTGTGTGGAGGAGGGAAATATAGGAAGGGAGGGAGATGCGAATAATTTGAATTTTCTCCAAGTCCCATGTGCCCTGTTGCGTCCACGCTTTCCTCTCTTGTAAAAATTCCACGTCCTTTTATCTCCTCCTGAACGAATTTTCCCATCCCCCCGTCGAACCCTGCCTGCCGTCCCACGTAATTTTTTTACGAACATTCGACATACTTTCGCCTACTGCTGTGATACTACATTTTCTCTCCGAAATGATCAAACTCCCTGTTAATTTTGAAATATTCGGAGTTGTTTTTTTTCATTAGCTATCTTCTTCGTATGTTCGCAGATTGTTTGTGCATCGTTAGCTGTTTCTTCTGCCGGAAGGTTTTAATCAGAAAATGTTCTGTTTATCTTTCAACACTCCACTAATAATTTAGCTATTTACGCATAAATGAATCATTTTCATTCGTAGAAGTTGCGGACTTGTAGAAAGAATATCATGATTATCATTTTGTGTATATTTTGAATAGTTTTGTTCAAAATGTCTTTTTTTTTCATAAAATATAATTTGAGAGTTTGAATGGGTGGTACTGAGAACTTTCCATACCTTTCAAACTATATGTGGTAATCTTTGTATTGGTTCATAACATTGTTTTACTATAATATTATCTCAGATTTTATTTTACGATGAAATTTCATTATTGAGGATAGAATTTTTATGATTTTTCTATCGTAGCTTAGAGCTTTATTTAGCCATTATAATAATTAATGAGAATATAAATAAATATCTGTTAAATATAACCTCTCTTAAGCGAAGTTCCTTCTTACAATTATGTTTTTCATTATGGAAAATATATAGAAAAATTAATTTATAGGTAATTCTATTCGTTTGTATAGCATATAACTAAATGTTCTCTAGGATTAAAAAAATAAATTATTGAAGTGAATATTTACGATTTTCTGGGAAACGAACCAAGATCTCCCATTTGAATTAGATACAGTAATCTAATATAATTTATAAAACTGAAAAGTCTTAAACTGTGCATAAATATTTCGATAAGTATAGCAATTTATATATGGTAATTATAATTATGAAATATGAGCATGTCTTCAGAATCAGTAACGATAGAGATCGGTGTCTCTATTAATCAATTAAGGGTCATATCTTTATTTTTTTAAGGACCTTTCAGAACCACCTGATATGCGCTGGTGATTTAATCAGCCTCAGGATCTCCCCCTACCATCATCGGACCCTCATAAGCGACGTCATAATTCGTCCCTTTTTATCAACTGCGTTAATTTAACTCCGTTCCACGGATTTTAAAAGTTTCGTTTCGTTTCTCTCTCTCTGCATCCACCAATAAAATGATCGGAAGTGGAATCATATCTCTCGAGTGTAATTACATTTTACTTTAGTAATATTAATGACGGCAGATTATCCGTTATCAATGCGGCAGTCGAACAAATACACATCGATATAAATCCTCTATACTCATTAAGGCGACTAAAATATCACGATTACAGAGATAAAGAACGAAAGAATCTGTTTGTACAGCGTTAAATATTTTACGATCGCGATAATGAGCATCAGATAAGGGTTTTAAATATCTAGATATGAAATTATTTAAGTGTTGTTCGAATTGATGCAATGTTTATCTCCGGGATCGTTTCCAAGGGGGAGGTATGTTTATAGAGATAATCTATACGTGATTATATTTTTAAGAAAGGAATATTAACGATAGGATTAATGGGAAATAGTTATGAAACATTAAAAAGGAAATGAATTGAAGTGAATTTGTCGTTTGGTATACTAAAGGTAGTATTTAAATATTGAATAAATGATAAACTTAAGTCACACGTTTCTATGAATGTAGAGGATTTAACTGTTGTGGAAGTTTTATTTACAAAATATTAGTATTTTAATTATTTTCCCTGGAAAGCTTGAATCGATAAATGTGCGGTAAAGTTTTAATTAGTTTCCTTCTAACGTTTCTTATTAACTAAAATTGTAAGATTAGCAAGGGATTTGGTTATATTCGTAACTTTTACACAAATTACGTCTAATGTACTCGATCAGATTAAGTATTAAATCAATTAGAAATCAGGTCAGGTGGAAAGAAAAATAAAACTAATTTCAGAAGTGGGACCATGTACTGGAAGTACTTATGATTATTGTATTTAATCTTACTTAATTATAGTCAGAACTTGATGTCATTTAACCGTAAGTCAGGATGGCCGAGCGGTCCAAGGCGCTGCGTTCAGGTCGCAGTCCGGTTCTCCGGGCGTGTGTTCGAATACCGCTTCTGACAAACGTTATCATTTTTTTCTGAAATAAAAAATTAAGATGCTTTGAGTCAATCTCACTTTTCATAGAATCCATTTTTGTGTTTACTTAAAATCTCCAACGTCTCTTTCTTTATAAATAAAAACATTTTAAATTTACGTGATTTCGATTGCTGAATCAACTTATCCTATATCTTGTTAGCTCATAAGTGCTATTGAGATATGATTGTTAATCATCTTTGCTTTTGATCTAATTCTGCGGAATTACGTAGAAAACATAGACTAATTTCTTAATCTAATGTTCTCGGTTCATTTTATCGGAAGATTTAAAGATAAAGTAAGTAAAATGTGACGGTTAAGCAGACCATAGGATTGTGATATTTTTGGTTGAAATAATGCTTAATCGAATATCACATAAAAATATCTGTCAGAAGTGGGATTCGAACCCACGCCCGGAGAACCGGACTGCGACCTGAACGCAGCGCCTTGGACCGCTCGGCCATCCTGACTTACGGTTAAATGATATCAAGTTCTAACTATAATTAAGTAAGATTAAATACAATAATCATAAGTATTAGGATTTACGTACAAATTGAAATTGTAAAGGGAAAAGAGTATATTGTCTTCTATTACCAAAAGGAATTTTTTTAACAGCAGTTATAGTCATATCGAGCATAGTGAGTAGTTCATTATGATTATAATTTAATGAATATTTAAAATTTTAATTACTGATACTCTCTTTTCGTAGTTTAATCTACAGTAATGCTGAATTTTTAAGGTCGAAGCAAATAGAATGGAATGCTACATGTATAATACATATGTAGATATGGTTAAAGCACTTAGTAAGGTCAATGTAATGCTCATGTCATATTAGATATATTTTCTTCCACTAATATTTCATCGTTTAGCATTTGATCTTTTTCAGAAAGTTTATGTTTAGTTTATGAATAGATTTCACTTTTACACAATTGAACTGTTCTATAATAAGTTTTTAAACCAAGCGATTAATGTTATAATAGCGCTATCTCGAGTTACGAACATTAAAACTAGTTTCATTACGTAACTTGGGAAGCCACTAACTTGAAACTAAACTTAGGGTTTTATATTATATCGCGTATAATTTGATGTTTCCCTATTTGTTATGAATAAAATATTATTATATAAATTATATTACTGAATATTCCGAAGTTTAAATCTTATGAGTAGGGTAGACTAGAGTACAGAAAAAGTAATTTTTCGAAAGTTAATCTTTGTTAATAGCTAAATAGATTGAATTTTCTTTTATTTAATAAATCTAAATGTTATATTTACCATGTATAGAACTCTTATATCCTATTTCAATCTGATTTTTGGTATTGTGGAAGAAGAATATATTCGAATACGTCTGCAATATAAATGTCTTGCGTCATTTCCGTCGAACAAATCTCGCCGGCAGATAGATATGTGATCTACTTTCACCTACCGAAATAGCTCAGGATTCCTAGAGGGGCACTCTTTTATATCTCCCACACGAACTCCGTGCATCCACAACACTCATTCTTGCCCACACATCCTCCGCGCGATTCATCCACGCCAAGGCGAGCGTTAGATATCGGGGGACACCCATCCCTATGTATATTCATGGGCCGCGATCGCTTATCGGAGGCTGGTGCGCGCAGATAAGAGGGTCGCCCAACCCCTTCGGCTGGCGTTCGACACGTGACAGGAAAACGCCACGCCACGGACCATGAATCATGAGGGGCAGTATAGCGAATCTGGTCCGCGCATAACCTCCTTCATCTTCCCGGTTCCGAATGTCCCCGCGGAATCCTCGCCAATCACCAGATCACAAACCCCACACACCCCCCTCCCGCCAAACCCCATTCGACGCGTCCGATAAACCACTCGATGGAATTCCATTCCGAGGCTGTTTTTTCAGCCGAAGACATTCGATTTTTTTCCGAAATGAAAGGGAGGATAAACTCTCGGGCCTTTCATAATTCCTAGGTAAACGTCGTTGGGGATGGATGGAATTTATATGCCTCGATTTATTGTTATTTACTCGGTCCGGAATCGAATCGGTAGTGAGATAAAGCTCGGAATGTCCTGGAAGGAGAATTTGCCCCAATGCGATCGTGTTTATCCGTTTTATTTTTTAGTTTTTGACGTTTTGAGGTTTGGACGTGTTGGTGGGTGGGTTTTTTTATTGGGACGCGGTTTTTGGTGGTGTTTTTTTTCGGGAGGTTTTTTTTATTTATATCTAGGGTGGTATTGTTTTCGTTTGGAACATTTTCGAAAGAACGATTGGGCTGATTTAGGGTTGATTTCGTTTTCATCGCGCTCGCGAGGTGGGTTTTACTCGCTGTTGGCTCGATATAAGGTTGAAAGATACTTCGAGGAGTAGGGATATGCACTAGTAAAGATAAGTGGAGAAATACTTTGTTTTTACTCTTTTCATCGTAGTTGAGAATTTATCTTTTTGATGCAAACCTATCTGTAGTGTGCAACTATTTTTTAATATTTTATTTATCAATGAATTTATATGAAAAAGGTATAAATCTTCTAATGTTGCTAATAAATAACTACTAGAATCATTTAGAATAAGGGGATGAATAAAAATGAATTATAACTCATTCCATGTTCAGTTTAATATCTGTTCTTCTAACAGTGTGCATATCTACTCTGTATGTACCAAAAATCATAGAAAAACAACTTAAATATCCTAATATGTGAATTCTAGATAATCATAGTACTAAAGTAATTATTTATATAACAGTACTTCATATGAATGTAACCGTAGATATTATTATTTTCGTTTGAGAATATTATTATGCCAATAAAACTAGGGGCCATATTCCATTTAACGCTTACATAATCCATTAAGAAGGCGGAAATCCATCAATTCTATAAAATATCGTCATTGAGCGGCCACAGGTTCCAGACTATTCTACCTCAGTCCCCCATAGAAGCACACCAGAGACTGTGAAGATTAGACAACGCTCTCATCTCATTAGTGTCGAGTGTTGCCTACATTCAAGGATAAACGTAATGTAGTACAGTAGACTGTTGGCTGAACTCTATGGCTTCTTTTCAAGCATGTTAGAAATATAGAGCAATGAGGGAGTTAAAAACATATATCTCGATGGCATATATTGATTTTTATGTTATATCTGATTCTCCAAGCGTAATATAAAATAAGAGATGCATACGTGCTTTGTTTTCAGTTGTGTATTAATACAGATAAAACCTTAATCGAATCAACCTACATTTGTTTGAAAGATAATTATCGTAATATATGTTCGAAAATATATCATTGTATTTTTAAAATTAGTATAAAAGAAGGAATGAGTCATTAATCAGTTTCTATATAAAGCTTCTATAGAAATCTTACGAGTGAATAACTGAGGTTTTTCAGTGAAAGCACGAAACCAGCGAGACGTTAGTTTTGAGCGAGAGTTTATTAAAATTTGATTTGTTTGATAAAAGTGAAATTATATTTATCAGTTTTAAAAAATTTAAAACGTAACGTATAATTAAGGAACTCAAAGGGCGAAGAAAAGAAAGAGTTAGCTTATTTATTACTTCGTATTAACTCATTTCCCGTTAATATTCTTCTCCGATATTAAATTTGGTGTAGTTTTTTTCGCGAGCGAATTTCCTCTTTCGAAGGGATAAAATTAATTTTTGGCGAAGTCAAGTTTATTTCGGCAGAAAATTGGCAGTCAAAAAACCACTCAATCTTTCGCGAATGTAAAAACATCGCACCTTTCGTTTCCTTGCATCACTTTTCTCTTTTCATGAAAGTGACAGCGAGAATAACAGCAGGACTTATTAATTCAATCAATCAAGGCTTTTTTCGATTATATCTTGATTAGGTTTCGCTACTGACATTAAATGCTGTTTTGTATATGAAAAGGTAAATAACTGAGTTTTTGATTCGTAAGTCATATGTTTTTTACTTTGCTTTCAAAGAGTGATCGCGAAATTTAGGAAACTCTATATCCTTTTAATCTTTTCTTATAATTCTATAATTTTTAGTCGAATTTGATCTCAAAAGAAGATGAAAAATCACTGTTTCTTTGATTATTCGTTTTTTATAAAGATAGTGTCAAATTATATCTTATGTTGAATACTCTGATATAAACTGAGTAAATTTAGCCTGTTATAATTTTGTCACTAAATTATGAATAAAATTTTCATTATTATAAATATAACTAATGATTACGTTCATATTTTTGATTAAAAATACCATTTAATACATCTATAAGAGTAAATGACAATGATATTATCTTACTTTCGTTGAAACTCCTTTTATTATAACATTTCAAAGTGTTAACTTTGCTTCACTGAGTTTGAACTTTTCCTCCGGAAAGGGAATAGAATTATGAACTTTTGATGCATAGGATCTTTCGTATTTATTATTTACGTGAGGATAAATCTAGAGATGCTGCATTTCCTTCTGCATTCGCAACAGAGGCAAGTTTCTCGGCTTTGGAAGGTGCTCGGTAAGCGTCATTTGTCAACTTTATCGCGTAGGCCGTCACCTCGCGGAGCACCTCTTCCTACGACCATTACTCCTGCGCCCTCTACTTCCTTCCTAAACATACTTCTATTTCTATTCTTTCTATGTTTCTTTTCACTTGTCGTTATCTATGTATTTTACCGAATTGTAGATACCCCCAAGTATCTAAACACATTAGATTCCTACAATCGCTTTACGAATAACATAATGAAATATGATGAATGAAAATAAAGACACAGAATTATTCCTTGATTCTTTTTTAGTATAAGAATGAATATTATTTATAATTAATTTTTATATATTTCACAATTTAAAGTTTTAGATAGTGCACTGCATATGAGAGTAAAAATCACGTAACTTAGTGCATAATTTATTTGAAGTTGATTTGTTTCATCAACAGTTATAATATAAAAGATCATTTATAAGTTAATATATTTAATACTTCCTAAAAAAGAAACTATATGGTCGGTCATTAAGTGCAATTCACATAAAAGTATCAGGGGCTATATTATATTAGCATTCATTTATATCAAAATTTGTCATGTAATTTTCGCTCGTATTGTGCGAGATATTTCACGAAAATATTCCACGTTTCCATGAATCTCTTTGAGCCCAGGAAGAGTACAGCACGAGCCAAAATTTACACCTCTAAGATTATTACCCAACCCACCACCTCAGGTATAAAATAAGGCGGAATTTCACGGATCCATTTTCCAGGAGGATTTTTACACCATCTCTACGCGTTCCCCGCGACGAAATGAAGACTCCGGGATGCGGTAAACCCGCTCACATAAACCACCCACTCCCCTTTCCCTTTTCCTCATTATTAAAACCCGTATACCTCAACATCTCATTACCTACCCGCATAATCCAGCTCGTATTCCCTTGTTACCTCTCTTGATAATCATTATATTTTTCCGCAAACGCGTCTTTTCGCAGAGGGGAAAATTCAGGGATAGATTCCGCTGCGGAGGTATTTTTAATAAAAGAGCTTTCTGTCCTCCAATGGAAGCGGAGTTCCAGCGGAATAGTTCTCGTTGAGGATGGGAAGGGTTTTTTTTAATCCGCACGCCTTCCTTGTTTCACGCGTCCCATAACCCCCGCGAAAAAAAATGAAACGCGATATTTTCGCGGCTATTTTTCTCCATTATTATTCCCTTTCGGGGATTTGGAAACGAAGGGATTAGATGGATAAAGGGGCAGTAAAGTGGGAAAAGGACAGGGGAGATAGATAGGAGGGTTTATTTACGGAATAGGCCAAGAAATTTAAGCTCTTGCTTAAAGTATGCGAAGAGATAAACTCTCGGCCTATAAAACCCTATTACGTGGGAAAGTTATAAAATATAAAAGATTTGAATGTCGTTGATGATGGATATTGATTATTGGAGTGATTGGATTGAAGGATAATGTAGCATGATTGAATATCGAATTTGTTGACGTTAGTTTAATTATCTGAATCGAAAAGTAGAATTGTTTTTAGTTACATCACCTTGGAGACCAGAATTAATCTCCTATCCAAAGCAACGAACGTTTGGAAAAATTGATTTATTTCCTTTACAAGGTACTGATTTGCTCATTATCGTAAAAATTTAAAATTTATTAATTTTCAAAGACATTCAATTTGATCGTTTTCAAACGAGATGAATGATTCTGAAACAGGAAGAATAATTTCAAGAATAACTATCTTATTTAACATTTTGAATTAGTGTATTAGATTCAGTATAGTTTTCGAGGAAAGAAATACATATATTTCATATTAAAACACAATTTTACGTAAGGGAACAAGGTATTGTAGCATTAGTTGATTGCGCATCTGGTTTCATAATTATAGAATTCAAACTCTAAAATTATGAACAAAAGTATAAAATATTTTCATTAATTATAAAATAGTAGTTGGCTCACCGTATCGTATGAGATTGTATCGATCACGTTTTAACAAAAGAAGGTAATACAGTATCACATTAAATAACACAAATAAGTGCCTAAACCATGACATAACTACGTTTATTATCTACGTTTCTTTTGAAATGATATAATCAGATATTTTATATCACTTCAATTTTAAACAAGAAATCTTCCGAATATGTTAAATTATCCGACTTATATCTGTCAAAGGATTCTCCAATAGTATTAGAATTTATGTTTAAATAGGGAAAAAACCCATACCTGCGAGGCCCATAGGATTTCCATCCGAAGTATCCCGTGCAAGATACGATTGTATACTTTTTATCTTTTGCGTCATCATAGGGCGTTGTTTGCACACGAGATCCTGTCATAAGCAATCGTTTTGGGAGGAAAATGATTTCCTCTAGTGACTGTGAAGCGGGAACTCTTTGATTACTTCCACAGGAGGGATAAAGGTACACGAGGCGCTCCGGGAATCTTACTGGAGGATCTAAAATGCATTTTTTCTCCTTAGCTAATTGGGTCACGTCTTCGAAGGAAAAACCGCCACACTCTGTGGAGTTTGCGTATGATTTGAAGATTCGCGGTGCGGATTTTATGCTGATAGAATATTTTTGTCTGCAGAAAGGGAAGCCTGTTGGACACGAGATTTGAGGGGATTTTCTTTGTGGATAATTTAGTCGATGTTATTATAAAAAGAATTTACAAGCGATTTGGTTTTAAGGTGGAAAATTACTTAACTTTTCGATATAATTTTGCTTATAATAATGGCAATTATTTAATGCACTGAGAGTAAAAGAACGATTTTTAGATTGCATAATGTTTTCTAATAGGATTTTAATAGTATATATCGGTGAGCCAACTACTATTTTATAATTAATGAAAATCTTTTCTACTTTTCGTAATAATTTTAGAGTATGAATTCTATAATAATGAAACCACACGCGCAATTGATTGAGTTTTTGGTGAAATTATGCTATCGAGATAAATTAAAATATAATCAATTAGTCTCCTTGAACATACGAAATTCATATTATATTAACGATCAATTATGTTAGCTCAGTGACGCGGTAATAGAAGGGCGTCTGGAAATGTTTAATAGGAATGACAGGAAATGATAATCTAAATATGAAAATCATAAAATGGATATATTTTTTATTGTAGGAAATGGAAAATGTATTCAGTCACAACAAAAGCAAACTTTTGTCAGAAGTGGGATTCGAACCCACGCCCGGAGAACCGGACTGCGACCTGAACGCAGCGCCTTGGACCGCTCGGCCATCCTGACTTATGATAATCGAAGATAATTTAGCAGAAATATTTACTATTCTTACCATACTACGATGTAACTGGCATATATTTTCATGAGAAATTTTCGACTTTATGATAAATTCAAAAATACTACGTAGTTTTTAGAATTTATGACTGACTAAACGTCGGGATACACTTTAAATAGACGTTAGTTGGCGTAGAACAATCCATATAAATACCACGGTGATTATTATACATTTACTTTTATCATAAGATGTAGGGGAAATATATGAGAATTGATACCGGAACAAATTTATTGGAAACTTAAATAAGAGCTAACAATTTTCATCTTATTTTAGAAACATAAATCTAAAATATGCGTGTAGCATTTATGGATATAAATGGCAGAATAGCAGGTATAGGAAAACCCAGAATTTTTGTTATATAGCTTTAGAGAGAATTTCGATCAAATACAGCGAGTCCAAAATTGCACAGAGTGAAACAGATATAGTTTTCTTTCGAATCACAAATATTTATGTTACTTTTTCAAATTTTAAATTTTAACGAATTCTCATGATTGTTCGTCCACCATTTTTTGGGAATGGAAGATGAGATGTTGTTTGTATCTCTCTCCTCGTTCAATCTTCTCCCTCCTCCTACGATAGCGCCATCCTCACAAATCCCACGAGTCCCGTTGAATTACTTTTAATACCCTTCGTCTCTTGCCAACGGACCGAAATTTATATTTTTCGGCCACCATAAAAGTTTCCAGGTGAAAATAAATTAAATGTCTCGTTATCTCCTTAACAAGGAGGAAAGGTAGTAATCGGTTTCTTTCTGCATTTCAGGTAAATTCTAAAAGGTTGCGAAAATTATGTACTGGAGTAATCCTTTAGAATGTATGATTTCGTTTTAAATATTAGAAACAGCAGAGGTTAATGGACGAATTATATTAATACTGAGCTAATTTGAGCTACAAAATCATCGAAATGTTGTAAATAGCTCTATAGAATAAGAAAAATTTTCGATCTGTTAAGCTCGAAATTTACTTTTCAACTTTTAACTTAAAATGAATAAGATTAAAGTCCCAAGTAACATATTCCTTATTATTAAAAAATGTATTATTATTCATGATTATTTGTAGATCTAAAATATTATTTATTCCAACCGTTTTATACCGTCTGTTTATTCTGTACTGTCGACTAAGTTTTATACGAAAAATTGGCTATATACCTTCTTTACATTCGTAATCAAAGAAAAAACAGCTTTTTTCTTTTTATATCCCGTATGATAAATAAATTCTCAGTTAACTTTACTAGAAATAACGTACTTAGATATCAAATTTAATACATTAGTTAAAGTAATAGACAACTGGATATTATTTTACAATCTCGCAATTTCTCCAACGTAGAATTATTCTAAAATTTCTTAATTTATACTTTAAAATATCAGCTAGCTAGAATATTAACCCTTTATTTAGTGAAACGACTACTTTTTTGACTACCTTTACAAGCAATAATTAGGCTGAATGCTGTTTAAGATCTTTATTTTAATACAGTTGTTTGAAAATTTCAAAATTTTACTATAAGAAACATCCTACAATAGTAAATAAAGACAAAGGTGTTACATCCTAACGCCACTGTTTGAATTAAAAATTGAACAATAGAACAATAAACGCTTCTGAACTTATTATCTTCGTTACCCTTAGCAACATAAAAGTATTCGAGTGTTTCCATGATTTTTAACTCTTTCCTCAGAGAACTGTAAACGATTCCCCGTAAGGACATCTCGAGGAATAATGGAGCTCCCTAATGGATAAGGATTACCATTCCTGCACTTCGCCCGTGACGTATATATCGCGCCGTAGCTTTAATAATAATTGCTGATGAATAAAAAACCGCGGACTCGCCGCTTTTTTTAGACCCGTCCTTGCATTTTTGAGATGGGACGGTCCCGGGGAAATATACATATAAAACACGCCACCACATTGCCCCAAAGTGTACAGGTGCTGCCGTCTATCCACTTCCCGTGCAAGTTCCCGCGCGACTCGTCCATCTTACCCTAAATGGCCGCGCCCTGACGGATAAAAAATGAATGGCGAAAAAAAAAGGTGAAATGGCGAAAACAACGAAGCGTTAATAACCTCGGCGGGTCGAGGGAGATTGCTATGCAACGAATTTACATATTATAATGAGAGAAAGAAAACGGATAGAGAAAAAATGGGGATGGAAGAGTGGGAGTTTATCCCCCGTGCAGGACATGGCATTTCTCCGCGAAAAGATGCATTTTGTTACGTAGGATTTAAAATAATATACACTCTCGCCCAGAGCGGCGGATTTAGTGAGGGTTGGAATTAAATTCATCTCGGAGAGATTGTTCCAAAGTATATTTTCGTGTACGAAACTGCGGTAAATTATGAGATTCTTTTTCCTCGAAGATTAGCGTGTTTGTAATTATTGCTACTTTAGTGAATTTATAAATCTAATGCTAGATATTTGAGTGTGACAGAATTTTAAACATTTTCTGTAAAATTTTATTAATACGAAATAAGGAGTGAAATATACGTTAGGGTATCCTTGGTTATGATCAACTTAATCTAATGAATTCGATATCAGATGGAAGTATTATTTGGGTAATATTGATAATATATATAACGTATTCAATGCTTCGACGTGAACTTTGCGGAAATGCATATAAGTTATTTTAATGCATAAATATTATTTTAATCCTGTATCGCAGTACTAACTTATTTGACACAAATGTTTTATGAATTCTTTCGTCAAAATAATACATAGTGATTAAATAAATAGTGATTAAATAAAATACCTAAAAAATTAAGAAGTATGTAAAAATTCAATATATGCAAGATTACTTAACGGGAATAAAATAAAATTCTTTCGAATTAAAGTATATCTTCAAGGAACTGTAACATTTCTGAACCGTTCCGTGTCTACGCAAATTAATTTTGACTTTCTCCTCTCGTATTGTAGTTTTTCTACTCCATAATTTCTTCTATAATGTCATGTCTGTATTCAGCTATATCTTCGTCCAATTTCTATGACTAGTTTTTCAATTGCCATATTTATTATAGTTTATATTTATTCTGCATTGATTATTGGAAAAAAACGTCTCTACTTAGGCAATTCCCTTCTAACAATTGTAAGATGAATGCACAGTACTGAGGATAGTATTAAAAATCCTGTTCGGTATGGGTGTTAATGAACAGCTATCTAATCAGTAACCATTACAGTTAATAATATAACGTCAGGATGGCCGAGCGGTCCAAGGCGCTGCGTTCAGGTCGCAGTCCGGTTCTCCGGGCGTGGGTTCGAATCCCACTTCTGACAATTATTTTTATTTAACATTAATCAAAACATTACTTAAAGCAAAAAATCAAAATCCCATAGTACTTCACGAAACTCAATATCCTTTATCTTTGGTTTCCGTATCTTTAAATTCCCCGACAAAATGAACCGAGCACATTAGATTTAGAAATGAGTCTACGCTATACGCTGTGAATTCAACTCAGGATCATTATCTTTCATATTCCAGTAACTTTTACGAGTAAGCAATGTGTAAGATACGTTGAGGCTCAATTTGACAAAAATCATGTTAATTTAGAATGTGGAAATTGATCTAGAAAGAGACTTTGGACACTTCAAGTTAACAGGAAAATGGGTTCTATTAAAAGTGAGTTTAACTCAATGCATCCTACCTCTTCATTACAGGAAAAAGGAAAACATTTGTCAGAAGTGGGATTCGAACCCACGCCCGGAGAACCGGACTGCGACCTGAACGCAGCGCCTTGGACCGCTCGGCCATCCTGACTTCTTGGTGAGTACTTTGATACCTATTCTTACATACAGTGTTAGTACTTCCACGTAATGATCATAGTTTCAAGTACATTCCATTAAAAATCTAATGTAGAAATGTCCTTCTACCAAGTAACGCCTGAACGTATAGCTTCTAATACCCCATTAAATTACGTGTGCGAAAAACACACAGGATATCGATGAAGGACCTTAGTACGACTTTGTTTGGATACTCCTACAGACAAATTATGTTGCGACCGTATTATTGGTACATTTTATACATTTATTATTAAATTTTTATTATACATTTGCAATTTCATTTTTTCACATTCCTTCTCGCGCAACCAAGTGAGTTTTTCGCTGTAATTTGTATTGTACGTGAACACCGTCTTAATTCTAATTCCCATTTGTCCTTCAATACGTCGGAACCGGCTGAAATAGTCCTTGAATACTGGTCACGTAAACTAGTAATATTGACCTTGTAATGTCTATGGTAACGGACGAAGATATCTGTCGTACTGGTGTACTGTTTTGAGGAATAACGAAAACCACGCTCCCATTTTGGTATCACTACTTTGACAAAGAACTTTAATATCTTACAGAAAGTAAGGTATGTTTTTCTATTTGACAGTTATAATGATGTATAAAATGCATAAAATATTGAGTGAATGGCAAATCACGACTTAAATTTACTCGTTATATAATGAGTATTTTCCGTTGTGCGCAAATTACGTAACCAAAGAGAGAAACTTCAAGCAAGTACGGAATATCATTACCGGGTTTCTATTCCCGTTTAAGGGATTCAGATTACATCACTTTCCATACCGACGAATGTATAATTTTCGATCATGGTTTTAGGTTACGTTCCGGTTCGAATAATCGGGTAACGGACGTACGTATTCGAAATGAAAAAAAGATCGAATGGTTCGTATGTTTTCACGAGAGGGCAAAATAGACTTTTTTTCCCTTTACTCTCTTTCATTTTCTTTTAGAACGTTACGTGCAGTAAGAGTAACGAAAGCATCAGAAAAGGCAATTGCGCGATCGGCAAAGGGAATCGAACGTAAGAAAACCATGGGAGGGAAAAGAAGTTCGGTTTCGTGGCGTGGGAGGGAGCTCCATTGGAACACCGTTAGGTTGCCATGGGAAGGGGAGAAAGGTTACCGATGAGACTGCGCTGAATATTTCCCTGCCCATACCCCACGCTGAGAGATCATTTGCGACGCAGTATATTACGGGAAAATGGCCCGCAGAGGGTCGGGAAGAGAAATGGCAGAAATATGAGCGGGCCCGGGTTAAATAGGGCCCCGCTGATGGGATATTTCGGTTCAGCTAGAATCGCCGAACACGAGAGACCCCTTTTTATTACTTTATTTTTTCGCCGTCAGAGGGCGCGGATGTCGAAGAAACAAAAGCTAGGGGAAAAAGGCGAGGGAAATGAGGTCGAATGGAATGAAATGTCACTGGATCGCGAAATAAATTACGGAGCACGTGGTGGAATTGAATCATGTGTGATCTGCTGCGGGGAAATGCGAGAGAGGGCTCTGGTTGGCCTTTCCGGAGGGATGGGGACGAAATTAATTTTCTAATCGCTCTCTACGACTGTTATTATCGATATTTTTTATGCTTATTAAGGGAGAAGGGAGGAAGGTTTTGAAGAGAAGTGGCTTCTAATAAAAGGATGTTCTTTACGCTTATATGATTTCGTTGAGGTGAAGGATAACCCAAACGATGTTGGTGGATATCGGGCATTAATTTTGTGTGAGTTGAAATAAAATTATCTTCATCGAAAATAGGCTGAGATTTTTTGCCTTTGGAATAGGGAACGTCATAAAACTGAATTATTATTTTTAAACAATATCCGTTAAAAAGTACTGAAAGAATTTGTACTATAGTAATAGTACTAGTTTACTCTAATACTTCAATAATGAGTCTTTCTAGTGTTTACTCCTTTATCGGAGATAGTTATATCGAATGATAACAATAGTTGAACAATATTATAATCGATAACAAATAATCATATTTTATTGAAACAAGGTTAATTAATTTTTAGAATACATTTGATAATTTTATTTTATAAGGTGTTATGTTACGTTAATTTTATAAACGTGTTAAATCTGAATTGTTAAGCTGACTTAAAAATATTGTCATCTGGCGAAAAGCTTAGAGTTCTTAAAGATTTATATGAACCGAATTCAATTCGATGAATTTATAAAGTAATCAGAATTTACACATCTCAGAAATTTTTCGATATTCCTTAAAGTTTGCAGGATACAAAAATGAATGGATTGTAGAAAGTATTTGTCCATAAAAAAATTACGACACTAAAATAATGCTTCCCAGTATTCGGAGAGATGTTTTCTTGGAAACAATTATGAGTTTCTTTGTTAGAAAAGTTCACTTTGCGTCAGTTTTTATCAGAAGCCTCAATTTAATTTTAATCGACGTAACAATAATTGTGTTGTGAATTGTTAATCAATTAATTTAGAAATGGGAATTTAAAAAAATGAGTGCTGGATACTTTAAATACTATTTGGTTTTAAACCAAATAAAATTAAAAATTGGTATTGAACTCGCTACATTTTCCGCATTTAGTTGAAAAGAAACCTGAAGTGTTACCATAGCTACTCGTAATTCAATACTTTTAGTTGAAAGGAAACCTGAAGTGTTACCATAGCTACTAATAATTCATGACTTGTTAAATCTGTTTTAATAAGCAGAACCGGATGATCCACTGCAAAATTAATCTACGGTCTAGTTTTTCTTAAACATTTCTCCTCAATGAACGGAGAGTATTCCATTCAATGCATTCTTTCCATTGCAATCAATTATGAGGATGCCTCATTCTCTTTGAAAATAAAAGAATTATTTTTGAAATATAAAGGGCGTTTTCTCGAAAAAGTTGTCAACACATTGTGTAAGGGGAAATATGCACTATATTTGATTAAAGTAGCTCTTGCTAATCTGAGTGAACATTCGCGGATATATCTGAAAATCATAGATTTCAGCAAAAATAACTATATACATTTCGTAATCCATTCTTACGGCTTAGACACTTCCCATTAACTCTTACGAACACAACAGAGTATTAATTAAGGGCATTCGGAGCGTTATGTGTTTCAGCCCGATTTTCACACGAAACCGTTCCTAATCCTTTAACCGAAACGGAGCGAATCGTAGTGCAGTATTGCTTAGGTCACTCTGAGTGTCGTAGAACACGCATCTGGACATTCGGTCATCAATTGTATTTGTCATTTCCATTTGTTCAATGAGAAGTTACAGATGCGAAGTTTACGGATTCAGTTTTGTCCAAAACAAAACAACTTCTGAGCATCTACTCCTCTAGAATACAGCGAGTGAGGGCAGAAATCGATCAGTTTCCTTCTTTTTGCTCAAATTCTTTAAAATATTTACAATTTTATTCCAGCTGAAGCAGGTAAGAAAATCATTTATTTAAATTTTTTGTGTTAGTAGAAAGAAGGATGAAGGTAAACCGAATATTTTGTTTAATTTTATGTAGTAGTATATAATGTTATTACGTAAATTTTTGTTAGTATTGCATGGATATTTCATTGATTCCAATTCCTAATACTTAAAATGCCAAATATAATGATTTTTACCATCACAAATATTTTATAATATATGATTTTAAAAGTAAATTTTGATTCAACTTCTTTCATTAGGAAATTCGTTATATGCTCATACGGTACATTAAGATGATAATTTCGTGGATAATGTTATTTTGCTTTCCGATTTAAATGGTAAGACAGTTTAAACATAAGCCGTCTTTTAGGGTGAAATTTAATATAATTAGAGCACGATTTTGTTTTATCTTGCCCGCAATAACAAACAATGATTAAAATCTCATTTGGAAAAATCCAATCCGCCTGGACTCGAACCCAGAACTTTTTGGATGTCAGTAAGTACTCAAACTTATTAAATTATAATATACGTATAGAGCGGTTTTAGTTGTATATTAATTGATCATACACAGGTAAGGTTGCACCCTCGTTCATAACTATCGAGAATTCCTAATGATAAATAAGCATTTTGCGTTGCTAGGAAACTTTTACTATGTGTAATTTTTTCCAAGTTTATCGTTCACACATCATTATCTACGTACGGATCTAAGTATCTCGATGTTATAGACCGAATACCATACGATCAATTTCACTATGATTTATTTTATGGTAAGGGAAATAACCACATAAAATCCTTCTCGATTGATACTGTCGTCCCAGGATTAACGGCACACCTTAAGCTTACATTTTCATGGACCAACTCAATAATAGGTTACGTAAGTAATTCTCGAAGACCTTGATCATAAGACGGAGTGGTCGGGGGTCTCGCCTTGGCCAGATGAAGGAGCTCGTAATGAGGTATCGGGAGGGAAGGCGTGGGTGGGTTTGACGGGCGATCGGTGCGAGATTGATGGAAAGGGTTCGCAAATTGTTGCCACGGAGAAGGGTTGTTAGGGTGCCGAAGTTTATAGGGTCCAAGAAAGGGCTGCCTTAAGAATGTGGGAACGGAGACACATGCCCGAAGAACACGCACTTAATAGTCGAAATCGGTTTACGACGTGTTACGGAATGGGATGCGTCCCTTGGCTCAGGGATCGCGAGTTAATGCGTCTAAAAGCGGGCGAAGAGTTAAGAGAGTTTGGCAACAAGTGTGATAGCGATCTCGTCTCATTTTCGTCTTACATCGAGATGGGGTTCGCTTTAAGTGTTTGAGGTAGCTTCAGGATAATGCAAGAATGGAAACGGTTAGAAAAATATTGCTATTATATTGTACTACAGAGATGGCTGGAGTGAATGTGATCCTAAAAATGAAACATTAGATTAATATAACGAAAGAAATATTAGAGGAAAACAAGTAGGTAAAGAGATTGACGGAATGGCCTATTTACTTAATAGATTTTGCTTAAAGTTGTCGTTTTTTTTAAAAAAAAGAGGTCGCTTGTTGTATGTATTTACTTATGTATAAATTACTACTTTACCAGAAGTTATTAATTAAGGATTGATATTTTGGCACAATTTGAGTAAATTTATCAATCTGATACTTCTATAAATACATCGAAATACGTCAAAATTTTAATTCGACGGGAATCCTTTTCAATTTGCAATTTTTCGTTTCAAAAATTCAGTCCTCATCCGGAATTCTTTTCTAGCGCTTGTTTCAACTCCTTTCTCTCGATCGACACTTTAAAAATTCCTCCCCAATTCCCCGATACCCTTCCGCACCCTAATTCCGTACCCCGCCCTCTTCTCATAGGAGGTTTTTAAGGAAACTTTTTAATAAAAAAAGTTCTGCTCGTTGATAACTTTTGGAGAAAAAAAAGTTTCGTTCCCTCAAGGTCCGGAAGAAGTGAAATTGGGAGGCGAGCGAGCAGAAGGACACTTTTTCTTTCAAAGAAAGACATCGTATGATGTCATGGAAACTTAAAATTATTGCCATGGTACTTTCGTTTTCATAAAGTCCGTATCCACTTTTACGTAAATATGACATGAAAAGGAGAAGGAGCTGTCACTCTGGTAGATATCTACTTATTATGTTAGTTAATAAAAAATTGCTTAATATTGTAGGTTTAAGAAGGGACTCTCAAATTTTATTTTAAATATATACAGGATAAAGAGGAAATATTAGAAATCATCATTAGTGGTAGTTTTCTCTGACTTCATTTCGTTCTTTTAAGTTTGAAAGGTTTTTTACGTCAAATATTTCTTTATCAAAAATAACTCTTTAGCAAAAGCAATTGAAGCCAAAAAGTTCTATAATGTCTGTTTGCTTTACTCGTATTACTCTCACGAGTTTGATGTCAATAGTATCATACAACGATTTTTAATAAAGGCTGTATAAATCCACTCTATCACCTGAATGATATGATATGATATTATATGATAAAAATGGAGAAATATTTCTAAGATCGCGTTCCCGAATCAAGTATCTGCACAAAATACATTATCTTGGTGGAGTTTAAATCGATTAAGTCCACAAGCGTCATGCATGTGGCAGCTACTAAGCTAAAAGTTGAGGATATTTTCCATATGGCTGTATATAAAATTTAGGACATTGAATGGTTATTTAGCAATAGCGCATAATAATAAGAACCTTATGCATTTATAACAAAGAAGCAATTTTTGATGACATCTTTTATGTTAAGAAAACAATTTTTATTTAATTGAAACCGTAGTATAAATATTTTACGTTAATTTAACTTCTGGAATTATTTCGTTTATGTTAATATATTGTTGTTAGTTCATATGGTGAAGTATAATGCTCGAATGTTAGCTGAAACTTTTATCTAACAAGGATAGAATCCTAGATCTAGATATAATTGTAGAGTATACGTGGTCAAGATGAGAAGTTATGTAGTTAAAATCTCTACTAATCCTTTCAGAAACATTGTAAAGAGGTAAATTTCTTTGCTACTATACTATTTATTTAAAAAATTGATGATGAAAGCTATCCGTGTGGATTACTGAAATACTTTTTTGAATGTTTGAGAGAAAATAGAAAATTTTGTCTAAAAAATGTTTCATTCAAGTATTAACTAAATTACCAGGCGGAAAAAGCTATATAGTAATAAATAGCTTAAAGGTTGAATTACATACCACTCGTTCACGTACTCAAGTATACCGATCTTCGTTACCATAGAGTTAGCTTTAAGGATTCTTTACGTAATGGAAAATTTTCACCCTTGGAAAAAAATGTATTAAGCGAAGGATATGACGTCGTCGAGTCTCTCCGCTGACGCAATTACTGTTCGTGAGGAAAGGGAGTGGAAGGTATAATCCCTTCGGGAATAGAACTACTGAACGAGAGATGCTTGAGAAGCGAGAGAATTAAGATCTCATCTCTCGGAGGAGAGAAAAATATGATCCGTAGAAAGTATTGAGGAGGAATCGGTTTCCTTTAAGATGAACTCGGATTTGACTGATGCGACGATTTTTATTATCAGATTATATGTTGCTATGCTTATATGTTACTGATAGGAGACTATAAATATACTCGAAATGATTATTCATATACGATTTTTTTCTTTTATTTGCAGATCATAGCTCATTCTGCTATTATGTTTTGACTGGTAGTTTATTTTCCGTAGGGATAGGATATTTAGATCATATTTTCTGGCATTTTTCTATATTATTCCTACTATTGCATATATAAAGTATAATAATAATAATAATAATAAAGTTTGATAAATAAATTTTATTGACCAATAATACATATTAAAATAAAATACGTATGCATAAACGATCATACATCACGAAAGCATATTTTTGAAGTCATAGACGAAATTTATTGGATATTTCAGCGCATTTACAATGATTTTGAACATAATTTCTTTCGGTTCGTGCATGGTGCTTATTTATTGTTACAGTTCATTTTTTGATGTCATTTGTCTACAAGTTCCACGCGTCTCGCATACATCTCGTCCTTAATCCCATCTTTTGAAGTATACATCTTCTTCTCTATTCTTTCACTCCTTTTTTTCTGCTAATCCCAATCGTTAATTTACCCGCATCGGGTCTAATCACTCGCCAAAAGAGAAGAAGAGGATAAAGAGACGGATAAAAATGGACGAGAGAAGATATGAAGACGGTCTCAGATCACACTTCTTCTACTTCACTTCCAATCCATCCCTTTTAAGTTTTTGTATAGACGTCATCAATTCTGTACGCAATAGGTTTTGCCAGGAGGGGTTAAACCCTATTTTCTTATCTATTTAACTGAAAAGTTTCCATGATTTCTCAGTCTTTTAATTTTTGAATAATAGGCGAATCAAATACTAATAATATTGTTGTACAAATATCGAGATGGCTAATTGTTATCCAGCAAGTCGTATTTGATGTATATTTATGAATTCAGATTCATTAACTTATCTTTTATTGCTAACACTAGTTTGATATTAATACAATAGGCAGCCTTATACGTTGTCTCGAAGAACAATTAGGAAAATATATCTTTCAATGGATACTAATAATAATCGTTATAAATGAAGGCATTGTTGCGAAATTTTAACTAACAATAGACTAGAAACGAATCACTAATTTCCAAGCAATATTAAAAATCCCAGTGTTAAATTTCGGTTGTCATCACACATCCAACGATGTTTTGGATAAAACTTAACCAGTAGCTCTATGAAATGTTACTTTTATAAATAATTATTATAATAATTTAAGCATATGCCAGCATAAATTACGATACTTTGGCTTTGATAGAATAGACATGTTATTAAGGTTTACATACATTGATATTTTAACTCAAATTATCTATTGATGGCTATCTTTATAGCTAACTCAGTGATAGGGGTGGTATCAATACTTTTCACTCATTATATTTAATTGAGACCTAAAAACAGAGTAATAAATTTACGAATTTTAATAGCTATTATGATAAAATAAATAATAAACGTTTACAGAAAAGTTACGATTAAACATCTAAAATGTCCTATCTCAGTAAACGAAGATATGATTTTAAAAAATAATATATTTTATTTATTTGTTATAACACTTATCTTGTTTCAACTTTAATTTGCGCATCGTATATATTTCTCGACCTTTTTATTAGATACCTTTTCAGCGTGAGACATTATTTGTAATTTCACGTGTCTACTTTTATTTAACACGAAACGAAAGAATTAATCGAATCTTTTCAATTTTGACAGCGCGCGCGGGTTCGGGAACACGATTTCGAAGAAAAATCCCTCCGAAGTATTTCGAAAAACGCACTTTTTTAAAGAGCGAGGGAAAAAATACTCTCCGGATATTAAGAATACGCGTCATTTCCTATCGGATAATTAAAAAAATCGCGAGTCTTGTGACGTTTGACGGCCGGAGATCCGAAATTAGGAAACTACAGGAATTTAATTTTCGGGCTAAGAATGGTCGAAAAAAAAATAAGGGGACGGATTCGTAGAGAATTAGGGTTTTCGAAAAGAAAACATATTTCCGCTTCAGAAATTCTCGATAAATCCATGCCCACCGTAGCTCGATTGTAATTTAATTTCGGAGTTTTCAGAAGGAGATGGAATACACGAGATGGTGTTTGGATGGAACAGAAACGGCTTTTAGATGCCATAAATAAACTATTACATGTTATAGCAGTTTACACATCGGGATGAATTCCTAGAATTCTGCTCCTGAGCGTTGGCATTGTTATCGCACTATGTTACAAACGACAGTCATAATTTATAATCACAACACAGCGTACTCATAGCAACGCGATCCTTATCTCGAAATTATACTATCACCGTGCTTATACTGAGCATGACCGTAAACGTTCTGAAATTATTACAAAGGTGTGCTGTAATTAGGTGTACTGATGAACACAGCTGCAATTGAACAGAGAATGAATTTAGTCGAGCGTTTATAAGTTAGAAGATAAACCCTTTTAGTGTCGTTAGAACGATTTGTCCTAGTTTACCTTACATTTCGTAAATTTTGAGTTATGATAAGCACTTCTCTTTCCTTCCGTAATGTATGTTATGCTCGAATGCTGTTGTGTTTAGAATCTCTCTTATCTTTCTCACAGTTGACTGATTTTGAACATTGAATTTTTCGTTATTCCATCTTGAATCCCTACCTTATGAATCAGATCCTAGTGTCATCAGGAGTTGATATCTGTACCATACAAATTCTGCGTGGATTTAATTCATACTACATTTCTAAGTTATAGTAAATGAAATCTATTGTGGATCTTCTTGTACTTGAAAACATTTATTATGTTCATGATATCTTACTGAAGTTCTGCATAACATAGGGATGAAAGAAATCATTACAGTAATTCTGTAATGAATAAAATAGTATTATTTTTTATCAGCAGGAATACTCTCCAAAAGATAGGTTTTAGCAATCAGTTCACATTGTTTAATTGATACGTGTTTGTTGGAGTTTAACGGGGAGTCCAAATGCTAACAAAGCTAACAATCACAACAATGAGGAGATTAGGAATGAGTTGACGGTAAGAATTGCAAATACAACTGCATCGTTTGAAAAGGTTTTTTCCAATATTCAACGATAACCGAATATCATTTACAAGGTTGACTTCATTGAATTATTTCGTGTTATCGTTTGAAATTCAAGGAGATTCGTTCTTTTTGATGACTTTTGTCCTCACACTCTTATGCTTATACACATTTTTCTACAACAACTATCGATAATTTAGTGACATCAGGATTGATTATTATTATAAATCCTATGAATAAACATGCATATAAATTATTTTGAAGAATTACTCACCATCTTAAAGATTCAAAATCTGACTGATTTTACAAAGTCTTGAATTGTAATGGTAATTTATGTAGGATTCAATGTACTTTTCCATATTCAAATTGTATATGTACGCCTTTTTACATTCTGTCTTCCTCTATGTAATCTCTTGTCTATTTTAAAACTTTATTTGCTCTATAACTCCTTGTTAGATTCTAATTATTATTTGAATGCTTAATGTAATATGATAATTATATGAATAATTGTACTCAATATTATTTCTATGCGTTTCTGTATTGATGTAATGTTTTTCTTTAACATTTACATTAACGATTGATTTTAATACTGATCTAGTTATTTATTACGATATTACTAAGGGGAGAGTCCTACATGTAGGTCAAGAAGGAGGAGGGAAAATAAAAGAAAGGGAAATAAAGTAATTAATTTACTGCTAACTTATTTAATATTTAAATAAGTGAATATAAAAGAATGGTGTTATAGGTAGAATGAAATGTATTTTACAAAATTTATGTTGTATTCATGCACTTTTTTATATTTTATCTTTCTCTGTGTGTTGTTTCGTCTATGATAAAACTTAATTTGCTCTACAACTCCTCGGTGGATTCTAATAATTACGTAAATACTTATTGTAATTGTTTGAGAAATTGGACTCAATATTATTTTAGATATATCTGTATACATAAAAGGTATTTATCACAATAAAAATTGACTTTTAAACTGACCAACTTATTTATTACCCTTTGTATTAGCTTACGTACTTGAGTTGTACTTCTATTGATTATGAAACAATTCAAAAAAATTATCAGTTATGTAATTATTGAATTACTTAATCAACTTTTAGCTATAGAAAGCGAAAAATACAAGAAAAAAATTACAACACACCCAGAAGGTAAAGTTGTAATCTGCGCACTTCTACGTAATTCTGTGACGTGTTACGCGGCAATACTCAAATTCAAAAAAGGGTCTCATTGAAAGTCATACAGATGTCACTCTACCTCAACTAGTGCATGGACAAACATTATTCTAATTAATTATGCAACAAAGAGCAATTTTTATGTTTATTTTGATCCTAGTTAGATTTAAAATACAAATCTACTGAACCGTTTAAGTAAAAACCGTCCTTTTAAAGTGTAAACGCAAAATACCCAGCTCTAAACTATGCTCAATACCTTGACCAGTATACAGCTACAATAGCCTCCCTTGATTCATCGCATTCGCTTATATTAGTGTCCATAACCAGACGACTTGGGAATTTTTTTGCATCGTGGGTCTACGGGGTACAACCTCACTCCTGGATTTGCAAGAAGTGAATGATGTTGTTGCGGTAGCATTAATTACGACCTTTATAATATCGCGCGTGAGTCTACAGAGTAATGACATCATAATGTCAATACTGTTTAGAATCGCGCGCGTTACTATGGAGTTCGTAATTATTGATACTTAGAAAATATCATCCACTTATTGTAAGTCCAGGGGTCACTTCGAGGGGGTTGTACTCCGTAGGTGAATGGGGAGGGGGGGTGTGAAACGTAGGTATAGAGGGGGGAGTCCTACACGTAGGTCAATAAGGGGGAGGGATGGTCAATTTTTTAATAAAATATATTAAAGATAAAAAAAATTTTTCATCCTCCTCTCTGTATTTCACTTCCCTCTATCCCCCCCTTCCCTTGTTGCCCCTCCCCTCCCACAACTCTTCTACCCCCCCTCTACTCTCTTCTGTCTTACCGGAAACTAAGTCCAGACTAAGAAGAAGATCTCTATACTTAGAAATATATCTATCTCTAAGTATATAGATCTTCTTCTTGTCCTATAGTTTCCGGTAAGACAGAAGATAGTAAAGGAAAAGTAGAAGAGTTGTTTTCTTCTACTCCCCCTCCCTTACTGCCACTTACCCACTCGTGATGCTTTGAATTCTACTCATATTTTCATGAATTCGACAAATCAACAGAGGCTGAAGAAAGTCCTATACCCCTCTTAATGAGGCACTTTTAAATTTGAGAATTACTCGAGAAAGACAATTAATGGACAGTTTATATGGTATCTATAATAAGAGGTTAGATATGGCCTTCTAATAAAGACAATTATAGCTCTTATTTGTCATCAATTGTTCATAAATTAATAAATTAAGTGTACCTATGTAATTCAATCTGTGTATTGACATCTAGTGAGAAACTCGATACTACTTGTGACGTCATGAATAAGCGGTAATATTCAAAGGTTCAATGAAGCTTAGGTTTTAATTTATCCATAATTTTTTAATTAGAGAAGTTATAAATTTCTTTGTTTTATATTTCGAATATTGTTAAAGGCTTTTATGCGTTTCATTTGTTCAAACTTTAGGAAATTACGTAAAAATGTGCTTTAAGTGTTACGTTTGTAACTAGGTCTTGTTTTTTCTTTAGAGGAGAAATAGCAATAAAATATTCTAAAAATTTTTGAATGGATTTGGTAAATAAAACAATACAAAATAATTTTATTCTCTTATAATTCTTATATTCAAATATATATATTTAAAAACAGAAAAGAACATACATTTTTATTGAATAAATTACAATCAAATACAGTATTTATAAGACATTGAAATACAATTTAATATATTCGAATACAATAACATTATTCGTACTCAAAATAATACATGTGCATTAAATATCAGTGAGATTAAAATATCTTCTTTTATTGCAACTTACACACGTATGCAGTCTAACAGGTTGTGTCAGAAGGTCTCAGATACTTCCAATTGATTTCAGCTACTCACAACATCTCTCTAATACTCCTCAAGTATTTACAGTTAAATCTAATAAACACAGCATCTCAATGGACCAAAAACTTCACATATACATACACATCACGCCCACAATTGTCTCTCAGTAGCCAAAAGGTGACGGTCAAACGCAGCTCTTATGCTAGAGTTCCTCTTCTTCTTACCACATGTTTTCATTACCTCATCTTGTCTCATGTTATCTCATCTTGGAATTGTTGCTATTGACAATCGGAGTAAACAACGTCCAACGAAGAAGGCACACGTTAAAGTTGCGCTGAGATTAATTCGTTACGTTTTACAGGGGTAATCTGAAACGAGAGAGAGAGAACATTCAATGTTCGTTGAATATCATTTCATAACGAGCCTAATAATGAACGCAGTTATTTATCACACTGTATTATTTAAAAAATGTATTTAAATAAAGTGACGGTAATAGAGAATATCCTAAAATCCTAAAACGAATTCAAAACGAAGTCCGCTAGAATGACAGCGGAAATAAGTAGCAATTTATGATACGCAGGGAAGCATACATTCTAAGGATATATTTTTAAAGATGCATTTTTACTATTTTCTTAATAACCTAGAGAACTTTCTCCCTTTTTACATTCATTATGTCTACTTCAATATACGCAAGGTACTTCTACTAATATTAGTACTATATAATACTAATATTTTCAGTCTCAATTTCGCCCTAAATAAAGACGATATTATTATTATCATTAATATTCAAATCTACTTCTTTTAAGCACTGTGATAATTATGAAATCAATTGCCGTAATAGATTTTAAAAAGTACTGTATCGTAGTGAAATAATTTTCCTGAAATAAAATAGAATTTTATCTTGAAAAATTTTACAAATAAGGGCATTTATTTTAACAGTATTATAAAGTCCAGCATTCTTCCTTATAGGTTCAGGCTCTCGTCTCCTTCCATATTTCCCTCTTATATTCATTCTTTTCTTTTATTATTCCTTCCAACTTTTACGAGAATACGACTCCAGCGACGCGTGGTGGGAAAGATGAGAGTCAGAGGTGACGTTTTGGAAGAGACGATGGATACGAAAACAAAACAGAAAGGAAAAGAATGGCAGCGAAAGAGGATAAAAGGGTGTTTGGTGTTATCTAAGGATTAAGAAGCGGAAGGGGGTAGGAAGATCGGAATACAGAATTAAGAAAAGGGGAAGTTAATGAAAAGTAGCTTTGCCAAGTGGTTAGGGAATATACTTGAGGGAGATGAATAGTGTTCATTACCTTCTCTAGGCTGACGTATATAGTAAAATGTACACTTAAAAGTTTATTTCCAATAACATGCGTACTTTTATGGGTAAAGTATATTTTATATTACTCGATTTTAGTGAAATTTCTTTTTTGAGTCTTTAGTTGCTATTAGGGCTCCGTTGGGGATCATAGGGATTGTACTGGATATGATTTGAGGATAATAATTAGGAAGAGCAGAGTTTATGTCAATTAATTTTGTAAATATTATCGAATAATAATTGGAAAACCGAAGAAGTCGTTCAAAAATCTCGTGCGATTTATCGAGACTTTCTCTTGCCGTGTACCTTTGATTTTTGTTAAGTATTGATCATTAAGATAATGACGAAATTGCATGGTAAGAATTATAGCAAAACCACACAGAGTTAATCAATTAATAAGCTTCTGCAAGTAAACAATCCTATAAGTAGAATTATTATTATATAGACCTGCTTTGTATCAATTCAAAGCGAAGGAGGAGACATCTCTTATTTAGTAAAAGACAATGTTTTTATTACTCTTTCTGAACCAATACGTATAGCTCATACTTTATTAGAGCTTAATGTTAAATAAATGGATGATATCGTATTGATAACAGGTTAGAGACATAAAAGGAATTGCTATCATCTAAAGATATTCCATTTTGTATTCCTCCTCTCTAAAAATGATTTTTTTGAACCTAAATTGAATAAAAAAGGGTTGGGGTGAGATTTAAGACTACGCAAAAATGTCTCACTATCAGAATTAAAAATTTCTCGTAATAACTTTAACCGAATAATAGCGGACTTGGATCTTTTTCGAATAATAATGATATCGATGAACTGGTATAATTTTCATAGGGGAGCATTCAAGTAATCTATAGATCAGGTTCTTCAAATATTGTCACACCCAAATTCCGTAAGCTCCGTAGTGAAAATCCTAAATAATATACCGTCAACATCCACCTCTCGAATCAACCGTGAGATAACCGACGCACCTTGGCAATGCAGACAGTTTTGACCCTCCTTCCATAGGAAACACGCTCGATCAGAATAATTCCTAGAATGAATCCATCCCTTCTGGAAAGAGCGCAGACCACCAGGTGCACCTGTTTCCATCGAGTGAACCGTAAAACAAAGGTCGAGGGGAATCGCAAATGGAATTCCGCGTTTTTTAGTCCACTCACGCCCAAAGAGAGGCACGCTTTCAGTGAGGTCGGGAGAAAGAAATTGAATTTTCACCGCTCCATTGTATGCCCATAGTCTTTCGATTGTCACACCATCTCGGATAAAGAGAAGAGTCGGCTTCTTTGATGGTGTCGTGACCCATCCCTCCGTGTCCGAGGAGTGTGTGGACATTGGATGCGAGCGCCCAAGAATAGCAGAGTCAGTGCGGACCACACGCGTCGGCGATGAAAAACAGAAGTCACCAACTCACTGTTCTAAGGCGACGCCAGCGCTCTCTTAAGATCCCTGACCGACACGGTTATCTTACGCATTATTAACTCTGCCCTCTTCCGTGAAGTACGAAGTATCTACGGAGGTGTTCCTTTTCCGGTGAAGTTTTGAAGGGATGTTTTTTTCTGATTGGGTGTTAGGATATACTGAGGCGTTATTGTGGTTTGTGGGGTAGAACTACGTGACGATAATATTAATACTAATAATACTAATAAACGTCTTCTTTGGGCGAAATTGGGACTTAAGTATGCCATATTCTTTATACCTTTATCACAAAAGCAGAAAGAAAAAGAGAGAAGTGAAATAAAATTAAATTAAAAGCCAAATAAAAGGAACGAAAGGAAAAGGGATTGCTTTTGTGGAGCAAAAAGGAAATGTGAAATTTTTTTTAGAGAAAAAGTATCTCTCCTTCAGGGAAACATCGTCAAAGACAAGAATGTGCAAATCCTCGGAAGGATAAAAGCGATAAAAGTTGGACTGCAAAATAATAATACAGATCATATTATGACATATAATTTAATGCTATAAATTTACAAATACTACAGAAAATCTCAGTCAAAATGATAGAATAATATTTGATATAGAATTAGGGGAAAAAGTAATCTCGTTTGGTAATATTCTTATAAGTTAGGAGTATTACTTTTCTTTATTCCTGGTGAATATTCTTATTAAAGTTGTATTACACCAAAGAAAATCTCACTCCCAAGACATTTTAATACGGCTTACTTTATTGGTTGAATATTTTTAGCTGATTATGAATGATTTAAGGTACAAATCTACCTTCGATATACACTGCCCTTCAGACTGATGACTGTACGGAAAGATGGAAGTCAATCGTGTTAGATTAGACTGTCGTCTTTATAGGTTCTAAGGCTGATTGGATTCTCGGTTCCTGAAAATAAGACTGCATATGACGGGCGCCACCTTCTGATTGTCCTTTGATTTAGAAAGATTCTTTAAAAATTATGATTCCCATTTCTGTCGTGAATGAGGTGAGAAATGATAATTACACAGGTATCCATTATCTCTGCTATTCGATTCGGATTAATCGATTTCTCCAATCGAATGATGAAATAGCATAAGTTGACGTTGTTCGTGACCTTGTTTAGTACGCATGTTAGAATGTTAGACATCTACGTTGCACCTGCACATTATTTTTATCTTTTGAAGACTCATTACTGTTTATTTAATCGCTAGATATTCTTTTGTTAAATCCTCTTTGAATATTTGGCCGAGCAATTCATTCTAAATATTTTTGCTTTCCAAATCTAAATCGCAATATTATCAAGTTTTCGACATAAAAATTACCATGAGAAACCTATCTGATTTTACGTTATACACATCTTTAACCGCTATAAAGATAATGAAAAACAAGCGTCTAACTAGAAGCGGCTAAAATGAAATAAATTTTTGTATAAGTGTCAGGGATAGTAACTGAATCACAGTACCCAAGTCTATTCTATAGATTAAGGAAAATAATTGGAAAATGATTCGTTTTTGGAGAGTTTTCTCTTTTTACTGGTTATAAGTATCAGAAAATATCTACAAAAATTAGAACGGCAAGATAAGTTCAATTTAATCTCGATTTAAACAGATATATTTACTGTTTACATTGATAGTAGACAAGGTTAGTAAAGATGAGGGTTTTATAAAATGTTTATTTTATAATTATGATAATTTTTTGTGATTTCAAGAGCTTGGTGAGAGGTTTTAATTAAAAAGCCAAAAAGAACTTGATTATTTTCGTAAATATAGGAGTGACATGTGTAGTACAAAGCGAATTAGAAACAGTATTCGATTAATGTAGATCTTACCCCACCATTATACTATTATCATATTGTGGCCCATTACCAAAACTGTCACGAATATATCAGAAAATTTAACTAATATTTTTATATTTTTTGATTTTAATTTTATCGAATATATTCATAATCGCATAAAGCAACTAATTTTAAGTTTCACCTCCTAAATGTTCGTTTGGAGTTGGTTAATATTTAACCGAAAAAACGAATTCGTGTCTGTTTCTTTACTCCAGAAGATTTTAAAAAATGCATGATCTTTTTGAATACGAGTAATATCGTACCATTTAATTTTTAACATCGATATATCATCAAAATCTATAATAATAAAGAGATTGGAAATAAATCTTAATTAATGAAAGCTCAGAATAATAAAGGTCGCTTTAGTTGAGGAGACAGTCTTCTGAGCCAACTTAATATACGTCAAAAAGTTAAGATGTCGTATTTTTAAAAATTTCGTAATTCTCACGAAACTGTAAGTACGTGTCGAACATTTTGCGCCGTAATCACCACGTAACGAAACGCGTAAGAGAACTGTTTCCCTCGGAAAAAAAGTAAAAAAAAAATAAAAGCGATCTAACTGTTTCCTTGTGCAGCGATTCAATCGTCTGGTGAGATCTCGCGTTGCGGGGCACTCCATTCAAACCCCGACTGACCCGCTAAACCGCAATTGTTGTCCGCCGCCCGCTGAGATCCTCTCGAAACTTGGAAAAGAGACGTTAGAGGTCTCTTTTTTCCTCCAATAACGCGTGGGAATGAGACGGAGAAAGAGACAAAGTGAAGGGGAAATAAAAAAATATACAGAGAGAGAATATGTGAAGGAAAAGGGGTATATAATGGAGAAGAGGAGATTAGAATCGGTCTTTTACTATGAGGGATGAAGTCGTCTTCGGCGACTAAGCATATCTCCCCGCGCGATGCACCCCGCGGAGGGTGTGATTGTGAGGGACGCAAAAACGGTATTTCCCGGGAAAAAAGGTGGGAAAGAGAAAGGAGTTTTTGATCGAAAGAATGTGGTAAAAGGTGAAATGGTCGATTGAGCGAAAATTGGCATGAACTGTAAGGGAAGTAGAAAGGAAGAAGCATTACCAGTCTACGTCTTCGTTCGTGTATGGCAAATCGGACGTGTTTAGTACTCAAACTTTAAAAGGAAAGGAGCTGTTATGAAGGAAAATTGTGGAAAAATATAGAGTTGTATGTTTGAAATTTAATTCTGTAATTTTAATAGAATTATTTGTCCAAAGATGTTTGTATAAAAGTTATTTAGTAAGGCTATTATACAACTGACTTTATCGAATGATTTCAGACTTAAATTCATAATACCGAGGTCAAGTTTTGGTTATGCTAAGGAAGTCTTATTCTTTAATATCATAATAAATATTATAAGAATAACCTATTATCTACTGATACACATCACAAGTATTTAAATAATAGATATATTTCCGAATAATACAATTCTTGTGAGAAAATAATAACTCGAATCGTAAATTTTTCGTGAATTTACCTAGGGAATATAGAAAATTTCACCTTTTAAACTTCATCTTGTTCTGAAATCTATATTTATCCTTAATTTACTTATTCTTTAAGTAAAATTAAAATAAATTTTAGTTCACATTCCTGCTCTTGGATAGTTAATGGAGATTCAATATTTAATAACGAACCTGAGTTGAATTTCCAAGAGAATACGTAAATATTTAATTTCAGGAGCCAATAAGCCCCAATAAATCGATTGCAATCCAACCTTAATATTGCCTAAATTATTTAATTATACAGTAATTTATTATTGTCTCTTCACGTTTATGGGTTTTAAAAATCTTGGTTTCGTTCATTCCATGATAAGAGGAATTATGATAGATAGCGGTATTCCTGCATAAGACGGTGTAGCATTATATTGTCAAGACGATAAAATGCACACTATATTCTCAGGGCTATATATAAATATATTCTACGACAATGTGGGACTATGACAAATTTACATTTTGAATCACATTGCACGACGTACGTAGCTTCGGATGGACATCAGTCCAAATAGGTTCTCGGAACCCGTTTAAGATGGCATTTCTCCCAAAAGGGGTCGCAGATGCTTCAAAACGCGCACTCGCTTTATATTCTAAGTTACGTAGCACAAAAGGCGCGCGACCGTAGCGACATCGGGGAAGAAAGAAAAGAAGTTTACATCGTAAGAGAGAGAAGAGTAGGGGTTGGTAGCGGAACAGGTGCCGGGCAACGGGAAGGGAACTGCCCGTCGCAACAATGGGGAGTGGGCGGGAAGTTTTTATCCCTCTGCGAGCTGTGAAATAGAGCCGGATAGTCTTTTCTCGATGTGAATCGGTCGGCGGGGGACTTGAATAGATGATGAGAAGTAGAAGCGTTGCAGGAGGCGAACGGGAAGAAAAGAAACAGCGAGGGATGACCCGAGAACGAGAGCCGAGAAGAGAAAAAGATTTCGGAAGGAAAAAAAAGAGGGCTTCGATGTATGAATAGTGGAAGTTGTTGTTACCAAACTTGTCAAACAGTTGCCCCGGGATGGGTTCTCTCGAGAAAAAAAAAGAAGAAGGTCGATTCACTCGAATGACGTCGTGACTATGGTTCCATTATCCGCCGAAAGAGGGACTTGACACCTCCGCTTCCAATGGGATCTCATTGGTGCTCTCAAAGTTTTCGTTTGTCTCAGACGTCCTTCCATTATTATACTTTTTTTTCGGGTTCTACCTTTCTGGAAAAGTGGGTGATTCGGGTTTCTTTCATGCAGTAACAAAAGATGCCATTCTTTCGCGAGTTTGAGTTCGAAATGAAAGCTGAAAAGGCGCTAAATCACGAAGTTTTGATGGAACGTTTTTAAAGGTTTTTTTTTGGATAGCACGATGTATGTAAGGGATGGAGAATTTTTTGCAACTACATCGGAGTACCAGGAAAGAAGTATAAGTGCGGTTTACAAGTCCGATTGGAAAATTTGTGGCCATGTAACTTAATCGAATGGACATGCAGCCACGAATTACGAGTTTTAAAAGTAAATATTAAGTGGAATATTATTAAAGAGTAAACTTAGTGATACTGTCAATTAAGAATGGAAAATTTAGTTGCAAAATATATATTTATATGTATTATTATTTTAATATTCAGTATTAAAAACCCAGAATACGCCCCTTTATACGAAATAGATTTAACTTTGGTAAATGCTGCGCCTTCACCTGAAAAGGTTTTAATCAGGTATCTATAAAAACACGGGCATTGCTTAATGAGCATAAATTCTCCACAATTCGTGAGCTAAAAAGTTGTGCTACCCCTTGTCTTTATTCCTTATCTTTATCTACTCCTGAATTCTTATAGTAGTCCTTGAAAAATGACATTTGAAATTGATGGTGTTCGAATAAAACAGACGCATTTTACGAAGTTTTAGAAACGGGACGTCATCTTCTAACTCTCTTCTTGGATCAGCGATTTTTACCAACACATTGGGTTTTTCTATTTTGACGTTTATGATTGATTACTTGCGAGAGACAGGTTGTGAACCTAATAATATTGATTACATTGATTATGGTGTTCTAAAGCTTCAGTTAAAGTTTTAGATTAAGTAATGTACTTTAAATAGAATTAACCGATATTTTTTCAATCTTTTATTAAGAAAAGTATTCGTTGATTTTCTTTATTCGTTTGCTTGATGTCTTCAAACTCTTGAAGCCTTCAATAATTAATTACGTTACCAAACTTTAAAAAAAAATTGCTCTTAGCATTATAAACGCGATAACTTAATGATCAGCGGCTTAAGATAATTTAGCCAATGATAAATATTAAATCCATTCATTAATTCTTTAAAAATTTGTAATTTTACCACCTTTTATGATTCATTGTGGTTTATTCCCAATGTTACGTGCTATCTCGTGAATTATCTCATACGGCTTCATTATTGGATAAACACAGGTTAGATGAAATCTATTTTTTAGGAATTTCATTAATTAATTATTATTGATACATTTGCATCTGATTCATTGTTAAATAACAGCAATCGTCGATGTTTTAAATCTTTCGTAAAGCTATTGTTACGTTAAATAATTCTTAGAGTTTAAAAATACGTTTTGCTGCAGTTTCAAGCGATAAATAAGTCAACGGAAAACATTTTTTTACGCCCTTTTATCGCAACCATCCCGCACTTTTATTTTATTCGCCGTATTTTCTTAAGACCTTGGCATCGACCACTGCGATAACTCGGAAAAGCGTGACCGAAACGTTTGGCAACATTAATGGACACGTCCATGAAATACTCTCGGACGGACTTGTCAACAAAAAAGGGGAGGATTTTTCATGAATGGTAGCGTCTTTCTGCATCAGATATTCTTCTCATTGGGCCGTTCGCAGAATCGGGAACCCCTGAGTCGAAATTCCGAGACAAGTGCGTGTTGTATTTCGGTGAATTAGGGAGGCGTGGGAGTGAGGGTAAAAAAAGGGATTTATATGGAGAAGTGTGACGAATCAGGATTCGATGCGAGGTATTTCGAACCCTCGGCTGGTGGTCCTTTGAGAGAAAAAAGGACCTTTTCTTGTGTGAGAACCCAGGCGCCTGATTTTCTTTATTTCTTCTATCGAAGTGCATCCCCTTTTTCACCGCCTTACGGTCACTGGATACGATTCCTTTCGCCCAATTCTTTGGAGATTTTCGAAGAATGTTTCCAAGGAATGCTTCCTATCGAATCGTTCGGTTCTTTTATTGGGTTTTTGTACGTATGTATCGGAAATGTTTTCAACTCCGAGTTACCTTCATTTTGTTTACTTGGAATTTACCTTGGATACCGATTAAACACTCGATAAAATGGTGGAATTTAATGAACGATTCTTGCATTTTGATCTTGCTTGAATTATAAATGCCAAAAAACTATCCTAATTTTTTACTGTCAATGTATAAAATATCTAAAATATTCGTAATGTTGTAAAATATATAATGAATAAATTAGTAATAATAATATATTAGCTATCCAAGTAATAAAATACAAGATACTTAAATAATTAATTTTAACGAAGGAAGTATTTGAAACACCTATACTGAAAGCATAATAAATTGTATCTGTAGAACAATTGTCAAACGTTCGTTTTATTCAGGAAGACTAAAAGAATTATCATCTCGTTTTATCCTTGAAGTCTCCAAAAACTAATAATTTCTTTCCATTCCCTAATATCTCGAATAATAAAAAATAATAAGAAAAATATCTTCTTGAATATTTTCATTTTTCCATGTAAAATTTGATACTGTTTTGAGCATATATCTGAATACACTGCTATAAATTTCTCCAAAATTTACGAAATATTTCGATAATCTTCTTTTCATTTCCGTATTATTTTGAGCTTCTAAGACTGTTTTATTTGAACATATGGACTCAGATCAGGTTATTCTATCAAGTATAGATTTTTGATCTCCTCGTTTATTTTATTCGTATATCTGACTTTAGATTCTTTTATTTTCACGTTTTGACTTCAAAGTTTTGATTGTATATAAAAGTGCTCATTCTAGGATATCTTGTGCGATTCATTTTCCTGGTGGAAATTGAAGATTTTCGATGTGCAAATTACGTGCAAAATGTGCAAATAAGCTCCAAATTCTTTCTGAAACATATGAAGATTTTTAATTTGGAAAATATTTGATGTTAACTCGCTTTTTCTAACGCTTACTTTTTTCAGCTTTGGGATATTTTCATTGCTAATTTTTAAGGAATGATAAACCCTGGAGATTTCGTTATAGACGTCGCACCAGGCGACAATATGGCGTCTTCGCCGTAAGGAAATTGGAAGGAGGCGCCGCCAGCGGGAAGGCGAGAAGATAGCGTCCGCGAAGAACACAAATCGTCCGCACCGTGAACTCCTCTCTTGGTATCGTTCAGCAAGGCGAGTGGCCACGGCGGGTGGCCGCCCTGGGGTCCCCGACGCCGCGTCGCCTTCCAACATTTCTTACGCTTATAATTTTTCCCACTTTTTTCCTCTCGCCCAGCGCTCTTCTTTTATTTTCCGCCGAAATCACGAACGTGGCGCCAACTATCACATTATTCGTCTCGCCACGAACGTCTTTTTAAGAGGAACCTTTCTTTTTAACGCGGCATCCGTGTCCTCGCCTATACTTTTGGAGATGATATCTTCGCTTCGTGTAAAAGCACTGGTAACGGAGTGCATTAGGGAATTCCGTCCTTCATATCGGCGCGGAAGGATATTCGCGAGCATTTGCGAACGGCGCTATTGCTGATAACTGGGCAGAGTTTGCGAAAGTCATTTATCGAGTTTTCAATGGGTGCATAGGATACATTATGGATAGGGATCTAGCTGTAACTGTGTTACGTTTTTTGTAAATACTATTCGTGGAGACCACAGTATAATATTATTATTAGGAATCTAAGTTTAAATAAAATTTTATGACCTGAAAAAATTAAAGTCTTAGTTTTATAAGTAGAGTTAAATGTTAAATTCAAGAAAGTTTGGTTCAGAGTCCCGAAGTGGTTCCGGTTTAACATCTGAATTTTTTATACTTCGTACGTATAATACAATAGCTTAAGGATGATAACAATTTATGACAAATATATTACGCTAAGGAAAGTAGGTCTATTAAATAATAAATGGATGATACTTGGAAGAAATATTTGAATATCATCTCTCTCAAAACTATCTTTCACTGACGCATAAATCAGCATTCCACTTAAAAAGTTATTCTACGAGAAATTATGTTAGATTTATTTGTTGTAGCGTAATACTTTTATCCAGGATTCATAATAAACTACTTCTAGAGTAATGCAGAATGAAATTTGTGGGAATATAAATAAGATATGGATGTATGGAAGGAAAAAGTATGGATATAATACTCCTAAATAAAATATAATAAAAAGAAAAAATAATAAAAGATAGAGCTAAATACACGTAATTTGTAACTTGTTATTGTAGTTGATAAAATCAATAACACAATAACAGAATGAAGTTCATGAAATACGTACTATTAGCTTGTTATAGTGACTTTTTTAATCCTGCGATGTTTTTTTCATGGGCATAGATGCATTATAAGAACATTTCAGTTCTCTGATTAAATCATTAGTACAGAGCCTTTCGTGAATAAGTCACTTTCTCTGGAACTCGTGGTGATTAGGAAGGTAAAATTAGCTCACGACTCTTTCGGAACACGGGAGTTCTTCTTTACGGGGGCAACTACCTGAGGAGCGTAATTTTCTCTTCTCGAGACACCTTGCGCGTGCGAAATACACCGGAAAGGGAGGAAAATGGACCCTGAGAGAAAGCTGAAGGTTCTCATTATTTTGCAAATAATAGATTGATTATCATCATCATTTGAAATGGCGGATGCTGAAGGAGAAGATCCGGGTTTGAATCCCATTCAAGTCGAAAAAAATTTGGTCCATGCGAATTAATAATGAAATTCGAATAATTTGCATTTTGCGAGATTTTCGCAAAACTTTTTCGCGAAACATCGAAAACTTTAACATATTTAATTTGGATTTATATTAACTCTTAGATAAGATCTTTTTTCTCTTGTAATACTAGATATACATGGCATATAATACTCATACATAACCTTATTTAATATTTAGTTGATTATTAAAGTTATTCATATTTTTACGAAATTACGATTCTTCGCAGCTTATTCACAAATAGTGAAATAAATGTTGATGAGAATTAAAAGGCAACTTCCAAAATGTGATTTAATAAACAAATTTAAGCAAATCTTTACGATTTCCTTGGGATGGAAGAAGCATCCCTAAGAAATTCAATTCGTTTTTCGTAAGCACAGAGGAAAACAGTCATCCTCGTCGATATTCAAAATAAAAAGAAAATATAAATAATTTCTAGTCTTGACCAATTATGCCCTTAGTTCTGAACTTAATTAATAGCCTTCGTTTCTTGGATCTTTTTTCTATAGAATACAAGAAAACAATTTAAAAGAGAGAATCATAACTTTAATCAACGTCATACTGTGTACAGTTTTTCCTTCGAACGACCGTAAAAAGAAACCAGTAGCATTTTAAGAGGGTGATCAAAAAGTTAGGCAAATGACGATCGACTACCTGTGGCCATTGGTAGCGTGGGAATCCATCCGATAGGGAAGTTGGCACGGAGGCGGAAATGAAGGAGCGACAAAGAAGACCTGGTATAGAGAATCTGTGAGGAGATGAGTTGGCAGACTGCAGCACATTTTGCGGTCGTGGGCAAAATCTGCAGCGGCGAGGAAGTGCCAGATAGGCGCGGAAATCTGTGGGTCTGCGGCGGCAGAAGACTGCAATCATAGCCTCCCCATGCCGTCTTTTATCCTGCTTTATTAAAGGGTGTCTGACTACCGGTAGCCATTCTGCTAGAGGACTGGCATCAAAGGTTTCCCGACGCATGAGAGACATATGGTTATGGATGTGATTGTCGAGAAGATGACTCCGGTGGTAGAAGGAGTTGGGATGGGAAAAACTCTGGGAGGGTTTATTAGATGGGTCTGCGTGAACTTGTGTGAGGAGGGACTTATAGACAGAAAACTCTCTCTAGTCCTTAAGATACGACGAATGTAGATAATTTGAAATAGATATACGGTTCTTCTAATGGTGTGGCGGTGTGAGGAAAGGTGCATTTTGATTTATTATACAGCTAATTATTTATTACATTAGTTACAAAGTAACCTTTTTGGCTACTTTACTTCGCTACAATATGTTTTCCAACAATCTGGCATTACTCGCGTCTACGGGCATTGTTAACTGTTTAATTTCCTTCAAAAGCGATATGCAATTTATTGTAGAATAAATTCCGAAAGTGAGGTTTGATTTGTTTAATTTCGTTAAATGATACATAATAGGCTATTAGTGTCTGGTATAATAGTGTTTGTTTCTTTATCATTATATTAAAAACTAATTTTTATCTTGAAATTACGTTTCATTATTTTCCACCTCCCATTTCAAATCTCGTGATTTTTGTCTTGAATGTTAAACTTTTTACCTAAATACCATGTATGCACCTCGCTTGGCACGTGTTATTTCCTCTCCAAGGTATTTATATGCTGTCAGTGCAGGATTAGAGGTACTTATTTTAATTACGAGAGAATAAATTATAGTGATAACTATCTTCAGTACTGCGCAACTCTCCTATTGTAAGAAATTGAAATTTTATTATCATACTCATCCAATCTTTGTCCATATATTTGAATAAAAAACTTGTCTTCTTGTTGATCGATATGCTTTATTCAAACGACCGTAAGTATTTCATACCATTACGGTATTCTGCTATGATTATTACGCAACAATAAGTCAAAGGAAATGGACTTCAGAAGGATATTATTTGGAATATTGTGGAAGTATGAATGTATATAATGTCATAAGCTATTCTGTTTCAATGTCCAATTTAAAGATAAACACGTGTCCCCTTCTAGCACGAGCACGCATCATAGTTTTTTAAACGTATCCTTTACCTTCACGATCACCACAACATCCGAGAACATTCAGTAAGGCTTCCCTTTTACCGCAATGGTAATCATCCAACATGGCTCATAACTCTATTCACCGTTTCTATTCCTTAGTTTCAAACACGAAACTTACCTAATCCGCAATCAAAGGAAGGATTAGCGGCGAAGTCTCAGATGCGCGGGTGAGAACTCGCCTTATCGAACGCTAGCGGAGTTCTATTGAGGTATTATGAAGTCGAGCGTCATTCAAAGAGCTTTTTGTGTTTCCCCGTTTATGAATGAATATCTTTTGGTTTCGCTTCATTCATACGAATCTGCAATCGACACAATTCCCTAGCGTTTTACCGTTTCCATTCGCTGTTTAAAGTGAATTAGAAGTGTTCTCGTATTCAATGAATTTATATATATATATATATATATATATATATATATATATATATATATGTCTACGTAAGGAACAGGGAAAGGGTGCTGCATAGATACTCCGTGTGCCGAAGGATAATTTTCAAGTCTGTTCTACCTTGGGAATACGTAAATGTCTACGTCTAAAAATTTTATGCGGTATTGTTGCGTACGGAACCGTTTAAAATTCATTGTTTTCTTATGGATCAATAATTAAGTTTTGGCTACAATGAAGCTATTTGTTATTGTTACGAAAAAATAGAGTTGCAGTAATAAAGCGAGTTGGCTATCCGACGAGGCGGATTTCTTCTAAAATCGAGATATATATATTTTCCACGTTTCGTGTGCAAACCCAAGGATTTCAAAGTCGATCATCCAATTCGTATCAATCGAACTAATTGGAATTTTTGAGGAAATTACGAGTATCGTCCGTGCGAATGGATATTCTTTTCTGAAGAGAGAACCACGAAGGCTGAAATTAATAACGGGTTTAATGGTTTCCGATACGTCCAAAAAGAAAAAGAAACAAATTCTTCGCTGGTGGAGGAATCACGCGGATGACACAAAAAGGAGAAATGGTTAAGATTGAGAAGCAATTTCCGCTTCGTCTCGTTTTGGGCTTTGCGAGCCAATCAGGAAGCCCCTGCATAGCACGGCGACGCATGGATAAAACCAATCAGTTTCTACGAAGCCATTGCACATCAAAGCGGATTCATTTCTCTTGAGCACGCGTCCCGGGGTTTTTTTCCTTTTGAAGGTCGGTTTTGTGTCACTCCTCTCTCTCGGAGGGTGTTTTTTTCTTTATTTACTTGGCTCTAGAATCTACTCCGTTCGACGATCGAACTATGGCTTCCTTAACCTCTTTTCGGAGTCGCAGAAGTGGAGGAGTGGGTTGGGGATGCAGATGGGAAAAAAGGAAGGATTTTTTTTTAAATCGCGGGATTAATTTATGTTACGAGTTCTGAGGGAGTGGCGATTAGTGGAATGATATATTTCAATCGAAGGTCAATCTCTTCCAACGCGTTACTGATTTTGAGTGTGGAGAGATTTTTAGGATAATGATTGATTTTGAATCAGTCAAGGTAGGGTTTTAGATTTATAAATACCATACCTCCTTAGAAATACATTTTAGAAAGCGTTCTTTTGTTATCATCCATTATAGACGAAGAATCTAAGTGCTATTTTAATACGTGATATACCTGTATAATGTTTTTTTTAAAGACAACGAATTAATGCCTTTCGTAAATGCATTTCCAGCCACCTACTTTTGGCATTTAGATATATTTTTTAACTTTCTGCTTCCTTTTGATTTAGTTCGGTTCTTATAAATCTTTGGCCTTTCAAATCAACATACTGTAAGACAAGAATTAGTTATGGGGCAACAATAGAAATGATACGAATTTAAAGAATATATATGATACGAACTATCTGACGCAATTGTAATGAAGCAGTTAGAATGATGAAACGAAATATCCTTTCGCTCAGACTGTAAGTATCGAAGCGCTTTACCCTTAGTGTTAAAATAAATGCGTGTATTTTTAAAAATCGGAATCAATATTTAAAGTTAAATCCTTTTGATTGAATTTTGGCAATAACTAAGGAACATGATATAGTATTCATTCACCATTTCACTATCTTTAAACAATCTTACACGCTATAAAAATACGTTTTGTTCTACATATACATATATATTTTACATAACACTTTTTGAAATGAGGTATACGGTGTAAACACTGAAAATATAGGTTATCATCACTACGTTAAAATTGGGAAAGAATGAGATCCAATAACGAATTATCTTTCCATAAATTACCTATTATTTATATTATATTATGTATGTGCGATTGAAGTGGTTTTACCGATTATTGGTAGTTCAATATGTTCCACCGTATTATACATGAAATTAGTAATAGCAAGTATAGTCATGTCCTTTTATATCTGTAGATCTTCGATTGGATACTTATAGAATAACAAATAACATCATAGCAGTGTTTCCTATGGTGGTCAATTCATTATGCATTGAACGAATACCACATTAAACGGTTATCCCTCATAATATTCTTTAGCGCATACATTACGTAATCTAAATTCACACAGATTTGGTCGATTTTTTCACTCGTATTCGATAATGTCCTAATCGATCAGAAAAACACGATTAAAATGCTACGGCGCCATCTACGGGAGAAAGTGAGAGTTGTGTAGAGAGGGTTCAATCTTCGGATGGCGTGTCTTGAGGATGGATGTCTACCCTCTGCTTCCTTAATGTTCTTCGGTGTCCGAAATGATGGATGGACCTCAACGCCACGGACTCCTATTTCTTATTTCCCAGTCTTACCTTCATTTTACACCAGGGTTACCACATTCGCCGACAAAGGATCGGAGATAAGAGATAAAATGTAAAGGAACATAAAAACAGTGGGGGAAATTATGAGGGTTTGGAAACACATGTAAAAACACGGCGAGGCGTTGAAGTGGGTGGCGGTCGAGGTTACCACAGTCAAATTCGATGAAGATTTCGGGAGGAGAGTATGAGGATGATGTGGGGAGAGAAGATCGGGTTAAAATGAGCGGGCGTCTTACGTATAGTTAAGAATAGAATTGACGTAAAATCTTAGTGGGTGTCTTACGTATGGTTAAGAGTAGAATTGACGTAAACTTAAGACCGTTTCATACTAAAATGGATTCCATTTTAAATATCATTGTTTGGTAGATACATTACTAATACGATACAAAGTACTTATTCAGTGTAAAATCTAGTTAATATATATAAAAATAACATGAGTTAGTTGAGATTCGTAGAGAACAAGTATAGTTTTAAATAATCCTAACAGTTTTTCCTTGTAAATACTGATTGAGAGTAAGAAAGAATCCTTTTTCTAAACGTTAGTTTATCAAGCTTTTTCGGGCTAATCTGAAGATCTGAAATCTCATCACTTCTTAGGTGCATCCGACAGCTAAGTATCCCGTTGGTTTTCAATTCTGAAAAACCACACCATCATTAAGGTGACGACGAATTTCACCTGCTCTCTTTCCTTCTTGTTTTCCCACGATCTTATCCTAGCAACCACCCCGTTATCAATATTTAACCCACTTATAACTATATCTATTAAAACCACATTTACTCTGCAAATATTCATCGACTGTTATTCCATCCATTATTAATTCAATCAAGCTTTTAAAGGATAATGTTCTCAGAATTACTTAAATCGTATTTACTTTTAAAGGGCGATTTTTTTTCGCTTTCATTCAGTAATATATTTTATGAAAAGCAAGAAATAATGCTACTATAATGAAGAAACGACAATAAAAGGCGAGTGAAATGTTGTTGCTAAGGTAAATAACAGCAATAATGGATAATTTTACTTAATAATGCTAATATTATGAAAAATGACAATGAAAGGCAATTGAAATGTCGTTGCTAAGGTAAACAACCAACAATGATAGATAATTTTTACTTGATAAACAAAAATTCTGAGTCCGTACATCTAAACAATAAACTCAAATATACTCAAAACCAAAACCCAAATGTGCACAACTTAATTCTCTTCCATCCTCCATATTAGTACTCTAAATCGCTTATATTTTTCTTCAACTGTTATCAAAACTTCCTTAACACGATATTACATCACGTGTGACAAACATTTCAAGTACAGGAAGAAGATAGCTGAACACTGTTTAAAAACCTTAACCCACAAGTTTGGACCTAAAGTATAATATGAATTTAAGAACGTGAAAGTCTCAAACTCTTTTACCCAAATAAAGAGTGGTTACTTCAGGAGCGCATCCGTTTTTGAGCGTAAATCATAAGAAGAGAAAGAGCTATGGAAATCTTTATTGGGGTAGGAGTAAGGAAGAGTCCGTGATACGATCCTCGGTAATTACTCCTCGTGAAGGAACATTCCCCTCCGTGCAATCCGTCATTCGGCGAAGACAATGGGGGGAGGGATGGTCGGATTCCATAACCGAAAATTTATGAAGGTTGGTAATGCGTTCGGGGCTAATGCCTTCGGAGGGAGTCGGATGGGTTCTGAGGCATATAAAGAATGATACCTATAGATATTAGCGCTTGCCACTGTTCTTTGATATCCTGGAAATTTTTCTTCCTTCGATGTTGAACGTTTGCGGAAACAGGATTTTCAATTAGGTTCCAGGATGTAACGGATTACGTGGGTACTTCGTCTCATCAGATTTATATTTATCAACGTAAGATTTTGGGTTGATTACAGCCAAAGATGAATTAATCGATGTACATAATGTCTTACGTAATCGTTGTATTTAATATCTACACCTTAATACCTTGTCACTGATGTTTCTGCAATTATCACAATTTATTCATGAAAATCAGAATGAAAGAATCTAGAACTAAATAGATATTTGAATACGATATATCGAGGATGATATCTTTTTTCTTAAGGCTAGCTGAATTGAAAAGACATTAGTGATAATGAAATTTATATATGTGAAAGAAAACTGTTGGTGTAGCTTCAAATCAAACTGTATACGTTTAATGATATTCTATTAATTTCGATGAAGGGTAAAATTTTATTAATTCTTAATGAGCTCTAATGACGCCAAATAGGAATAATTAAGAACAATCTATCTCTCATTTTATTTTTATTTTCATTGAATTTGATTATCGTAACTGTGGAGAATTTTTGTAACAAGTAGGATATTAAAAAGGAGTGACGAAAATAATTGTATTCGCCGTAATATTCGTAAAGTAAATTAAAAGTTTGCGCTCATACGTAGTACAGGATTAGTACATTTTCATACGAAGATAATCAGAAGAAAATCATGTTGTACTTAAAGAATATACTTCAAGCTGTTAACTGTGGAAAAGATAATTTTCAAGATTTAAAAACCCATACCTCCGGGGCTCATAAATTGATTTAAAATAAGTCGAAGATGCCAAACCAATGTCAGAATCGAAATCAATCAAATCATCACGTTCACTTTTCAACTTCATACAGTATCTTAATTCAAATCGACTAATATCGTATCGAAGTAATTGTGAGAATGTACTTCAGTCGAAAGAGCTATTCGCGGAGCATACAATGACGTAAGACGGTAAGAGGCAATCATCCAGCACTATCTTCTTCTCCTTTGTTACTTCCATAGCAACACAAAAACGAAAAAGACCTACTGAAATAGACTATGCATACATTTTTCGATAACACCAACAAAGACGAAACGCATTTCATTCATCAACTGCTGGTAGCGAATACTTCAAGTACGCGTACATAAAGGAACAGCTACCGAGAGAGATGGAAGCATCTCTACTCAACATCTCTATCCTGATCCAGCGCAAGATATAGCTCCTTATCACTCCAACTTTGTTCTCGGAAACCTTCGACTCATCGCCTACCTCTTAAGGCATCGCCATTCTTTTGTTATTTCCGAGGCGTCTGGCTGCTTTTCATTCTTCTCGCGAGGCCGTCGCCTAGATACCATTAATCTTTTTCCCTCAAGGGCACGCCCATCTTCCTCTCGAACCAATGATCCTCCTCCCGAGCACTTTCTCCGGAGGGAAAGGTCTTCTTCTTCCATTGTTTCCTAGAGCTTTCCTCAAAGTCATCGTGGCCGTTTTTAGTTTGTGCCGTTTCACGATCTCATAAGATTCTCTCTCTCTTGAGACTTCTTTAGAACCTCTCAAATGGGTAATTTGAGAAAGCGCGTAAACAGATGGGAGTAGATACGAGAGTGTGTTGGAGATGAGAGCAGGTAGAGTTTCCTTAAGGAGGAACTGCATTCGTCGTCAGCTGCTGCAACAACGTTTCATCGCCTGCATGGATTTTGATGGTTGTTTCGTCCATCCGCGTGTTGTGGGACTAATGTTTTACTCGTATCTAAGTCGACGTAATTATTACGTAAAGATATCGAAGTTTATGGATGACGAGGTTTTTGAAATTATATTATATTACATCATAGTAAAAAGTTTTAAGTATCAAAATGTTATAAAAATCTCAATAAAAATGTATCGAGAATAATATCCCATTATGATATGGCAAAGATACTTAAAAGAGATGAGAATTACCGACGGATTAATGTGGAATAACGACTCTTAAACCTGAAATAATTAGGTTCTTTACCCAAAGGTTTGTTCGGAGAGTAAGGATTGGTAAAGGATTGATTAAGTCGATCTGAAATAATTCATCATTGTTATTAATAGGTATTATGTTTTAATTATAGGAACATAACTTTTGACATTTATATTGCACTAATAAATAACCGTCTTCTGACACTTACTGACGTGCGTCTGTTAAAAGAGTTTATATGGTATAAATTTGAATTTCTGTATATACTTCTAAACGAAGTATACGATTGATTTTTTTAATGAATTTCCAAAATTACCGTAGGTCGTTGAATACAAATGTGCGAAGAAACTTTCTCCACCACTAACTGTAGCAATTTTCCTCATAGCCTTTGATTCTTCCTTTTTCCTATCGAATCTCTCCGAACATGAAATTTGATTAATACGAAATAAGTATTCTTTTTCGTATAGAGCTCGTTTTCTGTATCCAGTATTTCTTCAATAATGAACTTCCATAGGAGAATGCTCTTAGTACATATTCACCTATTGGATGAATTATATTTTATATTCTAATAATCCGAACAATCAGAGAGTATTACATTTTAATTATTATTTTTGTGAAAATAAGCAATTTTTCTAATATATCATATTCTGTAAACGAGTTTTAAACAAAAACTTTGGACGAGAGGAAATTATATCTGCTGTATCTAACAATAAGTGAGAGAACTGTTCGTAGGAAGTCAATGTATTTTAATATTATTTCATAGCGCTTTTACTATTTGATTAATTTTCCGTATTAAATCATTATGTTATAATTGAGCGAAAACTATTTTATGTAATTACATGAATGAAGACGACAAAATCATTGATCGAAAAACCAAATGCAAATTCACTGGAAAAGGGAATGATAAGAATATGAACCAAATATTTAAAATTCACTCATCAAGTTTTTTTATCGTAAATTAATATATGAATTATTTTAGATAAAAAAGTTCTAATATTTCAGATATTCTAATTATTACATCTTTAATGCAGCTATTAATGTGTTTGAAAGTGCGTAAATATTTTTATACTATCGCAAATATAACTGTTCCTTTATCATACCATCTTATTTAAAGAGATAGCTTATCGATATATTTGTAGACAAAATGTTAAAATGGAGTTTTAAAACTCAAAGAATACATATCCCGTCTCTTTGGCACTCTTTAAGATCCTAGGTAACTCTCTCTTTATTTTGCAAAATAATATATTTAGCTTACTTTGGACGCCGTATCATAGCGACCAGAAAAATAAAGTACGTAGGATAAGGAACGGCGAGACGTCATTCATTTCTCTACGAAGACAAACCGTAAAATAGAGTATCCCCAAAAATTGCGAGAGCACTCCATCTGGCGGGAGGTCTCCCAAATAGAGATAGGAAAAATAGGACGTATCTCAACGAGTGCGTAGCGAGACGGAGTTTTTTTAAAGGAAAAACGTCACCGCACACGGGTAGAGTTCCCGCATTTTATCACGGCCCTTCTTCCACCTTCATTTCTTCTCCAATTTTCCATCCGTTTTCCTCTCCCCCCGTTTGCCCCCCTGCAGAGCTCGTCTCCGCCAGAGTTCATCTTCCATAAATTCTATTATTTTCCTATAAATGAGATATCGACCAGCGGCGGGGTCCGTGGGATGGGGTTGCCCTCCTCCTCCTCTTCTCCCCGCCTTCGGTGGCTTAGAGACAGGCTCTCTGCGTTCTCAGTTCCCATTTTCCTTCCGGGGAAAAAAAAAGATTCCCGAAAGAGAATTCTTATCCGGGAGAAATATAAAAAGGGAGGTGAAATTTTTAATCTTGAGAATTTTTTTTTCGAGTTTTTTTTTTCTTTTTTTTTTGGTAGAAGTAGTTCTACCGCAGGAGGATGGAGTGGTTTTTCGGGATGGAGTTGTGTTTTTTTCTTGAGCTGACGGCACTTTTTTTCTTCCTGAGGAGGCGTCCCAGTGCTTCCGGTTCCTAGTTTGTTTTCTGTTCTTCTTATTCCTGTGAATTTTTTCTTCTTGGCTGTTCCTGTTCGCCTATATCGTTGTCGTGGTTACATTATCCTGGTTGGTGAATGCGTGGAATTCTTTTGGTGTTGCTTTGGATTAGGAATTATTTTATATTTTCTTTTGTTTCATCACCTTATGTTTGTGAGGTTATAAAAGCTACCGAAGTACTAGAAATACTCACTTTAGAATGGTTTCTCTTTATTAGTAAACAGAGCCATTGGTTTTACCATTGTTGATATGTTACCATAGTTACGTACAGCGATCTTTTGAAAAATGAACCTAATCCTTCTTTCTTATTTGAAAGATATACATTGTGAATTTGAGGACACATCGTCATTGATAAGAGGTTTAACTTACAATAAATAATGAGTTCGTCAAATTATTAGATACTTTCAAATTCAGAACTTATTTACGTTGTTCAATTAAAATTAAAGGAACACTGAATAGGACAGAAAACACTTATTTTTAGTGATATCAAATGTACTTATAACGTTGGATTAAGAAGAAAAATATTAACGATATATTATTATATAATTTCGTATTTCGAAAAAATGATTCGATGTGAAATGTGATTTAAATCACCCGAGTTTTGGTGTACATTATTCTAAAAAATGCTCGATTTTCTCCTTTAAAATTAGGGCTTTAATCATCCATAAGGTGCGGGGAAAATATTTTATATATTCTGTTATATTTTCATCATAAAAGAATATTACATTAACAATCAACGTCTGAAAACTGTAGTCAACTAATTCCATCCTTGGAAACGAAACTTCCAACACCTATAATCTAATGAATTCATTCGCAATAAATAACTATCGCTATAACTACATCGAATTTTAAACAGCCCGAAAAACACGATTAATCAGTTCAAAAATATTCATTTTATAAAATGATTATCCCCACGAAAAAGGCATCCATTGTTTAGGTACATTCGAATCGTAATATTCCCATCTTCATCAGCGTGTACCCAGGTATCATAATTTCCCTTTTACACCACCTTGTTTTTCATCTCTCCATTCCATCCGAGCGCATTCATATTCCCCCGCGTAACTTCATTTCTCCCCTTTCTTACAATTCTTTCTTTCCTTTCCCTTCATCCATCTTTCTTAAATTGTTCCTCCCCCAATTCCATCTCTTATACATTTTCCCCTTTCAGAGGAGCGAATAGTATTCCGTACATCGCCTCTCGTGTTCACCCGAATCTCTCTCTTCTCTATGAAAGAAAGAGATGAAAGAAAGGAAATGGAAAAGGGGTTCTAAAAGAAGCGAGAGACTTTGCCAAAAATGGAAATATCCCTCTAAAGAAGAAGGGATGGATCGAGAAGAGAGAATTATACTTTTTAGAGAGATTGTTCTTTCGTAAAGATTTGATCAGGAGCACTAAAAATTACGTCTTATATTATATAATTGAAGTAGTTATTTTATTAAGGTATATCAAAAATATACCTTAATAAAATAACTATAAGGTATATTTTTGATATTTTGCAGTATTATAAGTTGTATTAATGTAATAACACAGAGATATGAAAAGTTTGGTTAAAGATACAGTGAAAGGGTTGATCAAGGAAATATTTTGTTTAAGTCAAGATATGTTTAAACTTGCGTCAAATTATAAAGTCACTAAGTTTTCAAAAGTGCCTGTGTCTTCATATATTATAATTGTAAATTGATTGAGATTAATTTGTATTGGAAGATAAATAAGATTTAAAGATTCTATATATGCTAAGTAGAGAACGTACTAAGTTAAAGAAGTAGGCTGAATGGAAATACTTCGATATTTTTACACGTATTTACTCTCAGCTTCGTAAAGGATTTGAGAAAAGTACTGTCATACATTTAGGTTATTGCTATCTCGTGAATCTCGATAAAAATCCATGTAATAGAATGACAAATATTTTCAGAATTTTGCAGACTACCTACTCATTTCCATTTATTCTACACTTAAATTGTGTCCGTATTTCCGCAGGCTACTTACTTATTCCCATTTATTCTACATTTAAATTGTGTTTTTCTTCCAACAAATTATACTGATTTTAGCATAAAAGATCTCATTTATGGTAGCGCAATATATTAATCTTCGAACCGTTTATTTATTCAATCAGTCAATCATTTTCTCTATGGTTTATAGTTTTCTGTATGATGTTACCATCCAAAACGATGAAACGTGTACTAATTAGCTGAGGATTTTTAAGTAAAAACAAAATTAAAACAAGAATTAATTCTTCGAGTTAGAGTTAGTGGGAAAAATTGCAAGGTTATAAAAAGAAATACATACTATTATCGATTACGTATGGTAAAGTTATCTCTATTGAGATTGCAGCGATAAGTAACAGGATGAAGGAATTAAAGCAATTATGTGGAACTTGCGTACGAAATTTTGGGGAGACAATAATGGAACTTAATCCAAGAGAGGGGCATTGCTACAGAAAAATAAATTCAAGAAAAATAGCGATCTTTGTAGAAAGAAATAGGGGTAATAAAATGTCCCTTTCGCAGCATCTCGAGAGTGGGAAAAAGTAGGTGAGATCAAAATGACTCGGTCAACGTCGTCATGGCGAGAGGAGAGTAATATTTTCAGCTTCTCCACAAGTGAGGGTGAACTATGGTCGCGAAGAAAGAAATGAGTTAAGGATGTTGTGCCGGAAAGAGGTACTCTAAGGGAAATAGCACATTTTTATCTCGATGCAAAATTTTAATTCCCGAATGAATTCGATGGAAGATATTTTTTCGAGATTGATTTTAAAATGTTTCTTTTATTCAGGTTTATGAAACAAGTTTCTATCGGAAGCCTGTATTTATTTATATTCTTCATCCTAATTTTTAAAAATCATTCTAAGTTTGACATTCATAAATTATCATTGTAATAACGTACTTCATTTAAGTACCGAATGGTATATATTTGAATAATATACCCCAAAAAAGAATGCTTGTTAAAATTCCTTTTTTAAAAATCCCTTTTTTATTCTTTGTTGATCTACAAACAAATTTTTACCCGAATATTTTTAAAAATTAAAGAATATCGTAAAAATTAAATTAGATAGATGAATCAATGAATGAAGAAGCAAAATATTATTATTATTATAGGATTGTAAATCGATTCTCATGTGTAATTGATAATTACGGAATAAGTTTCTTCTTCCATTCTAACTTTATTCTATTATCTCGTAAAGGGTGTTCGATGAAAAAATAAGAATCAGACTAGACATTTCATTTATTTAGGGTTATATTAGGATAGTTATAATATATACTAATATACGATAATCTAACATCTTATTAAGATTATTGATAAATGAACTCTGACTTATAGTATTGTTCCACCATGGAAACACGTCAATATTATGCAGTATATGATATAAAAGTATAATCTTTAAGCAAAGAAATGAGTTTCCAATTGATCAAGAATTAGGTAAGCTCAGGAAAACGGTAATGAAAATACGTACTCAAAACCACGCCCCTTCTTTTCATAAATGAGTGCCAATGCTGAAATACCATTACGCATTTAATGGTCGAATTACCCTCTTTAAAAGTGGAAAATCTTGGATCGAATACTCTGCAGTCCCTTTTGTGCGGAAAAGACTCAATTAACATCAAGATAATTCTCGAGCAATTTCAGCGAGATCGAAAAACTTGTCTCCCTCTAGTACGCCGCCATGGTAATACAGAAACAACAATCCAAACAACGGAGCAAAATTCCAACCCCTCGAGGAAGGACCGAGGCTCTCTCTCAAAGACACAAATTTTAAAATTCCCTTCAAAAAGATGAGAGAGAGAGAGAGAGAGAGAGAGCATGGACCACCAAACAATCAGCAAACGAAGAAGATTAAAATCGCTTTGTAGAGAGACGGCCGATTTCCGTTCTTTCGGAATCCAACAATGGACAATTTCACGCTAATTCAGGTTCGCACAAAACCGCAGGCGGAATAAAGTCGAACTCATTTTCAATTTCAAATAATTTTCCACTCCGCAATTCCTCAGAACGAAAGTGGGCTGAGAAGAGAATGAAATAGAGAGAGGCGTACTTTGGAGACCTCTCTTGGAGCGACAGAATAAACCAACGGAAGACCTCCTTCTTTTTTTTTTACTTTCCGAAATTACCAGCGAGGCGCTTCCAGCAGTTAAGAAGAAGAATACACACGCCGCCAGACTGCGCTGCTGTCGACCGGAATTGTGGAGGACCAATTTCTTCCATTATTTTTTTTCCCCTTCTTTCTTCCTTTACGCTCCGCGCAACTTCTGCCGCGTGTTCCCTCCTTTTTCTTCCAGAAGGGGATGTCTTATCTTTCGTGCGCAGCCCTCACAGTCCCCTGGTGATAAAGGCGGAAGAGTTGTCTGCCCCACCCTCTCTCTCTCCTCAGGCTCCCTATGACGTAAAGGTGACGAAGGAAAGGAGCAGAGGCAATGAGGGCAGCGCACGGTACCCTTCATTTTTTTTTTTTGCTCCGGGAGCAGATATTGCATGCGCGCTTCTTGGCACGTTCGACTTCTGGGGGTCGTCCCGAATATCTGGAGCGTTTCTCCGTTGGAGGTTGTCGTCGCTCGAGGAAGGAAATATCGATTCGAATTGAGGTAATGGATGTGTAGGGAAATAAAGTCGATGGCAAGGAGCAATGTTTTTCAAGACTAATATATTACGTGAATATTTTATCATTGAGTTTGATTTGTAGTTCTCGAAATTCTATTTGATGGTAAGGATCCTTTTTCATCTCCATGAATTCAGGAATCGAATACTACGACTTTATCTTTAAATGCTAGAAGAGTTAAATCAATTTTAAATAATTATCATCAATGGAAACCAAAATCTGATGCCATATTTTGGACAGGAAATATCTAACCATCAAAGTTTTTGATTGAAATTCAGATAGTGTTATAAAACATTTCACATTGTTAATGTGAAATTCTTTAGTTCATCGTCTGAAAAAATATATAGAAGGCACAGAAATATAATAAATGTGGATTAGAAGTAATAATTTCCTTGAAGAACAATTATAAACTACAAATATGCTTCAACATAGGAGTTAAAGACTTTATATAAGATATTTAGAAAAAGAAACTAAATCGACGAGAAAATAATAGCAATGTGAGACAGAAATGTACTGAAAATGGAAATGGCCTAAGTGACAACGCGATAAATAATGTACTTAACCTTTGATTTCCTCTATTATTCAAACAGCAGTTAGTGGCAAAAGGGTTAAGTAAAACCCGCCATTAACCCAACGTATCGCACTTTTAATTTGCATTCAATGAATAGTAACCGAACTGAATACCATTATTCATAACTCGGTATCTTTCGCATTATCACAACCATACGTACATCCGATATAAAAGCGATAGAAAGATAAACTTTTACTCCATCCCGCCGCGGAACACTAATGAAAACTTGGCGAATCAAGGGATAGTTCTAGGACCCATCGGTTTAACATTACTTCGGAATATTATTTGCGAACGTATATCGATAGAAACGTGCAAAATGACTGTGGCATATATACATACCCATAAAATACGTAAGTTTAATGTCAAATAAAGCGGAGAGGGAATGGAAAAACGATCGCCTCTCCAATAAATGACTTAATCCGCAAAACCCCAAACGGCATGAATCATTGAAGCGGACCGCTTATGTGCTATCATATTTCCGACCGCGTTGGGGCTTATCGGCTCCAGCATTCGATATTTTTCAACGCGACTATTTATAGCGCTCGCTCTGCAAAATGCATCGGCGTTAATCGAGAATCAAATTTAATGCATCCGTCGCCATCCATATTTTATAAATTCGCTTGATCAATGCTCACTCGACTTGCGGGCCCGCAACGTTTTCATTGGGCACGGTAATCTGCATACTTTGCGATATTTCCCCGAGAAATATGAGTTATGCGGTTTTTCGCCAATATAAATACCCTGAAGGGCGTTTCGCGATCAGTCATTCGCGTTTCGCGAAAAGAATTTGCGAAACGATGTTGAGTGAGTCTCTTTCGGCGGAAATTCAATACATTTTGCGAATTCGAGGAATTTCCTTTTGAGAATTTTAAATAAGTACTAATTCTATGGTGTATTGATGAAAGGAAATTAGAGGTTAAACATTCGCGATTTAATATTTATTACGTATATTTCCGAAGAATATTTGCGAATTTTTCTCTTCTATCGTTCTATATACCTAATAAATTATTGAAAGAAAATTACCCAGTGCTAGTGGAAAACAAAATACTATTTGTCTGCAAAGAATACGTCCATTCATCCTAAAGCGATCTTAATTCCCTTGGTAATATCCAAGAGTATTTAAGTATCCCTATTACTATTCAAATGTGGACGCATCAAAAAAATGTTTGAACGGAAAAAATTCATTAAAATATTTATTTAGATATTACCGTTTATTAACCTATCAAACACTTTATTTAGAGAACAAAATATTTTATATTCATTCAAGAATGTGTTAGAGATATTATATTGCTAAATTATATATACATATGTACATGATATTTGAAATTGTGTACATTCCATATGAAATTTTTATAAATACTCTGTTTAGTTATGGGCAATATATTAATATCGGCGTTCAATTTATCATTGTTTTCTTACTCCCGAAAGACAAAAAAGAATTTGACAAATAATAAGCATTCTATTAATATTTATTATATCGGCATACTTGCTCATCGTAAAATTTTTTAGATACTCAATCACACGTAGAAAATAATATTCAAAGCGTTTGAAGGTGCAGCAAAAGGTATCCGAGTTATAACTATATCCGAGGAAATTCATCATGTTTGCAATTATATCGAATGATAATTATTAAATAAACAAGTAGGAAAGCTGTGAATTTTGATTATCACATTGAATTTATTATGTAAATTACCGAAACACATTTTTCTCCAAAGTTTTCGAGATAACGTACGGTAGCCATAACGGTAGAAAGGTTAATTTTGGACCAATAAATTTTATGTCTCGTTTCGATTTAACAGGCTTTTATTTAATTATAAAAAGTCTAGGAATAATCAAATCAAACTTATGCATTTAAATACACATGTATAATTACACATATCTATGTTTACGAAACTATTTAGTCGTATTGAGTATAAGTAGTAGCTATCCTGCTCATATAGGGCTTTAAGACAAATGTTTCCTTGACATTAATGATTGGAAAAGAAATTGAAGTTATTTTTCTTCCTGAGTAATCGAAATGCATTCTAAATGTGATGTAGTATAAAGTACAAAGTATCATCTGATTCAAGAGCAAAAATTCTAAACGACCGTGACAGGATTCGAACCTGCAATCTTCGGATCCGAAGTCCGACGCCTTATCCATTAGGCCACACGGTCATGGTTTCGGAAAACCCTTAAGGGTCATACGAACCCTTTTTCGTAAACTAGCGTATATTGTGACGTAACTTATCTATATAGAGATCCCGAGATATTGCACTATTGTATAAGACTCTTGTCCTTGTAATATTTCTAAATTCTTAAGTAAATTTACGTCAATTAAAGTAATATCAGGAAGTTCAATCTTCTTGTCCCCTTTTCACATCGCACATGACGTGGTACATCAAAATAAATCAATATATTAAGAACTATCATCGTAGCTGATATGTCTATACAGAAAAACAAACGTCTCACGATTGTATACGATACCATTCTGTAAGGAAATCACATTCCCAAAAAAAACATATGTCCTCCTAAAACTTTAAAACCTAATCGAAGTGAGATGGATATCTTGAGGGATCAAGAAAATGTATCGATGTTGAGGGATAAGGGTGGAGAGCAAGATGAGGAGGAAGGGATTCAAAAATAAAAGATATCGTAAGATGGGGAGAAGATTTCACACCATTCTCTCATCCCACCCATAGGAGGAGGATATCTGGGAGCTCTAGACTCAATTTAAAATTCAATCCTTTAAGAGGATGGTCGGGAAAGGGAGCGTGGGAAGGATGTGGATAGGTTGCTGGGAGACGGAGGGATTTTGATTTCACTAAGATTCATCCCGTCTCTAACTAGATCGAATATTTCTCACGAATCGACTTGTCGATCTCTATTGTCTATCCGGTGCGAAAATAGCCATTCGATTCCCCGCTAACTCCCGACTACGCCCACTTTCATCACCACGTCCTTTTATCTCTCTCTCTCGCTTAGCAACTCCTCCCGCATCGCATGGGAAGGTTTCTTCAACGCTTTTTTATGCTCTGATTTGCAACCACTTCGAGTACTTCCATTTCTGTTCTCTCCGTTGCGATTCTCATCGAAGCCATTCTATTTTTAACTCGCATCTCACGCGCTAAGACCTCGAGGAGCTACTATAGCGAGACTATGTTCTCTCCGTCTACAAAAAATTACGGGTTAAATGGCTTAATCTACCTGGAAGTACTCCTTTGTTTGTGACGTATAACGTCTTAAGTTTTCTCAAAAATGTATTGAGTTTATCATCGTTTTATTTGTATGTAATTATGAAATGAAGGAGAGCAACGTATGTGTCAGCGTATAAAGTGGAAAGCTTTGTATTATAAGGAATGGGCTTGAACTTAAGGAAACTAAGCTACAGTATGTACAACAGGCAGGTTGAAATATTATACGTACAACAATCAAGTTTTATGGCAACACATTATTAGTTAATGCAATTCAGTTTAAGTTTCTATTGTTATCTAATATTAGTATAGTTATATTAGCATATTTTTTAAGACGGATAAGACGAGGCTACATTAAATTTTTATTTTTTAATTCGTATAACATTATACGTGTTTATTTGTGAAGATATTTCAAGGTAGATCGATAACTCGAGTTTGTATATCGATTATACAAGAGGTTTTTTTATTAACTTAATCCAACACTTTTACAAATTTATATAATAGATTCTCATTCAAAACCTTTATTGTCGATAGAACTCAATGTAAGGAACGATTGGAACAAATAAAAATTAGATAAAAAATAAAATATAGAAAGGGTTTTATAATACACGCGTGTTTTCAGCGTCTTAATTTAGTATCTTTAATACACGACTGCTTCTTTAGATTTAGCTTTATTGAAACGTTTAATTCTTAGCTAAGTCTTCGTCCGATTAGCGCCGTATCGCAGTGTTGTTGATCCTCATCCTTCAATAATGATTTCCTCGAAAGGGAACAGTATCCGTTCGTGTCTCCAAAAAGCCTCATCTGATAAACTTCCCTTCGTAACGCACGATACAGGATATCCCAATGAAACCTCTTTGTTCCGAAGCTATAAATAACGTCTTCTAAGGGCGATGACAATTTTGAGACCGTAATCCAAATGGCAGTTGTCTTTTAATTCTTCGACATTGCGGGATTAAACCCTGTTTTAATTATTAATAAGTCCGTGAGTTTTTTAAGATATCACTACTTATAGAAGAAAATTATACGTTTATTATAAGTATGATATGCAACGTTTTCATTACGTATAATTATAATTTTCATGATTTTAAATTTATAATATTAAATTAAAACCACAATAATTTTTATGATAAACGAATTCTTAAATTAATTTCACTCTCCAAATATCCTGCTGATAGATATATAATACAGCCACGTTTATATTACTCCATTAAATTTATGAGTGGTTTAAATAAATTCTTACTCAATTATTGACGCAAATGCGGATAGATTTTCAAAACGAATGGTTGTTAAGGTAAATAAAAGTTGATAAATAGTTACGATACTTCTGTCTCCTGATTTTTAATTCAAATATAACTGTAAATTATTAATTCTTTCCGTCCACTTTTTGGTTTACAGTATCACATTACTATAGGTTTGTACTAGTTTCCCCAACACGATTCATGTTTTTAGTATATTTTAATTTAAAACGACAAAATTTTAATAAAACCACTCTAATGAAAACACTTAGGCACTTTGAATTCTTTATTCAAGATGGTTAGTTTATAATTATACGACAAATTGATCGAACGGATTTATTTGAAATACTCGATCTTTTTACGCGATAGAGCTTATGGACATATCTATTTAAATACCAGAGAGTAATCAATGACTATTCATAACGTATTCTCCGCTGAAAATATTCCTCTCTCATTTTGTCTTCGTAATTCATTTCTTCATCCCATTCCTTCCGTCCTCCCAATAAGCTCTCCGCATCTAGAATAAGCCGATACGTATTCCGGGAGTTGGATCCAGCGCATTAAAACAGACGCGAATCGCCCGTTCCAATGGAATATTCAATACGCAATCAATTAAACAGTAGCGGCTTGTCGTCAAAGCCGAAATCGTCCCATAGTCCTCGGTCACCAATGCCACATTGAGCCCCTCCCAAAATCCCTCTTTAGTCTGGGGAAAACTTTATCCTAAGAGGATCAATTTCGTAAATAACACGATGCTACCAATTCGCGACCAAGAGAAACATCGGCTGCGAAATGAGTCTCTTCCGAAGCTACAAATTCGTTCTTTTCCCCCGTCCCCGTGATCACGTGATTCGTCCAATCCGTCCGGGTTGATTAGTTCGATTCAAACTAAGCCTTCAATATTTTATATGAAGATCTTTGGTTCTATTTTGTATTTTCTGGTGGATTGAAACGCTTGTTTTTTGTTTTTATTCCGGAGAGAGATTTGGTGTTCAAATGAATAAAAAAAAGAGTGCAGTAAAGAAGTGTTCGTGATATAGAAATGAAATCAGTTGCTATGAGCTTGATTACTTATGGGTAATGATTTGTATCAATTCCAAGAAGGACAGACGTTGCAACAAGATAAGCTATTTAAAAAGTTGGTTTTAATTTCCGATGTGAATAGAAATGAAATGAATTGAAAAAGGCATAAAAATTTAATTATAACTTCGAAAATTGACGGAATAGTTTAATTCGGCTAATATCAATGTTATATCGATTGTTGACTCGGTTATTTGAAGTCTATATTATGTTATAAGTTATTCTGGATCTGCAATTCAGTATGTTAAATATCCTATCCGAGCCAAAATGTATTTTGTATTTGAAACTTATTATACTTCTAATTATTAAGAATTATTGCTCAAAATGTTAATAATTAATCCTACGAAAATACTGTCAAAAAATTGCTACCATAAATGTAGATTTAGAAATCATAATTTTGTGAGTTATTTTATGCCGTAAACACCGGAATACGAAAGTAAGAATACCTTTAACTGTCCAAATGAATGAATTAATCGATGAAATTGATTTCTCAGCTTTCATCGCGATTTTTGACATTGGATTCCTGAAATTCTGGTAAAAGAATCTTCTCCCAATTTTGTAGCATTAAAATTATCATTTTTGTGTCGTACTATGATAAACTTCTAATGGCAACTTCTAATCCCATAAGGGGCTACTTTTTGACACCTTCCAAAATAACAGTTCGATGGAATTATCCCACGATAAATGCCTCACGTAATATTAACCAAAACGTTCAGTTAATGAGTAAAAGGAATGTAAGTGAATCGAGTTTAGCAACGGCAACTCATAAAAATACGAGCGTTGGCTTTGCATTGTTCTGAGATGGAGGAGTGAAACTGAGGATTGGAAATGGAAGAAATGGTAACGAGATAAAAGCAGAAGGAGCGGGGGTTGGTTATATCTGGAAGGGGGATGCTTGAGAAAGATAAGGCTTCATTTCTGAGCTTCCCTCCCTCTCATAGCAACAAACATACTAATCTTTACCCCCTTTACAATTTCGTTTCCCGTCCACACAGCAGCCAAACGTGTGCAACTTCCCTTTCAGTACGTATCAACGACGTATTTTTTTGCTTCCCCATCCAAACAGGATTTAAGCCTTGAGATTCTGTGGGGTAAATGCGTTTCGGTCTTCGGGAAATAAGTAGGTTCTCTCAATTTGGAGTCCATACAGTACGTCTGTCACTTATCTGCTACTATTTTCCGTGTTGTAAACAATCCAAACAGTATCCAGTTGGAAACTTTTCTTATGGCTTCGCGCAATGTCAAAACTAGTAATCGTAAATGATGCGTCATATACGACTGAAGTTTTATTCCATAATGGATGAATCGTTAGGAAAACATCTGCAAACGATGAATTTATGATTCCATGGTATAAGGCCAAATGAGGAACGTGCTTATGTTCCAAACACTAGGTATGTAGGAAAGGTGAAATTTATTAAAATTTAAATAATGTCATTTTACATGTTTACGTCAAGTATTTGTCATTATGATACTTTTAGTTAGAATTTTTGGAATTAAAAGTTATATTTCTAAGGTCTACTCCCTCAAAAAGCAAACTTTGCTAACAATTTTCTTATTGTCTTCTTTAAACTCCCTGGTTAATATAGATACATCTTTCCAACTTCATACCGTGATATACACCTCTACGAATTCAAGGTAAATTACGTTATTTTTTTCAGTAAAATTTCTTAGGTGTAGTTTTTCCTTAATAACAATGTTTCGGTACATGTATTTTTCAAATAATTATTCCATTTGATCGAATATAAATTCAAAATAACATTCAATCATCATCATCAAAAAATAGGATAATTATAAGGAAAGAATAGAAGGGTTATCTGAAATCGTAATATAAACTTCCGAGGGACTGCTTGAATTGAAATCAAACCAGGATACAGAAATTGAGTGATATTTCGATAAAATATATGGAATTTGAGAGCGATATATCCTTCACCAGCTCCCTTTCTTACGTAATGATCAAAATTTTCCATTCCTTGGTTACCGTTGTTTACTTCGGGCGAATTTAGAACTTCCATCAGTTTCCTCTTATTCTATCTTATTCCTAGAATGTCCGTATCGATTTCTCTCTTCCATTTCCAACTCCTCTGACACTGTCGCATTCTTGATTCGTTCACCTTCCTTACAGCTCATCTCTGATTACCTTTCCATCTCTTTTCCAATCGTATCCCTTTACCTTTTCATTTAATTTCCCTTCGAAGTCATCTCTATCGTTGTCAAACCCCTGTTTCTCTGCCTCTGTCATCCCACAAGCACCCCTTCTTTTTTTACATGGAATCCCTTTTTCCTTGTCGTTCTTCCGTAAATCCAATGTCCTTCAATGTCAAATGCTGACCCGTTATTCCGCCACCGATGACATCACAGTCGCGTCGTCGTGTGTGTCTTATAATGAGTCCGTACCAAACGAAATGTTCGATTAATGTTTGGAAAATCAGGACGCGTTCGTGGAATACATGTGACCCCGTTGATCGAATCTTCAAGTTGCGGGGGACACCCGTCATCTCTCACGTATCCAAGTTTTGGATTAGATTTGATATGCCCTGGGTCGTTGAGAATGTTTTTTTGTTTGAAGGTTTGAATAATTTTTATTCTGTATATTGAAGATTGAAGGGTTTGATAATTATGGAATTATTTCTAATTTCAATAGTTTGGATTTAAAAAATAGAATGGGTTTGTTTATGCCGAGCACAATAAAATAAATTTATGTTAAATGGAAATGATGATAAATTTATGAAATATAAGAGATATTTAATTATGAATAAATCTGCTATAATTTTCTTATATGCGTTGGAAATTCTCTTGAAATGGGTTTCACGAAAAGACTAGTAAATAGCGTGATAATATTAAAATAAAATTTCGCTTCCATTCAGGAGAGGTTTCAGACTACAGATTTTAAAATAGCGTGTATATATATATATATATATATATATATATATATATATATATATATATATATATATATATATATATATATATATATATATACAAACATTTTTATTTTAATATATTATTCTTTGACTTAAATTTAATGAGACATTAGGAATCCTACAGATAAATAATCTAACTGATGTATTATGAGTTCCTATTAGTTCTTCCAGTCTCGTAAGCTAAGGATGTGACACAATTAACTGAACTATAAAAAAACTTGGAATCCGTGGATCTTACATCAGCGATGTCCAATTTATTAGTATTATACAACAGAGCTAATTTTCGGTGCCTTAACCACCCCTATCTTACATTCCCAGATTCATGCTCTACGCTTGGATGTTGACAATGAAACAGACTTTCTATTTTCCTCAAAAGTGAAAGTAAATCCTAGATAAATCTGGTTCGTCATGTGTAGAAATAGGAGTTAAGGAATTACCCCGAGGATAGCAGTTACACGAAATAAAGTGAAAGAGTGTTGTCCTCTCGTCCGGTCACGCACCATGGACCTATTCTAAGAGAACTCTGAACTAGGCAAGGACTCACATTCGTTGTACCTCTGACCTTTTACTATTGTTACTTTTTTTACGTTTTTCTTAAAATTTCTCTGCCATTATTAATGTTTTATTCAGGTGTATAACAATGGTATTGTGAAGAAAAGTAGATGTTGATGGAAATAGAATTATTTAATAGAAAACTGCAGTAAATAATTCATATTTGATTTAAGGATGAATAAAAATTAGTCTGTTTAAATAGTAAGAAACTGTCTGGATGTCTAGTCAATACACTTTTCTGAGATAGAGTCAGATTTTGAGTAATTTTAAAGTAATGTAATTCTGGACCATCGAGATGAATTACGACATTCAGACATGCTCGTAACTTCTTGTCTTTCGCATTAACTCAAACCATTTAGGAGAATAGCAAAGGTTAATTAAGGGTAAGTTTCCTTTAAACTTATTCAAAACATCTAATGAAAAAATCTTCCGAAAAAAGACGCGAATTCTTGTACCATAAATGATAAAGGAAGGCGGTTCCCAGCTGAAGGGGGAAAACACTCTTTTCTCTCTTCGAATATCCCCTCCTTCATTTATCCTATTAGACATTCCCCGCCTTCGACACTCAACCCGCGGATAAATTCGTGTACCCCTCCGCCTTCCGGGAGAAAATATTTTCTCAAAGGCCCCTCCCCATCTATATCTTAGCAACCCTCCCCTCCGCGTCATTCGAAAGCATCCAGCTACTCTTAGCAGACTTCCCCTTTTGTACGGAGATACGCGTGCAATAGGAGATAAGGGAAAAAAGAAAGGACTCGTGGCATAAATGCAAGGAGATTTGTGAGGGCGGCTCTGGTCCAAGCCATTCTGCGTTTCTTTTTATGGGACGCTATCGCAGAGATAAACTTTTAAGTTACTCCCCGCGTGCGTGGGTGACAGCGGGGCTTCTGGTGGTGGGATTCGTTCATTTGAGGTGCTTCACTCCTTGATCGCTAGTGGATGCTGTACGGACGCTCCTCGGTGGGAGGAATTGATGTGGTCACGGTGCACAGTTCACTTTAAGGGAGTTCTTCTTTGATTCGTGAGCTTACAAGGGGATTGAAGTGAATGTGAAGCAAAGTTTTATCGGAAATAATTTTCTACTGGTTTTGCCAAGAGAGAAGAGAGTATATTTCTTTGAATAAACTATTACTAAAAATAATCCTTTACTGCATTTAATTGAACTATTTTAGTAGAGAAAATTCATACTTTTCTTTCGTCATTTAAAACATTTTGAAGTCTCAAAATGACTGTTCAGTTTCTTATAAAATGACTTTGATTTTTTTAAATTTCCTCCTATAATTGGTTGTTTATACAAGATTATTTTATACGTTTAAATATTTATGAGCCTTGATTCATAATATTTGCTCCATCATAAGTTGAAACGATGTTTCACGATTCAGCGATGAGCTCGGATAAAATAGACAGTGTTCAATAGTATTGCGAATTAATTTTTGTAATTCTAAAAAATAATTAAAGTATGATATTCATAATCGAGATAATAGTAATCATTCTAAATGAATGTTATCATATTGTCAACATTTGAAAGTTCGAAAATATAAATATGGATTCTTTGAGGAATACTGGTTAAGAGCAATTAACATGCAAAAATTCGATGTAAGTGCATACGCGGATAAATTATTTTCATTAATTTACAGTAAGATAATTGCTAAATAAAGGCACCAATTCCGTTTGACAAATAAAGAATTATCACGAGGAATGAGTTAGATCAAAATCAGCCGACGCGACCGTATTCCGGTCCATTTCCACGCGAAGACAAAACGGGTCCTGCACAGCACCAGCCTCGGTCCTCTCAATTTTCTATTTTCTTTATCTTTCCCTATATTTCAGAGCCTTCATCTGATCTCGTTATTTTCCTACCTTCATCCACTCGACCTTCATCCGAGAACAATAACAAGAACGAAATTCGGCAAAGGGTAAGGCGGGGTGGGAGGGGTAAGGGTGTCCCTTAAGAGAGAAAAGTAGCTCATGGGCGGAGGGAGATATCTCGTGTCACCCGAGGCATGTTGTTCGAAGGCACGCACAGACGCATGCACACGGGGTGGGCACACGCACGGGTGGAAGAGATGGGAAAGAGGAAGGATTCGGTGAAGGGGGTTAGGATTGAAGAAAGGGAAGGAGGAATTATTTGCGAAAAGTGTGTTGGATAAGAAATAACGAGAGATATGATATTAAGGAAATATAATCATTAGTATTTTTTGATTAAGGAAGAATTATCATATAGGCTTCAGGAGTGGGATGTATTTAGAAATTATATTATCATTTAGTAACTATAGTAATAATAGTAAATAATCGTAATTGTATTATAAAAAGTCATACAACAGGAACTAAATGAGTGATTCATATTTTTCAGGAATTCTCTCACTCAGAGATCAAACCTTTTGTGGATTAACGAGAGTATTTTTAGAGGAAATATGTGTGCATTAATTATCCTATAAATGATATTAACTATATATTTGCATAAATAACAAAAATTTGAAATTATTTAAAATGGAATATTCCACTTATGATTTATTTAATTTAAAAATGTTTATTAATTATAAATTTTTTGCTGAGAATTTTTCTCATACCTTCTACGAGCTAAAGATGTTAGCGGTTATGAATTACTTTTATCAGATTTATATGCTTTTTATTGGTATTTTCCTTTAACGATTTTTAAATTAATTAATGAGGCAATATATGCAATAAAAATTACTTTATCGTAGTGTGAAATCAAATAATGTGAAATTCGCTACTAATGTACGAAGCTGAAATATTGATTGCTCAAAGAAGAAAGTTTATAGTTAATAACTCGCAGCAAATGAAAATATTATTAATTTTAATTTATTTTACGCATATATTTTAAGTCAGAGGGCGCAATATACAGCAATTGGCCAGTTTAAGAATACTTCATTGTTTAGAATCTTATTGTTAGTCACCCCAAACATCATATAATTTTATATTTCGACTTTCGATATTTTCACATCTTTTAAAAACCAAAGCTTTTCCGTTCCACATATTTTTCAGGATCTTTCCTTTTGTAGCAATCCTTTCCAATCAATAATATTTCCACATTCCCTTTGTCTTTAAAATTTCTTCAATCAAATCCTTCCCTCCGTTTAATGATTGCTCCTTTGTTTCTCTTGCCGACCAATTTATTTTCCTTCATTTACGTCATGAACACATCTCCCTTCATCTTTTATTTCCCCAATGTCTTTCTCTTTCACATCCCATACTTTGAATCTTTACTTTGACTGGCTGATAAAAGGCTCTTTCAAAATATTCCTTCTTGTTGGATTATTTAGAATTTTAATCTTGAAAGGACCAATGCCGTTTTTATTTTCGTTGTATGAGGAAATTAAAGAATCATATGGCACTCCGATAATAATCATGTCAATATGAAATGATGTTTCTTGTTTGTATTTTTTAGTTTTTGATTCAATTTATACTGGCAATGGTATTATATCTATTGAATAATTAGTTATTGTTTGATTAATTCATTTACAACACACAGTAGAAACATTTTGAGTTGTAACAGTGAAATGGTATAATTTATCAATTAAAAAATCTGGAATATTTTATTAAATATTTAATTTCCATTAAATGCAACAATTCATTATACAGTCGCATTCATTAAGCACAATAATTCATCAAACGCTACAATTAATCAAACACAACAATTAATCAATCACAACAATTCATTAAACATGCCGTATTTTTTGTATCTGGTACGATATGTGACTGAATAATTAAAATATTATTCTAGGACTTGTCAATCGACTTTATTAGAAAAGAGCTAATGGAGTTAAATACTTTGAAACAGGAAAATATATATATATATATATATATACTATAGTATATTGATCTCAATTGTTCTGTAGAAGGAAAATAAAACGAAAAATATTCCAGAAAAGATAAAGATTTAGTTCTCACGAAGTGTTCAAAATTTGAACACATTAACTGTTAGCTGAAGATGCTGATAATCAGGAATAAGTTAATTGAGTTTTGTATATTGGCTTACAAGAATATAGATTCTTTTTACTTATATTTCCTTTAAGGCTATACAACCTATACAAAATTTTCAGCGATATAAAAAAACGAATTTCTCAGTAACATAACTCAACTAGTTAGAAGTTAGAGGAAAAAGGAAGATAAAGTTAACGCAATGTTTAAACAAATTGGGATAAATAGAGGGGGCTTCGAAGATATTCACAGCCCGAGGCGTGAGTGTAAGGGAATCAACCAAATGAAGATTTTTAAAAAGGAGAGAAGATTGGGAAAGCGAAAGATCAAAGGAAAAATATTTATCATGTGGCAGAGGGAGATGGGAATTAAAGGAAGAGTAAATGGAGTGGAAAGCTATGTAAGAAAATGGTATTTTTAATGGGATGAGGAGTGAAAGGAGGAATGATGAGGGAGTGTATGGCAAACTGTGGGAAGGATCGTGTTTTTAGAGTGTCTATGTAACGAAGGACAAAAAAGAAAATAAGCAATGGGACGGATGGCTGTCGAACGAGGAGTGTATCAAGGAGATAATAATAGATGTGATGTGTATACGATAAACAGTTTCCAATAAAATATTATTTGGATATTTATGTTAAATTATGACGCTATTTGAAAAGACGCCATATTTTATATGATCTTGCTATTGTTGCTATGAATAACAGTTTTTTTAATGGCAGAAAATGTGCCTGAAAATGAATACACTTGGCTAATTTCGGCAAGCTTAAATATTTCAAATATTTATGCTGATTCGATCTAAGAATACGCTGTAGTGGCATATCTGGAATGTAATTTAAGAGGGAAATACATCTGATTAGGTGATCTGTTGCGCTGTAATATAAGATTCCAAACGGAATCTCAATTGAAAAATTATGTCCTTATATTTAGAAACCTTGTATTATGTGTGTAGGAATGGTAATTTTTAATCTTTTATCGATTCCTTTACATTGATAGGGTTCAAAATTTGTAATCTTTTACTCCTGAATAACTTGCGTTGTCTCTAATCTTCCACTATTCTTCATCCATGAACTACATAATCCTGTACCCACTCAATTAAATCACTTAATAAAGAATATTATTGTGACTTTTCATAGCATTATTGAAATTAAGTATTACAACAGAAAGACAAAACCAGTTGTTATGTGAAATGAATGATAGTAATTATGAAAACTTGCATTGTTCGTAATCTTTTACGATTACAAATACTGAGACGACGATATACATGGTATATTTTTGATACATTATACGTGAATTGAGTTATGATTATATTCTCGTTACTTATATAGTTTTTTCTATCTTATGAATTCTTGTTTACCCTCTGTTTCTTTCTTCTAACCCTGAAATCGTTGTGTACCCGGAAAAACTAATTTAAGACGTCCCGAGACATTTCAACACAGCTTTGTCCAGAACGGGAGGAAAAGTTCAATTCTTCTTAAAAGGGGGATAAGTCTCGCATAACTATAAAACGAGCACTATCATCCTATCCCATCCATTAATCCGAGTTTCCTAATCGTTGAACCTTTAGAGTATATTTTATTTGCGATAAAGGAGTGGACCGATCGAAGGCAGGGAGTTGCCTTAGGGAAGTAAGAAGGGGGACTGATCTGGTCGTAGACAAACAGTGGAAGGGGATGGTGCACAGGAGATATCGGCAAGAGCTTTTGGGGAAGGGTCGTTTGAGAAGAATTGAGCCACCCGCAGTACTCCTTTTCTCTTTTCAAACTGTTCCCCTCAAAAAGCCCGAGGATAAAAATTTAACGTCGGGGTTGCCAAGAGATGCACTCGTTGACAATAATGGATAAGAAATTAAAGGCTATGTGAGGAGTAACCTAGGTTACGAAAGGGCTTATTGGTTTGTTGGAAGATTTTTTTTATGTTATTGATCTTGCCAAGTACTGGGTTAAATATTATCAATCGGCTAGAATAATTGAATTAAGTTGAATACGGTTTTTTTTTAAATGCTCGGTAATAAATGAGATTTTTATCTATTGATTCTTATCAATCATTTTGTGCCACTTAAGATTTGGTCGTTTGTGATATTAATTTTACAATTAATTTCATGAAACGATTATAATTCATAATCCTTAAATGAAAAGTGCGAATTCTATGAGTAAAGGTAATTCACGTCGTGAATAGAAGTGTAGTAAAAGTAATTCAGGAGTTACGAGAAGTTTAATTATTTCTCGACATTGAAATTGATTCCTTGATTGTACTGATTTCAATTGTAATTGAAATATATTTCTTAAATTTATTTTCAGTCCCAAAAGTAAACAAATAAATCTTTCAAAAACGATTTAAATTTTTAAAAATATCAGTTCTTATACTCTGATATCTGATAGTTATTGAGAATGATCAACTGGATCATGTACGTGAACAGGACGTATCCTATTTTGATTCGTGTAAACTCATACGAAATAAATAATAAATATTTGGAATATTTGGCTTTGGAATTTCTCTCTCATATAGTTATGCAAAAAACTTATGCAGAAGGCACATTTTAAAAGGCCTTGAATATACTAAAAGTTTACCATTTTAATTACTTGACGTATTCACTTCGATTCATCATATATTTCTAAAAGACTTTCCTAGCTAACGAATTTTAGTTCAGAAATGTAAATATATCTGAACTTGAAAATTACAGCTTTCGTTCAATGAATGTGACTCACCATGAAATTTACTTTTTTGAAATGAAAATTCGTGACATTCAGTTGTATCTCATTTTGGTAGAGGTTTTGGTCTCAATTCGAATCAGAATAAACTCATATTTATTTCTGGGACGAGTTAAATTTCATATTAATTGGAGATTTTATTTAATCATTACAGTGAAAGAAAAGGGAGAATTGTTTTTAATTTTAATGGACTCCAGATATATCGAAGATTTAAAAAAATAGTAAATCGAAGACATTGCTAATATGGCAACCTTGCCTCAGAAGGAAAATGCGATAATCTGCCGCTTCGCGTACTCCCCAAAAACCTATCAACTTCCCCTATTTCAGAGCACCCTCGTTTCAAACCCTCACTCCCCTTCCTGCAAATACAAACCCCCTCTCAAACATGTTGGAAAACGATCATCCTCTTATGCCTAACCGAGTTTAAGATGCTTGTTTTCTAACCACCAGACGAGTCGCCTCTCATTATCCAACGTGTCTCTTAGGTGGGTAACTGAACGTACTATACTATATTATAAGGGTCGTTTTCTACTCTTAAAATTAGAGTTAATCATTTAGAAAATTTTAATTTGTGTTAAGTTATTTTTAATAATGTAAATTTTTATATTTATGATTGGAGGAAATAATTAAAGATTAAGGTTTAAGGACATTTAAAATGATTTTTTAGATGAAAAGAGCCTCGACTCAAAAGAATGTGGAATTCTATATAAATACTTCCATACGCATTTCTGTATAATAATGAGTTATCGTAATATTTTATTGTTTTGTTTATGTATATTATTAATTAGAAAGGCGAGGAGTTCTTATTTACTGATATGTATGCAATCTGGCTACAATAAGTGATTTATATTGATTTAAACTGAGGAATTATTTAATTTTTACCTCAGTATATTTCAGTTTTAAGATTCTCCAAATGCTCTTCCACACAATTGTATAATTTGGAAATATGTCACAGTGAACCATTAGCATAGCAAGGGGCGTTTTGAAAGAGGCTATGCGTTTCTAAGGTTACGATATACCGCCTTCATAAAGCAGCATAATAAAATCGGTCATCATTTCCACCGAACGCTCTTATGTTTCGCTTTGAGAGACCTTTTTCATATTTTACATAATTCCAATTCTGAGGAGGGTGAAAGAGACAGCTTCTCTCACGGAGCATGTTCTCTTGTTTTCATAATTTACTTCGGTGACATCCAAATTTTAATATTTCTATAATATCTGCGCCGAGCTCACAAACAGAGACACATCTTCCTTTGTCACCGAAAGTTTCTAAAGGAAAAGAAGTCGCATAAGAGGAAGTCTGCGAATGCTTGCAAAGGCATTAAAAATATAAGGATGAGAAATCGTCGTATTTTTGCGACGCATAAATTCTTTCGTCCACAGAATTTCCGAATTATAGAAAATTATATTTTTGTTGCAATCCATACCATATGGAGATCTATCTCTGCATGTCTGCCTTTTTAATTTAGCCTTATACTTTAAATGTTGAAAACCAAGGACTTCTAGGAACATATGCACCCTTGTCTTTTAAATTATATGCAGCCCATTTTGACTCCATTTGAAACTTAATTTTTAGTTCGTCAAATCTCATCTATATTTGTGTTGATGAAATTACGATAAAATTTCTAAAATATAGTAATTCAATTTTAGATCAAAAAATAGTTACTCAAGAAACCCATGCATTTTCGATTGGATATTGCGTACTGTTGAAAGCACCGCTTAATTAAATTCGTTATACCATCTTTATAAAATATATGACCTTTTCCTCCTTTATCTATAATATAAAGTTGCGATTAAACTGATTTTAATTATGTATACTCTGCTTAAACTCCCTCATGATTTTTAGGACAGTAAATATTTGCTACTAACAAAGGGTTAACAGTTAATTTAATATTTTTGCACATTTGAATAGGTCCTCGGTAGTATAGTGGTCAGTATCCCCGCCTGTCACGCGGTAGACCGGGGTTCGATTCCCCTCCCGCCGGGGAGTGATTTTTCCCTTGTCCGGAACAGAAAATATTTTTACAATGCAAAATACTCTACGATGCTTATAGAGACTATATACTATAAAGAGTGAAGAGTATATTATAGCGTAAGACCAAATTAAAAATTGCAAATCCATCTTGTATTCAGCAATGGTTACCATAGATCGCATTATCTTCCTCAGCTGAGATATCATTGCCATATCAAAACCTCCTCCTTCCACACCAACCGAATCCTTCAGACACGAACGCAATCACACAATAAACCACTACGAACATCCACTTAGAAACGGAGCCAATAAAAATACACATTCCTCGATCCAATAAATGCGTTTACATACATGAATACATGTATACACTTATTGATGGAGTGCAGGATGTCTAGCTACACAAAGGCTATTGTTCTGCGTTCTCCCCTCCGAATACTCCACGTCAACCCAATAACATACATATCCCCCGCGGCGTAGTCCTCTTCATATCTTATTTGCTCTTAGGAAAACCCTCCAGAATTGGCTCTGTAAACTCGAAGGCGGCTTGCGGCCTAACCGATTATTTTTCTCGAGTATGCACACGCAATTTGGTGCACGAGACCCGTTCACGCTCCGGTAACGGAACCCAAATCGAGCGGATAAAGATAATGGGTCCAAAGAACACTTTCAGTAATGAAAGAGTAAATTCTTATTAAATACCTATCTAATTAGTGAATAGAAGAGCTTGAGTGCTGTTGTTAATAGGGTCGACCGTTATTCCTATCGATGATGCGTTTTTTAGGTAATAGAGATAGAAGTTATTGATTATACTCCCTATACCATGTACCATATTGGAATTGCGGAGGAAAATAATATTCATGGTATTTATTGAATTGAAGGGACGAGGAATTGATGAGACTAGGGTGACTAATATATTTTTATGAGGATTCTATAAGGATGGAAAAAATTTTATCTATTTTTAGCGATAAGCTCCGCGTGTATGTATAACTTTCAGGATGATTTATGTATAAATATCTTTTTCGAATCCATCTTGAAACCTTTGACTAATGATGTTCCGAACTGATGAGTAAATTGTATTGGGTTTGAATTGTAGTATTGCGTTATTCCTTATGTCTTTATTGATAGTAGTTTGAAAGAGGTTAGGTTTAAAACTGTAAATGATAACAAAAAGAATTTACTGACTCAAAGAAGGTAAAAAAGTCATAATAAGAATATTTGGAAGCCGCTCGTTATGCTCATTAATGATTCAGATTTTAAAATAAAGTAACTTACTAATGTATTGATTAGAGCGTAAACTTATAAATGTGTTATAACTTTAGTGGGAGACATAAGTTTGAGTACCAGTCATGTCGACATTTTTTACTAGTTTTCAACCTTTAATATTACTTCGTTAGAATTCATTGAGTTGCAGTTAACTTTCCCTATTGTTGTCTTATAACCTAATTTAATAAACCCTACCGAAATTCATGGTTGATTACATTTTTGCTTACCTACTCAAGTACTTCAATTGGCTATTTTATTGCGGCATTAATAACCATGATAAAATATTAAATAACAAAGATATCCAACAAGATTCATCCGCTATAGAAATACCTAAAATTTACAAATAAAAATCTCTAAGACTTCGTCCTTCAAACAACACCACGTTCTGCATGCATAAGAAAAGGTCACACCACGAACGAACTCAACACCGCATCAGGGAGCCCGCTTTAGTTTCTTATTGCGGATTCCCGTTCCTCCCCCGCCAAAAAAAATGTAGTCGCGATTAGAAAATAATGACGTCGTTCCCCTGACGACTCGATTTCCCAACAATGTATTTATAGAATTTTAAAGCGACCCCAACCGAGAGAGAGAGATCCCATCCTTTTATTCTTTCATTTTTGAGGGGAAATAGTTCTCCCCACGTCACTGCCGTGCACGCAGGGAAAGCCGTGTGAACGGAAGAAGCTGCAGTGGACAGGGGAAGTGGGGGATTTTTCAAAGGGCACGCGAGGTGTGCTATTCGGGGACATCACACCTCTCTCTCCCGAGGATACACCTCGTGGAGGCCTTTCCCAAGTGCTTATATTAGTATTGCACGAAAAGAATACGTATGATTTATCTCAAAGTGCTATTCAGGTTTGGAGAATAATGTGCATCCTACACTTTTGAGACAGAAGAGATTTATTTCACGAGCCACGAGCATGACCTTTGACAACTATTGCATGAATTCATTCATAAAAGTTTCTTTTATTTTGTCTCTATAATGGTTTGGAGTTTGTGTACATGATGTTTGTTTTGTAGCTGGAAATGCGTCGGGGAAGAATCTAGATGTTTTTTATTTTAATTTAAAAGAAGCAAAGAAGAAGTGAAACATGGTATATTATTACAAATAAATCAGTTAAGGATTAAATTGTTAGAAGTCTGAATTGAGACGACAAATCTTTTATGCTCATAAATAAAATTTTAATTAATTGTTATGTACATGTATTAATGATCGCAAGTTTCATGCAAACTGTGATCACGTAATTTCTGAGAGTAATCAGAGGTTATGACAGGAATAGTAGTGAGAGCAAAGATATTTATTATATTATATCACGAATATTTTCTGTGTATTTTTACACACACAGGGTTATGTTTTCCTACGGTATTTCTAATGGATAGCAGCCAAAATGCGTATTGTATGCTCGTATCCGAACTCGAGTCAAAAATGTCTGCGGACATATTATTCAAATCCTTACACGTAACTTTTAATCCTCGAGATCTAAACGTTAATATGTTTTTGAATGTTTGATTTACTTAGTGATTGCCTATTTAAACGATAAGAGCAAGTACCATACTGTATAATAGTATCTAATGGTATAATTATTACACATTCTTTATATCAGATTTCTATTTACTTTCACATTTCAATCGAAGTACTTGATATCTACCAACGAACGTATATTAGAACACGAATTTCAAATACACCTTATATACACGCGACAATTATTCATTGAATTGGGGACTCTCAATCTTCAAATGGAGCCTCAGTACTGAGACAAAGACCCACCTCGATGCAAATGCATCAGTCGCAAGTGTCGTACGTCATATCGCACGAGTACTCTTACAGCAACCACCTTTGGCAAATTCCGTAATGAAAACGGGGGAAGAGAAAGGGCAAAAGGAAGTGAGAGACGGAGATTTCGGGTCTCCCGATTCAGCGATGTCCCATCAGCGGGGGCCCCCAAGCGAAACCCGACACAAAACCGACGACAACACGTATCCCAGGAAGCGCGTTAATAAACGGGAATTGAGTGACCCAAATGACTCCCTCTGTATTAAGTGTCGCAACTATGGAGAGAGGGTGTCAACAAGGAAAATTCGTACTAGGGATCGAGAGGGGGGGTCTTCCCGGAGAACCCCTGGTGGCCAGGGGTGCAGAAACAAGATTTCGTGGGGAGGGGGTGGATGAGTAATGTCAGGCCACGGCGATAGCTCCACCATCTTTCTCCTAATCCCCTCTTTCATAATTCCCCCACCCCCTCCCTGCCAATACATGTTTTCTTTCCATTTCCCGTCAGCCCCACCCTCCCACGTGATTTTTACCGTTCCGTATTCACCCCCGCGTTTCCTATTTGACTCAATCAAATTTCCTCGCAGAATACCTCGTCCCATGCCTCGTGTGTTTCTGGGATGGTTTCCAATAGTCTCTCCTACGATAGGGTAGAGAAAATTAGGTAAGGTTCCAATAAGTAATCTACCGGAGGGTATTCGATCCATAGCTCTATCCTTTCCTCATGAATCTGGATGCATTATCTAGATTAATAAGGTAGTCTCCGAGGTGATAATGATTTAGGCTCGTGGTTAAAGGACGGCTTTCAATCAGCACACCTCTGCTGCAATATGTTGTTGGCATGGTGACGGAAAATGCATCTCCTTATCGTGTTTGTTTCCGAACTGCCCTTGCCTAATATGAGGTGGAGGATCTGAGATTTCAGTCAAGCGGAATTGCAGCAAAGTTCTTTGTTACTCTTTGCCGAATGGACAAAGTTTAATTTAAAAATTAAGCCATATTTAGGTAGTAATTTCTACTCCAAGAAAGGCATTGAAGTTTAGCTCAATCCTGTTGAAATAATCGGAAGTAAATTACCACATTTCGTTTCTTAATTAAGGATTCCTATTCTCTCTCAAAGGTAACGGTACATAAAAGGTTATGGATGTTCAGTAAGCATTATAACTGATTTTTCAATGGAATAATTAAAATTAGCATATTGAATAAACACTGAAGAAGTTTTTTTAAAATTCTAGTTGCTATACTCAACGATAATTTATCTCTCTTTATTATTTGAGACGATATAGAATAACAAGGATGATGGGCGTTGAAATAGTCTTCCTATAAAACGAATTCTTTTGAGCCAATTGCAAGATGCACAAATATAGTGAGCAAATTTTGTCACTTTGAAACTAGAAAAGTGTATCATGTTCCACGAGAAATGTCTCGTTAAACTTAACTATATAATTTAAAAAGCTTTTAAATGGAATGAATAAGATATGGAAAACTTCATTGTTTCCAATTACAGGAGATATTATATTCATTTCGATGAAGGACCACGTAGCAATTTCTCCCAATGTTCCCTTCGTCACAATTCGTCATTCCATTCCTTTCCAAAGGCATCTCTCATTCATAGGGTGTGAGGAGCATTTTCGTTTCTCATAAACGGGATATCGCGAGCCATAAATACGTCTACGTCGTACGGCGACAAAAGCACGCCGAATTAACGGCACACGCTGATGGAATAATAAAACGGTTTCGCTTTCGTAAAATGGGCGGTCAAAGACGGGAATACGTAGTCTCATGTGCGCATAGAAACGGCTTTCGATATGAGCTGTTTTTCTATAACCCGTTTTTCATACAACGGGGGTTTTTAAGAACGGTAAGGTATCCTAGGTGATAGGTGGCGTTGCTATGGGTCGAAACGGGAGTTCCTCTCACTCTAAGAATTACTGATTCATTGAGCGGCCAAGGAGATTGAGTGCCGGGCTGTTAATACGCGGCCACTTTCGCCTCCACACATGGGACACCTTCTGAAATATTCCAGGTACCATTAAGCGAGCAGACAAATTGGATCCGTCGTTGTGATGAAATGAAGGGCCTTATCAACGGATGAGAATTGCGATTTCCGGATACTATCTCTTGTCTGGCGAATTTGGATTCGCAGATTCTATTGATGAAGGAGTTGTTCTCACTAACCTGATGCTTGATTATAGCATGCGATTTTTTGAGGATGTGAGTTGAATGTCGTAAAGAGTTTTCGTTTTTTCCTCTAAATTTCATAATCAATCTTTAAAACAAATAATATAGAAGGTTGGTGAATCTTGAATATATTTCCTCATTAAATGATATCGGTAAATTTAATCACCAATATCGATGTTGATGATGTTTTAAACATAGATTTCATGTGTATAAAAATTGAACTCACATTATGATTGATTTCTGATTATTAAATTAAATGGAAGCTTCTTCATTTACTATCCATTGCCATACTTATATATAACATTGTTCTTGAAGTTCTCTTTGCTTTATCATAAATGACAGAACATTTTGTTACCTTTAAGAGATATATCTTTGCCATATGCTATTTATTATTTTTATGATGTATTACGAAAGGTTATTTACTACATATTAATTAAGGTAGGATAGGATTTTTCGTATTCCTTATGTTTTGTATTAAAGATGAATTATTGAATTTTGGGATATGTTTTTCAATGAATGGAGATTTTATAGATTTAGTTCCTACGATTTTGGACATTTTAAGCAGTCTTATTTCAACATTCAGCCAGGTATTTCAAATTTTGTGTAATTAGATTCAAAAGAGAAATGATTGATCATAACGTCTTATTAGTATCAGTACATCTAGGATACGTGAATCAGAGAAATGTGTGATTCATGAACAAAGCTTGGAGCGAAGGAAAATACATTCAGGAAGAGATAAAAAAATACGCTTCCATTTAAATTGTATAACCATACAGACGTAAGATAAAGTGCAGATGAATGATTACAAATAAATTAAATTATGTATTATTGTGATTAAATTTAAAGCATAAAACCTCGGACGAATTAAAAGTCATTTGATTTAAACAATTGGAAGTGGAGGACGGTGAAGTGGGAGCAGACAATCGCAGAAGAGTCTGGAAATGGAGGGCTTCAGAAACAAATCGGAAAACGAGGAGTGTGACAGGGCAAGGAAGGGGGGGGAGACCCTTTTTGCAGCACTGCCACGTGACCTGGAGATTAGAAAACAAAATAGGGGTGAGTGTAAGTGACAAGTGGCACCGCGGGCGATCTCCCCCCGGAATGCACAGTCTAAAAGGGTTTAAGGCTAAGTGTCCTGTTTGCGCTGATGGGAAAGAAATTGGAAAAGTTTTTCCTTGAGAAGGGGAGAAAAATTAGACTCATCTTCATGCTTTCTTAATGCATCGAGATTCGATCACAACGAAAGAATACGAAACGATCTTAATATTTAAGGATTTTTGAAAGATTTAAGAGTTGATTCGGTTTGAGGATTGTAACGCATGGATGCGCTTTATGAGAAAGTTTTGTTCCTTGATTTCGCATGAAAAGTTAATTGGGTTAGGTCATAATTTACGTAATAACGGGAACGATATCGACTGAGTTTTACTTAGTAAACCGTAATTGTTTGATTCGGCTGTTTTTAAATGTATGCCCATTATAATAAAGCTTTACATTTTACATACATGTAGTCTAAATGTTTTATACTTCAGTCTCTCTACCGAATCAAATAATGTCGATTGATGAATGCAAATAAATATATAAATACGAACCATATGTAAATAAAGTATTCGTACATTTTACATTAGAAAGAACATTAAAAAAAAATTGATGGACATTCAACCGGTACATGTCCAAGATTTTTCATTTTTTGGGAAGAATTAATCATTATAGTCTTACTTATTATTTCGTTAAGTGATTCTAAATCCTTTCCAAGATGCAATGCAAAAAAGTTATACCGTATTAAACAAGTAGCAGATATGCGGTCTGATTGCAAAAATAATATATTTTAATCTAGAGACCCGAGTGATCGATCCAGAGAATTCATTTTTATTAAATATTTTATTCAGAAACACACCATCTAAAAAAATTGCAATTATTTTCAGACATCGACATGCATCCGTAGAAAAAAAAAGATTAATGGAAAGGGTACTATTAGTTCGTATTAATTGCATCGAAATAACGAGTTCACGTTGATGTATATCTCCTTTCCAACCATGACCTTTTAGCTTTTCTCCGCACAAGAGAACGCGTGCACCTAAAAAAAGTACCACTTTTCGTTACTTTCCACTCTGTATCGTCCCACCTTATTAGTCAAACTAAAAAAAACACTACGTAACAAAGTGAATGATTACTAATATCCACACTCGATTCGGGGCAAAGAATCCTTTTGTCTACACTCGATCAAATATAGATGACGATACTCGTTTCCTTCAACTCATTCCGACTCCTAGGTGTATAAAAGAGATATTGTACACCCAATTTTTCGCCCTCAAATCATCGGAAAAGTGTCTTTTGTGGCCGGATTTTCCATCCATCCTTCCTATAAAAGAGCATCGGAAAAAAGAGACGACGACCTCGTCTCGAACCCGTTCCGTTTTCCGGAAACAAAATTCAGGCACGTGACCTCTTCCCAACTCCCACCCCCCCTAATCTCTCACCCCCAGAGTGTGCACACACACACCCCCACACTTTGGCGGCCACATCCTTTTAATGCAGGCGCATTAAGGGGGGCTGCAGGCATGAAAACGGTGCCCGGCCGGGGATCCCACGGGGGCTTCCGGGCGCACACGGCCCGGCACGCGGCGACCAAAAATCCTGCCACCGACACCCGTCACCCGGGCACTCCCACCCCATCTGCACCGCGTATGCATGGAACCAGTCCGTCGTTCTAATAAATCAATGCTAGATTCGGAACACGAGTTGCGGAGATAAAAAAAAGCGCAATGAAATATATATGAGACAAACGAATGGGAGACTCCGTAATCACTTCGCTAGGGAGTGTGAAGTATGGTTATATTAAGGAACCGAAATGGACGGAATGAATGGGACGTCGGGTTAATTACGGACGGGATGAAGTCGTTGCTTTATGGACCGGACGCTGGGAATTGTGGCGATGATGCTGGAAAGATTTCGACGGACAAAGAGTTGAGTTGTTTGTCTCGAAGCTCGAGCCGTACGTTCGATTCGTGTTTGGCGTTTTGTTGTTTTGTCGACAAAGCTTTGGGAACTTTGCGTTCTTTTTAAAACGTGACGTCAAACGCCAACGAATGCACTGCTGCTTTGAGTCTTTTGAGTGGCTTTATGGAATGCGATGCTTCTAAAATAGCTAATCTAGCGCAGTACGTGAAGGTAACTTATAATTTCATATTTACCCTTTCATATTATAAAAAATTATGACGTTAATTTATCCAAAGATGATATGAAATGCCAAATTAAAGGATACTTATTATTTAGTTTTGTAATTAGTTATGAAATACGTCTTCTCACAACTAAGCATTCAGAGCTTACTTAATTAGGCATAGAGGTATATTAAAAATACTGTTAATTGTATGCATTCATAACTCGAAAATAATTACATTGTAAAAACCGAATGATGAGAGCATATTTTAAGTTGTTAAGACTATACTAAAGCGATTTTAGAGATGCGAAGTCAATGAAATAATATTTCACACAATGTCTTTTGAAAATTTACTTTATGAACTTATAGAGACATCTTATTTATTAGATATAACCTTATAAATGAATAATATTCATTGAAACTATTCTTTTTTTTCAATCAATCCACCGATTCACCAGACATTAAAATATATTCATTTAATTAATAAGCAGTGCATTAGATTTTTTTCAGAACGTGTGTGAGTGGTACTTTATACACCATGAGAAAAATATTGTTAATATCATTACTTATGATTATTTATCATAATGAAATATGTGCCCGTATACATTTGAAATGAAATTCACCAAAGTTTTCTAACTTGGTCATCAAAATTCTTCAACCTACTACTATCATTAATTATAGTTTAAAATATTCTTTGTGCAATATTTCTATCATCACTATCGTAATTGCCGTTCTAAATGGGAATGGTGATTAAGACGTATCCATAAAGGATATCAAATTCATTTTATTACTCCTAAATAAGCATCACGCATAAAATTCTTAGGATACAAATCGATTTCAACAGAAGTTCACACGATGACCCGCACGTCTCAAATTCATTTCCGGACCCACGAAGTAGCACGAGAGGGAATTACTTTGAAATATCATCCCCGCAGATTTTCACAACTAATTTTACCCCAATTCGGCCTAATCTCACGCAAGGGTGGGCGTGAAATCCGCCTACGCTCTCGCACCATCCACGAAAATCGGTGACAAAAGAAAGAGACCGTCTTGGGAGCGTGGTCCATTCCGCTAATGGGCCGTGTCTTGAAAACACGCGGCCACGAGCGTAGGTCCCCGCGTGACAACTCCCCCAGTCATATTAGACAGGGTAGTTACGCACCGGGAGCACAGATCTGACCCCCCAACGCCGCTAATGGGAGGAGAGTACAGCGTTATCCAATTGCACCCCGACCACCGCAACGTCGGCAATGAAGAAGGGGTGGGGACGATCAGCCTCCCAGAGGAAATTATGGGTCTATCCTTTGGGGGGGTGTCGTGTTTCTGGATCGTTTTAAAGAGCCGCGAATTGGAGAATCGCAGGCAATCGTCTCGTGTTCGAAATATTTTTTTTTGACGAGGGTTGAGTAGGGCTACAGTATTTGATTGTCCCGGACCAATTGTTGCTCAACAATGAAATAAGGTGTCGGATGATCTGGTGTAGAGTGTTGACATTGTTCTGTAACTCGCGGTTCGTCTGAATTAACCGTCGCGTATTGTTAATCTTTTTGAGGTCAATTATGGGATGAGAAAGGTTGATTGAAATCATATGGGACCGGGAACGTAGCCTTGAGGTATAAGTAACTGCTATGTACGATAGCGTTTGAGCGTATATTTACGAGAATCTTCTGACACGTTTTAAATCCAGTGGCGTAACTAAATATTAAAATTAAATTGAAAACGCAAGGTAATTAAAAGAATGAACGTGCAGTAATGATTAAATATCTTGGAGGAAAGCCATCAAGAATATTTTTTGCACAATTAGAATGATCAGATTACTTTTTCTTATTTCATTCTCCTGATAATCCTACCTAAAATATTAGAGGTACAGAGTACACTTAATAAGAGACAGTTCTCTTCTTATCTTTAGCAGTTTTTTTTCCCATTTTTTAATGTCGTTCTTCTGTGCTAATTTGTCGTGATAAATTAGTTATCGACACGTAATGGGTGCGGCTAACGCATTCATAAAATTCTATTCTGTATGCAAAGCGTTAAGTACTCTGATTATGATTGTGATATAAACTATCCGTCGAAGAATCTAAATTTATGGAGGAAAATCGTTGCCTATTATAGTTGTATATTTGCACATTAAGTGCAAAATAAATGATCAATCAATATAATTGATATTCATGTGCAGAAAAATACGTGCGATTTCTACAATCTCCTTAAACACGAAAGCAATTGTATACGTTTAATATTATGTATTTAAATGCTTTAACAGAAGCTACATCAAGATAAAAATCGTGTGCTAGTCAAAATATTTATGCTGTTACAATGCAACTATTAATTGATTTCGGAAGGTGAAACATAGGTTTGATAAGATATAATAGGAGAATTCTACGGAATAAGGAACAGCGAGTCCACATCTACGATACTTATATGTAAAATCATGAATATGAATAGATAGCAGATGGGTAAAATTAGAAAGCAGTTTCCTGAGAACGGAGGTTTCATACGGGACATCTGCAGAGGGAGAGCACCAAATTTCTGAGAACCAAAATGAGTTTTTGGAGCGATGTTGCGAAATATTCTCCTTTGGAATCCCTCGGTCCACAAGGGGGCTAATTGTACAATTTCCGATGCGTCGTCCAAACAGAATGGACCAATTTCCTCCGAATGCTGGACCACAGCGCCTTATGGCAATTTGATTTTTGCCTTTTATAAGCCAATTTCGATGGACCAATCGCATTCTGAAAGTCGCCCTTTTTATCCTTTCAGCTGCTATAAGGATTTTAATTGGCGTTTCCAAAATAGGCCAATCTTGAGTACTCGTCAGATGTATGATGGCGCTACGTCTTGATTGTTATGGAAACGATTTTGATTCGGAATTGATATTTAAGTGTTTCTACCCTTGGACTATAGAATGGAATTTTTAGGGCCAATAAGTGGTCTATGTAACTTCTATGAACTTGGAATTGAAACAGATTAAGCATCGATTTATATTATTAGTTCAGTTCATATCGTATCTGAAAATGAAACTGCAGAGGATAGAAATATAAGCATCTAATTGGCTAATATTTTAGTATCTTATATTTTCTATTAGAAATAGAAGCTTAACTTCTTGATATTGCGATATTCGAACGGAAATGTTTACCATTTTACGACAACTTACAAATTCTCCTCCAATTCATTATTTACCTTAATTAATCCATAATTACCTTATTGAATATTTTTAACTGAATCATCAATAATTTCAATAATTTATTTGATTAGATTTATTCTAAGAGAAATTAAACCTAGAAAATTTTTGAATATCAAATGACCCAAATTTGCAGAAGTACTCTTATTAGGAAGATAAAATTAATATTAGTTTATCAGCATTAATACCGATTAGTTTGACGTTTTATGAAATGTAAGAATAACTTACTGTGAAAAGTTACACTGTTCTTTGTAACCTCAAGGGATAATGTTTTAATGCAGAATGTTAGAAGAGCCATCGGAAATTTAGCTTTACGTTTTTTCTCTTTAAAAATAATTTGTCAATATCTTCTATGACAATACCATCAAAAATATCTCGTATACTTCAAAATTATACCGTATTATACTATAGTATTAGGAATAATAAAATTATTGAATATTGAAAGAGCTCAGATTTTTTTCGGTATTTTGTTAATTGTATTTTGTCTCTAATTGAATAGAAAATTTGTATGAATATTAGGAATATAAATATCCTTCCTTGTAATCATTCATATTTAATAAAATGTGTGGCAATGGTAATGCGGTTAACTTGTACACAGATTAGGACATTGGTTACTATGGTTATCGCCTCGTAAAACATTTATAGGAAATAATAATTCTTCACAGAACGTTGACCGTTGTCAAACGCAATTCTCATGCATAAAAAGCTAATATATCAAATGAGCATTAAATCATCTGCGTAAACTTTCATTATAGTCTTTCTAGTAAACCGCTCTTTCGACGTAAGTTGTTCCTTTCAAAAGAAAAAAAGCCAAAATGGACCGCTGTTCCATAAATATCGCGTAAGAAGCTCTCCTTCCCAAACGTGCGATTACAGTAACGTAAGAGACAAACTCGCATAAATATTTATTCAGCGTCCGCGGCACAATGGTCCTTTACGACCGGCAAAAAACTCAGGGTCCATATAGCAATAAAAAGAGACACGATCCTTTATGAGAGTGACGACTTATCTCGGACGTTCGATACATTTTCCCATGGCTCCCCCCCCCTTCCCTCCCCTGACCTTACCATCGCCTCTTTTTTTTGTTGGTTAGATGGCCTACGTCCCTTATCGGTCAGGGAGCGCATGCCCAAAGGACGGGAGGGGGAAAGAGCACAATGGCAACAGATCGCGAATCTACTCCCTCGAACCTTATCTCTATGGCAACCCCTGTTTCACTTTTTCTCTTCCCCTACAAAAATGAGAACGTGCGAGGGTGATTGAGTCGGTTCACGTGCGGGATATATTTGGTCAGCAGTCAGTTTGTCTTTCGTGTTACTTAACTTGAAGCGTTGTTCATTGCTGTGGTGGACTTTAAACTTTGTTGTTTGTTTGCTATTGATCGTCAACAACGTCGTGGTTACGAGCTATACCTTGCGGTAGGGAAGCTTTTTTCCCTATGTCTTGAACCTTAGTAAAGAATATTAGTATTTCAAAAAGTATTATTAAAGAATATTTATCGTTAGAAATGTATTTAAAAAATGAAATTATAAGCTCGAAACCTCATAAAAACGGTTAATAAGTCTTTTATAAACATCATTGGAAGGTTAGAGGGGTATATATTTATAAATGTAAGGTATTCAAATGGAAAGTTTAAAGAAAGTTTAAAATTGGACAACAATAAACCTATTCAAAACTCATGATTTATACTAACGGAAATTCTTACTGGGCTACATGTAACTAAGTAGAGCACATAAGAGGGGTATGTTAGTAAATTAAAGTTAAGATTTTTAAAAATATCCTTTAAATTAATCTCAATCTCCATTATGTTCGAGTATATATTGCCAAATTTAATTGTTCACGGGATACATGTTGGCAGAGTTTTTAGTTACAGCCATCCGTCAGATGATGAGGCAAATAATAATGCCATAGAGTCTTGGAGCAAGGACGATCTCGTATCACAATCATCCAGCCATGATGCATCCTTCATTGCTTCATCCATTTACAGGAATTGACACTTCCTAGAACTTCATTCATCTCGTATCTGAATTAAAATTGCATTCAGAAATGAATTATTTTTTATCGATAATCATGACTTCCACGATCACATCGACTCCTGAGACAATCGATTTTCGAAATTCAATTTACTTCGGTAAAAAACGTACGCTCATTTACTTCCTGATCACACCAGTTGATGCAAAACGAGTCTCCTTACTTCCATCACGTGTTCGGATAGCCATCTGAGGAGATGGAGCACTAAGAGCTATCTTAATTAACGCAGAATCTCATTCCAAATATGTTGCGTTAATAGAGCGACCTCGATCGTTCAAACCTTGACCATTGACTTCGATGAAATTAGATTTAAAATAGTCCATCCTTTGGTTATTCTTTGTCTTGTTTGTGTCTTACCTTTTCTCTCTTTTTCGTGCGGTAATAAAAGGGATGGTTAATAGAGGTTAGGATAGGTTTTTAATTATTTAAACGAGAAACTGTGCGACTTCTCATGAAGTTAAACGGAAATGAAAAATTAGGACACGACTGGGACTCGAACCCAGGTCTCTTGCGTTCTTTCAGACCTCTTTCCGTCCAATATTCACCCCCACAACAGGATGGCTTCTTTCATTACTCCCTTCCTCAGAAGTTCTTCTCTCCTTCGAATTCCATCCTTCGGTAAAAAGAAGTGGGAGGAGATGCGGAACTCCATCCCTCGGTAAGGGGGACGATAGAGGGCGGTGGGAGGCGTCCAAGGAGGCGTCTGCGGCGACACAACCTAAAAAGGGAGCGCTTTTTTTATCTGGCTTCATCTTTTCACCGCACAACGCCATCCCCCCCTTTTGCAGAAGCGCCTTCCGTCCGCACCCCATTTTCCCGCTCTTTTTTATTATCTTATTTCTCCGTGGCAAATGAGTCCTCCGCAGCGAGAGAAAGAAGTCGCCAAGTGCAGACCCGTTTTAGGCTTTTAAATGTAAACTCGGAAATTATCGGGTTGCTTCTTATGAAGCTCTTTCGCAAGTTAAGTGGATGAAAGAGAGATTATTACGTTATTGTATCGCTAACCTGATTCGTTTGTGATAAAAAATGGTGTGTAAAATTTATCGAATTAAGGAACTGTCATACACACGTATGTCAATACAAAGTGCTTTTTTATAAATTATTTTCGGAAGTAATGTCCTACATAATGTACTTAAACACTTTAGATTCTTTATATATTGAGATTTATATAATCTATATGTTCAGGTGTTACTTCGTAAACACTTACTGTATATACCAATGCTTTTATTTTAATATTTAGCTATAAATCTAATGGATTGATAGATCGAGAATAGTGTATGACATATTTCAAGTGGATAGGAAATATCTGAACTACTTTATAGTTATTAATAATTTATTCATGGGTTTCAATAGTGAAAGAACTGTGGTTTATGTAATTTTGAGATAATTTACCTCTATGTTTAATTACATTTTAATTAGATGTCGAGATGAATAGTACCTGATCATAATTCTTATTTTATTATCTTAGTATGTTTATTATCTCCCATACGATTATCGAAATTATGCTGGAAACATTTAATATTTATTGCATGTGATCTTTTACGCCTATTTCAAATAATGGAGAAAAAGAAATTTATGAAGTTTAACCTTTTACAAAGTAGTACATAAAGCATCGAACAAATAATATTTTCTACATCGATTAATACTACACTACATTAATAATCTATGTTGTTATAAATTGACATCATTCAGTCGAGAATTATTTAGTTGAGAAGGTATGCCTTACGATTGATGGTTATCGCACACACGAGTTCATCCTTAACTTCGAATCGTCAATAAAGTAGCCATAATATTCCGAAGGTGCGATCTCAAATATTTCCAACACTCAGGTCCTTTTTTTCTCTCCTCCAAACGGAGCATATCTATCTTGGATTCATCTTTCAAAGGTGCCGAAATGTATAAAAGGATAACCTTAGGGAACGGTCGAGTATGAAAGATGCTTCTTCTTTTTCCCGAATTTCGCATTGTGTGAGGTTTCCTTTTACCTTTGCTTCTCGTTTTATCGCCCCCATCATACCGAACCGGTCCCTTTTTTGTCCCACACTCTCCGCTTTAAATTAACTCGCCCCCTTATGTGTCATAGTGTCAACGAACACTTCTCTCACGTTTTAATTCGGGTCCGGTTAACATTTTTTTTCGCTGCCCTTCTGGTATTTAAAGCAGGGAGCCATTTATTTGGTATAATTAGGATCTTATGAGCCTTTTTGCGGTGGAAGATCGCGATAGCTGTGCAATCAGTCGCCTTGGATACACTAATACGATGAGGAAAATGTGTAAGAAGTGGTTAAGCAAAAGTAAAGATGGATTCACACTCGTTTAACAGTTGAGACATTAAAAATAGTCCCTAAAGATCATCATAATCAGATAAAATTATTCATTATGTCCCAGAAGCATATTAGACATCAGTTTTACGTACTTTTAGAATAAAACGGTAATGTATGTAACGTTTATAGTCTATGCTACATTAATTTTTTACGTTATATGTTTAAGTCTCATCGTTTTATTAAATCGACATTAAATTAACATCGTTTGTTTTAGCTGACCAATCGAAAATAGTAAACGAAACGTAATGTTATGTAATTTGCTCTTTTTAGGTTTTCTAGTACTCAATAAGTTCACCAAATATATGAAACTAATGATTTCCACTTAATTGCATCTTATTACATACATATTTATTACATTTAAATTAATTTGGAATTATTGCAATAACTCAAACAGAATAGAATTTGCATGGATGGCTGATGGAAAGTTGCGTCTATTATATTTTGATGCATAATAGAACTCTATTTTTCGTAACTCTGGTTCAGACAGATTGGAATTTAGTACTCGAACTAGTAAGAATAAGTAAGCGTATTTAGAAACGTGACAGAACTTGTGAAAGGCAAAATACACATATGAGGACAACATTTAAGATGAATGTCAACTCCTTTGTTTCTTGATTATATAAGTATTGATTGATATAAGTAATGATAAGCTATCTCATATTGATAAACAATACAAGCATTTTTTTGCACCTTTGGTTGTTAGTAGAATAGACTATAAGGTAGCACTCGGTGGTCCATGCGGTCTCAAGAGGGAACACCAACAGACGTAGCAACAACTCTTACTGTCAGAAGCTCCGGAGGAAGAAAAACCCTCGGAGAAGCGTAATGGAAAGGGTGGCGAAGGAAGCGGACCTTCCCGGTGGAGAGAGGAAATGAATATTTTGAGGGGAGATTCTCTGCTTATGGAGGTGCGAGGGGTTGCTAGGGTACGAGGCAATAGACACCAAAATAAATATCAAATGTCATTTATTCGCAGGGAATTAGATAAGGGAAAAAGAGGGGAGAGCAACCGGAGAAGGGAATGAATGGAGATTTTGCGGCGAAGATTGTGATGAGAGATTGGGGCGAGGGGGATGAGTCCTCTGGACCAGGATTCGGTAGTTTATTCGCCTCTGAAAAGGTTTGAATGGAATCTCAGAGTTGACGATAATAAGATGAAAATCTAGATTATGTCACCTTATTCAGTGTATCGCGCCAAATCTCGTTTCGCCTCGGTCTTATTTTCAATGTGAGGCTAACATTCTGACGACTGCCTCTCGGTTGTTATCTAATTGTGATGCCCAACTCGACCAGCTAATAAACGTATATGTTGTGGAGGGAGGCACAGATGAAACGAGCAAATATCGTGTCTGCACAATTTACATAAAGCTATTAGTAATAGAATATAATATTTTTGTTTTTAAAAGTGTAACATTAGATTTAATAAGCAGTCGTGGCCGAGTGGTTAAGGCGTCTGACTAGAAATCAGATTCCCTCTGGGAGCGTAGGTTCGAATCCTACCGACTGCGAACTATTTTTCTTGAGAGGTTTAATATGTTTAACTATAGAGGGCCTGTGGTGATTATTTCTTTTAAATAAAGGAACGCGAAAGAGAATCATGGACAGCTATCAGTGGACAGAAAACCAATGTCGATAATGAGGATCAATCACTGGGGTGTAATTTTTTGTGTTTATTCTAATGTACATTATTTTAACCACAATATGCACCTGTATATTAAGAAGTGAAGGATAACTGAAGAGAGGAAACGGTTTGTAATTTAATCAAAGGAAAACAAGCGATTTATATTCTATCACGCCTATTATAGAGAAATATTAATCTGATTATTTTATTTAGCATAAAAAAGTTTCTAATCCATAACGAAGGTAATTAAGCGAATTTCTAAGAAACTGATTTGAAATATTACTTCCTAATATTGGAAAATTTATCTAATATACGACTGAACTTCCATCTCCGTATGAAGTTTTTAACAATGCATACTGAACAATGGAAGTTTCGAATAAGTGATGTAAATCGTAGTTTCTGTGCAAGTAGACAACACGATGACCCAGAAGTAGACATGGAAACTTAGAAAAGTGTGACTTAAACTAGGAAGATAGAGTTGAGGCGTACGTTGATTGGAATTCTAATAGATTGAAAGTCTAAATGAAGTGTTTGAGAGAAATATACAGTAAATGAATACACTTAAAGATATGAAAATTGAATTAACACAGTCGGATTACCTTGAGACAAACGACCATTAATGGAAGACCTCTTTATGTTTTATAGGTGAAAAGACTCCGAAGAAATTCTCTTTTGGAATCGAAGAATAACGGAACGGAATAAATTAATCTGTGGAATGAAGAATAAATAAGTTTTGCCTAATCCTGGGATTATCTCCTTAATTAAAATGCACGACTTGATCGGATCTGCGGATGAAATCAGGCGTGCGAAGTAACAAGTAAGTCCTAATGCACTTTTAACCCTTTCCTTCTTTTATAAATTGTCCAATCGAGTGGTCTTTGATAGCTAATAACTCTAAATTCAGAAAGTTAAGAGAGAAAATGTGATAGCTCTCACCTAACGGTATGACTTCAAATTAACCGACGAAAGTAGGTGAATGCAAAAGAAGTCTCTTTCTTGAAACCAATAATCTTAGACGTGTAGTTTGACAATTGTCACTGATGGAGGTATTTTATTAATAAAGCCCAGTATATTTTTGTAGTGAAAACTAATAAAAAGAAAGAACGTTCTTAAATAGCGGAACCTATGACTAACACTTTCCTTAGGTTAAAATGTACCTGTCTTTCTTTAACAACTCGGCAGGTCCGCGATTCGATACTCGGTGACGGAAAAGTTATCCTACATTATCTTATAACAGTTTTAGAAGATACTTTGAAGTATTTCTATGAAATCTCTTACGTAATCGCGTCCTATTGAAGTAACGGTATGCCTGGAAAATATCTGTAGCTATTGAATTCCTTTTTCGGTAGTCATTGAGTCGCCGCAGACTTCTTACTAGAGAAAATGCTAGAGAAATATCATCGGGATATGGAAACCATGGAATGTCTCGTCGCTCAGTACCGCACAAGTTCATAAAACCGTGGGAACGTTAAAAAAGGACCATTACGTACCCTCGGGGTGCGGGGGAAGATATCATAACTGTCCCTCATATCGCGAAATGGAGGGCTCTCTCTCTGTACGTGCGTGTAGAGATACGAGTAATAAGACAAGGTTCCCCAAGAGCCATAAACGTGAGGTATTGATGGCTACGGTCAACGACGAGCGGTAAACGTGCACTTAAGGAGATAAAAAAATGGGTGTTGCGAAGGGAAGATATCAGCGGGAGAATGAATGAATGGTCCAGAGGTCAAGGGCAGGATGCTGTGAGATGTTCGTCGGCGAGGGAAACGGGGGACAAATGGTCAATTAGCGACGAACTATTCTCCCTTTTCTTAACCCACCGTTATCATCCCCTTTGCCTCGCCGACTCCCTCCGCGGATGTCATTTTTTATCCCCTCTCGGGTCATTCCCATCTCGCACATGGTGTTCTCCCATCTCCACGGTTATACGTCTTTGGTTCTCGCTCCCATTTCTGGACACATTTTTCCGGCCGTTTCTTACGATCCCCGTTCCCATGGCGATGATATTTTCTTCATTACTCTTATCAATCTTGTTTATCACTGTGCGGTATTTTAGTGGGATTCTGGACGATGAGTAATAAGGATACGTTAAGGGTATAGGGTGAAGTATATGGAAAAAATATAATGACGTATAAAAATAAGGATATAGGCACGAATTTTCAGAAATCTAAGTAGAGTGTAAGTGCAGTTTAGTATTAAATTATGCCAAACCAAAATGCAACAAAAATTAAATTATTAACTTAAAAAAAAACACAATAAAACAAAATAAATGCACTTACTAAACTTAACCATAGATGAAAGATAGCAGAGAAGCGTGAGTACAGGTTTATCAAAACGAATCGGTAGAAACCTAATTGCGAACTATTATAGGAAGACTGAAATAAAAGAGATGTAAGATCTCGAGTACAGATTCAGAAAAGCTTTCCTGATTTGAAATTCATTTCTATAGAGATTCTGAAAATAGAAAAGCACAAAATAACCAATTTATTTATTTAAGATGATAGTATTTTAAGTATATTGCCAGTGAATCTGGAAATTATGAAGAGTAAAAAATCTAAATTGCGAAAAAAAATCAGATGGTTAAGTACCCTATTAAATATTTAGGAAATAAATGTTACTGAAGAAGGCTTAGGAAAAATTATTCTATCGATATGAAATATAATTATGAACCTTAATGAAGGCTAAAAAATTATCTGGGGGAGAAAACAAGCTTGCAAAAAAACTTAAATCAACATGTCGCAAGTATAGCGGGACACCTGATTGCATATACTGTCCGTTACATGTACACCATCGCATCTGGTCTTTGTCATTATCTGGCATGGTATAAGCTCTAGAGAAGTACGTTTAAGGAAACAGCTGTCTTTCAGTAACTATTTGAGGCTTGGTTCCACAATTTTCTGCCCTGTACCTTCTTTCTTACTTGCTTCGCTTCTTCCGGACACTATAACAGAGTATTGTAATTATTATCTTGCTCGGAAAAATATTGCTGCTATGAGTCAGCCTCTGAAGATGTTTGTCACCGATCGTTGTGGGTCATGAGGGGTTTTGTCATTTTCTGTGAGCGTATATATGTGATAAATAGAGCAGAGTAGCGTATTTCAAGAAGGAAGAGCGGTGATGAGTGGACATACGTCTACTTTTAGGTGGAATAGTAAGGATTAAACGTTACGTGTCAGAAGAAGTGTTGTATCATGCTCTGAGAAATTGCCGTTTTGTTTCATTTCTTTTAGAGGATGGTATACGCGGTAAGAGGAGCTGAAACGGTGGGTCTTATTTTTTACCTTCAGTGGACGATGCGGAAGAATAAAAGTTTCTGGTGACGTACGAAAATGGGGAAGAAAATTAATCGGTAGGCTAAATAGTAAATGCTAAAAATAGTGATATCTATAAGTCATCGATATCTAAATGCTGTGCATCTTATTCTAACCTCGAAAATTCCTCTATACTTTCAAGAGAAGTTGATGAATTGAAGTACTAAACAGTTTGGTATTATCGATGTGTGTACTACTTTATTTGAAGTAAAACTAAAAAGGCTATTAATTCTTTCCTAAACTGAGAAAACACTTAAAAGGGCGATGGCGGGGGTTAAAGTATGAGTTAATAAAATTTTGAACAAAGAACTATTGTTTAAAAGTAGCGAGATACATTTACGAAAATCAAATGTTTAAATATGCTTGAATATCGAATTCAATATTAAAATTTAATAATAGAGTAATATCTATAGTTCCAATGAATTACTGATGTTTCATTTTATCTTATTGCTATTAGTATAAGAATCAGGAATGGGCAAGTACAAAATTTTGGAGCCCTAATAATGAATGAGTAAAATAATACAATAATTTTCATGATTTGGGAGTTATAATTTATAGACCGATTGTGAATTCAACCGAATTTGATATTACAGTTCAATTTAACTACAGAAATATAACAATATAATTTTCATCGCTGATAGATGTGTTTATCGTTTGAAAGATATATTAAGCTTTACGAAGACGAATGAAATCATTTCGTTGTATTTATAATCATCCCTTAAATCACATACCAAATATTTGTAATCATTGTCCGTTTTGGAAGCATTAATTTTACCTACCCTATTTAATAGATGAAAAAACTTGTGACTGTTTCTGTTAATTTCATCGAAATTAAAACTGGAAACTTTATAATCTAATCATTATCACCTTTTAACGGGACGGTCTAAGCCTTGAGATAGAGTATCTCCTAGCTAGTGCCTCCTTACCCTTCCTTCGGTAGAACTTCAATCGAAGAAACAGCAATCCTCTGAGGGCAAAGTATGAGAATTGCCATTGCGGAGAAGTACGTACGTGGCGCAGTCATTTGGTTTGAGCTCGATTGAAGTTCTATTAACGGAGTCACGACTTTCCTCAGCGCCCATTGGTCGGGGCCTTTCGATCATAGGCGTTTATGTCGCCTTGCTCGGCAGCGATTCTGAGAAATCCGTTTCAAGGCTTTTCATAGGAGAAGGGTTTCCGGCCGTTGACTCAGGCGCACGTACGTCTCAAATAGCAAAGGGATGCTGGTTTAGCCTAAGTCGCACCTGTGTACCCAAGGGGAAGATCTCGGAGTGGTGCCGTCATGATTGGGATGGTGTATTTCCATAAATTCGGGGTTGATAAATACGTTCTAGGATGGTTTAAGTATACGAAAGGGTTGCTGCTACTCTTGTATAGATTTGAAGGCAGTAAATGTTATTTCTCTATTATTTGATAGAAGAAAAAAAATCTTTGATGCTAAATATTAACATCGGGATTTGTGTCTAAATAATAAAGCGTGTTCATTTTTGTTTCGTGATATCTTTCATAATTTCTATAAAATAATAGTATTTTCTAATTTCCTTAACTTATATATGAAAATCAATTGTAGCATCATTTCTGTTAGTTTTATTAGAAATTTATGTGAATAAATGTATGAAACAATACTGATGAATACCATTTTCAATCTTCTTAAGATGGAATAATTACATGGCTTGATGAATGTTTTTTTTCTTTTGAAATGCCTATTGCGTTTGGCATTTAATCTCTGAAGATCTGTCTAATCGTAGCATCTTTATGTTTTATTCATTTTAAATTAAATATTATTCTTTAGGGCTATGTGACATCGTTTTGCATAAATACGAAATCATAAATGAAAATTCCCTCTAATTTTTATATTCTAAAAATATTGCAATAATTTTATCCGCAAGAGAATTTATCATAGCAATGAATGGACTTGTTGATTAGGAACATTAAATTATTAATATTAGACAATACTCCATAATTTAAGAACTTTTTAGCAATCTTACGTTGTTCAGCTTAGCGTTAAATTTAAAAAATTGCAAGTTATTCCCTAACGAGATAATAATACTGGAAATCATTTCGTAGAATGTCTTTCTAGCTTAATAGAGTATCGCATGGCATCGCAAGAGATAACTTAGGCAAATACGAAGGCGTTCTTGTTACAATTAAGACACCCACGCCATGCATAACTTAGGATTCTGCGAAACGTATGTTTACTCACACCTTACCATTGCTTCGCGCCTCATACGCGAATTATAATCAAGCTGTACAAGGACTCTTATTTGCACGTCTGACTTATATACTCTTAATTTAGAGCTGCACATTCTAACATCCTCCATTGTCCCCAGACTTTAATAAACGTATTTCATCTATTTTCCCTGCCTTGAGGCGACGCTCTATTTTTAAAACTACAATTCATGCGGGAAACGGAGTCCGGTAAAGGCGTGTTCAATACATCCATAAACATCACCATAAGAAATGCTGTATGTTTCAACTCTATACCAATAAAGTCAAGCACGATTTCACGAATTTATGGTTTACCATGGATAGTGGATATGGATAGTTTACCTTGCGCCTGTAAATATAGGAATTCATCTTCTTTAGCCATTCTGGATTTTAAAATCGCTACTTAAATTCATCGGAAAGGATTATAATCACTTTGGAATAGTAAAAAATGATCTATTTTCATATTATATAAAGAGATATAGAAATATATAACATAAACTCCTACTTGACTTGTCTATGTTCATATATCGATATTATAAATTAATTTTTATTATAGTTAATTATCCTTTCTCAAATTTGTTTGCACGTTGCCATGCAGATAAAAGTAAATAACAATAATATTAAAAGATTATGAATGTATTTAATCCAGTCACAATAGATATTTATGACGATGTAGCCAAATGGATATTAGTTGATAGATTGAAGGAGATATAAAATTTTATTAAGCTCAATCGTGTCTTAATTTATAGCAAATGAAATTTAGTTTCACGATGTTTAAGCTCTGATGTGCTTCGTAAATCATAGTATTACAGAGTAGGTGCTCATTCTTTCATCTTAATACTCCAACTACGAGGAGTAGCTTTATAACTCTGCGATTGGTCACTTTTTAATGGTAAAAGGTTGTTCTTGGTTATCAGCCAGGGAGCAGGATGGATTCGTTTTTTATTGTTATTAAGTCTTTCGAACGATTTATTTGAAAAAATGGAGTTAGGAAATTGTAAGATTTTTCTAAGAATTTCCATTTAAGCAAAATGAGTACGTTCTGTAGCTGCTTAAAAATTTCCATTTGTCGTTATGTCAGTGGGGATAAGAAATATGAAAGCTCTAATAAGAAAAACTCTTTGTTCAAGAGTTGATATACGTATGTCCTATAGATATGTCCTTTTTGAAATGAGTTGCATTCAGACAAAGAGACATATAGTGTAGTCTTTCTGAAAATTTCAAGACTTAATAGGAAACCTATTCAAGGTTATGTCTTTATATTATCTTACGCAAAATTTCAATGGAAAAATCTTTACTATAATTGAACCATATTCGTTTGTCCACATATGTGTAGGAGGTACTATATTATTATCCTGACATTCTGAATCTATCTCAAAAACTTACAAAAACTAAAAATTGCAACATAATTATGAATTAATAGGATCTTGTTTTAAATGAATATATATCAATTTGAACTATTTCAATCATAACGAGACGTGCTATGAAAATTACAGGGAAGTAAAGTATATCGACTAGTAGGTTATATGTTACATGATCCAAAATTTAGCTGTTTGATGTCTGTATTTCGTACTATTATAAAATTCATGAAAATAAAAGTAAAACTTCATGTCAGATTATGTAAACCCCAATTCGGAATAGTATCCTTCGATGTACCAGGTAATATCGTTGTATGATCACCATGATACTCCTAAAATTTCGTGGTTAAGATTAATCGAGATGACAATACGTATACAACGAAATTGAAATTTGTAATTAGGACACGCAAACACATCGTTTGATTAGAATTCTCCGAAATTGGATCGTAATATCGTTTGAGCGGAGTTCTCCACTTTGGTTTTGATTTTTCTATGTAGTCCTTACCATAAATAACGATTTATTATTATATTATAGCTGTAGTATTATTTATTGCTATAGCAACTGTTGTAACTACGGTTTTTTACATTTAAAACGAATTACACCAACGAGTCCATCTGTCAAAAAGTTCGATCAAGCATGATTCGTTTTGACAAAGATACGATGTTTCTCATTGTGCAGTCTTTGTTTTTAGGCATTTTATTTGAAATTTTTGAGGTATCGTTTTAATAGAACTACGTGACGATTTTTTTATATACATACACTCTATATAAAGATATTTTGATTCAATCTAATCTATTAATAAATTATTTAATTAAGCTTTGTGAGGAATTAGAGAAATAATTTTTTTGTGATTTTAATTGTAGGAATGTATGTAGAATTAGGCAAAAATACGTCGTATAAAATAGATATAATACTATAAATGGATAGGAAGCAATGATTTTGTAGCATATTTTTATTCCAACACACGGATGATTTGACTCTAGATATTTTCTGAATCATGAATTCAAAGTTGCAGAGAAATCACAAGTAATATATATCCATTCAGTTTTGCCTACTTTCCTAAAATTACGCGGAGGAACAAAACTTAGCTATTCAACAACTCAGCAACTCATCTGCAATGACAATACCGTTACCATGCAATATTGTATAACAGCAACCAACGAGACGTTGCATTCGTAAATTGAACGTCATCATAGCAACGGATAAAACCCATTCAAACGTGAGATCATACGGGTCTAACACGTAGAGCACGGGAATAGACGACATGTGACCAATATTCCTATAGTTGCCTCGGCATCCGACACGCAATCGGCCGTGCCATGATCCATTTAAGAGCCCATTTGGGGAAGGTTTAAACGCGGGTTGGAGATGTGACCTGCAAGGCAGCGTGCCCACTGATCCGCTCTATGTCCACCTTGCATGACCTCTCCATTAATGAATGTGATCCATGATGGTGCACGTGAAAGCCCGCGACTTGTTTTTTCTCTCCGCGGACCGGAAACTCATTTATATGCGTCGGTAATGGAATGTAAACGCGGGGTGTTTATTCTGCATTTCATTCCCAAATAATATTTTTGTTATCGAATTTTCTGTAAACACACTCTCGCGGCTCGCACCGTGGGAAGGGGGAGGCCATTTTGATTGACGTTATGTGACATCATTTCCGTTGATGATATTTGCCGCGTCCTTCATCAACGCTCGCTTCGATTAGGAAGACGCGGAGCTTTCGATTAACTCAAATTACGTGTTTTGGAGACCTTTCGCGCATGGGGAACCTTTACGTAATCTGAAAACCTGAAAAGTTCTTCGTTCGCTCACCGGGCGCTGTGGTCTTTGAGGCTTACTTTTTTAGGTTATCGCTAAAATTAAAGATGGTAATTTTTATGCGACATTTCAGTGTCCAATAATGCATAAAACTTGAGTGAAATATGTTTTAAATTGTATGTGTGTATTTCATCAGCGGAAGAATTAATTTTTCGCGTTTTTAAGTTATAATTGTCGAGGTTAATTGCGATACGGTGCAGAACGGAATTTGGCGAAGCAGTGGTAAATATTTGAGGTCTTACGAAATAACATATTTCGTGCATTTTTCACCGAGGCGCTGAATTATGATCTCCGCTGATACTTTTTTGCATTCGAAATGAAATTTCATTTTTCCGCACGAACAAAGGTGACGGGAGAATAAACATTTCGGATGTAAACATTTGGCATTTCTGAATGTTTGCATTTTTTGCTTTTTAATTTTGCGAAATGATGAGCGTGATATTTATTCTTTTTTCCTCGTCATAAGTGAAAAGCAAATTTTCCTCGTGATCCTGGTGCGTGCGAAACTGTTTGGGTACCGAGTTTATATCTTTACTGTTTGGGAATTCTACGTTGTGCACCCAAGTGTGCATTCCATCGCGAAAAACATCACGGACGCCGATCACAAACTTCGTGCGTATTTACTTGGTTGGAAGGAAGTGATTGTACTTCATATCTGATGCGTGAATACGTTTTCTCCTCTCACGTATTACAACTGCGGGAATGGTGGATTCAGTAAAGGTTATTCAATGGTTCCCTTGTCATAAAAATTTCATAAAATCGCCCTTCTTAATTTTTTAATGAGAGTTTCGTACAGCTCTGAATTTCCTGTTTGCGTGATGATTTTGAGAACTATTTTTTTTGCATTATTGAAAATGTACATTTAATCTTAGCATGTATATCCATATCGATATTTCTCATAATTCCTCTAAATAACCACTTTATCTTGACAAAAATAAACTTATAGTTGGATATAATGTTAACCATGTGGGTAATGGACGGTGTTTATATTTACAGCATATAATTAACATATTACACGAAAATTCATTTACTATTTACTTTAAAAGACATAGAATATAACTCATAAATGTTTACATCAACCGTGGAGAGGTTTTAAAAAGCGATAACTTTATGAATCGTAAATGACTTAGATCTTAATTGTCTATGTATCGTATTTTAAACATCTCAATTCATCTTTACCTGTGAGACAATTCGCTGTACACCTTTATAGAGAATTAAGAAGGAAATAGGAATGAAGAATTAGCTTCCAATCACCATGTAACCCTATTGATTCGTTCCAATGTTAAATACTGTGTATTTAGACGAGAAATATTGAATTTTATTTTACGAGAATATCTTGTTTTTATTATGAATTAGAAATCTATTTCTGTCTCACTTCTGATATGTCAGCTTTTTAAAGTATTGGTACATATATCTATATTTATTTTCTTAATTACAAGACACAAGACCGTCACTCTAAAAATGGTCTACTCAAATAATACCCAAGTCGTTCGTCTCAATACGATAAAGCTTCCAAATAACTCTTTAGCTACCGAACATCGCTCGTCGTCACGGCAACAGGGACGATCCAAATTCGGCGTAAGAAAGCCCCTTATTCGTAATCTGGTCACGGGGTCTTAGAAATGGTCCACGGAAAGGAAGCAGAACGCCAGAAGAGAGAATGATGGCCTTTTTTTTAATGGACCAAAACCACTTCCAACCATATTTTTCCGAGGCTCTTAGCATTTCTCCGCCTCCTTTTATGAGGCTTCCAACTTCTCATTGGCGGAGATTTCTTGGGCGTGATGATTCATGGCAAGAATGGCCGCTCCGGAGGGGAGGGTTGACCACGGAGAAGAAAGAACTCCGTGGAATGTTGTTCTCCGTCGGAAACGAAAAGTTTCTGGGGAATTGATTTCATCGAGAATGGCTGTGTAATCAAGGTTGATCATTTTGCCGCGGTGATTGATTTCCGAGAGTGTCCGTTTTACTGCTTCCATCAAAGAAAATGCGCTTTCCCGAATTAAAATCTGCGAGCTTCTGGAAAGTTCTGGACCTTGATTATTTCCGAGTGTATGGGATGAGAACGTGATGCAGGTCTTTTTACGAAAGCTACATAGGGTTTTGAGAGTCGAAAGTTCTTTTTGATTCGATTATGTTTACCGTTCGAATTTGGGGTGAATTAACAGTTGATGTGAACGGACGGAATCCTTGGCATTGGGAGAGAAGGCCCTAGTTCCTTTTAGATCTCACGATCTAAATATTTAATATATACTTGGTTTATGCCCTGATTTTAATTCGAAAATTCAGTATAGCAATAAGATATATGAATTATTCTATAGTGGGTAAAATTTATGATTCAAACCGCTACGAAGTATATAACCCTCTTTGAATAAAATTCAATTTGAAGAACTATCTGAATTAATAACCACTGAGACACATTGTATGTTTCACTATAGTGAAATAAAATATCAAATAAGTGAAATATAATCGAAACGAATTAAAATTAATCCTCTAAACATTTAGAATAATATTAAACAAAATTTGGTTATAAAAAACTGAGAATTTATAACACAGTATAAGCAAAACTTACAATATTTGCAAGTTTTTATGCAATTTTCCCTAAATGTACTTACACTGAGCAAGATTAAAAGGGACACTATTATATATGGGATGTTAACTAGTCTTTCCATACCCAAAAAATCCAAATTCATGAATATTTGATTCATTGAAAGACAAGAAAAAACTTTAATGATAGTATTCATTCCGAAATTAAGCTCCTCAAACAAAACAGCAGATTATCGTTTCTCGCATTGTTACGTGAAGAACGGGTGGATAAATACTGTGATGAATCAATAGGTACGTTACAAATAAAGCCTTATGATTTAAGTGCATGCGATGATAATTTCGGTACATACATACATTGTACGGGGTAGAATAACTTTTTTAACTGTGATTTATTTTCGCTCTTAAACCTCTTAAATTAAAACCTTTAAAATGAAAAATTTCAAATTGAAAAAGTTTAGAGCCCATCTACTTTCTTTGTAAAATGACACATTAGATCAATAAAATAGATTGAGAAAAAATAGAAGAATATTAATCGTACAAAATTACAACCGGAATCATAACAAAAAGCTCGTAGCTAGTACGAATACATGTAAATATACATAGAGTTTAACGTTCGAATAACTAATTACTTTCTCATTTAAAATTGTTAAGAGCGCAGTAAAATAACCTATCCCCTTATAATATAAAATAATGAAAAACTTTGATGCCGAAGTACGAAATCGTCAGAACTGTGATGGAAATAAAAACTCGACCTTCTTCTCCTCGCTGCAGTACCTTTCACCGAACCGAGTTGCAGACTTGCCAAGAAAAATACTTTGGAAGAACATTATCACCAATAGCAAAACTTTAAAGGGGAAACGGCAAAGTAGAAGAGGAACGGAATCTTCGGAAAAATGAGAAAAGACTCCGCGGAGGTTGAAGGGGGGAAATCAACAGGGAATTGAAGGCGGGGGAGGAAATACGGGGGGAAAAAGGTGGAAAGATAGAAATGGCAAATAAATAAGACAGAGGGCCGGATATCTCGAGTTTTGTTGCGGGCTAGAGGGGAAGGAAAATGCGGTCGGAAGAATCTTCTGAGAAGGGTTTATTTTTTTCTTTTGGATAGTCTAAGGAAGGAGATTGTAAGCGAAGGGTTGCTATGAGGTTGCGAGAAGGGGTTGCGAAGGGAGTAAGAGGAGGGATGGTGACAGATGGGTTCTTCATGACACCGCCATTTCTGCTCCAGGCGCTGAATACAACGGAGTTTTACCTAACCTCAAAAGATCGGGTTGCATAGCGACGGAACGCGAAACAATTACGAAAATAGCAACGAAAAAGAATCGCAATTCAAAATACTCGATATATATCGATATCGAAAGTATATCGATTAGTATCGAATCTTGACGCAACTATCGATCGTATCGAATTGCGATACGCGCTTCCGAGATTCTCGGCTACCTCGCCAAATCTCCTGCCCCCATTCCTCGACCTTTATTCCTAAAGGTGAGGTTGCTTCCAGAAGATGCCGTCGGAAAAGAAATGAAAAAGGAAGGAATGTGGGTAAAAAACGGTGATGGATGGGAAACAAAGGAGTGTTGCGGTGACGGAGGTGCGGAGTGAAACCACTCGGAAGGATGTAACTTCTCGGGAGCAAGAGCTGTTCCTTGCGGGACACGTCTGCAAAGTTGGCAGATGTTGGGTTGAAAAAGTGCGGCTGAATACGAGCTTTGGAAGGATTAAACGTGTCGATGGCTCGTCGGTGAATAAGGAATTATTCAAGATGAATTGATTAGGGTATTTTTAGGTATAATTAGCTATTATGGTTTCAAATTTCACTCGTAGAATGGATACACATCGCCTCTATGAGAAAATTATTCCTTTTTTTTTAGATGAGAGAAAATTGTCTTTTATTTTTGGCATTCAATTCTTGTTTTTATATAGGTAAAATCAAATGGGTTACTTAAAACTATTTGATTGTTAAATTAAATTCTAGAGTAAATCCGCTCATCTCTAACTCCCACATTTATCATATGTCTCTGGCTTGAGTACTAATGTTATTAAAAATAAATTTATGTAAAGTTACATTATTTGTTATCGAATTAATTTCTTAGTATACTAATACTATCATATTTTTCCGATAGAGGAAATATTTAATTTTGATTTTCGAACGAATTATGATCACAAATTACGATTAATAGCCAAATAAAAACGTTATCAATGCTATCACTACTTTATTGCCATCATATCATTTTTACAAAAGCAAGAGAATTTGCAAAAATATTTCTATATTTCATGCAGACTAAGTACTTAAACGTCAATGCTGAGAAAATCAAAACAACCGCTGAATAACCAAGAATTAGTTTTTCTAATGACTTTTCAACGTGAGAAATTAGGGAGAGAGTGAATCATTACCAAACGATGGAATCTATACAAATATTGGTACATAAGCACCGTAAAGACAATATCAGTCCCATAGGACGCAGCTTCCAACCACCTGGACCAATATTCCCTTCAACTATCAGCAGATAGTAGTAAACAATATGCAGATGATGGTTCTGAGATATTCTCCCAACACCTATCGAATTTCACTTCGTCAATTTTAACTACCTAATGATCGACCACGCAGGGCAATATTTTAATTTTCCTCGCCGAACTTAATTGAACCCTAGGCGGCGTATCAAGTGAAGGAAGCAACACGTAGCCAGTAAGCAACTGAGAGGTGTTCTCTCATTCCTGCAGCCATTACCCAAATAGTCTGCACCGAAGCTATTTAATCCTAATCGCCACTGTGGACCATTGGAAGCATTCCAGGAGAGCGACGTGGTCCACGAGAAATATCTCCTTCACGAAATCACCCTTTCCAATCCAGATTGCGATTACTTTGCTCATTTCCCACACAAGATTAGATCAATGACTCCAAAAGAAAGGAAATTATCTTGATATTGGTTCTCCATCTCGCGGAATTACATAGAGCACCGTGGCACATCCGGATTTCGGCTCAAAAGTGATGTTTCCCAGGAAATTAAATTCGGGGATGACATGAACCAAGTATAGCTATCCGTCAATGAAAAGGAGTTTTTTTTTCGTTGTAATTTTTGCTACAATGGGATGATGTAATTTTATATCACGATAGAGAATAATTTAGACATTGTTTTATAGTAATTGTAGGAAAAATATAGTGAGCTTACAACAGGTACAAAGATAAGAGCCGAATTTTATAGGAACACAGAAAATTTAAATAGAAGAGACAGATGATGACTTGGAAATCCAAATAAAAGTAAAAGTGACAACAACATGAAGATAGCTTCCAACATATATAATATATATTTTAGATAAATCCTATGAATATTTTTAAATGAACTGAGATTGGAACCAATTTATTAAAATGAGCTTGTATTGATAGGCTATTAATATGGGTAATTGAATGATCTTGCCCAATGAAAATAATTTCCCGAAAGATTATCATAGAAACTGCTTCAAAATTTTTACTACGAAGGTGGTATCAAAACATACTTTAGCTTAGCTTACTGTAGAGAAAAGCTTTTGGTGGTATATTTACGTATTTGCAAATCATGTTTGTAAGGTTTCATTCAATTCCTAATTGCTTACTATTTAAAACACACTTTAACACTTCATGGTTATCATTTCATGGCCATTTGTTGATCTAGAGACCATTTATAAATTACCAACAAAATACTATTAAAATTTAAATCAGATTCGAGCTCAATTTATTGATTGAACGATAAATCTTAATTATAAGTTCTGGGATCGTACGCAGACAAAAAGTAGCTGAACCCACCTATTCATTATGGTACTACTAGAAAACGTTCTAGAGGAAAACGGTCGAACAGAACATAACTCAAAATGCACCCATTAATTTTGCAATGAATTCTCCGTCAGCGATAAATTTTACGCCAATGACCATCTACACCGATCACTTACAACAACTGGTAGCAATTGATTTAAGTACAAAAATCTTGACTTGAGAATTAATCTTCCCCTCCCTGGACCTATGGGCATAAACCGTAGCCCGAATTACGAAACGAGGAAGGCGGAATCGCGTTATTAATTGCGGATTTTTATTTCCATTCCAGATAACATCTTTACACGCCGCGCACTCAATGGAGCAGAACTGCAAGGGGTTGTTCGAAAGGAGAGCAACGTTGTAAATATTCCGGCAACCGCCCGCAACCTCAAACGGTAATGAATCTGACAGTGGAATAATGGTCTGAAGAAACCCGGGAAGGGAAAGAACTCAAGGCAAAATTACTGGGAGCGAGATACTGCAGCCACGACTTCGTTGAGGGGTTGAGGAAGCGATTCCGGCTACCGACCGCACGCGGATTTTTATCAGCGCCCGAAAACGTGATCTCACCGGCTGCACGGTAAGACACGATCCCAGAAGCTGGGACCGCGTTTAATTTCCTATCTCATTCATATCGGAAGATCTCCCGCGCGAGATATTTTTTTGCTCTCCTTCTCTCCTCGGGAGTTATTAGTCTCTACACGCGTGAGACCGCGGGCCACGCCTACTTCATCACCAGGATGGATCTTTCCGATTGCCGAAGTCGGGTTTCAGATGAATGTGGCCGCCCCGGGGGCGTTACCAAGACAACATGTGTTGCTATTCGTTGATTCATGCTCTGCTATAGGTGTGCGACAGTCTGGGAGAAAATTACGGACTCGGGATGCTGTTTTAATTAAGGTTATGCAGGAAATTAGGGATATGTAAAGCGAATGATAAATCAAATAGGAAAAAGTCTCTCATTAGCATTTAAGATCGTAAACAACACTTAGGAATACACCTTCAAGTACAAACTCTATTTATTGTTACGTATAGTCGTAAAAGGTACATATATCTAGCGAAACACGCACCAACCAAGCTTCTCTTTACTAACAACAGTGGTTATCAGTCAATAAAACATATTCTTAGTTAATGAGAATCAAAGGTGTAAAGCTTAGTTCCATTTCCCAATATTTAGTATAAAAAAAACATCGCATCATTTGCTAATGGTCACGCATCTTTACCACGATGCAGTTTCTCTACTCAGGACGGTCCTGACTACTGCAGCTTTGCGGTAAATTAACCACGATATCTTCCGCACTTTCTAAAGATTCCAGTGTTCTTCCTCATCCCCTATAACCTTCTGGTTCTATCTTGTGTCCCACGGCATTTCTCATATCTCGCAGGTGGCGCTACTCGGGTTTACAATTTCCCGTGGAATCCCACGCCGTGATTTTTCTGGCTCACCCATCAATTTAGGCTCCGAAACCGGATTCTTTAAAGATAGGAAGCTCAGATGTTAATTAACAGCCAAAGTGTGACGCAGTCTTAATTTCGTTTCGTTCACCCTAGCTGACTTGGTTTCACATCTTTAGGTCATCTTCCCCCGATGGTTTAAGTAAATGTTTTTCTTTTTTCGATTCGGTACAGATGTCGTTTATTCTTAATCTTGAATGAACACGTTTCTCAGAAAAGGTGATTTTTTTAAAAATATGAAGGAACATTCAAATTCTTTAGATGTATGAAAAAGGATCCCTTAGCGTGAATTTCAAGCTTGAAGAAGACTCTATACAGAATGTAAAGCAGAAGGTAAGTATCTTTCTTGGTATGTACTAACTAACGAACTAACACATACTTCGTTACTATGTGAAACGCTTTACAACAATCGGACTGCGTATGGCCTTAAAATGTTACTTATCTTAATCGGATACATATCGATCTTTTTGATGCAAAACTATTATATATCACGTTCGATTATAAACCTGAATGAACCGAAATTGCAGGCGTAAGGTTTCAGTTCAAATATTACTTTTCCTTGAAATTTATCTATACTTCAATTTTCTTATTTTTATAAGGTAGCGAAATATGTAAGGAAAATCTACAAATATTGGTTTGTAATTTTTCAATGGAATTTAGACGAGATTCAAGAAGTTTATATCTGAACGATTACTTGGATATATTCACTACGAAATCAGACCTTTTCTCGAAGATTTTAACGTCTTAAGAGTATTTAGATGTATGATAACATTATTAGATGGCATCTCCATATTAAATTCAAGTGTTTGAATATTTTAAATGAATATAGTTTAATTCATAAAATCGTAACGATGTTTTTAGAGTGAGATATTTTACTCTTAGACCATAACTATCAATTATTACATTATTATCAATTAAGTTAATATGAATTATGTTACTTGTATGAAATTCTATAAACAGTTAATCTACTGTACGACATATCATTGGAAATTCTACCGTTTCTAGAATATTTCGTTCTTTAACACCATTGTATTTGTTAACCTACGACAATGAGATCACTCATAAAATCTCGCAGAAAATGGGATAGAAGTCGCTCGCCTTACTTTCTCTAAAATCCACTCCAGTATTATTGTTTTTTACTGCAATAACTCTCGAGCACTGCTCCAGATATTTGCTCCGAATTTCATACCTCCTACTTAAAACCAGCATTCCCGTCACTTTTTTCTCCACTGAATTCCTCCCGAAGCATTCTCACCTCATTCCTTCCTCGTCCACCTTCCTTTTTTCGCAGCCTCCAAGAATGCTCCATTGTTTCCTTCCCCGTAACATCTACTTTAGACCCTTGAAAACCGCGGGTTTCGCGACTCTCTCTATAAATACGTACTCCGCCATTGTGCGTTTCCCTAGCGCCACCTGCCGACTCTTGCAGCGAAACAAAAACAACCTCGATCACAATTCGAGATTAAAATCTCTCTCCCACCGCCGCTCCCTTATAACCCTCCCGCTACCGTCCGCGGTGCATCGGGTGTCTGCCTGTCAGCTCGACGGCATTTCCAATTAAAAGACAATGAAATATATGCGGGAGCGTATATTTACTCGAACGTATTTGTGCAGGTGTCGGGATGATAAAATGCGAGCCGCGTTCATATTAATAGATTCCGAGGGATTCCTTGGCCCCTTTTTTTTACAACGTTCAAAGGGGATGGATTTTATTAAGTGAACGCCCACTTTCGCCGATGGGAGAGCGTGATTTAATGCGGAATCAGAAGTCGATTTTCCAACGCTCCCGGAAACCTTTGTTTCGAGCGTTTCCCGGGAAACGAACGTACGGGTTTTTCAGAATCTATTTACGAGTTACGGTTTCGCGAGTGCCACAGCTCGGGTTTTTTTTTTTAATTCAAGCTCCGTCGGGGTTTTGCAATTTGCACGCCGCGATCCGCGATGGAAGAGAGATTAAAAGTCGTTCTGCTAAACTAGATTCCTTGATTAGTTTTCCTACGAGTCATTAGGGGAAAAAATCGCAGTGTATCATCTGGTGGGAAATTTCAGCTCGACCGGTTCCAATCCTTGTGACTCAGTCGATATTGAATCGAGGATAGCCTGAGCTGTTTTTTTCTTTTTTTTTAGAAAGGGATAAATCAATATTATTGCTTTAAGTTCTCATTCGATGAAAAACTCGGAAGTGATTTGGGTCTTAGATGGAGGCGATTATCCAGGGGTAGATTCGTCCTTGGATGAATTAACAGGGATTTTTGTTTTTTCAAGGAACGGACTCAAGCAAATGAAATAACGGAATTCCGAGAGATTAAAAGTGTTCGTTGATGCGTGGAGTATGGAGGATTATCAGGACGTGAAGGTAATGCATGAAATTAAAAAGCACGGGAACCTACTAAGAGCTAAGGTGTAAGGAGCTAATAGCACATTCTCCGTAATAATGGAATTTTCCTTATATTAGTGACACCCATCTACGTATCGATTTAAAATGAAACACTTTAGAGATAGACTGAATCATGTATCGTCACAATTCATTAGAACACACTTAATAAAACTTTGTCCCACTGTTTCGAAGTGCATCCAAGAAGAATACAACTATGTTAAAGTATAAAATGGCAATTAAAAGTAGTTAGTAGGATTTGAGGGATTATATTACCTGATAAGTTTAAATCTTATCTCTGAGATAATAAGATATTTACTACTGTGGTCTTTAGAAGAAATATTTGATATTTAGTAGAAGGCTAAATTTATAAATAATTTTAAGAATTATTTATTGCCATTATAATTAATATTTTAAAACTTTGGTAATTGCAATACGTATGCAATTATATATAAGAACTATATTTATAAATATTTATCGCCCTTATCATAACATAAATGATATACATATATCGGTTCAATTGGTCAAGAAAATTAAAAATGGGCTAAAATATGTTATAATAAATGCTTTAATTTTCGATAAAAGCGTGATGAATACTTAAATATGGAATACACAATTATAGTTCGTCCTAATAATAATGGGAATAAGGAATTATGCTACTCAACACAATCTTTTAGCTAATATTTAGAAGTTCTTTAGCTTAGAAGTCTTTTAGCTAATATAAGAAGTTAAAAGCCAGTCTAAATAATTAAAATCCTAGTAGATTATAGTTACGGAATCAAAGAATGTGCCATTTCGATCCAGCAGAGGACGTACTCTTTAGCTCAAAAATTTCATAAATATTTTTAATCCGATGCTAACTTTCTGTTGTTGAACTCGATCAAAGGGGTTGGATGCAATTCCCACAACTCACACATTTTATTGCAATGACAAAAGTGGAGTTACAGTTATTGGATACTTTTTCCATCTTTCCGCGAAAGAGAGGCGAGTACTGTGAATTTCCACCTTTGATATTGGCGTGAAATCTCGTGCAATGAGACAACTTCAAGGTTGCGGAAATGATGTTTACGAGGAAAAGAAAATGAAATGTGCAAGATATATCACCCGAGTTTTCCCATGGAATTCTCGGTGACCTTATCTAGGATTAGCAGAGGATAGCTTTAATCAAGAATGGAATTAATGGAAAATCTCATAAGTGCGTCTTATATAAAATAAAAGAAGACGTGGAATTTAACAAATGGCGGAATGAAAGAATTCTCGGTAAATGTGATGATTTAAAGAGATAATTAAATAACGGATTTCGAATACAGGTGTGTTTAGTAGCAGCAGACGTTTCATTGCGCCAAAAGTTCAAAAAAGGTTTGAGTAGAATTTTGAATGAAGGTTAAAGTTTTTGAATAATGAAACAATGTGAAGAAGGGTACCTAAACCTGTAGAGTAAAAATTAATTGTAGGAACACCAGAAATAATAATGAGCATCGGTACAAAATGAAACTAAATTAAAATAATCCTTTTAAATAAAAGAAAATTTCTCTGAAACTAGGAAACATAGCTACATTAAACATCAATGAACTGACATTCCTTGTATAGTATGATGAAAGAACTTTGTAATTCTCACAGAAAATTTGCTTTACTTGCGGCCGGTTTCGTAATGTTGAATTAAATCTTCAGGCACTCAATAAAATTACGAAATCGGTCGCAAGTAAAGCAAATTTTCTGTAGAAATTACAAAGTTTTTTCATTATAATATGGCTATCCATTAAGTCACGCCTTCTCATATCAATTCCTTGTATAGATTCCATAATATCTTTTTTATTTAATATTTATAAATTTAGTTATTGTTTACGTACGTAGCGTATATTTACAGAATAAATTCCGCGTCAACTTGATCAGTGTACAAAATACATACGTATTACGATAAAATTGAAAATTACAACCCTCTATTAAAAACCTAAGGGAGTATACTGGAGAATAAATAAGAAAATGTTTAGATCATTAGGGACGCTTACTGTATTGATACAGTGCATCTTGAATTGGACGTGGGTGTGTTAACTTTAATGGAAGGGAATTAGTAAAGGACTCAACTAGGTGAAATCAGGACCGAGTTATAAATGAGGTTTGGGAAGAAGAGGCCGTGATAATCGAAAAGCGTTGGGTTGTAGATGAAGGAAAGGAGGATGGTATTAAGGCCTAGGGAGTCATCAATCCTCGAGTGACTTCCGAAAGAGTAAATTTGGAAGAAGTGTTTTCTTTTAAGTTCAGGGGGAGGAGGATCCTTTGAACCGGTGCTTGACACGGAGGCTAAAGTAAGTTTAACTTTATAATTATCGGTGAAAGTTACTTGTATGATTTTTTTCATATCGAACGATCGATTGCAGGAGATGGACGTACGTCAAGAAGCTAACCACTGTCTGATTCCAACAGCGTTGTTTACATAGATACGAAATGAGTTTCGTGATGAAATAAAAGTCCTTTGAGTCGTATCGATTCCATTGTTTGAATTGAAAATACTTATCTTAACAATTTATTCAGGAAAGTATTTGATTTTACTTGATATATTTTGGTAATAAGAAATTATTAGTGATTATAATAGCTAGAAATGGTGCTTTTTTCATAGATCTTGATTGAATAATTATCGGAATTATTATTTACGTCTCTGCTGTCCAATTGGATCGCTTACGCCATTAAAGAAGTACATTCCCCGAGATTTAGATACAGTTTATATGCATATAATTTCATAGAGAGGATATAATCTCTATTATTTTCACTAATTAGTAATTCTATTTACTTTAAGTCTCATTACAATTATTCGCAAATACTTTCAAATATAAATACGATATCTCCCAATGAGTTCGACAAGAAATAAAGATTATATAAATTAAGTACACAAAAACCTAAACAGCTATAATATGGAGTGTTTGTACCTTTTAGAAATTCTTAGCTTACTTGAGCTCATCTATCTTCAAAAGTGGTCATTGCAAAAATTTCGTCCATAACTATTTAGAAGGCTATAAGAGTAATCCAGTTTTTAGCGCATCGCTTACTGATGAATTATGCGATGCGATGAAATTAAATACGATTAAAAAAATTAAGGAATTCTCAAGTAATTTTAAAATATTAAATGTATTATTTCTAAATATTTATTATTATTATGCAATATATAATAGGATATGTTAAAGGCTCAATTTTTGGTCTTTCACAGTCATGAAAATTACAATTTATCACTTTCTTGCTCGTTTCTTTCGTAAAATTATTCACAGAAAATTCGCATTTTTTATCAATCTATTAGATACCAAATCATTTATTCAAAATTTTAGAGGATTTCAGATCATAAATCGTTCTTGTTATTAAATACCAAGGATTAGGAATGCTGTACCAATTTTCCTTAAATATACACTTCTCGTAACTCATCACCTAAATTTAACCTTCGTTTTCATTGGATGTGCCATTATGATGATTCATAACCGCATCGAATTTACTCATCATACATCAATTCAATGAAAGTATTGCATAATATAATATATTTAAAGATGAATGTAAGAGAGTAGCAGGAGAGTATATCTATTTGGAATCTGATAAAGCATGGGGCTTTAAAGAAATCGTGCCACGGTTTGGTCAACACTGAGGATGGAGAGAAGGCCAATAATCGAAGTGTCTCAGGAGAGAAAAGACGCGAAGGCAAAAGGAACAGGACGAAGGTGAAGGATTGAAAATCAGTGAGACGTAGATGGAACGAAGAATGGCGTGGAGACAGAGAGAATGGGGGGAAGATAAGACGCGAGTAAATGAGGATTCGAGAAGAAGTAGGAAGGGAGATGAGCTAGCCATCCACTTAAAACCTCTCACGCGAAGTGATTGATGAGAAATGGCGGCAACTTCTCCATCCCCTTCCAGGGACCCCACCCGAATTTCGACCCCCCCTCCCTCCTCCTTAACCCTTATGCCACCCGCAGTCTTATTTCCCCATCACGGATCCCGTGGGGGTAGTATTTTTAACTTCCAAAAGACGCGACACCTTATTAGCTTGTCATTTCGCTCTCAGATATTCACTTGTTTTTGTTTTCGTTTCCGAGGACACCTTAGCTCACGGGCTTCGTCTCCAAGGAAACTCACGAAAGAGCCTACGCGTTAAAAAAAAAACCGTGAAGGATTCACGGGGATCGGGTATTTACCCGTGGTGATTAACGAGTAATCAGATCGGAAGCTAAATATATACACTTCGTTTCCTTCGTAGAGCTTCGTTACGTGTCGCATATTTTCGGGTAATTGATTGCCGGTGTTTTGGGAGGAAATTAGTTTCTTGTTTGTAAGACGGGAAAAAATTTTCGCGGCCTGTAAAGAAGGATCTGTTCAAAGGAGTTGGCGATCCTTAATATGCGGTGCCCGAAGAGGGAATTATCATCTGAGGAGAGCGTTGAAGAATTGCCAAGTTTCGCGGAATAATAAATTATTTTATTTAATTTCTTTCGCTGAGTAATGAGGCGCGATGGGGGTCGGGTTCGAGTCCCGGATGTTGCGGACTTTCTAGAATTTAATGTTGCACGATCTCACTTGTTTTTGCACTCTAATTCTTTTTTTTTACTGATTTAAGAGCTTTCTCTTCTGGATTGAAACCTACGCTGAAACAAAATTGGTTTTGATGAAGGATGAAAATTTTTAGTCTCCGTCACTCAAGGATGAACACGTTTTAGCATATTTAAGCTTATAAAGTAGAATTTTTAGAAAGAAACGCATTAATTGGAAAAAATGATCGGCATAGATAATGGAATAGCATGCTAATTTTCTAATGCTAAGTTCCTGTGTTCGACTCTCAGGGTATAGATATTAGTCTACGTCCATCGTTGGTTTGGGTATATCACTGTAATTGCCCAAATATTGATGTTTTGGAGGGCTTAACTAAATAATTGATAAATTTAAGATAAAAATTAAAATGAATACATATTGCAGGCATAGAAATAGAATAAGAAACGTGAAGCGGGAAGGTGTAGATTATTTTTTATTCAACCTTTAAGAACTATTTTACATTTATATTATACAAAGATGTCCACCTAAGAAGGTACTTGATAGGTATAATAGGGAGAATTTCTACTAAAACTTAAGCAAGATAAAAAATCCTTCCACATTACGTTGGTAAAGTTCCATTATGAACTTATATTGAAATATTTCAGAAAAGAGTAAAATAATTAAAGTGATAACAGTAGAGCAATCGAGTATAATGATTAAAGTTAGTACTTTTTAGCTCAATACAAATTACGCTTTACATGTGATCATGCCCAATCGAGAGCCATACAGTTACGAAATTGGAAAACGTGCGGCGAATTTTCCATCGCTCTACCCGAAGAGTATGATTGTTAAAATTTTCTCTCCTTGGCATGAAATATGGAATCAATATGCTGCAATTTAATTCGGGGCTGATGACGACTGAATATAGAAAAAAACAGAGGAATAACGACAGGAACGTAAAAGGGGAGTGGCATGGGGTGCGCTGAGAGTTGTGTTACGTTCGACATCGGAATATACGTAGGCGTTGCAATATGTAGGTGAGCGTGGGAACGAAGTGATAGCAGAGAGATAGCGACGCGCGAAGAGATTTAACAATGTCAAAAGAAAGAAAGGAATAATAATGGCGCGAAGAATTGCTCTTAGATCGTTGTTACCATGGACACGATAAGAGAAGATGAATGAGTTTCATCGTGAAAAATTACGTTAGATACAGGCGTGTAATACTTAGATTATATTAAGATACGAGATTTACTGAGATACTATTTTATGAATATATTAGTGTTGCTGCCTTGTAACTAATGTTTGGAATAGTCAAGGCATTGTTAAATAAGCTGTAGACAAGAATGAAAGTGTATTTATTGGGACGTGAAATTCATCCACAATGACTAATTTTTTTACGTCCTAGAAATAGTAACTAGAGGAATGCTTTACTTTTAAGCAAACAAATATTATAGAATTTTTTCACGTAATTACAATATATATTCGTTTATATTCCGAATGCATGAATCTATAAAAATTTAAATTGTTCGCAAAAATGAATTACAACTGTCAAGTCTTCAAATAATATTGAAGGTTTTAAAGTATGTTCTATAAAATTGTGACATTTAATTATATTATTTACTGTTTTACTTCAAGTCTCCATAAAATATTTCTCAATATTTTTACAGAATCCCTTCTCGTACTTCTAAAACTTAACATGATTTCTAAACGTTCGTATTTTTGGTTTATCTTCAGATTTCTATTGATGCAGATGGTTTAAGAGTAAGTTATGTAGGAGACCATTTTTCGTAACACTAATACGTAAATATTGAAGAGAAAAGTGGTTTAATCTAGTGCTAAAATTGTATATACTAAATTTCTACTTTTGCATCCTACGATGACAACAATATGAACATTTATAAATTCATTATTTAACCTTGGGTCTCCATTGGACCTTCATTTTTATCCGTAGAATTCTTAAAGTCAACAATTACAGAAAAAAGAGCTCTCCGTTTCAATATCTTCATTTGGTTCCGGTTCAGCGCATAGTTCAACTCCTCTCAATCAAGACAGACGCACAGCCTCCTTTTCATTAAACCAAAAGGGATTATATACTTGCGAATCGCACCACCGGAATGTTACGAGAAGCTTACATTTTTCGATTCGACGCGAACGCTCATTTTTTCCGCATATTAAGATTAAATTCCAACGCCTTCATTACGAGTCACTTAACTCGCTCCATTCAAGTTTCGAATCCCATATGCGATTCCAGGAAGCCATCGCGAAATATCATCCTTGAAGAAATCACCGCTATCTCACAGCATTTTAATCATCGGACGGACGATGAGTTTCACTCCGAAGCGGTTGTTTCCTTGCAAATTGCTTTCTTGCAACGGAAAACCCTTTTCGATCCTGGGAACAGTTGCGAAATCCCGCGAAGAAATTGCATCTGGCGGATGGCATGTGGAAAGGAGATGCTTTTTAAATTATCCGCCGTTACTAAGGATTATGAACGGTAGTCAGCGAAGCTCGACGGAACTATATAGTGTCGATTTCATTTCAGCTAAACTGTTGAATTAAGCTCAAATGAATGTAGGTTCAAGGGAATTGTGTTCTTGGTGGAATTCCGAGCTCAAAAGGTTTTTCCAGGCTTTCTAAGATTTTAATGAAAAATTTGAAATTAACGCGATCTCTGTGCTATGTAGAGCAAACGGACTATGGTATATCTGCACAGCTGGTACAAAAGTTATGGTAAAGGTTAACTTATATTGGATAAAGAATGTGCAGGAATAATAGCAGGATTTCACGGACTGAAACACTTCGTTCTCTCTTTTGTTCAAAACTCGTGTCTATAAAAGTATCAGCTTGCTTAAATATTCTGATAGGATAATTTAATGGCTGAAGCAATTGATTAGCAATTTGAGAATCGGGGTTCGAGTCCTGTTAAACAAATAAATAAATATAACATAGTTTTTTCTACAGAGGTGGTTACCTGGTTGATTGTATCTTAGAGATTTAATTTAGCATCCTTTCAACTAGATTTTGATATTAAAATTGATCCCGGATTTTTTAAAATACACGAAAAAGTCTGACAGAAGCGGTTCTCGAACCCATATCTCCTGCTTGTTAGACGGTTGCTTTATCCCAAGTCTATTTTATATTAATATTAGCCCAATTACTATGGTAACTAGTATCTAGTAACTATAAAGAAGGAACGTTTCTCAATTACTACACAGATTAAAAATTATAACAATAATAATTTCGAACATGAATCATCTACTTGAATTTGATTGGACGTTACGAATAGCATTCTATCGCATCTCTTTAAAGGGCTCTTTTATAGTTTGAAAAACCTCCCCGAGGGGATATTAAAATTTAGATATCGAAAATTAATGTTAAAGGGTGTTACATAAAAATATCACGGTGATATTTAACGATAAAATATTTGGAAAAGCGGTAGCACTCTACTTAAAAATGTGCATGCATTATTATCATCGTAATATATTCCGAATACTAAATAAAACAACAAAATCCCAGATTAAATCGCTGCTTTAGTTTGTAAATTAAAGTTCGCACGATCATAATTGTTCGGTGTATACATTTACACAATTTTTATAGATTACATCGGCATTTCCGTACGATTTAAACGTATTATGAATTTAAAGTGTAAAATTTATATTCACATTTTCCCAGGAACACAGTAGTTATAATGTGGTTACTGCTATGATAATGTTAAATATAATGGGCTATAACTAATGATGAAGATAAGTATAATTAAAGTATTAATATTTTTGTATTTCATTCAAGGATAAAAATACTGGATTATTTATTTGAATATTTCGTGCACATATTTCTATTTGCTCATACGTAAAATTGTTGCATTAATGCAGAGTTCTAGCAAATCGAATAGAGTAAGGAACCAAAACTCAAGTTTAAAATGTATTTGCAGATATAAAAGTAAGATGATAAAAATACATAAATTGTTTATATAATAAAATAAAATACTTATTTTTTATACCAATCCAAATAAATATACGAGTCGAAAGAAATAATCAATTGTTGCCATGGCCACTTCTCATAACTAATGACGTATAACTACCGAAGACTTACAATAAATTTATCGAGAATAGATTAGAAAAGCATTTTGGAGAACTGAAAACAAACGGTTATTTTAGGTCATAATGGGATCATACATCCTTTTCCATAACCTTTCTTCATAATAGATATTATCCTAAAAATATTTCGATGTAGAAATGAAAATAGCGGTAGAGTAAAGCTTAAAGGAAATAGATAGAAATAAAAATAACGTAATATAATTAAAACCCCTATTTGAACTTAGGAAAAAGTACTACTGCAAAATTAGAACAACAAAGTAGGTTCGTACAATAAACTTCCACGAGACTACGAAGATTAATGCCAAGTATACGTGATTTTTAATTTAGAACTATTTTCACGTTGATTGTAAATCTCACGTATAGATAAAGGGGCCTATACCAGGTAATTGATAACCCACGCGCAAAAATAGTTTCACGACCAAAAAGCACGCAAAAGTGCGCAGTGAAACTCTTTCCCTTAGGAGTATGCAACCCGCAGGAGGTTCCCCACCGTTGATTCATCCGCCCCGTGTTGATACACGCACGAAATGTTATTTTGTTATCCGCGGGGGCGAGGTTCCATGGCAAATTCGCCACAATAATTACGAGGGACGATGTTTTTGTGTTTCCAGCTGCGCTTGGCCGCCCTCCGTGCAGAAGCGGCGCCCGGAGGTCCTCCGTGGGCAACTGTTACTGGTGGGGAGGAGGATGCGAGGGAAAGATTCACCGCAATCTTCGCCCTGGGGGTGGGTGGGAGCACGTGCGTGATACTTTTTCACGGTGCGACGCTTTCCCATGGCATTGTGATGCTGCGTGAGGGACGCCTAACCCCTAAGGGTTCGGAATCATAAACGTGCAGGGACGGCAGTAGCGTTGTTTTCCGAGTGCATCATAAAAGGTGAGCGGAACTGAATCGAATCGCGGGGGATGTTGTCACACCGGTTTGAGTTTTTCCGCGTTGTCGAATTTTTTTCAAAGGTCCACTTTTTCATGACCTTAAGGGTAGGAGGACCATGAACTCCGAATTTTACCGTACTTTCCAAAAACTGAAACGCCTACTTTTTCCGCTCTTTACGTGCGGGAATTTCAATCACACCGCCGCGGCTCGTTTTAAACGAATTTCGTCTTAATTTGACTTGCTGTAATGATGGCTAATAATAGTGATTTATGCGTGAATACTTATTCATGAAATCATGTTCAACTCTGTTTAGCAAGATGATTATTTTGTGACCCAAAAAGTTTCGTGATTGACTTGTAACTACCTTGATTTAATCGATAGAATGTGTAAAGAATTTTGCTACAGGCTTTGAATGTTGCAAAAAACCTGGCAGCGGTGGGATTCGAACCCACGCCTCCGAAGAGACTGGTGCCTTAAACCAGCGCCTTAGACCGCTCGGCCACGCTACCGATATTATCCTAAATCGGCAGTATCTATACTATCACTACTCTATCAGTTTCGCTGATATTCCATTAATAAAGTATAATTTTAAAAACCCAACATTGAGAAAGCTTTAAGCCATGAAAAGCCATAGAAAGTATAATGAGAAAACATCTCCTTCACTTCCACAGAAAATTTTATTATTGCAACATTATGGATTATTTTATTTTTCTTTTCGTGCATTTAAAAAGAATGCACAAGAAAGTATTTATTTATCACAAGTAAATATTTTATTGTGATTACTTTATTTTTGGGAAATCAGTTTACAATTGAAAGCCTTTAAACGTAATTCATTTTGTGATATTCTTCGTGAATCTATAATCCAGAATACGAAGAGCAGTAGACTAAAACGATCCGGCAACAATGCTCACAATAATTTAAGACCATAATTATGAAATTACGGTTTATGTAAAATTATCTAATAAAGGAATTAATTAATTAAATGCAATAATTACCAATCCTTATACAATCAGAATAGCTAAAATATTAACCCTAGTTCACTAAGATTCGTCTTAGTGTTTTGAGAATAGTAATGATTCCAAATCAAATTAATAATTAAATGAAAACAAGTGATACTTAATGAACGAGGTTTTGTAGAAAGTTTCTTTTAGAAGTATAAATTACAGTAATTATAATTACTAGACATTTTCATTCATATTAAATATCAATTCTAACCACCTTCATTAATCTACGAGATGATTTTAGGAGTAACTGTCGTAAAATATCCCTGATAGGCCCTATCTTGCATTCCGAGTGGTGCTACTAAAAAAAAAATGATACAACCCAAGAAAAAAAATTGGAATGCTTTTGGGGCACAGAAAATATTACATGGAGCACATCGGATCAGTCACGATGACACATTAGTATCGCCATCGGCCATTTAATAAATACTCGTGACAACACAGCTTCATATCATTCCTCATCGAAACTTCACATCGCAGGAGAATTAAATTGGGATTAAAATCGCAAAAGAGCATGAAAAGCGTCGATGCTGCTCATTCCATAGGCTTCGTAAAAAAGAGTAACAATCGCATTCATATGATCGCCCCAATTATGTCAGCAGACCTTCGCATTATATATCATAGCGACCACAATAAACGCTTTGATCGACAACTGTACCGTAGGATCGTTACAAATCCTTTTTCCCCCTGTCCGGTACGAGTTAGCATTTTAAATGCGGACGCGTACTCATTGGTCCCTGCCTCTCTTGTTTTCTGGGACCTTTAGGGGCCTCCGGTGCGCTTTTCCCCCCCTCCGCCGGGGGGTGCGACGCTCACGTGAATGCCCTCCGGGGTTTGTCCAACCCGATTTGCATTTCGCCCCCACGACGATGCATATAAGCCTTTGCAGATGCAGCGCCTCTTTTGGACCAGCCGCCGCTCACGGGAACCTGCGACGTACTCTTTCCTAGTTCGCGGGAGTGATTCTACGCGACAGCCGTCCCAACACGAGATGAATTTGCGGGCGATGTTTGTATTATTTACATCGGTTCGCGGGTCGTATTTCTAACGAGTTTTTTCGCTGAAATTGTATTACAATGTTTTATTGCGAAAGTTAACATTATTTATACGTAAATGGTTAATGGAAGATTAAAATATATCAAACAACACATGAGTATTTTTCCCGTTACGGGTAAAGTGGAATTCATAAATAGCATAAAGAATATCGGTTCTATATCTATTCCAAAAGTTCAGTGATACGATAGGATTCTTATACATTGTAAAAATGAATTTAAATTGAGGAGCTCTTTTGATACGATTTTTTAAAATATAATGAGGGTATAGAATATAGCTCATATTTTGAGTGGGTAGTGCGAAAATATGAAGAAATTTTTTATTAAGTTATGTATCAGAAAGGAATGTACTGCAGGTAGATTGCGGTAATGTATTCGAAAATATATGCTACTGGTAAGGGACTTAACTGCAAAAGGATACAACCAGCCAATTTTAATGAACAACCTTAAAATTTTCTTACTTTTGGTACATCGATACGCACATATATGTGCAATCGCTACTCGAAGCAATTGGTTTAGGGAGGCCTCAAGAATTACTAGCAATACTTCTGTATTTGGCTATATAATTTTATAAACGTTCACCATTTTTAATAGCAATTCGAGTCTTTCAAGAATTTTTTAAAAATTTTGTCCAATTTAATATCTATGTATTAATTTGCTATTTTAATTAAACCCAATCTGAACCCCGAACTTATTCCTTAATTAGAATATCCAGATGGTCCTCTTTGTATCTTCAAACTATCTAACCAACAATATTAGACAAGAGATTAGAGATATTAGAAAAGCTTAAAATAACTAGATGCCTGTTAGGTGACAGACAAAGGTCTATGACGTCGTAACATCGTGACATTTAACTCATCCGCTTCAAAAGATACAGTTGATGGACGTGCATAGGGAAAATAGATGAGTTTTTTACTGCAAACTTTAGCATTCGGCGCGTGTCATACCGTTGACGTAAATTCGTGGGATGTACTTTATTGGCTCCATTACAACATGCGCACGTTTATATTCACAATTCCTCTGCCATTTAAAATGATGGAAGTTAAAAAGTTACGGATAGATAGCACGTCATTAATGATGGATTACGACAAGGGCGTGCCTTTACCCGATAGGCGGGTGAATCAAAGCCTAAGGAGAGTAAGTTTAAGTTTTTTTTTATTTTCCTACGATACCGTGACGTTCACTTAGTTGTTCTTTTTTAAGGGCTAAATAAGAGTGGAATCGAGCGAGATGGATATCGAGGGAAGTAATTTGACGGATTGCGGACGCGGGGCCAGGAGGTGCCGGGCCCCGAATTTTCCATTTTCCCCATCATCGGCCGATTCTTTTCCATCCAGCACGATACTCTGTCACTCGTTTTGTTTTGCCCAGCACAAGTCACGGTACTGTAGAAGTCTTTCTCAGGCTGTCCCGTTTTTTTTTACCCCCGCTTCTTTCCCTACGAAGGGGCTTTCATTTCCGCTTATGGGAAATTTCTCTCCTCACATACACACCCCTTCTTTCTCCTATCTCAAATTGCCATACCGAACGATGTTCCTATCGTGAACTTTTCGGCAGTTTCCGATCTTTCTCCTCCGCCCCGAAAATGGATTCCACGCGATGCGAAAAAGGTCTTGCACAAGTTTTGAGTTTGAGCCACGGAGGGTACGTCGACCCTTACGAGAGTATATAGGTGATCGCATGTTGCTTACTTTACATTTTGATGGGGTGAGGAATGCAGTACGAGGTGGATGGGAAGACGAAATATCTTTTGGAAAAGGTAATGCTTGCTGATGTATGTCCCTATGGCCGTATTTTTTGGGTGGGATTAACCATGATGGGAAATTCTACTTCAGGAAGTAGCTTTAGTGCTCACTCTGTACATAACATTGAAGGGGAAAGTCTCCAGTCCATAATATTAATACAAATAAGTAAAAGAAGAATTAAAATATCTTTTCTTTGATTTTTGATATTTGTTCGTTGATAAGATTATGTTAAGGGTCTGAATAAAGAAAATATTTCTCAGTCTCGATTGCGAAACATCTCAAAACGTGATGCAAGAGATATTCTGCAAAATTTCAGCAAATAAATTGAGTATCTAATATATATATATATGCTAAAGAATGGATAAATTATGTAATTTAACCAATGAATTTGATAAACGATTCTAGGATAGAAATTATTGTTTTTAATCATCATATCAATTTCTCAAGCAATAAAAAAAGTTCCAAAGTTACTTGAGGTTAATTTCCTAACTCTGTGCAATAATCTATAGCAAAATGACATAGTTTTAAGTTTATATCAGACTAATTAGTCCTCAAAAGATAAATAATCAGTGACAAGTTGAATAAAGAGGTAGAGATTACGTAGTCTACGGTCACGCGGGAATCAAATAGTCATATTTATCGTTATTTTAGAATAAAGCGAGAGAAACAATAGACGAAACTGAACTAGGTATTATGGTATAATCACCTTCGCAAAACTGGAGTCAGTTTCTTTAATATTATCCAATTTATTAAATTGTTATTACAAGATCAATAATTGGCTATCATAAAAATTTGCCATTTCTCTCGTTGTTCATCACTACCCGTAACAAGACGAAAGACACTGAGAAACACGTGTAACTCATCGCGATGGAATGGCGTAAATCAGATGGTGGTCTTGTTCTTTATTGACGAGAGAATCAACCATAAATATATAATTGTATCCAACGAAGGGACGAAGAGCAGATCAAGGATTTAAGAGGGGAGGCAGATGCAAGATAAGTGGGGAGGCTGTTTGCCTTAGAGGTGCATCGCGGGAGCTGAGGTTTCGAGTGAGCAAGTAGATTGGTTTACATTGCAAACGCGGTTTTGGTTTCCGAGTCTCCCTTCTCCTTTCCTGACTCATCCTAAGTCAACGACAACGGGTGCCGCGAGATCAATCGCAAATCCTATCCGAAAAGTATTGGGTGGACTGAGGGATTAGTTTTTACAATAGATGTTTTATACACACGATTATTTAATATTTAGGAAAATACTTAGAAATCACGAATTTTTAGTGCTAATTAATAGAATTTTTATGAAATTGATCTCAGCTACAAGAGGATGTGATGGACTGGACCATGTCTACTCTTTGTTTCGAAATACTCAGAAATCGCGAATTTTTAGTGCTAATCAGTAGAATGAATATGGAAATGATCAAGGCTATAAGAGGATGAGATGGACTGGACCATGTCTAAGCATTATTTCTTCAGAAATAAAAATGTAAAATAATACTCAATTTTTCTTTCCATTGCGGGAAAGGAAATAATTATATAATACAAATAATTGCAATGAAAATTATTTTCGTAATGGGAATCTATATTAAGATAATACATAGGTGTTGCTAATTTGAGGAAGAATGGGGTTGCATTTAGATAATATCGGGTTTCTTTGATTAATTCATTAAGGCATTTATTTTTAATTAATGGTGTGAATAAGTTAGGATATTTAAAAAAATATAAATCCATCCTCACTTCAAGATCCTTATCGGACGTGATTGTAAGTACTATAGTGACTACTAGAGTAATAGAGTAGGATGTAGAACGACATTGTTTCCTTCTGTATACCGGAGTAGAGTTAGAGGACAAGGAAGAGCGACAAAATATCGCAAATTCAGACATTTCTATGCATAAAACGTATATTTTCAAAGTGACTTGCATAATAAATGCATAAAGGTATTTTTATAGTCCTATTTATATTTTCTATCGAAAGGGTTATTCGATCGTTGATTTCTATCGTTTGCCTAGGTGAGATATGTTAAGGAATGTAAGTTTCCCAGAGCTCTTAAATATTCAGAACCAAGAATCAAGCCTGATATTGTATATGATTATTTGAGGAGTTTACGCCTGTGAAGAGATGAAAAAATTTGAATAACTTACAGTACAGAGAAGTGGTGCTGATTTTCGGTTCCAGAAAGACCAGCAAAGATGAGCATTCTTATGCTGAACAGTAGTCGCGAGTCCCTGAAATGTAAGACTCAAATTAGCTATCAACTAACAATTTTAAAATTTTCGCAATAAGATGTATGTATTTAAACGTAAATCCTACAGCTATAATCATTAAAAAAGGATTAAAATCTTCTTATAGAACTCTCAGCAATCTAAACTCAAGTATTCATTGAGTAACTATTCGTTAAAACAAAAGATCAAAGCATCATGACGAAACTTATAATTCTAGTCAATCATCGCAGAGAATGATCATTACGAGAAAATCGTAACTTATGGAAAAAATCACTCTTTCACTTCACATAAATAATCCACGTGGAAGATTGGAATCGCATCTATAAAGATACAAGTCACAGATCGATCGTAATCCTCGAACGAGCGACCTTGCCGAAGATCTAATTATCGGAGGTGGAAATGCGATATTTAGCGATGGTATCGAAATGTTTTAATGGCGAAAGGGAGTGATGCAATTAAGTTTCAAATGAGCTCCTTACCTTGAAAAACACCCTTCAAATTAAAACCTAGCTTTAATTCGATTTTCTTCATCCAGAACGCCCTCTATACACAGGCTACGTTCCTGATTGCGCTGGACATCAGCAGCCTTCCAATTACAAGTGTTGAAATTACGATCTCTTTTAAAGAGGTAGATATCGCCAGAAGCGTGTCAATTAGCACGCAATGAAATCTAATCAAAGCCGTTAATTGCTGCGGACGGTGCATTTTGCAGATCTTGGGTTTCTTTAATCATCATCAAGCACTTTTCGTCTTTTTATCGCATCGGAGCTACGCCACGTTCTCTTCAGCTCTCTTCTGAAGATTACTTAATCGATAAAATACCGGAGGGTGAAGAGAGATAAATTTATGATTGAATCCGGAAGCATTTTTATTGAATTCATATATATTTTTTTAATTATCTGAATTGGTGGTTGGTAAAAGAATGGATAGGAAGATGATCAAGTAACGTATACCAGTTAATGAGTTACTCAACAATGTACGTTCAGTTATTTAGCAGTTTGTTTACGTTGGTTTCCATTGTTATCGATCTGAAATCTAATTGGATCCTCAATCCAAACGTCATCACCGCCTTAATTTTTGAGGGAGCGATTGACGATAAGGGCATTTAGTAAATAATCAATTAGTAGAGTGCACGTAGGAAAATAATCTTCGATTGAATTGGCAAATTGCTCTATAAGTACTGTTCTTCATGATACCTATAAATCATTGAGTATAATTAAATAAACAACTCTTTATCTTTGGTTATATAACCACTAAGAAAAGCCCTAAACATTTTAGAAGACATGTAATACACGTAATTCACTCTGTTACTTCCTTAAAAGGATACGTACTCAAAAATTGTTAACAAAACAAAAAGTATAAAAAAAGCCACTCATTTATTTGTGGATAGCATTGATCTGGAAATTTTAGGTAGTTTAAGTGAGTTTCCGTCATTTTTTGGAGCTAATATATGAATAATATTCTCACATGGACAATCATCTATGGAGATAACTAATCAAATCCTATGACTAAAAATCGTAGAAAAATCTTATGGGAAAACCCTGAGAGGAGATAAACCTAAACGATGAAGGATAATTCAGTCTAATATGGATAGATGGATGAAAATTATAGGTATTTTAGGTTTTTTAAAAAAATATAAGGGTTTAATAGGTTTTTTGAGGTTTGACAAGATGCGATAATTAGTACTCAGCGTCGATCTTTTTCATCATTAAAATCTACTCTATAATTCTATTCTGTTTGTATATGTATACATAATATAAATATATAGAACACAGAATGTCTTATACATATAGGATAGATACTTATATATATGCTGTAAACTATATTAATAAAAAAAAGATTAACACCAAAGAAATTAGAAAGCACCTTTGTCTTTACGTATTCGATGGAGTAGATAAAAACACATCGTGCCGATTAGGAACAAAAGCTAAAGTTTCATCCCTCATTCGTTCATCCGATGAACGTCAGAGATTTGATAAAGAAAGGAAGATTGATAATTAGACATGCGCCTTTTTGACGTCACTCAAAGGGACACAACAGAGGGATGGGGAAGAATGTCTTCCAACGAGGATGTAATGAAAACAGAGACGCTGATGGAGTAGATAGTGGACCAATGCGCATCCATTGCACCTCCTCCAAGTAATTTCCATCAAAATCCTGACTGCTTCATTAAGGTTCGCGGACAGACGAAGAGGTCTAAAGGAAGGGGTTTTTTTACGTCGGAAAGGGGGAGAAAAAATCGGTTTCTATTTTGTGTGAAGGAAGTGATTAATTAGCCGAGAGACGATGGAAAAAAACCGCACGACGGATAGGATGACTTGAGGCGGAAACCGGTCTATGAAAAGGGGAGATTAATTGATTTTCTAGAGAGGGAAGAACTATTCCTTCTCCAAAGGGTTTTTTTTTACGTGATGGGAGTTTCAGTGCGGATTTTTTGGAGGTGTAGGAGATCGATTTTTTGGTTTTTTTCTCGATGTGAACGATTATGGTTTCGATGATGATGAGTAATATAAGGTGGAAAATTGATATCGTTCGTCTTTTTTTTATTGTTGTCACGTGGTTGGATGAGGAAATAAATGTGATACTATAGCTGGTAACAGAACTATATACAATCTCGATCTCTTTAAAATGTGAAAAGCATTACGATAAGTGAAATTAAGAGTATTCATGAATTGATTGTGAATGGCAAACTTATGCCGCCTAATTATTTATAATACAGGGTTGAGAGTTAGAAAATAGACAGTTTTAATGGTAGGAGTATACTTATAAACAAAACTTTAAATTAAAGCTAATTAAATTTGGAAAATTATAGAAGCAAAAATTAGGAATGGCTATAGATAAAGAAATGCTAGAAGAAGTAGGGGTCTTAATATATGTTAAATGTACTAATACTAATACCACTATGCAGATATGCAATGAGGATGCAGAAGGAAATTAAAGGAAAAAGAATAATTGAATGGACATTAGAGAAAGATGTTTCAATTTTTTGTTTGTATTACTTTGTCAATCATTCCTTTTATTATTAACACTGACGTCTGAGTTTGAGCAATAATCTATCCCAAATTTAATCGTGTTATTTCTAAAAACTAACAAAAATATGAATACTAGCAAAGATGAATAATCATCTGTCTATCAAGGTCTTAATTAATTCTGCATTGATCAAGGATAAGTTTGCAATTACTTGATAATTTCTTTATATGGATTCCATGAATCAATATGATATAATAGTCTGACGAGGCTTAAGAAGCATAAGTATAATTGAAATTTTTACCGGTAGCTTAATTATTACTCAATCAACTTGAATATATTCTTTTCTTCAACATTACCTGAGCTTTGATGATGATGGCTTTTTAAAAAATACATACATATAATCGCAATTCAATGCTTTCAGTTAATGGTATTTTATTTATTGAATACCGTCATTCACTATTTCTCTAGAATTGATTTCCTGAAAAGCAATGCTATCATTTCGATAAGCTTCATTCATTGAATTACATCTATATACAATTTATCTTCTATCTAAAACACCATTACGTTGGAATGCAAACTGTCGATATTTCTACATGATTTAAAGTGCATATATTTTCCTTATAAATTCAGAGGAACTTACAAACGTCACTAATTTATGAAACGACGACAACCCTTCCAATAACTCGTCACAATTCATCGCAAATACGACAACGCGGCCGCCCCCCCAACAACGAACGACCCGACTTTGAATAACTCTTAGTTCGAGGGGTAGTTTAGCCGAGATGTACCCCATTTCACCGTCACCTGATACTCCATTTCCCTCACGACCAAAATATATAGAAGTCGTAAATCACTTCTTTTTTTGCCGAAAGAGAAAGGGAGTAAAAAATGAAAGAATTCGAGCGAGAACAACGCTAGAGCGGGCTCGCGAGGATGGCTATAGAGGGCATATCCTTTTCATTCGAAAAATCCCCTCGCGTTGGCCAAAAAAATCGATTCTCTCTTTATATTTTCCCTCCGGAATAACTCTCTCTCTACATATATCTCTCCCGCCTTGGAAAAGGCACCCCGGCAACAAAAACAATAACGATATATTTTTTTGCGGAAATATGGCCGCGAAAAAAGTCCGAGGGTGAAGTCATAACAGCTTTTGGATGCAGCGTTTTCGAGGGATGATTTCTATCATTTTTTTCCGAAGTGGGCGGATGGCCTCCCGATCGCACCTACCCGAAGAGCGTAACGGATCCTCTCTCAACTTGCGACACATATCGATATGGCCGACGTTCCGTCAATACGCGCCTCGATTCGTTGTTGTTTTAGATTTGTTTGCGCCGCTCCAGCTGTCATCGCTGGCTTTCGCCCGCTCCTCGCGCTCTCGTCGCCGTCTGCCCCGATGTTCTCTTTTATCGAATAAAATGGAGTATGACGATGGAAAAATAAAAATTTATCCCGACTCGCTTTTGCAGTGTTTGTTAGTTTCCGTTCCATGTTACACGAGCCTCCATGTTGGAGACCGGGTGAAGAGAGGTGACGTTAAAAATGAGCGGTGCAAGAACGGGACCGTGGTGCACTCGAGCGGAATATGATGCATTTTTGAATCGATAAAAATTCGCGGGATGTTCTGACGGACGTGGCGTCGTTTGTTCTTTACGGAGGGTGGGTTGGAGTATTTCCGCGGGTTCCTGCGGGTCTTTTACCTCATTTACTGAGGAGGGTGTTTGAAGAGTAATTTGATTAACCGGTATCTTATTGAGGTGTTTACGAAGATGACAGAAACATGGAAGGATCTTCGTTATAGAGAGTAAAATTAGTTTTCAACTTATAATTATGGGTTGTTTTCCAATAATAATTAAAAATATGCCTTACATTTAAAAGTGGTTATCCCTTTTTCTATTATTACTGCATAAGAGTGAAACTAAATTCGATTATCAAATTCTTCTATTTTCCAATATCTTTAGCATTTAAAAGGTCATCATAAAATTGATTAAAGTATCTATCCCGATCATAGTATCGCGATTAAGGTATCTAAAAACTTTTAGAAGTACTATAGCATGTATTCAAACGTAGCAATAGATATAAATAGGGAAAAAAAATTGAAACATGTACAGTGTCTAAGGGAAGTATAAGAAGCTTTTTTTTTAAAGTTACTTACATTTTTAAATACCTTCCGTCACTTAGATGAAGATAACAATAAGAATGAGCAAGTATTATTTCCGAATCGTATTGGCAGTTCTACTGTAAAATTCATTATTTTCCTTCCACGTATAAGTTTCAATACTGATATAATACATACATACAAACGGAAATGCAGAATAGATTTTTACTAATATTTTGTAAAGATTATAATGCATCCATTTTTAAAATTCAAAAAAGAGATTTTATAATAAAAACACGAAAAATATTGCATTTTCCCATAATAGTTATCAAATTGTAAATTATTTGTTCAAGAGGGAAATAACTTCGCGGATTATGATCCTTATTTGAAGATGATTATCTTAGTTTTATTTAGAATTCGGATTCTATACGTATACGGATATTGCATGACTCCCATGTTTGCTCTCTATCCATGCATAAAAAGCCATGGGAAATAGTGATCTGAGGAAGAAGCTGTGGAAAAAGCCAATTTAGGAAAGGCCGTCACCTTCTTTCAGCGGAAAAAATGTGGGTCATGGGGTCGGAAGAAGACGTCAAACAACTGCCGCACGAATAATTTGACGCCAAAGGGGATGAGATAGGGGAATAGATTGGATATAGACAATGTGAGGGATGCCGAATTTAGGGCGTAGTAAACGGAAACGGGAGGTAGCATATGGCACTGTTTGACGTAGCAACCAGGATGCCAAAGGGTCCCTTAGAATAGGAAATAAGGGATGAGAGAGTTAAACCAAAAGATTGTGAGGATTGGAAAGGGGATTTTTTAATTGACCTTTGTAGAGGTAAGAGTGTGAATGGGAAGTTAGGAAAAATGAGTATTGACAATTCAATTATATGATATTACTGTTTTAATGGGAATGACTTCGTATGTTATTGAAATTATGAAAATCTTGAAGGTTAAATGGAATAGAAAGCATGAGAATGAAAGGCTTATTATTATAATTGAATGCGATTCTAATAAACGTTGGGATAATTCAATCTGAAGATAAATGTGATTAGTATTTGAGTTGGCATACGAATTCAATTCGAATTTCTTTTCAATATCGTTCTTACTAATTAATATTTTTATGTTAAACCGAAGACTACGTTACTTATTACTGCAAAAGACGTATAAATATACATATTATGGGTACTAGTTTCTATAAAAACATTTAAATTTCACAGAGCTTTACCAATATAGATATTCAATAAAGTCTTTCGAATAAAACCCTCTTCAGCTCCCCTCTTGATAGAATATCGTAAGAAACCTGTTTTGTTCTCACTCGAGGCTAATATATTTGTGCATAAAAATACATATTAAAAAATAATAAACTCATAGACAAAATAAAATTAATAAATTAAACCTAATAGACTCGTTCTGTGTTCGATATTTATTGTTTCAGAATCACTTACTTTTGAATTAATTTATCTTTATTATACTTAAGAACGTATCATTTATCGATGTCGATAAAGCAGCTCCGTTGGAGATATCTCTTCTTATTTCTTTAACTCAATGTATTAACTAAGCAGTCTTAGTAATTAAATCAAAATTAAATTGTAATTTGATTCGAAAAATAATGAATATCTTATAAAAATTATTAACCAACGTTAATTCGTAACCTTAACTAGATAGTCACTTGTCCACGCTCCGGATCCAATTATCGAGCAAAAGGTTTCGCCCGGACAGGGACTTGAACCCTGGACCCTTAGGTTAAAAGCCTAATGCTCTACCGACTGAGCTATCCGGGCTCATGTAAGACACTCTCTTTATGCGTACAAAAATTCAGAATTAATTGAAGATGCGATAATTATTGATTATTAGTTCAAGGAATCATAACAAAATTAATTTTACATATTATAAAGAACTATAATTAGGTTATTTGGCTCTATTTCTTTCGTAATTTTTCGATGATTTTCGTACTTTATTGCTCCATATCTAAATGAATTCAGTACAGTTAATTAAGTACGCATGTCTATTAGGAAAACGTCTAAGAATCTATGCTTTGAGCGAATTAAGTTTACCAAAATAGTTTCTTAATACAATTGGGGTATCCAATTTAGAATCATAAAACAATTTTTGGCGGGTTTAAAAAAACTTCGTTCCCAGAATCCATCGTGCCATGGAAGACGAACGCAACGATGGAGGCAAAGAGCGGAAATGGACATAGAGAGGGACACAGGAAGGAAGAGAAGTGGTGTGGGAACCTCATCAGGCCATCGGTGGACTCGGGGGCCAATTTTCGGAGACTGATTGAGTGTCGAACATTTATGAGGGCAAAAGGGTAGGTGTTGCGGAAGGATCGTCCGAGGGAAGAAAAGGACCAGTGCTTTAAGAGACATTTGGGGTCTGTTGATCAATATGTAAAGGCAGTTGCTGGGGCGCTGCTACCATGAGATTAAGAGCGCGTTGAAGAGTCGGCCCGGAAGTTTGGGAACCTTTTTAGGTCTTTGTCAATTGTGAATGGGTTCCGCCAGGTGGAGGAGTTAAATGTTTAGGGGACACGAGAGGGCTCGATACATGTTGATAAACCGATCCTCTCCAGTTGTTTCGGTATCCTCTTATGGTGGGGATTAAAAAAACAAACGAATATACTTAAAGGAATGAAGGGATGAACAGAGCGAGATGCGTCAATCATTGCGGTTATTGTAAAGGATTTGTAACTGAAATTCAACCTTTAAGTAATTTGGAAGTAACTATGGATTAGGGTGATGGTGAATGAATTTATAATGTATAAAAACCGAGTTGATGCTTGGGTTATGTCAGTACAAATAATGTATGAATATTTAATTTTCGAAAATTAAGAAAATTTTGGGTTCTTTTGAATGCAACTTAACGATTCTTGTCTGAAATTATTGAGCTTTTTAGTGGAAAATTACTCTACTCTATATTTTTAAACGATGGAAGAAATATGGATTTTATTTTTAAGATTGATTTTCTGTAAAGAAGCAATATTTAAGATTTTAATCGATAAAAATTTGCCACTTATTCCTCACTTCTACAGTAGAAATTTTAAACAATAGAAAAGGTTATTGTCTTTGAAACAATAATTTTTAAAGAACTAATGTTATCGATTTTAATGTATGAAAATTTTCCCCTATTTCTCTCTTTTACTGTGGAAAGCATCTATTCACTTCACTTATTATATTTTTCCTACATTATATTGATTTTGCTCAATAGTCTTATATCCATTGACAAATGTCAGGGAAACAGAAAAGTTACGCTTACTTGACAAAATAATTTCATGCATGTAACTACGGTTGATATGTGGATTCGATAAATATATGGGTTGCATGAAATTTCTTTAGGAAATAACGAGGATTAAGCTAGTTTAATAACTAAATTGGCGATATTTAATCAAAATATATTAATTTAACCTCTTTTCTATTGTTTTTTCTCAAAAATAATTGCACATTGATATATCAATTCGTATTCCAATCTAGAATACTCGAATTGAATGATTTATTTAAGCTTAAATTGATTCACTACAATCAAACAATTTATATTTAAACTGATACTATATTTAACGGTGTTAACTATATATAATTATTGCAATGAAGGAAGATCGAGAGCATCCCTATGTATAAACATCGAAGTACTTTTATTTGAGGAGAATAATACGGGTTTACAAGATATTAAAGAGATTTCTCTTAGTATCGTTAAGTGATGTTTCAGAATAAAAAAATATCTAAACGTGGAAGGAGTAAAAATGAATTAACATTATTCTAAACAAGTAAATGATTACGAATATAGGAGACGTATTCGCAACAGTAAATAAGTACTTCCTGACAGCTAATGAGAAGATTGGGCCGTGGGTCCCATGAGCGATATTACATCGATTTTTTTTCCTCTATTGGGCTATAAACTTTTGCAATACTCTTGTGGGATGTTTGCAAATAAATTTGACGAGGGAGATGTAGATGGAAACCTTTTTTAATTGAGAGAGAAAACGAAGTCTGAAAAAAGATGAAAGTGCATCTTTCGATGATCGGTTTTATGGAGGACCATAAATTAACAATTGGGTTTTTTACTTGGAAACACTAACTTTTATGGAAGTAAAATACCTTTCAAAATTGAGATTGAGTACTCAGTGAAAGATTTTTTGGGGGAATTATGCAAGAGAATGATAAATCTTTTTTAAATCAAATTTTACTTTCGTGATAAATAGTTTTCATTAGATCCTTACAACTACGTCAACATATGTCAATCCTTTTTTTATCACTAGGTAAGGGTTACGTAATTCCATGACTCCTTGTTGTGTAATCCATTATTTTTACAATTTTTCCGTAGAAAGAACTAGAATATTCTATATTATCCTATTATCTCATACTATCCTATATTAAAACTAGAATAGAATATTGAAAGCGGTTCATTTTAGCATAATATTTTATAATTTTGTCCTGGCTATAGTTTGACGTCCAATATCAATAATTTCGGAAATATCTCCTGTGAAGGTGAATTCTGTAAATCTATTTAAAAATTGATTCTTCAATATATTCTATATCCTATACATTCTGATTTTTTGATGCCGATCCGATGTCGCAAAGATTCAGAGATAAGCAATAGTTAAAGTAATGATTATATTAATATAAGTAATATAACGATGACGTATCACATTTTTAGTCTATAAGCATTATTTTTTTATTAATTTTCCTCGCCATATTTTTATTTGTTGACGAGTACGTAATGACATTTGTCTACATGACCGTACTATAGCTCAGTTTAGATTAAAATTTACGTAGTATTAGAAAAATAGCGATCGTCAGTAAAAATATCATTTCAACGTATTTAAAACGAAAGAAAATATTTTTTCGTCAGGAAGGTTTTAGAAATAAATTTATGAAATTCTGTTTCGTTCTATTTACGGAAATCAAAGACGAAATTTCATCGAAGTTAAATTCTAATATCTATCAGTATCGGAGGTAACGTCTCTAGTAGTAGAAGTTCGTTAGATGAATCTTCCTCCAAACCAGCATTCGGATGAAGCGATTACATCATCTCTTGCAGAAAACAGCAACCACGATGTCCCCTTGGAAGTATGCATCCCATCCTCACACCCACGAAGTGCCGCCATCGACGGATAGGGGTCATGTCTCCATGACAAATTTCCTCAAACGCGCCACCTCAACTACATTCCACCGGAAAACATCCTCCTCTTATCTCTCGGTCCACGGGTATATCTTTCGTCCGTAATGACGCATTGTACTCGGGTGGGGCGTGGGTGGGATGGAGATGGGGTCCCGCGGTGCAGGCGTGTGTCACGGAGTTTACGTAGGTGGCCACGTGGAGGACGTGGGTGAAGGATGATTTCGGTTGGGGAATCACGATGTTAGACTCCCGAGGGACAAGGTTTCATTCTCGTAGGACCGCGCATGGGATGGACTTGGTATCTCATCACACGTATTTGCGTAAGAATGCGTTGCCATGGTAGTGACAGTGTAACATCTCGGAGCCCCGTGCAGTCTTATCTAGTTATTTTTATTATGAATTGCTTATGTGGAGTATGGCAAAAAAGTCATGCATGCATGCATGTAGAACACGGAAAAATAAGTTAATAATACGTGCTTGGTGAGGTTTCCAAGTAATATTCCTCATATACATGTATATGCAGTTTGAAGTCTTTGGGTTGCCTCTATCAGCGTTCACTCTAATTTAATATAACAATAGAACTCTTGTATTTTTTGTGGGTAGGAAGGATTAGTTTATCGAACGTTAATGAAGGAAAAATGCCAGTGAAAATTTCAACATTTAGGGGGAAATTTTAAGAACCAGAAAGGATCTTTATTGTTTAAAGGATTCGAAGTGGAAAAAGTTTTTTATATCCGGTTTAAATTTTTTTCTTTTGGCGTTATATATGTGTTAATTTAGGCTAAATCTCCTTGGAGAATTTTATCAGAGAATTAAAAACAGCCATTTTTCCTAAAAATATGATTATTAATAGTGATTAAGTTATGATGGAAGTGGAGAGAATAACAGACGGTAGGTATTTAAAAGATGGGGTAAATCATTCCTATTTGCATAGTAACATATTACAATTCAATGAAGCGAAAAGGTAAAAAAATATAAACGATATGTACACATAGACAATCTAAGTCGAAGGAGAATAAATGAAAGTAAAATTATAATGCTTAATATATATACGTACGTATTTGAGTTTGAAGTGGATTTTAAAAGAATATTCCGCGCATTTACAAAATCAGGGAGGGCTTCAGATGGGTGGATAGAAAATAGGATGATAGATGGTTGGGGGTTGAAGACTCAATGGGCGAGGCTAACGCCGCGGGGGTCGACGATTTCGTTTCGCGAGAGAGGAAAAACAATTGAGTAGCGAAAAGAGAGAATTTTTTGTCGACCCAGCTCGTTAATCTTCCGTTTTATTAGCTGATGGGAAGATGAAGGGAGATTGAGGGAACGGAGGATGACGACCTATGGAAATGGTCGACCTTCACAACATTTACAGTACTTTTCTAATGTATATAATGTATCTTCTAGTTTTGTTTCGTAGTTGTAATCAGAAGAGTAGAATTTTAAGGATAGTACATACATAGTATATACATAGGACTTCATCGCGTGGATATGCACACTGAATAATCCCTACCATAAAGCTAAGCTATAGGTACGGATTCTTTTCATAGACGTCCTGGTGTCGCACATTTTGAACTTTGACGGAAAATAAAGGCCGTGCGCGTAACTATTTGGTTGCTTTCAATGGTTTAAAGCTTATGAACATTCTTACGCTTTAATATAGTCAAATTCAGTAAACTAAATGACTAAGAGTACCAAGAGTGATTATACACATATCTATAAGTACATAAATATCTAAATCGAACTCTAAATACTTTTCAGTCCCAATATAGGGTGATAAAGTCGTATATACGTGTGTATGTAATTCCAGAAATATTTCTTCATATGCGCATTTAACGTTACTTCCCATTTTCTTGTATAGCCCTTTTTTATATGATAAAGAAAATTTTATGTTCGTATAAGGAACGGGTACAAAATATACTTTCACTTGACCGACGAACAGTAAAATCATACAAAGCCATATCCATGTAAAAATATTATCTATATCAGTTATCTTTCCATAATATCTTCGTCCATTACCTTTCTTATCTTCTTTTTACGTAATTATGCAAGTAAAATCACTATTTCTTCATTTCAGCATTTTAATATTCTCTTCCTTATTAATTACCGAATCGTGTATTCATTATTCATTAGCCGCTCAATATTACAATCAATCCACACTTAGAATAGCGTAAAATAAAATAAAATTACGGAGATTTAAAGCAGCTTTTACTAATCATAGGACAATCAATACGTATCGATCAAATTAACTGGATCCCGTCGACTGACAATACACCTTCACGGACGTAGATTCGCTCCAGCACTTCCCTAGTTAGCATCAATACAAATCCGTGGAAAAAAACCCCTTCGGATTGGGAAAAAACCCCGTCAGTAAGGAAATGGAATCGAACCGGCACAATGAGCGAAAACATCCATTACCACGTACGAGGGCGCAAAAAATGAAGGAGTCGGATCACGATGATCAAACGGGCGTGTTTTACGGCTAACAAGGAGCCGTAGGGGAGAGATGAAATATCTCGCACAACAATGGTCCCCGCGTCGCGCAAACACCTACCGGGGGAAGCAATCACGCGCGTGCTTTTCGCCGGATTTATTTTTCTTCCACCCACCGTCTCCCGGGAGAATGCATTCGAGTATTCAATTACGCGGGAACGATTCCGTTCCACGCCCATCGCTCGTCATTTATTTCGTTCTCAAGGACTGCATCCGACCTCTTGTGTGTGGATCATCCAATAGCGACGCGTTCCCGTTTTTTCTCTAGCAATCCACACCGCAAGTGACCTTTTGCGTGTACGGACGGGAGACCTCGATGGGTGGTGCTTCCCAACAAACTCATGCATACAAACGTGGCATCAATCATATCCTAGCGTCCATGCATTATTTTTGCTCTGGTGATAGATGGCGAACGTTTTGTGCGGGGATTTCGCGAACGGTCAACCCCTCGTTCCGATCTCGAGGGAAGGACGGGGGATGGAAAAATGCGATACGAAATATCGATTGGGGTGAAGATAAGGTGATCTGTAGGAGAGTATTGCTTAAGTTTATCGTGTTCATGCGGAATTAGATTAGCAAATGTGTTGGTCCAATTGTGTTGAATTTCTATAAGCATAGAATGAAGAATTTACCTAAATATGAAGTTCTATACATACGATAGAGTAACGTCAGGAATTGCTGATATATTAAAAAACTACAGCTTTACCGTTTAAATCAAAAGGCAATGAAACTTATATGAAGTTACATTACCGTTTTACTCTAAATATGTGAATAATCATGATAAAAGTATTGATTTAACTAACAGGATATCCCGTGTATTTATGAAGACAATATAATGGATATTACAGTACTACTTTGTTTTTATAATGAGTAGGATTAGCGATAAGGAAACAAATCGTTTGATGTAAGACGTGTTGTAACGATGCTTATGTAAATTAAATCATGAACAAAAACTCTAATGGTAGAATGTTCAGTAGAATTATATTTCACTCAATGTAATTTTTGAGTTATGAGAGAAAAATCGTATTTAATAAAACTTTGACGATGTAATTTATACCTATATATAGTTAAATAAGAGTTTTAACTGTATTATTTGATATTGATCCTTGAAAATGGGAATCCTGGTTACGTAAAATTGGAATTGAAGCTTGAATAGTTTCCACGATGTTGCAGCAATAAGTAGCGGCTGAAGACTCAAACCTTAATTCTGCTAAAAAGTCCAAAAACTCTCCGTTACTTCTTAAGCACTCGGTGTTCCGATATTGTAAAGTTTCAGCACTATAATCCGTGGTCAATGTTTGCAAATATATGATACTTAGTAAAGAAAACAATTACCTCACCTTAAACTCACATCTAAGACTCCGTGGCGCAACGGTAGCGCGTCTGACTCCAGATCAGAAGGTTGCGTGTTCAAATCACGTCGGGGTCATATATTTTAGAACTATGTCTCCGTTTAAGTAAAAGTTGTATGCTGCATTAATGATATTTTTTTCTAAAATTAACCTGCTATAATGTCTCCCAAGTTTATTATCTTGGCACTGTTATAATGGAATATATATTTTAGTTTATTGTACAATTAGTACTGGATGCACTTTAGGATGCATGATCGTTTTCTTTCTTCTAAAGGCAGCGAGTCAAATTTTCGAGTTCTGATCGCAATAATATTCTTTGATTGAAACATTGTTGAATTATTGAAATTACAGTATTCATTTTGCACTTCTCCAAAATATTTCCTTATAAAGACATACATTTTATCGGCACATACTTCATCAGTGATGATATTCTAAAATTTATAAATCGGTAAAAAAGTGAAGATATCATACTAAAATATCAACCCGAGATTTTCGTATGATTCAATGTATTACCATCCGGCTATATAAAGCCGGAGATGCGTTAATCCGGTCATCCGAGTTTTGAAAAACCATTATAAATTCAGCAGGGTGGAATTCAAACTGCCACAACGTATGATTCAGGGCTTAGGTTCGGAAAAAAGCCCGAAGCCAATCACTAAATGGATCAAGAATGATACAATTTTTAATGTCGGGTTTTAATGACCTTAGTGATAATTAAAGCGCGATTCATCGCTGCTTAAATTCTTCAACCATGATTACCGATGGAACGCATTTAAAATTTGAATTCCGGATTAATAAACATATAATCAATGCGAATGATTTTCGGGGAAAGAAATTAATCTCAGGATAACGATTCGATCTCGGGAAAGAATCGGGGAATAAGTCAACATCGTATTACGGAGTGTATACTTTATAATAATGGTTTTTACGCCGTCGCCGTTTTATCGAAAGTTTAGTTATTTATTCCCCAGAAATAATTTAGATCGATTCCCCGTTGGCGGTGTACGTCATAGAATTTTTCCTATCAATCACCTCTCCTCATTTTTAACCGCAGCCGCGGGCATTTTTGGCGTTAAGTATTAATCGGGCGGCATTAATTAGAACTTTTTGCCACATAAAATCGCCCGCTTAAAAATTCATACTCCCCATCGCCCCAGATAGCGCCGCAGCGGCAATACTTGCGGAAAAAATCCCTCATCACGTACGCATTAACAAAAAACCCCCTCTCGGAAAGCGACCTTAGGCCACCGTGACGCAAAAAAATAATAATTTATATAATCCCCGCCTCGATGGATTACAACATGCCACCGAATTTTCACTACGCCTTCCCGCTATCCTTCGGCGAAAAAAGCGCGCCCTACCGTGGCGGGAAAAAAGCGCGAAAAAAATCGACTGGCGAAAAAAAATTGAAAAAAAATGGCGGAAAATAAAAAGCGAAAAACCATCAGCGAACGCGCGGTCGTGGGGGTATCGGTTCCGGTGTCATTCTTCCTCCGCGGGCAGGAAAAAAAACCATCCCGGGGTGCATACACTCCGTGCCCAGAGGCTACGAAACCGTTCGTTCGTGGAGATCGAACGATCGCAGCGTTTTGAGGGTGGGGGAAGTGTACACGCCCAAAAAGCGTCCAATCCCATCATGTCACGCAGTGCGCCAAAAATGCAATGGAGTGGAGGACCGAATTTATTACGTTTTTTCCTCTCTCCGTCCACGCAGTTGTTCCCACCGAGTTAACTCGCTCTCGAAGCGACGGCAGAGACCCGGAAAAAAGGTGCACCGTGAGCTGAGCATAAACACGCGCCTCTCTCCGCGTGCTTTTTTTTGCACGGGGAAGGGGTGGGTTTTTGCGAAGGAGGAAGTGGGTAAAAATGATGGAGAGGGTTGGTTCGTTAGGGTACTGAAATGAAGCCGGTTTTTTTTCTGAGGATGGACCTACCTTCGTCTACTATGTCTGCTGCGATACCCCGATAGCCTATTTTCGAGTGCGAAAAAGGGTGTAAATATCGTCATTTCGAGGTACTTTTGGAAGTTATTGCTATCGCGTATTGTAATCAAAAAGAATAACATTCTGAGGTTACTGATTATCTTATTATTTTTTTATTCTTCGTCTATTATTTTATCCAGTCGGAGGGATACGTTATATACCTTAATTCTTCCGTTAATCTTTTGTAAATACATCTAGCTACTGAATCCAAGTTTACGTGTTAATTTACGTAAAGTATTTTCAAAACGCCTAACGTCTTCGATGCTAATATACTGACATTCGGTTCGAATGGTTGAGATTAATTGATGGTTAATGTAAATGTAGACTTCAACAAAGAATAGCAGAAATATGAAGGTCATCTAAAGACGTTAAGAGTAAAGCAGTAGTCCGTTCGGAAATGGTTATTTAAAAAATGAGCTTCAGAATTACGAGTCTATATTCAAGGATTTAATTATACAACGATGGGGTAAGGCTTTCTTTCGCTAGATAAAAAGTAAACTGATGAATAATTATATACCAGAATGAGCAAGCAAATATAAATCGTAATTAGAGTACGCTTTACTGCAAGTTATGCGGTTGGAATGAGCTGATTACTGGATATTCTCTGGTTACTTTAAATAATGATATATATTTTTGGATTAAATACTAATTGATAACTTAAAAGATAATGCTGAGTAATAGGATAAGTGAGTTTATCATAGGATTTTTCTGGTGTAACAGAATCTTTACAAAAATGTATCTTGGCCATTCCTAGTTTCCTATAAGTTACGTGAAATGAGTTGGTAATTCATAGAAATCAAAGGATTATTTGGTAAAATAAATTTATATCGATTACAGAATACGAATTTGTAGAGTATATTCAGGATAAATATTTTTTAAACTTGGAGAAGGTCATGAGAATCATTCTATGACAATTAAAATTGCAAATTTATTGCCACGTTTATATTAAAATTTGATGAGATATTTCTGTGGATAGAAGTACTAGGAACATCTACTATTTTCCAAATCTTGCCCTCATTGTAAAAACATACGTCAAGTTAGGATGTATAGCTATACAGATAGCAAAAGTAAATTTAAAAAATAAAGTAGAAGACTGTATAAATGAAATAAAAGGTATGAGGGAAAAATAACCCTATCTTCTAAAGCTTCAAAATGAGAGCTATATATTATACTTTAATATTAAATGTGTTTAAAGAAAATTGAAATTAGGTCGGTTTTTCAGTTAGTATGCCCAAAAATATTTGTATTCTAGGTTCATAAAATCTTTTGCTAACATTATAATGATATGGAGTAAAAGACATCGAGGGTCGTTTTGTCGACTTTTTTACGCGCTATTTTGTATCAGAGCTTTCATAACGTAACTATGCACCTCATTTGACCCATTCCAAACTTCGCACCTCCCGTCCTCCATAAAAAATGTACGATTCCCCTAATCATCGACAAACCCACAAACTGCGAATAGAAAATATAGTATAGACCGAACACGTAGATTACGTCATCATGGGGCTTCCGGACACCTGGAGGAAAGAGGGCGGAATTTCAGCACAGCCGTTTCGCGTAAAGGATTGGTCGAGAGACGTACTCCAGTTTTTATTCTATCCTGCGGAATTGCGAGAGTGGGAGACAGGGAGAGTTTAGCACTGCGGTCTCTTTCCAATAACACGCTCCCCCCCACCTCCCCCCCACCCCAGAGTTCTCTCAAATACGTGCTCTCTCTCTCCCCCCGCGATCTAGCCTCCCTCCTACTAAATAACCTCCGGATGCTGCAGCTCCATCCGCTTTCAATTATGCAGTTTTTTGATTGGCTGCTGTTGGGGAGCGCTACTTTCGCATCGTCGGCCAACCTATTCCGTGCATCTCCCCATTCGTGACAGTCCTCTCTATTCCGTAGTCTAAAACCAACTCGTTTCCACCATGTCACTGTTTTCCGCGTCATTGGTTCGCCTACATTACGCGGAATAGATCTGAAAGGATCAGAAAAGCTGCGATCGTTCCGGTCTGGAATTGAGGGGCCTGGATACCAGTACTTGATGTAGTGTAGTACACAGTATTGTATTTGTTTATGTGGGCGTAACTGATTTTTACGTAGTGTGGTTGTGCTATGATAAGCATCCATCCATAGTGTAATCAAGTACGAAGTAGATTAAGCTTGTTATTTTAGTATTCTTCCAAATTTTTTAGAGAGGAACTAAGTCTAAAATTGAAGTGTTGAGACTTTGAAAGATTAACCTATATTTTTTCTTAAACAAAATAATATTTTAATATTATTGATACAATATTATAATCAACATATTTCAATTTTTGTGCGTTAGATGTAGAAATATAGCACCATATTGAAGCTGAATTTACCAGGAATTAAAATCTGTACAAGTTTGTGGATATGTGTATGTTAATGAAATATGTAATAATAAAAATATTTCCTTGCGTAAGATTCAAGCGATCAATAAAAAAATGGTAAAGGTCTTTGAGGAAGAATACTATTCGTATATATTTTAGTTTTATCATTATAAGACTGTAATGATTTACTTATTATCTCTAGAATTCCTTCCATAATTATTACTGTTGGTCCAAACTGTAGATAAAAAAGCTCATGTTCATTTTAATGGAATTTGTTTCGTACTTAATATTAATAAACCATATTCATGATAGCTATATATCAAAGGCACTGCAATTTACATATATAGAACTTATCATCTCTTTTCAGAAGAATTTTTAGAAAAATTGGTAAAGCTATCCAGAAAGGGCGTAATATATATTATATTATAAAGGGCGTAGTATATACTAATAAAGAAAAATTCATAAGTTCGTGCATTATGTTCATTGTTTAATGACTGAAATGAATGAAACTTTCAAAATGATGTTTTATAACCTCATACTTATTGTTTAGTAAATATCAAACTTGTTCTCTCTTACTACATATTTTCCTGTACAAATTAAATAATTCTTCATAATTATAATAATTGTATAACTTAGGAGAGATTTACGTATATCTACTCCCACCTACGAAGTTCAGCTGCATAATGTTATTTCTCAACGTGAACAGGAAGGAGCTAGAGAAAAAACCTATACACAAGAGGACACATTTTTCTTATCGACTACGTATATACATTCCACGTATTGCTAATTGCTGCAGCAACTGAACCAGACAATTGCGAAATATCACGCACGCATATTCCAGGAATTCCAATTGCATCGCGGACGCTGAGGGGGTTTTATTAATCAGCATGAATCTCGCGCGTGCAAGAGATCAACAATTTTAGCGAAAATATTAACTCAACATTCTTCGCTTGATCTGAGAGGTACTCCTTGTGACGTCTAAGGAGATTTCAATAGCGAATTGCTATTAAACGGCGCGAGGTAATCAAGCCCGTGTTTTGCCACCGCGAATTCCGAGAAATTTCATTAGAATGGAATCCCCCTCTCTGTGCATCCTTTGATGTAGTCGATGGAGAAAGAAGAATGCTGTGAAACAGTCGAGAGATAGCGATATCCACTACAATGCGAGAAATTCTCTCGGCAAAGGGATGCATCGCGTGTTTACGGGATAAATACGCGAGATTCCGGCCATCACGGTGCTCTTATGCGAACGCGTGAGGGGAAAATGTGCGATTCAAAATGCACGGAGGATTCGTTCGGCGCGAGTATTTCTTCGCGCAACCGTTCATTTGGGAGTGATATTGCTCCGCCGATGGTATTAACAACCGATGCTTCAAATGCGAAACGGGGCTGTATCACAGTGAGTGGGAACGGTGCAGTTACGTTAGGATACTTCCGACGACACTTAAAATGGGGTTTTTAGGAGAATTCTATAGCATTTTCGCTCCTACATATTTCATATGCACGTTGAGAAGTATATAACCAAGTTTGGATAGCTTTCAGTACGATTATATCGTATATAATGATATAATATGAAAACGATAGATACATTTTACTGATTTGCATTCCTTAACAGCTGATTTCACATGCGTTCTGAATCATCCACATTTATTTGCTACTTTCTGGGTTTTAATTCTGCTTTTGATATTTTTAAATATAGGAATTGAAGGAATTCAGGATCTAGCATAATATTCTAATGTTTTAATTTGGGATTCAGCTATTTTAATTATCCAGCTCTTTTCATTAATTTTTCCATGCATTTAAATATAATGAATATATTAGACTTGTGCTTGTTATTAACATGGAATCTTCATTAATATCCATTGCTTACATTTACCTCTTTCATACTTTAATTTGACAGTTACTATTGAATCATCATTATTTATCTTACTGTTATGAAATTACATTACCATAAATCTATTGAAAAATAACTATCATAAATAATTATTATTATATTATAAATTAATTCAATTTATCATTAAACGAAGCTTAAATATCAGATATTTCTTCATTTAACACAGGAAAAGAAAAATATTCTAATCTAAAATTAATTAACGATCAAAGATAAGATTAATCGTTATTATGAAAATCAAAGGAATACCATATGCAACAATTGATTGTGAATGTTTCATTTCTTAGTTCCATTTTCATTTTACTAAGAAGTTATAGAACTTTAATCTTTATATATTTACTGTTGGATTTATTATACTGTTTTATTTTCTTAGCAACTTCTAATCAAAAATACAGTTTGTTTTTCAAAAATATGAGTCACACTTGAATACATTGTTCGCAGGCTGAAGTTAAAGAAAAAAGTAAAAACAATAAACCATTCTTTACACTGTGGCTATTGGGTTCAAATGATAGCATATAAAGTCATCTAAAGGCATATCTAATATTCCTAATACTTTTTGGGGCAGCAAATACCCCAAATTTCTGTAATAACCCAAGTAGAAAAATCACTAAACGCTTGGCTCTCGGAGAACACCGTGACATCGAATTACATTTCACGCGACCGAATCATTTTTCCCCGTGAGGCTCGGCTATCCCCACGTCATTTGAAAAATAACGAACTAAAAAAGCCTTTCGTTAGAAGATAAACATGCACGAGGGGTTCCGCGATGCGAAAAAATCGCAAGGGACGGGAAAGTTTCCATTGCGGATGCGTTATTGCGAAAAAATAATGATAATAATAACGAGTTCACCCGTGGGAATGGGAAAAACGAGCCGACGGATATGAGAAGGGAATTTATAGATGACGTCAAAGGAGAGATGCGTCCTATTAATACTTATGCAACCATATAGGGGGAGCAGTGGTAGAGGGTTATTATATAGGTGGTGGTTTTCTTGAATTTATCGTAAAAGAATTACGTAAAATACAAATAAAATTCGCAATCTGAAGATGGAGATTCGATCTATGCTCCTAAGAAATATCTTTCCGCACTTTTAATCGTATATTAAGATTTTATGAGCTGAAAGCATTAATTGTGTTTTAAATTGGGTTTCGAATATCTTAAAGAATCATCGACATTTTATGCGTAAATTAAATTATAATAACGAAATAAAACATTGAGTGAATCCTGGTTATTGGTGTATTGAATTGATTGTATAAGACTATTCGTTGTAATTTATGTATACTGTCGTAAAAGGAATGAAATAATATAATGAAAATATTGTTCTACCTAAAAATTATGATACAAAATGGTAAAAAATTATCAAGTATTTTTAATACGGTTCCTGACTATTTGAATTTTAACCAAATTTGCTTATTGAATAATTATTTTGATTTGCAATAAAATTTTAATGATTCCTAGATAGATAGGTAGATTTCCATTATTCGAAAGGTGAATGGAAAATAACTAAGGAATAGTTCTTAAACAGATTTCTAGTGAAATATAATTTTCTGAGGAAGAAGAATCAAATAAATCAATTGATATATAAATAAAATTATTATAAAAAGTACTAATTATAAGAGATATGGTTTTCTGATAATAAAATAGGGAGTAAAAAAATCGAAATAGAGAAACTTATGGCTGAAATTGGTTCTGATAGGAAACGAATCGTCCTACGTAAAAAAGGGGTCAAATGAAAGCTACATTTTACATATTCCGTGACCAAAGTGAATATATCATATATCGAGAAATGACGTATGAGCATATACCTATGATATTCATGTACGATATTCTTTTGTGTGTGTGCACACATTCACATTCGCGACATGGTTCGGTTTGAGATATGGAAGGAATACGAGCGGATTCAAAACTAAATAAATCATATCCTATTCAGGGGCCTGTTGTCCGGATGCAAGCTCATATTTTAGTTTTGATTTCCCTCTTGTTCCTTCTCTCTCTCGTGTTTTCCCGAACTGTTTTTTCTTTTCGCTCGGTTTCAAATCGTGGTTCGCCAGTCATTTTTTTAAGGGACGAGGTTCGATTCCCGAGCGTCCGAAAACGATGAATCGCTTGTGTCCGATAAGGATATGGATTGACGGAGGACTTTGGATACGTTCTGATCATTTCGCTGATTGTTATCGGATGCATTTCAATCGAAGGGGGCGATAAAAACGCTCTCTACACTGAGTATGATTTTGAGTGCCACCACACCGTTTGAGCTCTGGTGGTTACATTTCCAATAGAAACTGAAATTAATTCTATTCACGAGCTTCGATATTGAAAATATTATATAACATTCAGAATTGTATTATGTGACTATTTATATAAATAGAATATAAAATTTCTTATAGGACTTATAATATACCTCATTCGGTATTGATAAACCTTAAAAATTCAATCTGTCGTATTGTATAGAGTATATAATAGCCAAAAAATTTCTTCAATATTATCTTATTTTTTTGTTAGATCCATATACTGATATAGTAAATAAAAGTGCCTAAAGTCATCCCCATAATAAGATTCGTAATCTAAGACAGAATAAATTGCAGGAATCAGTATTACATATAATTCATCGAAAAAGAATATTAAAAATATATTCCACCAAATTTTATATCTCTAAGAAGAATACAAGAATAAGGAAAACGTAACTAAGAGATACTAAAATTAAAAAATTCCGAGCTGTTCCATGATAAGAAAATTTAAAATTTCGTACGATATCATCTTTGAAATATGAATAATAATATTTTAAGCGCTTAAGTTTTCGATAAGAGCTTAATTATTAAACGATCGGAAATAACCTGAATGAGTACAGAGTTGGTAGGTGTTACACTTACTTTTTAATCACTAGATTAAAAGATCGGATGTAAAACACTACCCAATGTTCTCAGATACTCAATATGAGAAGGCGTGACTTGGTGGAATGGAATATTACGCAATCCGGTCGCAAATATACCAATTTCTTGTGGAAATTTACAAAACTGTTTTTATTTCTCAGATACTCATTTATCATAACAATAATAGTTGCTGTATTCGTTATAGTAAAAGATACCTAAGAAACGAAAATTTTAAAAATCAGTTCCATACAAGACCGTGAAATGATAAGTCCATCCTTTTCACTGTGAATACTTTAGCTCGTCCGGATGCATTTAAACGCAAGCTTTTTGATACATTTATAGTGTCCCAAAAAAGTGTATATGCAATTCATTCGGAGAGTAATAGTCCGTGTTCCGGAACTGTTGAAATCCAGTCGTTCGGAGGGTACGATAGGGTGACGTAGAACACGAGGGAGATAAAGCATAGAAAATGGAAACGGATGAAAGAGGATAAGGGCAGTGATACTCGGAATGCATAGGAACACACACACAGTGGAGCTTAGATATCTCGTCAAGGGTTTTTTTTCCTGGTTCGGGAGAATGCATTCCATCCCACACACCCTCGCTGAAAAAACAAGTGCATGCGACCGAGGGTTCTCTCACACGCACGCGTGTGTATGAATGCGTTACGCCGCCGTCGCTGTTTGCCCAGTTCTTTCTCATTCGCCGTGGGTGTGTGCGAATTTTAATTTGCGGAACTATCGGCGTGCATGCTCCACTCACGTTCGATTCACTGCGTGGAGGTGTACAGATTATTCGGAAGGGATGTTGTGTGATTCAGATAGCGTTTTTGCTCCGGTATTTTTTTTATCGACTGGATAGAGGACGGATATAAATGTTCGCGCAAAAATTAAATGCGATAATGTTAGAGTAAATACCATGCTTAATTATGATTATGATGCTGATAGATGAAGATTTATCTCGGAAATAAACTTCGTTCACAAATACTCGATGGTATCTACGAAAATATATTATGTACTATGTTCAGATATACACATTTTATAAATCCGTATGATCTAGGATTTTATTTGAAAACATACATACTATTATATGAAAAATATATCGCTTGAATTGCATAAACAAACCTTATTGTCTAAGCAGTATTGTAGGAGAGTATTATGCTACTAGATAACTATTATTGATTAATTTACGAGCAATTATTCTGTTGGATCTTTAGATAAAAAGGATGAAAATAAAAGCCAAATAAAATATATCGATAAAAATTGATTGATAGAACAAATGTCGTTAAGTTGTGTAATGAATATTATACATATTTTAAGCATGTAGGATCTGAAAAACTTGGTTCTAAATCAAATACTGAATTTCTTTTCTAAAACTATACATACGGGTTATCTTATTTGAGGAAGTTTCATATCGTATTGAAAATATTTTCTAATATTTCGTTTCTAGTATTTCGGATCTTTAATGTATCATTTAATATGTGCGAAAATTTATTTTTCCTCATTTATATTTATTGAGAAGTTGTTTAAAAAGGTTGGGCGTGCTAAAGCAATATAAGAATTCGCGAAATGACATAGTAAAAAGTAGTAAATAAGGTGATTAAGATACAATTGAAGACAATAATAAACTAGTTGAAGTTCTCCATTATTAAAGATCGGCCAGAAATGTATTAGCAAATTCGAAACAAATGCTTTTCCCCGATAATAATTAGCGTGCGTTTTCGCAAAGCATTGGCGTTCAATCACCGTCGCACGCCTCCAGAAGCTCACGCGTTCGCCTGCGTGAAATTCGAAATGGTTACATAAAAAAAGCGGATTTTATCAACCTCCGCGTACAATATTTTCGTCAGTGGAGCATAGGGGGGGACTGCACGGGATGCACGAGGGCGTATCGAACCCTCTGTGGCCCCGCCCCCGTGTTTGCATGTCACCCGCCCCTCCGAACCAATGCGAAAAAATTCCTATCGGTCACAACCTCCCCTCCCAGTGCAAACAGCATCACAATCACCCTTTCGCGTGCGATAGTGGGTTTGTTACTTCCCCTCCCTCTTTTCCCACTCCACTCGAGTGAACCTCATTATCCCGCTCTCCTTTTACTCCATCCTCCTTTTCCGGTTCCTCAGAGGAACGGATGACAAATGCGAAATGATTGTGAGAATGGTACGAAAGGGAGAGGCCAAAAGAGGGGCTAATGATGTCGCTGTACGTCTTGAGGAAAGGGTTGCATTGAGTGGGTTGAGGGGTTGGAAAAAATACGTTGGATTACGTAGAATATTAACAAACTGATTTGGCGTTAAAATTCTTAGAGAAACTTTATGGATTGAGGAGTAAGTAACGTAGTTATGTTACTAGGATTACGTAAGATATTAAAAACTGATCTGTCGTCAAAACTCTCAGAGATAGTTAAAAATATAGAAAATCGTTACGAGGTTTAGATTAGAAATGAGGTTTTTATACGTACACTGACAACTGGTTCTTCTCCTGTTAGCACTGTACATGTAATAATATTTATAATAAAGCATTACGGAAGAAATTGTTAGGGACATATTTTAAATATTGGGTTTGCAAATAATATGCAATAAAAACTATGTATGACATAGAAATAGAACCACACCTTGGACACTTAGCTTAAATAAATGCCTATTTTATTAATAAGTTATGAATTTCCTTTTTAACTAATACGTTAGAAAAACAAGAAATATTTCTCAAAGAGTTAGATGGAGTTTTCAAGCTTTAAAACTCCGTACAAACTGTTTCATAAATATAATAGTTTGCATGAATTATATCAAATGAATCCTAGAATTTCATTCTATGCATAACATAATTTCCAATCATGTGGAAAAATGGGCCTACTTCGTCTCGCCACTTCAATATATTCGTCCAAATCGAATTCATAATTACAAATAAATTTTATTCATGAGTGACAGCGATATGTGTGAAATATGTTCGACGGAATTCATTTCCCCTTCTCCGTGGACATCTCATCACTTTTCAAAAAGATATGCGTGCAATCGCGTATGTATTAAATACGAAAAATATACGATCAAGTTTATCCACACTTTTCCAAAGATCGTAGGCATGAATTTTATCGCATAAGTGAATGTAATTTTTCCATGACGGAGGAAACAGTGTTCATGAGAGTACGTGATTATAGTATTAGAAACTTAAGATTGATTCGTTTTAGTTTGAGGGATTGATGTTGAACTTTCATTAAATGGTAACCAAGGTTATTAGTCGAGAATTATTTACTTTGATAAGGCTATTATTAACAGGCTACATACTTTATTTCGTGTTTGCTTTAACTCTGCATTTACATCACTCCTCATCGCCCTCTTTAACCGCGCATCCCGTCCTTCAATTCCTTTCCCGAATCCGCCCCATTGCAACTATTTGCATCCCACACTCCCAGCGGTGCAAATGTAGAAGTGCATGGCAACGCAGAGTATACAAGGTTAGTGGATACCGTCCATTTGCTTTTTTGGGCTAAGGGTTCCCCAGTGGGGAAGAGGGCGGTGGATTTCAACGCCGGTTAATCGAACGGAAAATCCGTACCAAAGTATATTTGGCAACATACTCGTGCTGATTTTTGTCCGTCGCTAACCCCCCTCCCCCTCTCCCTCTCCATGTTTTATTTTCCCTCGTTGATGATCAGGCGCAGTGGGGCAAGTTAACCGAGCGTATGCCTCGCTCTATATGTTCAAGAGGGACGCTATTTCACGCTAAAAAGATTTCTACTCGATGTCCACTTATGTTAAAGTTATCGGTGCGTTGCTATTAAAAATGCTGCGATTACGTAGGGAATGTATTGTCGTGTGATATGGTTAAGGAATGGTGGATTGAATTTTTATTTTGTTTAACCTTTTATTATTTGGTTTGATTTGCTTCCTTTGATCTGGGGTAAATCCTCTATTAATATTTCTCTTCTCATTTTAGGCTTGTATAAGATAGTGATAATAGATTAGAGAGATTTATATTATTATTATTATATTTATTATATATATTATATTATTATTATATTTATATTATAACTATAATTGTTTTATTGTGTTGGTTTTTTTCTAAGGCAATTGAATGTACATAAATATAGTTTATTGAATAATCGTATGCATAAAGATTAATGTGAGAAGATACGGTTCTGTTAATGCACTTTATCAAGAACAATTAAGAAGTATATTATCATTTGTCTAAATGCAAATAGACATTGAATCAACTTAATAGAGGCGAAAATATGTTTGTTTTTTTTTGATTGAATGTTAAGTTTCGGAAATAGCTCCATATATACTGACAACCACATCCCAATGTAACTGTTTGATACGGTTATGAATAAAGAATTGTATGCTCACTTTATTCGTTCAACGAGTAAATACAAAGTCAAATATGATGATGATGGGATGAAACTTAAGTAAAGTATTAGTAGGAATTAATCTTACTCATAAATTTTCTTTTTTGGAGTTAGATTAGAAGTTAGTTTACTTTGATACGCCAATCTCACATGTTTTCCGTATAAAATGTGTGGAAAATATTTTAATCTTCTTTGTCTATCACAATAAACATTCAGTACTAAACCGCATAGGTTTCTATTTAAAGAAATGATTTTAAATTTTAAAAATCATAATGTTAACAAAGAGTTATTTTATTGATACTTGGGCGAGAATTTTTAAATTAATGCATATCAATCGTAGATTTTACTTTCGTTAAGATTTAAGCATTCCATTCTACTATCAACAGTATATTTCAGTAGATCAAACGGAATTAATAGATTTTTATCTATCATATTTATGGGTTCGAGTCGCAGTCATTCCCTTTTACTAATTTCTTTTTTAACCTTTAATTTTAACAAAATATTAATAATTTTATAGCTAGTTTATCGGCTTAAACTCAAAAATTAGGACTAATAAGAAGTGGTAGATTCAGCGCAATTCAAGCTAATTTATGGATCACGTGTGATTACTTTCATGTATATTCATTGTTATTACCAATACACCTGTTTCATCTAAAAAGCACAGTATAAGTTGCAAACCATTCGAACTTGAGATAACCATTCGAATAACACACCGAAAATCATCCACACAATTCCTTCGAGTCATACGTTCGGATTAATTTATCACGACCCGTCACGATATGTAAATATAAGAAAACGCTTTGTCAACCCGTGACTAAGGCCACAAAGAGTGCCAAAGGGACGGAAAACATAAATAGTTATGACGCACTCTTTCGCGAGTATAGCGCCCCAAGAGCCTGCCTTTCAATATTACTAAGAACGCCAAAGTTCGAAAATCACTTTTGGTTCGCGGAAAAATCGGCCTTCCGACGCACTCGGTTAATCCCGAAAAAAAAAGAATAACGAATTTACCCTCCGATGCAAAAATCCATCAATTCGACCCACATTCAATCAAACCTTCCCATAATCCGTAGCGACGCGGTAATCTCCCGATATCCGTGCTCTTATTCCCATTTACTTTTTCATGGGCCGACAAAGGCTCGGCCATTAGCGTGGCTAAAACAGCATCCCCGTACGCCTAGAGAGGGCAGCGCATGACCTCGGCACCCCGCAGCGCCTTCTATGTCCTATAGGAAAACAAGCGATTAATCAATCGGAGGCAAATGAAAGATGTCCATCTTGAAGGAAGCCGTATAAGGCGTCTGGAGATGGGAGGTCGTTGAGAGAGTGGACGTGATACGAAAAAGTCATGAGTTTTGAACGTGAAGGATGAATGAGTTGGAAGGAATAATTACGCATTTCACTGTTCCTCGTATCGCAGTGTTTTTATCAGTATCGGTGCGAGCCGGGTGGTTAGCGTTATAGATGCGCTAAGGTACCAGGTTCGAGTCCCGGAGCATCGGATTTTTTTGAGGTCTGGGATCGGATGTGATTGGTTGAATGTAATCGTGGTCTGTTTAGGCTAAATTTAAGGTAAAAGCAAATTATTATTATTATTTTTACACCCATGTCGATTAGATGTATTGATGATTGAAATTTGCGCATAATGCTGAATTTAGTAAAATATGTCTCTCATTGACTAATCAAAAAACTTAACTCGTTGTTTCTTATTTGCTTTCCTACCAATTTTTCAAAGAACGACTATAAAGGGATAGTTAACAATGGATCATATCACTTAAAAGACCCGCATCTACTCAATTTAGGGAATAAATTTATTGGATTTCTTGCTATAATTTCGCAAATTTATTTTTTTTCTTCATAGAACTTTGGTTTGAATTCCTTCGGTAAAGAATAAATAACGCATTTTTCGCCTTCTTTATCCTACATCATTCAAAGTTGTGTTGCTATTTTAAGAATTCTAGGATACATAAGGTATTGGACAAGAAAGTTTGTTTAACTCCTGTTATTATAATCCAAAATTGACTATAACTTTTTAAAAAGTAGTATTGACAATAAATAAGGATAATACAAATATGTTACGAAGTTAGTAAGATGAGTTGAACTATATTACATAATTATTACAATGCGTTGACTATATTACAAAATTCAAACCTTAATCAGGAATTAGAATATTGTTTTTACACGCATTACTAAACACACAAAAGGTGAATATTTTATGTAAAGCTGCAAAAAATAACCCTGTTAAGGCATGTAGAGCCTGATATGAATTGATGTTGAATTATTAAGCCTTAAACTTGGATTATTTATTTACTTTTGATAATAAGGTACATTCTATTCTGGCCTAAACTTTGTTTATTTATTCAGCTAAGGTTCTAATCATATTATCCACTTTGAACGCATAAAAGTATGGAAGGGAAAAGGTTGATTGTCCCCTTTTTTTGGTAAATATCTTCAATAAAGTTGATTAGCCGTATAATCCAATTCTCCGAACACTGTTTACTACAAACATGGCGGTAATACATCTACATTCTTATTCCAAAAACCTCCGATACTGCAATTAATTATGAATGGGCGCGACTGAAACTTTGCAAGCATCCTAAATTGAGCCACGAATATGGTTTACTGCCAAATATGAAGCAGAAATTGCCAATTAATTTCGCGTGTCTCTTGGTCGTTTTTCGGAACCGGTCAATTATGTAACTTCATGAAGAGAAGCTTATTCAAAGGATAAAAAACTAACTTCGTTGGGAATCGAAATGAATAATACAGTGTTTAGAAATAAAACGTCTGATGTATGATGGATTTTGCAGGTTCAATTATCAGTTACCGGAAAATATTCGTGCATGAGTGAGGAGCTGAGGTCAGTAGCAGAGATGTTATGAATTATATAGGAATCGTTGGGGGAAATGTCAAATCTTCAATTCCATTAATATCATTAAATTAATTTGTTTATTTATCAAAGAAGACTAATAATAAATCAGATGTAATATCGATAGTCTGCTTCATTTGGTCTTTTTTGTTTGGCAATAAGATTAGTATTGAATTAATTACCAAGGTAACAATTAAACTAATAATTTAGTGAATCTGTAAATGTCAGTTGATTAAAAATATACCATCTTAGCTTAATTTTGATAATAATGAGAATTAGTTAAACAGATACGAACATTACGAACAACGATACGAACTTTGAAAAATTCGAAATTAGCTATAATATTATAAAACTTACGACAAATGCAAAATTGATATTTACGAACATCTTTCAACTCAAGTATTTCTTTAGCTATCCTGAGAAGATATGCGTGGGTTTGAAGGCAATTGACGAGGTGAAGGATGTACTGAAAGAAAACGATGAGGGAACATAATTCATAAATCGCTGCATAATACCATGCGAAGTACCGGACGTGGACAAGGCTTATACTTAATGATGTCACCGTTTTAAATTATAAACCTCGGTCGCCCGTTGCATGTTGGACAAAGCTGAACGATTATCGTTAGTTAGTTGTTAGATTTTTTCAATCGCGAAAGTAGAACACAATATTGCATTATAAACATCTTAGTGTAATTGGAAGAGGAAATTAAGCTTAACTTTAGATTCCGTGCAAAATCAACCCTCTAAATGATGTAAAATGTCAACCATCGAAAATTGTGTTATCAACGATGTATTCAGGTCTTGTGAAGATGCAAATGAGAAATAATATAGCGTGATTTAAGTATGAAGTATCTTAATTTTTTAGTGTTAGTGTCTATTATCATATAGGTTTACTCTAGTATAGCATTAGCTCAGTTTTAGTTGGCTATTTATGATCACTGTGCTATTATACCAACATTAAAAATGAATATGATCTGAATATCTGTCAATCATAGTATTCTGAAAGGAACTATTATGGAGTGATGAATTATAGTACATCTCACATTTACGATACACTAAAAAATTTCATAGACTCTTATATTCATTATATTTTCTTTTCTCTTAAAGCAGAATCTATTCTAGCTGGAATATAAAAAGGTAATATCTAAAATCGTACGTTACGTTGCGAATTCCCAACTCATAATTAACTACATGCTTGTAGAAGAATCTCTTTCGTAATTCATCCACTCAATCCGAATTTATCGACGCACATCGTACGATAATAACACGCGAGTAGGATATAAAAAAAAACCCTCGCCAGTATCGCAAATTATAAATGCATATGCGTATGACTTGGAACGGATTTTGAATGCCACCTAAATTCGGTCGGCTTCATTTATAATCACGGGATTAGGTCAAAAATGGAAAATAAGTCCGTTTTTGATTCCTATACGGAATAATTAACTCCGATCTCGTTATCTCGCTGCGAAAGAGGGTAAACTCATCGGTGCATTTCTCGGAACCCGACGAAACCAACGTCGAATTTCCGGACATAATATTTGTACAGTATTTGAATATTAAATATAAATTCGTCTCCCAGCTCATTTAACTCGCTGTTTACCCACCATTGATTGGCTCTCTCTCGAAGTTAAAAAATGAGTGATGATCCTCGCAAGCGGTTATCATTTAAAATTCGGGCGCGTGAGTGACGTGGCGATACGGGGAAAATAGATTGTCGAGAGACGCCTCGCTCTTTACGCGTTTTTTTTGTTTTTCCCGAGAAGAGGTTCTCTAGGAAGGGAGGAAGGACAAACGAGGTATTAAAGGAAGTCTCGGAAGTGATTGACGATGAATAATGTTTCTTAGAAGGTTATCGCTTCGAAGATGATTTTCAGGGATGTGTGTGAATGGTTGGATAATGTATGGTTACTCGAATGTAAGAGAGTTTGCTTTATAGAAGGAAATTGTTAAGTTTATAAACATAATTTTTATATTATTTTAGTGTAGGTTTTTTGTAGATTTATCTGGGTCAAGCACTTGGACGATTAAGGACAGGAATTGGAAAAGTATACAAAAAACACGACGCTCAAATGTTACCGGTTGCCAAGAGATAATGAAATAAACAAAACCCTAGCTACGATACCGCTAACTTAATGTATTACGATACGTAAGTCGTAAGATTGTTAGCTCTATTAGTTATTACGTAGAATAAAGTGGAAAAAGTGTGATTTATGTATGATATTACTGCGAATTGCTACATTTTTACTACTGTAGTAGCTTCAAGTCTTAAGATTTGTGTTTTAGTTTAGATAAGTCGTAGTTTATAAAATTTTAGACCTAACAGAGCGTTTTTTCTTCCATTAGTACTTTTAATCGAAGGATTTGAATCTAAGTGTGACTTGTGAACTTATTTTAAATTTGAAGTAAGTAGAAGGTCGATTTGTCGATAGGTTATCAGAAAGTTTCTATTTTAAATTTATTGTGATAATTATGATATATATAAATTGGAGATTTAGGAGTTGCTCCTTTGGGTATATACATAGATAAAATCTTCGCAAAAAATGGCTTAGAAGTCGTGCAGTTTATGACGAACAAAAGAAGTACATTCGCTATATGTTGAAGATCTATGCGACAAACTTAATAACCTACTTGCTAAATATCTATAAACACATTCATGAGAGTATGAATGTGGTGGAGTACTATCTTCCAAATATTTACTGACAAAACCCATCGTAATGGTGATAATCAAGCAAGTTTTTATGCCAAAAGGTTCAAACGATCACAAGCAAATGAGCTGAACATAATGAACTGAAAGGTAGGCAGTGTAAGAGTGGACGCAGTCTTTATGTCGGAGATGAGCAAAACAAGGATGTGAGAGGAGTTCGAAAGAGTTCTGGTGGTGAAAAGAAGTCTAAATGGAATCGAAGAACGAGTTAAGCGTGGGAGCGAATTCGTGCACCTCTGTTAAAAAGGATGAGATTGACTGGAGATTTAAAAGAAAGAAGAGATACGCTTTGGGGTGGAATGAGTTGGAGAAGTAGGGTAAGGTGGAAGAAATCGGTTCTATGGGAATTGAAGGAGAAATGAATAACAATTTAAAAGAAAAAATAATAAAAATCTCAAAAATGTTCCTAAAATATACGAAAGATTATAAATCAGTATTTTTGTCATTTTTATAACGATTGTATCTAATGAAAATGAGAGATTGATTCTACATCTGTACATGAAACAAGAGTAAGAGGTAAATGAAGAAGAAAACATATAAATGATAATTATTTAAAAAAAAAAATAGCGGTATATTTTTAATCATTAAACTACCTTAATGCCGAGCAATTAGCACGAAAATTAAATAGTCCAATAAGAAAAAATATAGAAAAAATAGTACATAATTGGTCAATTTTCTATTCCCAAATCCTCCCAATATTGGTAGTCCTAAAATCGACAGAAGCTATGAGGATAATATGAAGTTCATTGTTAGTAAGTCTTTTACTAACCATTCGTAAATTTAATGCAATTTAAAGTCATTTAACTTATAATCTTACATCAATAAAGCGCTTAAAAAGCATTATATCTTTAAGATAATAAATTAAATTCATCGTGATTTTTAATAGATGCAATTTCTTACGCGGAAAAATTTTCGATAAACAAAGAATCCTAAAATATTCAAAGACCAATCACTGTGTTATTTTTAGAATATTTCCTGTTATATATCGAAATTACTCCATACTACAGAATTGCAGCCAGTCTTTACGGAACAGGAGCGTTTCCTTCTTTTCTACGGGAGACAGTAATTAAAAAATCCGAGGAAAAAGGTCATTCATTGGGAGGGTATTTTAATTCCCTTTTGTGAGAGCGAATCCGATCTATTGGCCAACGGTGACACTGCACTTCTTCTTCCTCACAAATCTCAGCAGTAAGACCATTCCTCATTCTTCCCCCACACATCCCATAAATTTTCCCTTCCCTTTCTTTCTAGCTTTCCTCTATTTTGCACTCACTTTCTCCCTCAGGGGGCGTTGCCAAGTTATACATACTTTATCTCTCTCCATAGAGACAGATAAATAACTCGAGACACCACTCAAAACGGCAATCGATTACGTATTTTCTCGCTCGATGTGTGATTTAATAAACTGCCTTCATAAAGAAAGATGGAAGCTCGAATTAAAGATAAAATTCACGATTAGAAATGTTGATTTTAATTGGTGATTTAGCTATTACGAATGAATGTTTCTAGAATACCAATGTCTACAATCAATTATTAAGAGTAAAGGATATTAGGTAACTTAGGAATTACTTACACTAAGAAAATAGGGAAATAAATATTTCTTAATCCTTAAGGACTCCAAAAATATTTTCCTTTATCTTAGATTTTTCTATGAAATGCACATTTCTATTACCATAACATAGTTAGTTTCATAGACTTAATTCCCTTCTCGTTAGGAGAGTGAAATACGATTGAGTGTGCAATATCAGTTGTTATACGTAATAGACATAAACAATCTGCAGCACATTGTATAATATAAACTAATTATTTAGTTAAATTACAGTAATTACAGTAAATTATAGTCTTGAGTTTAAATACTATATTAACATGGCTCCTTTTCAGTCTAAATAAAATAAAATTATCAACCTTTAGATATAATCTTTCTGGTTTACAATTTTTTACTTAATTCGTACATTATTGTGATTAAAAATAATTCCTCGCTGATTTGATTATATAATTGAACTAGGTTTACTTTCCTTTCCGCTTCCATTAGCTCGTCTGTTGATAACAATTACTGTGTGCGGTTTGTGTATTGTCAGGTTAATAAATACAGTGGCGCACGGAACTGCATTACAATGCAATTTCCTGTGACGATTGTTATGAAAAGTCGTATGCTTGCGCGTCATGGGCTTGTTCTACACGGAATTCGACGGCTTTGTGATAACGTGTTTCACTAGAGGATATAATGAGAAATAATATCAATAATCACTGCTTACTATATATATATATATATATTTATATTACTACGCATATTTTACAGTAGATTGAAAGTAAGGATTTCAATAACTTTTTTGTAAGTGTGACGAATCGTTACTACAATTATGCCTTTTTTATTTCACTCGTTTTCTTAGAGTACAATTAATTTTCCGGAAATAATCAAGTATTACTGAACGATTATATTATTATCATTATAAATAAGTAATTTTTCTGAAATATATTCTATGAAAATGCTCATAATTGGGCTTTATAAAAATCGATCGAATTTTTATAATTCTTATTTTTATTTTGATCACGGTGATGACAAGATTAGATTAGAATTAAAATAAATAAATATATAAATTCTATATCTGGAATTCCTCTTCTATTTATTTAGCATATCCTTCTATTATTTTGATATGATATTTCTATTAAATATACGTAAATGGTAGAAAATTCCAACGCTAGTATTGGCGTTGAATAATCTTATGGTGTGAATATACACGTATAGTTTATAGTACGTATTTTTGATCTTTTCAATCGCATGCAATTTTACCTAACGCTTCTGTCATTCATTGTTTCAATTTCTTATCTAATTATATCATTAATAATCGTATGGATATACTACAATTGTTGAAGAACAACGCAAGATAGGTATTGTTGTCGATTGTTGTCTTTTGCCTATATTTTGTCTGTTGCCTATCCGTAATCACCACCCCTCTTAGCAACCCCATTTCGTTGCAATAACCTCGTTCCCCTTAAAACCTTTTCCTTCCCTCGTACGTTCAACCCTTTCCTCCACACCCCTTGAGCACAACTCTCTTACGCTGCACTTTTCTCCAAGTCCCGAGGCAATTAATTTACACGCGACAACGCCACTGCCAGGAGCATATGCGGAGTCTAACAGGGTCCCCGGACGAGTGTCTTTTGCGTCCAGAGAAAAAAGTCCCGGGGTGAGATGAATTTCCATGGGATAAAAGAGAGGTGTAATTCAAAAGAGGGATGTACTACGAGACGTTTCGATGGATCGTATTTTTTCTGATTTATTTTAATCAGACTGGGTTGCCGCGGTATACTTTTTTTCTGTTTTTTTTTTTAATCGCTGTGTTTTAAAACGTCTCCCGATTAAGTCCTTTGTGCTATGACGAAACTATCAAGGGCTTTGACCACTTTATTTCCTATATTATGCGTAGTTTAATTGCTAACGTACTGTTTTTAAGGTTAAATTCTATTATTCATTCCATGGCTAACAGACTTATTTCCAATGAGTTAGTATGAAACCAAAATCACTTTATTAAGGTTAGTATGTTTGTTTCTAACTTTATACGGATTTATGACTTCTTATACAATAAGTATATTAAGAGAAATAGAATATTGTATTCTCTACTTCTGCATTCCTTCCTTGATTCATTAAGAACGTTATGCCTATGAACCATTTCTGAATGAAAAGTAACATATGTCCACATCAATTATTTCACTAGTGTTCTTTTAATCATCATTTTGAAATAATAAAATTTGTATGAATAAATTTCAACTATAGATGTATAGATTTGTGATATTACTATTAGTTATAGAGATTCTCCAAAGCTATCTTATCTATATATTATCTCCAAATACATCCAGTATATTTAAACGTGATATCCTTAAAATTTTAGTAGACAATTTCGGATCGAAAAAACTAATATATTTTTATCAATCAAAGTTTTGATTTACCACGTATGTGAAAGAGTCTTTCTTAATTCTGCAAAGGTCTGTGAATAAAGATCAAAATTTTTTCTGACATTTCCCAAGCATCTGTCGATTATAATAATATCGAATACTTCAGAAGAATAACTGTACATTTAGGTGTTAAACGGAGCCTCTCCAATCGTCGTATCAAAACAATTTAGTATTGCTATCAATTACAAGTAATATTGTCACAGGATACGACGTCATTGAAATTCGCACGCCGAAACAAGTAATAAAATTCGCGGAAGTAGGGCGTATCCCTAACACAAACTCACCTCTTTACCGTACATAATTTACTTTGCTCCTACTTGGTATGCGTTTGCTTCGGTCACATAGGGAAATGATGTTTAATCAATGACAGATTGCATAAAGTAATCTTCCTACGCGAATATCTGTTTCGAAAACATAGAGACCTTTAGAATACGATGCGTTCTATCATTCGCTCACCAAATATTTACATGTCGAACGATTCATGGGAAACGTGAACTAAACACGTTCCTGCAGCGAAATTTAGTAGCTTGCAAAGGATGTATGAGAGGTGCATGTATTTGGGTGTGTGTTGGGTGCATATGGTATTTCTACGTATTAAAATGGTCCTAAATTTCGACTGAATGTTTTAAAAGTAGGATATTATCATGAAAAAACATCAATAGGGTGTTTTTCAAATTTGATGATGAATTATCTTTTATTGGAACCCTTATAAGGATCGAGTATTACATAAAGAGTAGCATCTTCTCAAAAATCAAGGTATATTAAAATTTTAAAATGATGGGTTTTGATAAACTTTTTGATAAATTATTTTAAAATTAAAGAATGAAACTATTAATTATATTTATATCAGTTTAAATATATAATGTCCGTATTCTGTCCTTATAGTATATGCAATAAATTCATATTTTTTTAATACTTTAATAAGAAGTTAGTTTACGAAATAGTTAATAAACCTTCAACCATCCAAAAGTGAAATAATTTTGGCATCTACCTCATTCCATCAATAAGGGTCATTATCACGAAAACATGTTAAGATTAAAGGTAAATATTTCAATTATAGAGAAATTATTTCCAAGTTTAAAATTTTGATAACATCTATCGTAATATCTGATTCTATTTCATATACATCTTACATTTATTTTAATTCGAAAAGTCAGAAACAAAAGCAACCAAAATAGTCTTTAATCGAATCGTAATCGAACGAGTATGGTTCTTCCTCTTATAAATGAAGATTATGTGCCGTACGTAACAGACATCTTGTACACGTATTCGTCTTGAATCGTGTTCTTAACCTACGATGTTAATCCATATTTGTATGAGCAATGGACGAGCCTAATTCGACCCACACACCTCGACAAAGGAGGGAAATACATATTTTCTTTCAATCGGAGAGGGAATTATTCCTGTTAGTCCGTCAGGGTTGGAAATATTGCGGCAGAATTGACTTTGACTTAATTGTATGTGAAACCTACCGCACGCCATGGAAAATTGGGTAAATATTATCGAACTCGGCAATGAGACCGACAAACGGGAATAGTCACATAAACATGAACAAGCGAAAGTCTGTTTCAATTTAAATGGCATAACATTCAATATTTACCTTTCAAGATATTTGTTTTTGTGTGAATCACATCTCAATTATAGATCCAACACGGTAATTAACAAGTCATTCGGTGGAGTATGGAATCAAAATGTTTTCAGGGTATTTGAAATGGAAGCTTTCTCGCCAACTTGCGAAGTATTTAAATTTGCAAGTCATCGATGTGCGAATAAATTATTATGACCTATAAAATAGGAGGAGCACGAAGTCAAAGAATTTATGCATTGAATTTATCGAAGCCGGAGGGTACAGAAGTCAATTATACCTTCTCGTTATTTTCACTTTTGTTAATTATGTCACGAAATGCAAAAATAATTCATTTCGATCGTTTTCTCACGTGAAACGTTGTGGGAGGGAACTTATATTTTTTTAATTTCGAAACTTATGTTTGGATATGTGACGAATTACCATCCCTATCATATACCATTCTTAAACACCTACGTATTATCTATTTAAATAGCCTTTCCCTTAGAAATATCACGATTAAGAAATTATCGATGAAAGATTATCGAAGAAATAGGTAGAGCTACGAGATTAACTCTAAAAAATCATGCCGTTGTTGTATAGATAATGACATAACTACTGACATTTAAGACTCGTAAAAAAAGAGAAAATATCATCTAATAGTTTATATAGTGTCATAGTATCTTATTACTTGACTCACAGAAATTTCCTTTCGTAATTAGACGAGTTAGTTATCACTAACGTAATAAGTATACGTAGTGATACAAAAGAATGAAGTAATGAGTTTACTTTAGTCTTCAAGTCTACATGACGTCTTAAATGACTTCCAAAAGAACTGTCACCACCGATGGAACCAAAAAAATCAAAGTATATCACGAAAAAAAACGGAGAATTCCTCGTCATTCCCAGGGAATACATCACACACACACCACATGTCACCACCTACCCTCTGTCGAAACGCCTCTTTAGTCACCACATTCTCTCTCTTTCACCCAACTTCGGAGACACAAAGACGGAAAGAGTCGACCTGTGTTCGGGTTTCCACGAAGGTCCAGCCCATAGAGAGAGAGAGACAGCAGGAGATATTTGGATGGTTACAGAACACTCCCGCTCACACTCCGCTTTTCCCAAAGATTTCCGAGTAGTGTCGCGCCACAAAGGGAAGTTCGTACAGTGTGAGAAAAGAGGAAGATTCGGGAGTTTAATAATAGGTTTCGTGATTTCAGACTGGACATCCCTTCCACGAAATTCCGTGGAAAGGGTTGACGATAAGAAAGACCGGATTTCTCGCCTCCGACTCACAATGGTCATGTTCTCCAATGAGTTTCCGATTTGGGATGAATTGGAATCCGGACCACTTTGGAATAATGTGGAAAAAAGGCAGTATGGGAAGGACCGACAAAAACTGTGCTGGAATTTGCTTGTGTCTTCTCCTCTTAAGGACGATGTTTGGAGGAAGCAAGCTAATTGGCTAGAATGACAACCGTGTACTGCTGTGCGAGAGAATTTTTTATATTGAAGCCGAAATATCAGTAATTGTAATCGATGTTAAATATTGGGCATATACAATGTTAGGTATTAGCATATATAATAATAATAAATTGCCTTTGTTAATCAGGGCGAAATTTAGTCTATAAAGACAACTCTTTCATTTAACACCTACGGACAAACACAAATACAACCCATCCCAGAGCAGAAATTTTCCGATCCGCCAGGACTCGAACCTGGGACTTCGAGACTACGAGCGCAAGCATTCGGCCACCGAGGCCGACAAAGTGTTAGGTATGAGTTAAAAATGGTGGTATCAGGAACATATGTTAATGAACTTTCAATAACTTCGCATAAGAAGCAGACTTCAGCATTTTCCTATTATTAAATATATTATATATATTACTATAGATTGTTTTAATATCTATGAAAGCTATGATTCGTATCCAACGAGAAACAATTGGGAATTGTTCGATGTAAACGTTACCAGAGAAAAAGAAGAAAAAATATTTAATGACGAGTAATAACTTGAACCACAGATCCTCGTAGCTATAGAAAACTATAGTTTTAGTATTAGTGAAAAGCCAACTACACCGCTGTGTGTGTACTTCCCGAACAAACACACTGTTAAACTGTGACACAGTAAACGAAGCAGAACGAAGTACGAAGACGAAAAAACTAAAGGAATCCTTTTGCGGACACTAAACCGACAATGAAACAGCTACGAGAAAAGACGAAAGACCAAAAAGTAGGGCGGGCATATTCTTCATCGCAGAGAAATAAAAAGCTTCCGGTGAAGAGGAGGGGATGCTTATGCCCCGAATCAGAGAAAAAAAAGTGTCCATTCCGGATGACTCTCCCCTTACGTCTTGTAAAAGCAACCCCTCTCCCTCAGAAGCTATTCTGTGTCTCTCCCTCGTTCCCAGAGCCCAACCAATTCCAGGTAATCCCGAAAGTCGATTTGCGCGAACAAGGAGAGCCTTGGATAAGAAGGCGTTGTTGGGGATGGCAGGTAGGAGGCGAGGGGTCCATAGAAAAAGGGATGGAAAGAGTATGGGAATCAAAGAGGAGATGAGGATGCTGGATGTCTTCAAACTCCTTCGAAAGAGGTGTGTCTCTGACGCACCTCTCCCTTGATCGATTTGTTTTTATTTTTATATCCATACTTCGGATGAGATCGTTATCCAATTGATGGATTATAGAGGAGAATTTCGATATGGAATGAGTGTTGGTTTTGAATGCGTTGAAAGAACTGTTTATTCTTATGTAAAGTTAGAAGTAAATTTCTACAAGGATGGGGCATGTTTCATTAACGATTTTCTAAACATATGCATATTAAAAGTAATTTAAGAATATTTTTAAAAATTTTCAAAAGTATTAATTATGAAGTAAAATATACTAATAAAATAAATGAAATATCAATAAGATGGCAAGTATAAATATTTATGCTATAGAAAAATTAAAAACTTGCAATTATACGTAAAAGAATCGAATAATCACTGGTAAATTAGATTGAAAAGTTCACTAATACAGGTGCAATTTTATGGTTATGAAACTAAAGCATGAAAATAGGTATAGATAAATACATATTCATAAAAACGCTCCTTAGCATTATAGGGTTAATTCTCCTCAAACGAAAGTTTTGAGGGCATCTAACAATTAACAAAAAGTGACAAAAATAGAGAGGTGTTAATGTAACAGGTATAAAATTACGTGTTATTTCATTTATTAAATGAATTTATAGACTCAATAGATACTATACTTGATATTCATACTTATTTTTTCCTCGAGTTTTTAAAAATTTGTTTATCGTTTGTAAAAACTGGCAAAATAATTGTTATTTGCTAAGTTAAAATCATCACTTATAAATTCTGGAATTTTAAATTAAAAGATTAAAAATCCCTGGATTTTAAACGCATTTTCCATGGCAATCGATCTCCTGCCGCAAAATATTAGACAAATTGGCAAAAATTCGTCTTTAATTCGACTACTTAACACATGGTTAGGATTTATCAAATTTTCACGGTACCCACATGCAACTTACATACCCGGGTTCGAGTCCCGGCCATTTCAAAATTTTTCATACTTACATTTTTACTTTTGAGACATCCTACTGCCCTAAATTTTCTTAAAAATATTTCAATGCCATTCCTCATTCGAAAAATACAACCTTCCGATTGTAACTCCAACTTCTCCGCCGAGTAACATTCTTCCCGCAACAGACCTCATTATTTTCCGAGACCTCGTGTATCGCCTCCGCATTCCCAATTCCCCTATTTAGCGATGCAAATGAGAGAACGATTCGAGCGAAGATCAACTACCGAAGGGTTCGTCGTTAATTCTTTGTGGAAAAGGGTGATGGACCGTGTTGTATCCTCCTCTTGGGAGGCACACACACACACGAAGGAGAGAAAGAGGAACTTTTTTTTTCCTCCTTTGCTAACCTAAGAGACTTTCGTGAAGAGATGGCCCAACTTGGAGGAGAAATAAAAACAGCGAAGGAAAATATCCCGGGGCCCGGGGAGCTAATCGACGGCAGGGTACGCAAAGAAAACACGTCCACGAGTAATTGGATCGCGCACTTTTGTTCCCGTGTTTTTGCCGCTGCGCAGTACCATCGGCGTAATTTTCTTTCTTCTTTTTTCCTCTTCCCCCTGGAGATCCTACGCCTGAGGGGAAAATTAAAGGACTATGGATCGAATCGGTGGATTTTAAATTTCGGGTTAGGGTGTTAAATCTCGATAAAAATACGGTGAGTTATATAACGTCTACTTGGGAAGTGAAAAAGAAGCGTTTGATTGATTGATCGTTGTTGGTGTATGTGAGAGGTTTTGCGTATTCGGCGGTTGTGGAAATAGTATAATTAAAATTTTATTTATATTCATTATCCCTTTTCCAATCAGGAGGCGATATTTTATACATGTTGAAGAATATATCGTGCATAAAAAGTCTACAAAATCTAAATATCTACAATACTAATTTAATTAATATTTTGATTAGAATTAAACCCCCGCCAGGGGAAGAACACGATAAATATTGTATTGTTAACGAATCTTCAAAGCGGAATTTTTAATGTCCTATATATAAATTATAAAAGCCTTTAACTTAAGAATATCTAGTGTATAAAAAGGTACTGATTCTTCTATGCATATACGGCTTTAGCTACTATCATTTTTTGTTTCTGTTCGTATAATTTGATTTGATATAAAATTATGGGATACGTTTAATTTCCGTTTAGAAAATTATATATGCGAATGATTTTGAGTAATTTGCGAAAAACTTATTAAAAATTCATATTTCAGCTGTAGGAAGGGATGGCGTACCAGCTTTCTGTGATCGAACCTATGATATCTTGTATTGCATTTTCTGGTTTTGAGGAAGTACTATGATGTTAAGAGATGAATTATTTATTGAAAACATGTACGAGATCTACGGATTGCAACTTTAAGAGGTTTTTGCAACAGCAGGTAAGCTAAACTTTGACGAAAAGTCGCTTATTATATTTTTTCAATTTGATAAACTCGATCATTTGCTTAAAAAATAATATTCGGTCAAAAATATTAGTTAATCAAGATTACTGGTTAGGTCATTGACTCAATTATATGTCACTTTTTTATGTTCATCGAGATTGCTCCTTAAAAGCTCGGTACTTCTTCTGATGCAAATTATGTTAGGTATATCCAAAATGTTGACATAAGAGTCGTACTTTTTTTTAAGGACAAGTATCCATTTCTCTGAAAAACTTCCTACGAGCCAATTATATAATTACGTGATTGATCGTAACTGAATTTTATGGTACGTATCAACTCCTTTTATCACGAATGAGTGAAATATACGAACATTTCGTAGCATAATTAACAATCACTCGCAAATCAAAACATTCATTCATTCCGATCTAAGAAAGGGTAATCGAAAGAAACTTTGTTCCTCAACTGACGTTCCATCGCGAGAATCTCTTCTTCATTGGCCTTCGGGAACTGTAAAATCAAATTCCGCGAAGATGAGAAGAAAATTAAAAATCGAGGCCGGTTGTCTCTCTCCAACTCATTTCCACGATCTGTGTATTTCCCGCCTCATTTCCCAAGAATCATTCTCCTCTTGAGACCTCCTCCTCCTTAACTCCATTTCCTCCTCTCCTATCCCCGGGATATCCCTTCCCTAGGGAACTCGCTATTTCCGAAAATAACTGCTTGTTTAGTTACGTCATTTCCTCATCGAGTTCCCGTTTGCTCATCCGAGCCGCGATCCCTTTGTTGCCCGAATTTTCTTAATGGGAAATTGCTTTTTTTTGGCCTTTCTTTTTCGTTGGATGTGCGGTCTTCATCTGCAAATCCCTCCGAGGCAGGAAATTGGACGATTCGGTTGTCGATGCGATAAAGAGGAAATATTTGCGTGATAAAGAATTTTGGAATTTTTTTGAAGAAGAGAGGCTATCATTTTATGTAAATAGGAAATACTTGAAAGAAAGACGTATGTTGTTATTAATAGGAAATTTAGTAAGTTAGTATTATGTTTTAGTTGGTATTATAATTTTGGTTTCTACGTAATTCTAGTTGCAAAAAATGGGATATTATGTATAGTATCTAAAATAGCATTGTTCATTAATTATTGATTTATCATAAATTATTTATGAATAGATTAATCATGTTAAAATTAATTGAACATCACAAATTTATTGGCTCGTTTATAGCCAGTGATTCACACCACGTCTGTGAATATGCAAATAATTCAAAGATTAATCGTTTTGCTTTTTTACATCATTGCCATAACGACCGTGAATTATTTGAGGTGTTAATGAGTCGCACAATTCCCATGAATTTATTTATATTTACTTATTTCACGCCTCGGTCTCCCTAAGCAATACTATTCTGAGAATTGTAATTAATTATGACTAAATAAAAAGATTTCCCGTTATATATTTTAAATTTGATGGGAAATCATTATATATACATAGCTTCACGGTATATTTCTGAAGTTATAAATAAACATATTCTTTTTAGTACATAACTGAATAGTTTAGTGCTGATTTCCCAACATTTTGCAAAATTCGTTGATTTTGCAAGGATATGACGTCTCTTTTTAATCCAAGGACTATTAGCAATAGAAAATACAATTTAAGTCCTGTCGATCGATTTGTCAATTTCTATCTCATTAGCACATAGTAGTTTATGAAGGTTTTCCACATCATTTCATCATCAATCACTAATATCATAATTCCTAGTCACCATTTATTAAGATTCTACCGCATGAAACTTTTCGAAGAATATTTTGAAAGATTACGATAGCTAGATTTTATGAGATACTACATAGCTTTTTTCATTTCTTGTCAATGAAGACCTTGAATTAATCACGTGTTTGAATAGAAATTACTTAACTGAGATGTATGTCTTTCCATATTTATCTGCTACTTAAAGAATATCTAGGATTATCAACCGTGCTAAAAACTTTTCGTAAAGGTAAAAAACTTAATTTTAGCAATAAAATAAAGATAAAATTACCTTTCCGAAGGATTTTCTTTCCTATTTTTCATAATTCAAGATCAAATCACGAATTGCAGTTCCAATCATCAATTGTCTCTTTAAATCAAGAAAATCTTTCGAAAAATCTCGACTCTCCAATAACCTTTCTCGTAAATAAAATTCTTCGTGAGGAATAATTAAGCTCATGATGTCGATAGCGTTCCCAGAAGAATCAAATAAATTTACAATGTTTGAAAGCTCACGTTTCACTGTGAAATTGCCTAATGAAAGCTCGCTTGCTCAACCGACACTACTACGACAACTTATGACAAACTATTTTGCGATAGCAATTTGTTATTGTTGACGTGATTTGAGACCGCATTTTGTAAACATTTTGTTGTCGCAAAGAAAGCTCACACTTGATTTCCTTGGAGATAAAAAGATCGAAAAAAATCTCTTTAAGAACCGTACTTAAACCAAACAGAACGTATACTCAAAACAGTCACACTTTTTCTAGGAACACTTCAGTACTTAATTCTAAAAAATCTACGACCGTATATCTTGCATATCATTCAATAGGATTCACGCGTTAATCGCATCCAATATTCCGTTTGATTCCGACTTGGAATCCTCGTGTGTAATAAACCGACAGGAAACGCAAATATATCGCAATCTCTTCAGCTGCCAGACGACGCAATTTTTATCGACTCACTCGTTCCCTAACAACAATATTTAAATATCCGTCTGTTTTCCGAAGCCGTGTGCATGTATTACAAGAGGGTGCGCGTCGAAAGAATAACCGGCCCTCTTAAGGTTATCACAACACGGAAGCGTCTGAGATGACAAATGCGCCGTAGCGTAAAAGCGGGATGGAGGAAGAACAAGTGGTTCGAGGAAAAGAGTGATCGAAGTTTGGCGGTGTATAAAGAATGGGGGTTGGAAACCATGCAGGGGATTCATCAGTTAGACGTCAGTTGCCAGGAGACGAGCTGTTTGGATTTTGGTGGTGGTTGTGTAGCGTGAGGTTTGATAAGGACGGATTGGAATACGAAACAAGGAGGGGGTTTTGGAGGCAATACCAAAAGGATCTCCTTTTAGATATAATGAATGAAGTTGAGGTCAAGGGGGTTTGAAGGCTCAGATACGAGGAACAATACTTACCTACACTCTGGTATCTAAAGTACCCTCCCGGGTACGAAGGCGTGGAGAACATGTGTTTGATTAATAACTCGGACCTTATTCGTTGAGTTGATTGTTCGAAGCTTGATTACTGTCACCGTTGCTCGCGCTTTGGTGAGCTTGTTTGTCTCTAATTACATCATCGGAGAGCCACGTTCGTTCGTATTGTGCTTCTAGTGAAGCTGGTGACGTAATCGTTGTGTTTAGGTGTACAGTTGAAGTATTGTTTCCAGTAAAGTACCTCTAGTATATCAACCTATGCGTATGAAGAGGTGGAGGTGAAATTATCAGTCGAAAATTAAGAAAAAATAACCGTAATATTTTCTTGAAATAAGTAAGATAAAGTAAAATCCTTTTGAAGTATAATTGAAGCCTTGAAGAAGTATACTGATTGGTAAGAAAATTCAATATAAATCATGGGATAAACTCTCGGAGAAGTAGCTGCTGTCACAGAGGTATGATTGATTTATAAAATGAGCTGAATACAGGCACCCGTATGTTTCCCACCTATCAATCCATACCAAGTGGCTTTATAAAGTTAATAGATACTCAGTCTACAAGAAGGATGGTTGGATTTACTGAGATTTTATTGGTTAAGAGTGAAAATTAGATTCAGTTGTTTTAGTTGGTATATCTTTTGAATACCATGGAAACGAATGTAAAAATTCAGGATTTTCTATCGAAGAAACGGCTGATATATATAAAGAAAGTTAAATAGAAAATATCATTGCCTAACTTTCTATTGACTTTAGGGACATTTATAGTTGTCATTACCAAAATAAATTGCATAATAAAGCAACACTAATTTAATATATAACAGTTTGATCTTCTAAGGATAGTCTAAAAAGAACTAAAGGCTGAGTTTTTGCTTGAGGAAGAGTACTAAAATACTTCTGTGGTAATCATTCCTGTCATGATGGAAAATTTGTTACCGATTATCCCAAATCGTTATTGATAACTTCTTGATGAATTTTCCATCAATAGAAACTAATTAGGAGTAAATCGTAATCCTTAATAAATATTTCTATTTATGTATTAAATAAATAACTAAATTTAAAAATTTTATCGATGCATTCATCCGATGTTAATAATATTTATAATTTTTGAGACAGCAAAATGAAAAATGTCAAATTCCTTCTTAATAATCACTATGCGAATGGAGTGGCATAAATCTTTAATTCTTTCGTGTTATCTTTACTTAAATCGATCGACCATTCAGGAACTTCGTCATACTATATTTTTAGCCAGATTTCTCGAGATATCCCACACATCAAAAGGCTTTCGATAACCCAAATCATCCCCTTGCATGAGAACAATCGCAAAATATAATCCAAAAGGGAAACATTTCTCTTTCTATATCTCCTTCCCTCCGCATTACGTGTACGAATACATATTTTTTCCCGACTCCTTCGTCCCAATCAACTTCCGTCAGTCAACGCCACATCGCGGGCATAACATACGAGCGCGCATTTGTCATGAGTAGATGTTTTGTTACGACAAAGAAGAAAGGGGGGAATAAAAGGAGTGGGTGGTGGGGAGGAGGAGGGGGGTTTGCGGTGGTGATGGAGGTTAAAGAGTTTGTGTGGGTGTTTGGAGGTGTCGTGGGAATGTTTGAAGGTGTTTGTATGACGGGGAACAAAATGCCCGCGCCTTCACAATGGGAAGGAATCGCAGGATGGACAAGCCGTGTCCCACTCTCTCTCCTTCTAGAGTCATATTTCGTATCCGGTTTGATCGTCGATGACCCCTGAGGGCCACTTGTTCTCCATCGGGGATATTTGTCAGGTATTTGAGTTCGGAAGGGGGCAACATACGTTATTATCGCATGTACGGACGTAATGAAGGATCGAGTAGTCATCTAATATATTTGCGAAAAGTAGGGGAACAGTGATGGGTGGGGATTTTCTAAGATAGATATAGATACTAAAATATTGGAAATATACCGATTCCTCAAAGGAACTAAAAAAGAGGGCGGGATCTGATGGCCAAGACACGAAGGTTATAAGTCAAATTATCATTTATTAATGATTTATAAGGATTAAAATATCCTAACCTATTTTGACCTGTATTATTATAATTAGTTACGTGAATTTTATATACAATCATTTTACAAGCTACATATTTTTTATTATCAGCGATGGTTACTATGCCAAGTAATCTCGATATTCTACATATTTAATTGTCTATTAGGATAGGAAATGTTTTCGATGTATCCTAGCAAAATAAAGAACCGGTATCAAATCTAAATCACGAATTTTACTAGCAAATCATTCTTTTAAGGAACGTGACTGATGAGAAATAATTCAAAGGGAAAATCACCATAAAACAGAGGATAGATGTTAATAAAATCAGTTATGTTTCTTACGAAGTAGACTGTAATCGACTCTCTGTCTTAGCCATCTTATCTTTCCTATAACCCATATTTCACTTCCCTCACTTAATCTGAAAGGAATATTAGAGGACCTAGAATAGAAATAGTCTAGCATCCTATCAGAATATTGATTTTAGCAGTACTTTTTAATAAAGGGCTCTATTGAATTAAAATTTAATATACAATTTTTTAAAAATAGCTACCTCGATTTATTACGATAGTAATAAAATAGACTGTTAAGGAATAGTTCTATAGTCTACCATTACCAAACTAAATCACAAATTAGAAAAGAAAAACAAAACAATAACGAATATCTCCGATGACCATCCCACCCATTCCGCATAAGAATGGGCGTGGGCCCAGTATACATTTATGAACCCCGCCGAAGATATACTATAATGCGCCGGAGACAAACACGCGTTATAAGGTGCTTTCGTAATGACGCAACTCGGTTTGGACAGAGCCCCCTTCGGTCGTAAGGAAAAACACGGCGGGAGAGAGAAATGCCGTCGCGTGACGTCACCCCGGGTATATAGACAGCCGGGATCGCGGGTTACGAAAACAAGGAAAAAATGAGACGGAATCATGGAGAGAGAGGAATGATCGTATCTGACAAACGTCCGAAGAGACGCTCCTGACAAATGCCCATCGAAATGGCGCGAGTCACCTTCGACACGGCGCAACAATGGACATGTTTTTGCCGCGGCGATAGATCGCCTCCGAGCAAACACGCGCGTATGTAAATAAGGGGATCGACAAAAGACTATCGGCAGGAGATACATGTGGACCACCTGAGTCAAGAAGGGGATGGATGCCGAGTCCTTTCTTTCCTTCGTAATAACGCCTTTTCGAAAGGAATGGGTTTCGGAAGTCATAGTGTGGTGGTTGGAGGTGGGGAGATATTTATTTTGAAGGACTTCGACAATGGTTGCCGTGGATGCAAACGAATCGACAGTATAATGTAGGAGAAGGGTGTACGAGAGGAAAGAATTGAATGCGTCTTTCGTACGATTTGTCATTTTTAAGCGCGAATATACGTTTGCTTTCGTCTATGTGCCAGCACTTGAAGAATCATAGGTAGATGAGTAAAATGTGGTTCCTTAGATCATTGTTTTTAATTGTATATTATACATCAATTATACATTATTTTTAAAGTATACCTATATGTGAATAAAGATGATTACCTACTTATTAAAAATGTGCACACTTGTAATCCTGAAAACAATGCATTTCATTAACTACTATTTAAAGATAATAAGATCTATTATACGTGTTCGAAACTCTATTTGAAAAAAGGAAAGTAAATTAAACGTTCGGTATGTCATTCAGAATTTTCAATTGCATAACATAACTTTTTCTATGAACACCGCTATATTATTTCTGTACTTGCAATCACTGTTGATTCTACTACCCAAGTAAAAGTATGCTTAATTTCAATCCTAACATGTTATCGTACATTTTAAAAGCAAATCTCTGAATCCAAGGATTTTATTCATCACCCTCGTGTAATATCTTGATAATATCCTCCCTCAGATAAAAATAGACAGATATTCGTCTCCATCTCCCGTTAACTTAACTATACGAAAACATCGCATGTTTAATTTTTGAAAGGGTACAATGAAGTTATAAAAATTATGGACGAAATGTTAACTCGCTTATATCTTTTAACATCTATAACATATAATAAAAGTTGATGGAATTGCATGGAATTTTTCTTGGTAATCGAAATAATCTAATCTCAACACTTATCTACCTGTCAAATCTTTTTAAAATTGGTGATTTGTAAGATATAATTTCACATCACTGTAATTGCCTTTTCTTGTCTGAATTTGCGTGAAAGAACAAATAAAAACGACTTTCATCTCCTTTGATGAACTCATCTCCTTCTTCATTTATTTCATGTTCGATGGTAAACATTACTGTTAACCAACGTACTGATGACTGTAGAATCTGATATTTTCCATCAATTTACGTTCTTATATAAATCCAGCGCGATAGGATCTATCTCATTAATGTCGGAACCATCGGATTAAGGAATCTCCCCCATTTGGATATCCCCACTTTGGTCATAGTATCTCTTCACGATTTCACTCCAATTTATCCATCTTCCTTTTACACGCACACACCTTAAACTGCCTGCTCTTCCCCCAAATCAATGCCGATGACAGTTCGAAATAATTGCAAAAGCTGTATATATATACACACACACATCTTCAGGGCCTTGCATTGCTTTTCCCTTATTCCAACCACGCACAATCGCTCAGTTTCCATCTCTACTTCCATAATAATATCTATCCTTCCCCTTTTCAAATATAAGTAGCCATTCTTAAAGTCGTTTGGCCTTCCCCGTTTCGGTTATTCCATTTCGAATACCAAATGGAATCGGATTTATTTTCCCACTTCACGGAAAGGTGGAAGAGGCACAATTTACGTGTAAAAATTTATTTATACTCATATAGTATTGCCTTTACTTGTTATATATTGTATATCTATTCTGTTTTAAAATTTTAAATGCATAAACGATGCATGGACCTAATGTTATACGAAACAGGCCAAAGTAAAATTATTGTTAAGATCAGATTTCACAGAGATTTCAATGGAAAATCAAAGGCATTTAAACTCATAAACCCTCTAGTTGTTAGGTGAGTACAGTTTTGATGCTTCGTAAGACTTCAAGCTCTTTAAGTAAGAGCAAATTATCCTCTACAAAACAGGAAAATCTTTTTGGAGAACCATCAACTAAGTAAGCCTTCCTTTTATCATTATCGATTCATTTTTTATCAATCTCAGACCTCATTCGTATGGATAAAAAGAGCGTGAGGTAACAAAAGCTCGATTTTTTTCTCTCTCGATATCCCCCTTTTTTTGAGTGTCCATCCCATGAAATCGTTCCTCGACAGAATCCCCTAAGGATGCCACCTGAGCCCACTGACCCTCCGGGGGCGACGCTAAAGCCCGTTAAACGGGAGCCCCTCCGCGACGCCATTTGTTTACGAGGGAAGCGACGAAAGGTGGAGATTCAGCTTAAGCGGGTTGCGATCCTCGATGAAACTCACAACGTATGAGAATTGCGTGCGATGATTGGTCACAAAGGGTTCATACGTGGTCTATAGAGGTTATATGTCCCCACGGAGTATGGAAAAGGGGTTATTAGTTCCAGACGAAATATTCTCACAAACGATACGAAGAATATTTGAATTATATTGCGGGTTTTTTTTAAGTTTAGAGAGAAACGATATTATCAAGAAAATAAAAGAGTATATAAATACAGGACTAACTCGAAAAAATAAAATTATAGTTTGTGTAAGGCAGTATACGTATTTATGGAAATTTGAATTGAAATTTTTTCTACAGACACTAATTTTTGAAACAGACATTTATTTTTATGGACAGATTAATTCAATGTGCTAAAAATGGAAAAATACGTACGAATTTAATTATGAAAATATATTTATATTAACAATGTTATAATATATGTAATATCAATTAATACGAAAAAAATTGTCTTCCACTAGAATTGAGTTAAATTTTTAGTATTGAAGGTTATTATTAAATTGAAAAATAAGTATCACATGAAATCAAAAAAATAAATCAATCATAAATGCTATTTACAATAAAATACTTTTACAACAATTCTCAAAAAATACAGCAAAATTCTCCAAAATCTAAAAAGTCATATGTTTAATTTTATCGCTCCAACATTAGCGAGTAAAATACCAAAAAATGATTGTTTACAGTTATAAAAATTAGTGCTGTATAATGGATTACCAGTCGGCGCAGTATTTTATTTTTACTAGAAAGTACAGGATAATTGAAAATATTTATGTTAAATAGTGAATACATAAATGTGAATTATCAGGTAAATAATAATTATTTACTCAATTCTGAATTCCGGTGTCCATTTATCAATCTTTCTTGACTGTGCATAAATATTATGTAAATACTAGATATTTCCAAGAGTTTTTAATGAGTGAAAGTACGCCTGTGATTTATAAATATATTTACGTAAAATTTGATAGACGTAATAAATTTTCGAGATCGGAAACAAAACTCTGAGATAGTTTAATCAAGTGATTATATTATATTACATTTCATAAAACAAGAATTTACTAAATATCACCGAATATTTTTATTTTTGAGGATACGAGACTCGAAACATTAAATAACCTTTTTGATGTTAATAAATAGTGTATGTTATTCTGGATGAAGGTATATTTGTGAATAAATAATGGGTAGAGTTCGTTACGTTAGCTTTATTTTCCGTCAATGCTCTTTTTGTTTATTCATCGTTTTATAAGGCAGATATTTATAAGGGAACTTCTTTCCTGATAATGCAGGTATTTTCAACACCAATTTTCAACACCTGGCACTGGGTGCGGAGAATTGATTCCACTTTCTAAAGAGAAATATTGTTTTAAGGAAAAACACGGAACAAAATTGTTGCTAGGAAACACTCGTTTTCTCAAAGCTTTCGGTGTTTCATAATGACTGTTTAGGTTTTCGAAAGTGAAAATACAAAATTCCAAAATATAAGAAGGCAAAAGCGAGTTTGAAAACGAGATATATTCCCAATATTTCCAGTTCAACCTCTGATGAAGAACTCTTTAATTATTTAAGATGCAGTATATACATAGGGTTTATTAAGTGTTGGATGTATATTACACGAGGAATTCATTTTATTGTATTGCATGAAATTATTCTTTAAAACTTTTATGTATAGAGTAAGCGATAGGGCAGGAAAGTAGTATAACTATCAGATATTTAAATTTAGATTTTTTTAATGCTAAACTATTTACAATTTGAGAGAACTTTTCTCTCATAATGAGTAGTTACTAACAAATCTTATGCCATATTTTAAGCTCATATTAACTTCGAAATCTTCCTATAAATCCTATAAATTATGGTACTCGTAAAACATGTTACAGAAATGCTAAATGTTAAGTGAAATTTTATTTGTATTTTATTGCTAGTATATATATTCTTTTACTAGTCCTGAAACGATAGAATTTATTTCTCTCTCTCTCGTGCGTTATCAGCCTAAACGATTATTCGTCGAATGCACGCAAATCTATTTTAAATTGATCAATTCGAAGAAATGGGTCTCGATTCAGAGAAATGGGCAACAGTAAACGGGCGCAATACATTTCCTTGGAATGCATCCAATAGAAATGAATATAGATAGCGTATGAAGAACGATGTCCCAATGTATGAAAAGTTCTGAAAAGTGCCATTTCATTCCATAAAAAGTCCATAAAAATCAACATTTCCATGCGATGGGGCTTCTTCCCCTTCTACGAAAATACGAAACGACCTCGTGAATGGAAAATATCCGAACTTCGTCACACATTCGTAGAAATAAGAATGAAAAAGTGCAACACATCCATCGGTGGAGTTCTCTTGGAGGATTTTTTTTAAAGTGAGGGGACGTGATACGCCTCGACAAAAAATTATACACGCACAAGGGGCACGCGTGCTGAATTTGGAAGTGTTTTTATTTTATTTCCATCCCTCGGAAATCTTCCGAGAGCTTAACGGTCGACTTTTTAACCCCGCGCGAGCGCCTTCTTAACCATAAGCACGCCCGTGTTATTTTCACCCCTGAGAAACGTGGATTTTATTTTATTTTCGAACACTTTTCAAAAAAAGAACCCTTCCGAATGAATATATTCCTCACCTCCCTAATTTTCCCTTATGAAAATATTTCCCAAAAGAGGCGTTTACCTTGTCGTGCTGCTCTCGAGGTCTTAATGTTATGAAAGGTTTTGGCTTTGTTTCCTTTAAAAATACCAAAGGTTTCTTTTGGGGGATTTTTCCTCATATTCATTACGTAACTTCATTATTTTGAGAGTTTTAATAAACGTTTATAAAAAGGGAGGCTAAGGAAGAGGGATGAATGTTTCATAATACGTGATTTGGTAGTTTCCATTCCTAAAATTATTAGATATGACAGCCTAATGCTTTTATTCCAATTCCTTTACTGAAACAACGGGCAAGTTCAAGAAATTAATAAAGAATTGGGAATTTTGAGCATTGTTTCTAAGTAGAATAACTTGGAGGATTTGAATATTTTGTAGAACGTTAAGAAGTTAAAAGGATTACTAAATTTAGGTAATTTCTTAGTTGAATTAAAAGTTAAATTCCATATAAATGTACATGAACACTAATATTTAATTAAATCCGTATCATAATGCTACATCCATAATATTCTTGAATTAATTTTTTAGGAAAAATTGGAAGTTTGTAAATAAATAATTTATCGTAACAAGATTTTAAAGAAAGAAGCGAATTTAAATCAATCAGTTTCCATACAATGGAAATGTATAATAATTCATTCAGCTTAGAGATTCAAGTAAAAGAGTAAATTATAATTTAAGCATTACTTTAAAAGTGATGAAAATAAAATGAAATAGTAAATATCTGCAATCTGTAATTTCAGGCGATGGAAACTAACAATGCTTACTACGAATGTATACTTGTATTATTAACATTATGAAATATTTTTAAAGATATCGGAGTCTGAAATTTTTCAATTATTTAACCTAATTATTAACCTAAATTATAATCTAAAGGAATTGAGGGTTTTTAATTAAGCTTCCATAAATAAAAGAGCACCAAGTCCTTTTAATATAATGTATAATATCTCATCATCATAAAGTAATCAAGGAATAATCGGAAAAACTAAAAGGAAATAAGAGGGATTAACGAATGCATTACCGATACATAAAATAAAAAATTAGAGATAATTTCTTAAATGCCTACTTGCTTATATTTGATTAGATATAACGTTATTAAATCATCACTCTTTTTAAAGGTAAATTCAATATATTTTGAAATCATCTTCATCATAGAAAACCAATGACATTTTTATTCATAAGGTATCGAACCTTAGCTTCACTCTACATTCATCACCATTTTGAATATAGAAACACACACACGAAAGTAGTCGCTTAAATCACTCAATCCATCACGATAAAGGAACATCAATGCTCGTAGTACGTACCCTTCCGCGCGTATTTATATTCCCCAGCAAACTTATTCGAGACAAGGAATATATATGGACGCTTCGGAAAATATGGGCGTGACAGTCAGGATGCTTGGTGACGGGAGTGGACGGTGGAGATTCCGTACCAAATATTAGGATGGCATAGAAATCGCGAGTCTGACAACAGCTGATGTATTATTTTGTTCCGTAAGTGGGAGATTCGAGAGGGAGGGTGTGATTGAAAATTGATTACGGATCGGTGTTATTTTTCCCCTCCCACGCCCGGGATTCGGCAGCCGTCGGAACCCTGAGGCCCGCCAAAAGAAAAAACGACGTTCGGGCAATAAATTGAACGAAAGAGAGTTTTTCCGAATTTTTGCACTCCCTCTCGTTCGCTTCAAACCCATCTTTTGAGTTTGTCGTACCCCTCCGAATAGGAAAAAGTGGGGTGCTTTCGTTTCAATCGAATTCGCGAGAATTGTGCGAATATATATAAGTACATATATACATTACATTCATTTGTATATTTAATATATGTATTTATTAATGCAAGGGTATCATGAATTTTGACCCGCTAAGGACAAGGAATAGATCATACGAGTATTTGATTAAGTGTCTCTTTAAGGCACTTGATCAATGTATAATTTACGTATCTTTAAGTTCTCTCTCCCTAATGACTATAACGGGGCTTCATTTGAAAGGAGATCACCGCGTGTTACAAAGCAGAATGTTCCCCGTTTCCTGAAGATTATGACCAAAAGATATGAGTCTGTTTTGCAAGAGATATTTAAATGGGAGTAGACGGTGCATGAGATTGACATTTCATAAAAGTATTGGGTTAGTTTGAAGTTTAGAAACTAAACTTAAAAGAGAAAACCTAAAATAAGCATCCGATACATCGTATATAAGCGTATTATACAGAAAGATTCTGCTAGATTGGAAGGCTTGAGGGGAAAGGAACTATTAAAATGTCAGATTTCTGCATGTAGTGTTTGTTTCAAAGTTGTCAGCCCATTTTCATTACCCATAATTGCTGTCCAAAAGAAAATAAAAGATAAGCGTACAATTCTTAAGTTTTAGTTCAAATTGAAGTCGTATTAAAATAAATCAGGATGATTCTTATAAAATTAAAAGATCATTCTCACAGCTTATTATCAGTTAACGGATACCGTTCTACTTTCGAAAGTAAGAATGGTAAAAGTATTCGCTCATTTGTAGCATAATGTAATCATCCATCTTCTTCATTTCAATCATAGAACGAAAGTTATTACCGTCCCGTTTCACAAGTAAAAATCAATTAATCACTTACTTGCATTAATAACAGAAATAAGACAGTATTTCGATACTATATACAACCACATCGACTTTATCATCAGCATATGATTTTAATATATTTTTCTATCAGCCATGAAATTGTGATTGTAGTAGATTATTTCTAACGTCTATTATTGGTCAAAGCTGTAGTTTAGTCTAGATGGATTTAATTATTATAAATAAAATAAAATTTGAACCATATTAAGGGAGAAACAAAAAGCCGAGGTCATTTTCAGAGAAAATTTCAATTTAACTGAATTGATTTTTATAAAATTAAATCATGCAAGAACCTCGGTATCGTATTCCAAAAGGATAAAAATTTAATGAATGGAATTTAATGAATAAGGCGAATAAAAGATAATAAAATGTTACTCTCCCTGTGGCTACATTAAATTTATGTGTTAACTCGAATTTTATAACCTTTCTGTGGCTGAAAGCAGTGTTTTTTACAATATCACCTGAGGCAAAAAATGTATGGATGACAACAGACTAATGAAGCGTTTTTGGTAAAGAAATTATAATATTATTCGTAACAAAATTCCCAAAAAAAGTGTTATTTTATACAGGGTGGTTAGTGCTATTAATTAGTAAGGCGTAAGTATAGTAGTGGTATTAAGTGTACAAAATGGATTGTCAAAGCTTGTATTACGCATCTGCCATATATTTTTAAAGAAAGATTCGTGTCAATGAGTACCATCACATCCTAAAGAGCACAATAAGGTGGACGAAAGCTAGTGACAGGAATGTAGAGTGAAAATATCATCATCTCTTTTCCTATACTGCCTTTCAAGCTACTTTTAGGTCTTTAAATTTCTATACATTGTCAAATAACTTGAGACGTATTATAATTAGCTATTTTTCCTTTCGTATTAGCCTCGTAACTATATTAAAGCAATGGTTAAAGACATCAAGAAGAAGTAAATGGGGTACGAGTACCTTATCAGTGTAAATCCATCACACATTTTAATAGCGATATCTATATTTTAATGAGTACCTACGTATATTATTATATCGTAGTCCTTATATTTAGTATCGAAGGGGATGTACGTGAAATACATCTTTCGCAAATCTCTCGGTTCTTTTGACGTTTCAAAGTTATATTTCGGCGGATGGGAAAGGTACGCAAAGTCCGATACGACACGGTCGTAAATTTCGAAACGAAACGGGAGGATAATGAAATTTCTATCGATAGAATGGTTGAGATAGATAATTGGATCGAGAGGGTCTAAGCTTCGATTACAGATGGAAATGTTCCGTGTTTGTAAGTTGCGTGACGGAGGGGTGAAGAAGAGACGAGGTGATTGAGTGTATGCTTTTTTTCTGATTTGATCTCTCACATCCGATGAAATATGACCCAAGCGACGGAGAAAACACTGAACAGCGGAGATTTCACAGCATCCAAGGGGTAAACAAAATGCCAATTGGATCGTTCTAAATTTCAAAATTTCCAGTTTTTACTTCGCTCGTTTAAGGGAACGCAACAGATTGTAGTATAGGGAATTGGAATAGAATTATTTACCACGTCTTTACGTTTACGTACGTTTTACAGTGAAATTTGAGTGAATTCTTCCTGTAGATTACGTTATTATATAGCATAAGGTCCCCTCTGTTTCTTTACCTTGTAGTGAATGAAAATGCAATGAGATGTTTCAATAGTTTACATTATCATTTCTAACATTCTCCACTTAAAGAAATTGACCGTATTCTTTAACGGATATTTTCCGAGCAATATTCATTTTTTGCGCTAAAAATCTTATCGATAAATGAACATTATTTCTTCACCTTCCAAGTTTCTGACTTCCTTTCGTGAACAACAGCTTGATTAATTTTCAGTAAAGATTTTTATTCATAATAATGCCAAATATCAAACTGAATCGATTGGATTCCTATGTTCAACATTCTTTGATTTATTTAAAGTTAGAGGGTATATTACAGCCAGAATGTAACATATCAATAGAAAATGCGTACATACTATTCACTTGTAGTCAAAGCCATCAATTACTGTTTAACAGCACTCACAAACGAGTCAATGTGATGATACGTCTCTTTGTCTCTTACATTCACGACATACTTCTAAATAAGGCACGTACTAAAGTAAACGAAGGATACATATATCTCGAGATAAAAAGCATCGTATCGATTGAGATAAAACTTAAAATGGCACCCTGAAGATGAACCCCATCGTGGACCACTTATTTATCCTTTTTAAAGCAGACCTTTTTTACCTCTAACTCAACGTAATCTTAGGGAGAACTTCGCCATGGAAACGTGGCCAAAGAGAGTCTCGAATCATAGCGGCGGAGCGACTTCATCTACGTGCGCGGGGATACTTAGTCGAGAGAGCGTCGATGGGGAGGCTGCGTGGACCTCCGAATCCGACCAACCAGCGCTCTCCTCCTCCTCCCCCCACCCCCCGCAAACCCCTCCACGTCCTTTTATTGATCTACCCGGCGCAAAAGGGGTTTTCATGAAGAAGAAGAGGTGAGGAGAGACCGATAAGGATCTCGGGAGGGTACGCCAACAAATAACGAAGGCGAGAAGAGAGTTTTATCTATCCGTGCGATCCGTATCGATGCACATCGCCACTGTCACGTGTCCGGAGGGTATGACGAGCCCTTTATCTTTCATTTTTTCCCTCCCCGCCTTCCCCCATTGTTCGCAAAGAGTGCGGCAGTGTTTCATGCACTCCCATCTCGTTCAAGGTTTGCTTCTTTATGGTACTCTTTGATCGCGTCTTGCGTTGGTTTGTTGAGTTCGCTACTGATTCTGAGGTGTTATGAGAGTCTTTGGATGGTGAGGGATTAAGCCTAAGCTCCACAATGATTTATTCCATAATGATCTGATGTTTGAGGGGTCGATGTTGAACAAAGCCCAAAACGGTACTTAAAGATACATCGTTATGGTGACTTTAAATCCATTTACAATATCCATTTTTGCAATGAGGCAATTGACATCCATTAAATACATTTCATTGTTGTATCTCAAGTGTTTTATCTATTATATAACTATACAAATGTCTTCTAATTGCTATTATTATTTCATAGGGATTTGATTTATCTCCCTCAGACAGAAATGTAATCTCGCAGCTGTTATACATCGAGTAAGATTATGAAGTCGCGTTGCCAAGCATTGTTGTCGTTAATAGATTAAATCAAAAGACTGTCAATGTTATTTTCTTCAAACATCGCACCATACTCTTCTCTTGGTTCATAAATGATGGTTCAGTCTTTTATCGTTAAGTTTAGATTTTAAGTAAAAAATACATTTAAATTCTAGCATACCACTTTGATGGTCATATTCAATATTTATATTCGTACTTTAATGATAGAGATATCGAACATTCGATTTAACGATCTATCAATTTCAATCAACAATTACGTGCATTATTTTTAAATAAATCAAGAACAGGATCTTCAACCCAAAATCTCGCCGTTTACTAGAGATAGAACAATAGATCTAAAAGTAAAACAAAGTATTCTGTGTATATTAGTCTACTTTACGCAGTAAATTTCTCTTCAAACACCTATAATTCTTTTACTTTCATCTTAGAATCTTAGTTTTCGCTTAGACCACGATAACGTGTTCTTCTCAGTTAGAAAAGTTAGAATTTATGAATTGAATTTATTCCATTTTAGCTATATCGTATCATAATCCAAGTAGATAACATAAATTCGTTATGGATATGTTTATTTCGTAACGTAACATTATAAAAGAGCATCGAAATTATATATTTATAATTAAATACAGCAGTAATGGATAATCGCTTTGGCTCATCTAAATGATAAAATGTATCGAATTCATTGCGAGAGTATTCTAGAGAAAGAACCTCCGATGAGGAAATTCCTCGGAATTCTGAAATTCATATTGAGATTGTGATCAACTAGTATTCGGGGAAATCTGTATCAATAGTAGGAGGGAAGAGGAGGAGCGGTGGTGGTGTCGGTGGTGAATTGAATGGATTATAGAGGGCTTTGGACCTTTACCAAACGACCGGAACATTTGGCAACTGGACAACCAACTACTACCTGTGGAGGAGCGAACACACGCAAACAGAGACAACCACAGAGTGTATGTCGAAGAGAGGGAAAGCGATTAGAAGAGGGATATTTCAGATGTGAGGAGAGATAGCAGATGAAGGAGATATGCCACAATTCGCGAAGAAGGATTGGAATGGAGTTGAGGATGACTTGGATGGATTTGACTGAGGAAAATAAGTTGAGAGACGAAGGGAAGGAAAATAAATGGGAAAAAGCAATTAAGAGGCAAGGGTATTTTTGAATCGAGATTAGAGAACGTAGGACTATAGAATATATAACTATTAATAATATTGTTATTCAGTATTTTTTATATGAAAGTATTCTTTTTAACAGAGTACTTACTTAAAAAAATATTTTAGAAGCCATTTTAATATTATTTCTCAATGTTTTCTCTAGTTTATACTTAGATTGATGATCATAAATCAAGGGATTATTAATAACAGCTTCAAAGCTAAATGATATCCACAATAAAATCTGCAGTTTTCTTATAAATAAATAATATAAATAAATAGTATAAATACGACTTTTTATGATTCTAATCTCGAAATAAATGTATATTTTTAGACAGGCTAAATTAACAATTTCTAAATATGTATGGACAGCAGAGAAAGGTACCTTTATGATTTTAAATTACTAATCTCCGAAAAAAGCTAATTTTTCAAATCTAAGAGAAACCGTCTCGGGTTCGAATACCCGTACTTTTACATATTTCTTTAAAAAAATCATAAATCTGACGAACTATGCTTACTTATTGAAACAAAAATCAATATTCCTATACTAATAATTTCGTTTCTCGTATCTTAAAAATAAAGTGAATCTATAAAATACATTATTCCTTCATTGGAAACCATTTGAGAAAGGCAAGTTAGACAGTAAAGTTATTAGTAATTCAATTGTTTCGACCAAACTTATTATCGAACACACCCATAGACACGACAATCATGAAATCGTGCTTCCATAAGGTATCAGAAATTCTTTAAAAAATCACTCTCAAGAACTTTAATAGGGCGTCTAACTTCGGAACGAGGTTATTCGTGATTAAAGACGAATAGTGACTAAAAGCAGAAAGGCTAAAGAAAGAGAGGAGATGAAGTGGTAAGAGGGCGCTCTGAAGCTGGAAATGGGGTCCGAGCAGAAGATTAGAAAACAAGGGGGAGACGATAATAAAAAGGACAGGATTTTTTCCGCGACAAAGGACGGGGGAAATTTTTTTCCCGAAAAGTGCGTAAAAAGCAGGGAAGGAAAGGGTCTTTTATTTTGGGATGAGCAAGGCAATAAAGCGTACGAAAACAAGGGCCGATTAAACGGGTCTCAGTGAATGAGTCGCACTTTCTTTTCCACGGACATAAATTGACGATCCGATGAATAACGAACCCTTCTTTTTAAGGCCCTCATATCGCCATTCTTTTTAATTCCTCACAAAGGAAATCTCCCTTAAATGTCATGGAAACGGATTGACAGGGTTCCTTTTCAATTCGTCCGATAAAAAAAAAATCCCTTTGTTTTCGGCGATTATATGAATGAACTGTTCGATTATATTTGACACAATTTAGAAACTTTTATACTACTTATCTCTAATTAATATTATGTCAATTCAAATTAAACTAATACATGAATGTTTGAGTGAATATTATACAAGTTAAGATAGTTTATGCGACTATTATTGAATTTTGGTTTAATAGCAACCCGTTTGTTGTTACGTTCCTAATTTTAACGTATTGTTTTGTTACGGAAAAGCATCTGAAAGTTATTTGTTTATAGTTGAAAATAGTATTTATCATGACAATCTTCTGTTATCAATCCATTTAATATTTACCCAATATTATGTTTGAGACTACAGACATGTATGGCATTATGTATGAATTCATTTTACCGAAAAAATTAATTTACGTTCGAAAAGAAGAAATATTTGTTCCTTATTAATTTATAACAAGAATATCTAGTGAAGGAATCAATGTTTAAATAAAAAAATACAATAAATAAATGCAGTCATATAACCTTTGCTCCCTTTGTTTAAGTTTTAAATTATTTCCAATAGTCTCGATGATTTGAAAATTGTTGAATAAATCATTTGGAATACGAGAGTACGACATAGCATTTTGCCTTGACAAAAAAATAACGATAAAAGATATATCGAAATAATAATAAGATACATGATAGACATACTGTTGTAATATTGAGATATTAATAACCTTGAAAATAGGCAAATATAGTAGTTCTAAAAAGAAAAAGTATACGGAAAAGATAAAAGTATTTTCTCCTTTTCTGGATAAATCTAAGAACAGAACGCTTTCCTCGAAGGACCTTTATAGCCTTTGGGGAAAAAGGCAGTTGTTCAGAGGCGCCATGAACAGTAATTAGGATAAACCCAATATTTATTTTCTTTATTTACCTAACTGGTTAATTGAGAGTCATTTGAAGGGAGGTTGATTGGAGGGAAACGAGATGAGGGGTGTAAACATCCATTGATAGCCGAATTGGTGATTTGCAATGCGGAAACGTTGTAATGGAATGTAACGCCTTTCACATCAGACTCAATTCCCTTGTGACGTAACAGTTCGTATTTTCGTTTAATTTGCATCAACTGGGAAAATCCTTCGGAGCCAGAAGATGAAGTTGTTGGCGCTCTACGCGATACGGTAAAACAATAGAACAACGAAATAGAATAGACAACGAAGTATAGGGGCTTTACGTCATAAAGAACGCCATATACATAAAATACGAATTAACATATTCTCGGGTACGCCTCTCAATTCTAATTCCTACTCTAGTAATTTCTTTGATCATTAGATCTATGAACAATAAATAATCTATTTGCAATTTTAGGTGGGTGGCTTATATATATTTTATTTATTATTATTTTATATTTTTATTTATCTTATTTATCTTTAATCCTTTAGCAACCGAATGAATTCCTCGTGTAGATTGACATTATTTATGAGCGAATTTTAAAATCAAAATCATGTGAGAGGAAAGATTTTCCGAGAAATTATTAATTAAATTTTAATTTTTTAAATGTTTTCTTTTTAAATCATTATTTCAATCCCTTTTGGAAATTTTTAATGGTGAATGTTTTGTTCGTATACCAACTATAGGTTGCAGCTATTTTTTTCTCTGTATTGCACTGAATAAATTATTTTTGTTTTTTAATTTCCATATTTTGAAAAAACAGGGAACTTTAATAATAATACAATTAAATTTAAGCCTTATTGTGTTATACTATAGTGTCCATAATTATATAAAGTAAAAAAATTTTATATACATTATTGATTAAACTTAGTTCCATTTGATTTTAACCGTAAAATTGAATGGAATAATAGAAAGGACAACGGTATGCAAAACATAAAAATTAGGATATATTATCTATGCAATTTTGCGGAATCAGCGTAGAAGATTGTATCTGAGTTAGTACTTACTGAACAAAAATTCAAAATAAGCTATTGATCTTTATCTATTAATAAAATAATTTAATAATTCTTTGTAAAATTGTACGTGAAGTAGTAAATAATAAGGAAACATATTGATCTGCATATCCTCACCATACAGCTGAACATTAGCTTGATAACGAACGCAACAATCATGGAAATGACTCCGTATGCTCATAACTTCAATCATAAATACATAATTTCATTAAAAATTCCATCCCGGACTTTATATGTCACCTTCAATTCTTCGAAAGTACAAAATTTGAACCCTTATAAATATACCGCGAAAATATTTATCCGCAGCGAACCCAAAAGTTACAAACATAACCATTGAGGCGACGGAAGAAAACTCAAAATGTTGGCCATTCCTTCTTTTCTCATATTTTCCCTCGACAATGGGTCGTCTTCTTTCAACGAAGCCCCACTCCCTCAGGCACTTTACCCCTTTTTAGCCACCCAACTTCAATTTATCCTTCCACACAAACTCCTGCCCATTTTCCCTTCTCTATTTTTCTCCCGCGAGATGGAAGAACAACAATGAAGCAAAGCCTGTCTCCAGGCGTACGAAGGTCTGGGCTTTTCTCCAAGAGACGATTGAGGGACCGGTCCGAAGAAAAACAGAGAGAGCGGGGGTAAGAACTTTGTGAAGAAGGGAATGAAGAGAGAGAGAGGAATAACGGAGCCCTTCTCCAGGGAAGGAGAGCGCGTGGAATTGCCAAAGGAAGAAAAAATATCGAGAAAAACAAGAGAATCTTTGAAGGAGAATATCCGCGCGCCTCGTGAAATGAATGTCTCTCTCTCTCGTTAGAGTCCAAAGTCTTTTTTTTCCTTCTCTCTAGGTCCCTTTTCTTGCCGTGTTCTATCTTTCTAGTGCCCTCGAATGCCTTTCGCAAAAAGTATTGTAAGAGCTTCCCTAAATCCCATGCGAAGTGTACGAGGGGAATATTCAGTAGAGGTTTGCCGAGGACGGGTTGATCAATGAAGCTTTTAAAGGAATCCAAAGGGGCATTGGCCCAAGATAATGAAATTATGCTGAATAAAAGTGGGGAAATATGTGGATAAATAGCACGAAGCGAATTGTTAAATCGTTGGTTATCTCCTTCTTGTGTAACTCGAGGTAAAATACTTTGTTATTTTTTGTCGCGTAAAATTTCTGAAATCAGCTGTTTAATTCTAAAATACTGACTATAATAAGTTTAAGATATTCTATGGCCTTTTTCGTTCATTTCGGTTTATCTATTTAAATCAAAATATCCTTTAATACAAAAATATTCATATTTATACCTTTTATTCTTTTTGATAGATCAAACTATATTTTGATTAACAAATACTTTTATTTCATATGAATATTTATTGCAAACTTGAAGGATGATATAAAAAACCCTTAATTGCTTTCAGAGTTATATACGTGTATAATAAGTTTTATCAAAACGAATCTATAAGGATGTTTGAGAAATGACTGACTCAAACAAACTCAAAATATCTTAAATAATTTTTAAGACAATCATCTCAAATTTTAATGTTAAGTAACGGAAAGCTATAAATTTCTGTTGGGTTTTTGATCTTACAGCGGAAACATTGTACTCTATAATAAATTTTATCATTACATATAATTTCGTGATTTAGGTAATTACTTTTTATAGATTCTTTTGCCCTCATTATTGTATTTATGTTTTTCTAAGTTCTTGGTTTCAAAGAGGGCTAAAATTAAAATATGATCGTATTTTGGATACGGAACTACCGCGGCGTGAGCGAACTGTTCGTACGTGACTTCGTACCCTTAAGAAACGAATCCATTTTCTCTTCTCCGACCCCATTTCTACTTTAATTCAGGCGCTCTTGATAACCACGTAGATTAACCACGAAGCTCATCTGTGTAGCAGAATCTTTATTCCTTTAAATATTTCGGAGAAAATCGCAGATACGAAATGGTTCTCCACAGCCCTGTGCAGTGATCGCCGATTAATGGAGAACGAAACTTGAGGTGGAAAGCCCACCGAAGTGGAATTCTTGCCTTCTCGAGATAAGATTTCTATGACAAAAATAAATATGACGGTTATGCTAAGTCTTGGTGACTTACTTGATTGTTCGCAATGTTATTTATATTCGGTGGATATGGAAACGAAATAATTGACCAGTCAAGCGATTCTAACATCGTCAGGGGCAATTAGAGGAACAGAAATAAACATGAGATGCTTAAATATTGCCAATTATAAAAGATTTTTTCTTATAAATATTTATATCGAAAAAAATAAGAGAATGTGGCCAAGTACTGGACCTTGACGAACCTACAACTCGTGTTTTTTTGCTGTAATCGTTCAATCCGCCAATATATCGATGCAGATCTTTTTAGATAAAAAGGTAAAAGAGTAAAATTAAATCGCAGCTTCTTTGATTCTATGTATTCAGCCATTTCTTTAGAACTTTGTAGGTTTTCTAGGAAGGTTGCGCAAAGTCTAACGTCACTTCAATACGAAACTCTACGAAAATCCGAAACAAAGCGTGGGAGGTGGGAAATAAAACGTACGAGGGTTCTGAAAAACGCAGAAAGAGGGTGCCGCCTCCTTACCTTTTTCTCCCCTTGCGAAAAGGATTGCAGAGGGGCGGGTGGAGATAAAAAAGGAAGCTTGTCTAAGCCGTCACCGGATTGGCGGAGGAGCGGCGAGGGGAAAGGAAGGGGGTGTAAAAAGCCTTTTTTCCTGGCCTCTCCGTTGCCTTGGGGACGCTTTCCCGGTGTATTTTTTCACCCCTTCTTTTCCATCCCTTTTTCTCAACCCCCCCCCCATCCCCCCAACGCCCCCTGTTCCTTCGATATCGACTAAAGCCCTCGCACAGGATTCCTTGCCTCCAGTCCCTCCATCTTTGCCGTTATTTTTTTTCGTCCCTTGAACTGAAAACACTCCCCCGTTTTTTATACTTCCCCCACTAGATGCGATACTATTAAAAAAAGGGATTTTTTTAGCTCGCTTACTCGACGCATAAATTTCCTCTCTGCGTTTTTACGAGAGTTCTTAAAAACTTATCGGAGACGTAATGTTGTATGAATATGTATGAATCCCGTCTATCTTTCCCTGACGTTGATTTTGTTTTATTGGGTTCCTCATCCTCGATAATTGCTCGGTGTGACGTAATTAATGGGCTATTATGAAGGGGAAATCAGTGTATCCTTCACGTTATGCAACCATTGTGCCTTTTAAGTCGTGCGGGTTGTCGGCTTATAGGGTCCTGCATGCGCCTACCGTAAAGGGGACAAGCGTTGCAGGGTTAGAAGAAACTAATAGGTTTGGGTAGGTTTATTATCTTATAGCTGTTTTCTAATAGCCTAAGAAAATCAGATAACTAGCCTAAATAAGTTTTTATGGATTATTACCCAAGAGGGCGGACTGTATGGGCATACTAAGAATGTCTTTACCCGAGTACACATAATTTCACTTTACAACGGAACCTATTTGAAAATAGCTACAATAAAACCCATTTATGTAAGCTCTAGCTTTAATAATAAATTAAAGAGTATTTAGGCGTCATTTCGATAATCAATACCTGTTAATGAGCAAGTTGTTGATATATTTCTACATATTTCGACAAATTTTAAATATCCTAAAACATCCGTACGGGTTTCCGAGCTTAAATCAATTCTTTCTTGTAAATAATGTGCCTTTATAACCTAACACTACCGAGTTTTTATAACCCGATAACAAGAGAGATATACGTGCTTAATTTAAGTATGAAGATCTGATTTGAAATCATACTACTCAGCAGTACATAATAGTTTCAATGAAAAAGTTAATGAAACTTAGCTAGATGCAATAGATGCTTAGAAATGCAATAAAGTACAATTTCTACAATAATAACCAATCAAATTCTTAAAAATTAAGGCAATTTTAAAAATGTTTTGAAAAATGAATTTATGTTAAATTATACATATGGAACAAGAGATTTTCATGAATATTACGAAATCTTGCTCTTGCTAACTTTAATTTCATTAGCTTTTATCAAATTTTCACCCTTCATCTATCACACACCCCTTTATTAAGGTAGACCTTTTCCTTCCATTTTATTCATTTTAATATCGAGGAAGATCAGCCACTTCCTGCTCCTCAAACTCCAAAGTGATGCTAATGAGCGTGTAAATTCAAGAACCCGGAGGAAAGAAATGGAGATAAGATATATTCTCTTTCCTATCGTCGACCTCTATGGCGAATATATATCACACCTGATGGTGACAATGCCCTTCTAACACTGCTTTTCCCTTAGCAACCCTTTCCCCTCATTTATTACCTTTTATAACCCGACCTTTTGTTCGCCTTAATGAATCCTTATGTTCTTACGCACCCTTTTTTCATTGTCTTTACATTTCTTAAATTTCTATGCTACTGCGTTTTTCTCGTGGTTATTATGATTTCTCTCGTTCTCCAATGTCTGCGTGTCTTTAAGAGGAGGCTTGCTTTAAATTTTCCCTATATTAATATTATATATACGTAATATAGGGAAAAGAAACTTCAATTTCTTTAAATATATAATATGTAAATAATTTAAAGTTCTTCTATAGTTTTCTTTATGTGTTAATACACCGAGAAAGAATGTTACGGATTCGATTACTATCCATTCTTAGCCATTTCCAGAATATAATACTAACCATTTTAATGAACTATGCATTCCTAAACTTTGTACAACAACTATCAAACCACAGGAGAACCTTTCAAAAATCATTAATTATTCCATCAGTTAACGTATAACATAGAGGTTTGAAAATAATATAAATGTAAAGTCATAGCCATAATTCATTTAACTATATTTTTTGCAGAAGATGTATTTTCTTTAATGTTTGCAGTGAAAAATTTTTTATCGAACCATCCCGAAAAGAACTGCATCTTCACTTTAACTTGATGTAGTCAGTAGACTGATAAAAATTCTTTTTCTATTCTTTCTCATCGTCTTTAAAATTTTATTTATGTCTCAACTATGCTATTACATAATTGTTTTGCCATTACATCGGTATCAATCGATGTTTGTTTACGATCATTTTAAACTAACATTATATTACATTCCTCTAAATGACCTACATCTATTGATTCAATCACTATTCTTAAGTAAAATACTCTGTCTTCTCTAGCTATACATAAAACCCATTTCGTATACCTTTACTTGTAAATGATATTTACGTCATCTGGTACATAACTGTCAAGATTCTGCGGCTTCAACTGTCTCCGATTTTCATCATTTCGCTCTCCACTTCATTACTCGAAATCTTTCCCTATCTAGCCCACGGAACGTTCGCCCAAAATAGAAATTTCCTCATCACTTTCAATTCCATATCTCACAGCAAATATTTCCCCTTCCTTTCCACTCGAACGCTACTTTTACTTCTTTTTTTTTGGATTCGAAACTTTTCGAAAACAACTCCTCCTTTTCCATTTATCTCGGATCCCTCCGAGTTGATAATGTTGGGTAAAGGATCAGAATGGAAAAGTTTTCTGTACTCTTAAAAATAATATGCCGTGGAACTGTCGTAAAAACACACCTTCTGGAGGCCTTCTTCTTCTTCTGCTACTTTCTTTCCTCTTCTGTGGATGTTCTTTCTTTCCTCTTTTTTGGTTCGGAAAGTGCACCGGATTTCGAATGAGAAAAGCTCCAAAGAGATTTTTGGTTGCGGGGAAAATATTCTTTCGGATGACTTCTTTGGAACTCCATTCTCGAGGTGATTATCGTGAGCATAAGTTATATGAAGAAGTGGAAATGGGATAAAAAAATCACTTTGAAAGAAGAAAAGACCCACCCTTAGTACCGTCGCTACTCGGTGGAAAAAAATTTATGGTAAAGGTCAGAAATGGCGAAGTGTGTGTGGGCTGATATTTTTTACGAGAAAATTAAGACAAAGGATTTATTTTCATGAAAATCATCGTTTGATATATAATAAAAAATGATGTGGCTATGGTAAAAGACGTGAAATAATTAATAAGGAACATTAATTTTTCGACGGTCACTCAAAAAGTAAAATTGAAATAAACTATTACGTGATTATGAACAGCTAAGTTTGAGTCTTCATCAAGTCTGAAATTCTAACACTGCTTATGAACTTTACATCTTTACATGTACGCTCTGAAGTATGTATCGCAGAAAAACTTAAGTGATTAATTTTCAATGGTATTCCTCTTAAACGTTTCTTTAAATGTATTTATTGTATTTGCAATAGTAATTTCTCTGATTTATTCGAAAGGTTAGTTAATTTCTTACGAGGGCGATAAAATGCTGAAAATACACTTCTGAAGCATACAATACAAGTCTTATTCCTTCTTCTCGGGTATGTCCCAAGCAAGATTTAGAGCAATATAATTCGAAGGCAACAAATAATAATATGAAGAAATTTGACAGAAGAAAAAATACAGCTGGACAAGGAAGGCTATGGAAGAATTTTTTTGGTGTCTAAACACAGTAAGTTTACTCTTATTTCCTTGCCAATATTTTGACCTTCAACTCTAGAATCTATCTCGTATCTGAACGTATATTCTTTCGAAAAGAACCGAAAGCGTCAAACAAAATGAAAACTTCTTTTTTCCATTTTTGAATCTATTCATTCTTGATTTAACATTTAAGTCGTGAATTACCTGTGATTTACCGAACTTATAGGTTATACGGAAAATATACGAAAACTTTTATGTACGAAACACGTAAAGGTTTTCTGTAATTAAGCTTCCCGTCCTGAAATAGCATCATACCTTCTGTGAAAAAGTTACTTATGGCAATAACTCATATGGCAATAAAAGGCCTAAGATTGATAATTATATGTACACAGTATTCTACCTTTCTAAGCACTGTCCCATTTCGTACGTGAAATCTGATGGCAACAGTTGAGCGTGTCGTCTAAAAATAGAAGGGAACTCTTGGAATGTATCGGTGGATGAGTGATGTGTAGCGAGGGTCTACTATCTTATCAGCATAACGACCTGCCACTGGCGCCCGTGATTAAAACGCAGCGTTAGATAGGGAACGAAGGAGTTACGAAAAATACATTGGAGATATCAGAGCGGCAGATACGTTGGTTTTAAGGCTTCACGATCGCTATCTCAAAACAAACGCGTCGTTGATGTGACGTAATTCTACTTCCGCTTTCCTCACACCGAGGGGTACATTTTATTGCATCCTTATAATTTATACACGTTTTTTGGTTAAAGAAAAAAGGGGAATTCTGCACTGAAAATTTCTTCTTTCTCAGAAAAGGATGACCTTTTAGTTAGCTATTGACCGAACTGAGGATTGGATATTCAGAAAGAACCCAATTTCGAATTTAAAATTTGATTATGTGTATCAAGTGAACTATAGCCAACAACTCGATATAAAAACTAATATACTTTTAATGTACACTACAAGCATCAAGTGTGAAATATAAATTGACGTAGTTTATTTTATTCATCATAGTATGCACTTTACATTGCTAAATGTAATATAAGTATTATTATACTTTCTAAATTATTTTTACTTAAGGACATAAGAGGTATTAAAGAAATATTTAAGTTTACGAAAAGAATTATTGATACACTAGTTCAAATTTTGTTTCCTTTTTATGAATGGTATCAAACTTTCATCTCAGTTTCTTGATATGATTATTTACTATGAAAATATACATTTGACCAACAAATTTCTCCATTACGAAGATTAGTATCTTATCTACAGCTTAGCATGGGCATGATTCATCTCATTCCTGTTGGTCTAAACAAAAAATTTGAGTGAATCAATCGTAGACAGATTAGGAAATACACTACGTGCTGAAGGTTATTTCAGAAAGATTCACATATCGTCATTATTCTCATGCCAGATCACCATAGTTATATAGCCACAGTATATTTTCTACGAATTTATCAATTATAAATTCGAATTGTTTTAGTTGTACTTTATAGAGAATATTTGAGCAAGTATCTCATTCAGTTGTTTGACTTCAGTTATAGAATTAAGACGTGTAATTCCTCACAATTTGTAGTCCATTTAACGTGAAATGTATTTTGTATTAAGTTATGAATAAGTATGTAATTTACCTACATCCCAAAGGAAAAACCTCCATCAGTGCTCGTATGATCCCTGCAATTACAATAACACACTGGTGGGATTGAATTCGGTTCCTCCTCTGACGCGTTTGGGATCACTTGAAATATGAGAGTCATAAGTTCCGTTTGGATAATCTCGCACTGGATTTCGGGACGATTTTTTCGCGTAGGATGAAAAGTTTGGATTGATAGAGAAAGAAGTGGCCCACGTATGAGGGTGCAGTTCGATTAGCCGCACCGGATGCGTGACCGTATAATTTCGATACGGGATGTGAGCAGTGAGGGGATGAGTGGGAAAAAGGCACAGAAGAGGAATATGTACACTGAAGTTGGGGAAATATCGGGAAATGGCGAAGAGAATTTTTGCGTGGGAAATTGTGTGTGTGAGAGGAAATAAGGTACTTTGAGATATTATAGATGGATGTATATGGATATGAAGTACAATTTAATTTAATAGAAGGAAGAAAAAGATTCTTTTTGTATACATTTCGATAATAGGAAGGGTATATTTATGAATTCAGTTTGTAAGTAAGCCAATGAGACGTAATTGCGCTGATTTATTTGAAGGATGGCATAAGCACTTACATGCAGGATAATTTAATGTACTGTCGTGTGTATAAGATACATTTAGGACTGAATCTGTAAAAGACTAATAAGTATCTAACTGGATGCTTATAATCGGAATGTTTATTTTCTATAATTTTCTTATAATTCACGAATTTTAAAGAATTCTTCTCGATATGTTAACCCAACAAAAATAGCAGGTTATCGTCCGGTCATTATCATTTAATCATTTTATGAGTAAATTTTAATATACGGAACTAATATTGTGTCAGGATAATAGAGATCTTTATTAATCAATTAGAAAGAATTGAGGCATAAAGCTATTTGTCGACTCTTTCTAAAAAATTAAAGCTAATAAACGATTTTTATGAATAGAAAGGGATCAAAAGGAAGCTGTAAGATGTAAATGAAGACAACTAATGGTGAAGCGTATATAATTCTGGATGGATGATATTAACATTCAATCATGGGTGAATTATAATTCAAAAATATTACCAAGCAACTATATGCTATATTCCCAAGCTTCTTCCACGTAAAAAATAAAGGTGTTATTTCATCAGATATTTAACCGTAACCATGGAGAACTTTGTTCCGCGAATTAACAACGACAGTTATTAAAACGGATATCCTACTTCATATACGGGAAAATATAATTTTCGACTCGTATTTATTTTTTTAAAAGCTCTTCTCGTGCGAACCGAACGAAATCGGGAAATTTTCGGGGGACATAATTAGTTTAGAGAAACGAAGAGAGATGTAAAAAAAAGTGGATTAATAGGTTTCGGTTGGGAAACACATGCGAGGCGAGGAAAGATAATGTGGGTGAATCAAGGCACAAAAAGAGAGATCCCAATGAACGCTGGACATAGAATATAAAAAAACGAAGTTTTCGATTCTGGAATTTCCTACGGCAGGGATAGCGGAATGTAGATAACGGAGGTGGGAACCAAATGGATACAACGCGATAGAGGTTTCGAACGGGAAACCGCGTAGAAGTGACATCGCCAAAAACGTGAGGAGGGGGAGGGATGGTTGGGAGGGGGGAGGGCACGAGGGGAGGGGAGGGGAAGGCTCCGGAAATTTATCGGAATTGGAAAGTAATTTTTTATCCCTCGGAAAAGTCATTGGGAGCGATATTTTTTCATTTTCGCCGTCGATTATTTTTAGATGCGGTCGGTGCATACGAACGGAATCAATTTATATTAAAATTGCCCTTTTTGTTTTTTTTTTTTTATTTTCATCCAGAGCCCCGGAGGTTTTTTTATCAAGAGCTGATAATTGCGCCCGGACTCTCGTGTTTTTTTTTTGTTTTCGATTTTCATTTTCCGGCTCGATTTTTAATTCGCGTACCTCCTTACGCTTCCAGTGCAGAATTATTTGTAGCCAATTCGCGATGTAAATCAAAACCTTCTTTTTTTTAAACATCGGCTGTTTCCACGTTTGTCGGTGACAGTGTTTTGAAATGAGAAGAGAGGTTTTTGGTTCGTCCCCAAGATATGAAGGAGACAAAAGGGATGATGGACTGAACGTGGTTTATGTTATTATTATTATTATTATTTTTTTTTAAATCGCCCGTTCCGGGGTTTTTTTTTGTCGGTCTCTCGGTTGCTATGGAGTTTTTTCTCTTAGGAAGAATTATTTTCGTCAGACGATCAAAGTGGTCTTCGCGTTTGAACTCGGTTCTAATTCGAAATCGCGGATGCTTCCCAGTATCCCTCCTGTTAATTCCACGGGGCCCAATTACAACTCGGGAGCTCTTAATTAAAAATGCATCGGATCCTGAGCTATCTCTTTTGGTCGATCGGCACTCTAACCGAGCGGCAAATTTATAATAGATAAAAGAAAATTTTCGAAAAAACGAAGCTTCGATTCCTAATTGACTCCGTCGATATCCGATACTTTTTTACGTTTTCCGATCCCGATATTTTTTATATCCTTTCACCGCGGAGGGCGCTGCGTGATTTTAATCATAAGTGTATCCGTGTTCTAGTTCGACTAGTGACTGGAATTCTCCTGTAGAGTGAATTAGGGTTTCGAATCGTAAGTTAGCCATCGGAAAATTAAAGTTTTTAGAAATTTACTATTACAAACGATTGAAGTAAAATAATATGAATATGCTAGAGATTGAAATTTCAATAGCAGAATGAGAAAATAATTTAGCCTTTACATTGGACGATTCATTCCGGTTTTATATTTTGATATCTTGATAATCACAGGATCTAGACAATAAATAGACGTAAATATTTCTGATCGTAGAATGACACGTATACCTGGTTATAATGATGATTTTGGATCACATATAATATAAATATCATAAAATAGTAGCTCTTTAAAAAAATATGTGCTATGCGCTAATGTTCCGAATTAAAAAAAACGTACTATTATTTAATTCAGTATAAAATGTTTTATGCAAATAATACCATTGCTTCATTCCAGATAACCTAAATACATGGAAAACATGCAAAATCCATAATACCTACCAAATAATCATATAGAAAGAATATAAGATTTTTCATAGATTCATCGAAATCGTATCGAATTCGTGGCATTTATTACAAAAGTAAATAGTCTCCTACAAAAACGCTTATTAACAGCTGAATGAACTGAAGAACAGAATCTTCCAGTCGATTAATAAACCAAATTCGTCAATTACCTACAAAACCAGCTGATGAACCTAACCTATCCAACAAAAGATTTCGGGAAACAGAACCTTTCATGATCCTTAATAAAATCAGATTCATTCATTGCGTATCCGTGTCCAAGAAACTAAATTCCCTTCTTCAAAATCACATCCTCCCCTAATGACTCTTAAGAGAGTGTGACAATTAGGCCAGTAAAAGGTCGACACTCATCTCTCATCAGACTGCCAATAGCTACGACACGTTCTAGGACCCTCCCCCCACCCCACAGACCCTTCCGGATTCTTCCCATAATGACTTTGCATTCCTCGATGTAATTGAGTGCTCGCTGGACCGGAATCCAGCCCTTTAAGCAGTGCACAAAAGGCGCGATAATGTCACCCTCTGCCAGTGTCCCTCCCTCGCCCGAATAACGTGTAGCACGTGACGAATCCTTGCATCGGACACGAAGCACAAAAACCCCGCAATTTCTCCCCACCCCCCCTTCAGCGAGCCTCCCCATTGTTTGGGGCACACTTTTGACGTGGTGTTTTGGGGGGAGGAGTCAATGGCTGTATTTGGTCCAACATGCAGATTATGAGGGAGCTGAGGAACGCGTAGTCAGAAGCAGCTGTTCCGAGCCGCCGATCTTCTCGGTGGACCCATACATCGCGTCAAGTGGTCCGTAATCAAATCAAGTACCTTCTTTCTTCGTTCGGGCGTTAAGGCGGTGGGTTATCTTCCGAGGGATACTAATTTTGGGACGATTGATTCGGCACAGATTCTGTTCCGCCACATGAATCATTTATTCGTGGGGATTGTGTTTTTGTGTGGTTTGAATCGGTTTTCTGGAAGGAACAATAAGGTGGACGGAATTCGGTGCTGTTGTGTGCCGAATTCAGTGTCGTTATACAGACCAATGATACTGATTCAGTCAGTGGAATATTTGGTACACTCCATTGCCCATTCAATAACCTCTGGTTCGAAGCTAGGAAATGTAAATACTTCCCTAAGAATTGGTTTTCGCATCACAAATAAGGAAATCATGTTCACAATGGAAACATGGTATTCTAAACATTTATAATAGTAAGCTCTAGTCAAATCTAGTACTAGGGTAATCATTGATTATTAACAAGAGAATTCTTAATGTATATATTCCATGAATTTCCATTATTCCAGGAATCCATGATCGTCCTACTATCAGACTATCCTACCGTTAAAGTCTCCATCATTTTTCATTAGGACAAGTTCCACCAAAAGTTAAGACAACAACGAGTTCCACCAAATTCCTGTTTTACTTTTTCTGGCATTAAAATGATTTACTAATCTTTCGGTTGAGTGGAAAGTATTTCCAATAAAGCAAAGTGTCAATAATGTGAAAGAAAACGATTTAATCAAAATAAAAAGAATTCAAAATACTTAGTATTACAATCATTCAATCAATCCATTCAATCAAAAATTCTCTACAAAGTTTAATTCTCCTTAAACCTCTCGACTGCTCATCCAATTCATCACCATTATTACTCCCCAACAATTTCTAAGTACATTCTTGAGTTCGTAAACTATATTAAGAACTCATAACCTAACTAGATGAGGAAAACATTTCTGAAAAGAAAATTATTGGAGTGAATCTAAACTAATTTCTTACTTGATGACGCAAATCTGATTCCATTGAGTGTTTAAAATAACGTGAAATAGAAATCGAAATGTACGAAGCACACCGAGAACATAATATACTGGCAACACGTTAGTGAATCATATAAACCTTTTACTTATTTATCATGAAGCATCGTTTTTATTTACAATGGAAATGAGTAATGTTTCATAAGACGGGGAAAATATTGAGTGATAGGAAAGGAAGACAAGAAAATCTATTAGGATGTGAATAGAACAGAAGGAATTCGAGATATATTGGATGAATGAGAGACTAAAGAATGGCCTTAGAATGGTTAAATGGTGGTGCATTGAGGTGCTCTGGGGGAAGAATTGTAGGCTCAAAACAGGGGTCCTTACACTGCATCGATTCACATTTCGCCCCATTGCACTCCTCCTGCGTTTGACATTGCCCTCACAGCCCTCTGTCTTACCTCCCTTAGTCATCCACCACCTTCCACTGCGATACCAAGTTCGCCATTACCATAAGACCCTGACTCATACACTCCCATTGGTCACCTTTCAAATTCAAATGAATCCAATAATTCATGAAGAATATGACCGCCTGTAGATCTCTATTGAGCAATATTGGTCACCAATACTTGAGTAGCATAAACCGAGCATTTTATGTTTACATGCCAATAGGTATACACTTTATAAAGTTAAATTATCACTAGAAGAGATTTTTCTCCTACAATATAAATTTTAAAATGATTTTACTCTTCTATTTTTATTCAATAAAATAAAACCCAACATTTAATTGAACTCTCTCAGAGGGCCGCAAAATTTCCTTAACTAAATCGTAGAATTATGATATCACCACTGACTAACGTTACATTTGAGAATTTACAATAGTTTGGAATTTTTATGTCAAATTTTGTATCATTTACTCCTTATTATTCAGCATAGAGCAAAAATTATTTGGTACCTAAGTTTGAAAGCAAATTTTAAAATTCTCCCACGTATTACAGCGTGGGTGTTGGTAAAATACCGCACCCTTTTCTTAGAAAACGCAGTCAAAGAAAATTGGAAACGATACTTTCATTTTTGGCCTCTGATAACTTGTATCCTTTAAAACAATTGAGCATCGATTGAGAGTCGAAACACAACTAAATCACACCAAACTTTTTCAAGACGCATCAAACCAAGTCTTCTTGGAACCACGACATCACACGTAGAATCAACTACGTGAGTATCGGGGCAAATTCATCATTCAAATCAATCATCCAAACGAACATCACTTTTCCCCTCCATCTGACTTTCGCGAACCTCTTTCCAAACGCAGTACCCATCCCTCTCCCTCTCCCCCACCCACTCTTCCTTATCTAATTTGCATACGTACCGCCCAGCGCGAGAAGGAAATGAAGTCGGGAGGTCCGGCTCGCGAAGAGGGAGTGTCTGTGCGGAAAGCGGGGGCGGTGTGGGGAGGGGCTCCTTCTGCAAAGAAGAAAGGGGGGCGTGGCTCGGAATAAAAAAGGGAAACAGCGCGTCAAAAAGAGAAGGTTATGTCACCATCGCATTCTCCGCCGTAAAAGCGAAGTGTAAAACTGGAAACGATGCAGGTGGGTGGGCTCTTTTTAAAACAAGGAGACTTCACCCCTTTAATGAGAAGTTCGTTCACCCGCTTCTCTTAATGGCGCTATAACACGTCGTCGCCTTGCGAAAGTCGCGCTGACGAAAAAAAAAGAGGAAACTAAAGCGCTCGCCTTTTTGAAGGTGGCGTTAATCTCATAGGGATTAGGAAATTCGCTACGAGGAATATCTTTGGAAGAGGGCTTCGACCGTAAACCTGGACGCATTAACCTATTTCCACACTGGAGAGAATATTTCTATTCTGTCTCGGATGTGGAGTTTACGAGGTTAAGAAGTTGTCGGAAGTTTTCGTGCGATGAAAAGTAATTAATTTCGATGAAATTGAAAGTTTAATCATGATACTACTGCCATTATCTTAGATATAATGTAGATATTTATCTATAGATAGATAAAGATATCGAACGAAATATTTAACGTTTATATTTTCTATTGTAATATACGTTTTTCTACGATGAGAAACAATTATTTAGTCGGTTAAATGGAAAGTGGAAGTATTATGTTAATTCTATTAACTATATCAGATAGATTGAGTGTAACCATAAAGTATGTTGAACAAATTCTTAAAATTATATAATTTTTTTCTATTCTTTTATCGCATCAATGCTGCAACTTACATATAAATCTTCAATCCCATTTGTACCTATGAAATGTTACTTTGATAAAAGATTACCTATTATCGAAGCATCTTATGTAAGATAATATTTTATTCAGATCAAGAAAAAATCTTATTAAATTCAGATAACAGATTGCGTCCAATGATAAACAATAATGAAATATATTCCTCCAAGTTCCTCAAATTATCGTTCTCTGAAATAGTAACTTAAAGAAGTTTAATATTCATTCAGCTTATTCAGAAGAGATAAAACAATGAATACCTTTTTGAATTTTTTAAAAGCGAGAGACATTTTTGATATTAAAAGCAGGCGTTGCCAAATTAATAAATAAAATTCACTTCAAAGCATAAATAAGATAACGAGGTTAATATAGAAAAACAGAAGGGGATGTTTTAGTCAGAAACCCAAGGAAACCAATTCTTTTACCAATTTTTTATATTAAGTAAATTTTTATTGTATACTGTTTTCAATATTATTGCAGTCACACAGTTTCCCACAAAACAACTTTATCCCGTAACAAGAGTTTACGATACTCCTAAAGACGCCTTCAGATCGAAGCTATTGTTCGCCTAACTCATTTCGACTTAATACGAACACCCCAACAGTTCGAATGAATTTTCTGCTTTAGTGATCACGTTATGGGTGAAATTTATGTCTCTAAAACGAACGGAGGAACTGATAAAATTTTTTCGTTACACCGGCGTGAACTTTAGAGGCTAGTCAGAGATATTTTGGTCATATAAAAGATGGAATGGTCCTTTTTTGAGTTATGAGAACATAGGAGGTCTCTTCTTTCCTTTTTAATTTACAGCTGGAGTTTAACGTTCTCTCTCCATCGCCCCTGATAACGCTCTGAATAAGGGAGAGATATAAAAAAAATTGAAAGCATCAAGCATCAAGTGTGAGGCGAATTCAAGAGTGAATGGGTTGTAAAAATTTTTATCTCAGTTCCTTCGAAATGCTTTCGTTGGAAAAGTAAGAGTGATATCGCTTGAATTTTTGCATCCTTTATAATGAGGTGATAGAATTGTGAAAATGGTAATGCTATGCTATTTTTTTAGTATTTAAATGTTTCTATGTTCTGATAACTCTTGGCATTCGAATATTTTGATATGCTTTCCAAGTTCAGTTGTTTATTTTATTTTTAAAATAATGTGCGCTTGAGAGAAGTAAAAACTTATCAAAATATTAGATTCAATTGCTATTTTGAGCCAAAAAAATCTTGATTTGGAAAATTGATCGTAAATTTTTATAATTTTATGATATAAAGAATTCTTTTTTATTATAATTAAAGCATGTTCTCATCTGGCATCTCATCATGTTAAATGGTTTCTCTAAAAATAAATCTACGTAACGCAAAACTGTAGTATGCCAGTAATATTCCTTTAATACTTCAAAGGTGTAGATTTTAGGAAAAGGTAATATGGTTTTTAAATTTATTTTTATCTCTAAATGTATATTTCAACTCTGATCAAATACTATTCCAAAATCATTGTACCGAAAGAGAAACATATTTCACGTAACGATAACCTCGCTATATTAAAAATATTGAAATAACTTTAGTATATACTGTCATAAATATATCACGAAAGTCTTCAATTATGCTCATCAGTTGATTCAATGAAGGAGGAAAAATATCTTGAATATTTTTAAGAGGAACTCGAAGAAAAAGTTCTATTCGTAGCTTTATCCAAACCTTTCCTGTTGTAGCTGTACTTTGATATCCTCTTTATAAATATTCCCTTTCATAGTATTATTATTCACCTTGGTTAACCTCTGTTTTAAAACGAGGGAGTATTTCAATTCACGATCATCTATCTCTCCTGTTCCTGCATACATTCATCAATAACTTAAGAAAGGAAGAATGGAAGGGAATTTCAAAAACATCGCTCCTTCATTTCTCTCTTCTCCATTTCCTGGGATTCTATTTCCTGCTGCTTTCATTTCCTCCTTCGAAACACAAACTCTTTCTGCAACTCTCGTAGACTTCATCTCCGTCGATAATGTACACCGAAAACACACATCTCAGTTACGGAAGGGGCCATCCTCCGTGGTGGGCGGAGTTTTTCCGAGGAGATTAAAACGGAAGGGAATTCTGGCCTCTTTCACTCTCACAAATCCTCAGGTATAATATAAAACCCCTTTCAACTTCCCTTCTCAGTCGTTCGTCTGTTTTAAACGTTTCCATGTCCATTTCAGTTAGAGAGATACGCATCGTCGCCATATTTGCCTTTCCGATCGGACTATGTGTATGTTGCTGTATGATATATTTGGGCGTTTGTGGATGTTATCATTGATATCACCCATAGAAAATACTGCTAATGTATTTGTAGATATATTATTTAGGGTATGATTCAATGTGCGTTTTTTTACGAAGTTCTTACGATTATTCATAGTATGATAACTATTATCAATGCCATGAATATATTTTTTTATAGATTCTTCTTTACCATTCATTACAATTAAACATCATTTACAAGCTCTGAGGCAGGTAAAAGCTAAAACAAAAGTCTGAAAAGTATAGAAATAAATAAATTTTGAGGAAAGATTTTTATTTTTGGTAGTATCGTATTTAAATATATAAATTTAATGGTTGATGTATGGAAACTCTCACTTTGACACATATCTTTGAAAAAGAAAATATTAAATAATGAAAAAATTAGATGATAAAGTTATGCATGAATATTTTTCATGAAACTAAAGCAAACCTAAAATAGTATGAGGTAGATTTAGGAAACAAAACTTTTAAAATATCGTTTTAAATATAAAAGATGAAAAAAGACGCCAAGAATTCTACCAACTCAAGGCACTGAATACATCCATTGATATTTGAATATATTCACCAATGCATAAATAACTAACTTAATATATCCGTAAAATGTTTTCTTATCAATACAAAATTCGGGAGGATAAAGCGGGGATTTAAAGTAAAGTAAGCAACGTACTGAATCGCTAATGGAGTTTCGAGTAATTAATAACAGAATTATAGATTTAATATACATACGGATAATTTTCGTCTGACGCTTTAATTTCGATTTAATTTTCTCGATTTAGTGAAAGTTTGTGTATTTTGTATAACTATTAACTTCTGAAGCATAAACGCCATGCGTATGAATGATAATCACAGCATCATGCAACATAATCATTATCCAGGTTTGACGTTATGATTTGTTTCCTCAGATCAAATTCATGGAAATAAACATGTAATAGAAAATTTTTAAAAATATAATAGAAAAAATTGTATAAAAAGTGCTTTGCAAAAGTTTCCCTGAGCTTCTGGACTTTATAAACAAATTATGTTGAACCCATAGTAATTCTTATGTTTACTTACTGCAATTAGAAATGATGCTTAAATTTGAAGGTGTACTAGACATGATCTTACTTTCCTTCTTATTGAATGAACTATATTTCCACAATACTATTGTCTCCATATTTCATTATCGTTTCTCTTAGGTAACCTAAGATAACGGATAAAACCAAATTATCAAAGACTTTGAATTCAGATTTGGTTTAATGTATAAGATAGTTAAACTTTAAATTGATCACTATTACTACTTGATTCCTATTAATATACGTTATGGATGAGTTAATGCATTCTATTAAAAGTAAACGTCTTATTTAATTACTCTCTTTACTCACGACTGAACGATTGGCTTCAATCAACTTATTCATAGCCACAGTTCAAAAAAACACCCTGCTACAAATATCACGAATAAATTTCAAACTGCTTTATTTACATAAATTTTTAATCCTATTCAGCTATCTAAGTGAAGCATACGGAATCGCTCGCTATTTATGCAGATCCGAAAGTAAAAAAAAATCTCCGCGAAATCCGACGCCGAATCTGGATATAGATCTGATCGCCTTCAGTTTTCAATTTGGAACCCTTTATTAAATAAATGCAAATGAAAACCCTTTCCCCCGTCCCTAAAGATTTTATGAATCCGTTCTCTTCTTGGCTTACTTTCGAACTCTTTTTTTTCCGAAACTTAAGCCGGTTCTGTGCCCGCTCAGCCTTTTTTCCTCCTCTTCTTTGTGTCTGCAGACTCTTTTTTAAATAGCCATAAAGAGATCCCTTTTTTCCGGAGAAGCTTCTAACCCAAATGAGCCTCGCATGATGAGGAGCCATTGTGCTCTTAAGAATTCCCTTACGCGACTGAATTAATAATTTCGGATCGCGCGTTTTTCGCTGCTTAATTAAACGAGGGTTCCGAAAGATGGCGTTGATTTCACTCTTGGAAATGAATGAAGGATATCGGAAGGAATTCACTGACGTTTTTGTTCGATTTCTAGGAGAATTTATTTACCAAATATTTTGTGTTATTATATTATCTCTAGGGATACCTAATCATTATTGTTTTCGTTCTGGTTGTTGATTTATTTTCGGAAAAAAAGAATCAATATCCAGTTTAGGTCATAAAGTACCGGATAACCGGTTCATGCCGGTTTATGCGGAAAAATTTGAATCGATAGAATTTTATAGCGAAATTTTAAGTCAATGAATTAAATTATACAGCGAAGTGGTGTAAGAAGAAATTAAATAACAGAAAATGTAATGTAAAAATAATCTGCTACTACTTTAGATAAGAATATAGTGATATTAAGGAGGTAAATGAGTAGTCTATAAATACCATATAATCATCATTAGCTGTATTGTTTTTTCATTTATATATTCGATTTAGTTTAGTGTGGAGGATTTTAAAATGATATCGATAGTCATTACTTTCTAAAATCTTTCTCATAAAACATAATTTACCGTGTAAAGTTATTTAGATTTATTTCTTACATAAAGAGTGCTTAATAAAGAAGGGAATATTTTCTACACCCTGTAATTCAGTATTTAGCTAATTATTTAGATTGTCAATATTTTAGAGAACTTTTCACGAGGTCTCTATAAATATCCTTGTAATATTTGCTCGAAATCGGACAATTCTGCTGATTTATACAAAAAGAGTTAATGCCAAACAAATATGCAAGTTTTAGACAAAGAATTGATACATATTTCATTGCATTTATCATTAACTAAAATATTTGGTATGTATATTATTCCTTGCATCACCACATAAATATACGTCCGAAGGTATATTTGAAAGGAAGTGAAAGATAATTTTTAAAACATTTGTACATAATATTGTACAACGAAAGATGCTTCCTTTGGGGAATGTTATTATAAATTTAAGTTTTATTTCCAACTAGAAACCCCGGAATAGATTAAGCTTAAAGAGGCTAATTGTCGCTATACATAATTATGTTTCGTAACTGAGTCATGACGCAAATTTAGAACTTCATAGTTGCTTTTAAATTGCTCCATACGATTTTATGCACTAGAACCGTCAGGCTACGTATGAAAACTTCCGAACTGCATGTGCTCTCCCTCACCATTATCTCCGGAGCGTATCCGTGACGCGTTTGGGACAAAAGTTCTTCTTCGCTTCGAAGACCCAAGTCTCGGAACTTTTCAGTCATACTTCTCCTCTACTCTCTTAGATAACCGAAGTGTAACGGGTATAATAATAATAATGTGATTTGAAGAGCTACCCTCTCGTAGAAGATCACCCGAGGCACTTGACCCTTTTTCCCTTTCCCCCACGAAATTACGGAGAAAATTGTGGGAAAAAATACTGGGAGTAGTCCTCCGTATCCTGGGAACAGACTTTCTCCTGCCACACCCTTCATCATTTCTCCCATTCCACCCCCACTTCCTCCCAAAAACGGTTTCAAACCTGGATTATAGTAATTACAAAACTGCCAGGGTGCTCCCCTACACTTCTCTCGCGTAACTGCTTCCGCCTTCTCTCCTTCACACAATTTCCTACTCCGCACCATGCATCTCGCACTTCCGCCCTCCCTTCAACATTTATTACGTTTTTATCGCCTGCAACTGTGAAAATATGAACGTATGTCGGTGGGCTATTCGTCTGTGGTAAAGATCCTGGGTTCTCTCTCTTACGTTGGATTAGGTTAAAAGGTTTCTTTTCCCGGAGATGGGATGATTTTTAAGTAAAGAAGGGAGTCGAATGATGTTAATATTATTATTCACGCTACCTTTATGCTCTAATTTAAGGAAAATTATTTTATAAATAATATATAATAATAATATAATATATTATAATATAATCTGCTGTAAATTTTGAGTTTTTCGTATGCCGATAATTTCGTTGCTTATCCAATCGACAATTGACGGAAAAAGTAAGAAAATATTGCGTTTCGTATATGATTAAAGGTAATATTTTAAGTTTATTATCATGTATTTTTTTCCGAATTTCCAATTTCTAACTTATAATTAAATAGAGTGTTTAAGAGTCGTAGTATGAAAGAGGAAAACGGAATAAATATTAAGACAGAAACACTTTGATTAGTTTATGAAATAAGAATTGAATAATTTTAGATATCCAAGAAAATTAAAACAATGAAATCCGGATATATTAATACGATAGAATCAGTGCAAGAATGAGATCTTATTATATTGGAAGAGGTTATTTTTTAATCTTAGAAAACAGTCTTAGAAAATCAAAAACTCTGTAAATGAATAGTAATGTTTAAATCACAATCACTCAAGTACTATTTCATAACCCCAGCTTTTTTTCCCTCTAAAATCTCGGGGAGAAGGACTATATCAATCCGCTGATGTTTCTGGAACTCTTAAGCACTTCATTCATCAGTGGGAAAGAGGCTAAAAGGGAACCATCAATTTACAGCAATTAAAGAGACATTAATTCTCTCGGAAAAGAGGAGAGAGGGACGGATCTTTAGAAAGAATCGTAAACCATAATTACCTCGTCGTGAAGCACGCGCACGGCGTTAAATAAATACTGACAAACAAACATTCTGAAAGTCCGACAGCTTTTTGTGGCGGAATTCTTCGGGTTCTCTTTTTGGTCGTGGAAAGAGATAAGACTTTTGAGTCCATCCCTCAGGGTACGGCCTTTACCAAACAGTTATCCCACTTTGAAGGGGTACCCGATACCCAGCAATTACGTAGGTGCTAGAGGGGGTTACCCAACTCATGAGTGGGCGTACACTACACCCTTGGAAGGCCAAGAGTCAACCGAACCCTGCAAAAGGGCTGGTTCACACGCCTTTTAATGTTGAAAGAAATGAAACTGAGTTAAAACGAAACTGAGTGGGTGGCTTTTAATAAACGTTAAAAATATTCAATAATTTTAATTCGGAATGATATGTTGATTTAGAATTGATAGAATGTAAGAGGAGGCTTAAAATTTCATCCGGAATAAAGAGGATTTTAGGTTAGTATGAAATAGGAGGATTGTTATTAAAGGCAGCTACATAATAACTCTCAACTATTTTAAATATCTTAGGTAATGATTATTCTAGATAAGAAGAGAACAATATTCTAATTTTAATTATATTTATTCGCAAAATACGATCAGAAACGATTGATTGCAGAAAGCAATTAATTTATTGTACCCACGGCTTTTACAAAGAACTCATTATACGTACTAATAGTGCAGAACTGTAATATACGATCGGAATATTAAATTCTGTTAGCCTTATCAAAAAAGGGCACAATTATTAGCTTATTTCAAATATAGAGCAATACTTTTTAAATGGAGAAAGACGAAAACTATGGAATTTGTATTGAAATGAACCTACATTTGGCGTAGATACTAGCATTGAAGTACATCCAAAAATGTTTATGCGAATATATGTATGTATTTTATTTATTTATTAATGAATATTATTGTATAAGTAACTTCAATTTTCCTAGATTATTTATTTCGACCTGATTCAACATAGAAATGAGGTGCAACCATGAACAAATTACGTGTAAATTTAAATGATTATCGTTCTAATTATAAAATCATACAACCATCATAGAGGAAAATATATAGATTGATTCTTCAAATCTGATATTTAAGTGAATGCATTAAAAGTATATTTTTAAAGTATTCTTTCTATTTTAAGCCAACATTCGCATTTTCATACGAGTCTCTTCTTGGTGCACTAAGTAATTATGAACTACGTTTCTCAATGATCCATTTAAGTCTTTCTGTAGGAACCAGTGAGTTATGTGGTTTAATGTAATAATGGTACGAGGACATTAAAAGAATCGAAGATCACTTCAGGATCTTTACGTTCGTCATAACTTTAAAGTAAATGAATATACATAGCGAAGTTATGTAATGAAAGAAGTGTGATAGAAAGATGTAAGTCATAATAGCACGAACGAGTTAATTGAAACAGTGAATATAGATGAGGTGAGGGCGTGATTGGAACTACAATATTGGCGAAAGCGAATGGGCGTGAAATGGATGATCTCCTAGGCTAAGTCAGTTTGCATTCTCTAATCAACAGAAGCGGGTCATGAGGGTAGACCAATCAGAAGGGAGACATTTCCTCTGAGAGACCTCCGGGGCGTGCGGCCGTAATCATCGGCAGTGGGATGACCAATTCCTTGAATATCCCAAAACGAAGTGGCACCTGTACATTAGCACGCCAAACCTATCTACCCACGTTAACCCATCTGATTCTGATAATGATACACTTTCTTTTAACTAATCCGAAATGATCGCTTACTTCAAACGATAGGCAAGACTAGTTCGTTCTTAAACTAGGTTGAATCATACTTATTAAATTAAAAATGTACACATTCAAAGTTAATGTTCACGTTTGTGTTATGCTACATATACATGCTACATTATACGCTATTCTTGCGATTAGCTCTTCCAACTTCTACTAAATATATATTTTGCCATGTATTTTTATTCCTCTTTTGCTAATGATAAGTTGTAGTAAAATTCCATTAATTCTCAATCCCTGATATATGTGTAAAATTGAAGAAAAATTGTCCACCTAAATAATTTTTCTATTAATTTACGTATCTATGTGTATTATTAGGATAATAATAACAAACATTTCAAAATTACACTATGTTAACAACACTAAAACCGAATATATACTGCAATACGATCATCTTCAAATTCGATGCAAATTTTTATCGCGAATATATCATTACAAGTAACATAATTGTAATTTATAGATTATAAATCGATTTTCGGGTGTTATTTCTATGGCAACCAAATGATACAGGCCAAACTGTTTACCGAAATTTAATGAACTTTTTCAACGTACAGGTTGTAAAGAACGGGTTGCTACGAACGTTAGCAGACGTTCTATTGCCGTCGATAACTGGAACACCTGTCGTCTGTCTATGAAACACCCCCTTCGTTTCCCATGTCAAAATTAAGGTTCCGTTCCATTGCTCTTTTGGGGAAACATCTAGATTTATAGCGTGTTTTCCTTAATGGCTATTTATTCTGATGCTAGACCGGAAAATAATTTCGGAAATAAGGCGCGTCTCGTATCGGAACAGTTTAGTGGAAATTAGATGAAGAAATAGTTCGATATTTTGGGGGTTAAAATTCGATTTCGCCGCATGTCGCAAAACAGGGTTCTTTCTGTTGGAGGAAAGATAAATTTACTTTGGTCACGAAAGGGTTGGACAGGGATAATAATAAGGATGCGTTTAAGGAGCGATAATGCCCAGGGAATGCCTCGTGTTACAAATTAGTCTGCATAACGCAAATTATCCACTCCATTCCGGATAAATCTATGATTTTCCTTTTTATATGATTCCCAATACCCCCTCGCTGTATCTGTTTACAGACTAAGTATCACTCTGATAACATACGTGTTAAGCCGGAGGCAATCAAACCTGACTTGGGACCGTTCTGTCTGTCTGTAGTATTCAATTAAAATAATCTAATAATCGTTCCAATAAAGCTGTATAATCGTATTTGGAGGCCAACTTTGGTAGGAATAATTCCTAACTTTCAAGTTCAAATTTTCAATAAAATTAAAACAAATTAAACATTACAGTTTCAAATTAATACGTATTGAAGCTGAACTTTTTGATAAGAGGCACTGACAGCCGAGTTCTATATAGGAATTAGCAGAGCTTTACTTGATTTATATGGTATATACCTATGCCTTCCTTATTTGAAGCGCTGATTAACCATCCAATGCCAATATTGACGATGTCCAAAATTCAGTGTTGTTAATGTCAATATCCATTACGTTTGTATAACTTGACCCGAATAATTTTTATATTTTATGTTTTATAGTTATAAGAAAACGTATTTATCTGACTTTGAGTGTTAACATCTATGAAGTTGGCTAACTGGGAAAAAATAAAATTCCCTCGTTTTGCCACTCCTGGAGAAATGAAATCTGCGAGGTTGGCCAACTGGGATACGTTAAAATTCGCTCGCGTTGGCACTCCTGGAACAATGAAACCGTACAGTTGGCCAACTGGAAAGAATAATAAAATTTTCGCGAAACGATAATATTTTTCATCCTTTCCATAAACGACATTAAATAAGTCGTTATTTCCTTAAATATCTTATTGTTTATCTACATTAATTAACAATTTAGCGGGTTAAATAACAATGTCATATAAGAATTATAAAATTCATGCTTTGCGTAAAGTAACTATTGTATGTTTGGGTGCAGATAGTTTAATGTTGATGAGAATCCTAAAATCAGCTAACAAGTAAGTCGAATGTTATAAATAGAAAATCGTGTGCACCACTAATTATCGATGAGAGACGTAGTAAATTAAATTTCAACTCCAAAAATTCCCATACGTCAATCGATAAGAGAATATTTTCAGAAACCAAGCACGCGATAAACGAGAGTAAGAAATAGCCTAGCGGGCGTAAAAAATTCGGTAGCGATTCTCTAAGAAAAAAACCTAGCAAACCCTCCATTACCCACGCCATCCTTCTTTCTACCTTCCCACACACGCATAGCCTTTCGGACATCCGGCGCCTACCATCGCCACAGCCTCGGGTAAGGATCCCTCTACTGCACCCAAGTATAATAACCACGCTCCCACGGGTTCCTTTCCTGCAATTAGCAGTGCTCCCAACTGGCCCAGAGACACTGATTTAGTCCCTCCAACACCAAACGTAGAATTTATCGGGAGCATTCCGAAAAGCCTAGGGGAAAACGAAGCCTTTTTTCTCTTTTGATTCCATTCGGACACTCCCATTGTGTGGAGATGAGGAATACGTTACGGCTTCCGTAATAGATAATTACACTGTGCGTTATGGGCGTGCGGGAAAACAAATATTTTGGCACCGGGGAGTGTGTTAATTGCCCTCCGAGCAGACCCTGATGAGGAATACGTCTGGAATGACACGATAATAGAAGGGGTGAGCTACTCTTTGATAAGGGTTTCCATCCCTTTTTTCTCCATGAGGATCTCAATTGATATCGTCTGTGGAAGGCGTACTTTTCGACGTCGAAGAAGTGTTTTTAATGGATGGAGTGGTGACGTTAAATGGCTCTCAATTATTGTCCGTTAAAAGTTGCAATTAAGGGGCTTTTTATACGGGTGCGCTTTCTGTGGTGCGATTTATCGTAACGTTCGAGAGACAAGTTGATTCGTGGTTTGGGTTGCTATAAAGATACGGATGTCTCGCGAGGAGATGTGTAATTGTTCGGTAGCTACGTGGACTGGTTATTAGTTGAAGGGTGATATTTTAGGGGTTCGTATGAACCTAAGTGATTGTAAATCTGCTAGACCTGATAAGTTTCGTGAAATATCTATTTACCGAATTCAATTTATGAATCACTGCTTAAGCTTTAATCCATAAATATATTTCAATACCATATAATTAAAATGCAGTTGATAAAATTGAAAAGTATCATTATTTTTTGTTACAAGTTTATGACTTACGTTAGAAGATAGGACACTTAAATTTAAATTTATCGATATATTGCGTTTATATTGAATGTTTCCCTGAATAAGAATTGTTTGCAGAACTATCAAGTCTTTCCTTATAAATTTATATAATTTAATGCTTCGGAATATAACCACACAAGCTATATATTGATATGCAAGCATAAACTTGGATCAAAAAAACCAAGCTCATTGTCCATTCCCAAGAATAAAAGATCTAAAATTTTATATCACATTACTTGTTTAACCTGAAGTTTCAGTATTAAAAAGCAATAGAGTTAACCAGAAAAGATGCATCGAGTTATTCTTACTGGTTCAGAAAATTTTCGGTTAGGAATTGGAGGAAGAACTTGTAAATCTATCTTCTATGTTTAATTGCCGCAATTATTATATTAAGAGTTAGCGAATACAGATTTTAATACTAAAATCAAAGTCTAGTTCTATCTAAAAATATACGACATAAAAATTCTCTGAAAATGGACTGCCTGAATCCTACACAATTCCATCCTTACTTTTAAAACAGGAAACAATAACCATTTACTCCAATCGTTCCAATTTTTAAAGGTAAGGGAACTTCAAATTACTTAAATATAGAACTCACAAGTCAGGAAACCTTGACTATAATAATGTATGGTTAATAAGCAGCCTCGCAAGAGGAGGTTGGAAAACCACAGAGGGAACTAAACTGCGGAGTTTTAGATAAGAGCAGGGGATTTCAGTGAATAACCCTAAAGGAGAGAGAGAAAAATCGGAAGATAAACGCCGTTAAACAACGGGGAATTAAAGGAAAATCTCTAGAGGGAGAGAAGAGTGGGTAAGGATCGGTGCCAAAACAAAGGCCATCGTAAAAAGGCCGTGCGTTGATTGATTGATTTCGAATTTCCAGCGGAGAAAAAAAATGAGGTACTACAAAAGGGGACCAGGAGGGTTGGAAATAAAAGCCGTAGGGTCGGAGGAAAGGTTGCGTTTTATTATTCAGAGAAGGAAAAGGTGAGACCCCTCGTGATTTTTTATTTTCCGAGGTCGGGATTCCTCGGAAGGCTACTAACAAATTGGTGGTGAGGGAGGGTCTCTGGAAGCGGTCAATTTCGCGTTCCCTTTTAAATAATCATCGGAGAAAAAAAAGGTGTAACAGCGCGATGTTATGTTCCTCATATATATTTGGGGCACTGAAAAGGAGGATTTTTCGCCCAATTACCGGAAAGGAACCTTCTGAAGGCGAATGCACAGCCTGGTTTCCCTGACGACGGTCAGCTTCCCCACTTTCCTGGTGGAGTGACCGGTACGCGTTCGGGGAAAGAAATTTTCACGTCTCGTGGAAGAGGCTCGGGGCGAGGTACGATCAGCTGTCGCGAAGACTGATTTATGCCTTGCGAAGGTCAGTTTCTCGATAATAAGGGAGTTGTTCATGATTTTTCGGTTGAAACTAGCTCGCTACACCGTAATACACTGTCGTGTCCCTACAACTTTTCCGAAACGAGCGTTTATACGTATTTTTTGCAGGTTTAAGGAAATTGATCGTTGAGGTATTTATTGTGGATAGATATGATTAAGAAGTAAGTCGCTATCGATCAAATTTTTTGACATCCTTCGGGTTTTATTTTGGCGGTAGAAACTTTTAGAATTACGTTTTCGGGGAAGGAACGGACTTAAATGAGAATTTTTTTCCGTGAGCGATAAATTTTGACCGGTATGGCATGGGTACAGGAACTAGAACCATCCTGTTATCGTGTTACAGCTTAAAAAAATACAATCCAATAACGATGAGCACACATAAGTATCATCTAAGGGTTATTTATTGAGCTAGGAAGGATCAAGAGGTTTTGCAGATGACGAACGCCCCAACGAGTTTTTTTTAGCATTCTCAACCACCTGAAGGGGCTATCTAATATTTTTCTCTGAGTTTGGCCCAGTAAATTTCCTTTTGCATCCAAGCTACTCTTGGCTTATGACTGCGTTGAAATGAATGGCTGAATCGGATTATTCCATTCTGGAAATTGATCTTTTTCAATCGTATACGTATAATTCCAATTATCAATTTCGTGGAGGAATAATGAATCTTTAGCTCATATAATGAATATATAATCTTAAAGTGTTTATGATGAGCATGTGGAACATTAATAGATTAAATAATATATTGGTGAGAGAGCAATTTTTCTAATGTGGGTATAGTATAAAGAATAATACAAGTAAAAAGAATACATTCAGATTTTGAGTTATTTTGTCGATTAACTTTAAAAGACAGTAATTACTATTGCCTAATCATTGGATAGTTCAAGCTTTGTTGACGAAAATTCCTTCCCTATTTTATCTGATGTACTTCCTCAATGATAATATTCATGTTGATTAATACAAACGTTGATCTTGTGATAAAAAATGATTAGACTTTTTAGAATTACATTTAAGACATTTTCGATTAAATATTGTCGCGACAATTTTAAGTTGTTCGTGAGGTTATTATGCTATTATCAAAACAAACACAACACTATGTCGTTCATTCAATTCTTCAGTAGCCAAAGAAAATTTGGACGCTTTACGAAGTAAGGTTACCTCACTTTGCTCGGCCCTGACCCCATTCTAGATCGTGAGAAACGAAGACTCACATCATTCATTCGTGGGCATTAGTCATCTTCAAACCCCCGCACACACGCTCTCTCTGATGAAGCGAGGAATTACGAGTGTTTGAGAGGCACGCCTCGAGGCCATCGCCACGCATCTCTTGTCACGCTATCTCTCCATCCTCTTATCAGAAATCACGAGAAGAGTATTAAGTCCGGAAGGAATGCTTGGGACGGCTTCCGTAGAGGCGTGAGTGCATGTTGTTTACAAAGGCGACGACACGACTAGTCTGGCGCCACTGCCCCGAAAAAAATGAAGAGCGACATGCGAAGGACAGGAAGGGATGGGGGGCGGTGCGTGGTTATAAGAAGGATAGACAATGAAAAATGCAGAGGTGCCCTCTTAACTCTCACCTACTCCGAGCTCGTGTTTCCATTTGTATAACCTCTGCAGTCAACTGGCAGGTACGCCAGGGGATGACTCCTGGTTACCGGTCGAACTTTCTCTCTTGTAAAGTACCTCGCGGTGGACGAATACGTACCCGCAGAGAGAACTGGATGTATCGTAAAAGATATAATAACATACTGTACTGAGAGTATTTAAGGAGCTTTAGAATTCGGAAAAATTATTCTAGAGTTTCAATTATTTCTGTAGACAACTTATCCACTCACCGACCTAAATTACCAAGGGCTAAGTTCTTCTATCGAATTCTATAGCCCAAAGAAAAGGGATTTCTAAAGGTAGAAATCTTGTAAACTCGAAAAAATCACTAAAATTACTCTGGGACTAAAACCATTCAAATGATACATTAGGCGGACTATAATAATTTCAGTCTTATATATTTCAACATTTTTTCAATAATTCAAGTCATTTGCAAATCGTATTTACATTATTACTCCTGGATTCTATACATTACACCTTGCGATAAATGGAAAAACGCTCGTCTATTGAGATATGTTATCAAGTTGTTGTTAACTAACAATTAGCTAGTTTGAGAGCCTATAAGAATCATTTACTTTCGAAGATGAATTCAATGCATCTGATAGTTATTGTACCCTCATCAGTTCACAATATCGTGTACAACTGCATTCCCTGGTCATCCCTTCATTTGACCCACAAAATGACGCATTCAACACCCCATCGTCCACTACCAGCGACTATCAAAAACCATTTCCGAGTAAAAATCAAACACTACATCCAGATTCCCTTGTACCGCGTGGTAAAAACCCGCTCATGACAACCAAACTCCGAACAGAACACATCGCGATAAGACGTACTAATGATCGGACGATGACGCAACTGCATCGGCCGTCGAAAATTTTTAAGGTCGGGGCTGTGCTCGCGGACGGTGGGAAAGAAATATAGGGGAATGGGGTATGAGGTGTAGGGGGGGATGAGGTAAAAATGAGATATTCCTCCACTACCCCCACACAATGGCCATTTGCCCGGCGGGGAGGCGCTGACCGCAGCAGGTCGTACAAGGCGGCAGACGCCGGTGAAACAAAGAAGTCGCTGAGGGGGGGGCTCAAGGGAAGGGCAACTCCTGCATCTCGGAAGACGGATTGGGGAATAGGTGAGGGGGAAGAAAAATGAGCGAGGGCCAGGTAAGTGGGGGCGATGGTGAGGGATGACATGTGTGCAGGAATGGAATAAAGAGTGGTAAATGCGTCATGAGCAGAAAGATAAGGATAACAAGGAATGGGAAGGTTTTAGCAAAGGGAGCACAGATATCTGTAGCGATGGACCTAAAGGCAATGGTATCTATTTAATGTTCCTCCTGTATTTCCCATCTATGCAGCATCATTGATGATAATCTGCTTCCTCCAGGTCTAGGATCTATGATACCTTTTTCTCTTCGTTCCGGCCCTCCCTTTCATTCCTGAAGTTCAAATGTGATTAATCTTTTCTCATCCTCATCTTCCTTTATTCCCTATGAACTAATTGCTCAACAGGTTATTTTATCAATTGTTACCTCTTTCAATTTATCATACCCTATACTTTTCAGAGCGTATTATTATTATTATTGTAAACCTAAATTGATTCTTCTATTTGTTCATTTGGCTCTGTATTAAAAAGGATTACTCTGCTAAAATTTTACATCAATGATGTTCAAATGTTATTGACTTTCCACTTTTACTTTTTATTGTTGTCTAATACTAGTAATCTAGAAAATTTTCCAAGAAAGATAGCTGTAGATGACTTGTAAATTTGTTTACATCAAGGTTGCCAAAGAAGTAACTCTATAGCCAGTTCTTAACAATTATAAAACCTCTGTTGTTCTCAATGAGGATTAACGAAGACAATAATTTTTTATATAAATAAATTTCTTTTTTGTAAAAATTAGTTAGCAATATCCAGTTAGGTTCTATTTGGATTGCTTTTGGGAATCTTGCAGTAATGTAATATGATTGTAGAACTAAAAGAAACAGTTAATTAAAGATTATATAATTATCTTCATAAAATGGGCACGAATGTTGTATGATTAATTAAACATTAAAATTTAAAAACTCTGTCTCTTAACACAAGATAATTTAACCATTGGATAATATTTAGTGCAAAATGTACATCATTTAATATTTTAAGCCAAACTATATTATATGCAACTATCTTTTACGTTCTCCAATTTCAAAACAAAACGTCAATTGTCTTTTAACGTGGAAGATATGAGGTGTTTACACTAGAATTAAATGTTACACCTGTTGTCTCGTAGATAATCTTCTTTGCATTTTTAAAATGTCGAATGTCAATTTTTCAATTATCACATAATGGTGGATAAGTAAGTGAATGTTCAAGCTAACTAATAGGACTATTCATTGCAACCATTACATGAGATCAAGTTACCCAATCATTTTCGTATATTTTAACCACAGCTACACCTAAAACTCTTTAATTCCTATACAATTATGCAAATCAGAGACAAGATCGTATTTTACTTGTATGGTATTCGAGTTTCGAATTACATATGGATTTCGTTTTTCGGGTAGAATAGTGAAAAGAAATTCATCGGGTGTGGTGGATCTAATGCCATCTGGCACTGACAATTTACATCTTTCTCTATGGTATCCAATTAATTAATTTACAGAATAAAATTAGTAATTCGATGTAAAAATTCAAATTTATGCATATCCTTTTAAATACCTTTCTCCTAATTTCCTACCATCGGATTCTGATAATCCAGAAAAGTAAAATTATAAGAATCAACAAGGAATATTCGATATTTAAATTTTTTATAGCATTAGAGATGTTGTATCAAAAACTTATCGTAAAATATAAAAAATATAATGACCTAATGTCAATTAATTTGACAATACTTAATACTATATACATATATAAAAGATACATATACTATATAGAATAATATATGTTACCCTATATATAATACTATATGTACACTATTTTGTATATAATACTATACATATAATACTATATGTACACTATTTTGTATATAATACTATACATATAATACTATATATATCTAATACTTAATGCTTATCATTCACGGCACGTAATCGAGAATAGATGAGATTTACGGTGGGTCAAAAGCTTATGAGAGGCGACTTAAATTGGTATATTAATCTATAGGATGACCGTGAATATGACAGATTGATTCTGATCAAGTCACTTTCCGTCTGATGCGAGAGAACAGGAAGTAGATCGAAGTTAATGGGAGTAAATCAGCATAAGGATATTACAGGATGTTGTTCTCATAAGGGTTGATCTACATTTGAAGCTTTCGATGGGAAGGAAGGAGCACGCGCTAGTCGTTGTCATGGTACTTAAAGAATAAATTCTTTTGAAGTACGATTTTTTTCTTATTAGGCTCTCTGATATGTTAGATGATAAAAAGAAATATATAATATACTGTGGAAGGAAGATTCTTGACTATCAAATGAAAATCGTTAAATTTTAAATTAAACCTCAAAATAAACGAATGTTTTACTTCTTTGATGCTATAAGTAATATCGACGTATTATGAATAAAACGAAATTTGGATTTGAATCCATCGATTGTAGATCATGCACTGGAAAGTATAAAAATCAATACACTTTTTTTTAAGCTTCTATCTCAGCCAAACAATACAATAGAATAAATCGTTGACGAGTATGATCTTATTACAAAATTTTCGAATCACATTCATACATCGTATGGACATAATTGTAATAAAAAATTTTTACGAGTAGGAGAAATTAAATCTACGAAGATTGAACTTTAGTGTATATCATTAATTTATCGTGGAAAATTCAAACTCAAAACACCATAAAATATTTTCCCTGCTCCTTAACTCCTGATAAATAAATTTATCCAATCACGAAAACATGTAGCTAATCATTGAATATTCTCGTGTATGATAACAGATTACTTATTATTTTCCTTTAACGGGATAGCTGACTAAATTGAACTAACTGTCGATCAAACTCCTACATTAAAGCTCAAGGTAATGCGTATAAAAATGTTTTCCGAATACGATACTATATCGACATCTTCATCCAGAAAGACTCGAGCAGATTGGAACAAAGCCTCGATACGTCAGACGGGAAAAAAAACCTTCCATCGAGACAAAAACTGGGGGAAGGATTGCTCTACGGTCATCAGCGATAGGTTGTAACATTTATTGGCGAATCATCGAGGCTGTGGAATGATCAGATGAAGGTTTTAATGGGCAGGTGATCCCTCGCCTCATCTCGGCTCGAGCAGCGATGAGTACGGAGGGCATAAGGAGGTAGCAGGTGGTACATGGGGCCTCGATAAGCAGGTGGCATCTTCCGGAGAGCGTCAGAGCTATAGTTTCTTATCTCGTTTCGCCATCTTTACGGAGTGGGGAGGAGGCATTACGTACGGAAGGCGCTCGCTTATCCCACCCGCTACTGATAAAAGACGCTGAGAATCGACTTAAATTGAATGCGGGATTTAGGGTGGAATAAGAACACGTCGATCTTCTTAAATAAAATAACCGAGTCGCATCGCTATTTTTGCATGATATTATAGAGGAAATGTTATTGTTATTGAGAGACGAATTCTGCGAATAACTATAAATATTCCTTCCTTATAATTTTTCAGTAGATTTGATCATGCTAACAGCTACATTTATTTACAAATAAAGATTGCTCCATTATACTTATGCATCTACGCTTACGCTCTTTGAGGCTTTCAAATATTCATATTAATATTTCTGTTAGTATTAATTAGATAGTTTCTCTGAAGGAATCGATAGACATTATTCTATATTTCAACAAAGCAATGGGTAATCCACAATAGTTTTAATTTTATTTTAGAAACCATAATCGATAGTATCCAACGATACGTTAAGAATCAATAGGTAAGATATCTTCCACTGTAAATACCTAATATTAATGCATTTTCAATGAACTTTAATTAACGATTTTGTGATTTTTATTGCGGGAAAATTGCTCTCTTAAAATTTTGAAATAAACAGTAAAATAAAATAATTACCAGTAAACAAGTAATTGTAAAATAACAGTAAATTAAATAAAACATCTCTTTGTAACACGATTGAAATTTATATTCAATCGTGTTTCAAAGAGAAAACAATAGTTTATTAATCACATAAAATGAATATTTAATATCACAAATACTCATAATATAAAAGATAAGAACAAAATAATCATAAACATTAAAAAGGAAAAAGTAAAAATATTTTTAAAAAGTATGTTAGTTTCAATTCAAGAATTCACTGGAAGATAAAGTTATCAAATCCCTTCAAATAATAATAATACTTATTAATATGATCGTGATATTTAAAAAACCATGCCTCAATTCTAAACAAAGGAATTATTAGTTGTAAACATATATAGCTGATATTTCTATTAGGGGTTAAGTTTGATTTAAACTTTGGAAGGGCAATAATGAATCATCTATTGAATCTAACTCTACTTTGTTCCACCGAACATCCCTTAAGAGTTAATAACCTAAGCTTCAAGGCAGAATGGTAATTTCTTTTACAATATAAGGTTATGTTTAAAAATGTAACTGGCTATCTTCTCTAAAGCGTACAAAATATTTCCATGTTAACATTACTCCAGTAAAAGCATTTCTGTGAAATATGTGTAACTCATAATCTATTTTTTATCTCTTATCATTTTAGATTGGTGTTCGACGCTGTTAAGTGCTTTCGAAGACATTAAATGGAACTCTGCAAAGAGCTGTCGGCACTGGCTAAAGGTTCGATTTACCAGTGTTTTTAAAAATCAAAATCTGCTCACCTCAACCGTGTGATTCACTCTCTCTTATCGAAATTTATCTCGCTGTGTACACTTTCCAATTCGCTGACAGGTGACTCGGGACAAAAAGACCTCTCGAACATTATCTGTATCTTTTCAAATCTCTTGCGATATTCAGAAGTAGCTAAACATCATCCACGCACGTTTCTACTGTTCTATTTATTTTATTTTCTCCCCTTTTCATAGAAATGATCGGACCTTTAGGCTCTGCGTACGATGTTTACTGATAGCCATTCCTATATAAACAACTTGAAGTGAAATCTTTTTCTTCTTGACTCTTCTTTACAGTCAGTTGGTTATCGCCATACTTCACTGCAAAGATATGGAATATCTAACGTACGTTCAATCGCTATAGATGCCCTCGGATGGCCTTCTGATAAGACCAGTGGAGGAAACACTGTATGTATGAAAACATTGCTCTGTTGGCCATGTCCATGAAATACACAGTTCGAAACAGCTATAATGATTTTCATGAATATGACGTAATAGTCTGTCTAAATTAGGATATGGCAGCACTAGATAAGTCTTCAATCCATCCTTATCCTCTTTTTTATTTATTTTCCTTTTATTTATTTTATATATTATTATATTATATATTTATATTATATATTTATATTATATATTTATATTATATATTTATATTATATATTTATATTATATATTTATATTATATATTTATATTATATATTTTTATTATATATTACGTATTTTATTTCGCTTTATTTGAGCTATTCCTACGTTATTTTTCAGTGATACTATGATAAAGATGTTCTTTAATTTACGCATACTGTTTATGAGATCCTTTCCTACTTCTTTTGTGAAGCTGTCATAGGTGCACTGAAGATTACTAACGTGTATCGAAAACGATTCCGCTACTGAAAATGAATTTTTCCGTGCGCCTTCCAAGAAACATCAAAGTTGTCACGGTCTTGTCAGTCACGTGTGGAGTACACCTAAGCAATAATTGCAATAAGTTTTCCTTGATATGACATATCTCATCATAATCGCGATCTGTATTTACTCATTTGATTCGAAAGTTTCGCAACTATAACTGTTTACTCGCACTTCTTTCGTATCTTTTATGAAGAGTTTTTTTCTAGTAGAAAAAGATAAGGGTTTTCTCTATTTTCCTGGTTCTCTTAGGCCTCTAAATTCGAAGAAATGTAAATATAAATATAGTAATATGGATTTTAACTATACATACTCCTTTCCCTACTTAATTGTGCATTTCAACTGTCATTCTTTTTCCGTAATGTCTTTCATATTTTTGAATTCCAACATTATTTTAAATTTAGATAGATATACCTGATACTACTATATTTATTTCTTTCTTTAGTTGCTTTTCATTGGCGGCACGCGACAAAAATGTATTGAAAATTAATTCATAAATTTTACATTGTATTCAATCTAATTCTTCTACATAATCCTTTGTAAAGAATAATAAAATTTTCACGTTGGCACTAGTGGAGTAATGAAACCGTATGGTTGGCAAACTGGAAAGAATAATCAAATTTTGGCGTTGGAGAAATGAAATCCGCGAGGTTGGTGGTACCGATGGTAATTAATCATATATTTACATATCTACTAGTAGAAAATATCACCTTATCATTATTATAATTATTGTTTTACATCTTAAATCTCATCTCCGAAACGAATGGATATGTTTAGCATAATCATAAACACGGATCACTGAAAACCACCCTCGTGGATCACCGTAGTGCGTCCCTATGCACCGGAATTCCTACCTAACGTATCTCCATCACACTGCCACACACAACTGTACGCATTACAGGGGTTGCCTATGCACCTTTTCTATCACAGGTGAGCGAAACGATTATTAGCAGCCCCCCTATCGTCACGGTTTCCCCTTTGTTGCTAGGATGCGGAAAAATGTTTGCCCAACGAGAAAAAAAAATCCAATTAACGGAAGGAAGAGGTTTACGCAAGGGATAGGGAGAATTTCGGGAGCGAGGAAGGCTTTAATGAGAGTTTTAATTCGCTCTCCGCTCATTAGAGTCTATCTCTATCGATACCGATAAGTGAGTTCCACTCCCTCTGTGATGGCTTTTTCGGAGGATGATATTATGTGGGCGTGGAAAGGCGCAGGTGCCCCGTGTACCGCCTTCTGCTGCAGCACGCGTGAGTGCAAGGTTTTTTTCTCCTTTTCTAATTTCTTATCTCGTGACTCTACTTATAAGACGTCGGTTCGGAAACTTTTTGCGTAATCTTCCCGAACGGTTTTTATCGATGGCAGACGGAAACAAACAAGAGGTGTGCAAGAAATGTTTACATTCAGATTATCAAAATCTGATACTCATGTGTCCACTCTTGAGATGCTATTCGCGGCGCTTGGGTTGGTTCTTTTTTTTGACATGATATATCTGCGGTGTAGAATCGTGTCTTTTTTCGTGTAATGGCGTTTTAATTGATGTATTTGACGAAGAGAAATACTTATGGAATCATCATCAATTGAATTATTTTGTCTAAATACAAGAATAGTTGGGTACTTCTGAGTTATTTAGATAAAAGTATAAGTGCGAGATTTATCATAGGTGAAAAGGCAGTAATGGGGAAATATCTCATTATAATGATTGATATTGATCATTGAATAACCTGACGTATACCTTACATTATATATTTGATATTGAGTAAAATAATACCTGCGAACAATTTACCTAATACTGCAAGGAAGTAATGGATCATCTATATAATTGGTATTTATAGCACATGGCATTGTAATAAGCCTCAACTAATTGTAAGTACAAGTTAAACAAGTGAAGCTAAAAGTGTTGTTACATCTTGATCGTGGGGACTGAAATAAAATGGTTTGGAAGAAAACTTTATCATGAATAAATATCGTCAGAACAAAGGGAAATATATCCTTCCTGAATATGGGGGTAGAAGAGTTATAATAAAGAAAGAAAGACTGAAAAATTTTAGGAAAGATCTAGACTCAAAGAATCTATATCAAGAAATTTTCCTTATCCCTAGATAAGGCATAACGATTTGAACGCAACGTGACAAGCAAATTCATGGATCCCGTTACCAATATTACGTGAATACAACTCATCTCTTTTGGAAAAGAATAGTTACTAGTGGGACTAAACAAATGTAGAACGATGCAACTAACTCTGTCGCATTGGCCGATAAAGTAATGCAATAAATGTACAACAGGTGTACCACAGAACCTACTTACAACAGATGTATTAAATTTTGGTTGATACTCGGAAAACATCCTCATTACCATGAAAATCTTACCGCTACCAATTATGAAGCATAACCGTCCTCGCCCCATGCCACACAATCAAAAATAACAAAGTAGCGATTGATGTAAGGTTACGCGTGACACAAAATTGTATTCAACGGATGACAAGTCACGGGAGGTGAGTGTCTTTTGTTAAATGGCACGACGTTTATGCGAACGATGTGAGCGTGAAGGAATGGGACAGTTGTGTGCGAGAAACGGCGTGGGAAATACGGGACAAATAAGGGGCCCATTGCGGACGGATCGCTGTCACACATGCGGCGTAGGTGAGGGTTTGATAGGCGCCGAGTTAGTCACGCCTCTTACAAGGAATTCCGGGAACGGGAGACGAAGTGGGTGAGATGAGGAGAAGATGAGGACAGGATAAGGGATAAAGGACGACGGTCTAAAATTAGAGGAGAAAAAACTATTTCGAAAACGGTAGTAAGGAGCTATATGAGGTAGATCAAAGTATCAAATGTAATATAAATAAATTATGTTCGTGACGGTACATAGAGTACTGAATCATCAATGATTTGATAAACTTCTGATATCCGGAACATAGTACCTGTGTAGCAGCAATGATTCGAGTGGCTTTACTGAAAATACTGTCGAGTTACAGTTTCATTTATCTTATTTTCCATAGACACCTTATATATGCTACATACGGAAAACTTTGACAATCTCTTACGAAACAATTTCACTTTAAAATCTGCTGCAATTTTTAAGATGCTTACGAAGGGTTGTAAGATAACTGATATTTAATTATGTTCTACCTGTATGCTCTATTTCTCGAAAATTAATTGAATTCAACTCACAAATCGATATACTTCCGCAGGTACTTTATTTTTTCTTATAACGTTGAGTATACTTGATTCAGGTGCATAGCATCAATATATAAGTTTTATCTTGTGATTTTTCCTTAAAAGTATATTTTTGTATTCAATCGTGATTGGAGGATTTCTATTTAGCAAAATATTATATCGATTTCTAGCAATTATTGAATTGTCATTTCCTAGATGGCTGAGAACATCTCAAATAATATTTATTCTTATAAATAATAGAAAAAAATTACGCTTGCAAAGACGGACTGAAGTATAGTTGAGGTTAAACCAATCGTGCCTAAAAACTGCCAAATAATCATATGAAAAATACTGCAATTCCATTCCAGTGATTAATCATTCATCAGAGCTATATTATGGAAACACCTGTTGGTATATGAATAAGGACAGTTAATCGTAATCTTGAAATCATTCGTATGAATAATGAATGCTTAATCTTCATCTAAAGGAGCCCTATAAAATGATCGTAAATTACGTTAGTCGTATACTTCGCATTGAATGATTCTTCTAACATTATCATCGGGGGCTGAATCGTGTACATTTGGAAGATAGAGAAGGATCTCCGATGCCACGGCAACCATGGTAAATAAAATAAAAAGCGTGCTAAATAACAAACGAGGCGTCCTTCTCAGTGGGGGCCATTTTGGTTGGTCACAACACCTTCGAATCGACAAAAAACCCAACGCACTCAATTCCTCTGGAATTCCTCTTTCACCCGCCGCTCAACGAAACAAGAGCTGCCGTTCTCTTGATCACCATTGGGCTGTCACTTTCCACACTCCGCTATATCTTCACAAATGGTCGATTACATGCTCTTTCCATCACGATCGTTTCATGACCTCCTTCATTGCTTCTATTCACTTTTATAAGTATCTTCTCCATTAAAAAGGAAAGATCTTCACCATACAAGTGGCCCTCCATTGTGTGTTCACCATCTTAACCGATCTGAATGAGGGAATATGTAGGTGAGTTCAGGATATAAGACTTTGTATGATTATAGCTCAAAACATCCATCACATAATAGTAGGAATTAGCATGTAATTTAACTTCCTATATATAATAGTGGGAATCAGTATGTAATGTAGCCTTTTACATGTTCATTGATATATTTTAAGTAAGTTCTAAAAGTTCTTGGATGTTTCTGAAATTGTTCTTTACGATTATATATATTTTATGATATGATTTATTTTATAATCGTAAAAACGGTGATTCTTGTGACTTGTCTTGTCAGATGAATTGAGCATTAACATAGGTAGTCAGTTCATGAAACGAAGCTTATTAACTCTAAAAAGTAACCTTTTTTAGTGTGAAGATGTTTCGAAAAAGACACTTATGACGTTATAACTTAATAATACAATATACGATTGTTTATTTAATAATGCTGGAATTTCTCGCGTAATCTATCTTTATCAAAATACGTATTTCACTTCTTTTAGAAGTTATAATAGTTGTGGAATATGTAGGTGCAGAGTTTTGGCATTCACGTTGTTGATTTATTTATTTCCTCAACTGCACTGTTCACTGAATTATTTGTATACCCCCAACCCCAGAAAATAAACCATTCAGATTATCAGAATAATGAATTATGAAAGAGGAAGATGCACAAAAAGTAATTACAATTATCTGAACATTTATAATGGATCTCGATTTGGAAAGCCAAATACATTCATACATACGGACATTATTTTCCGTAGCCTTAATTCCTGTTTCACCATTTGCATCGATACGTAAGGATTCTTCGTACCCCATCACGATTGTTCATTCTTCACATCTCGTCACATATTTTTCCCAATCACCATTTCCCTCTATTATTACTCTCCTTTATTCCTCCATTCCATTCTCCCATCTGTATTCCACCCATTTATCTCCTCTCCTTTTTAATTCCTCCTCGTAAACCTTTCTTCTCCACCCACTTGTTACCACTCTTATCTTCTGAATCTCTTTCACCAGACCCGCCTCTCTCCTGCACCATCATTCCCCTCATGTCATCTTCGCTTCCATCTTTCATTAACTTCTCTTTTAAATTCTCGCCACATCCTCATGTGTGCCTTTTGTTTAGTGTTTCTCCACTTTCATCGACCATTATCACTCCGGGAATCTTCAATACGCCCTATTCATTGTGCCAAGAGACCCTATCTCCTACGTAAGAGTTTGTGCTTCTTCATTTTGCTACTTTCTCCGATTGTTTCGTTTTTTTTTATTTGGTCTCTGCATACATAGTTCATCTACGCGTTGCATTGATTGCGTCCTTTGTTACGAAGCTACGGTGGGGTTTCCATAATAGACGCGTAGATTTTCGCATCCACATGAGGTGAAACTGTTTTAAACAACTCAATAGACTGGACTTTTGCATTACAGTAGCTTGCTAGAGGACTTCAAGGTGGAAGAGTGATGTGTACTGTTTCCAAGACAACAAATATACAAATTTGGAATACTTATGATGAAATTTAGTTCGAATTAATAATGATCCGTAACATAGGAAGACTTTGAAGAATGGTATACAGCTGCTTTCATTTCTGTCCATTGTTTGAAGAGTAAATATTCATTTTATTTATTATCTGAATATTTACTCTCATTAAGTTAAGTTTACTAAGTTTTCTTACTTTGCTGAAGTATAGTAAAACATTCTCTCGTCCTATATATACAAAGTAATCCTTGGGGTCGAATAGAAAATTGTTATTTATGGACTTGAATGTTTTTGTAAAGGATGGGAGTATTTTTTCCCATAGTACTGTGATGATGAAAAGCAATATTTTAATCTATTACGTTTTATTTAACATAGACGGAGTATATAAGTAAAACTCGATAAATTTTCTTTCGACAGGTCACAAACATTCACTTCACCTATTTGCACCGGTCTGTAATAGTATAATAATCACAAAAGGAAAAAAACCAAAACGACTGACATACCTAATACATAATTATTCAATTATACACTAATCATGCTAATGAAACCTGTTAACATTCATGTTCCCAACCCCTTAAGACATTCAATAAAGTTTTTAAGATAACGAACCTCAAGAAGAGTCTTCGTGTCTCACCACCAAAACTCAATTCAGGAAAAACAGGAAAAATAACCCAATTTCTCCCGCAATTAACATCGACTCCTATAAATTCCTACCAACGGAATCCTCAGAAACTACTTCGTAATAACAATCAAAAATTTCCCTCTAAGATCGTATTAATACGCTTTTTTTAAAAAAAAGGACACCAGCGAGAAGGCAATGAAGCGTAAGCCATCAAGGGAAACTAATAATAACGAAAAAAAAACGAAAAAAATCTTAAATAACCCCAAAAACTTCCTTCCCGTAAGGGAATCTTTCCGTAATCCTTTCGAAAAAAAAAACAAGCACGCAACGTCTTCCGAAGTAAGGAGGAAAAACCCCTATCGCGGTAAGAGAATATTCGGAATAGAGTTTATAAGTCGTCGGAAGGGATGAAGTAGGCGTTCATCGTTGGGGCGGACCATAGAAGAAGGTACAGGGAGGAGTCGGGAGTAGAAAGATTAATGACAGAATGCCGCAGACGGGCTACCCACAACACAATAACAAAAAAGAACGGCCGAAAAAATGGAATGGGAGGGTCGGGTCCATTGTAGCTGTAATTACCTGTCTTGCTTCCATCCTTCCTCTTTCTAAAAACCCCACCCCTCAGCTCGTTCTGCATACTCCGGGTCCGCGTAGGAACCTCCCGAAGATGATGAGGGAAGTTGCGGTTCGGCCTAATGATCGTCTCCAAGTACCTGTTAATGTCCCGGAGTTTGATGGGAAATCGATCTGCGAAACGCCGTGCACTCGTTCCCCATTCGCGAAGATGTTATTCTCTTAGCTCCGGATTAGGGTTTGCAAGCAATTTACGGGTTTAAGGTGTAAAAGGGTTAAAGGAGCTGAGAATAACTTGGAGTTTAAACTACGCAGTTTATGGCAGCGAATGGGAGAGGAAGGTGTGCTTTTGCAGTACGTAACAGCGATTAAACTTGGTGAAGTAATTGAAAATAACTCGACACCGAATTCTACAATGATGGGACAATAACCAAGTAGAAGTTTCAACAAGTAGAAGGAGTACCAGGGAATCAATGCTATCATAATATTCCAGTTCTTACGAATTATCGTATGCAAGTAATGGCATTTTTCTAGTTCATATCATGGTTACTAAGATAAAATTGGCAACAACAAATACAAAACATAGGCAGTCTTTATAGGAGAGAGTTTCAAAGTCACCACCATTATAAAATAGTAAGATATACACAGAAATGTTGAAGATGCTTCCGAGAAAGTTTTGAAGGATCAACATAATATTGAGATGCTGTTAAGTTAGGTTAAACATTTCATATGACGCAACACAACTTAATATTGAATACGATCCCAATTACTTCCGAGCACTAAACTAATTTGAGGACAATCTTCCCGTTGAAACTAATGAGTGATCCTACACAGCTGAAATCTAAAATTTAACGAACAACATGGCCATTATCTTTTATATATTAAGTGGTATAGTAAGTATGAGCATAACGGTTTAATTTATGGCTACGTGCATGTACTGTAATACATACTGCATATGTCTCATGCGAAGTGTGTATTCATTTTTTGGAATTCCCCCAACAATTAGACATTTATAAAAATAAGTCCGTTTTGTCGTGATTTTTGGTAGGATAAGATTGTTTTGATCTAGATAAATCTGCAATCATGTTATTATGGAAATTTGTCTCCGTTTCTAGAGCAACTCATTAGGACCAGATTCTCACGAGAAGTTTAGAGGAGATGTCATTAGCCTCCAAATTTGTGGAAATATAGGCCATCGGAATACTGCCTTAGAATGAGTTATTTTTCAGGGAAATTCATTTCCATCTTTAGGCAAAAGACTAGGAGCTTTTGATGCACCGAGATCAACACTAAGGAATAAGGAATTATGGGTTAATTACTAGCTTCCTTTAAGACCGAATCATAATCCTGAATTTTAATTACTTTCTAAGAGGGTAAATTTCATGACGTCAATTTTGATTTCGGTAGAATGAACTACAAAGATGCTCAGATCAATAGTGATATATATACACATACCATATTTATATGATATCACAATTTTTGCATTTATTTTCTCAAAGTATTATATTTCCTCAAAAATTTTAATTACCTCTAGTAAGGATATTATCAAACACGTTGTTGATTACAATTGAGTAGGCGTGAAATTCATAAGTCATTTCAATACTTAAATCATATACTAATGTGCATTTTGTTAAATTAAATTTAAATTTTTACTAGAATATGTAAGCTCATGGATACGAATACAAAAGAATATAGTATATAAAAATTAAGAAGAATATTAGATTTATAATATAGAGAAGACGTATCTGTAAATATACACAAGTTCCACTATATAATAGGTTTAATATATACTCAGTAACTATCATCAATACCGTCTTTTACTTGTAGCAATCTTTAGTACACTATGAGCACTATCCCAACAGTAATATTTTAGATTTCCCTTTATTTATACACTCATTAAAGCAATCTATCCCCTATCAGATTTGTATAATTTTCTTTTTCAGTACGAAGTTACTTGAATTTAAACCATACTTTATTTATGCCCGAATTTATTTATATATCAACCCATATTACTCCCTATATTCCTCCACGTAATTCCATACGTCGCTATTACTTCCAATGGGTCACCACTATTAATAAAATTAAAATAAAACCTTTGTATTGAACACCTGAGGATATTTTTAATCTGTCCTTCATTTCTCTAGCTAGAATTATATTCTAAGCCTTCTTAATTTCATGAACTACTCCCTTCTAACTTCTCTCTTTGGCTGCTTCTATTGTGGACCACAATTATCTTCAGGAACGTTCTGATCAAAACCATACTCCGTATGCCATTTAGGCAATAATACGTGCCCAAATCCGTAATCGACGCGAAACGCTCAAATTCTATTAAGAGCTCGCTTTACCAACCCCCTCCCCTTTCCGCCCCTTAATTACTCGCTTCTGAAAGCTTTACGTCGGGCGAAAATAACATGGGAACCATCTCCAAAGCAACCATCGCAAAATCATAAAAAGTCCCGTCCCAAATACGCGGCCATCTTATGCCAACTACGTCTCCCTCTCCCCCGACTCAATAGTTCCTTCTTTAAAAAAAAAATAAACAAAAAAGAAGCGAAAAAACAACGTCTTAACGATCTCAATCTCGGAACACTCACGTCAGCCGTAACAGGAACGAGAGGGAATTCGATTTTCTTTTTTTTTCTCCTTTCATTTTATCCCTTCCTAATGCGGCATTCTTTCTATCCCCGCCCCCTGTCCTCCGTTTTTCTTTCGTGAGTCCCTTGTTGGCACCCGGACCGCGTACACACGCGAAGACCATTTGGCCCTTCTTCCCATTGGAGAGGGAACCTGAGGGGCGTCGCGTTAGCTAATCTTCGGATGGAATCTTCCTCTTGGTATTGAGGCACACTCGACCTGGAGTCCTCCGCCGACACCATGGCTTCTTCTCATACTCGCTTATTATACACGTATTCTTTACCTTCAATTATTTCCGTATCCTCTTTGATTACCATGCATTTCTCGTATTATCTGTTCCCTGGATCCTCGAAGCACGAATTCGTACATATAATTCTAAACCTCCTCAACTTGATTTCGTACATTTTATTCTAAAACTCCTCAACTTGAATTCGTAAATTTTATTCCAAACCCCTTCCTTTCCATTCCTCATTATTATACTTATCGTAAGAATTATTTCAAATTTAAGTTACCTTTAGCTAATGTAACATTTTCTAAAATTTTACGTAACTCTAGTTAATGAATATGTTCTTTCAGAGCATTAATCTTAATTCCTTTAACCTTATCAATCTACCTAATGAGATTTTAAGTATCCCGTTCTTAATTTTAATAGGGAACAGGGAGAATTCCTTCATTTGAACAATTTTAGCTAATCAGAATTTATTACAGAAACGTTTCTTGTAATTCCTTAGAAATTGATCGATAAGATGACTATATATAATCGACAAATTAATTTTCATATGCGATTTAATAATTTAATGTATGTTTGATTTGCCATCCTGTATCATCTAGCCTAATTCAAATTTCTTTTGCCTTTCATAACCCTAGCAATGAGCGATTGTGTTCCAAAAGTAATTGGAAGAGTATGCATTTTCTCAGCAAAGATATCATATATAAATCCTTGAACATCAAAATGATCGCACCGATATAGACAACTTAAATCTTCACACGAAGGAAGTATAAGTGTATTGATAGTTAAAACGACTATACTGACATCATATCAAAATGTATTTCCACTGGGAACACAGAAGTTGGAGAGTCCTCAGCATCTCTTGGAATCATTAAGGACGACCCCGCCTCCCAATCTCTCTCCCCTTTAATTTCTTCGAAGGTCCCTGTGTCGATGGACTCGGGGGCGCCACTTGGCCTCTGAGGATAATGACGTGTGAGAGATAAATGGAGATGGGCGGGATTCGATTGAAAGAGGATGCGTTTAAATGGAGAAACGAGAAACAAAAGACGGCGAAAAATATGCAGATGAAGAAGATGGAGTCATAAAAAGAATGGGAAGTGGCAAAAAATGGTTCGAATATTATATATTTATTGTTCGGGGAATTGGGACGGCCGGAGAATTTGTTTTGCTGATGATTATCTGATTTGATTTTTTGAGAGTAGGTTAATACGTTTTAGGATTAGCAATATTTATGTGAATATTAATTGAATAAGTGATGTGTAAATTTTAAAGTCGAACAAAGATTTAGTTATATAAGTACCTTTACTTTGAATATGCTACTTCTTATTTTGAAGAAATTCTGAGCAGCTACGTATCTATTCTTCCTCAAATTTTGATAAACTCCGTTATTTTTCAAGAAATCATCGACAATTAGAATTTATCTTCCAATGCTGATTCGTTCATTAACTTTTTACTTCTGAATATGGTTGTAATGATATTAAATTTCTTCAATTGACATCCTCAATTCAATATCAGCTACTTTCTCCTTTAGAAATAGATTTTTACAAAACAATCGATTACATTTTTATGAATAATATTTTGCTTTCAGTATCGTTCGCTAAGTATTAAAAGTTAAGTTCGTAAGAATTAGACTGGATTGTTAATTATTACTCATATAAAATCATCATTGTATTGAACTAATCGACAGTGAGATATGGAAACCATTTCCTTTAAATTTTCAGGTGTTGAACATCGGTTTGAGCGAGTCAGTAATCATTTAGCGTAAATAAGACGTATACCATGATAGCCATTGGTTAATTTAATATTAACTTTGCTTTTTTCCGATAAAACTTTATATATTACCATATCTAAGAATCATTTGTACAGTAAAAATGTAATGTGTGAGGTAGCTAAACGATTCAATCCCAAACAGTAGCATTATTGTTTTAATAATGGCACGGAAACCCATAAAAACGTTCACGGTTAGTTTCTCCACGTGGCTGAAAAGTGAACCAAAATTTATGAGCTAATTACTAATATCGTGAGTTTTGATTGTACCAATCAAAGACTTCCTTTTATATTTAGTTATAATTCTGACCTATGGGAGAACTACCGTGCCTTTTCGTGGATTTTTCGGTGGCGGAAATAGCCGAAGCATCTCCAGACCATAAAGATGCCTTATCAAAATATGAGGAGGAATTCTTTAATGAGTTTATTCAGAACCTTTTTGATGATCTTTCCCCTTTCGTATTATTCAAGGTCTTTATTGATGTGCTCAACAAAAATAAATCCAGACGGAATTAGATGGACGATAAACAGATTTCTCTACGTCTATCAGTTCAAAGCCGTGACCTTCTGGTCGATTATGTTCTTCGAGTATTAATTAGAATTAATCTAAGCTGATAATGCGTATTAAAATGAGGCAATTAACTAACCTTTATCGTTAGGCAAAGAAAATATTTTAAATAAAATATTTGAAATAACCATTAATTAATGTATGATTATGAATATTAATCATACTAGTATCAGTAAGCTTATCAAAATTATTTTAGATCTTTAAAATGAGTCTGCCTACCTACGCATAATTTTTGGCGGAACTCTTGGAAATTGTTATTAGTTTTATTACATAACATTTTCAGTGGAATTTACGAAGTTTTTCATTATACTATGGCTTTCCACGAAGTCACGCCTTCTAATATTGATCTCGGAAGTTATATCCATGCAACGCCAATAAGTATTTTGCTACAAAATATTATATAATGAGATATTTTTTATTATTATTATGATTGAGAGCATTGGTTAAAGTTTCCTTCCATGAAATTATAAGAAATATGTTATTTAATGTGCTTCATATCACATTGGATACAGATTGGCAACAAACAACTGCGTCACTTCTTATTGTTATAATAATTTTCGTCTTTTCTTCAATATACGAATGACGTAATAATAATAATATATCAGAGGTTTAACACGTTATGATAGCTTAAAACTTCACAAAAACTAAATATTACTGTTATTGGAATAGGTTTTTTATCACATACATCCTTATCACTTCATAAAATACAATATCTATTACATTACGGCACAAAAAGCAAGTTGAACTAAATGGTACGCCTATCGCAATATCGTTATTCATCTTATAAATGAGCATTATATTGAAAATTATACACCGAACGCCATTCAGCTTCTAACAAGAGACGATATAACCAACCTCGGATATTTCATCTAATTGCATCGCTTGCGGTAATTGCAGAAGTGTTATTGGTCTGCGTCGAAATTTATCATCTCGAGCACTGAAAGATATTAACACCAGTCGATTGAGATCATAATAACAGTTTATCTGCAGTGCGGTTCTTGACGTCATAGCATCATCCCGCCACCCACCATGACGAGTGAGGGCGAAAGTAGAGCTTGCAATAGGATTATAACCCAAAGAGGCTAAGCTCTTGAAGAGACCTCACGCACCCGAGGGAACTCGTGTAACAATGGAAACCGCCAAGTAACATTGAGGAACTTATTCTCAGATTGGACGCGACTCTACCGTGACTGATTCGTTGGAAGAGAGGGCACAAATGAAAGTCATACTCAAGCAATTGATCTGAACAGAAACACTCGAAGTTTGAAAAATCAATTACGGTGCACGTCAATGATTCCAATGAGTAGTTCTCGCGGATTAATGGTACGCATTTGGTGGACTACGATTTCGGAATAAACTTGCTGAATTTCATGATACGGTTGGATAAAGTTTATAAACTTAAATTAAATTTTCGTAATCATTCCTAATCTCCAAGGACACTTTGAAGTATTAAATTTATTAAAGGAATAAATACGTAATTCTTGTGATCGTATTTTACGAGATATGTTAATTGCTATTCAATACATACATAAGATGTTATTTAAGCGACAAACACTTGTATGTATACTGCAGGTTGATTATTGGCTAAGATTGGAACAAACATTCATTATTCTCTGGAATCATCAATTACTGGAAACTGAATTGTTCAACCGAAGATAATACGTCTCTTTCTTTGGAATGTGTTTTTTTGTTTAAGATCTCCATCATCTTGAAATATTATATCAAATGTTATGAGAAAGGAACGAGGTTAATTGGTCACGATTATTGAAAAAATACGATATGAAATTACATTAATTACATTTCCATTTTACAGAAAAATACACTGCATTAAAATCATTTTACTCATTAACCTTTCTTTTTCTTTTGTCATTTCATTTTATATTTTTGATTCTGGCAGCTATTGCTTTACAGCCGATTTAATTTAATGATATTTTCAAATAATTATCAATAATTTAATATCGGAACATTATTAGTCTTCTTAATGTCACCTTTTCACTCAGATTAAATGATTATAAAATTTGTCTGCCTGGTGTGTATAAACGTGCCTTCACATTATATGCTTATTACCAATTGCATCGCTTATCCAAGAAATTGTTTCAAATTGCTCGATTTGTAATTCAGAATCACTGCTTTCTGAAATAGCGTTTAATTGTGAAGATTATAGTGCTATCATAATTTCTGTAGAAATAGATAATAACACCTTTATGCATAGTTGGACAATCTTCAAACTTCCCTTTAACGGAAAGCAGCTTTACAACGATTATATTTGAGCTAAGAGATAAAATTCATATGAATAGGTTGATATACGTTGAATGAGGATATAACAATACAGGCGAAATTTTGTTCAAATTGGAATTAATAAAAATTCATGTTAAAACTTGGTTTCTCTGCCGGGTCAGCATACGTAAATTTGTATGTAACTGTAACTTCTGCGCATAAAGTACTTGGTAGTTCGAGTCTCATGTCATGAAATACCGAAAGGATAATTAGCTAAGAATGGGAGACTATAGAAAGTGAATAATCAAGTAATATTCTCTTGTATGCATCTCTAAGCTAATATAATCTGCGAAAATAAGTTACGGAGAGTATACGAAAGGAGAATATTCGTGAATTTAATCCATAAATCTTAATCATCATAATAAAAGTACTAAAATATAGCCTTTATTAGTGCCAAAGAAACTTTATTCTTTAAATGCTTATTATAAAACTTAAAGGTCCGAAGAAATCAAAACAATCTCCAGAAAAAACCAATCCTCTTTTTACTCAAAAATTAATAATCCCTTCGGAAAAATTTGCATCCTCTCTCTTCTTAAAGACATTCAAGATTCAAAACCCATCACAATAAAAAAAAGACGCCCGTAATACGTCCGTAAATCTCGGACCACGATCCCGTGTGACACGCCTCGTCAACCGGACAGGCATCTCTGGAGATGGCGAAAAAAACCTCCGAATTCGGCGATTAAACTGATGAAATTCGATAACCTCTTAAGCACACACTTCCCAAAAACCTCCCAAGAAGCGGAGACAAAAAGCCTTCCCACGACCGACACAATGAGCGCAAGGAAAGGACGAGCCGAAGTTGGGATTGCGCTGAAGATTAACGCTTCATAATACGAGACCAATCGATCAAAACTTATTGAAACCCGAAGTGAAAGGGATGGATTCACTCATCCGATTCACGTAGACGTAATAGGGAACTATACTATAGGATATAGGAGGTGCGATTGGCGTAGGACTGTACAGTATTTCGACGTTAAAAAGATTTTCACTCTACTCTTCGCTTTGGTCTTTTTTCTCAGAGGCCAGCGTCACCTGCTGGAAAAAAGGGGCTTCTTATAGGCTTTCGGTACGCTTCCTCCTTCATCTGGAACTCCTGCCGATTCGATAGGGTGCAAGGGGTGTTTGGCAGGTGCTGCCTGTGATAGGGCGAATCGACGAAGAGTAGGAGGAGAAGAATGAAGGACAGGACGTTGCGGATGAAGTGTGAAGGAAGAAAATGTTGCTTTTTGAAAATGTCTGAAATACAAAAGTGTGGAACATTTTAAAGAAGTGGAAGATTCAGCTATTGTACGTCCTAGAGTATCGGTCTGACATCCTCTACCTTTTTCTTTGTAATATTAGTTCATAGATATTTTGTTTCTTGGCTCTTACATTTACCCTAATATACAGATACACTTTTAAATGTGAGTTGATTATAACGAGAAATTACATGTCATTGCTTGGATAGAAGTTAAACAGGAAGATAAAAGTTAAAGATTGCACTACTTTTACGAGATGATATTCTGAATTGAGAAAAGATTCAAATAAAATTGATAGTTTACTGAATTTCAAAAGGATGATAATTTCAAAGCGGTAGATTTTATAGTTAGCGGTAGATTTTATAGTCCTCAACTGCGCAATACTATTTATTTTAAATACAGATTGAGTATGATTTTTCAAACCTAACTTCTAAAATGAACCTATGGAGAAACATCTATATTAACATAATAAATTTATTTATATGAATGAATTATTTTTATTATTGTTTCATTATTTTTTGAGTATACCATTATTAGAGAATTAATAATCTACAAACAAGTTCGTATAGTTACCTCTAAAGTTATATATTTCAAAAGAAGTTCTGAAATAATCTTCTTATAACTCCTTGAATGATTTAATAACTGAGGGCAATAATAAATGTTTAGTTTAATTTCTTATGGATTAAAAAGCTTTTCTGTTGAATTGAAACCACTTTTATAAATGGAATCGAAAAAATTAAATTTTATCGAACATGAATTACAACAGAATTGGCTGAATATTTTATTCACTCTCTTTAAACAGTTTAATTTGCAAGATCAGTATATTACTAGCGAAATAAAGTAAAGAGAACAAAAAGATTGCTAGCAGTTTTCAACCATAATACGTATCGTGAGTTTTTTTTATCTTTCTATACGTCCATATTCCTTGGTAACGCCAACTGAGTGCCCCAATCGTTCCACAGCACCTTTTCTTCAATTCACGTCACCATGGAGACCTTCGAGCATAACGTGTAAAAATTTGAATTCATTGGGTGTGTCGATGGAGGAATAAAGGTTTGAGAAGCATTGCCTTAGACGCGCCATTGGAATCGGGTCAACGGTGGCGAAGGTCTCAAAAAGAAGACACTTTTTTGTGCGACCAAAAGAAAAAAGCCCTCCAAGGTTGGCCTTTGCAAGGATGGACGAGATGACGGCTGGATGAGGCAGGAAATGACGGACCGAAAGCGTCCGAGAAAAATTTTCACGCTTCAAACGAGATTAGAATTCGTACGGGAAGTGGGGGAAGGTCCGATGATGACTCGATAGAAAGGGCCCTTTCTGGTACCTCACGGTTTGGGGCCCATGGCAAATTCTCGAATCGGATCCTATGATTGGCGAGTAATTCGTCCGTTTCCATAGCACACATGAAACACGTCTCATTATCGAATCAAGTGGAGCGAAGTTTTTCGTTCCAAGAGGAATAATTCAGAGTAAATTGTACATGGAATTAGATGCTGATCCGTTCATAACTAATACGAGCGTAAATATTTGTTTTTAAATGCTGTAAGATTTATAAATATCATAGAAGAAGTAACCGTTGAGTGTTTCCGGCCTGTCATTAGAACCTCTATAATCCATAGCCAATTAGTATAGATATATCTATTTCTTAATATCACCGACATTAATACAAAGATATATTTATTGCACATGAAAAGGAAATTCAAACGGTAAACTATTAAGGCTAATTGATGAGATAATAGTTTATTACGTTACTTAGCGACCGATTTTAACTAGATCATTATGTCATCGATTTTTAATATATAATTTTAAGAAAAAATATATAGATAAGTTGAGATCTCTGAAGATAGCTTCATCTAAGTGTTTGAGTTATCAGTATCTTCTATCATTTTAGTTTTATGACTTTGAACCTAATGGAATGTTGAGTCAATATTAGTAAAAATTCAAGGGAATATATACTGTTTATTTTAAATTATAATATATTAAAACTGATCGAATACAACTAAAATTTGACTTAGGATAAATTAAATAGATGAACATTTGACTGACTTCAATGTAATGAAAAGAAAAACCTCAGCGGATTAAGTCTCATTAGAAACAATTCAAATATTTTTCAACGTAAGTTTTAGCTCCTCAAACTTTTAGATAATCTTTAATTCATTCTCTTTCATCATCAAGTGAAGCCTGAATCTTCATTATGATTGCATTTAATTCAAGTAATCAATGGAACTGAAATAGAATCAGTTTCAGTTTTAAATTCAAATAATTGTATGCATGTAAGATTTTACTTTCAAATCCTCACGCAGTAAATCGTTAAATATATCTTTAATAAAATCAAGACTTGTGATACGATGACTAGAAATTGGTACTCAAAAGATTTCGAATTCCATCCAAGGATATGATCAGTAATCAAAATCCAATCGAGATCAGAATATCATCAACAACATTTCCTTATCATTCAGCTGCATATTATACATCGCGATCCATAATTTTATATATGAATACAATCTCAACACGTTGGACTCGATGAATTATTCCACCTTATGAATTAAATAGCGTTGGACATCTGTGAAAACGCTATTTAATGCTCCTCTCCAGTCAACATGGTTTAAATCATACTTCCAGGTAATTGACCGTGGACACATTACGTCCATGTTGAAAACATGGAAGAGATTATTTCACGTGCGGCATTACTACTCTTTCGTGTTCAGTGGAACGTGTAATTTCTAGCACAGTGCCCTAATTGGCGGGTAGAGGTAGAGAAAGCGGATGGGGGGTGATTGCAAACCATTAGTGGGATGTTTAAGACGAGGAAAGGAAACTATAGGATCCGAATGAGGAACGAAAAAATACATAATGGCGATTCTCAGTTTACGGTCGGATAAGAGTATATCAGACTCGGTGACGGGCGGCAGAAATTCCCCGGAATAATAGGTAATGGTTGTCCGTCACCTGTTTGCAAAGAGGTTTAGCGTTAAGTAGAGGAAGAAGATATACTCAGTAGGTAGGTAAGGAGGATATACTCTTGTGTTTGAGCGAGGTTTTTCGTCTGTGTTTGAAGGCAATGATGTGATTAAGTTCAATTTAAATTTTCCATTATTACAAACGTTCTTCGATTACCACCACGAACATATGAACTGAGTGTAATAATAGATTTCCAAGAAACTTCTTCTTCATAAAATCAACGTTAGCATATACGAAAAGAATGTTATTTATCGATCAAAACTCATACGTAAGCTTAATTTTGTAATCGAACATAAAAAGAAGTAGATAATAGTAGAAATTTAGCTGTATCACAACTAATTCTAGAGGATAATAAAATCAACTCGTTATAAAAATCAGGATACAATAAAAACTTTAGTATTAACTCATAATGTTTTATGTACTCTGTTATAGAATGTTTCAAATATTATTTTCTAAACTCAGTTTCCTATCTACATAGAAATGATAGGCTAAGAAAAATCTTTTAATTGAACTGAGTCGTAAGAGAAACGGTGTTTTGTAATGATAAGCTACGAAATGAATTTCAAAATTCTTATTATTTTAGAATTATTATTTTTACAATACGAAAAATGAAATCTTGAACGATCAAAAACCGAAAGTACGGTTTTAAGAAAGTTTTGCAATGGATAGATAAATTGAAAAATCCCCAAATAACGATATTAAAACAGAAAACTGTACAGATTCAAGAAGACCAATCATTTTGAACATACGTCTTGTTTAGATACAATCACTAATTACATTGAATACTAGATACGGAATATAAAATCAAACGGTTGCTAAAAATAGTTTTGATACTTGATTCTTAACCTGCCATATTTCAAATTCAACTACCAAAAACACTAGCTTCGAAACACCAACGCAATACAATCTGTTTAGAAAATTAGGATTAATGTCAAATCTCATTCGAGAAAATTTTCAGCACCTATTGAGATTTGAGATGAGGTTTTTATGATAAAAAATTGCATTCCGTCGTATTACCACCGGGAAAGCCAACTTAAAAAATGATCTCTGAAAATGATCTTAGTGCTCGTAACGAAAAATGTCCCTCATATCGATGCTCATTTGAATGAATAACTCCCGTCGTATCCAACGAGCGAAAGCGGTAAATAGCAACCGTCGATAAATTTAGACAAAATGTTTGACAAGTGGCGCGTATGAATCTTCGATTCGAAAGACCGCCTCTTGAATATCCAAAGTGAAATAGGAATTTATAAGAAGCCGTTCGTTGTACGTCCATTTTTAGAGTCCATTATGCGATTTCGGATGCCTAAATATATATGAACAGCTCCGTAAACGGAAAAATTGAGCTATTAGAAGAAGACGCGGAGGGCAATAAATATCCATTCGGGAATCGTTCCATCTTTTTCTGTGGACGTTGAATTCACAGTCGCTACTTGCTCTGGAGGGAATTGAGGAAGCTTTTTTCAAAAGACGCCCCTAAAAATCGCTAAGAATGTAATTTATATTTCGCAGAATAGAAGGAAGATTTTTTATCCAAAAATTTTTTAGTAGTTGTCGTCTGCGAATCGGTAATTTTTTAATTGGCACGTAATTTTCTTATTTATGAGTATAAAAGCGATAAGGTACTAAGATCAGGTACTATATTTACTACTTTTGGTAGTATTGTTATTAAAAATGGAACGAAATGTAAGTTCCTATTCAAAGATCCTATTGGTAATATAAGAATTAGAGTTCATTCATCATCTTATCGAGAATGATAGGTTTTGAATTTTCTCGTGACAATCTTAGTTTCCTTAAGTAGTATTTGCACAATACATGCTACATTCCAAGATCCCACTGTGACTTGCAGGTTTCAAATGATTTCGGACTCCGTGTAAAATTCCATGTTTAATATTGATAGAGACTATAGTAAAATGAACTTTAACAATGGAAAGAATTTTGATAAGAAGAATAGGCACATTTCCAAAGTTTAAAGTAGTATAAATAATGATTAAAACCATTGTAGTTTTAATGTCTTTAGTGATCAGTCTTAATGAGAGTTCTTTGACGATTGAACGATTAGTTTCTTACGATAGTGATTACTCACCCAGCTATGGGAATCGGTACAGAGTACATCATTAATTCGATTATGATAATTAAATTATAGGAAAATGTTTCTTTATAACTTTTTAAACTTAAATAGTATCATTTCGAGAAATCTACTTCAAGCTAATGAAATCATCCCACAACAGAAGCATGGGAGTTGAAAATGGCTGAAACTCCCTCATTTATATAAACCCACCATCTGCTAAACAGCAATTGTTCTTCGGAGCAATATCTAAAGGAGAAATCTTTTGAAGAGCATTCCTCGTGAAAAGAACGTGCGAGCAACTCCTTCTTCCTCTCCACCGGAAAATAACCGGCAATTAGTCTCTTTTCGTGGTAATCATAATGGCAATAATGGCATCCTTTCCGAACTTCCGAGATACCGGTATCTTCCGAACATTTAAAAAAAAACCAGAACGGCGTGGAAACGAGTTTTTAATTAAAATTTCATTCCTTCCTCCAATTACGCGCAATCCCTTGAGCGGGTGTCATGCTTCGTAACCGCGGAGTTACAGTAGTGAACATCCTCTCTCTCTCAAGACGTGCGTCCATTCAAATATTTCATGGGAAGGGTCAATGTCACGACATCCCATTCAAGTCCGCCCCCTTTAGACTTCCCGGTAGGTCCTCCCCGGCAGCCACCAATTCCAGGAGGGAGGAGAGAAGGAGGTGGAAGCCACAGGATTGCAGGGTACCGAAGTCTGCAGCGTGCTGGAAGTAGCCATCGTAGAGGTCACGACGTCTGTGGCCTATGCTATCGGGAGGCATTTTTGATGGGGGAAGGGGAAGTTAAAGGGGGAGGGGAAATGGGGGAGGGACAAGGGGAGGAGATCGTGGAGAAGAGGGAACTCGATGGAGAAAGACGCAACGGCCACCCTCCGAGTTGCCTACGCCCGCATATACTTTGCGGTGATTACGGATTCGGAGAAATTGATGACGAGAAGCACGCGTAATTTCGTGTCCGTCGATCGTGTGTGTAGCTGTTCGACAGAGTTCGACAAACAAGCACCCGTTTATCTGCGGATGGTGTGTGTCTTTTTTTACTGAATCGAAGGTCACTGTTTTTTGTGTTTGTCGACTAATGATGTGTGCTCAAAATGTTTTGATTGCCTTTAATGATAGAGAAAGACTAGAAATTATAATGGATCGCAACGAGCTAAATATTCCTCCATTTCTCATAGTAAGAAAGGATAACGTTTACGCTCCACCGTAATACTTTTTGGAAATATATGTTTATTTTAAATTCAAAGATTTAGTATATTTAACATTAGAAATCATAATAAATTGGTCATTATGTAAAGAGTATACTTTTCGTGAATGATACGAGAAGGTAATATTCGAACCCGAAAAATGAATACCTTTAAAACCAAGAAATGGTACAGTTGATAGAATTGAAATTAATTTTTTTATTGAAAGGAATTTACAGAATCTTCTCTGCTAGTGATACTTAGATTTTGAGCGATCAAAACAGAAGAATATAATTAGAGTAGTCCAAAAAGCTCTTTTTACAGACTTAAAGAACGTAATAATAAGTAAGTGAGACTAATTAAATATTCCTCAAACAATTTCAATACAAATCTAATTATTATCGGCAAATAACCGAAAATATCACAGAAGACGAATAGCATCTTGAGAATCTTAAGAAGAATTTTACGTATTAGAAACATCAAAGTGGGTATCATATGGAGACCAAGTTCATAAATGACCTAATGAAAATTGACAAATTCAAAAGTTTCAAAATAAGCGTACCCGAAGAAACACCGACGTTTTCATAATTTATGGATCAAACAATGTTAATAAATAATTTGAAACATCTATAACGATTGTTTCATTTTGATGCTTAACCCCTCAATTTATTATCCCGTATTGTTAGCTTTCAGGAAGCACAGAAAAGCTTCTTCGACCATTAACGTTATCGACAATGGAATTCAGCGTAAGAAACAACATAGTAACCAAAGCGCGTTGTTGTATCCATAACAAGGAGAGTCAGTGGCGAGGAAAGCGCATTATTGGGCGTAGTTCGTAGAGGACACGCCGATTATCGTAGGCAAGACAAAGAAGAAAAAAATCGAGCATGTCGGCAGAGACTTAAGGGGAACAGAACAATGGGATGAAAGGAAGTTGAAGAGTAAATGCTGGCGATCAAGTGAGACGTTTGCGCAGATAGAGAAACTTAAAGTTTGGTGCTTTGAGACAAACGCCGACCGGTGAAAACGTTAGGGGCTTAGGATCACAGGTGGGATAAATTCTTTAAGTTAAAGGAATTATGTTTTATATGTGCCAAGTCACGTATAGATTCTGGATCGATATTTTAGAGACAACTACCATTATTGCTCAAGAAAGAATGAATATTACGTATCTAAATCTGATAAAACTTTAAACTATTATATTCCTTTAGCGAGGTTAAAAGGGATATCAAAAATGGATACTACAATAACTTTAATATAATATGATTTGTACAGAATAGATTTATGAAATTTGTATATTCATCATGTAATATAGCACCTGCTCACATTCCGGTTATTTTTCGGCTCAGTAGAACCTAAAAGATATCTATTGAAAACTAACCGATCGATTATTTATCAATAAATATGTATTTGAAAATGTTACAAATTCTTGTAATCTTTTAGTAATTTTTTATATTTATTTAATTGTAATTTTCTGAAATATTTGTAATTTATTTTTTGTATGTAATGTTTGTAATATTTTTTATCTGGAAATTTTGATAATAAAAATTTATATTTAATATTTATAGAGTATTAGGGATGAATTATTAAGGAAAATATTTAAAAAAAAGAATGTTACACATTTAGACTTTCTACTCATACTGGAGATTTACATGGATCGGGATTTTTAAATGGTTTTTGCAGATGATTAAAATTAAAATGGCTTCCAAGAACTTAATCTGGAGGAATAGAAAAAATACACTTTTTTTGACTATAATATGATTTTCATTTCTGAAATCGAACAGGAGTTTCAATATAATTCCGTAAACATAATCAATATTTTTGTATAATTTGCAATCATGATCGAACTTATTTTAGCAGGTTTGTTCTTAAAGCTATAGATTAGAATTTCTTTTTAATATTTTCGTAGCTTCAGAGCCATAACTCAAAAGTAAAATATATTCTTAATTACTTAAATAATTTTGCAACTAGTAAAAAAACTCTCAACAATAAGTAAAAATTCTAAAAATTTAAAAAACCTTTATTACACTTACCAAATTCAGTAATTATGGGATGAGCAATCAGTGTTATTCAAGTTTAAAATTTTTCGCGAGTATGACCTTCTAAAAATCTGCATCACGTTATTCAACTGTTATCGGAGATCACTTCGTGGAAATATCAACCCATAGGAGATTCTGCTTTATAATATAATGGAGCGATCAAAATCTGCCACAATGGGTGGCTTCAGAGACGGTAGCCATGTGTAGAAGAATAAGAAGATTTTTCCAGGTGGCACAGGAGGGCGGGGCAAGAATTCACTCTCGTGGGAACGAATCGGTGAGAAAGGGGCCGAGTGGGTGGGTACGGCATTAGTGTGGGAAAGAAGAGATACGAACGAGCGAACCAGAGGGATTTGAATAAAAATGAATGGACGCATTCAATGGAGGAATCAAGGGAATACGCTCACATATGAATGTGTGCTTTAGCTCCCGGAGATTTAGTTCATAACAACGGACGACTTGGAAGCTCCGGTAGGATTATTCCGGAGTTAACCTTAGGTCAAGTGGAGTGTATTGCGTGGTAAATTAGTGACGCCTATACAAAACGAAAGGAGTAAAAAAAATGTGGGGAAACTCATCAGGATTTACGCCCATGCAATCTATCAAAGCCCTGCCTGCCACTTACTTTCTCTTGAACTTCGATCCTTTAAAAAGTTGTCGATTTTCTTTACGTTCTACTGCGTTAAGTCACCCTACTATGTCTCAACCTACGCATAAATAAGGCCTTTGGAAGTTGTAGATGTCTTATAGGTAAAAATTCTCTTCCAAAATTAAATGTGATAAATATGGTGATGAGACGAAATGATAAGTTATTGGCATTTAAAGGAATGACGTAATGGTGAGGAATTCTTTTGGAAAACAAGCTCAAAGAAGTTCTTTTGATAAATGAATGAAACATTAATATGTCTTAAACAGACATAATAACACATCATGAATTATTATCTTGTTGATATATTTCTATGTATTTCTAAGTTCAGAAAGTTTCCTAAGTTAATTTTAACGATGCAATATATCGAGTAGAATATATTTTATTGGAATAGACTTCTTAACTCAATCTCAAGTTAAAAAGATCATCAGATTGTTATGAAGGTATCCATGTCACAATAAAATAGAAGAAAACCAATCATTTACCTCATATAATTATTAGAAAAATTTAGGTAATTCGATTAGGTTTGAAGCTAGTACTAGCATAAATTTTAGGAAAGAATTTTCACTGAAATCTTTGATTGAGGTAAGATTTAGAAAACTTGTTTACAAATTTAAACGAGATTAGTATGAGTCTCTTCCGAAAGAAAGCCTTCTGAAGAACAGTGGTCAATTTCAATAATCTGTTAATATAGCTCACCCTTGAGATTTTTTATAGGAGCGACTAATTTAGCTGAATTTTAAATATTCCAGTATTTCTCCCATTCCAGTCAAAAGAGATCATGTCGATCAGCCGGTAGCACTACTTTCTCTACACATCTGAGAGTCTACACCTGAGAACCACACCTATATGAGCTAGATTTCAGGCTAATTCGCTGGCTATGTCATGGGGTTGTTGTTGCAGCCAATACTTGGGGAATTTATGCTCTGTAATACCTGAGTAAAACATTTTTTTGTAATCAATATTCGTTTCCCTATAACTCACTGATTATGGTAGATGAATGTAATGCACAGACGATTGACTTAGAAGGCAATTAATTTCTGTACCGTACTTTTAATATTGCAGTTTGGGGACAATTTTAGAAAATAATTCACGAACGCGGAAGTCTGGTGCAGTCACAAATCGAAAATAACTACATGATAACCCAACCTTAAGATCAACGTCAAAACTCGATATACGGCATACATTAGAGTAGACTCACGCTTCTAATAGTAGAAGAACGAATAATTTGGTGGGCGAATAGACTATAATCTCCACCCTCAACATCCGTTTCCCTAGATCTACGCCATCGTCCCTCAAATGTGCCATTACTCAATGGGAAGTCTATCGTACGTATTATTGCCAAAATACTATGAATGGAATGATGGAATGGGAAGGAGTGGAAGTCACGCACGGGATCTTCCTGGCCACTGTTGGAAATGGGCCTTGATGATAGCCTCCAGTACACGACTCCAAGATAGCGAGATGGGCATCTCGAACTCCCCCCCCCCTCATCCCAAAGTGCCTCCCCTCCTGCCATTCATGGTTGCAGGTGTGGGAGGCTGGGTAATTCTCTCTCTTGGGTGGGACACCCACTCTCGTAATCCGCTTCCAAGATGGAAATATGACATCACCTACACACAACTTTCGAACGATGTTTTCTTTGAATAGTATGCTAAAGCGAGGAGAAAAATGGGGTTGCGTTACGGAAAATCACGCTGTGAATGTTGAATGGCGACCATATTGTGTCCGTAACAGGAGAAATGTCAAGCTAGTTATTTAGCGGGTGAGTTATTCGCTGTTTCCATATTGTTTATGTTAATATATTGGCAAATAGCTACGCTGGTGCAAGGTAGAGAACGGAGCTATCAAGGCTCGACGCTATTACAGAAGATGTTTACAAATGTGTCCTTAATTTGATATTGAATTTTTGCATTCCATTCAATTTCATGGATTATAATTTGCAGAGCTCTGAAAGAAGATTATGAGCGAGCATATTTCCTATATTGTTGACACGTTTGAGTTAACAAGAGTTTGGTTAATTCAGTAAGGTTGAGTGTGTGGTAATTCTGTTAATTCGAAAGATTGTTTAGATAAAGGACCATTGGTAGAAGTAAGTAAGTAGAGTAGGTAGACTAAGGTATACAATGACAAAGAGATATCAGTTGGGAGGAACCATACTTACTATATTTGACTAAATTTAATGTCAGTCTCTTACTCAGAGTTAATAAACATGTTCATATTTTGCCATACCCAGATTAGAGGATACAGTCAAAATATGAATTGATAAGTCCTTTTCAAAATATAATCGTAAATAATTTCCTAAATCTTATATTATCAAGATTATCCATTGCCTAAAAATAAGGCAAATATAGATAAAACTTTGAAAATACAACTGAGAATAAATTATAATTAGCAGTGTATGCTATGTAAGCTGTTTCAAACTGAGACTTCAGTATTATAAATCGTATTTTTATTATTCATTCCTAGTTTTGCACAAAGTCGAAGAATTTTAATAAACTCGTTTACTGATATTGGTTATAATACTACGTGTATTTAACAAGCTTCAGAATTTATTAGTGAAGTCTGCACAACAAAAAGAAATAAATCATCATAAAATATGCAGAGTTGAGTTCATAAAGATACAAAGTTACTAAACACTGATTTGAACGAAACAAGAAGATATCCTTCAAACCTTTAAGTAAACATCGAAGAAATACTTTCAGAGTCGCGTTTCATTATCATAAATATCGTCGACCTCCCAAAATAAAAAAAAACAACCGATCCAAGGCTAACAGAAACAGATGAAGAGAGAAACGCATTTGTTGAGATTCGGAAAAGCCAAACGAGCTGGAAATCACCATGGTCACACAACAGCGTAACTTATTACCGTCAGAATATTTATGCATGAGCTTTCAAAACAATGGGCGATAAAGCTGCGAACTCTGAAAAACAATAGAATCCCTGAATGGCTGCATGTCCTACGGGTCGTCTGTCCATATACGTTAGGTTTAAAACGCATTTGGATCATATTTACGACTACTGAGAGACGGCAATAATTTCCGATCGAATGTCAATGAGCACCAGACTGAAATGACTTTATGTCGTGAGGCAGCGGCCATTATGAGAACTTGTTTAGCCCAACTGTATGCACACTTCGAGAGTGATAAGTTGTCAAAGCGTTCGCGAAGATTGCGAGAGAATTTTTCACATAGTTAAGTAGATTATTTATCATAAATTTACGTAGGATATATTTTGTCATTAACTTTAATCGCTAGGAAATTGACTTCTTCCATTGGTTTACATTATCGGGGTAAAAGATGTCTAACAAAACGAAGGTATTATTATATTTCTCTCCTTACTATAAGTTCTGAAGTGTGTACTATAAATGTCTGGTTAATATTTCTTCCAATTTATAATCTGGTCTAATCTTTAAGTCATTAAAGAATCAAACATCATTGTAAATCATCATTGTATTTGCATAAGAAATGCAACTCCGCACATACTTTGTATAATTGCTACATTTTAGCGTAAGAAGAAACTATTGCTGAGTCTCAATCTCACCTGGCAATGAAGGGGATTTATTATTATTGTTGCTCGTTTTTTTCTGGTTTATTCATCTCTACTCTTATATTATCTCTTAGTACCTTTCAATATGTTTCCATTACTGGTTTAACCAATATGTGATTTTCATACGTAAAAAAATTGTCGTAAACCTGTCAAATATTTATTTATTCACCATAGCAACATACCGTAGTCATAAACAGGGACTTTGTGATTTGACTCATACTTGAACAAATAAAAGCAGATAAAGTCACAAAAGAATTCACAAAAATAGAATGATTAAGTAAGGAATACAATCGTTCTGGGAGACATAATACCAGAGAAAAACGTCAACTATCCTCGAATCAAGTTCAAGTACTCGTATAAATTACGCTTAGCATTCAAAATCAGCAATCTTATTGTAAATGAAGCGAAAAAATGACTGAGGACATGGTATCAGCTGAGTCCTACTGCGGACACACTCAAGAGGGGAGGATATCCCGAAAACCATTCTCTCGGTCCAACGGTTCCTTCCTTTTCTTGCCACGGACACCCTATTTATTCCTCATGCATATTCATAGCGCAAAAAACGCCCTCTCCCCCGCGACTAATCGCATTCGATTCTCTAAGAACGTAAATCAAGACTCCCATTCTACTTCAACGTGAGAGAGAATATCGCGAAGAAGTATGGAAAGAAAATATGGGAAAGTTTTCTCGCTTCAGGCGGAATCTTTTATTTCATCTCATAGATGAGAAGGCGTGTTTTGTGTCGAACACCGGCGTAGATCAAATGGGTTTCGAAAGAGTTCGAAAGGCGTGGTCAAGTACGATTAAAAATATTTTCCAATCAAGTTCACGTTTTTCACAGATCGTCCAAAATAATAGGAAAAGTTAATTTTTTTAAGGGAAAGATGCTCTATAATTATCAATCTATGTAAGAACCATTTCAAAGATAATAACTAAGGTACATTCTAAAAAGCTTTTTATGTAATATTTAAAGCTGTCTGAGTAGCAAGTGGTAACTTGGTTACAAGTGCAAGGTACGTCGTGTTGAAATTCGTATACGAAGTGAGAACACATTATTGATTAATAACCAAAGAAATTGAAGCATTATTGGCCATGTAGTAGTGTTAATGTAGCATTTAACAATATAGCATATAGAATGGGTTGACAAAGCATAATGACATTAAATATTATTGACAATTTAATGATATTACTAAAAATAAATAATTTGGCAAATATTGTGTATGATATAAATAATAAATCAACTCTTATATGTATACAGTATAATACTTATTACTTAAATTATTATATTATATAATACTATTAAGTATGAACTTGTAGAATATCACCTTTTGATAGTTTTATATGCTCTTAATATGATGATTAAAATAAGAGAGATTTAAAATTCTAAATATGAACATCTTTTAAGTGAGGTAATCTTATTTCTTTTTCCATTCTTTTATTGGGCTATTCTCAGGACAGCATATGCTGTCATATTCGAAAACATATATGTCATACTCGGACCATATCCTATTTCAAAATCCTGCTATTAGAATGTTCATTACATATACTAGAAAGAATAGACTTCAAAAAAACTTCCAAATACTCATAATTCGAAGAGGTTATACGCCTTTCAATTACTGCCAATTATCATCAAAACAAACGCTTCCTCAATACCCCTCTTCATTAGAGAACGGAAGAAAATAATTGCTTCGTAATCCACGGAAGAGAAGGAGCCTATCGCGTAATAATCGAAATAATTCCGTTCACGGGCGAATGCAACGTGTCTAATTCATCACGCTCTCTTCGGATGATGGAAAGTAATTGATCTAAATTAATAATCGGCTTGAAGCAACACGACAACTAATTGGTAAAGATGGCGTTCCATTGTCTAATTTTCTTCGCGAAATGATTTTTTCGAGATTAAACTCATACACGTGTGTGTATTCGCAATGAGAGATCAGATGAGAGGTTAATTAATCGTTGAGAGGGAAAACTGAAGTACATCCTCCATTAATACCTGCAATATTTTCTTTCGCACGCAATGAAGAAAGTTACAGAAGAACGTTTAAATATGAACCACCGATGAAATAGTTCGTTTCACTTACTCTTATGCGTTACAGCAATATGATATTTGATAAACATTCTACATTTCCACATTTTTCTATACTTTTCCAGTTACTGAAAGTTATATCTTTTGATCATAACAACATTTTAGAACTATGTAGTTATTTCTAAAGCTCATAAGCCCAATTTCTCCGTATATTTATCGTGATAAATGTAAAAAGGCTAAATGAAATGTATTATATTCCTTTCTAAAAGTGTATATAGTTATTTATTTAACTTATTTTTTGAACATTAAACCTTACTATGAATTGTGGCAATTATATGCATATTAAAATCAAGGGAAATCCAAACATTTTATTTCCATGTCATTTTTCTCCAATATATTCAGGAGAATTATTATGGTTGTAGCATAATTTTTTCTGCCTTTAGAATCCTTTCTTTTTAGAATATCTTTTGAGAATAAGTGCTTGGGCTTAGGGCTTACTAGGGCAAATTTTGCGTGAGATTATATGTTAAACCATTATTCACAACTTTAAATCCTGTTAGAGGTTTTAATTCCTCCATGATTTAACTCCAGAACGAAAAAAGCTCCTTAATTTAATTCTTTTTTATACAATCCAACAAAAAATAACCGTCCCAATCCAAATAAACACAATAAATTGGCATTCAAAATGCATTAACTTTCTATAAAAATGCATGCACGTAGAAGTACGAAAGTTGACCTATACTTACGTAACCTTTAAAACTATTCAAACAAAAATTTAAAAAATAGGAGAGGATTAAACGAAAAAGGGAAAATTGACTCATAAATTTATTAAATTTTTTAAAGTAATTCTCAAGTACAAAAAAAAATTCCAATTTGAATCAATATGAATGTTAATTAAAAGAATTATGTTTCCTTGGATACCCTTTCTCGAACATTAATTCCTTGAGATGACGTCTCAGATCAAACGCACCAACCCACTTCTAAAATCCACCGCATCGTCCTTACGTCGGCAAACTCATCAGCGGAAACGAAATCTCCGTGGAAATAAAACGAGATATATAAAGCGCGCAATCGGTCCATCTGAAACGGGACCCCGCGACCATAATCCCATCCACGGTGCCTCGGAGGCATGCTACGGCGAGATAAGAAAACGAGCGTGCGCTGTATTGTGTACAGTGGCTTGCCGTCTCTCTCTAAGCTTCCGAGGGATTGAGACCAGAAAGCGCTGTCGTCTTGTGGGTGGACAGTCAACAAAGCCTCATCTAGCGCCCCCCCCAACGCCCCCTGGGGCGCGATTCTTAAAAAAAAATCTACGGGATGAAAAAGGAGGGTGGTTTTCGGCGTGAAGAGCGGATGGAATATTCTTTTGACGTGTTTGAATGGCTGAGTGATGCAGAAGAGTCCGTAAAATGAGATTGACCTGCGCTGGCTGTCGAGTGGAAGCGAACGGTGCTTTGTCATTATGTCACTTGTTTAGAGGAGTATTAAAGGTTGAGGAGTTTCTTTTTTTTTGGGATTGGGTCGGTGTGAATATTGGTGTTTTATGATGTTGCTACATGGATGTCCTCTGGTGTCGAGGAGGGATGATTGGTGGTACTTTTGTATCCTGTTGTACACGAATGTGGCCCACTTATGAATGATGATATCTTTATTATCCTTTTGACTTATATAAGCATCTTGGATTTATATTGATGTATGTTAAATTTTATGCAGTTCTTTCTTTGGCTAATATTTCTGACATAGTTAACTCAAAGCTTTTTACTTATACATCCGTATTGAGATAAGAGATATTTAGAGATGTTTCTTTACTTGAGAAATAAGAGAAACTTCTGAAAGATATTTCCATGTACAGTAAACATATCAATTAGGTTTTATGGGCCACTAGATTGAGATGGTGATATTGTTCGTTATTCTGTGAATTTGACTTAATCTTAGGAATACATTTTCGTTACCTTCTTTTGTGTATATTATCATAGGAAAGAATAAATTGTAGACCAAAGATAATTCTCTACGTGCCACGTATAGTAGGAAAAAAATTTAGTCATTTGCAAAAAGATGAACTCTAAAATAAATTTGTTTACTAATGATTTTGTTTTCTCAAATCAATATCTACATCTATCAATATAAATATTTATATCTATTTCGTTGACTTGCATGAACTCCCTGAGTCAGTATCGTGCATATATATTTTTATATAATTGGAAGTAAGAAAAAGAACTACATAAATGACATTGCATATTATATAATGAACTCTTTAAATTCATTAATCGGTTATTGAGAGGAGAAAATAAGTATAACTGTATCTACAGTTTCCGTAGTAAAGTATCTGTATTCTACAGATATTTATATCTATATCCGGTTAGACTGCTCTTGCGTTACTATCATTTTTAAATCGTTGAATGAGAAGATATAGGTAACTGAATTACTTATAGACATCCTCTTACGATTATTAAGCTCCAAAGTATGTTATATTCTTTAAAAGTTTTTAACGCTTTCCAGCTGGAAATTGCATCTAGGGTGAAAGTTTTTTAGTGAAATCTTCCGTCGGTTGTTGTATCGGACGAAGGTGTATGGATAAATAGAAGGGATGAGTGGAAGAAGGAAACAGAAGGGATTAAAAAGGGGTGTAGAAAGAAACATCTGCGAAAGGCGGCGTTTGGTGCTTAGAGGGGACACGGTTTGAATGGGATGGTAAATTTGGTGAGGGCACTTCCTGTGGGTGCATATGGGTGGTGGGACTGATCGTTCGATCGGAATGCAACGTGGGCTCATACGCTCTCCCTTGATTAAGTCTCGGCCATAATACCACCTGTCGTTCTCTTACTTTTCCATCACATCTTCATTACGTTATTTTCTCTCGGGTAACTTTCTTCTCGTAGTTTTGATATGTATTTCCCTTTTTATATACGTATCAGGAAAAAGTATACGCGTTTGTTGGGAACGTTAGCACGGCATGAATTTGGTTGGAACTTAATGCTCCTATCTGTATTCTATCAATAACTAGGAAGAGCTAATGGAAAAAATCAGCTAACTAAAACACAATAATAAAACAAACATTCTTTTTTATTTTTATCAATTACTTAGCTTTTGGTCTAACAAGTAAGTCGGCAATTATAGAATCAAAAAATAACTAAGGTATGATAGCCAGATATTTTAATTCCTTGAAAATTGGCAGTCAATGAAAATTTTATTTCTTGTTACAATGCTTACGAAATTTAATCTATATTTATGCCCAAAAATCATTTCAATGTAAATAAACACATTTAAACTTTCATACAATCTCTTTTGATAAACCTTAACCACTGATTATGGTGCAAACAGACTTCTTGACCTATATTCCTTCGACCCATCACAGCTACGTTGTCTGAACAACATGGTTTCATCTTCAAAAACACATGCAATTGAAGTTAACCCTACTAAATTCACTCATACTTCCTAAATATCCAAAAAGATTCATTTTGGAAAGCATGGCTCGGTTAACTATCAAACAAATCACGAACTTAGCGGTTTTGGACGTGGAATCGTTCGAGTTATTCTGCAGCACTAGAAAATTGGATTAACTCTTTCTATAAACAGCCCCAAAAACTCTTATTCAGATTTTTAAAAATCAAAACAAAAAAAATACACATTCCAGAGTACACGCTCCAAACTCCCAGAAAAATTTTTAAGCACCGATCTTTTGAAATCGCATTTGATCTTGTTTAACAAACAACAGAATAATAAATAAAACACGAGACGTACAGAAAGTACTCCGTTCCTGACATACCCTTTTAGGAAAGTCTGCCTTTTTAATAACATTTTTTGTTCCTTTTCCCAGTTTCTTGCGCGATGGAACAGTCTTTCTGTTTTTATTCTCGCATAAAAAAACCCTTTTCCACGGCCTTCCGAACGAACCATTTCTTTTATTTTTTTAAAAAAGGTTCTTCGCTTGTTTCATTTCCAGTTTGCGCGAGTGTTTGCCCCGAGTATTCTTCTCTTTTTTTTCTAGACTTCTATGGGGATTTTTCCGAGTCGAAGGAGTTCTTTTTAAGGGAAATACTGCGACGATATCGTCTGGGGGCTGCATTTCGGGCCGAAGCGACATCGTACGTTAGAAAAGGGCATTATGCGGCAAAGAATGTTTCTCCTTAGGAAGGGGGAGAGAAAGATACCGTCTTGGAAATGTGTCTTTTTCTTCCCTCGCGGTTTTGTTCGGTAGGAAATATTCCGGAGAGTTGGGTGAGACATTAAGGTCATCAATTGGCTTTGACACGCGGTTAAGTCTGTGGGAATAAAGGAATAAATCATTGAGAAGGCTTTTTCGAGGAGTTTACCCCCTGAGCAGGGCTTTGATGACCTCGTACGATCCGCTATCAATTTTTACGTGAAGTGCTCGTGGTTTGAAAAATATGTTCCAAGTAAAATATCCATGCAGTGTGAGTGAATAGTAGTGAGTAAAGTTATGGTAAAACTGTTTGCGAAGAAAACGATTCGGTTTGGATTTAGGTTATGATTCACTTCTATAAATATCGTCTTTATATTCGTCATCTTAAGGCATGCAATGATTGAAAGATTTGATATTTCGAGTTAAAATCCGTGAAATACAATCTATGTCTCTTAAGAAGGTCTCGGTATGCATGCGTATAATGTATATGTTTCGTTCCTTAATTTATTTATGAATATGATCCGGTGTACGTGCGTTTCTTGTGCGATTCACGTCATACACTTGAAACAAGTTCTTTTGTCTAAAGAAACACAGTGGTGGAAACAGAAATACTCTTCGTCATTATATCACGTTTAAATATATCGCTATTGTATCTATAATATTCTAGTATCTCATCAAAGAGGTTTTTTATTAAAGAATCGCTTTACTAAAAATTATTTTACGTATTCAACTGATCAAAACCTACGACGAACAACTATCAAAATTTCTTCGTACCTAGAATCGAGATTCAGTCAACGCTGACAACAGTAACTTAGCAACAGGAAAAAAAAACACGATAAACGAATAAATTTCACTGAAAGAACCTCTTTAGGCACATTAATGAATATTAAAGATATGTTTCTAATTACATCGCTTGCTTTTCTCTAACGTAAGCACTCGACTAGTCATCCAACCACCTGCACGCTGCTCACGAGTCATCAATCGGAAATTACGTGTAAAATGACGGAATAATGCTAAACCAACGGATATCTGCAGATGAATCTACAAGTACAAGGCATTTGGCGATATAAACGGGGGAGAGACGGGAGCTAGCGGGGTGTGGTGGCAGGTTATCTGAAAAAGTCGATCTTTCTACGTCCTCCCATTGCGTCCATCAATCAAACCGTACTTGAGCACACTCGTGGGACACACACAAGAGGAGGGACGGGTTCCTAAGCTTCCACAGGTGCACACGGAAAACCTAAATGGAGAGATATGACTTATCAAGTCATTATGAACAGTCGCAGGCGTGTCGAACACAACATAAAAGAACGCTGAGGGAAGAATGGAGAATAACAGAGGTAATGCGAAATGACGTTTTGGAAATACGAAAAGACTTTATAATAGGATAAGAGAATTCTCAAAGGGAAATACGTAAACAAGTATCATGAAACCAATCTCATTTCTAAGAATCTCTAATAAAAAGGGATTAAATGTTTCTTAATACGAATTAGGTTTTCAAACGATAATCATGTGATTCATTATTTCTTTGAAGTGGTTCCTATTCGAAGGGGAGTATGACAAGTAAAAGAAAATGACACTCCATCCTTATACACATCCCTCAAGGGGTCTAGCGATGATTTCTGGTGATTGATGATGACGTATTTGGTGCTGACGCAGATTTTTACTCTGATTGCACTTCCTAATCGAACACAAAACGGTTCAATAGGTAGAAAATTCACATTTTCCAGGACTTGAACTACGTAGAATATAAAGTTGAAGTTCAAGCAAGTGTATCAGCATTTTGGTACAGGATATTATATCGAGTTTAAAATTTTCTATAGCTATCATCATCAATCAACTATTGAATAAATAAAATTCAGCTACGTTTCTACTATAGTTTGGCATGCAATGATCGATATCATATTAACATTAACCTGCTTGTCATATCAAGTGTGTTTGTAAGATGTGAAACGTGTTAATGTACACTAAAATATGACGCTTGCACAATGGGATACTATATACTTTTTCGTATACTATAGAGCGTAACACTATTCTTTTCCTTATTAAAGGACATAATATTCTGAATTCTTCTGAAATAATATCTCACTTCTTTACAAAAATTCCCTTCCTATTAAAAACATACATAATCAACCATAAATAAGGTTTCATATTAAATTTATATTATACATTTTTATTTTAATATGTATGTAATATATGTCTATAATAATATAATGTTAACACCTCAATGCCGCGTGTAGTGGTCAGCATACCTGCCCGGCAAGTCGGAGACTTGGGTTCGAGTCCCGGTCATGTCGCTATTTTTCACTTCTGTTTAACACTGTGAAAAAGCGCACGCTTTAACGTGCTAAGAATTACCTCAATTCCTTTCCTTATAATAATATAATATCTCGGTTACTGTATGAAAAGGCTGGATATATTACTAACACGTATATAGCACATCGTAATCATTAAACGTACAGTTATAGAACCATAAATCCTCAAAACTAAAATTCCAAATCATCTTATCAAGAGCGTGCGTGATGAATTTCGGAATAACCTACAGCAATTCGTTTCGTGTTTTCACGGACCGCACGCATCTCCCGATACCTTTGACGTCTCTTTCAAAAGTGCGTGGGTGAGGGAAGCACGTTCCCTCGACAGTTGTAGGTGAGATCGACTTTTGGGCATTAGCGGAAGGCAATGAGAATTTAAAGGACGGACACAGGAAGCAGAAAAAATAAACGTGTAAAGGGGGAGACCTTATCCTCCCCATCTTATTTCCAGAGTGCAGATGGCTAGATGTGGGCTCCCGAGGGGAGGCTGAGGATGACTGGGGGATATTAAGGGAGGAAAAAAGACGCTTTCCCCATGGGGCTGAGATGCGCACGGAGTCGTGAAATTGAAGCTATAGGTGTGGAGGGGATGCATTGGGATTAATGAGTGGGGAAGAAAACATTCCGATCGTGCCCAAATAAACTTTCCGTCTCAACTTTTGCGGCACATAGTCTCCCTTAGTATCTGAACTTCTTGTGGTGTAGTTGAATATGCGATTGGGACCTACGCAGTATCGGTGTTTTCCGATGAATAGATCGCGTGTATTAATTAGTGTGTGACGCACTCGAGTTCATGATATTCCGTTAGGTATTCGTGAGTTATCCAAATGTCAAGAACGGAATCTTAATATCCAAACATCACTGAAATTTTTATCGTATCTTTGGATCATATAGCTCTCACAAACCGTAAAATATCCGTGATAATCAATCTATTTAAGATATTTAATGCAAGACAATATCCCATATTAAATCCTTAACAAAATTTCATAATTTTGATATTAACATAGGACTTTTTCTTAAAGTAAGGTTGAGGTTAAATGATGAATTCAGCTAAGTTTCCTGGTTTTAATTATGCTCAATTAAAATATTTCCCATCTATTTACTTTGTATATAAGTAATATTTCCTAGCTTGACCTAGTGGAGCGCCAACGATTTATATGAATAATTTGTATTTGTTGTGATTAAATGAGGGTATGGAGTTTTCTTTTAGGATATTATAGCATTATAAGATCGTGATATCGAATTAATTCACATCTTACGAAACGTTTTTTGTAGAGAAAACATATATTTACCGTCCAGTTAAAATTTTGATTGAAAGCATAAGCCCTGTAAAGATCGAAAGGTTAAAAATACAGCACTTACGGTCTTGAACAACAAAATTTATACCCAGGAATCTCCTCAAACTAGCCAATGATATGAATTGATGCAACTTATCTTCATAAAGAACAAAAAAAGTATTAAATTTTTGCACACCATTTTACTTTTACGATTAAATGCTCATTTATTTAAATCTTTACACGCAGAATAAAACATATCAAGGTTAAAACTTAAGAGGAAATTTAGTTAGATTTAGTTAGTTAGTTTAGTTAAGTTTCTAGATAAAAATAAGTCTTCCACGAGCAGAATTTCATATAATACAATATACTCCCACACTATCCAAATTAAAACTTCGACAACATCACGCTCAATTACCAGCTAATATATATATAAAGCAAAAAAAACTCTAGGTCATTCATTTTCCCTTTTCACTTAATAAAGTGCTCCCACTTCTTTTTCATTCCAATTAGCCAACTTAAATTCTTAAACATCAGCCCTCTTCGGCGACAAATCAGAGCACAAAGCGATCCGGTCGAAAATTCCTGCGACAGGAGAAGAAAAAAAAGCGAAACAAAACGAATTTAAGTGTGTTGGAGAGTATCAGATGTTTTAAGCACCGCCCGCAGCAAGTTTTAGGGACTACAATAGCATCCGCTCAGACCGCGGATGTCAACACCTACCCTTTTCACAGATCAATGAAAAGGAACACACAACAGTAGAGCGAGCCAAAAAGAGTCGCTCACGCGTGCACGCATTTAGAGCAGCCCCGAGCAGGTCTCTTCACTTCCCGCCTGACTTGACTCTCTCTCACTCCGTCAATTAATTGCGGGACACTAAACACGAGAGATTTCGAAGGGGGAACGCGAATAAAACTTTGTGGGGATTTGAGGGAAAAGATGGAAGGGCCACCGAAGAATGCGGGTGGAGAGATACTGCACTATCGGATACGATACGTACTTGCGGTTTGATGAAAATATATTTTTACGCTAATGGTTATGATAATTTACAACTAAAGTCAAACGCCTAACAGTATACTGATGCGCAAGATAAAGGTTACGAGATGTTTGTTCACATCATATGTTTCCCTTTATTGTTTTCCAATGAGGATTAAAGTTTTTAAAATAAACTTTTAAATGTTTTCTATTTAAGAACTCGAGAGGATTCCTCTAAATTTCTTTTACACTCTGCTTTACTCCGAGTAAAAGAGCTATGGAGAACTTTTTCCTGATGAAACAAACGACAATCATACGTTGTGGCAATCTCTATAATACCTATGTCTTCGTTACTGCAACCTTATTTTTTAAATGAGTGACAATCAAATCAATAAATACAAAGAGCTTTAAAATATTTCATTTAGAATAAAATAAATCCTATTCCTCATTTTGCTTTATAAAAGTACATCTATCATCATCTAATTTGTGTAAATGATTAATTATTTTAAATTTAGCGAGGAAAATAAATTAATAATTTTTTTATGAGTGTATGTATTCAACCAATCATACCATATACTCAAGAACCCATCAGTGCATAGTAGTGTATAGTGAATCTTGTGAATAGACAGTAGATGTATTCATACAATAAATTACTTTCATAATTTTGTTTCGGACTCGAACAGAAGTAATTCTACTGCTATTCCAGCTACTGTACATATTAAATTTGTTAGCGAATCTATCCATATGGACAGTTTTCGTTAGATTACACATTAACCTGTTTTACTTTGTAATCCTCGAATCCTAGTTGAGAGTAGGGTTTCTTCAATATACTTATGTATGGATGTAGATGTACGTCCCTTGTTGATTTGAGTACCACACTGTAATGGTCCAGAAGTGGATATTTATGGGAGCTATTTTAAATAGATAAATAACATAACTTTAACATACAGAACACTTCATTTCCGCTAAGCATTTTTCTCCCAGTTTACCACCACGTTCTAATTCGATATTTACGAGCCGATTTACCTGACAACGAATCGAATTGGTCCACGTAACGAATTCTTCCACCCGTGGGGAAACTGCATCTCGCCATCTGCCGCAGCGTAACACTCACAAAATATTCCGCACGCGCCCGTGTTTAAGGAAACAAAACACCATCGGGGGCATCGCATAAAAACAACCGGAGCGTGTTCCCAATCGGCAAAAATTACTGCAACTTCCCTCCAGGGAGGAAATCCAAGAAAATGGCCGAAGTCTGGCGATGATTCAAATGAAGAGCCCCTTTGGGTGCGTACGACATTACACGCTGAAGATTGATGGGTGGTCCCCTGGACCAGATCCTTGGGCCCGAGTGCCTTTGAGGTCTTTGCACAGAAGGGGAGCGGGAGTTTCGGGCGGGGGAGTTCGAAAATGGGCGCTTAATATGGTAATCCCGCCTCACATGTTGCAACCCGGAATGAGATCGACATACGCGCCGGACCCCCCATTTACAACGCTCCTTACGCATACCCGCTGTGCGTCGGATACATTGTGCGTAATGCGAATGGGATACTTGGTTAAATCATCGTTGCCCGTCCGAGCGGAGAGGTTAGACTTGGTTACCGTTTCGTGCACTCAGGTGGATGCGTGTGTGACACTCCATTACGGAGGAAATCTGCATGGAAAGAGAGAGGTTCTACCGATGTCGCCTTTCTCCCTCAGCTGAATTCGTGAACGAGTGTGTTTGATTTTGGATGGGGGCAATACTGGAAAATTCACGTCTACTATTTGTTTGGAATTTCGAAACTAAACACCCTTATTTTTCCAATTCAATCCACTATGATAGTCTTTATAAACATCGACTTCTTCTCTTCTTCATAACATCGTAATCATATGCAAGAATACCTTTGTTTATTTATATCCAATACAAACAATTCTCAACGATAAAAAGCAGACACTATGGCAATTCAAAGTTTAAAGTTAAACGAATAGCACACACACAATATGGTGTTTTTCTTTCCCCTCAACCCCAACGCACGCTAACGATCCAGATCATCCCATTTACTCATCCATCTTTTCCTATCATAGCGCAGATCTTTCGGAATAAATCTATCCCCTATAATCTTCCCATCCCCTCTTGAACTTGAATCTGATAACTTTTTTCTGCAATTCAACTCTCTAGAGAGCCAGAAAAGTTTTCTCCAAAATCATCCTCCGTTACTATGGTAACTAAAAATTCGTCTCGTATATTACAAATACATCTTATACGTTAAAAAAATCCTTTTGAGGAATTATATTCAACTGAAAATGTAAGGTAGTGTGTATAAGAGTACCTTTACGAGGAAGTAATGCTACTATAATTACATATATATACGAATTATTTTTAGGTTTTAAATCTAACATGTATTAACTCATGAACTCATGAACTTCATAGACAGTGATAGTGTCGAGTCGGACTAGTAAAATTACAAATAGGTCCAACTATATATGATTATTTAATATGCTTTGTATATTCATAATCTTGTTTATTTTTTCCATTTATAACTTGCATTTTTTATGTCATAACTATTTCATTCTGTATATTTTCTTCTAGGTTGTACTGATTTTTTTTCATTTTTTAAACGTTAACTAACAGTAGGATTGTGCAGGTTTTTCACACCCCCCTTCTTGTGGGTGTTTTCCTGCTATGGAATTTTTTTTCCCTAAGCTTCACTTGGGGTTTTTTAATTCCACAAATTTAGTTATTTAATTTGTTTAATTTAACTTCCTAATACTTAATTTATAATTAGAAAGGGTTAAATGGAAGAGGAGACTTTCTAGTCTCAATTTCGCCCTAAATAAAGACGTTATTATTATTATTATTATTATATCGGAATAATTCACGTATTTGACCACCTACAACCCGCTGCCATATCTTAACACTTTAAATATTTGGCCTTGTCTTTCTAATACATAGTTTTTTGACAGAAATTTCGAGAAATAAAACCCTAACGTAAAACGATCCGTAGAAACAGATGGAGTGGGTGTAGCATAAGTCGAATCTAATCGGCCACGATCGTTACAAAGGCAAGGAGGAGGATGATCACGGGCGGGCGTTGCCTCTATGGATGAATGAACATCGCAAGCGTGCTTTCCTCGGAACAAAGTCTCCGAGAGAGAGAGAAGGGCACATGATGAGCGGTAATTGCTCCTCCGTAAGAGAAAGAAGAAGACCGTGATGTAGAGAAGGAGAAAATGTTTGTGTGGGAGAAATGGGTGCGGTCTAAATTGCGATATTGGTCGATTATTGCGTACGAAACGCGGTACATAATGAGAGAAGTTACCTCCATAATGCCCCCTTAAGCTTGTTTGTGGGTGGTGACCCAGTTGGCCGTCCCACCAGAACTTTCGGGATTCTTGCTGCTGATTATACTCACAAAAAACTGATGAATGCAAAGCGTAAGGTCCCATACCGTTTAAATAGGAAGATGATCAAAATCATCCCCATTTCTTCTAATGTCGTAAGGACTGGGTGTTTTTTTTATCTTCCCTTATTTTTCTTTCTTCCTTTTGAAGTGTAAAAATAATACAGTACTCTATTCTTTAAAAATTTGATTCGCTACATTTCCCGTTACTAAAATTTCGTAAAGAATCGAGAAGAATTAAATATTTTAAACATTAAAGGAAATCTTTAAGGGATTAACTACTGAAATACTCAGTTTAAAAATATCTAATAATTCTTACATCGATAAAACAATTTCAAGCTAAAATTTCAGCCAAGAACTCAGGCAACAAATGACCAACACTTTATTTCCATAAAATAAATTCTGGATTCTACCAAAACTGTACAGAAAATAAAAAAAACAACTAGAATATAGTCTTAAACTACCATGAATGGGTAGGAACAGAATCTACCTTGCGGTGGGTATCAGACAACTGTTCTGACCGCGAAAACCCTCCTTCAACAACCCATAGATCCAGGAGAAAAAAATTCCAAAATTAAGACTATTAGGCCGACGTGTGTTTATCCCCCTCCCAGACTCTAACTTAGCTCGCCCAGCGTTTAGGCAGCCCGATCAGATGGGTAACCTGGAAACCGATCGCCACTCTTCCTGGAAACCAATTTGGAAAAAGAAAACAACTCTCTAACGCAATGAAAACCGTCTTAGAATAATGAACAGTACCTTAGGACATGCCAAAGTCTCTTTCTGCACATCCTTACGAAGTAATACATCTCAGGTAAGAGTTCTTGTTGCGCTTTACGTTGGGCAACTCGGATTGCATCCTTGAAGATACGAAAATGGCCGGAAGTGGCCACTCCAAATGGGGCATTATAGTACCTCCCGATAGCCACCCACCCTTTCCTTATTCCGCCAGAAATGATAATTTCGCTTTCGGGAATAACGGGCTTCGTATTAGGCCCTCGAGGTAAAGATGGGCAGGTTGTACACGGACGGATAACCACGGAGGCCCATTCAGAGTCCATACGGACGGTATTAGAAGGGTCTGGTGCGGTGGCGAATTATACCTGGACGTACCATATCAAGCTAAACGATACCGTCTAGTTCTGGAGGACTACGGAATAAGTCTTAAGTGCCTTAATCTCCTAGTTACACAGCTGAGGTTCCAACTCACTCTACGGGCACGTACCTGTCCGGTGGAAACTCGTAGCTTAAAATCTGTTACACGTGTATTTAATTAACTGTTCCTATGGTTGCAAAGTCTGTAAAATTATAGAATTTCAAATTTGTATTGAAAATCCTGCAAAGAAATGCTGAAAGTACTATCAGCAATGAAAATTGTTGCTAAAATAAACCCTGAATTTCTCTTAAATTATACTTGACTATCAAATTATACTTGAATAAATATAATGACAATAATATGATGTATTGTATCTTTGATAAAACCAGATATACCTGGAAACACTATGATACCTATGATGCAAATTTTTCATGAAGTGAAGATAAAAAAATTGAATTAAATACCTTAGAAAACGGTGGCCTAAATTTCCGCGAATCCGCATTAATCCATTAGATATACAGAGGAAACTGAAGGAGGAGCCTTAATCTTACTCTATTTTTCGAATGAATAATTTATGTATAGACTTGCATTAATTAAGTCATATAAAATTATTGGTATCATAAAAGACGTATTCATTGTACACTCACACTGAATATTTTTTTCTAAAATCCTTTGATATTTTTACAAAAATGTATAATTTCAACACAATGAAACACTGAGTATCATATGCAAATACGACATATAATTCAACGCTTACTTTATTTAATATATATATTTTTTTAATCCCCAAGCTTTCGCGGCATTAAATTATCATGCACACACCGTAAACACCACCAGGTCATAAGGGACACCAGTTGTCACTTAAACCCAACACGAGTATTTACACATTCCCTTCATGTACACACACACACTAATGAGAAATCACTCCGTACAAATGATATTTACCTTGCGATAAGTTCACGTAAAATAACGAGAGAATTTTTTCCACCTCTCCTGCAGTACAAGCCATGGGACGCGTCCGAGAGAAAAAAAAATGACAACTCGGCGATACATTACGCGACGCTCAGTTTCCCACGTCTCCATGACAAACAGCTTCACTTCAGAAAAAGTCTTAATGCGGTGAAATGAAGAGGAGAGAGCAAATAATCAATCGATCAACGTAATAGGTGGAAGGAAGGAGAGCCAATGAAACACCAGCTCACTTCAAGGCGACCGCTCCACGAGAAAGATTTATGGGTAATTATTTTTTGCTTCGTTTTGTCCCTTTTTCCCAAACAAAGTGTATCTCGGGTTGACGAATCATATTAAACAGGAGGGAAATAACTCATGGGTGTAATGAGGCGTCTCATTGGAGCTGTCCTGTTTAAAGATGGAAGCACGAGATTATTAAACGCGATGATAGACTGACAAATGGACCTTCTTCGTAACGCTAAGATCCTCTCCTTTGAGATGGATTGTGCAATATTTTTCGGAGAAGAGCCCAAATAACTCTTCCCTGGTGTCCCCCCCTTCTTCTTCTTTTTATGTCTCCTGCGTTTTCTCCTTCTAATTTTACGCATTAATCCAAGTGTACGTCGCTCCAACTTTCGATTTTTTTAAATATAGAATTGTGGATGTATCGAAGTAAAATTCCTTCGTTCATTTACGGAGAAGAAGTACAGTCATGTCTGAGGTCTTATGATGTAAATTAAGTTGTATTTAATTCGTAATAGTAAGACTTGCTTATGACCGCTTATCAAACATCATAATTATCTGAAATTACATTTTTATAAATTTCCTGAGGCCATTGTGATCGAAATTCGTCAAATAAAGCAAGACACTCGTTAAATGATAAGCTCTATTATCTACTTCCTCACCGATGATATTTTGGGATTTTTTAGAATGCTAACCCCTGAGTTGCTAGGCATTTGACCTTTTTATGTCTCTTCTTCACTGCCGTTTGTAAAAAGAATGCAGTTTCCCTAAAAGAGAGATCATGAAATTATTCCATGAAATTCTACTACCAACGTGAAATGAACTATCATCCTTTAAATTCAAAAATCATAATTGCTCCAAGCGTGGAATCATAAAGTAAAGAAATAAACTCACTTGTCAGTCCCTCAATTCGTATACATGTATGTCTCAATATTAAAAACAGGTTTGGGTACGTATGTATTTAATGAGAAATAGTATTTTACGTTATTTTGTAAAGATAGCTTTTGGCTAACCTTAATTAGTGAAATTTCTGGTTAAGAATATGGTTCATGAATAAATGAAAAAACTCCAATTTAATATTTATAAAACTTCTTTCGAGCTAATCAGTATAATACACGGTCGTTCCAAGGTTAAAGAATAGATTTATGCCATAGTTATACAATAAATCCCTTTTAAACTTAAAATTTATCTTAAGACCTTATTATAATCATATTATAGTTAGAGAATCGATTTTAATAAATGAAAACATTCAATTATAGATATTAATCGTGATATGAAATGAAGCTGACAACGTTACTGTGATGAAATCCAAGGACAGCTTTCCCTCAAAACAACTACTTCAGAAAATATCATAAGTTCTGCAAAATTCTTTATTTTAATCATTCCTAACCTCCAAGAAACTCAAAAATTAAAATTAAACATACTCCATAAAGTTAATATGTTCAAGCTTATATAACCTCTACCATACGCTATAGACAGCTGGTCGCTAAGAATTCGATTCCCGATAGAAATCTCCTCTCGCGTTACCTAATATCATCCATGGGCACACTTCAAACAAACCTTATCCTCACGAGAAAATAAGAAAACCTCGCGGATTATTTTCAATTCGAGCGTAAAACCAGAAGCTTCTTTTTGGGGGGGACCTCCGACCACGAGGCGGCGCGGTGTGCGGTGGTAAGCCGCTACCTCTAGATGGAATCGCGAAGCGGTCGGAGACAAAGCAAGACTTCGCCGATAATCCTCGACCCGCTATCTGCGCACACCGTACACGAGGTCGCCTCTCAACCTGTAATTCCCGAAGAGTAACCGTCTGACAGAGGCGCCGTAATCTGCGTCTCCCAAAGATTGATGCCCAACCACCGGCCTTCCTCTCCCTCATTACCGGCCGCCGCTCCTGACTCAACGTCTAACATTATCGTCCCGGACGGATGGTGAGCAGATTCCTCGGAAGGTTATAGAAATGTCCAGTGTCCAGATAACTAAGATCCGGCAGTGTAAGATGACAAGGATAGGTATCCCGTCTGAAAGGCACTTTGTTTCAAACTCGTATGAAATATAAAGGTGTGTTTCATCCTCTGACGAAGACGTGAAGAAAAAGATGTGAAGGACTGCTCGTGTATACGTGTGTTGATGTCGTGGCTGTGGAGGAACTTCTTAAGAGTGAGAGGTTTGATGAACAAAATCTTTTATGCTATTTATTTATTTATAAAAACTCGTCATAGCAATCATTATCTAGGCCCTTTTTCTAGTTTGTTAGTCAAGTTATAGGGTAAATTTATTTGGTGGAATCGCATTCATCTACTTCATAAGAAATTGTACAATGTAGATAACTTCGAACATCGATAAAAGGGATTAATATAAAGGAAAAAGAAGAGAAACTAATATTAAAGGAGAAAATTATACGTATATAAGGAAACGTAAATTTGAAAATGGAAGGAAAAAAGAGCACATTTAAGAAACTCACCGAATTAAAATAAATATCTTGGTATTTAATTAACGCAGAAGGATATCTATAACAAGTAGGTGATTAAACTAGGTGAATGATATTATTAATAATATCGGATAATTTGAAAGATCATAATTTAACTTAAATGAGTATTATGAATCATACCACATTATTTATGCCTACCATATTTTGTGAAGCTTGAATTTTAGACCACACCATTCAGTTATAAACATTAGTTAAGCCTGAATTGAATTCAGTTTCCATTTCATTTATTAAAAAGTAATAAATCCATAAAATAAAACAAAAATTCTACTAATGATTGGCCAAAATAGCACTAAATAGTTTATCTTCCGAATTTGACCGCAGCTTTACTTTCTTATACCTTTAAATTGAAACAATCTCTTTTTACTTAATCTTGGTCAACTAATATTGAATATAGGTGTAAGTAAATATCATAACATTGATTAACTGGAATTGGAAGTTACGATATAAATCAAAAGTGGTAAAAATAAGCCCTTGAGGGATAAACCTGACCTTAAACAATAATAACATAAGTTCAGATTTACATATCTGTTTCACTATCCGCACAACCAACAACCTTCTACCAACGTATACCAATCCATCTCAACTTTTCCCGATCGCGGTTTTAACCCACCTCGTCCTTCGAGGAAGGCATCCGAGGCAATAATTAATGATGGAAAAAAAGGCCACTCCCTCTCATCGGTGACCCGCTCATCTTCCCGTGGGATTAGTCGCCGGATCGATTCCCGCCGAGATAATGAATAGCTGTCCGTTGCTAGGCTTACTAAAATTGTAATCAATCGGGAGAAAAATGCTCGTCTCGGAATTCCCTCATCTTTCACACTTTCTCTACGCTTGTCTTCTAACGGCACTTCCTTCCTCACGTAATGAGAATGGATTTATGTTGATTTTGATGATAGCGAGCGAAATGTGCGTCATTAAATGTGATGCCAATAGAGGAGAAATACTTTTTATCCTTCCACTTTGATACCCGCTCGAAAGGATGCTAATTGATATTCTTCGTGGAAGATGGGACGGCCTCGTTCTAGAAATCGATTAAAACAAAGATCTTTAATATATCTCAGGGTACACTTATATTAATCGTCCTAGTTTAGTCAACGTAACAATATGTTCCCAGCTGTTGATCTGGTAGCGATGGATACACCTGCTTTGTACGGGTTGCCCCTATACGATGTCTTAGCCAAAAAAGTAATAAATATAATTTTTAATTCCCTAATAACGAATGCATTTTTGTGACTGTACTCTTCATATATCCCTGGTTATATCGTTGTACACGTTACTAATAAACCTAAATCTCATTATTATTTTCATTATATTTATTGTCACTTTTATTCTGTTTTAACAAGGCAAAACTTAATTTTTTACACGAACAGTACTAAGTTAATCGGAACTGCATATCAGCTTATAATATTATAAAATACGAATAATAGAATATATAAGAGATTTTTAAAGTTTTGCTAATTATACTCCAGCCATAATCATTCTTTTATTCAGAAGAATATATGTGAGCAAGGTTTACTCTTATTAACCTATTCAACCCAAATATTTTAAAATTTTGGTGATGGAATAAGTTTGAAAAAAATTGAAATAAACCTCGTACGTTTAAAATAAAACCTATTTATAATCGTGATCAGTTTAAACAAAATGTTTCAAGTCGCTTCATCGTAAGAAATACAGTAGCTAAGCTTCACTACCTCTGCATAATATTGACCAGTTATAACATAATGTTTTAAGTCTTTTCACAACATGAGATACAGTAGCCAAGCTTCACTTCAGTCACAAGAGAAAGAAATTCCGTCGGAACTTTTTGCCTCTTTCGATGACGAATTACGTGCTGAAAGTGGTGCATAAATACGCTTTCAAGGATTTCCGGATGAAAAAGAATAGGAAGTTGCAGCGTCAGAGGGGAGAAAGTGCTTTGATCGAGCAAATTGCACCTCTATTACATGACAAGAGAGTTTTTGTGTTCGCGCGCTTCGTACGTGATTAAGATTGCGCTCAACAGCTGTTCTCATTAAACAATCAAACAAGTCATTAACGGTGATTGTGATTCTAGTCTTGCAACCTGTTATTATTCATGCTCCAATTAACGAGCATTATCTTCAGACTTTCACAGGAGACTGTAACAAGGGAAATGTCGAAATCCATCTTCATATGTCAATGCAGTCTTCTATTATGAGATATTTTTCTGTACGAACTCAATCGGTGGAGGAATGCATTCTCTATATTTGCAATTCTCACGAGTTTTGCAAATTTTGAACAAAATTTTTGATAATCATTATATAAATTATCTTGCGTTGTATATCGAATTTATTATAAATCTAAATACTGCAGTATAGGCTGAAACGAAGTATTCTATGATACTCATATAGTACAGTGTGTTACTACACTGATTTACCAATCACTTCAATAGAGTGTACTTGAGATAAATATTGCAAAGAAGAGCAATCTACGAAATATATTTTGTTGAATACGAATCGTAATCAAAAGAAGTTGGTTTGACTAACCAACATTTCGTTATAGATTCATGTGTTCGTGAAAGTTTATGATTCTCTCAAAATTTTGAATTATTCTTGATGATCCTTTAATCTCAATTCATGGAATATATTATTTTCATAATCTTTGCGTAATTTCAAGTATAAGGTTGTTGTAATTCTATTGGCTGAATAAAATAAGCGTTTTAAGTTTCAAAAGATTGATATTGCAAATTAATTTGATAAATGGTTCTTCAGAATAATATCTGGATTGGCAATTTTGTTCATTACTTGAGGAAATCTTTATAAAGAATAATTTCCATTTACAGTGAAGGATACGACCCTGCTACTTCATCTAATATAAGTGAATTGGTTTTATGAAAACGGTCAACAAACGAGGTTAAATAATGATTTCTTTATCAGAAATACTAATAGGCAGTAATTTTTAAGAAAATTTAGATCATTTTGATTTCAATTTAATCCATCCAGGTCATTAATTTTGAATGTCCTGTGTATTTTATTCTATATAATGAAAGTGCCATAAGACATGTTCTTCCTTACCAGACTTTTGAACCTCTGATACGAGCTATCTATTGCACTCCTCATCATAATGTATAAGCCTAAATCCTTCCCAAATAGCTGGAGCATCAGTAAATCGTTTCCAGTTTAAATGTCTACAATACATTTCCCGCTACATATGTCGTAATCTGAATTAAGGGGCAAGTTATGCGGATATCCGTTCGACACACACGACGTAGAAGATGAGAAAAGAACCCATCGATGGAATATAGACACGCCTATACCACCGAATATCTCGATTCGTGAACCGTAACCACATAGCGATATGTCTCTTCGGGAAGATAAAAGGAACAAAACGCTACCGTCTTGGGCACGCACGCACGCGCGTGATGGGAGATTCCCACTAAGAGAAATAACAGCTCATGATCTTAAATAAACATTCCGGAACTCATCATCCGCAAAGTTATTTTTCCGACGGACTCCTCTCTTTTTTTCCTCCAAATTGCCGACTTAAACACATGGATTCGTGAGGGATTATGGGAAGGAAAAGAGAAGATGTTTCCATAACAATCGCTTCTGACCACGGATTCGTACGACTAAGTTCGTCGGCATGCGCTCAAACACACGAGATGTTGATCCGATGGACCGAAGATGGGTGAATGCAGAATTGGAAAGGTTAAGAAGGAAAGAAATTTTCGATTTACACGACTAATGGAGGACCATTACATCGTAAATTCAAAAATTTGAACTTAATACGCAACAATTCAGAGATTTTATTGCCGGTACATTTAATATTATATAGTGGGAATATGTTGTAATTATAATAATCTCCCTAATTACTTTACTCATACGTATACTTTTGAACCTTTTCTGCTTCCTAGCAACCAAGTTACGTACGAGTAAAATTAACGCAGCAGAAAAGCACTTCCAGAAGTATTCTTGATCCCAAGAACCAGACAATCTCAGACAACAGCGTAATGGAAAAAGTAAAAGTCAATAATTTGAGCTATGAAAATTCAAGTCAACTAAAGCGCTATAATGATATAAAATTTATTATGCACACATAATACTTTAAAAGTTACATCCGGAAATAGTCGGAGCTAAATATACAATTAGATAGTTTCTCTAGCAAGCAAATTCATCCGCCTTTTATCTGCTATTTGATAAATCGCAAAAATAGTACTGTTGTATTATAAATTTGATATGAACAAGCTCAAATTGGAAGAATGGGGCCATGATTTAAGAAAACAGAACTCTCATTACCTCTACACAACATAATTCAGAAAAATACGTTAGTTTCGCCTACCACACGATCCTCAGACATCTATATATATCTGGCTTCTATTTTATCGTATACAAATCCATTATAATGCTATAAACAAAGCTTGCATATCAACTAAAATATATCATAGCAATCAAATGTTTAAAACGCAGTCTCCGGAACAGAATAAGTTCGGATTCTTGCGCTTTCGTAAAAATTCTTGGAAACAAACCGTTCCTGGGAAACTTCTATTTCCTCGTTCCCCGAAAATTTCGGCTTATAGCCACTGGAGAAGGGAGATATCATTTAATGACATGCCTCGGCCGCAGTGGGACATGCTCCCGGTTGCCGACGCCTAAAACATTCTCTCGGGCCTTTGATTACATCGCCGCCTCTCTCCTCGAGGTCTCAAGAGGTGACGCTCGCCATAAAAAAAGCGTACGCATACACATGCGAGCGTAACGGATTGCGGATCCACCACCGCCGTCATCTTTTTTATTCATCTAGAAAAGTATACATTCCCTCTTCCATTTTTGCCGAGAACAATTTCGCAGTGCGATTCGCCGTTGTTTGGGGCAATGCGGTAGCCGCGCAGAAATTCACCTTTTCCCACACCCAGAGGAGGCCCAATGATTCTGAAAATGGTTGGTTTGGGAGTCCTAAAGCTTCTGATACGTTTCCTCCTTGGCTTTCCCAGGATGAGTTCTTCCCGTGAATTCCTCCTCGGAATTTCATCCGAAGCGGGATTGGTCGCCGCACTGAAGGTTTTCAACCTTCCCTCTGCTGAACTTCTCGAGGGTTTGTTTTTAAAATATTATCTTAAAAATACAATTCATTCAAAAAATGACGAGTACTAGGAACATGATTATCTTAAGAGAAAATCATTCATATTTTAATGAAAGTCAGCTGTTTAAATTAACGGGAGAATACGTTTTATATGGCAGAATGGTTCTTTGCTAGGTAAAAATTTGGTCTTTGTACACAATCGAGCCGAATCGGTGACAAAATGTAAAAGTTACTGCTATTCCAAAATCTTCACTGCAAATTTTCAATGAAGACAATGTTTTAAATGGAGGTTCTTTCCTCGCTTTTTCTTCTTTGAGAATTATATGCATAAGAAAGTAGAGGCATCATATGCTAATGGAACTACATACTCGATAAAATTCTAAAATGAAAGTGGAGAGAAAATGCATATAAACTGTATAAGAATAGATAATCTGAATAAAATAACCGATATATTATTATATATTTCATTTCTTTCTATATTAAATTTCTGTATATTCTTTCACTGCTTTCTTAATGAAGTACTTTTTCCTAATTTCAATTTAAACTTCGCCTGTCTCGTAAGATATCTTTATGTATCAACAAATGTCTAAACGAATAAAAATAAAGTTTACAGAAAAGGTTGATAATGTAGCATCAAACTCAGGGGAACAAAAATTAATTCTGAATAGCTCCTCAATTTTAATGTGAGTGGCAATTCAATTTCGTCGAAATTTTTATTTGGAAGTATTACACGTAACAATACTATCAGAAGTCGAATGAACATCAGAAATATAAATTCCAAGCATAAATAAATAAAATGTCACATAAAGGTGCATAATCTATCGTACTAAGTTCATTTCATCTTTTCCTAAACGAATAAGATGTCACATCACAGTGGGTGTTCCAGTAGCGATGCACTCGTCCCTCCTATACATCATTTTTACTGTTTCCTCCCAAAACTTAAGTGAGATGTATTTTCATTGCGATCGAGTAAATTGAAAGCCGCATTGAGGCATGAGTTCCGGAACACGCTCAAGGACCGCACATACGTGAAATCTTCCTCAAAAATCTCCAAAAAAAAAACAATCTTTTTACTTCGGACATCTCTTTCGTCATCACGAAACGAAAACACCACTTTCGCTCATTCGCTCACGAATCTCGGGGATTAATAAGCACCCGTCGAAAGAATCGCGGCTCCTTTATTACCCTCTGCAGTTGCAAAACACGTGCGTGCCTCACGAGCGGCGTGTGAACTGCTCTACCTCATTGCCTTTCACTTCCACACACCGTCGTTTTTTCCTATTCGGTAGCTTTCCCCCGATTCGATGACCCATTCAGAGTAGAAAAGACGCGGGTTAATGCTAAATCAAAAAAAGAATGGAATTCGTGATCGCAAAGTTTCTTTTTCTCGTTTCGCGGAAAAAGAAACGGTTTTAATCAAAGGTTTGAGAGACACGTTCGCTCCCTTGACACATATGCGACTTGTGGATGAACGAGAGGGAAATAAGTGACAGGGAGGTTGGTTGAAAAGGCTACGTATTTTGTGACCAATAATGACTTCACAAGAGGATTTCTCAAGTATTTTTGAAGAATGGAGGCTCACATTCACATACGTTTCCCAAATTGTGGTCCACGAAACCTTGATGTTGTCCCGAAAACTTTCACGAGTATTGTCGGCATGATTTCCCGAATCGTGGCAGAATATCTAAGACTTTTAAAAGTAATATTTATTAAGTTCACTATCAAAGTCATCTTTTTCTAATTTGGATATTAAATTCAAAGTATAGAGTATAAATTGTACAATGGATACAATATGAATCAGAGACAGATTTCATCATTAGTTAAGTATCATCGTGTATATATTATAAGATAGATACACAGAATTATCAACTGTTATTTCTTGAAGACTTACACAAACCTTTAGATATCATATAGATTAAAAGTATTAACAATATGCAAAATATTGTTCTGCCGGATAAAAATTTAAACATTCATCCAAATAAAAAGTGTAATTATTTCGTCGTTCAATGATCTTGAAGATTGAACACTATATTTGAGGATATGAAATAATACTTTCGGTAAATAACGACTAAAAATAGAATAATTTAATTTCATATTACATCATATATAGGTATTTAGTTATCCAACGACTTAGAACAATAAAAAAAATCTTTTCTAAAATATTTTCGTATTATATATTATACGTACTACAACGTTGGAATAACTGAATTACACTAACTATGGATAATCAAACACTCCACTATCACCAAGCGTTACTCTGTTGGTTATCAGTGAACCAGTTCACGGATGGTGAACTAAACTGGTTGGATTTAAAAGACCATCAATTGTTCCTAACATATAAACACAAAGAATGTTCAGAGGAGATCGAGTGAGGGTTCTTTTTCTTTGAAGATAATTAATCGTCGCTTGTACAAACGTTTAGGGAAGAAAATCCCCTGTCTGTGTGCACACAAAAAGAATCTAACATCAGCACTATTCACGGTGCAATGCACCCCTCGATAGCAATACGAGTTTCGACAGCCGAGCCTTTAATATGCAAATCACAGTTTTTGCATACAATTAACGAGGGGTGACCAAGGGCCGAAGGCTATTCTGATACTAATTCTATGCGGTACACAAACTGTTTGTTTGTTTTTATTTCTTTAATCGTCTTTAAAAGAACATATTTAAGTTTCTTCAGTAGAGTCAAGTACAGTAGAGCACTGTTAACTAAAAACTTTCCGAAAACTATTATTTAAACGCATATTTACTGTGGCCTGGGATGTTAGATGTATCTGACCGATAAATGAAGCCATAAACCCTATTGTGGTAGAAGCTCAAAACTCCCTTCCAATAACCATAGAAATATTAAAAATTACCAAAACTTGTGGCTTTCGTAAATTTAAAAACCCCCCTTTTCGTCCCGCAATGCGTCATTGAAATCAAACGACCCTGGATGGAACCAACACTCCTAACACGGGTGCGTACAAGTCCATTCAATTCCTCAGGGTACCGTCCTATATTAATGTGCAAGTAGCTCGTCATAAATCCCGTATCACCCACTCCCTTCCATCCACACCCCGCTCCGAACTTCCGAAAATCTTTCCATTTTCCTTGGGGGGAATCCTTTGAAAACCGAACCATCGATTCTGCACGTATTTGTGCGAATACTCGTATAGAACCAATTTTCCTCGGAATGGGCAGACGGAGTCCCTGGTCCATACGGGCATCCACAATGGTATTCTTGAGCGGGGACCGAAGGCAGTAAAAATGGGGATAGAGAGGACATAATGCGCGGGGAATCGTTTGGTGACGACTCCCTGCCCTCCCGGGCGACATGTGGTGAGGCTGTACATCTCTTGGATACGACCGCGATTTGTCATTGTCGCGCGGGGGGCGGCTCAGCCATTTGGGGAGGGTCGGGAAATGGGAGGCCTTTATGGTCCACTTTTCGGAAGGGGGAGAGAAGTGTCGGAAAGGGTGAAGGAAAAAATGTATCCGTCGAAATAAAGAGCGGGTGGCGCGATCTGGTGGTGGGCGGGAGGTCATGAACGGGAGACATTTGGCCTCCGGAAGAGGGGGTGTGAGTAGGGGTTAGGAAGGCGAAGACCATAACACGGATTTCACGGAGTGACGCGGAAAGTATATCGGACGTGGAGCCATTTAAAAAAACCCTTGTTATGTCACAGGGGCGGAAACGGTAAATAATCGTCGGATTCTTGTTTTCGGTTCGGCGCTAAAAAGGGATTTATGGAGGATTTTTGTTCGCCGGACGTGCGTGAAGGGCGGGTTCCGCGCGGGTTTGTTTTAGGTCCTCTTTTTTTATTTGTTCCGGCGCGGCGGAGTTTTCTCGCGTTTTCTGAGTCCAAGTGATTCCGGACCGTGTAGAGGATCGAATTCTGTTTCCATTTTCATTTCCTTTGGTGAGGAAGGAGGAGAAATGGGAGCCGAATTTTTTTTTAATGGAAGGAGAGGAAAAATTGTTCGGTAATCTCCGAGTGATGATCTCACCTCGACAGATTATCATTAGTAAGATTTATTGGAGATCGAAGGAACTCTTTAGAAGTACCAAATTAGATCATGATAACGAGGATTAGGTATTTTTGAATGCACACCTGTTAATAAATAAAGCTCTTGATAACATTATGAAGCCCGTTCCTTTGTGTGATTATTCTATATTCCAATTGTTATTTAAAATGAAATGAATATGAAACAAAACAAGTAAGTATTACTAATCCACAATTTTTATAAATATTCTAACGATGATAGTTCAAACAGAAGCTAGAGGATGGATATCATTAGTAAAATCTTTAAATGAAATAAGCATAAATATATGCGAATATATTGAAATGATTGTATAAATAAACATTTTTGACCAAACACACATCAGGTTTTACAAACAGGAATTTTTTTTATACCAAAAATAACGAGCGATAAAATATATAAGGTGTAATGCTCATGCTCATCTAATCTTAATCTTATAATGAAGAATGTTAGGAACAAGAACGTGAAGTAGTTGAAAACTGGAGTAGCATCGTCTAGCGAGAAACTATTAGAATTGCGAATAATCCATCTTAATTAGTAGGTAGATACACTATTAATTTAGTGAAAATATTATCTAAAAATATAAATTAAACGAGGATGTATTAATTTCCTACTTTCAATGTGTATCTAAGAAAATGAAAATCATAGCTTTTTCAACTTTCCTACGAAATAACATGGTCATAGAAAGAAAGAAAATAATGATTTTCTCAGGTCTTTTCATGTACAGCTGTGAAAAGGTATAAACATAGTTACGTTCATGATAACTCTTCTCTAATTTACGAAGAAATAACTCCTAAACAAACACCTCATCCATCAAAACTCATTTCCAAAATGGACTCTTTCATAATTAACAATTTTAGAGACGCCTGATTACAATCCTCTTCCTCCTAAAACACACTTTCGCTTATTCAAAATTTCACCAACTTAATTCCGAACTATAGACAAAAGAAGTCCGTAATCCAAACAACAACCTTAACACGATGAGAACCAGCGAGAATTAAGAGCAGGAGACCTCTCGAACGTACGGTCAATTACCGAGGTCCGTTCAAAAGTTCGAAAAAAAAAGAAGAGAAAAATAAAGGGTGCGTCCTGGGAAACGTGATTGAGATGGTTAGCTGTGTCGTTGTGACTCTGGTTACGGAGTAACTTCGTTACATTGCCCTTCCGTGGACCCCACCCACGTGGACCACTCCCATCTCCTCCAACTCTTGTTCCCCATCCCCTTTCTGATACCCATCTCGCTTCATTTTTCTCCCTTCTATTTTTAATAATCTCCGCCCCTGAACTACGCCTCTCCTCTGCATACACACGATCTAAAGAACATCTTCTGCTGAGAATGTGTCGCTACAGTCGGAAGGTTAACAACATCTCTGCATCCTATTCTCACTGGTCTATCACAAGTATTCTAGCTCTTTTATTTCATTCATAACTTCCATCTGGTGAAGAATGGTATGGTTATGATCTGAGACGATAATAGAAATAACCCTATTCGCTACTATAACATTAAACAGTATAATAATATAATATAAACAATATAATAATTAAATAGTAGTCATGTTTGATACATACTTGATTTCAGTCATTAACAGTTATAAAGTAATATAAAAAAGTATATGATTTCTGCATCAAAACTAGCGCACTATAATATAAACATAAATCAAATTTAGAACACATGCAGTTCTAAAATTGATTCTCATATTTAGAATTATGGATTGGAATTGGGACGATAAAAGAAGTAACCATATTCATTCCTAAATTATAAATTAGTATTAAACATAGGTCATCCATAAACTATGACTAATTTCAGTCTTAAACAATAATGTATTATTCCAGTATATATTTCTTGTGATAAAACTAGCGTAAGTTATAAACAAAAATAAAATTTATAACACGTTTTACTTGAAATTGATTCCCAATTCTTTAACTAAATATTAATAAGATAATTATTAAAATAACCAATGAGAGCTTAAACTTCTATCTTTCATAAGAAAATCATAATATTATTATGACTCAAAAGCAGGTTAATCAACCCAAGTACGTAATCTAATACGTAAACGAACATCTACATATATTCCCTAACAGAGAAAATTTCCATTAACCGGGATTCGAACCAGGGACCTTAAAATTGTAGTTGGTATGCTAATCACTCTTCCGCCTAAGCAGACTATAATAAACCTTGATAATCAATTTCAGAATAGTAGAATTTGAGAGAAGGGCGGTTAAAAAGAAACTTAAAATGTCCCAAACTTAGCTAGATATTATTTATTATTCTAACCCCAAATAATCATAAAATCTCAGTAACTTTTCAATACATATTTTCCCTACTCTTTAAGTCCCTTCCGTATTGACCCTATATGTCCTCCCCAATCCCGCACATGTCTCTTTTTTCCGCCAAATTCATCAACGGGGAGGGCACGGAAGAGCCTCTCCCGTTGCCGTTTAACTTCAACACTTCCTGCAGACCACTTCAATCCCTATAATTGAAAATTTATTAAATTTTTTCCTCTTCCCATTCTAGGAAAGACCCTCGTTTTTGCGTCGAGTGCTTCCTCTAGTGCTTTTTCAATCCTAAAGGGGAAGTTTTTCTAATTTTACACGCCGACGCGCTCTCGAGCGTTCGTCGCATTGTGCACGACGAGAAGAAGAACTTTAGCGCAAACCATTTATCTCAGCCGATGCTGTGAGGAAGACCTGTCCTCGCCTAAGGAACAGCATTTTTCCCGCTCTCTCTTCCCTCTGGTAGCAGCCTCTTTTGTCGATTAATTTATCTGAAATTCTGTTAAAGTCTTTCGGATGGTTTGAACGCATGAATGGTTCAGGTCATCTAGGGTGAGTTGAAGAGATGTGACTATTGTCTCCATAGAGTTATTGGGAAAAGGATGAACCCATTTTCTACTGAATTCGTTAAACTTAATAATGAAACAGTCAACAACAACAACAACAGTCCAATTGGCACAGAAAAAAATATAAACGATAAGTCAACCATAATAAGCTTTTTTCTAACTGTAATTTATGTCATTTAAGGATTGTTTTGTAGATATAAATTTCCTTTGACACCACAAATTTTATTTCTATGACCCATATATAGATTGAATTATATTTTAACATATAATTTATATTGGAAAACAGTGATATCTAAAATATCGTGATAATTATATAGTCCAGTACTGTGTTATTTTTGCTTGTCTATTTTTATTTTTGCCATTTCATATTGATTCTTATGTATAAATATCTATTTTATGTACAATTATTCTAATGTTATAAGTATATTATGTAATTTTTAGAAATAAATATGTAAAATTTTTTGTAAGCTGGCTTTGTTACTTATGCAATATTCAGTAATTGTGTGACTTAAATTTTACAACCTGATAATTATAATTTATATTTTAAAATCTTCATTTATTTAAATACACCAAAAACTTAGAGCTTACGAAAATTAGAATATTTAAACTATATCCTACTCTGAAGATGAAAAAAGAAAAACAATTTTTTCTTTTCTTATAACTCGTTACAATGATTTACACCGTGGTTGGAGTTCATAAGAGTTATTTTAATTAGACTGAGCATTAAATGAAAATTATACTTATTTGTATTTAAATATAAACATATTGATATAATAATAATTGTAATTCCAGACAAAAGAGGCAACTCTTTCAGTTCAAATTGTAAAAAATCTAATAACGTATGTTTACATGGAAATAATGACCTCTTGAAACAAAAATCCCATTCGTTTTGGAGCAATCACCTTCTAGTTTTTTAAGCGTTTGATTGGGTGCAGAATCTTTCCGTAGGGAATGGGAAATAAGAGCACTGTTTCAGTTGGAGGAAGATTGCAGACACATATTCTATTCCTTCCTGTTTTGCTTTTTCCCCAGCGGACATTGCACCTTACCCGATAGAGGGCCTCTCCGGAAAATGAAAATAAACACCGAGAAAATAAAAGCTCCGTAAAAATTGCAGCCAAATAAAGACACAATGGCTATACTCTCTCTCTTCTATTTAAATTAGATCCACCAAATCTTCCTTTACACCCACTTTTTATTGGATAACGTTCCTGTTTCACGTGAGTTAATTTGTCTCCTATTTACACATCGACTTATACTGGACTTTAATTATTTGCAATGTACTTGCATCATTAGAATACTTAATGATTTTACTAAGACGAAACAATCTAGATTTATGTTTCGTATCGTGACTCTTTCCTCGTAAATGTTTGATAAAAGTAATGTACACGTCATATGCTTCTTAACTAAGAAATAATCGTGATTTAACTCGGAAATCCTTTGTTTTTAATTAATTTAATTTAACTTGGAATGAATTCTTTTATTCGATAATTGTAATATTCTGAAGTACTAATAGAATAGTATTTTAATGAGATGAATATTAAATATCCTTTAAAATAAGCTGGACTCCAGAAGCTCATGTGGTAATAAGCCAAGATAATAAAAGGTAAATATACATGTATAATACTATACTAGAACACAAATTTCCTATACTGAGTATCGCCTGGGTATACAAGAGTCTTAAAAAGGTTTTTCGCTATTCCTAGATTAAATAAGGACTGATACTTATAAGTATACGTATATTTATAATACATAACGTGTAATTATATACATCAATACGTCAGGTGTAATAAAATCTGTATGTAAGGTAAGTACAAAAATATGAGCTGTATTTAAACCTGAATCTTAGAGACAAAAAAAAATTATTTCTTAAATGCTTCATTACCTAGGAAATAGAGGAACACGCAATCACTAACATCTATTCCATCTAAGCTTCCTTGATCGTATATAACTCTTAAGCACGAGTACAGATCTTCTCTTACCCCATCCTCTTACACCTCCATCAATGATTTTCCTTGGGTCCAAACCACCCAAAACATCCCACTGTTCTCTCTAATTTCACAACCCCCCGAAAGAGGGAGGTTAAAAACACACGAGACGACCAATTTTCCGATGATTGGAGAGCTTATATAGCGTATAGAGGGAGAGAGAGGGTCACAAAGAACTCTCCATTGCTCCGGGGTCAGAGGTCGTGGTGCGGGATGAAAAAAAAGGGATGGAAGGAGCGTTATCTGACGCGATTTTTGGGTGTCAACTTGTCAATTACCTTCCCCACGACGGACCCGCGGCCTTTGATCGCCCTGTTAAAATGTTAAAACTCCCTTTCGAATCGATGGATTACCGACCCCGATTCTCTCGATTTATATTCGATTTCTCGATTTCGCTTAAAAGCCCCTTGTGATTCCCCCGTTCCTTTTTTTTTTAATGTTGTGTTTTTTTTTTCGTGAGAGAGGATCGGTCGGTAATGAACGTGTCGGAAGGAAGATTTTCGGTAGGAAATTCTACAAACGGTCCAGATATTTCTCCCCTCCCAATTGAAAAGAAAGATAAACGAAATTGGTCAATAAGCCAACGATCTGCGTTCGGGTGAAACGGAGGGCAATTAGATGAGAATAGAAGGTGCCCTTTTTTTTCTAAAAAAAAGGGGTCGGGTAATGGGAAGTTTTATCCCTATATTTACTACCCTTTTTAGGCATTTTACGGGAAGGGTTCTCTCTCTCTCTCTCTGAAGCTCTGGGGAAATTTCAAAAGCAACGGCTCGTTGCTAAGAAAAGGGATACGTTCGATTAAAAGTGGTTGCATTTAGAATAAATTTCATTCTTTTTGAATGCATCAGAACCATTATGGTATCTTATAAATTTAAAAAGATTTGCGCTCTTTATAACCTACATTAATAGTTGGAGTGAACAAGAGGATACTTAAATCTTTGGTTTGATAATAAAAGAAAAATTAATTTAGAAGTGAATGATACCAATTGACATCATTTATCATAAGTAAAGATGAATTCTTAGCAACGCAAAGGAAAATGTTCTCTATATTTCATAATCCCCCAATTTCAATAAGACAGTATATACGTAGAGTTCTTATGTTACTATCAAGCCCTAGCTTACGTATTTAATCGAAAATAATTTGCAGCATCCTTTTTCCTATTTTATAATAATAATTTTAAAAATAAAGGACTTTATTTAGAGTAATATTAACACTCACAACTGACACCATTCTTCTTTCATCTAATCCTTAATGTATGCAGTTTTCAGCATTTTGTAAAGAATTAAATACGTTAAATTTTATCGGTATTAAATTGAAAATATATATCGGAAAAACTGGAAAATCCCATATGTTGCATAATAAGAGATTAAGAAATAACATTTTCCATAACCAAATGCTAATCCTTTTCATTATCAAATATCTTTCCTATTGTAATTAAACATGAAGAGAATTAAAATACCATACATTAAATATACATAATACGTATCTCCAATTTATTCAACACCTAGGACACACTTTTAGTCATTCCCTAGATTTCCATACTACATCTACACACCTCTATTACATACGTCAAACAAAATTTTTCACAGTTTTCAGCATACACTTCTATTACATATGTTAAACTAAATATTATGACTTACACTATTCGAGAGTGATCCAAGGTCCTCCCCATACATTCGCAACTCCCACCCCTTCGAACTCCATCTCCCAGAAAACAGATATTAATCAGTCTTCAGGTAATAGAATCACAGTCCAAAAACCTCAGTGGGTGGATGTGAGAGAGAGACTTCCTCATCCCGCGATAACGTCCCAGAAGTTTCGAGTGGGGACAAAAAGCAGCTGGAATAACGGGGAACATAACGAGAGATGGTTTGATTCGATTATTTTGTCTTAACACCCTCCTTCCGTAGTTGGATGAATAAAATAATAGGAAGTGGAGATTGGAGGCTGTAATGGAAAAAGGGGCGTGGTCGGGACAAGTGGAGCAGATGAAATCCACCCACTCCTTGGATGATAAAGGAAGGAAAAATAGGAAGAGGCGTGGAGTGGAATTGAGTGTCATACGGGGAACAGACGGTGGGATCTCTCTGAGAGAGAGTTTTTCCTTTATAGGAGTGGGGATGGGAGTAAACAAGGGAGGATGGAATCCGTACGTATGTGTGTCTCCTTTGGTTCAATAAGGTGCGAAACAGCGTTCGAACCCCTCGAATTGTGAATGGATTCCATAAAAGGGTGAGTCACACACAATGCCAATATGGCCAAGCACCTGTTTTCGGTTGTCCCCATATTTTTTCGTATTTTTTTTATTCATAACCCTCTCTCGATCTTTAACTACATTTTATTAAGGCGTTGTTCGATTTAGAAGAGTTAAAAGACTGTAAAAGGGTCATAATTAAAAGTCTTTCTAGTTATAGTTGAAAAAATGCTCTCTGTTTCATTTTTTACATATTATTCCTTATGTTAAGGGATATTTAAATAGTGAAAAATATTACGTAAATAATAAATATATCCTCGAAAATTAATATATACGAGTTAGGATTATTATTTATCGCTGGTTATCTGTCTCTGAAAGAATGATCCTATTATAATATCAAATACAAATAAGGATGTTTTTCAGTATCTAATGACATTCATACTCGTATTTCGGCTTCATCTACTATCTAAATCCTCCAGGGTGTTCGGAGAAAACAGTTCACCTACTTTTTAAAGAATATCCCATTCATAATACTAAAAATTAAATATCTTACTGTTAAAATACATTTTTAACAAGATTCATAATAGTATTTATATGCATTATATATAAATATACGTATCGGAAAATTATTTAGAAAGTAACGACTCATGATATGATTTATGCAGAGAGCACCAAGGATTCTGCCTGTATGTTTATAGATTTACGTCTAGAAATATGAATGCAGTCCATTCCATTATTTCCATCTAATTTTATCTCCTTCCCTTCATTCCTTCTTCTTCTATCTACGAATCAGCACTTGGAGAACCAAGGACACCCTCGCGCCGCGTCCCCTCCAAGCATCGGAGGCACACCAGGAAGGCTAACTTTATTTGCACTTCATTTTCTGGTGAAATTAGTATTGGAAAGAAAGGAGTGCTGAAGGGGGTGCACGGATGTTCTCTTCCTGGGCCAAGGGGAGTGTGGGGAAACGGTGCATTCGAAGTGAATGGGTTGAGAAGAAGTGGTTCAATGGAAGAGGGAGAGGGATGGGTTTTGGGGTGATATTGGAAGGAGGAATTGAGGAAGATGAGAAGCTGAGTGGAAGAACGAATGAAGGAGAAGCAGAAAATGAGAATACGAAGATGATGTGGAAGAAGGGAACCATTTAAAAGTATGCCATTTAAAAGAAGATGATTGGAGATGTTCATAAGCATCAAGTTCATAGTTCAAAGTTTAAGTTGAGGAATAAATTGGAGCATAAACGTCTCATAATGAATGCCTAATATTAATTTAGAAGAAATCAATGGATAGTCAAGAAAGAATAAAGTTCGGAAATAATACAGCAGGAAACAACGTTATGACACCTACGAGACATACGTAATTGTGGAATTATTTCATGAATATTTTGTAAATCCTAAAAGGAAGTTGAGGTGGCAAACCTCCGAGAAAGTCTAGGAGGAAGTCTGTAGATATATATCGTAAAAATAACACTAGGTTAGGCTGACAGATAGGGCGACGTTTCAGGGTAGGGTAGGTTATTTGTTCTATCATCCAGCACCATTTCCATCTTGTAAAGCATTCCGAATCACAGACACACTCTCTTACTGACATTTAATTCACTAGTTATCTAATCAAGGTATTGCATTTGATAATATCTCGTCAATAATATAGAAAAAAAAATACAGAAAATAAAAGATGAAGTGCATGAAAAATGAGTGGTTCATTCTACTTCATACATCTAAACACATTTTCCTTTCGGATATATACAAATATGCTAATGAGCAATACATTTGAACTTCGGACCTACAAAATATAGTTACGCGATTGATTCTACGAGCCTATCCATACAGAGAAAACAATGTCATCATGTAAGATCTGATGGAAAACTCATCACTCACATGTGCAAGATTTCACTCTATAGTAAATTTGTACATTTTAAACTCTTAAGACAGTTAAGGGTGAAACAAATTCAGAAGACTTACACTCGAACCAGAAAGCATTAGACACAAATTCGCAACCCATATGCATCGATGTATTTCTATTCAGTAAGTAAAATAAGAAGATAGGACTAGTGATCCCGAGTTTCGTTTAGTTATTTTAAGATAAGGAATCCTTTCGTAAGTAATTCTATACTTTCCTTAGGATACGTGCAACGGAATACAAAATCAAAATCCTGTTCTACCAGAATAGAACCACGATAAACAGATGACTGACCGAACTTGATGGGTAAGCATACCAACTTCACTAGGCCAACATCCTAAGTTCGAATCCCGGCTGGATAGAATTTTCCTGATAATATCCAACCATTATTGAATATCAGACTTAAGTTTTAGCGTGAAAATTTTCGCATAGGCAACGTCAAATAAACAAAAGAACATCTATACCCAGAATAGATCTCCAAAACGATCGACACTCCCAAAGCAAATCGAGTGTCCTCATTACGAATGGAAAAGAACGATACGTCTTCATCAACCGGATCGATCTCAAGAGGCTGTGGCATGTTATGATACGGATAGGGCATCATTCTCCGGCCAAACATCGCCCCCCAACATCTCGCATTCCACCGAAACGAATGGCGCTCAGGATTCCCAGCGACGCACAATCGGATGGACGACACGGGAGACAAAGACATTGGCGCAAGACAATTTCACAGCCGTTTCGCTCGCCGTAAAAACCGCGTCGCTTACTGAGCGTGCGTCCCTCGTGCAGCACGTGGACTGAGATATAAGGGAGCGGGTGTGATGATGGAAGATCTCTGGGGGAATGAGTTTGAGGTTCGAGACGTAGGACCAAATGATGGGCATCAGTCAAGTGTCGGGAGTGAAGACCCCATGGAGTCAGAAGAACGGGTGCTGTGAGAGCCATCGAATGTTTTGAGTCCGTTCACCCATGGACGCGGGTCGTGGAGGGCTTTTTTTTTAATATTGCTTCTCATCAATCTATGAAAGGGTTGAGGAATTCCTTAAGGTAGGTCTTTTTTTGTGAGGAAGACATCAACGTGAATTGTCCATAGGCAATGGGGATACTTTCCGGATATTGGGAAAGATGTTATGGATATTTTGGGTGATTTATAAAGATTCTTCGTGCTTACTGTCTCTATAGTAACGCGCTGAGCATGTAGAATGAAAATTATAGTTTAACGGTTAATTTCCGAAATGCGTTATTCAAAATTTTTTCTTAGTCATTACTATTACATTTTACGTTATACAAATAGTTGGTTTTAATATTAATTAGTACTGCACTCCACTAGATATTGAACCAAGGACCGGTTATGTTGAATATACATATCGCAGGTTCTATTCACTCAACCCGAAGGCATGGATATCTATCAAAAACTTATCAAAATAACTTGAAGCCCTCGCTAAAGCTTCAGCAGGGATAGTGCAGTAGAAAAAGCAATAAGATGATATAAAAAAAATGTTTTCCCATCCCCCATAATGTAAGCTTGACTCGTCTCTATGAAATGTGTGGAAGTATTCATATATGTTTTCATAGTTAATTATTACCATGTTTGTCGCAGGATTGGAAAACATATTTGCCTTATTTTTTTGGGGTTCGTACATGACTTCAATTCTAATTACTATTTTAATTCTTTTTGAGCAGGCTATTCAATAAAATCCGGTAGTCTAAGAATTTATACATGTAAAGTATTTTAGCTATTCATTTGGAAATTTTATTTAATTAATCTATTCTACCGTATACGCTCTTACTTTACTTGTGTTGGGTATAGTTTTATTGTGAAATGCGAATTTGAGAGGCTATAATAATGTTTGAGATGCTTGAAAGTTTACTTCGTAAGTCGATTATCAACGAGTACAGATAGGAGTAAATTAATAACGTCAGTTTTATAGTAATGAATAATAGTACATAATGTTTTCTTGTATTACGCACGAATTAACTATCCACAAAAAGTATACAAGGTAAAATTTGAATTAATTTAAGAGATGCAACTCACAGAGGGAAAATACTTCAATAAAATGATAATAATGGACATCATTAGTTGCCATTTGATATTTATGTTCTTATATCTCATGACAAGTATGCGAAAGAATCTCGTGAGTGAGCCATTGCCAAGAATCACCGATGATCGGTGATCTTAGTGTTTCAAAATGCAAGACAAAGAGGACGTGAAAACAAGCAATGATAGATGCAAATCATTCTCATAAACATGCACATTGCAATGAGCGATGCACTGAAAAGCGGATGCTTAAATGCATTTGCGAAAGCAAGAGACAAATCGGCATTGGTTCTCCTCTGGCGATGGTCGGAAGGACGAGCTATGCATTGGAACCTTGATGCACCGTTCATTTATTTTGAGGTATGAAAAGAGCAGTGTAACCTAAGGAGCAATTTATACACTGCATACGAGATGCATATAATCTTCTCTTATGAGCAGCGATTATGATGTTGGAAGCAAGTAAAGTCATGATTAGTGTGTGGTGACAACTGCGTATGGAGTCGTCATTACGGCTTACTCATGGTTACGAGCATTATATGGGAAAATATACTCAAGGTTCATTATTTCTGGCAAATGAAAACTGCCAATGTATAGAGTTATTTAGAACAAGATAAAAAAGATCGAAAATTGTATGCGGTTTGGAATCACTTAAAGAAGGATTCAATACAAAGGTATTTCTCTTGTATCTTTATAGTTTCTTTGATTCTTACGTTCATAATTCTTACGTATTCGAACAATATTTTTCTGAGGTATCATAGAGTTTATTATGTAAAAACTCAACAGAAACTTTTATTGATGTAAAAACATGGGGAAAATTCCTTTTTTAATTTCAGCAATTAATAATGTTGAATGACTTACTTAATGCTAGAATTTCACACAAATTTAAACCAGAATATTCTAAAAACTGCGGAAATTATGTATTATTTTCTATTATTAGGATGTAACGATTACAGCTTTTGATGGTTTAGTCACGATATTTATAATACTTTCTCCTACGTAATGAGAAATTATAATAGTATATATTCATCAAAACAGAATTTTATATATTAAATAAAATTAGGATATGATATATTTACTTACAAACCCGTTTGTAAATAAATTGTGAGTGGGTCTACCCAAGTATTTCATTCTACTATGGCTTCCCATGAAGTCACGCCTTCCAATATTGATTTCGTACAACAAAGGTTTTCATTTAACCTTAAATTTAACTAATATTCACTCTTTACCAATTCTAAAACCTAAACTTCAGTTTCCCAAAGATCTTCATTCATGGGTTGGAATAATACATTTCTATCCATAAATAAATTTATTAATACCAAATGAAAAGTGTATCCTATAACGTAATTTGACTTATGAGCATTCAGACTCCGTATTCGACAGCGCAAAAATATTAGACGATCAATAAAAAAGACCTTTCCCTACAAACACTAACCACGAATAAATAACGGGTGACGAATATTTTTCACGACTCGATCAATCAAATCGATTCGATCTATCGCAGTTCGAGATTTCGCGCTTCGCCTCGCAAGAAATCGATTTTCTTTCGAGGAATTAAGAAACGCCGCAGGAGATTCTAAAGGCAAAACGCCATAGGAGGCGTCGCAGATCGATTCGGAATGAACTGTCCAAACACCTTTTCGAACCTTTGATCGCAAACGCGGGATTTTTTAAGAAAAGAAAACAATGGTAAGCTTTCGCGCCAATTACGTACGCAAGAGGTATAAAAAAAAGATGGCGCTCGTTGAGGTAGCACGTGACGAATCCGAACCTCTTTTGCATCGCGAAACATCTTCGTACAAGGATTTGTAAAATCAATTACTTTGGAATCCATCTTCTATTCAATCTTTCAAACGCGTAGCTTGGCTGTAAACCAAACACGTCTCTCCTTTATGATCGGCACGAAAAAAAGAAGAAGAGCGTTGTGCGTGCGTGTGTGCGATAGGGTCTTTTTTTTAGGGTTTCTCTATGAAGGCGTGCGAGAGGATAGCTCGACCTTTGACAGACTTAAGGAGTGGCAGTCTTGGTGACAGTGCTGATTAATGGATGGAAGGATTTTGAAGGGATTGAGGTGCGGGGGAAGCGGAAGATGGATATTCGGCATTGATACCAACGGATGAACCGGTGGGTGCTCAATATTTTATTTGAATTTTAAGATTGAATCCTAGCATAAAAGGGAAGCTTATACAATATTGTATACAAGTACAGTGATCATTCCTTATTATGTAATACAAAAGTTATGAAGAATATATTACAGATTTCAAATTGATTTTACGTTGAACCGTGACAGAAAAGGGAAGATAAATATAAATGAATGACTCCTTGAGTCGTGAATTATAATTCGCTATGGAAAAGATGTCGCCCGCCTCCTTTTCACATAATGTCTGAAATGGTCTCAATTAGTTTATGTGACGTTATTGATACCAGAATATTACGTAAATACTTCACATTCATTTTAAATATGGCATTGCCTTATATAAGAGAAAGCTCAATAGTTCACGATTTCTTAACCCGCGAATTATTAGTCAATGACTAGAAATAATACTTGAATTTTCTTTTAGGAACACCTCCACAACGTCAGGATGGCCGAGCGGTCCAAGGCGCTGCGTTCAGGTCGCAGTCCGGTTCTCCGGGCGTGGGTTCGAATCCCACTTCTGACAAACATTTTAGTGGACCACATCGTTGTTCCATTGACTGTACTAACGACACGATTTCTACTAAATCGTTGTGATCCATTCACACGTCATTTTGATTCTGCTTTTATTGTTAGTTTTCCACCTAAGAACAATCTGGTCACCTCAACTTGTTAATGAAGACATCGATCAACAAGGTTGAGGTACTTACCGCTTTACCGCTAAAACAAATGAATGAAAAACAACGTAATAAAGTTCGAAAGTTTAGAAAAACCTATTATACCTCATAACAACAACAATAACATTTAACAGCTGATCAACGAAACATTCGACTTCGAAATATAAGGTCTTCTTTTGCGAGAAGGTACAATTCCAAATTTTCCGTTGAGGCACCAAGGGAGTTGGCAATTCTAGGAGGAAAAGCAGCGCGACGTAGATGGACATAGAAGGGATGCAGAAGAGGGGACGGACTGCGGATGGATTGCCCCCCGTAGGACACCTAATAATGGACGATGCAACGGGTGGTATCGGACGAGAAGGAAAAAATACAGCGACATCGCTGCAGGTGGAAGGTTCGTCACGAGGGACAGGGAAAAGTGGGCGGACGGGAAGGAAAACACAAAGGCGAGATATAAAAGTCGAGGCTGAGTAAAAATACGGAGAAGCTCGGTGAAGTGACAGGGGTTATTCCTCATATCGCACGAAAAATGTGATCGATTCGAGAGAAGCTGAGTTCGAGATGTATCGATTAGGCTATTCTGAAACCTGAGTTTTGGTTGCGTGGGTTTTATATCGTTGAGACATCTTTCAATGCCAGTAACAGCGATGGGTACTTGTAGTTACATGCATCTCTATGACGATGCATCCATCTTCTAGTGTTCGAACGAACATGGGGGAGCTGGTACATGTGAGGTTATAAGTACTAATTCCCCCATTATATGCAAGAACTGACTGGTACATGGCGAATTAGGAAACGTTTACATGTATTACATTCAAGTATAAGTATACAACTTATTTATGATTATAAATAACAAATAATCATTCAATGCGTAGAAGAGATTAGTTTTTTATGTTGAAAGTAATGTAGAGGATATTTCGATATTCAATATAGTATCGTTAGCCGACTTCTAATTACAAAGAGGAGGTATTTTTAGAAAACAATTTCAACTGATTGAAACTAGAGGAAAAGGTGGGGGCAGGCGATTGAAAAGTTAAACGATCAAATTCTTCCTTTATGATTCATTATTCTAAAATGAAACCGATTTTCATCTCTCTTTAATCAGAACGTGGTTTCAATGATATTTGATTTATAATGTTAAGTAAAAGCACTTATTCCACAACTTATATTAAACTCTTTTTTCCCTTATTCCAACCTAGTAGTTCCTTATAGTCTATCGCATAGAATTGGTATCGTGATTCTTCGTAATTAAGTATGAGAGCAGATGAACTTTCATCTTAAAGACACATATTTGAAGAATGCGATATGTAAAATTTTATCTGAGAATTTCTTGATCAAAGGTGTATCCTATAAGCAACTATATTTTTTATTTTTAATAATTTTTCGAATTATAACGTTTTTTAAAGCAGGAAATATATTCACGAGGTTTTACTCCTTCCAATTCCATTCACGATGAAAGTCTATCGATATTTCCAAAAATAGATTCTTCAAACACTGATACGAATTCACCGTCAATTTCGTGACATTTCCTCCCCAAAAAAGTCGACATTTCAAGGAAAATGAAAACGTCTCACCGGTGAAGAACCATAGCGACACAACCATAGTGCGGGAGCCGCTCGTTTGAAAATTCCCATCGAGGACGGAACACAACGAGAGTTGCGCAAAAATAAAAAAAGAACAAAGACGAAGCGTTGTATCGACTTGATGAATTAAGCACTCGAGGCAGAGTGCGGCCGCGTTCAAGGTTGTGGATGTGAGCAATGGCAAAGATTTGCCGCGGAGCGAACGCAACCGCTCATAAACGTGAATGAGCCGAAGTCGAAACATATAGACAAATCGACTTTTTCCCATCCTTCGTCAGACGTCAGAGACAAAAAGAGCAGAAAACACACGCTTTGGCATTTTGAAAGCGTTCTCCAACGACCATCGCTAAATTATCTATAGTTGACATTTCGCCTTTTTAATGAGTCCCTACACAGTGCACTCGCATGATGTACGAGCGTGCGAAATGCATCTTCTGGCGGTGGCCGGAAAATGCGGCAATTTCTTTCACGGTAAGGTCATGTGTGGCAATCACGCTCCCACGCGATAAAAAACCCTCGCCGATACGGCAACCTTTTCCTTATTCTCCGTGACCTTTAGAGAAGAAATTCACCGCTACTATCGCACCCTATGCCTATTCCACTTTAGTGAAAAATATGATGTGTTTATAAGATTGTGAATTGCGAAGAAATGATAAACGGGGAGAAAATATCAAGTGAAAAATAAATCGAATACGAAGGAAATAACGGGATAGTAATAAGAGACACACTAAAAATAGTAAGAGAACGATGACAAGAAGATATATTTAGCATAACTGGCCAGGAGAGAAAATTTCAATAAAATATAAAACCGATTATGGAAGAAATAACGGGGTAATCTTAAAACAAAAACTATAAATAGCGAGAGAAGGATAACAAGAAGGTATATTAAAAAATAAATTGACATATGTGCAGTATATAAAGAACGCATTCCTACTCTGATTTCTCGGGATAATATTGTAATATTAATTAAAATAATATTACACAAAGCTTTAACTTGAAATTCTATTTTAAGGCAGAGAACCAATCGTTTATAAATGCATGGGTAAAGTTAGAACATATATAAAATTAGAAATAGTGAGTTAAAATGAAATATAATTCATTCATCGTTTATCGAGTAGCAAAAAATCTAGGATTTACTCCATTATAATAAGTTCTGACTTCGCCAGAGTTCATCGCGAGCTTAATACTCTTCGGAAAGACGGAAAATTTATTTAGTCAATCTAATTTGACTAATAATGGGCAGTTTAAAATTCACTATGGTTAGGATAAAACACTCCTTAGTGTCGATGGATTTAACCCTATTCACAAGTATGTTTACGTATGTGACGCTATTTAAAATTTTTATCGTAAAGTAAGGGTGATCTGTATGAAACATATGCGATCCAAGAATTTGCGAGTAAAATTTGCTATTTACGAACGCACCAGGGATACAATATACTAAGTATTTCGCAAGTTTGACGTAATCTTTCTATCGCAACCAAAATAATGAATTTCATGGTACTCACATTGCAGATCCCAGCCAGATATGATTCCAAAAGTCCTCTGGTGAGTCCTGCAGTTAACTAATCACTGAGAAACAGAAAGAATCTTGATTTTTTCCTTTGCATCCGTATAAATTTAAGACTTGAACCGGAAGGATGTATTCAGGAAATAGTTTTAATAATTCGTATAGAAGGACACTGATTGCAAATTCTATTACATGTGATACGGAGATTTAAAAAAATAATAATCTCTTTAATTCTACCACTCCTTTTTTCTTATTTATATCGTAATTAAAAAAATAATAAAACAGTGATTGTATACCGAAAAAAAGTTTCATTCTATAGATCGTAAAATTGCGTAATTCTATGCATCATCCAGCCACATAAAAACTGAAAAAGGCTCAGATGAGATGCAAAATAATAATGGGCAGCAAGAACAGACTCAAACAGCCTCTTCCATACCTCTCTACTGGGATACATACAAGCCTCAAAAAAAAAGTTCGGATTCAAACATCGCAACCGTTTGAATTAATGAACTCGCTGCTTCCGCAACTGCTTCTTGGAAGACGAGCCCAATTGAAATATCTCCTTCGCATAATACGGCAAGCAAAGACATCAGAGAGATACCTTTTGGAATTCGAGATCTCGTGTAAGACGAAGCAGCGTGTGTCCGTGGCCCTTTAAAGTGCGAGCGGTGGCTTGAGAGAGAGAGCGCACGCTGGGAGTTGACGACAACACGCATAAAAAGCACGCAGGAGAGGGTCTTAAGAGAGAGAGTGGAGAGGGATTAGCGACCCTCTCTACATCTGAATCAACTGACACGAACACGCCACGGGCCACGAAAAAATTGCTGTAATTTCGAACGCTCCTCCGAAATCTTTCTCCCCTTTTCCCTTTTATGATTATTAGGTGATCCTCTGTTGACGTAGTTTGGTATTCGTGTCACGTGGCCTCCATGAATGAATGGACCAACCACTTGTAGTCGAAATGGGAATAATTATGAGATAATGTAATATTGAGAAAGGAGCTGCTGTCACTTTGCGTTTGGGAGCCAATAAACTATCTTTTGAGAGCTTGAATAAAATAATTTGAGCCTGTAATATTTGCCGAACATTATATTATTTAGAATAATACGAAAATATAACTATTAATCGCAAATTCGTACCTACTTTCACTCTAAATTAAACTTAAAATATTCTTCCAATTCCAAAAAGAATACGAATTTCTTCAAATTAAAAAATACGGGTACTTAACATTATATAATAAATAAGATAGATATTTTATGACATATAAATTTACAAGTTGTACCCAAGAGTTAATGAATGTCAATACTCAATTTTTTCTCGGTAAATATATTTGGAGAGTTTGTATTAGACACGATTGTACTAACTCATTTGCTTCATGTCGATCATTATACGTATTTCATTTTAAAACCGCAAATTAGTGGTTACGTTTGGCAGCTCTGTGGCATCATTATTTCTTAGAGTGATGTGAAACGTCAGTTACAGACAGAATATCCCAACGTTTGATATATTTCGCAATATACAAATATGTTTACGATAATGATGCCTATTTTGAACTTATTAACTGCTATAATCCATATACTCTTCAAAAAACTGTAGCTATAATGGAAAAAAAGCTTAGTCTCCCTGGAAACGTAAGTCAATATAATCTGACAAGATAGTAAAAAATTAAGAAAATGAGATGTAAATCCTATATATCTGGATTCATGTATATCCTTGGTCACTCGTGCAATTTTAATTTATCATTAAAAAATTGAATAAAAGATTATTATGGAAGTAGTCAATATATTTAAACGAACATAAATATAACAACTTCTGCAATGAATCATGCACTATCAGGTGACGTCAGTAATTAACAATCCAACATCCCTTTCTCATATATCAATAAAGTTATTAAATTTTACGGAGATAATAAACTCATCAGATAAATTATTCCCATTGCTCAAAGTGCAAAAATTAATACAATACGTATTCATTCATCATTTTCGTTGCTTCACATCTCAACACTTCAAAACAATTGAAAGACTAACCAATTCGGAAACGTAGTAAAACGGGTATTACGTACTAAAAGCTTGAATCGACACATATCAGAACGAATCATATTAAGTAAACGAACAAAAGAAGTTAACCCATAAACACCACGCAAATTCTTGTATTTGGACCGCATATCATTCCGTTGACAAAATCGCCGTTGCAAAACTAATCGTAGGCCTTTTCATTCCCGCCTCAACTGGACCATACTTCCTCAGATTCCGATGAAAAGGGCAAATATCCGAAAGCTCAGTCGGGCGATCATGCGCTCGTAATCTATTCCCCGAAATAAGAACGCTTTCACGGACGGACGTTTCCTTTCCGAAAAATAAAGAAAGAGACTATGAAATAAAAAGCTCATCATTGAGCACCCCCCCACCCCTTCAATATCTTCGTCTGGAAGTAGCCATTCGATTGAGAGCGTAATGGGGCCGATGTGGCGATGGGGGATGAAGAGAGAGAGGTCGGGCACAAAATCGAAAAATAAACCGGTTATCCCTTCGGCAAAGGCGAGTTTAGGGTCCCCTTCGGTCAAATTGTGCCGAAAGGGAAAATGTGGGTGGCTTCTGAAGTGTGGGGGTCGGCGAATGGGGTGGGTCCGTTTGTCGGCGAAACGGGATAGATACTTGAGCGGAAGATTTTGATGAAGGGATGGTGGTTTGCGCAGCGGAAAGAGGTGAAGGCCCCCCCTTATATATACGCTGACGTGAAAAGATGTAATAGACTGTATCGCCAAAAAAATGAGATTTAGATTCGATAAACGTGCAAAGTTCCTCATTCTATCGAGAATTGAAGTGAATATCGCAATCTTTTTACAGATTAAGTTCAGTCTTTTACCCAAATATTTGTTTCCGTTTTAAAACATACGTCTTTTTTGAACTAATGTAAGCACAGAAATGTAAGCAACTTCTTTTTTAGAATCAGCCGTTATAAAAACGAGCTGAAATTCAAAGTAGCGTTACTCTATGATACTTAGTAGTGTCCATCTTTCTTTCTAATCCTACTGTTCGAGTAAACTAACTCTGCTACATCTTAATTAACTTAAGAATACAGGAAGAATCTCATCTAATTTATCCATAACGAGAAATTATGAATAACCTAATTGTAAGTTAACGAACCATTCAATCTCCTATTTTTAAATTAAATTGAAGGTAAGTACGAAGCTAAATTTTAAAGACCTGTGGCAAGAACTAGGCCTCCCCTACCTTTGTAAGAATGATTCATTAAATAGAAACGCCTAATGTTACAGAAATATTCACAAGTCAAATTTACAGAACAAAGAAACATTTAACCTAGTTTTGTGGTGCTAGATATCCTCGTTCTATCATAATAACTCTTGTTGAAGAATCAGAAATATTTCAAGAAAGGCCAAACAACGAATTGTCACATTCAAATTGGAAAAATTACAGAGTCCATTGAAAGCATGAATAGCAAAACAATAAATTATTATTAATGGATAACTAAACAATTTAGTTGCTGTAATAGTGCTGCAATGAGTGTAGTTTTCCTGAAATTAAAAGGGAAATAATCTTGCATTTGAAAATATGTTCTTGAAAGTCTAACTACTCACTCCCATAGCATCCCAGCTGACGATGGATCAACGATGAACTCTTGAAGTTATTCCTCAATCAGATTCCTTGACAAATTCACAACAAGTTCACATCCACGAGATACATCACTCTCACTACCAACGAAAAAACGGTATGATCTAAACTGGAGGTCTCTTCACTTGGCCTCTTCAGGTCAGGTCTTCAGGTTCAGGCTACGCAATCAAACCTTAATCTTCATTCTCTCAGTGGTAGATGAATAGTAAGATCTTCCTAAAATAACGTAGGCCATGCACTTCTAGAGAGCTCCCAAAAGGTAGCGAGATTATGGAGAACTGAGAAAATACCCAAGTTATTACTCTCCTAGGTATATTTTTGTAACTGATATACGGAACCAATTCTAATGAAGTTTTATTTTTGACTCGTATAGCTTAGTCACATTCCTACTTGAGGTCATTCCTGTCTTTTAGCTATTCATAATATCTGTAATACTTATCGACACGTCTCCTTAGCACACAAATATTTCATTTTCCTTTCCTATATCTATTATTCACGTAGCAATACATACTCCTTCTCAAATTATCAACTCGCCTTCTCTTAAAAACGCAAACTTAACGGAGAAGTTAAAATAACTTACTCGATTCTAAAATTGAATTTACGTAATTTTAGTTGATTTTTACTGATACTAATGAAAGAATACTATTAATAGTCGATTTTATTTATATTCTTCTATCTTTAGAATCTTATCGAATCTTTATAACATGAAGGATAATGCGAGACGAAATATTCGTTTTCATTGCTCAAATAACATAGGATTGACCATTAATCAAAGATTTTCAAATATAAATTAGAAAGAAACTCATAACTTAAATAACTCGTCAGGCTGAAATACAAGAAGAACTAGATATATATGCGTATATTACTCATAAGCATAAGACAAAAACCATAGCAACGGAGCTCCTTCCCTTCCCCAAGCCCAGCCTCACATAGTGACCGCTAGAGGCGCTCACCTTTGAAGAGAGCGCCAAAAAGAATACGTCGCTGTTTAATGCAGCAAGGTACATCTTCCGAGAGGAAAGGAAAAATTCATAAAAACTTTAAGACTGCTAATACGTCCGATTTCGTTTGCAAACTCCGAAATGGACGCTTATTGACCGAGTCCCTAAAGAAAAGACAAAAGGAAACAAAAATTTTTTTTCTTCATCAAACTCACCCCCGTAAAAAATTCTCTTTGAGTCCAGCTTTTTCCCTGGACATCGGGAAACCTTATTCTCGAGGGGAAAACCTTTTATTCTTTAACCTTAGAAATCTCCCCTTTGTTTTCCGTCCCCACCCGAGAGAGGCCGTAACACACCAACCTTGGGAAGTGGAGGGTCATGAATTCTTCATCTGGGAGAACACCGCTAGGAAGATGCTAGATGGTGGAGATGAAGCTCTGGCTATCTCTTTTGCTCCAGGAGAAGATTTCTGCAGCAAAAAAAGGTTATCAAAACCCGAATTGCATTACAATACAATCTTAAATAGCATTTAAGAACTGTGTGATACATTTTAGATTGTAATTCATTAATATGTTTTTATTCTTATTGTTATAATTTTGTAATATGTTAATATTTTAACGGCCTTTTCCAGTTTAATAAATTGTATATATCACCTCAAAATTTTGCTCATTTCTGCTCTAAACTCTGCGCTTTATATTTAACCTTTCATCTCTACTATTAATACAATTTATTTTCTAATTTCTCAATAGGACTTGAATGCACTGTGTCTACATACTCTGATTCATCTATTATGTGTTTATTTCATCATCTGAATCTGAATACCATACTCATTTAAACCAGACGTTTACCATATTGGTAGTTATTTAGTTATTCGCTCTTATATTTCCTAGTTGTGTAAATTTCATTTGAAGTAAACTAACTGATCCTACTCTTCAAACAGTATCTATTCATAGTTGTAGAGTGGGCAGTGAAAAAGAATATAGAATGATATATAATTATAATACAGTAGATCCTTTTCATCAACATATCTACTTAACTTTCTCCTAATACAAACATTCATATAATAACCTATTTTTATTTAATATTAAACCATTTCAGTAATTAGATTCCAAAATAAAATTCAGCGACTCATTTCCGACGAAGGTAAAGTGATGTTTCTGACATCGAGCAATAACTAGTAAACCGCAAAATTGACATTTCATCAGCGCAGCTTGGACTTAATTAGAAGCTAATTATCGAGCACGAATAATAAAGTCCACACGCATTATGATATTATTAAAAATATTCCACCTTCCGTCTCCTACAGTCCATCCTGTGCCGTAAAATAATCGGGGTCATAGCTTACTTTAAATGGGAATATGTATATAATTTCGTTTTCCTCGAAAAATCTTCGTGATATAATTTTCAATGCAAAAATTAGCGAAATTAAATGCTTACAAAAGAATATCTCTGCACGATTCCTTCTGAATGAGGAATACGAACCGTAAGCAGATGTTGCACGAATTTAGGAAACTCGTGACTTTCTTCACCTGTGTGGATCCATTACTCCGTTCTATTTCACCTTTCCTTTTTTATATATATCGCACGCCCTCAACGATCGCGTGCGTGCGTTTGCGTGCTGCGGTGGCCAAAGAGAGACGTGGGAAAAATCTGCCTCCACACACGGCTCTATTCTATCGCAGTTTCTTGCTTGCCTCCTCACCATGGAAACCCCTAAATCACTTCTTTAGGAGGAGTTTATTCTTAAAAAAATGTTTCTTTTTATTCTGTTAGGAAAAAAAAATTCATCTGTTCCACGTTCTTTCTCTTCTCCACCTGTATATAAGTTTCCCATTTCTTTTCGCATCAGTTCAACCTTCACGAGATTCATTTATGTAGTTCTTTAAAAGTTTAAGTTTCAATCGAAATTCTTTATTAACAAGTATCACCAAGTTACGTGGGAAATGAGGCACAGCCAATGATTTTTATGTCCTAATTTAAAACTTAATCAATTTGTGTTCACTTTAAACAACTTATCCTTTTGGCTTTTATATTTTTCGTTTTTGTTTTTGAAGACTTTTCATATACATTTTCATATTCTCTTTGTGTTATCAATGTTTCGTAAACTTTAAACTACTACCCTCCTAGCAATGCAGTGCATTACATATTGAGTCTAATTATTTAGCGAGGAATGAGCTAAGAAAAAAAATGGATTAATTCTTATTCCATATGATAATATTAATATAGAAATTAAGAAGAGATTCAATCCATATTAACTTGCTCCAGTTCATATGGGTTCTAGAGTTGGAGTTTAGTTAATATAGGTTGAACCTCCTCTTAATTTCTAAATAAATTTGTTTTTGTATATGCAATTGAATATTGAAAGCTATTTTATAAAATAATCTAAAATGCGTTGTTCTTTTTTATTATCTTCTCTATTATATTCTCTTAAAATGCGTTGTTCTTTTTTATTTTTACTATCTCATCTTATAAGAGAAATAAAATATGTTTTGCCTTAGTAATTTTCTCTTTCGATTAATATTATGAGTGTTATTTCAACACTGTACTATTTTCTCTAAGAGAATTGCTAATCAGAATATTAACTACGATGATCTTTACATCGTAAGTTAACCGTTTTCACAAAGAATGTTTTTTGCTCTAGCAAAAACTGCATATGTAACCATTTGGAATTTTTGAGTGGTGATTGCATTTCAACAGTTATTAATCAAGCTTCAATGTTTCATATCTTCATGTGATTTTCATAGAACTTCATCAGGATATTGAAAGAAAATTTCTGAATTAGAACTACTCCGTTCAATAATCTTCTGATCAACTTCTTGTTTTTTCTATACAAGCATTGATGATTACGGAAACTCTTCTTTTATTTACATCAAAAGGTAAGTTTCCAGATATTTGTAATCAAGTTCTGGATCTTCAAGGAAATCGAATGTAAAAATCTCCTTTAGTGTAGCAGACTTTCCGTAAAATATTTTTGGATTTAGATGCTTGAAATCGATATTTCTGCAAGTCTTTGAAGTTCTTTCTGCTGCCATTATTGGAAGTAACGTTTGAAATGTAAAATGAGTAACTTACACGGCTTCTTGTAAAATTCTTTTTTATATTTCCAATTTTATTCTTGCAAACCATCCTTTACTGTATTTACTTCCTTTTAAACCATTTGAGTTTGAAATTACAAGGTAGGCAAATGTGAAATATTTAGCCTTGAAAATTTTTCCATTAAAAATCAATGACCTTGAAGAGAATATATGAGGATCATACTTCTTTATCCAACTCTGACATTTTCATAAAATCTCTTTCAATAAAATACTTCTGGACAGCAGTTTAGATGTAAAATTGACAGCATGATTTTTAGAGAAGATACTCATCCATTCAAGTAATTAAATAAATTGAAAACATATTGATGAAATTAATCAGTGTTTTAAGATAATACTGTAGGTGCTTAATTGCACTAGTAATACTTTCTTGAATGCAGAAAAAGCTCTTGCTATGCCAAAGATTCAAATCAAATTCGAGTAGGAATCTCTTTACCAGCCGAAGAAGGTTGAGGTTCAATGAAGCAAGCTGCTTCGGGAGTGGGTTAAAAAAAAAGAATAAATAAACATCTTCATTTCATGAATTTCCATTTAATCTCCATGAAAGAGCATCTCACAACATTAAGCAGTAATGTGTGTTTCTTTTAAATGAGTGTTTGAGTGTACTTCACTTTTTTGTTCAATAGAGGTGAATACGGTGAAAACAAAGACCTGAAGTGTACCAATAAATTTTCAGGCAAAGTTCCAAAAATCTCAAAGAATGATACAATTCCCTCTTTCATCGCAACCGTTTTGCTTCTTGAGGTGTATTGAAAATGGTGTACTTGAATTTGAGGGTGTGCGGCCGAATGGAAATGATAAGTCGATTCGAGTTCTATGCATATAGTACATATCACATACATTATGTAGGTATATAACTATTCAAAGAAGGGAATAATTTTCATTTTTCTGAACCTCCATTACAGCGGGACTGCGATTTTTTCACCACGTGTTGCCATACCGTAGCACTCCGTCTCTGAGTATTATATACACTGTGACAATGTTCTGCGAGATTGTCTCTCTTAGAAGTTCTTTCTTCACTGTACAAATATGATTCTTGGGGAACGACGCGTCGGGTTCGTCCCGTTTCGCGCGCTGGCCCTTGGGAAACAAAGATTTCTTCCGGTACGCGAATTTCATCACCAATCCCGGAAACTGGAACGAACTCTTAGGAAGGATAATAAGTTAAACGTTAGATCCCATAAAGAGTTAAAATGAAACAAGGGGGGGGGTGTGACAGTCCCCAGCATCACTGAAGACCCCAAAACGAAGTAAAATCGAAAAATACAACAAGAGCCGCGTGGAAATCGGAACGAACACGACTTCAAATATACAGGGACATAATTATTCACCTCCACTCTTAAATTGCTTGGCAATTTTTTTTCTTTATACACTGGATCTCGCACTGTTTCATTTACGCAAATATTACATATACGTATATGTATATATATATACTTTTGTGTACACGCATATATATCTCCGTGTCTCTATCCACATGACACACAACTTCTCACGCACTCGCACACACGGGCAACGAACACAAAAACGATTCGAGATTGAGAGCGGAGGATACAGACAGTCTGCCTTGTCCTTCACAAACGCATCTACAAAGTCTTCTTTTTTTTTACTCCCAGGCCCCTTGATCGTGACTTCTGGAGCGAGAGTTCGTTCTCGGACGATTGCAGATGGCGTGAAAGACGAATACTTTACAAGTAATCGGGAAATTGTGATGAAAATATGAGAATAATAATCCCGGGATACGATTTTTTGAATCCACCCCCACTCTCTTTCTTTCATATATATATATACCCACATATATTATATAACTATTCATATTTATTTATGTATATATAATACAATGCACGGTACTATAACGGCGTATAGCACTGTGTAATTCGGTAGGTGCATGATTTTTTTGTAATTTTTTTCAGCTTTTATTCTTAAACCTCTTTCATCTTTGATTCACGCAATGGATCAATCTTTCAGGAACAATTCACTCGACGGATTCATACGAAACTATGGTCATCCAGAAACATTAAATATCTCTTTCCTTTGAACCAAAACTTGACAGAATCGGCTTCAAACAATGAAGGCATCCTGGCATGTATTGGATCCCTTCCTTGTCTTTACGCGGATGACCAAAATGCACACACACACATACACACGGATGTCCCTCGTGATAAAGAACGCATCGTAGCTCTTTTATTTTCTCGAAATAGAATTTTATATGTACATTTTGAATGAAAAATATTAACACTGGATGGTGTGGAAACTCTCAACTCTTTTATCTATGCGTATTTTATAAACAATATTTGGCCATTTCCCCTTCCAGCCCCTCCCGTGAGAAAAGTCGGCTTGGAGGGCAATGCGACGCGATGCGGAGGCAGAAAAAGGTGCCACCTTTCGGTAGAGTCAGAAACTATTTATCTGGATTGAACAAAAATTTGCACCAAACTACTGAAATTGCAGAATGATGATTGTTCAAAAATTTCGAATGATACTGGGTTAGTATCTTTTCTCCGTTTAACGTTGTAATACATATTTCAAATTTCGTAATTAAACATATTAAGAAATAAATATTCAAACCAAATTTTAACCATAGTTTACCAACAATGAAAAGGGTAAATTTTACGTAGAAAAGCTTAGTTCCTTTCAAATCAAACAGCCGACTTTTCCATGGCGAGAGACCGCTATCTTCTAGACCTCGGAGAATCGGATAGATCTCCAAGTCGCGCATGCGTCCCACGTATTCTTTTGGGTCAATCCCTCCCAATAAATCCCTAGGGAAGGCACCCCTCTGCCCCGCCCACCCGCAAGAAACGTTCAAAGAGCCCAAAACCTCGTCTCCTGCCACCGTAGTCCACATCGATTCGTAGATAGAAGAGCGAGCGAGATGCCCAGTTAACAGTTCTGGCGTCTTTGGCGAAAATCGCATTGTCCCACAAAAGAAACACCTCACTCTAGTCTCTGCAATTCCTGAATTAGATCAGAAACAGGTTGGAGACGTTGAAACGAGAGAAGACTTCAAAGAAGTTTGAATTCGACGGCAGCTTGTGTCCCTCCTGGTCTTACCGAAGGCTGCACGATTGATGCCCGAGCACTGGTACGGGATGACGTTGAAGGCACTGAGGTACTCCCCCCTCGTGCTTCTGCGAACTGGTGCTCGACAACCAATCACGTGCCCATGCCCTGCTTCCGGTACGACCGCCCCTTAATGTCCTCCGTAATCGTATTCCGCCCGCAGTCGAACCCAGATGGAGAAATCTCGCCACTTACGGATGATATCCTGGTCCGAGGATGGGATCCGTAATTCGATCGAGTCCCGCCAAGACGTAGGGGTGGACTTGGTCGACGTCTTCACGGATAGACGAAGAGGATGAGAAGTGGAGGATGTCATTTTGGTCACTCTTTCTTTCTCCGTTCTTCCTACGCAGTGAAAAAGGGGTTCGGCCTTTTGGTTGGATGGTTTCCCCGCTGCTGTGGGGTGTGGACTCTTCAGCTGGCTGTGGGGCGCCGTCGTATGCCAAGAGAGAAGAGATCCTCGATCGTCCCTCATCACCAAACCAATCCCTCGTTCAACTGCTGTGACTCTGAGAACACGCCACCGCCTCCGGGGCCGCCTCCGCCTCCACCGCCACCGCCTCCTCCTGAACCTGCAATGCGAGAATAAAGAATCACGTCAGTAAAACTGATTCAACTGTGGGTTGACTGATATTAAGAATCAATTACAATTAAAGAGAGAGATTTCGGAGAAATTCAAATGGGCAAAATATTTATATTGATCTAAACAGTTTATAATGTTACCTTCCTCTTTGATGAATTTACCATCTTATATATTTAACATTTTATTTTTCTATAATGTATCATATTATTCTATTACTCATAGCTACTGTTACTGAGTAAAAGTTTAGAAACAAACAGTAGTTTACAAGGCTCTTTTCAAACAATGTATAAATGCTTACGAGCCAGTATTAATTATTCCCTCATTATGAGAGTAAACTAGCAATAGATTTAACACCAATATATTTAAGTTCGTTAAGACCAGTTCGTCTAGAAGTATCAATCTAAAACATCCAGCAGTTAATAAAAGAACAAATTATATAAGATTGTACAATATAATTGGAAAAAAGCCTTAATGACGAAAAAAGTACAGAAAAAACGAATTCAATTCGCTATTGTACTCATTTTGATCGACATATACTCTTGGGTGAACAACTATAGTCAGTCGTCAACGAAAGAACAAAAGGGATAGCTTCAGTACCAGAAAACAAAATTTTTAACTTCCACAAAATTCCAAAACGAGTTAACGCCTAAACACTTTAATTTCATAATTTCACCAGACAAAATCAAGCTTTACTCCTTGATTACCTACATTTTTCACAGTCCGACAAATGACGTCAATCCCAACGACCCCTTTCATACTATGACACAGATCGCGACTCCAAACCAACATATGGCATCACGGAAAACTGAAAGCTATTCAAAGAGTGATCTCGATCAAAAAGCAAGGGAACTATTCCAACCGATGGATATCATTTACCGTTTTATCGCCGGCAATAAATACAAAAGCGAGGAAAATCGAATGGAACGTATGCGGGGGAAGAAATAGGAGGTTTCCTCGCAAAGTAGTAAACATTCTGGGACGCACTCGGTAAAGAAGTTTCGGAGCAGTAAGAAATACGCGTACCGCACGCAACCGAGGAACTCCGGGAGAAACTTGGAAAGATGAAGGGGAAGAGAAGAAGGAAGTGGGGTGAATGGTAGAGAGAGAAAAGGGAGATCAGAGCTGACATATGCGTTCTTGGAAGTTCTTGGAGGAACGGGGGAATGGAGGCCCTGGAAGATTCCGGGAACGTAAAGATCAGCTCTCGCGAATATAGGAGGGAAACAAAACAGAAAATGAAGGGAAGGGATTATCGAAAATGGGATGAATTGGAAGGAGTGGAAAGAAGGCTGAGGAGGCGGAAAGATGAGGAGGGGAAGTGGAGAAGAAAAAATGTTGAGAACACGGAATAGAATGGTTCAAGAAGACCGATCGATGTGGAGGAATGGGGGAGAGGAAAAATTCAAGAGATAGAATCAGCTGAGGAAGGAATAGAACTAAACTCGTATTCAACACATTATGAATCTAAAAATACATTACATTGATTTCAGAAACATCGAATGAAATTAATTCACTCGAATTGGGAAGTGAACATTTCCGTATTACTCATAAGAATATATTACGTTCATAAGAATCCTACGCTTAATACAAGAATGAAGACCAATCCTGACATAAACGCGATTAAAACATAATGCATGTCTGTATTTATAAGTATATTTCAGAATTTGGCAAACAAGAAGAATTTAAAATCGTGTGTATGTATGAAACATTATGCAACAAATATATTTCTATCTAACTAATATTTATAACGAGTGCAAAATATAAAGTCCTCCATGGATATCTCTATTTCCAAAAAAGAGTTTCTATGACAAAAAAATACATTTCCTAAAACTCTTTTCATTAATTCATCGCTCACCAATAATTGAAAAGAATAAGAATATTATCTTTTTAATAACTTCTTAAATACTTTTAAATTAATATAAATTCAAGCAGAAAAGAAATCGAAACAACATCAAGTTAGAATAAAGCAGAATGTTACGAAACAAAAACAGCACCAATCCAACTAAAAGCTTTCGGTTAATGATCCTCTACTAAAGCCTATTGGTTAAAGCAGTTATGGTAGCAGTTAATCCCATTGACCCTATTACGCACTTATTTCCTCTTAAGACGGCGATTTATTAAATTGGTCCTCTAGAAGAAAACTATTAGGCCTTATCCTCAGCTTGTATTTCCAATCTCATCCAGCTATAGCTCCGAAAGGTGCCATCCACTCACGTTTTAGGCAACTCAACATGTCTGCTCCTTGAATGAGATTCCAAAGAAATTCAAGAGTCAAACAAGTTCTCTTCGACCAAACATAGCATCACGTACACAAATCAATGACACATTGACAATAAGCAGCTTAGAAATGAATGGAAGGCAAAGTAGATAGTAAGAATTAACGTTTCCTGTACATAACATATGAGAACGAACTGAAACAATCATGAAACTGTACTGTTGTAAACTGAACTACTATAGCTTTGCTTCCATTATCTACATGTTAATTAACGCCATAATATGGAATCGTACGTTATCCTCATTACAAATTTAACATCCCGATTTTACTGTTCGTAAGCTAGTGAGGAGAATAACAATCGAGTATGAATACATTCACACACTCGTTCCCATCGCTAACCAATAAACCTTCACCCTCCTTATGGGCGAATCACCCTTATGACACGGTCGTTCCGATCATGACGCCGTATTTAAAATCCCATAACCCGAGTTTTATATGACAAGGGGTACGGAAAGCAACCACTATTCATAATAACTCTACTTCTCGCATATTGACGAGGGTTATAATTTTGCCATATTCATCCTCTTGCGTGGAAACCTTCCAAGAAAATCGGCAATTGGATGCCAAACATTCAAGCCAAATGCTTTCTGAATTGAGTCATTTTTCCTCTAATTGACAGCATCCGTTAAAATCTTTCGCGATTTACGATCCTCGTACCTTGCCAAAGTACCCGATTTTCTCATCGGAGATTTGGAACGAATCCGAACTGGAAAGTCTGATGCCATCAAGGACGCATACATCAATGATTTTTCTGATTGGAAAGTTAGCTATTGTCTTAAAAGATATGACGCTCTTTCCAGGGAACAAAGGTTTGAGCATTTGCCAATGTAAACCAATTTAGAAAAAAAATCTGCACAGCAAAAATGTGGCAATTATAACCGTGCGCGGCTATTCCATCGCAAGATGCAGTTAAATCAGGAATACTAAAAATGGATGAAGGATCCTAAAAACTCTGTGAAGGTAGATATTTATGTCTCAAGAGTATTGTAATGAATATGTATTATGTATGTAAAAGTTTTTAAAGTCAATGAAGGTTTAAACTTGGCATTCAATTCAAACTTTGTCAAAACATTTCAAGAATAACTTATTTTCTAATTACTTTTCTGTTTTATTTCATCGGTAAAGATATTGGGGGTGAATAGGAAGACAAAAACCTGCAGTAAACTGTTTCTTTTATGGCAATCATCATGCTCATAATACCATTCAATAATTCCAGTCAATTCAAAATCAAATCCAATTTCGAAAATTTTTATACTTTCATTACAATTCTAATAAAATTTTTCATTACAAGATTACAGGAGTATGTATTATACTGCCCCGAAGACCGACAAAGACAAACAGCTGTTTGCATGATAACCGTCAACCAAAAATCCCTGCCTTGAACCTTCACAAAAACTTCGACGCGGCATAATAGCACTAAAATGCACATAATATTCATATCGGGTTACATTTGTTGCTCGCCAAACTCAAATCAAAACTCTTTCCTCTACCACTGAAGACGTACGACATCGGAAACCGGTATTATACCACCTCCATACGTTCCCGACCCCAAATTGAACCAATTTTTCCTCCCCATCGCACGGAAAAAAACTTACTGCGGCACCCGTAACACGCGAGGAACCCGTAAAACCCGATATAAAATCGAGCGCTGGGAGAATCTGAACAAACTGCTCGAACAGCCATCGTGGAAGACACGGAAACTTCCACTCTACCATCTCGATCTACTTTAAGAACGGAAATAAAGAGTAGACAAACGAGAGACGTCATAACGCATCCGGTATAATGGGTCAATCCCGCGCGACCAATCGAAAGAAGGCGCGGGAAGACGAGGGAAAAAGAACCCGACTAAAAAAAACCGGGAAGATGGTACGCGAGTCGAGAAACAAAAGAATTAAGAAGAACGCACGGAGTGGGGAAGGGGAAAAAGGTCCCACCCTCTTCGGAAAAAATCAACTCCCATCCACCCTGCCCTTCCAACTCCCACCCATCACGTGACACTCTGCCATTGGCCGGGAAGCGGGCTATGGCGCGCATTCATTGGGACACGCTCGGCGGAGTGCGTCGCTCCCAACGCGTGTCACATAACGTTCAGGGGGCGGACGGGCGGGCCTCTGGCGGGTCGCGGGGTGGGTGTATGAATCGGAAAAGCGATGCGGAAGAATTATGTGGGAATAAATAGCTCTGGAAATCGACGCTGGGATGAAAAGTGGAGGTGGGGTTTTTTCAACAATGATTTTTCCTCGTATTTATGACCCTGGCAGTTTATCTTCGCTACGGGGGAGGGAGATAAACAGGGGGAAGGGGTTCGATCTCGTTTACCGGATACGGCCTCGATGTATTTCCACAAAGGAAAAAATACACTCCCATTATGGGGAGACTTATACACTTATTTAATGGGCGGTAATTCACGGATACACACTCGGAAACCTTCCGATTTTTTCGGCGCTGAATTTTGATCCTAGAATATCCTCGGAATTGCGTTCGATGTATGTTTTTCGGATAAAATACGAGCGGAATTTTTTCTTTTTTAGTCGGCCATTTCGGGCAGCGTAATAAAGCACGCGATTGCAGCGCCGATGTTCATTTTTTTCATAAGCTAACGTGCTTAATATATTTCGTGGCCTCGATCCTTGGAAATCCCTCAATTATTCGTTTATTGTGCGTCACCCGTGGTTACGATCCTTATGGCTTTGGAAACGAGAGGTTGTGTTTTATGGAGCAGTGTGTAATCAATTAAAATTTATAGATGCATTGACTGGAGTTTAATTCGAGAGGAACGGTATTATCGGCTTTAGAATGCGATTTCATCGCTGTTTTTTTTTAATACTGAGTTTTATTTATGCATAATAAATTCTGCGTAGCGGGTTGAGCTGCTATATATTCTCTAGAATTATGGATGCTAAAGTATCGGGATATTAATTTATGGAAGGTTAGTTACTGATTTAGAATTTATTATATCGAGGATATCCCATTTTAATTTCAAGGTAATAATGCATAAAAATTTCTTTGGGCTATAAAGCATTGCTGTTGCTCTATTTTACATATCAATTACAAAAAAGGACAATAAACTTCAATTAATACCTTTTAAATTAAGCTCAAGAGATAAATATAAGGTAAAAATAAAGTTAAGAGATGCCACTGGAAGCTTAATGCAGCGGAAGTTGTTCAGTTCTTATTCATTATACTCATTCAGAAAACTATTACAAATATAATTCTCAAGACGTGCTTCTTTTTTGCATCTATACTTTAAAAAAATAGGCCAAAGGCAGGTGAAAATACACTAAGATCTGATGTGAAAATACTGAAATCAAGAGAATTATTCAAGCCATCCTTTTTTCGATTTCTAAGCCAATGCTGCGTACGATATAACAATCGTAACCTTAATTTGAGCTCAATGTAACATTGATTGTAGAAACGTTTTCAAATTTTCTTTCCTTAGAATAATACAGTTCCTTACTGCAAGCCAAATCATCCAAGATCCCATTCCTTCTATAGTCCGTTCCGCAAAAGCTGGCAGTACGGAGGCTTATGGGGAAATAAATGCACGTAAATTCCCATAAGGGAGCAACCTAGCCTCCCCGAAGGAGCCAGTTAATTATTTCTGAGTTACTTCTACGGATAAAATTAATATTTTCAACTAATTTTGGTGGATTTTTTTCCAGTTTTTTGGTGAAATTTGGATAAGGAAGGATGGTTCTATATATTGACGGAGTTTTTTCAACATTTAAACGAAAGAAATAAATTTTACAGCGGAATTAAAAAAACTGACCTCCTTACCACCCGTGAACAATACTAAAACTGCCATTTCTCTCATCCCATCTAACATAAAGTGCTAGTTTTTTCTTAGATTACTCTTTATACCTTATGAATACATAAAAGTCGAATTATATTAATTTTTGAGTGATTATATTTTAGTAAAAAATAATTTAATTGGAACGCAACCTCCGAAAAATTGGATCGTGCAGTCAAATTTATACATCGCCTAAAAATTTTTTGTTTCTTAGGTTACGAAAAACTTGTCGCGAGAGAAATTGAGATAAATGTTGTTATTTTCATTTACAGGTTATTCTGAGTCGATATCTTGAATAGAACTTTAGTTTTTGAATTTTATAACCGAGAGCGGGTCCGGATCAATCCGAATTACGCTTACGGGTCTATTAGCCTCGAACAAAAAGTAACAATGATTAGCAATCGGAGCGCTAAATCAATTACTCCCTCGGTTATAAAATTCAAAAACTAAAGTTCTATTCAAGATATCGACTCAGAATAACCTGTAAATGAAAATAACAACATTTATCTCAATTTCTCTCGCGACAAGTTTTTCGTAACGTAAGAAACAAAAAATTTTTAGGCGATGTATAAATTTGACTGCACGATCCAATTTTTCGGAGTTTGCGTTCCACTTAAATTATTTTTTACTAAAATTTTATCAGTCAAAAATTAATATAAGTTGACTTTTTTGTATTAATAAGGTATAAAGAGTAATCTATGAAAAAACTAGCACTTTACGTTAGATAGGATGAGAGAAATGGCAGTTTTAGTATTGTTCACGGGTGGTGAGGTGACCATTTTTTTCTCATTCCGCTGTAAAATTTATTTCTTTTGTTTAAATGTTGAAAAAACTCCGTCAATATATAGAAACATCCTTCCTTATCCAAATTTCACCAAAAAATTGGAAAAAAATCCACCGAACTAAGTTGAAAATCTTAATTTCATCCGTTGCGAAGGCAAATTTTGTGGATATCGCGGATATTCCGGAAAAATGACCCGGCGTACGAGGCTATTCGATTTCTCCATAAGCCCCATACTGCCTAGAAAAGTGGAACAGACTATAATTGCGATTAAAAGAACGCAAGTTCCCGTAGTTACCAGATTGCATTCCTCTCTGAATAAAATAATCGTGCGTCACAGTTTGTGAGTTCTCGAGGGAAAAGAATGAAACTCGTGGGCAGCGTAGGATACGTTCTGGAGCACGAGCGTGATGCGAGATCCCGTGTACATTCGAAGCACTTAGAGCTTTATAAAACCCGAAGATTCTAGTGATAGAAGGAAGACACATTTAAAGGGATGCAAGTTAAAGTAGGAGTAAATGAGAAAAAAGTGAGTGCAAAGAAGTTTAAAAGGATGTGGAAAGAGTTGGAGGAAAAGAGAAGAGAATCTTTCGAAAATGGAAAGAGTTTTAGCGTTCCTTTCTCAAGAACATCCAAGAGGAGAAAAATGGGGTGGAGTCATCATAGAATGGGGAACAATCGAATACGGAGAGGGAAGGAATGGGATGTGTCGTCTTCCTTCTGTTTTATGATCCTCATTAAATAAGAAGACATGAAAAGAGAAAGGATACTTCCTTATGATTCTCGTGCTATTTCGATGGATGAGAGTTTAAGAACACAATGATTATTAGCGTTGGATGTATGCTTGATTATAATCTTTAGAAGAAAAGAATTTCAATTGATGATAATGAAACATTGCGCACTCATGAATGAATCCACGCTTTGACTAAGTGTAAACTGCATTTTTTACTAGTGTTAAGGAGACAAATCATATCGTAATTATTTCAAAAATGTTGTAAGAATGATCGGTTAAAATATGAAATCCTCTCCCACTTTGATTTTAATAGTCCAATACATTCCAGAATAAAATTGAAATTAATCACTGTTTCATTATTATCAAATTACTCGACTTTTCTCGTGTTAATGTTATTCACACATAATCGTAGCCTCTTAAGACCATGTATTTAACGTGTAATTGGCCTACCCATTTCAAAATCGTAGAAAAATGTTAAACCTAGTTATAATTTAATTAAACGAAATTGTAATTTGTAATTAAACAACAGAACTACTTAAAAATTATAAATACTTTCAATTTTTTTAATGAAAGCCCTTGTGAAAAATGGCATATTACTTTCGGGATGATCATAGGATCAGAAATTCTGAAACAATTAGGACGCTAACACAACAATACTTCGCAACAATCCAATCGTACAAACGTAATTTCATAGTAACCAGCATGGCACGTAGATTGAGATGCGCAGCCTTTGTTAAACCCAACCTGTCGCATTAAGATACCTTCACGTTCGAACCCTATTGAACTGCCGGAGAATAACTCTGAAGCCACCGCTGATGGACATTAATCATTAGCGCCTTATTGATAAATGGGACCAGTCAAAAAATAATCGGATATGACTCTGTAAACAAGAATTAAAGACGTTTTGAAGGGGAGACGAGTGATTTCGGACAAGGAAAAATAAACTCTTTCAGAAGAGGCGAAGAGAATTAGATTGTGTGACAAGGAAAAGAAGAAACAAGATCTGAAACGATATGCTACCAAAGAGGATGTTAGAGAACCGAGAAAAACAAATGAAGACTACGAATGCTTCTTCTATGAGGAGAAGGGGGGATGTACGGGGAAAAGTATAAGGAATATAGAGAGAATGGGGTTCGTTGGTGTGAGGTATGGCTGCTGTCGGCATTGGGGGAATTGGACGGAAGGGGGAGAAGAGGAAGACAGATGCTTTGAGAAGAGGCGAGAGAGTGAGCTCAGAAAATAGAGGAATGGACCACAGCGGTTTGTGGGAATGTCTGAAGGAATATGTTCTGGAAGCTAAGATATCGTTTCCATCATCCCGTTCGTATCGCGTACGAAAAGAAGCTCTACGCATTCTAAGAACTCTGCCACGATAATCGTTCTGCATTCCTAACCTTATCTACTTCCCCGATTGACTCATTTTTGTCGGTATTAGAACGCATCTGATCTCCTTAGGAAATCGTGTACGAAGTCTCAAAACATTCTTGGAAGTGTTGAGTTCTCATTACAACCATTATTCTTAGTTTCAATGTGAAATAGTTTCAGAGAATTTTCCTTTACTAGCAGATGTATTAGTAACAGTCTTTTCATTAGTAAGAGTGTTTGAAAGTGACGAGCTAAAAGTTCCTTTTATTCGTTCAGTAAAGATTTAAAAAATACAACAAAGTTGAGCACTAATATGAATAAATAAAACATTAAAAGATTAAGCTATTTTCTTAACTTGGGTATCATAAAGCTATAGGAATTACAGAAAAAAGTTACATCTTGAAGCGAATCTTTACATCGAGTGAGAGAATTAAATTGAAACTAGAAATACCAAACGTTAAGGGTCATAGAAGGACAATGTTAAATTGTAATTACTCTGACTTACTAAGAGATGACTGATCACACCCGATTACGATAAAAATATGAAACTGAGAAATTTTCCTTCCTTAGCTCACTTAAACGCTATATTACGGAATTAAAATTCCCCGTAAAAATAAACAAATTTTCTGCTATTATAAATCCAACTAAGATCAGGATTTTTAGCAAGATAAACCGTCCCCTCACAACCACAAAAATGTCCGATTAGGATTCAAAGAACTTTCATCCCGTTTCATAAGGAACAGAGGTGAGCTTTGAAAAGTCTAATGAGAAATTCGTAACGCTGCATTCTATCAACCACCTTCGGATTGAACGCGGGTAACACAAGTTGACTCGGCCGCGAACAAACGAAGAACTGCCTTTAGAAAAAAGGCATCTATTCCTCCTTGAGGACTTGAGCGCTAATGACTGAGAACCCAAATGGGATAGCGTACGATTCGATAAAGAAAGGAGGTGATGAAAGGATGAATTAGAATCCGGGAGCTTTAAGAGAGAGGGGGGGTATGAAGGAGTCTATTGTTGGGCACAAATGAGGAGAGAAGAGGCCGTGAGGATATAACACGCGAACTTTTTAATCTAACCTTCGGCCCTTTTGTGCCGTCCGAAGGCCCCGCGAGGGCCTCCGGAAGGTCGTCCGTAGGGCTGGATACGAGAATGCAGTTAAAGAAGAGGGATATAAGGAATTTTTGAAGGAAACTTTGAACTCAAAAGGTTACAAATCTTAAAGAGCCATTAACTGGATTACTAGAGTCCTGAGGAACGAATCAAAGTCTTAAGACAACTAACTCAAATTATGGAATTAAAAGGGAACGAATCTGAGAGATAATTTAAGTGTTTGCGGGAAATATAAGCTTGGGAATAACACTTAAGTTACTGACCAAGTCACAAAAATTCCTTAGTTAATGAGTTTAGATATTTTTAGAATTATTCTTGACTCACAGTTATGATTCACTGTAGCATATTTAGAAAGCTACTGACTTAGATGCTCGGGATATGACACTAAAAAAGATTAGAGGATAAAAACAAAGTTCATTCCCTCAAATTAAAATCAAAATAGGTAAATAAATTAGGGAATACTTAAACTATTACATTACCACGGATATTTATCTAATATTTCCATGAATTCATTGTAAAATAATTGAATTTTTCCGGTAAAATTTGTTTCAAACCAATCTTCTTAAAATATCAAACTTAAACCGATAATTCGTGAACAAACGACTTTAAAACCCCATCCATACGTCATAAATTTATCGAACCGTAAAGTAACACTTAAAAAATTAAAAACGTTAACCCATACATTCGTGAGCCCGTGTTTTGATTACTTGGGCGCATATTTGTTCGCGTTCCTGAAATCAAGCCTTGCGAGATTTCCCTTTAAATAAAACTCGACCGAAATACTCGGTGGTGCTTTACTTCATTCCGTCGCACGTGTGAAGTCGGTGAAAAAATGCGAGGTATAAAGACAAGAGAATCCTTTCTCATTACCCTTGGGCGGATGGAAGGACCGCTTCTTCTGGCAGAGATTCTCACCTCATAACTCACCGCTGGGGGAGAGATTGAACGAGGGAGAGGTGGAGAATTCCCGTTCTCATCTTCTGAGGAACGTAAATGGAAATGCCTCCGCAGATGGGGGAGGAGGACGGATTAAGAGGAGTTCGGATAAAAAGGGTGTAAAAAGAGACAGGGAGAAAAATATGAAGGGACGTTTAACCGACTAAGTTCGTCAAGCAATGATTATACTAATCTTACAAATTAATCACTCTACTTTATAAACAACCAAATTATACTGAATTAAAGACTCACACACGTTTTACCTTAATTACTTCTCGATTTAAATCATGTGCTTGATAAATTGGGACGTTTTACCGATTCCGGTCGTACATAAAGAAAGGATGACCAGAGTTTTCGATAATTTTGCGTCTCATAGCAACGCTAGAAAACGCTGAAATTCATATTATACATACCCGTAACCATGGACGAATTTTTTAACAATCATTTATTTACAAGAGTAACCAAAAAAGATTTTATTTAACTGGATTTAAATATTCCTACCCCTTAGTCTGCATTTATTACTTAGTTCGATTGAATTTAAAAAGAAATGATTAACTTCGTTCCCATAGCAACTCGTAATGTCACATTTTAATTACTAATTCGGTACAAAAACCCCTATATAAATTCATAACAACAAGGGCTGGTCCATATTTACCTTCCGAATACCACTTTCGAAAACGCCATTTTGGCCGACACTTTCGGCGACCTGTCCCGCCCTATGGCATCCGAGAATGAATAGGGAATGGGGAAAAGTTAAAATGTGGTGGGATGAGGAAGCTAGGGCAAGAGGGAGATTAGATAATGAAAAATTCCGGAGGTGGTGTAGGCGGGTGACGCCCGCTTGACGTAGAGAAAGGGTTTTCTAAGGTGGAAGGCGGGAATTTGGGAGTTAAAGAAGGTGGAAATAAGTTGTGTGGGAGGGTACTTGATGCCTGACCCTGAGGGAACGAAAAAAAAAGGGAAGTTTGGTAGGAGAGACGGTCGTGGTGGTGGTGGGGGGGAGTAAATTAAAATGGAGGAATGGGTGAGGAGCAAATGAAGAAACTTGAAACTGACGTTGAGATGTTTTCTCCTAAGGCATCCCTCTTTTTGCGACTTTTATGCTGTTCCGTGATTGGTTCTCTTCGCTTGATTGATGGAGGGGGGTGCCATCGGAATGTGGATGGTTAGCAGGAAGTGGAAGACTGAGAAATGTATACGGGAAGGTGTAACACGGAAAAATGGATTCGTTGATTATGTTCGGAGAAATAGGATAACCGGTGTTGATAACGTGCCAACGTGGTGAGATATTTTAGTTATGCTTGTTTATCAGAGCCAACGAAAGAATATGGTACATCCTAAATTTTTAAATCAAAATGAAAAAATTTCAATACAATCTAAACTAACTCTGAAACGGAATATATCCACTCTTAACTTTGTATTCTTGGTAAAATTCTGCGCGAAAATTCCTTGTGCTAATTTTCTAAGGTAAATCTTATCTTTTACTCAAAGGTATTAATCTATAGCATAATTAGTTTCTAATGAAGTTTAGTTTATATTTTTAGGGCTATATATATTAAATTCTGTCTGAAATGTATCTCTATGGGAAGAAGAGTTCTTTATGAAACTAAACAAACTCAAGAAAGATATTTTAGAGTATCTCTTCACATGAAATTGATATTCTTGACATTTTGAATCCTTGGATGTTCTTTTCATTCAAATTTGACATATTTCAATACCATTTAATCAACCTTATGGACAACCCTAAATAAAGTCCAAACAAATAAATGAATAAACAAATTAAAGCCAAAAGAAAATACACCGATCCTTGACTCTGAGAAAGTCACCGCTCTGTGGCAACCCCAAAACTTTAATACACACTTTCTATTTATCTCATCCACCTCCCGACCCATTTTAAAACCATCGATTAGTACAACCCGACAGCACGTCGGATGTGTCCTCAACTTCCCACATCCATCACTCGAAGGAAAGATGGACTAATCAACTCGGAGAACCCTAAACTTGGACCCTCCGCCGAATCGAATAAATACGTCTCTGGAATGAAACGTCTTCCTCCTTAATGAAGAACGCCACGCAGTTAGCTGTTCAAGGAGGCGTGAGACAAGCTAAGGAAACATATCTAGTTAGTCGTGGCAACGAAAACACGAGGTTCCGCGAAGGTGCGGACGAGTTGGGTATTAAAAAAAACCGTCTCCGCGCAGATGTCCCCCGCCCCTCCCCCAAAACTAGAAGAGGATCGTTTCGTCTCCGTCAACTCCGCGGCATCCCATTTGCTTCGAAAGAAGAAACCCTTTGTGAACACGCTTCCGATGCGCGGTTTATTTTCGACCGGTGGCGCCGCGGGTGATTAAAATCGGAACGACCTGTCTTGTGCGCGGGTGGCCTATATATCTCCCCCGTTTAATATATATATCCCCCGGCGTAAAAGCGTTCCTCCTGCACGCTCTGGATGCGGAGTACACCGGAAAGCCTTTGAGTAGTACCACACGAGTCGTTTTAAAGGATAGAGAACGTGCGAAGGCGTGAAGGATCGAGGGCTTGTGCTGTGTCGAAATGGGCAGGAGAGATTATAAAAGGGTGTTTATCCATCCGAGAGATTCGGCGACAATGATGTCTCCAGGTGCGATGAATTGGGGTTGCCCGATTACATATTTATAACGGACCGAACGTGGGTGTGATGAAATGGCGACTTATGTTAATCCCGAAATGTATTCGCGCCAATTTTACGGTGAAGAGGTGATCATCGGACGACCAACAGTCGACTGGCTTCCGATTGGCAACTCCACTTTGAATTGAGAATTATTGCCCGCGAAGAATCGGGACTTTTGATGCATATATACGGCGTATTAAAGTCTAGAAGCGTACTTCTTATGCTAAATAATCTACGCGTTATGGCTGATTGATGAATAACGTGTTCTCATTGCGTATAAGGAACTGTAAAAATGCAAAGAACGGCTCCCGTTTTGAATCAAGAGGGAACCAGCCGAAGTGTGTCGATATATCTTCCAGTCACCGAGCGTAGAGTTATTGACTTTTGTTCGGGCGTTCGGTTGAGATGTAAAGAATGATCTTATTATGATGAAGTCCTGATCATGAAAATTATGTCTCGTAACCATGACAATGTTGTGAAAACAGCTGAAGTAAATTTGTTTCGCATTAGGATATATTTATGGCTAATCATATATCAAAAATGAATGCTATAATATTTTTGTTCGTCTCCAAGGAACAAATTTCAATCCACGATTCAATGCAGGAACAATCTTACATGTTTTCTTTCCAAACTTCTATAATACCAATAATTTTGACATAGTTTAAGTCTCTTTTAGTTAAATTTGTCATTGGAAGTCAAAATTAACGCCTGACCTTTTTGAGTTGTGAATCGTAAATAGAGTTTAAAACATGAATAAGGATTCTATATAGATTGAAACCTAAAAACTGTACTATCTTTAAGTTTTATTGATTGATTTCATAGCAGCCCCAATTTTTAAACCGAAAACTAAAGATTCAATTTCCAAACTTTCATCTAGTTCGCATTTTTATTCATGAGCTTTGGATGAAGTTGAAATTGGGAGATTTTTCCTACATTTTTTTCGCGCAAACTTTATCCTGGTTCGCAGAAAAAATAACGAAAGGAAACTCTCTCTCCGTAATTACCTTCGAGGATTTTTATATTCGTGAGCGCAAAAAAATTCTCAGAGATTTTCAAGGAAGAGGAAATCTGCATAAATATTGACGGCAGGGGCCGAAACTTACCGGGCGCTATGTAGTCAGGGCTTCCTCTTTGTGACATGAGGTCGGAAGGCTGGAGGTGGAAGGGTGCTTGCTGCTGTGGTGGAGGTGGAGGAGGTTCTGGGTTCAATCCTCCTCCGGGAACGAAGTCACCCATCGGACCGCCTGGGCCGGAGAGGGAGGTCGGTGGTGGAGGGCCCTGGTCCATTCCTCCTCCTTCAGAAGAAAGAGATTTTGTTTGAGAAAAAAGAATAGGAATATTGAAACATGCACGTACTATAAGTAAACAATAAAGGTTGTTATAGCAACGTGAATGAACACTTATTATATGTATAGTTAGACTAGATACAAAATTGAAACTGTTCCAATTTTTATGATAATGCAATTAGAATAATTATGATTAATGCAATCAGAGAAATTAAGTTAATGTTTATAAATAAATGTTAACATCTTTATATTCTTCATCAAAATTATATCTCAGAAAATGAATCCAAGAAAGGAGTGTCTATAATTCTAGAGCGTCAAATTAGATTGCCATATAATATAGTTCTCGAATGATTTAGAATGGCCTTGCAATCATTTCACATAGTCATCCTTACACCTGCTCCAAACAAAAACATCCATCAATATCGGGAGTTATTGATGAATTATTAACTCATTTATTATTCGAGATAAGTCAAAATTAATATTGTTCTCTTATTATTTTGATTCCATGCTCAGTTTGACAAATCCCAAACATCAATCGACATGTGGCATGATTGCAATTGGTAATATTATGACATTTCTTCCACGATGAATTATAAATTATTCAAATTTCTTTTATGAATTTTTCAAAGCCTTCGATGACCTGGGCCATGTCTGATTTTCTCGTACAGATCATAATATTTATGAATGGATGATTTAGGAAAAAAATTCAAGGTAAGGAATGAATACTATATGCATCGATCCATTCTTATAACTCATTCAAATGCAATCCATAGGAACCAATCGTGCTCTAAGAAAAGAAATACGAACATGGAAAGATAGATGTAATCTAATTTGCACTCCCAATTCAATCTTTACTGGCATGATGGAGACATAATAATCTTATAAGATAAAGGTAGCAAGTCATTTACATTGACCATTCCGCATTGCGAATTCTTACATCACGTACGCTTGTGATGTAAAGGAAACTAATTTGCTAATGATAGAAGAGAGATAAATGAATTTATGTCTTCAAAAACTTTTCTTTTTCAAAAAAAGAGCTGACCGTTTTTGAATGAATATCAAGACATCAAAGCATACGTTATGCATAATTATACAGTTTTCTCCTACGTTTTAAAATTAATTAGCCCCTTCTTTATGAAAACACAAAAACGAGTTACCAGGAATCGTCGACTTAAGAAGGCATTGAGAACCTCGCACGTAAAAAATTCCTCCTCAACCCTCGCATATATGGTTTTTGCTTCACCCTCAATTCCCAGAAAACAATGCCCTACCCATGCGACCACCCATCTAGCTAAAAGAAAGGTATGGAGGAGTTTCATCAAATGGCAAATGAAAAAACTCGGACAATTAAACAGACTCGTAGCAAAATGCGTTAAGGGCCTTTTAAAAAGAAAGAGCTGACCCGAGAAATTTTGCTTAGTTAACAAAGGGAGAAATTGCTCTTCAAAATGTAACGAGCCATCACGCACTTTGTTCTGGCCTTGTATTAAATTAATTACCGAAGGAGTGTACACTGTCATTCGCAAAAAAACTCAACTGTCATCAGCTCAAGGAGAGATAGGCACGTGGCAGGAAGCAAAAGCTCCCTCAAACTATCACCAAGAATGTTAATGGAATGAAGGCTAAATGGGGAATGAGTATCAACTAAACGAAAGCGTGTCATCAGATTTCAAAATCGCCCGCTAATTCAAAAGCATTCGGTACAAATTAGGAAGTTTTTAAGCCGCGATAATCCGGTCGAATTAAATTTCTGTTGGCGTTCATTTAAAAGTAGAGAAACCCAATGTGATAAACGACTTATCGGACGCCGAATTGTATTTTCAGGGGTCGGCTGGTACGAAAGAAATTTACGAATTTTTATATCAGTTGTAGATTAACGGAGACGAAGTGACACTAATGTGCGGTTCACGATTCCCTGAATCCAGTTTTGCACTCGAGGAACAACGTGTCTTTTGATATCACTTAAAATTATCTTCGAAAGATAGCACTTTTTTACACGAAGCACTTTACTTTCAAAAAAATCGAGCTCTATTTTCACGCAAATTTGCTTATTTGGGTTCAGCGAAAATCTTAATCTTCAACTGGAACGTATAAATTTGTTCTGAATTGTTTTTAGATTGAATATATCCAATACACTATTGATTTCGAAGCAAGAGACCAATATGTTGGCATGTCTCATATTTTAAACGGAACTAATTTAAACATAAATTGGAATTTTAAGAAGCGAATTATGTATAAGATAACCAAACGGCAATTCGTGAAAATCACAATTGAAAAGAGAATTATGTATTCATAACTTATTTCCTTATTTCCAAAATCAAATTGCAATTGCTGATTATCTTACACTGAGCCAGACAGTTCTGGTTGAGTTGACATAAATAACGTACTGACTAGATCAACAACTCTAAATATGAATGCTTCATTCAATTTAGGAGTGTTAGAAACACAAATCTGTTTATTTCTATAATCTTACGTATTCAGATTATTTTATCGTATTCCACGTATAATAGCTTTTGAAAAACGAAAATATCTCAATAGATGTGTGACTAATGACTTAATTACTGAAAAACAAGACACAAATGTTTACAAAAATAGATTATACAACTCCGTAAAGTAAAATAACTTCCAAAGACACAAACTATTTCTCGGATACCATCCACTCCGATTATGGAAGGAGACGAATTAGCCTGGATCTTTCGCACGGAACAATAGTCTGAAGAAGTAGACAGAACACGCAAAATTAATCGGCGGAAGTCGTCTTTTGCTTAAGGTGTCGCGAAGCGTAGCCAAAACGAAATAATTGGCTTCGGAAATGTGTGAGAAATTAACTGATTAGCAGCCATGTTGGCAGGAGTGATACAAAGTGAGTGACAAGGGGCCGACCCAAAGTCTTTCCATAACGAAGCTTAAAAAAAACATGATTGTTGAGCGTGGACGTTAAATACGATACGAAAGCTGTTAATTGCAATTCTTGATGCTGTTTGGGTACTTAAAAAGAAGGGTTAAGATCCAAATGTGCCTTACAGGTCATTATAAACAGGTATAATGCTGAAAATATAAAAGACTGATTGTAAGTTACCCGACGCGTGGTTCGCTAATTAAATTTCTAACTGTTTCGGATTGTCGTTCGCTGAATGCAGTCGCAGGATAGACCTCTGTTGCGAAATTAAGAGAAAAAGAGAAATTGATCTTGTCGTTGCATGGCGGATATGAATTGCGTGGACGATGGACTAATTTAGTCGGTTGTCTTCATTCAAGGAGTGATGAGAGGGGAATGATGGTGTAGTCAGTCATTTTAAAGAGGTTATTGTCAAATTGAAATAGAAGCCTATAGGTGGATAATTGATACAGTTACGTATATGAGAATTTAAAATGATTCTAACTTTCTTTAACCCTACTAATTTCTTTCGGGTTTTGAATTATGCTCACAGAGCTCTACTACGTTTCCTAAATTTCCTAACATCGTTTATATTTAACTTCTATCATCAGGTTTCACATACAATGTCACTTTAGTACATGACCAAGATTAATATGTTTACTTCTTGACGTCAATCAGCCTTAGATATATCATAAAAATTTCGTTAAAGTCCATCTCTGAAGATATACTCAAATTTCCTAGAGAACCTATTTAAATTCGCATGTAGTATGATGTTTTTACACGCACGATCTTCATTCATTCCATGTCTTATGATTAGAATTATACGAATTTCAACATATCATTAATTTAAATCTTGTTCTCAAGCCTAGGAAACTAATGTATTTCAAATAAAGGTTTGGCTGAGTTGAAATATTAAGATAAGCTAATTCATACTACTAACTTCCTATGCGAGAAGGATGGTAACTTTTCTGCCTCCTAAAACTCAACTGAATGTCCTTTTCCTGCTGACATTCAAATTTCTTTCTTCGTTTCACTATTCGGCCCATTTCCTAGACTTACTACTTAGCTAAGCTAATACGACCCATTCGATGTCTTCGTGCCGAAAACAAGAGTTTTTTTTAGAACAATCCGAAACTTTTTTTCCCTTCACTAGGGTGGCCAAGGCACGCTCATTCGTTCAGCAACTCTTTGGAATGTTCCAGCGCTCGTCCGAAATTGTATCGTGACGTCACCACCGAAACCCAGCTCTCGTGTTTGGAGTCGCAGTTCATTTATTTCGGAATTAATAGAGCGCTTCCTGAGAAAGATTTCTTTCGCTACTTTTCCTGTAACTCAAGGCAGACATAATTCCATCATTAACTCGCAAGTTGTCTTCACTAAGAAGTACCTTAAGACGAAATATGTACACATTGTTACGAGTATTTTAAAGTTGGTCTCGTTGCTACGCTTCATTATTACTATCGTTCATAACAATAAAAAAATCAAGAAACATATCCCTTACGCACTTCAAAAATGTAAGACTATGCATTCATGTTAATATGTCGCTTTTACAAAACTTTAATCACGTAAGAACATAGTAAGTAATAGTTGTTAGAATTCTCATTCTTTATTTTAGCAGGTTAGCTTATTAAAAATTTAGTTTGTGAATTGGTCTATAACTCATGAGTATTAAATTAAGTCGATGCCTACTCAATACACGTTATTTTGCATCCATGTCACTATTTTTCATCCAATATACGTATTGCTCCATTATCTTACTATTTTAGACTTAATACTTCTTTTGTATTACCCTCAGCTTTATAAATTCCAACACCTCTACAGATTGAATTTGATTTTGCCTCAATTTTGCACCATAGAACAATTTTATAATAAAAATTTTCAAGAATAAATTTCTTTTAATTGCATTACTTAAATATGACCGAATTTTCAGTTAAATGTTAATAATTTATCACATATTTATAAGAAAAGAAAGAGAAAGAACAATTTCAAACGAATAACGTTTCTGTTGGAATGAACCAAAGAGAAAGACAGACGAGATGGGCACGAGACGAGAAAACGGCAAACTTAATTGCGGAAGATTTGAAACCCAACTCAATGGCACATCCGACTAATTGAAAGCACTTCTCAGAGTGGTTAAACACCACCCCACCTCCCTCTCCACCATACATATTCCTTCCCAAATTCCCTTCCTCGCACCGCCAAGGCTTTTAGATTTGCAATTCCCGACTTGTTGACCGGGTCGCCCTCACATATCACTAGATTCAATTAACACTCACCGCGGCCGACGCCTATATAGCATTCCTTTAGGGAATCCATAAGCACTCCCTCAGGGTTCAAACGCACATCTGCTAGATTCGTTTCTCGAGGCCACCGTTTGCAGAGTAAACGTTTAACGCTTAAGCGGTGCGGATTCTAACGAATTTTCGAATCTTTGTTTGAAGGAGTTTAAACGGCACTTTGTGTGGGAAGTGATCGAGGTGAACTGTTTATTCCAATTAACGGAACGAAGTGTTGGACACACGCGCGAATCTAATGTGTGAGGGAAATTGTTTTTCGGGAGGGGTTTTGGAGCTCTAATTGGTATCGCTGATGGTATTTTCTTAACGCGCGCGTTTTCATTTCGAATAAGAAGCGGAGTTTTGTTTTCAAAAAGGAACTTCTATTGGAGAGGTAAACGACAAATATTTGTTCCGTGTTCTGTGAGTCAAAAGTGATTTAATTTGCTTATCTGAAAAACTTACTTTCAAATGAAATGTTTTGCTTGCTTAAATTGGAATTGTCATCATTCAAAGAACAGTTGAATTTCTAAATTTATGCGTTTTAACTGTGAAAATCACAAATAATAAAAAACTTTCTTCTGTAATTTATCAAACTAAAACGATTGTCATTTAAATCTTATTAGAGCAAAGTAGATTATTTTTGTATAGTGGGAAACTTTAAGAAACAAAAATTGAAAACAATCTAGATTCCTCTACATCTAGGACTTAACAATATAAATCTGAAATCTGTTATAACTCCAGGAAACAAAAAGGTCAATACTTAGAAATAACACAGGACATCTTCTTTTTTTCACAATTTTATATCAATAAAGCATTTGAACGAAAAACAAAAAAAACAGCGAATCTATCATACCTCATTCCTACACCGTTAAAATAACTCTTCACAATAACTCAAAGTTAATCACACAAATAAAACAAACAGGGAAATCATTCTTTGGGTTAACTCTACAGAGCCTCATTAAGAACGAGCACAAACGAGTAACCTTACCACCAACCCACTAAGAAGGTGCCAGGAATTTACATAGAGAGTTAATATGAACACTCAAGGGTGCCAGGAATTTACATAGAGTCAATACGAACACTCAAGTCAGGGAAACCAAACAAACACAATACAAACATCGTGGATATTAAAGCACGAAAGAGTCTATAAAGAGCGGAGATCGCGTAGTACTCAACAGGCGAGGAGCGGGCCCTCCGCCAAGGCCCTAACGGGAGGCAAATCTACCGACTGGTGCATTGAATACGAACCGAAACCCGGACTCCAATCGGTCGGCGACGGAGGTTCGCCATTTGGGGCATCCTTGGCCCACTCACCAGGCTGCGGGAAAGCACCCGGGTGCGGGTGTCCGTGTGGGTGCGGTGGTGGGTGGTGGTGACCGGGGAAGAACTCGTGGAAGCCTCCTCCGCCTCCACCTCCGTGGTGGTGGTGATGGTGGTGCGGGTGCGGAGGGCCGTGTGGGTGTGGTGGAGGTGGTGGTCCGTGCCCTGGATGGTGGCCTGGATACCCGAAGTCCGCCGGTCCGAACTTTCCGTCGGCCGCTGCTGCCGCTGCTGCAGCCGCCGCCGCCGCTGCGGCCGCGAAGTAGGGGAACCCTCCGGGACCGCCCGGACCTCCGACCACCGGTCCGCCGTCCGGATCGAGGCCTGGGCCTCCCGGGCTTAGGTTCATTGGGAAGCCGCGCATCTTGCGGGAGCTTCCGAAGAAAGGACCTCGGCCCATGGACGTGAGCTGTTTCAACCGCCTCTCTTTGCTTCTCTTGTTCTGGAACCACACCTGCAATGCGAAAGAATTGGTTGTTTTAGAATGAGTTGAATGTTAGGTTTTTTATTCTAACATGATAAAACTTAATTGTAATTCTAAAAGCTGAATATATTTATAAACAGAGATAACGGTCAATGAAGTTCTTCATTTTTATTTTAAATTATAGTAAATTTTTCTTCCCTATTTTTCTTTCAATTTTGCTTTTAAACAATAGAATTATAAACTAACTCCCTGACAAAGCTAAGTGTATAATGTACTAAGACAAATATATCCCATAAAGTCAAGCCGTGATAGTTAACACAAGAAAATTATTAATAATACAAATTAATATTTTCTTCAAATATTTTTCGATACAGAAATAAAAATAAATGCTAGTATTACTCGATACTTTTTGAACTACTGAAAGACTCAATTTCCTGTATGGATTTCGAATTAGTTATTCTCATGTATCAGCAGTTTGAGAATTAGATTCAGTTTGATGAGGCATTAAACACTATCTTTCTTTTGAGTTAGACATAAAAATTAAGACATTCATTTTCCTATAACATCTTAACATATGTATTCTTTAAGGTAGTTAATCGTTATATAGGCCGCCTTATCTAGAACATAAATAATACTCTTATTCAAGAAACGAAGGTAGAATACCATTACTTCATTCTGCAGTTGAACGCAAATACCTGACACGGATAACTTCAGTAGTGCAGAGATATGGGAAAGCGGTATGTAGCACATGTAAGATTAAGTCGTACTGCATAAGATAAAATAAAATTCATATTCTACGTGTCACACACTTAGAATTCAGACTCTTATCTTATGAATATGATAAATAAATCTAATGAATAAGATGAATGAAGAATAATAATCAACACTCAAAACTACCTTATCCTAAAACACACCAATAAAGATGATTTTGAATTTTAAAAAAGTCCTTTATACTAACATTGTGCTAGTTAGAGTTAAAAAGAATTATTGCAGTGCTTGATGAAGCCAAATCACGCCAAGATTCTACGCTGAGGATTAAAATAATAAGATTACTAGCTTATATTCAAACGTTTTCATATAGAGCGACAAATTTAATCATTATATATATATATATATATATATATATATATATATATATATATATATATATATATATATATATAATATATAAGAGCCATTTGTTATCCACGCATCAAAAGGTCTAGATCCGCAAACATTGTTTTCCTATAGACATACAAATTTCTACATAACATCATAGCAGAATATATTAGACCCATTTGTTATCCACACATCAAAAGACCTAGATCTGCAAACATTTAATCGCGTACGCATTCGAGTAGTAGAGTCTTAAGATAGAGAGCATTGTGGGATTGCGTACCAGGAGGGATAAAGGGCATAAGAAAGTAGAGGGGAAGTGGGGTCACGTGTTTCTACCCCATGCGTCGCCAAGGAGGCGTAGGTGGGAAGGGTGGAGCATCGGTCGATCGATGTCTCCCGAGTTCTTTGCAAGGACTGGGTGTGTAGAAGGAAGGGAGAAAATGGTGGCTGGAAAGGTGGATGTCCTGAGGGGGTGTGTGCGCAGGGGAGGGGATTCGAAAAACCCTTAGGGAACCACCAAAGCCTCGCTTATTCCCCAAAAAATCCACTCCAGAAGGGTTTACTCTTTCCCGAGAAATGTTTCGCTCGAGGGAAATGAAAATCATCTTCGATTATTGAGTGAGTCTCCGCGAATGTTTTGGATGTGGTAAAAAAGTTCGATAAGCGCTGAATTTCGACTGTTTTTTTAAGTTTTCTCCCTGATTTTTTTAAAATCCGTTTGGGGGATGGCTTTCTCGAAGGGTTCCTTGGAAAGCGTAGCTTGGAAACGTCGATAAATTTGAGGTGACGTGGAGGATGTGCCGGCTCGACCTGTTTGATGACCGCTGGCTTTACGGGGGATTTGTGTTTTGGGTATGGATGTCGGAATGTGTTTGGATGCGATGCGGAGGAGAGAGTTCACTACGTTCGATGGAGTTTTAAGTGCTCCTTAATCGGTCGCTGAAATGATTAAGTCCGCGTTCGACGTTGACGCTTTCCATTCCCGTGCGGAACTGGTGAATACACAGAAACGATGAATGATATAGTAAATTAAAGCTGAATTGGGTGTTAAATGCGAATAATTTACGAAACGTATATCTAATTTTATAGATAATAATATGGATGAATATATGAACCGTAAGGATTCTTTTCTACGGCAAATAGCATACGTTTAAACTTGTTAAAGGAGATGTATGTTTCATTAATAGAAAAGATACACTTGATAGGGATCTGATTACATAGCTATACTAGTTAGTAATTCATATATTTCTTACAAATTTTAAGGACAAGATTTATAAAAAAATAAGTATAATATGTCGAAATGTGAATTCATATTTATTATTTTAGATGATTAAATCCCTAAACTATAATGCCTTTATATAATTATAAATAAATACATACGTAATAGTATTTAGAACTTCTAACTTAACTATAGTACAAACAAAACCCCTCAAATTTTAAATCAAACACGAAAACACAGTTACTCAAAACACGATCATTTCACTCAGGAATCACATCCCAACCCCAGATCGTCGACACAGTATTACCATCCCTTTCCGCGACTCAACCACGCCGTTAAGCAACGAATGTATCCACACCGCTTGGAGCGAACGCTTCCCCGAGTGTGTGCATACGTGCTTGGGCGGCGTGAAGTGCGTGCACGGCGGGTGGAGAGGGTTTCAGGGGTTGGCGCACCGCATCTCACCTCCGAAGGGGGGGAGAGAGAGAACTTTTTAAGGGGGAAAAGAGGTTTTTTTTAGAGGGAGGAGAGTGGATTCGAGGGTTAGAGATGGTGGGAATTGAATAATTGATTGATCGAGTACCTGTCTTCGTACGCCCGCTTTTGACGATGGGGGGATGAGAATTCGGTGTGTTATACGCGCTCAAGGATTTTGAGTCGGATATTTGGGGAAGTCGTAATAAAAAATAAAGCAGGGGAAGGACGTGACATGCTCCTCTCTCTTTCTCTCTCCCTTTTTTCTCGTTTTATACACACGTATAGAGATGTTGATGATGCGTTTTGATTTGCGAAAAGGGTCGGATCGTTAATGGGATGTCCTGAAGGCGATTCGAAATATTTCCGACGTTTGGTCGACGCGATTAAAACGAATGAAAAGCGCTATTAAGAAGGGTGCGTGTTTAATAGACGCTTAATTAATGAAGGTGATGACAATGCGTTGATTGCGATTGATGATTTATGATGTGTGACATCGGATTGGTTGAACAAGACGTCGCTTCTACGACCACCTACGCTCTAACGACAGGTGATTGCAGATATCTTAATACGCAAACGGTATATTACTGAATAAATAATAAACTCGATAAAACCAATATAATTACATCATTTCAATAAAAATAAAATTCTATTACGCATCCTATTATCATATAAAAATAGCATCGCATTATATAATTAATATTTAATTAACTTTTCGCACTTTTAATAATTCTCAATAGAAGCTGTAGGCTCAAAATGTCGCTATTAATCCAGGTAAATCATTCAAACAATACTTTAGCAAATTAAAATCAATAAACCAAGCCCTGCACAATTTATAAACTAAAAATAGTGTATTAAAGATTAATTATTCTATAATTTAATACTATAAAGGCACTTTATTTGAATACGTAAACATAAAATAAATTCCCATTAGAAAATACATATTGGGGAAGGATATAACTCTGATCCAAGATAAGATTTTAGGTCGCATCTTCAGCTAAAAGGATCCACCAACATCACAAAGGTTACCATGACGAACCATCGGAGATATGACATGCATCTCCATTGAGCGATAAGTGCAAGGTAAGATTTTATGTCACATTTACGATATTTTTATCGCTGATACCTTTTACTGCTCACTTTATCGGCGTTGGCACAAATCATTTAATCTACATAATGAGCTGGCATCAAGTGCGTGCGCGAGAATTTACAGCTAGCTGCTCTCAGACGTCGTTATTTCTCGCGTTACCATGTTAACTTAGCAAAACAATCAAAACAGTTGGATTTATCGCCTTGACGATTGGAGATAAGGGAAAGTTTAAAAAAGCAAATCACTCGGAAGGGGTAAATGTTACGAATTTCGATCGATATCGATATCGATCGATATATCGATAATCGAGATTTCAAGTTACCACTAGCATTGCAATGCTTCCTAAGAATCTACAAAGTTATTTAATGGAAGAAAGGAGATAAAAAATATTTTTGAAATATTATCAACGCGTTATTAAGAGAACAAATCCGTTCTCAAGTTATTGCGGCAAAGTATATCGGTCTTTTGATCTGCGACTATGACGCTCGATCCAGACAAGAGGCAATTTATGGCTCTGAAATTAGCCCAAGTAGAAATAATTACCTTAAAATATCTCCCTTTACATGCAAGGAACAATGGTATGACGACCTCCTGAGTCCAAGGCAAATATTAATCAAATTATTAAATTTACGGGTTCACGCTCCACGGACAATCGTGTGGAATCAGCAAAAATTTATCCGCAATATCAACCAAGACGGTTTCCAGACTTTAGCACTTGCATAAACATCCTTCTCACTAGAACTGCTATAGCCACTCTCTCGTTCGCTGTTTTTGTGAAAGTTTTACTAGTCTTACTGCACTTAAAATTCCGATACTTTAATAGTTTAGCACTTACATTTCTTATTTTCCCTAACATCTAAGGCAAATGATAAGGTGGTATTAGGACATTGTTTCCTTGAAATTTATTTCGATATTTTAGAGCCAAATATAGTAACTAATTGGTTTGGGCTTTTATATAATCGACATTCAAACCACTTTCATATTAAATTGCAACGCTAGAGTCTTCCTGGTATCTTCATTTCCTCCATTAAGTAAAGTAAAAAAAACTATAATAAACTAAAGCGGAATCAACTTATGTGCTTCGCACTGCTAGAAAATACTTGACTCCATCATAGATTTAAAACATTAGTTCAATCAATAAAACATGAACTACTTCTTTAAAATATTTTCCGTTGAAATCAGAAACGTTTTTATTAGACATTCTAATCTAATTATCGAAAAGTATCTTAGCTTTTCACTCCGTATTGGGCTGGATGTTAAAGTAATCTCTTTATCCAACAAATCCTTGTAGTACTGTACAAACCTAAGACTCTCATTCTAACCGATACATAGATTCATCCGTTTCTCAGCATATTAACTATACTATAATATAAATACATATAAATACGATCTGTATTGTTATTTACATATTTACAACAATTTTTAGTAATTTTTCGACATTTATTTCTATCTCTACAAAACAGTCACATTTCCAGAACGAAAACCCAATAAGGTACACTTTTAAAGAGAGACCCGAGCCTGTTTATTCATATCCGAAAGCAAAACTCTACTTTTAAGACATCCAGTAGGTACGTAAACGCAGAATTTAAGGTAGCGTCAAGATGGAGAGGGAGCATTGTGGGGGCTAAAACAGAAACGTGAGGGGGGGGTGCAGGGGGGGAGCAAAGACGTGTCGTAGGAGGTGACGCGGGTGTGCCCCCAGGGATAGGGAGTGGGGCGTCCGGGAGAATTGCGCATGCCTACGGTATCCCACAGGGAGAGTAAGACACTCCCTCTACTGGTTGCGGATGGCGGTATAAAACTCATAACGCATAACGCACGAGAATATTCGCGTGCACGAAAGCTGTCCTTCCCGAGGTGATCTGAGTGTGACTCCTTCATCTGCCGCTTGGTATCAAAGGGATTTTGCGTGGGGGAATCACCTCCATCTTGATGCGAGATCTTTTGAGGCGCAGATGCGGGGAAACTTTAAAGGGGACGGTTGGCAATGCGGCTTCTTTACGGGAGATGTCGAAACTGTTCCGAAATCATTCGATGTTTACGTAGGTGTATACACATATAGGATACCGTTTCGTAATTTCATTATGGAATTAGAAATAAAACAATATAAAGGCAAATTCTGAAGAAAACGAAACTAATAAGTATGAATATCAATTAAAAATTAAAGGTTTTTAAAGCAATTACAAGTACTCTTCTTGATTTAATACCACACAACAAGGGTTTAACATATTCAATATACAAATAACAATTTTAAGTAAAAGATAGAAGAACTCTCTATGAATATTAATCAAAATTAAAGATATTTAAGAGTAATTAAAAGTTGTTGATACATAATACGACAAGGCTTAATCATATCAAATAACCAATTATTAATTTACCTATCTCTTCCAACGATTCAAAAAAATATATATGCACACATTTCACGATATATATCATAGATTTGAAGCTATGAACTATGAAAAGTAACGGAAGATTTTAGAACTTCAATTAATTAATGTAAACGACCACAATAATACAGTACGCCTAATTAACCAGACATACAAATAGAATCAAATAACGCATTATTGTTAATTATACAACAATCGAAAAAATCAAAACACTCGCCTTGAGAAAATCTTCATTATTGATCTAACAGCTAAACGGTTAATAATGAACGAAAAGATGTTTTAAATCCCGGAAAAACAAGCCTAATATATTTCTTAATCCATTAGTTACTTATACAAACGCTTTTCCAATAACCTTCGACGTTCTCTTCATATGCTGAGATGAAATCATAGAAATCCAATTCAATTTAATCGATTTATGCATTCATGGAGGAGTGAGGGAAGACCGAGGAAACATGAAAATTCAAATCAGAGAATTCCTTTATTGGATTTAATAACCGTTAATCCGAGAAATCGATAGAATTCAATACGTTATACGTTCTTCAATAACGGAGACAGAAGTTCGAGGATTCAATTATCAAAGGCTACTTTAAAAAGAAAGGAAGAAAAACTAGTAATCTCGTCAGGTATGTCGAACATCTCTACCTTATAAATGCAGAAAAACAACCAGTACATTTAGAGACACAAGAAATGATGTATTCAGTAAGCTTTTACTTTACTACTAGTACACTCTAGGATGCCTTGAACTACAGTAATGACGATTTCGTCTTGAAACTGTACATTGGTGACATTAGTGAATTTATAGAAGAAACTACGTAATTTACACAATACTTATTTAATATACTCTAGAATATGTATTTAATATTGTGTTAATTACAGAGTTATGTTATCATTTAATGCCTTTCTAAATAGCTACGCTTTATTATATTGATTTTAATGATTGAAAAATTCGTTTGAATAGACCTCCAGCGAAGAATAGCACCCATATCTTAAAAGGTGACTGCTGTTGTATGCACAACATTTCTTCTTCTTAGTTTTAAATGATTCACGAAATGTCACCGCTGCGAATCCAGTCTCCTCGAACTCAATCTATGCTCCATCCTGAGAATATGCCACGGCACGTCAATGGAACCCGTGCATCGTGAATGCTAAGAGACGCTGTGTCTAATTCTCTGTCATTCAGTCGGAGTACGACTCCAGCAGTCCCATGTGTTTTCGCAACTCCCGTTCGCCTTGCACGTTTATCGTCTTAACCTACTTTCTCGATGCAAATACAACGTTTCTTATCTCTTCTCTTCAGTGTGCCGATAAAAGATGAAGTGTGCGCTATACGGGATTCGTGGCTGTCGCGAAACGTAGCTACGCATCGCAATGCATTCGGGAGAAAGTCGGCGTTGAGCATTCTAACAAGTATGTACGTAACGCGTAACTAAGCTTGCAAAATTCGACTTAAATAGCATATTTTTGAAGAACTGATACGACCCGGAAATCCATACGTTTTAAGGCGTGCTGTAAGCATCCACTATAACGTAGAAGTTTAGAATGAGTCATCCTAGGTCGACTGGTATCAGCATCCTCAAAAAAACCACCACCACACATCGAACCGATAAGTTTATCGTAAGCTATGGCTGTGTTCGAACAAAAGGAAAAAGATTCAAAATTCAGTAAAAGATATTTATGAACGAATGTTCATTTTCACTATCGCACATAACTCTTTGAAAAAGTTTGCTTAAGAGACATGTCACGTTTTCTAATTGAAGAAGTAGTGAATGAATATAAACTTTATCCATTGCAAAAAGCCCCTCAGGATTTATTAACGTCACAATTTTATCGGAATATAAAGAAATAGTATCTAAAAACTCAACAATACACTTAGTACATGACAAACGTTATTATAATCTCCTTCGTACAACAATAAAAACGCCTTAGTTTCCAAGGAAACGAAGCAAATGAACACTGAACGACCGAGAAAAATCCAAAACGAAGAGGATAAAACGAAAAGAGAAGCAGAAAAAGGAAAAGGGGGAAAACCAGGAGCACAATGTAAGGGGAGTCGAATCCGTTTTACGCCTCCAATGATGGTCTCAGGTGGATATCTTTGGGAAAAGGATGCAAGAGGACAAAGTAGAGAGCTTCCCTCCTCATTGGGCTTTTCTCATATCCAAAGAAGAGAATGAGATCTCTTTGAGAATCACCACGGATTCGGGAGAGCATTTTCAATTACTCCACTTCCTCTGTTCATGTCTTCGTCTTATTTGCATGCCGTGCGTGTGCTGAGGGGATGCGGGGGGGGGATAAGGCAGGTGGATCGGGTGGGATTAAGGCGGGGGAAACACCGGGATCATGCGGTTTCTAAGGAAAGTGCACTCGAATAATTGTTGCGCTTTTAAAAGAGGATGGAATTAGCATGCGGATGCCGTACGCTGGAGAACGGTTGCTCGGACGGACTCAAGTAGTTTTACCAATGACTTTAGTCTCCTGCTTTTCTAATGCCCGTTTCCTTTCGAACTTTAGTGGAATTACGTGTCAGCTGACGGAGAAGTTTCTGCGTTTGTCTGCGAGAAATCGATGCGCTTTCTACGAGCAAGATCGATAAATGTATATAGCTGCATGGTCTAATCTTGATACTCGTTTTTCCTCTTCTTATACACTTTGATAAGATATTTAATACCTTCATGTCCTCAGAAGCAAGCAATTATATTTGTCAGCTATGAACTTACGTAACTTTTCGAAACGTTACAAAGATAAGAAAAGATTTAAAGAACGAAGGAATCATTATTAAATGCTCACATAAATGTATACAATGAATGAACTATATTATAATGTGATGTTTACGAAACAGATTTCACCTCTAATTTATATTATTTTGAATTATTCCTCAAAATGTATCCTACGAAAAATTTAAGGATTGAATAAAACTTTTATGAATTCTAAGTTCTCAGATAAACAACGACTAAGCTTGAATCATACATGAACATACACTGTCTGCCTGTCTCCGTCCGTATACTACTCCTTCCTAGGTTGTTTGTACACCAAAAGAAAAACGCTGACACAACATGTTTCAAAACACATTACTTTTAGACCAAAAAACGAACAAAACTAGGTTAAAAACTATTTCCAAATTCTACATTGCAAAAATCTTTCACGTCCGTATCGATTTTAAAACCATCAAAACATTCCTGAACGAAAAAAAAACGCAACGGTAACTTTAGTGCTGAAAAAACGTCTTTCTGCCTATGACGTCAGACTCATAGATACCTTTCTACCAACTAGGCATCATTCGTCTCGCTACGAGACGAAAAAACAACGTCCTTGGACCGTTTTGAGTTTTCACCTAGTTTGAGGCGACGCCGGTGCGTAACGAATCAACATATTGTCGGGAGTATGAGGGTTCGAATCCCGGTCAGGGATGAAACTATGAAACTTTTATAGGCGGCCATTCGTTGAGTACACAAATTAACGCGACTCTAAGGACAATTCGTAGCATGAGCAAAACACAACACCATATAAAGAGCGATGGGTTAAGGAGACGTACGGAAGGATGCGATAATTTTTGCTGGAGTCAAGGACTGGTGAAAACTGGCTTCGATCCAAATTAAATGCCTCCTCATGCATAATCCACCGACGCAAAGAAAAAAGGAAGGAAAGTTGGAACTAAAGGAATATGCTAATGCCGCACGTGACGTAAGATGGATGGGAATCATAGGGTAAGGACGGCGGGAGAGAATTTTTCCACTTGAAGGATTTATGAAACAAGGGACGATGAACGAATTTGGCGTTTATGGGTCGATAGGGAGTGAATATGGAATGGAGTCTATAAATAAAGATCGACTTAGAAATGCGTTAGTTTATAGTGAGTTGAATGAAGTCGTTGATGATGAATTCAAGAGACATATGTTCATCCAAGATAATATAACACATTTATAAACATGTTCTGATACTAAAACGTTCATGTACGACTATCTAGCAAATTTATTCCACAATTTATATTCGAATATGAGTACAATATTCAACCTAAATTCATTATAATGTCTGTAATGATAAGTAGAAAAAAGGATAAATATAAGCACGTGATCAAATTAAGGAAATATTACGTATAAGAATGCTACATATCTCGTAAAAAGTTCAAGAAATAGTGATTCTAATTCAAAAAATCAAAGCCCAAATCCTTCCCTCTTAAATACTGTTGATAATAAAATACGTCAAATCTTTGTAACAATTAAAAACACGACAAAAACATCAGCGATCACTAAACCAAAATAACAAAACACAATCAAAAAAGAACCTCGTACTTGAATCAACCGCGAGATAATTCCAAAACCACCAGCGAGTAAATCGAAAGAAAACCAGAAGATGGAAATAAGAAGGGAAAATTGGAAAAATACAGTTATTCGGGGGAAAAGACGTTGGGTGGATTTTAAGAGCCGAGTTTGTGGGGGGATATCCTGAATGCTTCTGGGGTTGTTTCGGACTGATGGAGTTGTCACATGCTCTGGCAGCTTCGCCCGGTGTACGGATCCTCCCCACCTCCCACGCTTTCCATCCCACTCACGCCAACACGCCCTTCCATTCTTACCCAGAATCACTTGTCTCGCTATGCCCTTATGCACGCTTCGATACTCCGACTCGTGCGATAATCGAACGCGAACTGTTACGCGATTATTCTTCAGCCTCGCCTTCGAAACGACCCACGCAGTTTCTCCGTGAGTTATGTAGTCTTCTGAAGGAGGCCGCGTCTTTTTTAACGGACCCTTTTTTTATATTTTCTCTCTCCTTAATGGCGAGAGCTGGTTGCGTGCGATAGCGAAATTGCGAGCGGTTTGGAGTTTTATCGGTACGAAACGCGGTACGCTTTCTATAAATATCAGTGTGTCACCCGGACGGAATAGGGGCTTTGCTTGCGAAATGTTGGGAAACTAGAAGACGTCCTAGCATTTTGGTTGACGCTAAATTTATCTACCATTGGCGTCGGATTTGACCCCATCAAATGAAATGACTTTTCTCTCGTAACTTTATTTGCAGTAAGCTGTATTCTAGCGTGCCCGTAACACTAAAAGACACTTGGTGAGGCTGAAGAAACTAGAATGACGTAGAGTCGTTTTACGTTTCATCGAAAGCAGGCGGACCAGAATATGAAGCAGTTGATCGTAGCAACAGAAGACTTTGAGAGAAATAAAACATGAAAATTTTTATGGAATTTAATGTAGGCTTATTTACGTAATATTCGCGAATGATATTGAAAATCTAACTTCTAATTATTCATCTGTTTAATACCTTGTCTTAGATATGGAACTAGATAGGTTCTTACGTTAAAAAGCTTCCTTAGATGGCGAAGTTTATACATTAAAATAACCTTTATCGCTCCTAGTTTCATGAATATCCTTATTCTATGTGATAATACTTCTATGTATTTGAAAATTTGAATTTTTTCTACAAAGGGTAAAAACGCATAAGGTTATAAACAAGAGTTAAACGGAAGGCTGTTGCAGAGCAAGGGATGATGGCCATAAAGTCAGCCCAGAGAGAGACAGAGGTCCGTCCTTTTTCCCTCAAAAATTCCTCCCAAAATGTTTTGCATATATTCATCTCCTCTCCTGAGATACTCCATGCGCATCCTTCCCTTCGCTACACCGCCTCTCCAACTCGCATTTTTTTCCCATTTCATTCCAGAGGCCCAGAAGATTCGACGCCTCCCCTCTCCGCTTTATTATTTTTTGCTCCACCCACACACGAACCCTCCCTCCTTCATATTCCAGCATTTCCCTTGAAAGACTCCCTTTAGGACGTTTTTTAACGCCCTTTAACATTTTCGACGCTTGGGAGACGGAACAAAAATGCAGCTGAAGAATATAAATGGATAAGAATTTTCATTCCAAATACTAACTTCTTTCTGAGATGTATTTTAGTACTTAGATACAAGGCAACAAATCTGTAATTTCTTTCTATGAATAATGCGAGTATTTAAGGTGAAAATTTTACCGAGAATCATGTTTTTTAAAGGAAAATAATTAACGAAAATTTATAACGTAAAATATTTCTAACGATCCTTGATTCATCACTAGTGTTCGTTATTAAGTTAATTTTTAAAAAAATACTTTAAATTTTGAGATAATGATTATTTTTAAAAGTGAAGAATTAAGTATTTTTCATCCCGTATGACGCAAATTCTATTAAAGTCACTCGAAAACAAACGCTACGTAAATTGTAATATTTGACAGTATATTTCACAAGCAATAATACTGAGGGAGAAGTAATACATTGTACTTGACATTGTGCTTGCCTTCAGATATAGAATCATATAGTTCTGCTTAAGATGTTGATATTTTATAAGAAAATACTGCTGCTAAACGAATCTAATTCCTTGTTCACTAATAAAATCCTTTCTGGTGCCGCAATTCAAGGCTTTCGGTTAATCTAACCAACTTCATTGAGAATCAATCGAAAGCAAATACATCAAAAAATTCACTCACATTAAAAACTGACACAAGCGACAACACAATCCAATCTTGTCGCTCAAAACAAGTATTTCCATACTTCCCGTCAAAGCAAAGGGGACGAGTTCCCTTCACAGAATCGCGCATAATAAACGAAAAAAGAGTAAAGGAAGTCTGAAAAGAAGAAGAGGAAATGGAAGAAGGGGCGTGAAAAGAAAACGAAGATGTAAGAAGAAGGGGGAAGGAGTTTATGCACAAATAAAATGAAAGAAAATGAGATTAGAGTAAGGTTTTGAAGGCTGACTGAAGAAAGGACTGTTTGAAACGAAATAACTAAAATTTTAAATAAGAACATCATGTGAGAATGAGTCGGGGGAGAAACGAACAGAACTTTAACGACGTGTTGTAGAATCATGCGTGAGACGAGAGAAAGCTTTTTGAGAATGAAGACTAAAGAAAATTAAAAGCGAAAGAAATTTCAGAGTACATCAAAACCATGACAACGGAAGAGAAGAAAGTATACACTATTATAACCCTAGAGATAAGTGAAAATTGTAGGCAATGTTATGGCTGGCTAGGTTATTATAATTTTGGAAGATCCTCTAATCAGCTTATTCCAAGGGACAGAAGAAGTTAATCCTTCACTTGCTCCTCTTTAAAAGAAATTCGTTTGAATGACTTCATAGATAAAAACAAGAGAGGCATTGAACGATCGATAGCTGGAACTTTGATTATGATAAAAGATTGTAAACTCAATATTTTACTAATACGTAAATATTATATACATAATGTAGTAATTATAGTAAATAATAAAAATAATTGAGTATAAATAATGAACATATATCCTCAACAATCTTAAACACTTATCTACTTAAAATAAAGGTATCTCACACCCATCCTAAATCATTTCATGCAAACGATAAGCAAAGGAACGGCACCGCAACATTTAGTTACTTTTTAACTTCGAACCGCTTTCTTCAGTGGTAATTACGTACTTAGGGGAGGAAAGAAAAGTAAAAATTGTTCCTTAAAAGTGTTACGTGCGCCGACTCAAATGGGTTATTTCACTCCTCGACCGTGAATTCTTGCGCGTTAATCACCTTTCTGCCACGAGCATGTCTTTACGCTAATCGAACGACTGACTGCAAATAGTGCATGACTTATTCGAACAGGAAACGTAAAAATGAATTATGTTATGGGATGACTTTGCACAAACATGTCTCTTAAACAGAACTCTGGAGAGTAACGCACTGAAAATCTACACATTAGCCGTTATTACGCTGAAAAAAATAATTTTTGTACACCTCCGCAGAAAGGAAAGCCTAAAGAGTAATATACAAAGGAAAATTTCATTATAATGACCTTCTACGAGGTAACACATTCAGATGCTGAGTTTATTATTATTATTAGTTTATCGAGTATACATCCATCGTATATAGATAAAAGATGATAGATGTTTTAATTAAAAGTTGTGTAAGTAGAGTAAATAAAGAGACTAAAATCAAATCAAAATCAATTGATTTATCTGAAAGTTCATTAGTAATATAAGTACATACGTATTCTCTATCTCTCAATATACTAGGACTATAGAATCCATTATAAAAATGGACATTTTTAATTTCAAAACTTTCCTTTACATGAATTCAGCCTATTATATAGCATTTGAATCACAGAGAAAATATCTCAATTCACTTAAAATATTTACAAAAATGATTTCCATGGATACATACGTATCCCTACCACGAAACAAAGCTACTTCAAACGTAGAACTAAGATCCTTACAACGAGCAAACTGAAAACTGAGATACAGATCTACTCTAAGATCCTGTTAACCATCAAATCATTACCCAACTTAGAATCAGCACCGTAGATGTAAAAGATAACAATCCTAAAGAAACCGCGAAAAACTTCGAAGCCTTCTTTTTCGTCCAGAAAAATCGCGAACGTAAAAATGAACAAAAAATCCATCGCCATGCAGTCTGAAGGGCCCCCGAATTTTTTCTCGAAAGCATCGTGAAGGAAGAGGAAGAAAAATCGACGGAAAGAGAAGGGAAAAAGAGAGAGGGAGGTGAAGAAGGCCTCGGGAACGGAACATCGACAAGATTTACGAGGGATGCTATGGAGTAATGGCAACGAGGGAGTCGAAGAGAAATGGTACGGAGGCTGGGAAGGGGGAGATTTTTTGGGCGTGGGCCATGGATACTTCGTGGAACGACCCTTAAGGAACGGAGCTCTTGTCTGAGTAAATGAGGAGGGCGGAGAGAGGAGGAGGTCTGAGGGCTTCTGGTAAGTGAGGCGTGCGTAGAAGTCGGGCGCCGCCGTGGCCTTAGCGGCGGCAGATTTAATAACTGGAGTAAGCCACGCGCGACCGTCTTCCCCTTTATTCTGTGCTCCGCTGTGTTGCCTTGGAGATGATTTTTCCCCCTTCCCAATTCCTCCTATGATAGTCTCACTCCGTGTGGTCTAATTTAACATTATAGAGTAAAAAACTATTATGGGAAGGAGATATGAGTGTGGTTTCCTTCCTCTTCCCAGGCGATAACTTTACTAATGTACTCGCTGAGATATAGCGTAGAGAGTTTTGGAGATGGGTGCGGATGTACTGTTCCTAATAGGAATTTCGTAACGCAGGCGCGACTTAAGTGCGAATCTTTGTGAGTGCCCTTTGCGTGAAGAAGAATCTAAAATTAGCTCAACTTTGATTTAAAAGCGTGTGTTATTTTTGGGTAACCCATACGGGTCAAATCGATCGTGCAAGGAATAAAATTTCTATTTCTGACGGAATTTATTGGTGGATCACTTCTAAAATAAAAAAAATATGTAGAACTTGTTCTTAAGTACATCATATCAAACATTTATATTTCTAACAAATTTTTGAGCTTATGATATTACTAATTGTTTCAAATGCCCCTTAAAAGTTCCTTAAGATTTCTATTTTGTTTTTTACATTTTAAAAAAGATAACTTTGACCAAACTATAAATATATAACACTCACAACGAGAAAGCGCATGCAATCAAATGCAAATATTTAGCATCCTTTTCATCTCTACTCAAGGCCGATAAAAATTTTCTTCAGGTATCGTCAGAGAAATATAGAAATAAAACCCTCGAAATATATCTTTCACTACCATCCATCCATAAGTCATCCCATTAGAACGAACTGAAACAAGGATTTTAAATAAAACTTTTTAAAAACCGTAAGCAATCAGAGTATAACTACAATAATTATCAATTAACTCAACCAAAAACGTTGACCCAATCAACCAACAAAAATACAGTAAGTCTTTCGCTATCCATCTTTCTTCTTCACCGTTAAACCTCCAGCGCAACCGAACACATCTACTACGCAACGTCTCCCGGGTTCAAAATTAGCCCCAAGACTCTTCCGTTAACTTCATGAGCTCCGTACATCATCAAACCTTCAACCACTCGAATCCTCATAACGAATCCTCCGTGGATTGAGCCGTTCCCAAACTGCCAGCACGAAACGAAGTGGCCAAGAACGGATGTCCCTTCGCATAACTCAGGGAGGCCTTCGGAAAGAATCCGATTGATTCCCTCCCAATCCATCCACCGACGCTCGTTACCCGTTTTTTTTTCCCCGATTGCCTATCGGGGCCAAACTCATCTTCGCCTCGGGACGATGACTGTTCCGAGGAGGAAAAAATGGTCCCCGAAAGTCCAGTTTCCTTGCGCCGTCCGTCTTTCCACCGCTTTATCGGCTCCCCGTCTCTCCTTGTTCCTGATGAACGGGCCACCACTCACAGAAACAAATTACACGCAGACGTGAATTGATAATATCCGGGACGGAGGGTGTGGGAACTTCGATACGCCCATCCCGTCCGAATTCTATCATTACTACTGCCATAACGAGTGGCGTAGCAACCATTGTCATGGAAATTGGGCGTGCGTTATTCTTGGAAAACGCAGGAAATTGCCGGAATTCGGTAAAAGGGTTGTGGGATCATCATTGTATTGGCTGAATAAAACTAAGTTGTATACTGGTTCAGTGGTGTATGTTGACAGCCAAAACTCTGCTTGAAAATCGATTGTGCTATGCTTCGATACTTTGAGGGACTACGTGTGTACAGCGCTCTCCTGCTTGAAGTTTACTTTTCCTAATAACTCGAAAAATTTGTACTACATCTTTCCGAATATTTCATCGGAGTCCTCCCAAAGAGAGAGATATAAAAATAAAGATGAGTTATTAAAAAAAATACATAATCAAAACGATATTTGATCATGTCTTCAATAAATACAGAAAAACATAAAGACTTATTATTCAAGCACTCAGTTCACGATAGATTTCAAGAAATAGAAAAGGTATTCAGGAATAAGCCTTTGCCTAATAAAAGTACTGGTAGCAGCTTTAATGAGATCGCACTTATACAGTATTGAATGATATGACAAAGAAAATACGTGTAAGAGGCGTAACTGTGGAGTATTGGTGGAGGCCCATGACATAACCTTACGAATAGGTTAGTTAGAAAATATTTTGAAATATTTTCACAAATATTTCAGCGTATGAGTTCAACCATTACCTAAACCATCATGACATTAAAATCGAATTTGTTTTTCTGACGAAACTACACTGCCTCACCTTCCGCTTGTTCGGAATATTTTTAATCCAAAATATATTTTCAATCCGCCCGCGGGACATGTGTTTTTCGCTCGCTCAATGCAATCCAATTACAAAAAATGTCCACTCCCGAAAAAAAGCAAAAACATACGAGTTGCGTAAATATAACATAAAATCGGTAAACTAAAAATATTTATGTCCCGAAGTGAATGGCGTTTTTTTATTGTATTCGGTTGAAATGTACCGTCATGCTGCTTGCAGCTTACAAGCCCATAAGGGGATTTACAAGAGGTTTTAAGCGGGGAATTAACAAGCATTTATTCGTATTTATTTTACTTCCGGCGATTAAAAAATGTAAAACGTGATGGAAATTTGAAGCTATACGACCAAAAAATATACGCGTATTCTTAAAAAATTAAACTCCTGTCATCAACTTGTGTATTTCCGGAACTTCGTGACAATTTATTCTCATCTTTACCCATAAATGAAACAAAAATAACCATATAATTCGCATAAGAATAATAATCCGCTGAATAAAGCAATAAAAACCATAAAGGGTAAGCTTTACTGTCAATGAAAATTTCGTAACGCGATTGAGGCATCTCTTTAATTCCTATCTCCCTACTCTATTTATTTTGGCGTAAATAAATTCCGAATAGATCTCGTATAATTTATCAGGACTGAACAAGACAATGCACTAATATATAGAAAAATTTTTTAATAAACTTACACCAACTTTACTAGTTTTCGATCGAACTTTTAAAGCCCCGAATTTCTAAATGTAGCGTTCATTAAAAGTCTGATGAAACTCGAACAAAAGTTATTTATTTAGGAACAGCTGAAATCTAATCTTAAACATCATATCTTCAACGTAAAGTACCATCAAACTTGGAAACCAACGTCTTCCTATAAAATACTAATGAATAAAACACATCTAAAAAAGTGTACCAACCTGTATGACCCTCATCGGCAGACCAGTCTCTTTCGCCAGCTGTTCCCTTATGTGCCTCGTGGGCTTCGGCGTCTGTCCGAACGCCGTCTTCAGTATCTCCAACTGCTTCGCCTTGATCGTGGTCCTCGGACCTCTCCTCTTCGACCCCACTGTGCCGTCTTCTGGGGACTTGTTCTCCGTCTGCGAATCCCTCGTCTCTGCATCTCCGTCCAGAGACCCTTCGGACTCGTTGCCCAACAGTATCGCCGCCGCGGTCGCAGCAGCAGCGGCCGCCGCTGCAGCCGCCGCCGCCGCCGAGGACGAGGACGTCGTCGATGAGGAGGAAGAAGCTGAGGAATCCTTGTCTCCTGGATTGCCCACTCCTCCAACGACTCCACCCTCCACCTTGTCGGGACCTACTCCACCGGGAAGGATGCCGTTTCCTTGCCCGTGATGGTGGTGATGATGGCCGTGATGTCCGTGGTGGTTGTTGTTGGCTTCCGGTACGACTCCGGGGCCTCCCTTCATGCTTCCGGGCCCTCCGTCGTCTTCATCCTCGTCCTCGGTGCCGGAGCCAAGGAAAGAATCTGAAAGGAAGATTAGGTATCCATTAGTAATACATTCCGAATTGTAACAGTAGTTGAAGATACTGACTAAAAAAATAGAGGAATCGTATTTAGCGTCATGCAACTAGAAGTAGGTATTGCTATATATATGAGGATCAAAGGGTTAAATAATCTAACGCATGCAATATTTCGACACACCGACAAAAAAAATCCTGGACTCATTTTACGCACGAATTTAGATTATGAATGCTCTCGATTATTAATGACGAAATATATCGATATAAATGTTGCCGATATCGACACATGGAGTCACAGACGAGCATCTCGACAAAAAAGAGCAACTCGAATTCGTATCGAATCGCACGAGAGATCTACTCTGACGTGCGAAAAATTTTGAGCTAATACTAATAGGCGCCAGAGTCGATTCGACACGCCAACTTTTTTCATGAGCTCTGCCTCTCACGAGGAAGAAGTTTAAATGGTACCTCATAAAAAAACGAAAATAGTGGACGAGTTAAAAAAAACTTTGACGAGCATTCAAATATTTCTAGCACTAATTTTTTACTTGGGTAAATACATGTGTAATCGATAAATAGTTTCGTTAGCTAGTATAACAAAAATATAAAGATATATCATATAAAATTTCTCTTATATTTTCTCTTACAACTCGAAAGCGATTAATAATAATAAGTGACGAAATGAATACAGTTTAATCCATAAAAAATGGTCGACTTAAAGGTTAGTTTCTACTGAATACGTCAGTCTATTTCCAACATTTATTTTATTGTTCTGTATATCAGATTCTACTGCTTATAACCTTCCCAAAACAGCTAAATTCATCCTCCTCCATCCCACAGTGGGTATAAGTGACCGCGGCTAAAAGGTTTGGACGTGTGTTGCGAAACATTCGCGCTCCCCCGAACCCGTATGTTAATCCCGTGAAGGATCTCTAATTCGATGTGCCCACGATTATTCCCTTCCTCCGTGGTTACTTCTCAATATACATACCGCAATCATTCACGGCCCATCGTCCCGTTTCATATATATCCTTCGGCACTTTATTATTCCTAAACGATATATTATGGGCGAAAGATATATATCGGATGCAAATATCACCATTTTTCCGAGTCCTCCGTGTCTCGAGGATATCGCGTTTGACTCTGAAGGCTCGTCTTGAACTTATCCTGGTTGATCTGTTTGCAGACAACGGTGGAAAAAAAACGTCTACCGGTTGAGGAGAAGAAGGAACTGAAGCTGTGGCATCGATCTGGACCACGCTCGACGATCCATCTTAACATTTCTCACCTCTACGTTCTCTCCCATTCCATTCCCCGGCCTTCACCGTCCCATTCATCTTCAACGGAACGATATAATAAAAAAAGCCTCTCTTTATGTAAACGGATTATTCGACGACAGACTGTACACCCAGAGAACGGTCGGTCGAAAGGGGCAAGAGGATGACACGGAGCCATTTAACCTGCCTCCGTTCATGAATTCTACAAAGGGAACATGCGGTTATGAAAGTTCGATAAAAACACGCTAGAAATTTATGAACGTATTCTTGTAAATGAATCTCTATTCGCATGCGATTCATTTCACGCTAGCTACTCTATGCGTCTCAATCCTTCATCAAATTGATAGCGATTAGTTAATAGTTCTCTAAGGACAGTTAAACGAATATATGATTAACTTACAGTATATTTTCATGCTAATTCAGTTTCATTCTCTTAATTGTCTTCCAATTAAGCAATATTGGCAAAATTTGAAATTATATTAAAAATATTTCGGTATTGCAATTCACTTCTACCTTTAAGAGACAACTTTTAAAGTAACATAGTTTATATTTAACATTTAAAAGACATCCAGAAAATGTATAAGTAATTACAAATTAAAACTCTTCCAGGAATACAAAAATACATTCTTCGATCGAATTGCTTTCCATACGCGATTTATTATAACAACTATTTTTCTGAATACGTAAACAGCTGAAAATATCTTCAATACTTCTGTTTACAGCTAAAGATCATTAAAAAACTACCAAATTAATATTATTTTGTAATAATTTTACAATAAAACGCCCACAATAATCAAATACGAACAAATCAACCAGGATCAGAATTTACACGCCCTTCATCTCCGAGCGAACGCAATTTAGAACCGATTTCTTCTCGGTACAGGCAAACCCTTCTGTCGGTGAGCGGTCCGGTCGAGGAACTGTCATTCGGCAAATTATCCGATCCCCGCAGCAAAAGGAAACTGCCATCTTCACCGTCCAACCCTCGCGTCCGAGAGAGAGAGAACACTCCCTCGGGGCGAGCTATCTTCCGCCGTCCACGTAGCGGAGAGAAATACCCAACCCATCACATTCTATGCGCTGCCCTCAACCCCTGTCATTCACCTTCCTTAAGCCTTCCCCGCGAGACAAGGCGGTTCCCCGTGTACTCACGAGCGCAAACCCCGGATAAAGAGAGTAGAAAAAGGAAACGTAGAGAGGACGTAAAAATGAACGGATGAATTTCGGAGAGGTACGCTGTGGCAGAAGTTTTGGAGAGAGCAGAACCTCTGACATGAGAGATGCCCATGAATATTCAACGGGTCAAGAAATGAGGGTAAGGAAATAAAAACGGACTCTCTTGATTCTAGAGGGTCCGAACGGCGTGTGAACCTAGACTCTTTAAAAACGTACGCCTTGCGTAAGCAACTGTCCGCTCCGAGTGACGGGAGTTTTCTGTGCGCGATGAGGTAAAAAGTCAGACGCGAGACGGCTGTCTAGGTTTGCGGAATGAGAAAATCTCGTTCTTACGTAATCGCGTGAGATTGATGGGGTGTGACAGGACTGTTAATGGCCGAGATTACTTTTTCGCCCGCGAGAGAAACACTGGACGATGTGGAATGTTATCGCGGGATGACTACGCTTAAGCACTCGTAATGCATTATTGTGCTATTGAGGGTAAAGGTCGCTAAAATTCTACTCGTTCTGCAATTTGGGTGAAATATTAGATACTGAAATGAATAAAGACAACCTATACAACTTCAGGAACCCTACAACCATAAACAAAACCACAGTAATATTAACCTTTGGAAGAAACAAAACAAAAACAGAACGTACTTCTAAAATTCGTCAAACCTGAGTGAAAACATCGCTCTATAATACTTTACGAGAACAATAAATAAAGAAAACAACAACCTGTGCAACAGCAGAAATAATAAACCATAAACAAAACCACAGTAATACCAACCTATCAAGAAAACAAACCAAAAAAACAGGTGCACCAAACCAAGACGTAATTCCAAAACACGTCAAAACTAGGGGAAAACATTGCTCTATAATACTTTACGAGAACGGTACAAAATAGTATTAGGGTGCGGATGGCTAGCGTGTATATGTTAATCCGTGAGGATATCACGTGTTTTGTGGGGGTGAAAGGGAAGATGTCACGTCGTGCTTTAAACCGTCGGTTGACTTTTTGAGGTTATAAAAGGAGTGCAGGTGAGACGGGCAGAGAACTGACAGGCGTTGGACCCAAAGAAAAGTCGTGAGATGTACGTCACGGGAATGCCTCTAGGGAGAGGGGTTTGGGGGGGGATCTCACGTGATATCAAAATTATTTTATTCCCCTCTCTTGTCTCTTTGAAGGGAAGGCGTGAATGTGGCCGAGAGCCTGAGGGCTGCGTCACTGCATGAACGCAAAACACATCGCGTTTGTTTTACGAGGAAATTCCTTCTCTTTTTGGGTCCTGAGCAAAATTTTAGCCGTGTGTCGGTTTACCTGACGCTACTGGGATTTAAATACGACGAGAAAAGGGAAGATAGAAGAATAACTGGTAGGATACTCTAACGCTTGCATACACATTTAATACGTATAAAATTAATAATAATTTCGTATTGATTGTAATAGCTAATATACCACTCTCTCTAACCATATACTAGTAGTAAGTTACGTGTTAAAAACATTTCCATTAGAAGTATCATTAACGGAATATATATATCTTTGGTATACCACATATTTCAGATCATACAAAGTGGGAGCTGAATAAACGGGTAAAAATAAAAGTAAATAATAAGCTAAACAGCATAATTTAAAATAATAAAGCATAATTTCAAATTATAATCAAATAAAAAATCAAAATATGAATTTAAATTCATACATTACATCAAAAAGAGTATTAAAAGACGAGAAAATACAAGGAGGATTCATATTATGACCCAAAACCGAACGAGACGTTCGTACCAAAACAAAGTCACCCTCCAATTCCCAGAAGTAGATGAACATTGGTGAGAAGTAGGAAGTGCGAGACCGAATTACCCTTTCGACACGAAAGATTACTGAGCGTGTGGATTTAGAGGAAAGAAACGGGTGGAGATGCGGCGCGGATCGAATCTGTAAAGAGCTCCTCATAAAAGATGCTGCGAAGGAGCACTGCGTTGGCGTCCAAATCTTATAGACTGGATAGAAAGTTCTTTTTACGACGAGTCACAACTCTATTTCCTGCACGTTTTGTTTAGATTTGCTTCTCAGCTATGGTGGGTTGGAAGGACTACATGATGGGGACATTATGATAGAAAAAACGTTTTTGTAATTTTGAGATTTCAGGACCACTTAGAGAAATGATACGAAAGATTTTATAGCCTTAACATGAGGTCGAGGACCTGAATCTTTCGTAATAACAAATAATCTGAAAGAAATGCATTGAGGAACTATATGAACGAGTAAAGAATACGTTGAATATTAATTATAATATTTTGTTTACGTGGTTTATGGATTAGATGAAAATAAGAACATTTGTTGAAACTCATAAAGTATAACGTTTGATGTAATTGTATTTCACAACTTTTCTTACGTATCATTATCGAAAAATGTACTCAAACAAACAACATCGTTTAATTTACATATACATATACTAGAAGTTAATGTAAAAGTTTCAGCTACAACAACGTCATTTCAATTCCCGCAGTACTATTAATAACTCAAACGGCCACAACTCATTTTTCTCCACGAACTTGACCATCACGCCCACAAAAAAGTATCCGATTCGATTCGAACGAAATTTGGATCGTAATATTCATTCCATATATACATCGCGTCCAATTCGTCGCGATGGAAACGAATAACCTCAAAAAAAATCGAAATAAAACACGTTTTTTCTACGCAGTAGACTCGCAAAATCGACTCCAATATCGAGTACGATGATAAATCAATTAAAACGCGAACCTATTTCTGGCAGCGCGACGATTAAAAAATTTGAATACATTTGTCACCTCCGATTAATTGCGATTCATTAATCTGACGCGTCCAAAACGGTTTCCGATGCGTTTTATTAGGCGATTTTTCACGTGAAAAAATTCGCTGATGAAGACGTGTCTCTGTGTACGAATTCCGAATCGAATCTCTACGACAGTCAAATTCCATTCCGACTCTTGTCCCAACTGCGGGACCCTCAATGCCAACCTAGCTCTGGACCACACGCGATTTCCTCCGGATAGGTAGCACAGACGACGACGTTTCCCTTTGAACCGATCAAATCCGAGCGATCCTACTTGTCATCCCCGAAACTTAGTCATACCTCCCTCGGAGGATGTTCGGCTTAAATTACGGACTGCATTCGTCACTTGATTACAACCCCATCCACCTTACGTTCTCGCACATCCCAGGGGCTGTAATCTCTGTCTTCCACCACCCTTTGTGGCTCTCCCGCGCATCTGGATGTTTCGTACGCCCCCGTCTGCTGACAACTGCTACGTTACGAGGGGTTTTGTGTGTTTCCATGAGGAGATGCGTGGAGTTGGGGAGGAGAGAGAGATGTTTTCGAAATGGGTATCGCGACTGGGTTGACTCTTAGAATCCCGCGATGACAGCGCCCTAATCCTCGTCTGTGTCCCGGAGGACGGAATGAGAACACATCCACGCAGAGAGTAGCTTTCCTCTCGTGTTTTTTTTTATTAACGCGTGCTAACACCCATGACGGAAGTTTGGACGAAATGCGTCCGTGTCACTGTGCTCTATTAAAGCTACGGAACGCTAGACAGATATGGCTTTAAGGTATATATTTTCTTTTCCATGTATCGTCATCAAAGATATAACGTATCCTATGTTAAACAGTTATCTTCACCCTCATATTTTATTACGCGAGTATATATACGTATAAATTTACACACGTTAGTACGAGGAGAAAAGTTAGAGTAACACTTTTCAACGAGGATACGAGCTCTACAGACGTTTATAACTCTAATCACGAACATTTTTAATATCACATAAAACATACAATTGTAATTTTAACTATTATTCTTTCATGAGATTAATAGAGAATAAGATATAATTTCTATTCAAAAGCTCTGAGTGAATATTTTGTAGCACGTTATTTATTATATTCTCTGAACAAGGAAGGGAAGATATTTATTTGGTTTATTAACCAATGATAAATATTTTATCATCTAAATAATCTCGAATACATACTAGAATAATTTGTATATTATTAATCCGAATAGATATCTGTACTGTGTACCAAATAAATAAACTCCTAAACAGCTACGACATCTAAATAGAACCTTGAATACAGTAAGAAAACAAAACACTCCCGAAAACATCAAAAAGGAGGGAAAAACAAAAACAAAAACCCCTCCTCAGACAATAACCGAGTGGGCGAAAAGTTTCGCAATAAACAACCGCGATAAGAGAGAGAGAGTGCATTTTTGGGCCACTCTTTCATTCGATTCCACAAAGGGAACGGATAAGACGGCTCGTTCCTAGCGGGAGCCATTATACCGGAAGATACAGCTTCCCTAACAAAGGAGCCTTTTGTCCGACATGGAACTCGTATATAGGCGGCGCTATGTCCGCGAAATAAAAATATGACGAGAGCCTCCGAGGAACCTCCCTCCTCTCTTAACCCGGAGGGCAATAACTCGTCCTAGGAACGAGTCAACAACCCCGAGATACGAGGGCGTCACACACACACATGGATAGAAATGGACTCATCCCTCCTTTTCAAATGTCCTCCATTTTCTTCTTAGAGAGAGATGCCTCGGAGAGTGAGTATCGCTGCGTCTATCTAGTATCGACTCGTCCTGCTTTTGTCAGCTGGGGGATCTAAGCAGACTGATCAAAGGAACGGGTTCAAAGTTGTTACGACTCGCGAATCTTCGTCAGCAAACTCCGTACTTAATCCTCCCTTCTCCCTGAGAAAATTTGACGGATTTGTAAAGTATCAAAAGGGGAACGGTGCACTTAATCAATACTCGCATTAAAATAATAATCTACCTCATCCTAAACATTAGTATAAACAAACAAAAATCGGATTTTTATCAACCAATTTTCATACACATTTCTCTTGTTTCTTCATTCTTAAAGACTAAAGAGTACGAACGATTTCGAGGATAAGAAACATTGGAATAAATAAATAAAGCTCGCGGTTGCTTGGATATTTTGTACGAATGCATCATAACGAAAAAGATGTAAGTTATTCTTTTCCCGTAATAAACATTTTATAAATACATTAATAAAATGTGTACAGTACTTTTTCGACGCTTTGGAACTACCATCAAGTCGTAGAAATAAATAATATTAAATAAATATTTATGAATCAGCATTATTAAAAAAATTTTGTAAAACAAAATCCCTTGGTTCTTTCCATAATTTAAGGACTCAATCAACGCCTAATTCATTTGTAAACTGTTGTAAGATCACTTTAATTTGTGACCATTTCTATTGCAATAAAAATAAGGGTTTAAATTTCATCAATCCATAAGAAAGAAACTCCAAAACCACGTTGAATCTCAGGACACCGCAACATCAACCAGAACGAAAGAAATCTTCCATCAATAATTTTAAAAGAAAAAGCTCAAACTCGTCCTCTTTAACGCTTGATCCACGGAATGAAAATAATTGGATGACCAGCCAAACTAAAGCGGACTTATACAGCTATATCGAACTAATTTTTCGAACCGACCACGCCCCCAATTATTACGCGGACGAACCAATTACGTAAAAATCGCGAAAAATCCTGTGAAACGAGGATCCAGAAATAGAACGCTGCGTTCCTTGGCGAAACACTTGAGAGGAGATGAAAGCCTCGAGTTTCGTCAGCCAATTACCTTGCATTACGCCTGGGATTTCCGCGGCTGCAGAAATTTTCGTCTGCTAGGATTAAAGCGTAGTAATTCGGCTCTCCTTTCCAAACCCTCAGGGAGATTACGTGCCGCTGCCAACATGCGGGAATGCTCATTCGGAAAAGGAAGCGTTTGTTCGAGGGATGTCATCGAGGGAAGGATGCGTCTCCATTAGAAACCGTTCTCTCTCTCTCCTTGTCGTTGCATCGCAAGGAAACGGGGGAGAAAGACGACAAAATGGCGGCCTCGCTCCCTTTTATTCGAGAAGACGGTAGCAGAGGGTGAACTGAGATAAATGGGAATGGAAAATCTACGAAAACTATATTATACCTATCCAAGCAAAGCTAACTATATCAAAGTGTACGCTTAATTTCTTCTATTCAGTGTAGGGTTTAAAATCATTGCTGATGAGTATTTTTTTATTGTATGGGGATTTATCTAAATTATAATGTATCGTAAACTGATTTGAAAGGAGTTGTAATTTAAGGAAATAAAAACTCTTTGTAACTTCCTGTCTTAACTTCTTGAAACTTTTGTAACTAAAAATATATTGAATGGAAATACAAAGAATTTTCGTTTACTTTAATCAAAGATAATAAATCGATTTACTCATTCATATCAAAATATAAGATGGCATTTTACTTCTTCACTATCTATCTTACGATCCAATTTTATACTATTCTTTGCTATTTTTAATCACTTTAAATGCTTCGGTTAATAATATTATGTACGCTTATATTCAAATATACTGTCGACGATAATTCTCAAAACCACTCCGAATTTTTTCCATGAAAAATAAAGAGATATACCGATATATATTACTCAACGTCTCCTACCTAATAGATAGACTGACAATAAGTAGATAGACCTCATCAGCTAAAATACAATATTGATCACACTTAAATGAGATATTTAAGTAACCAGATGACAACCAACAAGATCAATAACAACCACCAGAAAGACGACATGGAACGAGGGAAACACATCCATGGAAACGTATAAACACATACGAATGCATAGCGAACTGCAAAAATCCTATGCATGGCAATCGTTACGCAATCCGAACCTTCGGCAAGTGCGACATTACCCGGGGAGAAGACGAAAGCCGAGGAAAATTTAAGCCCAGTCGGAACCTAAAGAGGCACTCGCGTTAATAGCGCCTCCCGAAAACATATTTTTCGTGACGGTCGTTTATGGAAGGAACGTCGGAGGCGAAAGTGGCGCCGAAGGTGGACGGGACGGGAAAAGCCGAAGCAAAAAAAAATGAACGACGAGATAAGGGAAAAAATCGGCCGTACAAACGAGAGGAGGTAAAAAAGGAATTGAAAAATAAAAGAGCGAAATCCGTCCGGTCAAAGGGAGAAAATAAAGGACGGGAAGGAATGAACGGGGGCTGAAACCGGTATTAAAATGAAGGCGATGAAAAGATCAGATAAAAAGGGAGGCACGGGAGAATGGGTTCGGGTTAAAAAAAAGACGATACGACAAGCGATGGCGGAGGGACTGGAATAGGATCGACAGAAGAGCTGGTGGTGTGGGGGATATTGGAAGAGAGAGAGGGCTTAGAAATAACGAGGATATGTGGAGGAAAGGATTTATGGGGTAAAAGGGACTCCTATTTACGCGCAAGGTCCGAAAGAGTGGGAAAAAATAAGCATAAACCATAATTCGAGCTATCGTCGCGTCTTCGCTTCGGTTGATGCTTAAGGATGTTAAACGAAAGTGGATTTTGCGCAAGAGAGGCTAAAGTCTCCTTTAAGAACAATAGAAGGTGAGTAGACAAATTACCTTTAACATTTATTTAATGTTAAAGGTAATTTTTGGTTTATTAACCAGTAAAAATCACTATAAAGGCAAAAAATTATAAGAATAAGAAATGTATCGTATACATATATACTAAATACGACCTATCACTCGTATTTAGTATTTTAATTTGTTTATTTCTTTTATCTCTTATTTCATTCCTTTCTCCCTCATCTCCTAATTCAATGGCGGAGAAAATATTTGCTTCTAAATAGAGAAGAAAATTGAAGAAAACATACATGAAAAATTTTCGATAAAACTCGTTGGATTATGCAAATGGCTAACACGTATATTTTAATGACTAAATAATATTTTAATGATAATATTTCTGCACCAGTAATCGCACATAATAGAAGTAATAACACTCTTGCATAACTTTATTGCTACACATAGTTACACGTAAAATCCCAGATAAATTCGCAAATTTAGATAAAATTGCATAACAAAGTATATGAACTCGCTAATAACATATTTCGCGAAAACTAGATTTTCACAAAATATTCCGACCTTTATGAAAAAAACACCGTTATATTTTACATCCGAAAGAATCGTTCCGCACCAATTAATCCAGGCGCTATGCCAATTACGAGATATTAAAAATTAATCCGTAATTCGTTAATGAGTTTGTTCGAAAAAAAAAGTTCGAACGCTCTCTGAAATGTGAAACACGCGATGTTATTGCATTAAAATAATTTAACACTTTTAATCACAGAGGCGTTTTATAATTTCGCATAATTCGACGTAATAAAAAAGGATAACCCGTCACAATTAACATCGAAGAGCTAATTGGCGTTAAAAATAAAAAGAAAACGATCGAAAAAATTCCGCGGGAATTAGCTAATTAACATTTTGATTACGTAATGCAAGTCGTATAAGATTTCCCATCCCACGTCTTTGTTACTGTTTAAGCACAAAGGGCCGAGTAAGCCACACCCTTTTAGTCGGTGGATTTAAACGTTTTCCAAGAGATCCAAGACTTGTCAAGCGGTAGCTGGTACTTTCGATGCCTCTCGAACGCGTTCTGAAGCTTCGGTTCGGAGCATTTGTCAATGGAAGAAAAAAAACACGGTCGTTACGAATGACCCGCAGGCGGGACGGAAATAAAAATGAACGCGTCTCTTTCCCGAGTCGTTGATTTATGAATAGATAAAATATTGCTGAGTCGATATGAACTTGTTGATGCGAGGATATTTATACCGGACTGCCCTCTCCTCGGCAAAGGGGGAGTTGATAAACTATCGATGTGTTTGGCTAAAACAAAGCTTTGTATACAAGGAAGACGAAAGCAAGTGGATGATATGCTGACAGAGTTAAAATGATTCCACTTTTTCTTGGCTCGTAAATGCTGATATTATTATTTATCGTTGAATTTTAAAGATACGCATCTACTCTGAACTTGTTCATACGGATTGTTTAATCGTTATTAAGAAAAAGGAATTAAATCTAATGAACAGAAGAGCAATATACACAATGCAGAAAATATTTCAATACGTTTCAAACCCTCAAATAAAAATTAAGACGCATACAAATATCTTATAAATCGATTGAACATATTTCTGGTTACCATAGAGTAATCCTGGTTTTTAGAAAGTACAGTTCTTAAAGTTAGTAAAGGGACCTAGGTTCGATTCTCGGAACAATCGATATTATATCGTACTCCTGTGTATTCTACAGGCTATATCCCTTAGTTAGAAGAGGACGAATCCAGTATATCTTTGACTCTAATACACGCTAGACAGAAGTATAGGCTGTTATGAACCACAGACTTAACTTTGAAAAACTTAAGAATTAGAGGAATAAATAAAACCAGCAAGAGATCATATAATCGCATCCTTAAATTCCAAAATAACATCGCATCGTATTAGAGACCAATTAAAATCATCCAGTACAAATTTATCATTGACTACACAAAAATTAGTCCTCCTTAATAAAGAACCAGACACTGAAAACATCAATCACTGTACTCCAAAAAGATAAGACACAGATGATTCCGAGACGACGACAAACAATGATTCATTACACACTCCGCAATCGAGAGACCCCAATTAAAGGGAAGAGGACGACAACGAGGGAGTACGAGATGTTCCGAAGGACGCAGGGAACGTAAATAGCAGCAAACAGCGTTAGCTACAGCGCGATTTGATGGGGGTATCGAGTACGAGATGGGGAATTTTATGGGGACGGAATAAACAGTCGAAAGACGAAAATTTCCAGCGCATTTGGCTCGGACGAAATCGGAAGAAGGGAAGGGGAAGGAGGAGGAGGAGGTGGATTCAAAGGTGTGGAATGAGGGAGAACGTGAAAAAAAAAGAGTTTAATGAGACGAGAATTTGAGATAGGAGCGAAGATGGCTGTCTGTTTGAAAGCAGCGACCGCGACGGCGCCCTGCTTCCCCCCCTTGGGCCCATCCCCCCCTTGACTGAGATGCCGTCGGTTGGTCCATCCAGATCGATGGGCCTCCATCCCTCCCCTATCACCCCTCACCCACCCAATCCCCCTCTCCCCTTAAACGCGGCCTTCCGAATCGACTCAAGAAAGGCGAACGGGAAGATGGAGGAACATGCGAAAGAGACGGGAGGAGTGTCTTCTTCGAGAAGAGACGAGAGGAATTAACAAAAAGAAGAAAAGAGATATTTCGTTAAAACCTCTCTCATTCGTTGGAAACGAGATGAGTTTTGGAACGAGTACTAATTTTGGGTCGATGAGAATATTTACAAATATAAACTCTTGTGTCTCCGAGGCGTTTATAGTCGCGAAGGAACTCAAAGGATCTCATTTTAAATGCGACTGAAAGGAATTAAAGAGAGGCAGATGAGAAAATGAACTGTAGAAGTCGAATTCGTAGACTGTAAACAACTCCCTAGCGACGGAACGGCCCTGGATTCTACGGTAAAATAACAGACGATACTGCCTTTCTAGTAGAATCGCCTTGTAACGAAAAACAGTCTTATTTTTACGAGACGATCTCGGTTTGATTCCAACAATGCCGGACGACGATTTGTAACATATATACACATACTTTTTCGCTGATATCAGATGATAAGTCTCATTCAAACAACAACACAGATTTTAATCTCCTATGCTCATTCTGACTCAATAGAATGAGAATGTCAAATTGTCACTTTGTTTACCTGTTAGCTTCAGCAAACAGAAAATGGTTAATAGAGTTGAAACGATGCCAAGTCCATCTTTAATTCCCTTCCTTCGTCCAACGATGGACCTCAAGTCGGTGCGATCAACTGATGGACGCGAAGTTTTCCTTGTTTTCGATAAACATCCTCAGATTTACGTAGCTCCGAGCAATTTTGTTTTGTACTTAATGCTACATCGGTGGAGACCGGTTAAATTTAGTTAGGTTGCTTTCTGAGATAACATCGCTTTGTTTACTCCAACGCTAGCTTCCTAATATAGCCTGATAGTCCTTAAACAATTCGGTGTATGAATGTGGGCCATGAACGAGTAAACATCCAGATTCTCGTCAATAAAAACATGTATTTTGAATGGACGACTCTTTCACTCTCTCGAATCGAAAATCTCTTTTTAAATTATGAAAGGCGATATTGGATTGAAACGTAAATCAGTACTTCAGTCCTTAAATTAAATCATCCTATTTGGCATTTGTTCATGAAGAGAAAGATGAATATATTGACAAACTTAGACGATAAAAATTAAGAATGAAATTTCGTGAAGAAAATTATGTATTTGATTCGTAAAATAATCATCAAAACAATGGATTTATCCCATGAAAACACGTACCTTTAAATTAAAATTAATACCAATATGTAATATAATTAAATCCATCGATTAATATAGCAGTTCAATCTCATACATTAAAACAAAGACCAGTCCATCTTAAGACAAAGAAACCCAGTCATCCGTACACGAAACAATATTCAATAAACACGGGATTCAATCAGATAAAACACTCCTGACCGTGGATAAACATTCGACCAAAAGGACCCATAGATACCATCGCCAACGTAACGATTCAATAGAGCACGTTTCAATGGAAACCTTTCATTACCGCCGACCGATCGCGAACGAGCACCCGGCTTGCTTCCGTTCATCCCCCAGTCAACAACTCATGTCTGCGGAGAGAGTAATGTCTCCCGCGCGTTGCCGGCTTTAATTCAATTCCCCGACCGAAGACACAATGCAGGTTCCTCGGGAGGAAAAAAAAGTAAACCATTCCTTGATCATCGGCCCAAAGAGAGAATCGCTCCTGAGAAACACCTTCGCGGGGGCTTTTAAAACGACGCTTAACGACTCGTAGCCACCTTTGGGCTGTTCGCTTCGATGAACCCTTTCAAACTGGACAACCCTTTCTCTCGCATTGAAAATCGTGAGAGGGGGTGGGGGAGAGAGCGTGGCCATCTCGAGTGAGGGATTGTGAGGAATCGCGGATAAAAAAAAGGAAAATTGGGAAAGTTGGGAAACGAGGCGTGGATAAAGAAGGAGGTGAGAAAAGGTGGGACAAAAAGGAATAGAGTGGGCGGAGGAAGGCTGAATAAGGCGGAACGAAGACGGATTGTCGATTGGGGCGAAAAAACGAGGGAAAAAATCGGAAATAAAAGTGGGTGGAGAGAGGGGATTGAATGTGGAGATGAAGGAGGAGGGACCGAGGAAGAATTACGATAGAGAGAGAGAGCTGCGATGAAGGAGGATGGGTGGCGAGACTAGGAAACACTTGGGTGATTTAAGGAGGAACATGTGGAAGGGAAAGGAGTAAGAAGGGAAGAATTAAAACAGGGCATGGATTCGGTTGGGCAAATGACACGAGAAGCTAAAGAAGGCTGCAAATTTAGTTCTTCTTTTAATACCCAAGTATACAAACCCTAACGTTCTCAATGGAGTGTTTGCCGTGAAATAATACAAATTTCGTCACGTTTTCTGGTTCTTAATTAAATTGATTTTTTAGCGAATAAGTTGTTTAGAGCTAGAGAGAGACTAAATTTATTATAATTCATTTTTAAAAGAAAATATTTTCTGATAATATCATGCGAAATATGTTCCAATATCCCTCATTGCAACTTACGAATTTAATTTACTTTAAGACTCAAAAACGTAACAGAATTAAAATAATTAAAAGGAAGACTATGAACACATATTACGACTATTAATTACATAGACATACTTTAAAAAACAAGTTTAAATAGATGAACAAAAGAATTAAAGTCATTAGTTAACTTCGTCCTGTATCAACCCATTTCGCATACATACGTATATACGTGAACATTCCCTCAAATATAACAACTCCTTTTGAACCTTTTCAGCCACAATACGCTAACATAGAAGGAAAAAGACATTAGAACACTCGCCCTGGAGAAGAATTCCATTCCGACCGAATGATATGGAAAAGAAGCGAGCGTCAGCTGGAAGAAGAAGCACGTAAAGGGAAATCGGAATCAAACGAATGGAGGAGAGGAAAATAAAGGTTAAAATGGCGCCGAGGAGGATGAATTAAGGGAGCTGAATTAAGGGAGAAGATAAAAGGAAAAGACGACCGAGAAGTTAGGATTGGGAATGGAATCGAGGGGTGGGAACGGAGTCAGGGATTGAGAGCGTCGAAGCGTACGGAGATATTTGAAAATCCTTGGAGTTGTTGGTCCTTTCGGAATCCATAGAAACGCTCCCACGACGAAGCCGATGAAAAAATTAATTAGTTTCCTTCTGCTTAGATATTTTGAGACGATTTTTCGGGCGTTACGAGCGTGCTTATGCGGTTCGGAGAGAGAGAAATGAAATGGGTGTGGACCGTATATTTGCAAATGTTTATGGTTTATGAGGTTTCTTTTATGGGCATCTTGAATAGACGCGGGAATTCCATATTAGACCGTACGCTTCCCTTTAAAATGCGTTCCGTCTGCCTAAAATGAGTCGTAAAAAGGAGACGATGGTCGTGATTTGCGGGTGGCCTAACTGCGAGGATTCGCGGACGAGTTTTGGAATATTTATACCGCTTGAGATATTTACGTGTTTGAAATCTTTAAAAATTTTAACTGAGACCTAGAGAGCTTGCTTGGGTAGTTAATTTAAATACCTAAATTGAGAAAAACACATATTAAATTTAGAGCAGAGAGTACGATATGAATTAGAAAATTTTACGATTGGACCATGTTCATTTACTTTTAGGCCATGAAGGAAATAATTATAAAAATTTAAACAGATGAAACTATTAAATAGAGAATAATGGCACGAAAAAGGTTTCTCATACTTGAAAGTATAAGTTAACAATCTGGAACAGCTTCCAACTAGGAAAGTTTTACGAATTTACTTTTAATACTGTTCTACACTGTATTGCGAAAAAAATTCTCACATTACAATCTTTACTTAAAAATGGGTTAAAATAAAATAAATTTGACAAGATTAAAACTTAAAACCTAATTTTTATAAACTATTCTCTTGGGCAAATAAGATAATAAAGGTAAATTAATTAAAAACACTTACGTAAAGCGTAGAACGAATTTAAAATAGTTCGAAAGAGACATTTTTAACAATAAAATTCTAAATATATATAGATACATATACATGAAGCTTGTACTAAAACCGAACCAGCATACCAGAAAACCTAACTTTAAACTACCGAATAAAACATCCTCACATAAAATTACAAATCAAATTACGGTGGACGATGATGTGTATGACGGGAGGAATACTTCAGCGTCGCTCCGCGTCAAATTGGAAGAAAACGCATTTGAAGAAAGAAAGAAAGAGACAGCTGCTAGAACAAAAATACGAGAGAGAGAGAAAGAAAAATCGACCCTTTTTTGGGGGAGTGAGGCGTCTTCCTTTCTCATATCGTTCGTGCAACCTTCTCCTTCAGAGCACTTTAACAAAATTCCATCTCTTTTCCTTTAGACACTTCCATTCCACTCCTTTACGCCATTTTACTCTCCCCCTTACGACCGCTCGCCCTAGCGGCAAATATTTGGTCTTCTTACTCTCCCCCTTTGGACTACTCCCTTTTCATTCCACCGAAAAAAGCATCTCGAGTACATCCCTTTTGCTTCGGGAAGGAGACCTCTATTGCTAAGATTCCATTATTCTCTACCTATACTACCTTGTCCTGTGTTTGCAGTCGGCGTTGCAGCGATTCCTCGATGAAGAAAAGTTGTAGATTTAGTTCGAACAAATAAAAGGTGACTATTGCGAATCTTGTACACCTCCTTTAATTTATCGGTACAGATGAAAATGATCGAATTTAAGACAAAAATAGGAATGTTCCTGCTAAATGAATTCAGAGTATTATATAATGTTTACGAACGGAAGGAAATTAACAAAACTGATTAAAACTCGTAAATCAGGTCTATAAATCTATATAATCTAATCGATATTATATTGATTTACATTTATTAATTCATCAGATTCTTATCAGAACGGAACAATTAATGAGTGAGTCAAATATATCCACGTTACTCCCTTATTCTGCAATGTTCATTGACGAGCTGAAATTGAGACTTCTAAATAACTTTCAACATGAATTCACATACGTTTTATTCCTTCCTAAACAAACACTGGGAATATGGATCAAATGACAATTCTATTAAATATGTATAGACTAGAAACATCCTTAATCATTTTAGATTATAAAGATAACACTAAACCTGAGCTCTGTCTTAGATTAAGAAGTCAAAACAGCTTTTAGGATTGAAATAATTTTATCTACAGGTGCCGCAATACGATACTGTATCATTATGCGTCGGTTAATTAAGATAGAAAAGTTCCTTTCCATTCACGACAAACTTTCTCGGAAAACTGTTTCCTTGTTAACTATCATTTGAAAGGCTGTCGATGAAACATCTGCCATCTGCTCGTCTACTAGACACCCGATACCGGTTGAAAGAATATCAAGTGTTCTTGATAGAGAAGTCCCTTTTAATATATTCATCAAACATCTTGTCCCTCCAAATTTATACGAATAATTAAACAGAGCTATCGATCCACTATAAATTCCGTAGATACTTATGATGATATTCGTTAAATTACATAGAATATTGCTCCAAATTTTATCTCTCATTGCGAATGGTATACAGACGAGTAAAAACTAATCTTTATTACGTAAAAAAAGCGCTATTGCATGTATCAGCCCACCTCTCTAAACTCAAGCACAGCAACCAAAGTTCGATTACGTAAAAACAACGAGCCGAGATTGATAGTAACGTAAAAAAAAAACAGATTCAATCATTCCTTCGCGTAATTGACGAAAATCCATTGTGCATCACGACCCGCTATCAAAATTCACGGAGTGAATGGCAGACGCCATGTTAATCTCCCTCCCCCGCCTACGGCCTCTACTCCATTGGTGGACCATTTTTACCCATCGCGCGCATCACCCTAAGGAAACTGCAGCCCCAAATTCCCATGGCGACTGGAGTGCCCTTCAAAGAATCCCCTCGCCATTTTTACCCCTTCGTCCCTCTCTCTATATATCTCCGTTTCTCGGGGGAACTGGGAAGCAATTACAGCGTGTCCACTGAGATCGGCTGCAGAAGGAAATGGACAGGAAGGAGAGCGGTAAAGACGGGTTGCGAGGGAACGGAATCGAAATGTTCGGGGAAAGATTGGGAAATAAAGATTGGAGTAAAACTGGGGTATTTAAATGGTTCCTATGGGATACGAGTGAGGAGAGTCATACTTTTAAATCCCTTTCGTAATGATTTACGCGTTGAACACACGCTTGAATTAACCTCTATTTTAAATTTTAATGTGCTGAAGACATAAATTCATTTATCTCTAAAAAACAATTTAAAATTTAAGAATGGAATGTATATTTGTACTCTTTTTTTTAAATTTTCCCAATTAATAATCAATAATTAATAAATAATAATCAAATATTATTATAGTTAAATTTAGGAAATAGTAAAACGGATAATTTTGACTTATAAAGTATGGAGATCTATTGATTTATGTGCATAATAGTATGGAAATAATAACTGAATGACAAAATGAGTATTTATTGGAATGCAATTAAAACATAACCATCAACTTAAATATATGTTACACAGGAAATTAATTGGCTAAAATGTACTGATCGTATTCACTTTTGAAAGGATATAGACAGGGAGAAATAAAGGATGAAAGAAAGAAACACATTAATTTCTCTTACACCTGGACGTTATTACATAAGAATTACCAATTATTCTACATCATAAGGCAAATACGTACGCGTTTTAAACTACGTTACCTCCCACGTAGAGCATCAAGAAACAATTAACAAAACAAACTAGGCTTCAGTTACCTTTATCAAAATTCTAATTCATCTACACCAATCATAAAATAACTTCAAATTAGAGAACACATTATATTTAATTCCTAAACAGCTCTACTAATAATAATTCAGCCACGCGACGTATCAGCATTAAAAATCTAATTCTTTTACGCGGACGATCGGGGGAGCTATTCAGTCACAGCAATTTGTTATGCACATAAATGAATCTAACACCTTTTAAAGAAGCAAGGGAAGAACATGAGCTCCATGTAAATAGACCCGAGTAATCGGAAAAAAATTCAAATCGAAGGGCGATTACCGCGAGCATACGATAACACCTGCGTTTTAATTCTATGAAAGAGGTGTCGAGCATTTTTAAGGGAATTTAGACGTGTACGCTTCTATAGACTCGAATCGGACAATGATCTGAAGGATGATACGATAATGAAACCGCTTACGACCAATTTTCCTATTTTCGTAATGAATTATTCAAACCGCCGAAGTCAACGGGTATGCTATGAATAAAAGAACGAGTTTCCCCGAAGAAGTAGCTTAATCGAGCGCCTTAGAGCTGTTTAAAGTTCATCAAATAGCTCTTCAGATACGTAGAGATCAAATTAAGGGAGTCGAGGTACCTTTCCTTTCGTCTAGGGCAGGTGAGGAGTAACATGAACATCTCATTAGACTTATCTGTTATAAACCTATGCAATCACACCTTCGGAATAAAGTAGGATTGTTTACATTTCATAGGATATTAGAAGATCATTATGCACACATAATCAGGGGAATAGAATTTCCTTAAGTGACTTAATGTATAATGTACCCGCTGGCATTTCTTAACTTAATAATAGTACTGTTAGATGACAGAAAGCGGAAAACAGGACATAAGATGACATGACTTTTTAGGCGTGCGAGAAAATAAAAGCAATATAGTTAAATAATAATATAGTTAGTCTATATTGTATATAGTGATATGATCTTAAAATAGACTTGAGTTTCAACTAGTTAAAGAGAAATCATCCAATACATAAGCATATAATTCTATTAAAGAGGTCAATGATAGGAAATATATAAGTCGATTACAATCATACAACCTTTAGGTCTGGAACGCATTCTATCTGTCTCGAACCACACATTGCAAATAGCATTGAAGTGTCAAGGGTCAGGTGGATATGATATCTCAGATGACAGAGTTAAGTATGGATGAGAGGATATTACGAAAACTGAAGAGGCGAGAAAACTAATCGGCGCGATGCGATAGATAATTGCAATTTGAAGAGCTCATCTTCAGAAAGAAAAATGCAGCGACAAAGATAGCGAGAAAAGAAAATGCAGAAGGCACTTGCTTTGTGTGATAACGGTCGAGTGTAAAGAATGAGTAAACAGAAACATTGCGAACTTTAGATTTCGCTATAAATAGATACTTGGCGAGGAATAACTAAGAAATCTTACGAGGAGCAGGTAATCAAGGTGATAATAGAAGATGACTTCATGGGAATAGAATCTTGAATTGTCTGATTTTCGATCCAGATACTGAAAGGGCAACTTTAAGCGTAAATATCAGTCATAGAATGCGGAAATAAATATAGAAACTAGACTCTCGTATCGTAATTTTTCATTGGAAAATGTCCGCTAGAACCTCTATATAGCTAGATATCTGGAGCTGGAGCTAGAACTTATAAATAGCAAAATATCCGTTATTAAACAGGTAAAAACACGGTCATCCAATAATAGAAATTTTGATTTAAATTATCTTAATTAAACATTATATTAATTAAATGGCTGTTGGAGTTTACACCTAGAAATAATCTACAAAACGCAAAACTGTATCGGGAAAATATCAAGAAGTTTATCCATGGTATTGATTCATTCATTTCCATTATATATTCTTCTTAAATCATCCATAAATATCGTTGTTACAAAAATGAACCTCTACAAAGAGAGAACATTAATCATAGCAAAAATTGAAACCATTTTGCCATAACCCCGCTTACTATAATACCCTTATAACAACAGAGAGGAAAACAAAACAGAAACTCAAAAATAAACCAACCAATAAAAACTCCTGAAAACTAAAAACGAAACCGGGACTCGAAGTCGGTACTTCCGCGTTGGTAGCTTAGCACCAACCAACCAACACCGAACTTATACATAAAATAATCCGTCCAACAGCAGCTAACGAAAATCCTACTACAAGAAGGAAGAAGGAGAGAAGCAACTGAAAGAGACGTAAAAAAGAGAGCTTCTGGGAAACGCGAGGCCTTTCACAAAACGGGAAGAAAGGGAGGAGGTCGACGTATATGCGAAAAGGTCGCACGGAAACTCACAACCAACCCACCCTTCCTCGCGCCGTGTCGCGTGCACCTATGCAACGCAGCGAGAGAAAATAAAAAGGAAGGAGAGGACGTAAAAAATACATGGGAGCTGTGATTGTGTGAGTATTATTGTTCTGGGCCGTGTTTTCAGGTTGCGCGTCGGGGGCAGTCGAGAAGGGGATAGCGAGAGCTTAAAGCCGGGGCAAAAAAAGGAAGGGGGTGTTTGTTGTGGTCAGCGGGGGCTGTGGGTGGCCATGGAGACACGGGCAACTCGCCTCCGGGGGCCTCTCTCCTCTTTTTTTTTATCCCGTGAATGTGCTCCCCCCCACCTGTCCTGCTCTTTGCCTCCCCTCCGTGTCCTTTACCACCTCGACCACCGGACTTAAGAATATAAATGTGGAAATTCTCCCTCGCTTTATGCCCTTTACTGGCGATACAAATGGTTCACTCATCCTTCCCTCACTCGTATAAGCATTTAAATTAAAGTCTCTTTTTTTCGATGAAGGATGCTTGAACGTGGAATGAACTCGTAGGGAGCTATGACAACGAGCCGGAATAAAGGGAGAATTCGTTTAAAGGTGAAGTTGTAAATCGATCGGAATTGGTATTCGTGAGTGAGACTAATTATTAATCAGTTCTAGCTATTATTAAGTTATCCGGATTGCTGTTACCTTTACTGATTCGTCTCGAATATAATTTAAATCTTCTTCTTAGCTAACTTAAAACAAAATAAATTCCCCAAATATTACCACCATAATATATATTTTAGATATTTCTTTCTTGTCCCAAATCCTAAATAAATATTTAAGAACATAAAATTAAATGCTCAATCATATCTTCTAATTGTGAACTGATGTACAACATAAGGTAAGGTACTTCGAAAGATCAAACCAACTTCCTATCCACTGACCATGGTAAACTAAATTCTACCTCAAGGATCTATGTACTTTCTCAACGGAAATATTTCAAACCTATACCAGCAAAAACATAAGCTTGAGATATTATACTTCAAACTGTTAGATCAATTAATTAATAGCCAAGCTGTGGAGAAGATAATCATTTAAGATATACTAAACTTATTCTTCACTCTTATTTGGTCCTAAAACATCGCTAGGCAAGGTAGAAACACACATTAATGTATTATAAAAACGAATGTAGTATTCAGGGCGGAATGTAGCCATTACAATATAACCATATTCCATCGCCATTACGCTTAACAAGAACGAAAGCCCGGAAAGTTAAAATATTCTCACCTCAACACCAAGAAACTGCTCGCAAAAATACGTGGATTTTCCCCTTTAAAACCTCAAACAGGAAAAACTGTGAGGAAATATCCTGAAGCCATCCCCATCCCTCACACTTTAAACATTAAGCTCCCGTGGAAATCTCTGGAGACGATCGATTTTGGCTGCTGAAAAATACCGGGAGTTAGAAACAAGAAAACAAACATAGTTCGCGAGTTCGCAAAACCGCAAGTTATTTCTTTGTGTACACATATGTATCGCTTGACCGGTCACCGGGAATAAATCGGACGAGACATCTGGTACCCTCCTTTCAAACGCTTCCTGCCAAACCGGGTTCCTTTTTCGACCCTTCTAAAACCGTTCCTCCACAATCATCGACTGACCACCACTAATCCTTTGACGACGCGGATGCTGACCGCTGACAGCCCGCCGACAATGACCGTCAGGCACCAATGTCTTAAAGCCATCCACCGCCGATGGGCAAAACCCTTTTCCGGCGGGGTGGTCCGCTGAAAGATGTCTCCACTAAACGAGCTTTTAGCCGCCATTCCTGCTCCTCAAAAGGAACGCATAAACCCTCGCTTAGTCCTCTTTTGTTCTCCCAATCGACCTTTTAATGTGATTGTCCGCAACTGTCTCCGTATGTTTTCTGTTTCCTGATTTAGAAGGGACCGCGTGTCCCGGAAGGGGTGAAGCTGTATTTGGAGATTGGGCCCTGGATACGGTTTGTTTAGAGGACTTTAATATGGTGAAGAATTCGTCAGGGATGAACGGACAGTCTATTCGGATGGCACGAGCTATGGCCAGGTGCTGGCACCTCATGTGTCACTTGATTAGTTCCGTCAAATCTTCGCTCGTTTTCGCCTTATGCTACTCGAAATTCGTGTATTTACGTTTCGATTGAGTCGAGTCTCTTTGTGAAGAATGGCTTTCGATCGATACACTATTCCTGTATGTTGAAGTTGATCGATTGAGCTGAGGTTTTCTGTTTGTTCGATACTTCTTCGTTGTCCTTGTCGATTGAAATGAATAAATAATTTGTATTATACAAATATTCCCAAAAGGCTATTATAATTTAAATAGAATACTGAAAACATGTACTGAAATATATTTTAAATTAAGATCTACTTAAGATTCCGTCATTTTAAGGGGGTATACTAACAACCTGAGAGCAAATCATCCATATATTTACGTAACTTGAGCTTATTTCAGTAGTGAAAAGACGAGAATAAAAATTTCGAAAACATAATTAGAGCTAAAATTGAATAGCATTGAATGTGTCTACGAGTTGTACTTTGTGCTAAAAGTTTCGTTCGACTTATCTTTCACTGTGACTTATATTTGAGTGCATATTAAGTATATAAGAATAAACAACAATTCTCATGCTAATACTTCTGATAAATAAAATTTTTATAATCTTAAATATTTATTTTTGAATAATATCAATTTTTGTAATGGCAGAATAACAATTGAAGAGTATCGATACCATATAATTCGTCACTTTTGAAAAACCTACATGAGCTCCACGCAAAAATATAACAGAACAATAGGAAAACGAAATATGCCAAACAATGAACAAACTACTCAGACCCATGAAATGCGTACGGGCACAGCCAGTAAATATTTCACCTCCTAATTCACCTATCCATAGAAAGAACCCTTTTATTCCGAAAACCATCGTCGACACGAGCACAGTCGATCGTTTTCGCTCCATCCCAGCATGCACCGCGCGAAGATTTCGGGTGCATTTGGCAGACTCATCGACTGAAACACGCTGCAATGATCGACAAGCGAGAGAGGAGGAGATAAAAAAAACCTCTTCCATTACGTCGTTGTGAATAGGCAGTCTCGGCTGCAGCTGGAAACAAAAAGCCGCCTCCATTTTTGGGCGGAGAGCATTTAAAATGCTAATTCTCTCGTTGATTCGACGCACCGCTGCGCTCATCCCACGGCGTCTGTTCGAAAACCCTCGCCTCTCCTTTTAATTATCCCGCGCCGAAAAAAAATCAAAGCTGCCCAACATGCAATTCCCCGATCCGGTTTCCCAAAAAACGAAAGATTCTGGAGCGGAAAATGTCACGAATTGTTTCTTTCCCTTTTGTGTTCGGGTGCACGCAACTCGGGAGTGCAGATGGGGAGGTTTTTTTTTAGCAGGACCACCTGACTATCCCCTTTGCAATTTTCGCACGAATCCAAAAAATAGCGAAGAAGCTTATCCTTCGCTTACAACCTCCCACCGACCTAAGGATCGTTGGTTCTGCAGGCGTCATCATCCGCCAGCTTAGCCGGCCAGTCTGAGGGGATTTGCGGAGGGCAAGAGGGAGGATTAAGGGGGGAGAGGGGGGTTCTGAGGAAGGCCCATACCCCCGGAGGAAACATCGCTGTTTTGTAATATACGCGGATGGGGTTTTCATTTCATCGCTGATCCCTAGGGTCTGAAACCTCACGGACGTTTAAGATGTTATCGATGTTTCCAGTTAGGACTGCGAATGAAGGGATTTTACGTCCTCACGACGGTGTCCGATTAACGAGATGGGAAGGGACGTGTCCCGAAATGTTAACGCTACACGTTTTTGACGAATTTAGAGCCTTGTTCGGACAAAGATGGGCTGTGTTTAACCGAGCTTATCTTGGGCGTAAATATTTGAAAAAATTTCGAAGTCCTAAATTATGATCAAATGTTACGCTAACTGAATCGCAGTTACTTTCAGATTTATTAGGAATATTAAAAAAACTTATTAACGATGAAAGAAATTTAAACGGCTAAAAAGGTAGTTCATATAGAAAGAATCAGCAAAATTAGAACCCTTATATCATTACGCAATTGAGTTAAAATTTTACGAATAAATTTCATGTGCTTTCTAAATCAAGAACTGACGATAATGTAGCGTAATTAATTAATTCGAAATGCAGTTGAAATTTCGCAATGAAATGGATCTAAATTGAAAGTCATGGGAGAACACAATAATCAATTGAGAGTAAATCAATAAATACAGAAATATACCGTAACTAAACCATATTGTAAGCATTTGAGTATACTATTTTGAAGGTCAATTATAGTATTAGGGTTAGGAAATATCATGACTTGGAAATTCTAACCATCCAGAGGAAAATCTCCTCACTAATATGATCGATATAAACGACTTATTTTTTTAATTTAAAGATATTTTCTTCACGAAAGCAAAAATTCTAACAACCCCATCACAAAAACTCCAAACCGATCAAAACTTAAAACAAAACAACACGCACTCCCACAAACACACCAAAACCATCTCCGTACCAACAACAACGAGGACAACTTTAGCGCAGTATTTTCGCACGGCCGCAAAAAGGGGAAAACATAGCGAAAGATTCGTGAGAGACGGACGAAGAGGAAGCAGGCGGTGGTTGTCAGTTTAGGAAGACAATGGTTTAGGGGGATGAAGGGATGGGTGCTGTATCGCTCCACCACAATGCACTGCCACTCCGCTGCCTCCCAAAAGGCGTTCTACGGAGCACGAGGTTTTCGGAAGCGTTCGGGGATGGACGGGATAATCCCGTACAAAGCTGAGACCTGGGCCCGCCCAGGCATATCGCTGTCGATGGGGGGATGTGCGTGTGTGTGGCATATCCCCTGGACCACCGACCGCGTGCACCGGTGCTGTAGTACAGCGCCCACTCGTTGCTCTCGCGCGCAATTAAGAACGTAAGCAGAGTTCGCGGGAAGTGGGAGATCTTGTTAGCGCATTGGAATGGCTGGAACGAATCGCTCCCTTTCTGCTCCATTGCACTGAAGGATTACGTCCAGAGAATTAAATGCTTCTTAAAAGGATTGCGTTATGCGTTCAGGTTTCACTCAGGGACGGTGCACATTCGAGAAGTATTCCTAACGTGGAATATCTAATAGCTGTTTCTCTATTTGTGACATTTAAGACTCGAGTGTTTATGATCTACGTCCATTAAAGAAAGAGCATGAACAGTTGACGTGCGATTTTCTCTTGAGTCTAAAATAGAACGAGGCTTTGCGAATATATCTGCACATATGTGTCTTGCGGAGATTTAAGGCAATATTTAAAAGTAAAATTGTTGTATTTATCTTATATATTATTTTGTAAACTAAAGCAAATTCAACTAATATCCGAGTGTAAGTTTTAAATATAAAAATATGTAATTTTAGAGTAAGATTTACCCTGAGATGTACCCCGCTAACAGATCGAGGAGTCATGAATCATCCCGTTCCCGTATCCCGTTATACTAATATAATAATAAAGAAAATAATAGTATAATGTAAGACATATCAGGGACACATACGAATAATTATATAGGAAATAAACAATTCCTAGAACAAGCTTACGCTTGGAAGTATTTTAAATCCCATGCGAAACGATATACTTTACTCTAATTTCCCTACAACAACCAGCTTTTGTGAACATAAAAGAGCTTTCTTTCATGCTTTATGAATTTCCTGACCAAACATATAGGATTCCAACCTTAATTTCCCCAAATGCTTCTAAAACCACTGTTTAAAAAGTTTCCAAAACCTCTTGATCCTTACAAAAAACACCGCCATACCACAAGTTTACGTTCGAGAGCGATTAAATTCGAAAACAAGAAAAAGCGGCCGAGACGTTTGTCTCCCGCATAGCAACTCATTGTTGACCATGCGAGCTTATTTAAAGGGTCTCATCCATGGCGAAATACCTTTTTAAAAACGCCCGAGAATAATCGCATCCGAGCCGGTTCTCATAACAACGGTAGCAACCACGGTGATGCCCCCGAAAAAAAGTTTATCTTCCCTTTCTCCAGCGACGCGCGAATGCGTGAAAGAAACCCTTATTCACGAATCCTCATCGGGGCGTGATGGCAAAAGGGTTGTTTGTTAGGGATACATGAATTCGGGGATGGGAAAATGTTTTGGGAAAGGGTCTTCGGCTGAAATGCACTATCGAGGTCCATGAATGCGTACTTGGGCGAGCGGAAAATGTTCACGACCTCGTGTACTTCATCGTGAGGATTGAAAAACAAACAGGGATGAAGGGGTAATATCTTCTTAAGGTTGGGTATGAATAGGTAATCGATTGCTTATGTATGCATAACAAATTGGTGTTACTGGTTTTTCATAAATATCTCTCACGAAATCGATTTTTTAATAATTCTCTTTCGAAAAATTAATCTGGAGTAAGTCATCGATTCTGTGTCAGAGGAATTTCATGAAGATTTAAATAGAGAGATAAAAGACTTGAATACAGTGGTTAATAACACTCGTTAAATTGTTCGATATTATAAAGCCTAACATTGTGAAATCCCGAAGGAAATGTTAAAAAGATAAGTAAATATTTAAGAATCAAATTCGGAAACCTATAAATTATTATAGATCTATTAAATTCCGAAGGAAAATCAAGGAATTAACGATTTTAAAGTACATTTAAACACTGATAGAAATAGGTTTTAAGTATCGTTGAAGCTTACTGCTGCCTTTTTCAAAATTTCAAAAATCTTTCGCATCCTATTTATATACATAATAGTTCATCAATATTCTAGGTATAAGCAACATTTTAGGTTTGATATGGAATAATAATTACTTCTCCTATGTATACCGTTGAAGTTAAATGCAACAACGTACTCCAAAAGGAAACAAAACAGAGGGCAAAAACCAAACGACCGACTCGCATCAAAAGTATCGCCTGGAAATGAAGAGGACCATAGGCTGGAGAAGAACGCGGGAATAAGCCCATGATATGAAAGTGACACAGTAGAATGAAATCCGGACGGGTAAAAAGGATTGAAAGAGAGGGAAAGCAAAGGGATGTGTTTTTCGCAAAGAGGAGAAGTGAAAGGGAAAGATGGGGTGGGTGGACGGGAAGAGGCGTGTACGTGCTCGCCCATCCGACTGCTGTCAGTCAGAATACCGCCACGGCGAGTGCACACGCAAACACACATGGGAAAGAAGGGGTGAAAAGGGAGAATTTCGGGTGGGAGCCGCGAAAGAATAACGTCGGTCCAAGAGGGAGACACTGTGGCACACCTCCCCTTTTGCTCGTACGTCCCCGGTCTCTGCGAATTAGTGTCTGCCGCACGCATCCTCCCTTTAACGCGATCCCGATTAAAAAATAACGCCCTCTTTTCGGGAATGTCGGTGATATTTTTAATCAGATTGTGAATTTCGCCTCCGACGTGAATGTTCGGAAGCAACCCAGCGAATGGAAATTGTAGCGATGCAGAAACACCGAGAGGCTGCGAGATACATGGAGTGTATCCATAGTGAGCGAATGATTTTCGCTTTAGCTGACATCTAACTTCCGGACGAAATTTTATAACATAAACCAGTCGTTTCTTGCACAAAAATCCTCTATAAATTTATTTTGGAGAATTCTCAGTAATGAGTAAGATTCATCCGTATTTTCATAAATAATTATACGAATTTTCATGCAAACATGCCACAGTAAACCCTCTGTTTATCTCTGAGTCAACAATCTTCTAAAGGCTAAATTTTTTTCTATTGAGATCGAAGTTTACTTGGAATATGATATATTTGTACTTAGTTTAGGCTAGAAAGCAGACAAAATTGGTTTAGAATTAAATTATTGACGCAAGAAATTAAAGCTAAGGTTTCAAAAGATGTTGATACAATTCTATTTCATAGACTTAACTTTCGTTTTAACGAGTTTACTCGTATGAAATAGAGACACGCTTCAATTACTCAACATTTTTTAAACAAGTAACGCAGTATGTTGGCATTATCAACATAAACAGTGCTTGAAATGAAATATCTTCTCAAAATGTATAGCGATTACATCCTTTCGAATTTATACCGCAAAACACAAATTCAGCAGCGAATATCACAATCTTAGGACATACAGAAAAAAAATCAGCTAAGGTACAAAAAAACATAAAACTACTCTAGAAAACGAAACAGACGAACAAAAACGAACTACATATTACACAACACTACGTCAACGACAAGCAAAGTTCTACTGAAGAGCATTCGTTCATATTTACCATCACAAGGCCGGCCTCGATGGTCGGGGGAGTAGAGATCCTGCTTCCTGACCATGAGGTCGCGGGTTCGTATCCCGCCTTGGGCGAGGATGTCTGTGATGGGTTTCTCATCGCTTCCCTTCTCCCATCCATCATCCTTCATAGCCCAACAAGCTGAAAAGGACGTTAAGCCTATAAGAAACACTAACCAACTTGGAATGTCGCTACTTTCATAACTACAAATACAACAATCCGGTGTAACTCCTTTTGGAACTCCACTGAAAGGAATGAGTTACAAACACATGGAAATGACAACTTTGAATTTAAATATTCATATTTTTGATCACGAAATAAAATACCATAGTGTTGTCATTCTGTCCAAATAGGTACACGCATTCCGTCGACTCGTATAGATCATAGTGAAAGAGATATCTCTTAAGTGTTAATGTGAATACAGTCCTTAAGTCAATATCGAACAACTGGAGACGTGGAATTTACGTACGCAAGCAAGTAAGGTAGTCATTGCAATTAAACATCAACCAATATGGTATATGATAATTGTTGTACCTAAATTATATACATAATACTATTGTATTTATGTAAGAATAGATCATCAAGTTTAAAAACTTGTAGTTTCAAGTGTGCTAGACTAATATACATTATATATAAAGCAATAGATAAAGATTCGATTCTATCTTGTCTCATAGAATTTAGACCATTAGAATCTACGCTAATAATATATCCTTAACATCAATATTTCAAAGCGTGTTTGAGAGTATAAAAACGTTAAAATAACACCAATTTAATAACTCTATCCAAAAGATTCGCCTGAATAAAACAGCCCACAAAACATCATCAATAAAAACCAATACTGAAATACGCATTGACCCACCGACAGAACTCGGGGCTAAACAGAAAATTAATTTCGCTCCTTTTTTGTTTCCAGAATATTTCAGCCTTAAATATACGTGCAAGAGGAGGGTGAAAAAAAGCACGGAAAAATACGGCGGCATCTATCTGCGATAATTCTCGGATCAAACACGCGCACGGTAACATCCGGGTGAGAACGCACGTCACCTGAAAACAAAAAGGAGTGGAAAGCGTTTTTATCTACATTTTCCCGACGCATTTAAACCGCCTCCGGGCGATCTCCGCTTGGCCCACTTGGCGCTCGATTTATCCCGAAGGCCTTCCGACGCCTATATTACGGCTCGAAACAATTGAGCGTCACAATTTGGGAGAATTTTTGCGGTCTGCGAGAGATTTTCCGGCCTCCGTAGGGCTTTCGTGTCGAAAGAGAAACGGTTTTTTTTCCCGACGAATGGATGGAAGGATACCTGCGGTCGAAAACTTCGATTTTTTCTCTCTCTTCTTTCGATATCGCTCACTGGGTCGGCGCCTCCGGTTGTGAAAATGATGCGGTCTGACCAACAGGTCGCGGGGCGCGTTGCGAAGGGAAATTAGTACCTCGCGATGGCGAGAAATGAGGAGGAAGCCGTCGCTAAAATTCGATTCGAGTTTTGCAAAATCGATGGGAATGTTACAATGTACTAGATATGCAACGACTTTGAATATAACATAAAAATAAGGGAAAATAAGAATATGTTAAAAAATGTTGTCGATATCTAACGATGTATTATATTAGTTTCTTTTCGTAATTATTACTGAAGGGGATATAAGATGTTTTATTTTAATTTACTCTTAATTTTATCTGGTTCTTTTTTATGTTTATCTGAAAACAAATTTACTAGAAATAATGATGAAACAAAAAGAATCGGTATTGTTTAAGAAAAATAAATAAAATAGTATAATACACGCGGAATATTGTAGTAATCGTGGAAATCATCTTAAACTTCAACGAATTATAATTTGTAAATACTAAAGTACCCTTGTTGCATGTTTCATTTACGTGTTAATTTACATTTGTTCATTCTACTAAATAATCAACACTCGTAAAGAATAATAGTAGAAGGATTATGAAACAGACGTTTTAACTTATGATGTTAATAAAATGAGTATGGAATACAATTTTTCAATTAATTTTATCTGCTTAATAACTTCACTCGTTAATTTCTCAATAAATAACTGCAAATACCAAACAATCCAGGCGAATATAAAACTAACGTTAAACATTAACATAGTAATCATACCCATGTACCCTTTCGTAAAAGAAAGATTACGATTCGAATCACAAAACCGATAGTAATAAATAATAGCCACTCATTCATCACCGCTACCCATCCGCCCTTCCGGTGACGAAACCATGAAACATCGTAGTCATTCGTACGAAATTAATGAACCGAACTCCGCACTACATCGTTTCCATCCTAAAGATACACCCGTTTCATCAAGCATCCTTTAATAAAGGACCGGAGAACATCATCGTACAAGGTAGCTTACGACAGCAAACACTTCCCGGTATCCGATACGTAGATGAAAGGAGGTAAGAGGAAAAAAAACTGCTGAACCCTTGTCCGAAGTGGTCGTGCGTTCAAATTCTTTGACAGAACATCCCTTACACGCTTCTCGGAATCGCCTGCGCGGCAAAAACTTTTTATGCCCACAAAATCCTTTTACTCGGCGCGTCCTATCTCCTCAGACGCCTGTCACTTGCTCATAATCCCGTCACGAGGAAATGAAACAAGTTGCACGGGTTTGAGGAGGGTCGTGGAAGGCATCTCTTTCTGATCCCACTCATGCATATTCCGTGTTCGCTCTACCGGAAACGGAACCTGGCGTATTGCTGACAGTGGACCTGCTCGCGGGGGTCACACTGAAGAACAATGAGGGATATTTCTCAAAAACGAGAGTGGAATATTGTTGCACTCCGCATGAGCGCGGTCTCGTATTCCGCGATGGTTCTTCTAAGCATCCCCTGAATGAAATGAATTGCATCTTCGTGTTCTGAGTGCATTCAGGGGTGTTTCTGAAGTACGCCGAGGCTATTAGGTCCCGCCTTTATCTTTATAAAGTTGTCCGAGATGGCAGTTCAGAGGAGATGACTCTGAGAAAGTCTAAGAGTTACGATAGAACCAGACCTCTTGTTCTAAGAGCTTTAACTTTTCATACGTGAACAGTATTGGCTGATTTCTTCAGTTATTGTTAGTATATTGGTTGCCTCAACGTGCATTACTTGTTGTATTACGATGCTCAATTAAAAAAATATAGAACGCGTTGGCTGTGAGGAACAACAACCTTGTGAGGATCATGCTCACTTATTTGAAAATTTATAGTCATATTTTTACGTATTATTAAAGAATATTTGTATGTTAAGCTATTCTTAAGATACCTAGGATCCAACAATTACAAGTCGTAATATTTCCCAAGTTAGAACTCGTAGTAGAAAAACACAAAATAAAATTGCGAAAAAAGGAATAGTATGTTAGAATACGTATCAATATAAATATATAATGAGAGAAGTAATAGTTAAACTTCTTTACCTCAACACTAAATACTCGTTTACATCTACACTTTGATTCGAGAGTAAGAACTCGAGATCCACAATGGACCATCGACGTTAAGGTACCTTCTCAAGAGGTTCTCTTCAGAATCAACCTTACGATCACTCCCTCCCAATCACCAATAACAGAAACGCATTCAATCGCGCACAACGATACTTAAACCGCATCCGAACGCATTCTATTAGATCCCCGGACTCTATTCCAACCCGAAAACGACAGGAGTTAAATAAATTTCACGCCCATTTTCCCCAACCACGGAAAGCCAGAGAGAGGGAGAGTTGAGCCATCCCTAGAATGAGGAACGAAGCGTGAAAGACACCGATACGAGAGATCGCATCCGTGAAGCTTCCCTAAATTCACTCCCACGTGGACTTGAACACCTCCACCGCTCCCTTTTATACGTCCGGCGTCATCCCATTCTTTCTTTCATTCACTCTGACCTCACTCAAACGTTCCCTTTTCACTGACACTCTATGAAAAAAGAGTTTAAAAGCCCTGCGTGGTGCGGTTGTCCGAAGGGATTGGCCTCCCTACGGGGTGCCGCGAGACGCAAGCGGCAGATTCCTTCTCCGCTGGTGCGGAAGGACCTTCCGGACGTGGCCGTGCAGAGCCGAGCGAGGTGGTACGCAGAACGGTCAAAAGGACAGGACGGGCGGATGGGACCTCCCACGCGATGATGGAAATACTTGGAAGAAGTGTTACAGTATCAAAGGAAAGGAAGAAAATCCGTGTTGAACGGACAGGTGATACCTTCTAACGCCTTCTCGTAAGGATTCCTCTGGGGGCTTAGCGTTCCTGAATACGGAAGACTGATTCTTTGGTGTTTAAGTCCCCAAATACTTGGGGTTTCGGCTCAATGTTGCGTTAGAGTGGTTATTGAAAGCTAGAGTGACGTTGATCTAACCTTCCGATGGGTATTAAAAAAGGCCTGTGTGTTTTATCTGAAACACCGTGAATTTAGTTCCGATGACAACTAAAATAAGCGAAATATCACGCCATGGATATCTCCGTAGTAACATGAACGTAAAAATATCTCTAAACACCGTATTAAATTGTTTTTCATTTCGATATTTTATCAAATTTCACACAAAATTATCAAAATTCGCTTGTAATTTACGACTGAACAGTTTTTGATGTGGAAAATATGAAAATGATAACAAATAACAATATAAAAAATAATAATATGGTTCGAAATGTCAGATTCCCTGTTATTACTTAAACCAAAGCCCCGATAAGAATTCAATTTCCTAAAAAATCAAATTAGGGACATATATTAGAGTGATTTTTAAAATGTAAAAGTTACGGATTATAGGTAGATATCTTCCCTTAACATCAGCGAACTATCTTCACGGGTAAACAAACTCAAGAAAGGTGCTGTCCTTATCTTCCAGAATGTTGGTTTAAGTTTTGGCGGATATCCAACGATTATCGTCATTCGCTTCTAGATAAAATGTAAACACCCGCGTAAAAACTGTTATCGACGATCTAGAGAAAAGTGGAAGCCGCGGATAAAAAAAATTATTCTACGGAAGATAATCGCGGTGTGTGAACGGTTGACTTCGGGAAGATATACGGCGTATCGAGGAATGAATTTCGAAAGCCTCGGTTATAGATGCTTGTCACGAAAAGAAAATTTAAAGAAATTAGATCGCCACTGAGCGTATTCTAAGTAGGAGCTGATTTCATCGGAAAATGAAGAACGGCTTGATTCAGAAAACGTATTCTTTATAGGAGAATGATTTGTAACCGTATCGCTTAAAAAGGTGACGATAAGAATGAAACGATGTACGATTCGGGAACAAAATTACGTCCAAGGGTTTTTATGCTTATAGTAAATCTTACGGGGCGACGATTTTGAACATATTGAGTCCATTCAGGACTAAATGTTTAAGAATTGGCGTTAACGTGAACAAAAATTACGAGTTGAAAGCCATAAAAACAATCGGGAATAAAAATCATTTGCATTTAGATTACGGCTCGCAAGGTTAATCGGCAGACGTATATCAGCACGTAACCTTATTATTTCAAGCCCACAATTACCATCATATCGGCACAAATACCAGCAAAGATCGTCATTCGTCGACAAATGAGCAGCGTCATGCGAATAGGCCGCGAAATATCGAAAAAAAATAAGCTAACTCGGGAATATCGAACCACGAAGTGGCCTCTCAAACTTACACGGGAACGCCAGTGCGCGAGAAACGGTAATGCAGCACTTGGGTTTCGCATGTGCGGGAGTTGAGACTGTGGGAGCGCGTAATTTATTACCGGGGGAACAGATCCATCGCGTTTGAACCCTGCCGACAGCACATAAAGCCCTTCATCCGTCCGTTTCCAAGGAAAATCCCTTTCCCTTGACGCAGCTCGAATTAACGTAATAAAACTCGCTTCTTGGAGGCGATTGCGAGCAGTTAGTTAATGTGGACTGTGTGGTGCGGTCCAATGAATGGATTCGCGAACGGAGAAATGGGGTATGAATATGTATATGTATATTACTTACATATATGTACTTCTCCGATACAATTTCGCGGTATGAACTCTCTCACGACCAAAGAAGAATATTTTTAACGCCGTCTATCCGAGACGGAGAACTGGTCACGCCAAATAGCCGCCCTCGGGAAAAGATTAATGACGATTTTTTTCTCGAGCTATAACTCACCGTTTCATTCACGGTTGCCCCTTATCTTTCTCCGTGTACTTACTAGGGTTTAAAACAACGGAGTTACTGTGGAGAGAAACCCGGCCTTTCAAAGCGGTATCGCGGCTTATTTTTAGAGGAACGGAGTGATATCTAGATCGTAAGAGAGGCCGAGTCTTGAGACAGTCGCTCGTGAAAGTGGACGGCGCTTCGCAATATTTACGGACGGGATTTCTATGTTCCTTCGGATGTAAATCAATCCGATGCTGAGTAAATCATACTGTGTAGGATTTATAACGCTCATTACATGTGTCGTGGAAGTGAGGTAGTGTGATAGAATAGTATTGAGTATAAGAGGCATTTTGACTGAATTCAAAGTGCTGAAAAGCCTAATGAGATGTAATACAAGCATACGAATTCATAAATCTATACGTGAAATCAATAAAATTACGACATTCGAGGAAATAAATGGAGGCCTAATTAATTGAGAACGCACCATTATGTAAATAGCTCATTGCAGGTATTAGTAACCATGACGACGATTATAAATCTTCCTCAAATAAATTAAGAGACCAATTATTAACGTCCAATCCATAGTTAACGCATTAATTTCCCAAAAATCCATCTCACCTAAGAGTAGACGTATCTATATCTATCTGAATAATGTAGATCGACGTTACTAGATTCTCTGCTAATTTACGTTGATTGTAGACGATTTATAGATGCCTTTATGTTCTCAGAAACATCCCTTAAACTAATAATTCGTAATAAAAATTCAAGATATTAAACTAATTCGTATCGTAAGTTAAATTACCATTCCAATGTATCGCTAATATCTTTCTTTCTAGTTCAAAATCGATGTATAATGATCAAATAAGAACTAAGGGTATCTTCTTTCTCCTCGACAGTTATCTAGGCAGACATTAACGAGACCGATTCCCCGTATTGGATGCGGCAGTACTTAACCAGCGTCCCAAGATAATAATCGCACCCCGACCAAGGTGTTACGCCAAAGGATTATGCGGATGTGGATACAATCACGATGAGGGCGCCACCCCACGGGGCGTTCTCACCAGCGGTCGCGGCAGCTGTTTGCCCACTCGCGATACAATTCCACTGCTCAACACGTCCGAGTTATGGACGCGCTCTTCGGTAGCCATCAAACGCGTGTCTCCCTCGGCGCGGAACAGACCGTTTCATCAGCACCGATCGATTTATCGTTCTTTTATTTAGTACTAGTTCTGCCAATATGAATGGAATCGATAGAGAAACTGGTAACTCAATAAGACATAGGAGACAAAATCTTTGGAAATGAATAAAGCTGCAAATACTAGTCACGATAGAAGAGACTAATTCAGCCATTTATAACACATATATACCGAGATAACTACAGAAGGGCGTTTTATATGGTAATATAAAGTAATAACCTACCTTTAAGAGAAAATAACATTATGCCCATAAAATTCACGAGCATATTTTATAGAATTAAAATGTATTCTCGCAAATTACAGGTTCCAATATTACGATTTAAAAGAATATTATTTTAAAATTTTTTTACGAAAACAATATTGACCTCTTACCTAAACCTTAAGTAAAATATAGTATTACCATTTTGCAAATAAAATATTAAACGGTTAAAGATATACGTGTACATCAAATAATTGAAGAGCTCGAAGAATTTTTATTCAAACCCATCCCTTATGTCAAAGAACCATTCGCACTCAAGAAACCAGCGCTATTCGTCATCAACTTACAGAAAAACAAATAACTCAATCAAATAACATAAAGAAATTTCCCAATTTCACTACACACAACAGCAAACCCACAAGAGCCCAACACACAACCCCAACTGATAAACCAATCATAAACCCCAATTAACGCTAATCATCCTGTTTTCTTCACGTTTCACAAGAGAGCACTTCCCTTGCGCGCCGATTACCTTTTCCCTCGTGGTAAAAACAACGAAATCCATTACACGGCTTTAGAACCTCTCGGGGGAGAAAAAGACCTTCGGATAACAGAACAGCGTTGCCGACAGCCACACACCTAAATTACCCCTCTGCACACCGGAAGCGGATGAAATTCGGCCATTCATTCCCCCTTTTTTGCCGAAAATCCATCTCATACGCACGCCTGGCTATCTACCCCGTGTACCCTGTCTCGTTTCCGCACGACCCTACGGCGACCCTTACCTCCCCTCCCTCCAAGCACATCCTTTCCGATCTCCAATTAACCGCCGTGTTTTGTAGTGGGGAAAACACACGGGCGTATTTTTCCGCTAAACACGCGATCCCCCCTAAAAAATTTTTTTTTCTCTCGCCTGCATGATCTGCAAATGGAACTGACCTTTTACCGGAGACTTCCTCCTGTCCCGGCTGAAACCCCTACCTATCGCTGATGACTCGGATATGTTAGTAAGGGTTCGTTAGTAAGGTAGGTCGCACGGCTTTTCGGCGCGTGTTTTACGAAAGCTGATTTATCGACGCGAGACTTTTTCAGAGCCTTTTAAAAAAGAAGGGGAATTTGTGCAACTCACTCCGAGGAAGCCGAGAGGTTTATTTGTGGGGAAATGAGCGGGAAAAGTCAGAAGGATCAATTAAGGTAACCTTTATATAACCCCGGAAAAGAGATCTTTCTTCTACATTTTACATCGACCCCGGAGCATGAGAACAAAGCGTATGACTTATCGATATTGTAACTTGATTTACGATAGCTCGAAAGTAAGTCAGTAGGAGTATTATTGTTACTCGTACCTTCTATATCATTGTTGTTTGTAGCGACTTATATGATGAGTTTCAAGACAGTAATTCCCGCGCTTGTTGAACAAAATTTCGCAATTCAGACATTAAAAATTTCGTAAGATTATCGCTCGAACGGGAAGTTATTCTGGATTTTTTTCCTAATAGCATTAGACGCATGAATCAAATGAATTACTTTTTGTGTATTCATATATATGTATACATACTTCCCTGTTGAAGTTTATAAGAGCTGAATCCCTGAAATAAATTGATGTCCGCGACGATCATTCTTCCGAATGTAACCACCGCTTACGTAGTATTTCTCGAATTCTTCCGTTGTCTCCAGTTATGATATAGCTTATTTATAAGTAAACTAGCTGAAGTATGTGTAAGCCAGTCACAACACCAATTATGGCCAACTACTTTAGATTCATTGAAAGAGTGCTTCACAATACAAGCAGACTTCTCTTTAACTGTGCTCCAAATTAACGGAAATCTGTACGTGGTGCGTTACCGACCGATCTCCGACAGACAACGGCGCCCTTAAAAACAAAAGACTCATTTCGATTTGGCCACAATGGCCCCTCGCCGGGAGGGCCTTTCTCGGAAGCGGGCCCCACCCACCCGCCGTGAGCACCTCGGCCTTTGGGGGCCTGTCATTGCCCCGAGGGGGCAGCTGTGTCCTTTCTCAGGAGGGGGCGGAGGATCTGCACGCAAAGGGACCTCAACTCACTGCGGGGGACGGGAGGAGGCGTACTAAAGGATCTACCGAATCCGGCAACCTTGAGGGGGCCATATAAATGAAATTGCCGGATTTTTAAGGCCTTTTTAACGAGCATCTTTCTTTTACTTGTTCTGTTGAGACTTGCTTGTATTTACGGTAATTTTTCGTTAATTTATCCTATGTTGATTATTTTTTGGCAAAGTCATAAGGACATGATTTTATGAAATCGAACGAATGATGCAGCAGTAAAAATATATACAGGAACATACATTTATAATTTTCTTATCTGATGATCTGCTAATATTCGAATTGGTATTTATAATGTTAAAGTTTTCAATAGTTTCTTAAATTACTATATTTCTGCACGAATGACAATTATTTTAAGGAAATTTGATGACAGTTCAATAGTACCACAAATTCGCAAATAACGAGTAACGATATATATATATATATATTTAATGAATCATAAGTTCAAATTATAATCTATTGAAATATATTCTCAACAAACATAATGAATAATACTTTAGAAAAATATCACCATATTGATTAACATATAGTATTTTGTAGTTTGGGAACTCTTATTCGTTATTTTATACGTAGTATGACACTTTTAGAATGAACGAGTTAATTCCAGAATAAAGATAAGGATTTTCCTTTATGATAACTACAAAATTAAATGAAATCTCTGATAAATAAATTTTAGAATCCAAGAACATAGGAGTAATTACACTAGAGAGTCGCTGATTTCTATGGTAATCAATAAATAACAACACGTCAGTGACAGCCTACAGAGTAACATTCATCTCCTATGATAATGTTGCTTTACCTTCAATTTTGCAAGAGATGGAATCAAGCGACAAAGGAAGGCGAAGTTGTGAGGATGATGAGTGGGAGTTGGATAAGGATGGATCCAGTGAGGGAGGATTCGTAGGTTTCCTTTCATGGTCCTTCGTGGGGTGTCCTTGTCAACCGAAACAACGAAGACTGCGGTGTCGCCACCGTTGATGGCGAAGGAGATGAGCCTTCCACTAACATTTGACGAGTCGCCTCTCCGAAACCTGTACAAACCCCCTTTTTCTTGTAATAGTTTAGAGTTAGAGGTACTTACTTGTTCCTGGCGCTTTTAAGAACAGATTAGAATCTCATTTATCCTAATCTTTCAGCCTTCAATGTTTTAGAATTTCAATGAACTAGAGCTATCCTGGTTTATGGACAGTTTATTAGTATTACGTAACTTTCCTTTCGGAATAGTAAACCTTTTCAATTTTACACTTAACTTCAATCTCCAACTATATAATAAATATAATCTAAATAATCAGTTAATGGAACGAAAAACTCACGATAAAATAAAATACCTCTGGAATTTATATCGCCCATATCGCATAATATACATTCAGAATATGATAACAGTAAACCGGAACATTGTAAGTATTGGTCACACATTTAGGACAATCAGACAGCGTGATAACTCTACATTCAACTCAATAGACAGTTTTTGATCCAAAGTGAAGTCAACAGAGTGCATCCCATCAATGAAAACAACCGATGATGACCTTATGAATCCGAAACCTGTAAACTGTCGCAACATATGATGCCAACATCAAGAGTCTTAACCTCCCTCAAGCAAGAATGAGTATGTGAGAAAACGTTTCAGCTCGATTGAAATTCCACCCTCATGGAGGTGAACACGCATTTCACCTTCGCGAGCAAACCCGCATGCATAATATGTGCAAAAGATCTTCGGAATATCAACCCAAGTCGTTGGGTGGAAAACTGTTGGAAATGGGAATATAAAAAGTCCCTTTTTGTGAGATGTGGTTGAAAAAGCGTAAACGATGGTAGATTAGTGGTTTGATGAGTGAAATAAGAAGACGAACGACGGAGCGTCAAAATCAGGATTATACGCGGACACCCGAAAACATCAGCGACCCGTGAAGATCACTATGGACGATGGCAGGGGGTGTAACGGTATGAGTGAGATGTAGAAAATAGGCACTTTTTACTTCTGATTGAGACTTCCTCTTCCTCATTGTCTACAAGTGAATTGAAGGATATTAGATACATTTATTCAAGGATTAATATTAATGATCTTTTCTTTTTTAGATAAAATACAATAAAGCTTTCCTAAATATTGCATTTAACTGTACTATAATGATTTAACAACTAGCACAACGTATAAATTCCATTACTTCGCGTGAACACAATTCTAACTTTATCTCCCATCGAATATCCATATTGTTATTAAGTATTCTTAATTGATAATGATCCACAGTAACTTAAAATGAAAACCATTCTGTTATCACTGAATAAGGTATAGTTATAGTGCGGTGAAAACTAATCTACCTACAACATACACAATACAAATAAATGACAATAAAATCTCGTAACAATATTCACTGCATTATTACCATACTAATTCTGTACGATAAGCGCTGAAAATAATTGTGGCTTGTTTGTTAGCAGTATCAATTAGCTACGTAGTATTTTCCGAAAAATGAAGACATACCTTTATCTTAAACGCATTCGAATTCCTTGTCATGAATTCCACTCTTTCTTCATGACCAATGACCTAATGGGCTAAACACCAAATAATCAGTAATTGCAGTAATTAGAGGTAGCGTATCCGTGGAAACCTCTCTCAAAGGGTGCAATTACGATATCGAAACTAAACAACAAGTTATCGTCAATGCAAACAAGCAAATTGCAGGGCGCTGTTACATTTTATCGTAACGATATTAAAGCAGGTGTTAAAAATATTCCGGATATATTTACCTGTATATATATATATATACGTTCCAGTTGATTGTAAGATCTCTTTAAACTATTTTTCAATGAAATATTAACGCAAACTTAGGATAAATTACCTATTTGAGTTAAAAGATCTTTTTTCTTTAAGGATTTCAGCCCTAGAACTTACTTTAAATGAGTATATTTCAACTTCATTTCAGTTTCATTATCGTCGTATTTACTCGGCTCGATATACTTGTCTTTTAAAAGATATTTTCCGGCCAGGATAAAACTGTTCCTCTCGTACTTATCGGACTGCGCTTCTCGATAGTAAAAAAACGAGCGCGGGCAGTATGCCTCGCGAATTTCAGTATCTCTCCTTTTTGTAAACAATTTTCTCTTCTGTATAAAAGAGAGTCCCTTAGTCCCGTCAGGTGGAAAGGACGTGTTTTTTCTATACAAAAAGTACGCGATGAGGAAAGTTCAAGACCGTCCAGAGTCGATGGAGCGTCGCCTTGGGTCGCCTTAAGAAAAGGTCGACGATTCGACACGAGTTTTGAGAGAGCTTCCTTCGTTTCTTTCTTTGAGTTAATCACAAAAAGGAGTCGACTTTTTTTTATACTTGTTTGCGAGATTTGCTCCGTTGCCCTTTATTCAATTGTCCACCGCGAGATGGAACAACAGAGTGACTGCATTGCATCACTTTCTAAACAATTCGTATTCAACTACATTCAATATTCATTTTTAAGATGTCGACGATGTTTTGAAGCAAAAGAGTTCTTTATATCTGATACTTCGCTAAGGTTATATCTTCCGAAGGTCGGCAAAGTATTGCACAATAAGGAATGAAGGAGTACATAATGCCTCGATGTTATTCTTACGATTATTCTTAAGTATTATATATATATATAACATTATTAGTTCAGTCCCTTATAATTAGTTTCATGGCATCTCATTCATTAAACTATATGACAATTTAAGCTGGTTTTCGAAATATATATTCTATTAATGAATTTCTTTCTTTTTCAGGTATGATTTTATATTCTACATTAAATTAGACATTCGCCAAATAACTCACCACCTTCCTCGATTGTAGATTTTAAAATTTTGAAACACGAAACTCATATTAATCACATCCATAATTATTTACGAATACCCCTAAAAGTTTCGTAATAGTTCCCAAAAAGATTCGCGATAAGTTAACAACATAGAAACATAAATTAATTTCATCAAACACCTCTCACAATCAATTAACACCACAACCAATTAATCAACACCTCTAGCGTTGATTCGTAGACTCAATAAATCACGCGGTGAAATCGCTCGCGAATCGAAATAGTAAACACCATCATAAATAATATCTTCAAAAAACAATCCTACCAGCACATTCCTCTGCACTTACATCTCCCTAATGAATGACGAAAATCGCACGTAAAAACGCGTGAAATACATAAAAGTAATTCCCTCTTTCCAGCGGACGATTTCCGAGTATCACGCCAAGAGACCAGAAGGGGTGAGAGGGAAAACAGAAGAGGGCATATGCGAGAGGTGATAGCGGCGGGGGTCCACGAGGGAAGGGGCGGTGTGGGGGAGGGCCATTGTGGACCTATTGATGCATTGCTTCCTGGGGCGCCGGCAACAGATTTCGCTCCGTGGGGGGGTGGGGAGGGCGGGAGGGGTCAGGGGTCGCAGACGGGGTCGTTGAGGGAGGAGAGGGCGGCCGTTGGCTGATGAGGATTCTTTTCCCCGCGTAAGATGCCGCGGGATAACGGGTCCGGAGGTGAAGGATGGGCAATGATGCGCCCCTTAGGAAAAAGTTATTTGCCCCGAGTCGTAAATCAACAACACCCCGATCGATGTAGTATAATATTGATTCGGTACTAATGCGTCTTGGACGGAGGACGTTTGGAGAGAAGAGGTTTTCACCGTGACACGGGACCCGCGACCATCCATCGTAGCGCGGAGATGATATCTCTGGGGGTGGTGTATCCATCAAGCGTGCTCCCTTGTTCTCCGTGGTTACGACGGGTACGCTACGAAAGCGCGCATTCATCGCGTAATCGCGAACGCAACCTTCGGATTCCGAATGGTTTCGAATTCGAGGTTAAAAAGGAACACGGAATCGATTTCTTCTTGTGCGTATGTACCACGGGAAAACCGTGTTCGGTTGTGAGTACACGATCGTAGTTTCGTAGCGGGAGCTGTTCCGTTTGAATTGCGAGAGATATTACCTCTGTTGGAAGATACGGAAGATTTTAAAAACTTTGAAGAGTCATCGTCAGTTGTTACTAACAACCATTCATTAATGAATTTGCAATTTCTTTTGCGCGAGAAAAAATTCATACCTAAATAACGCGTGTAGTTATACTTAAATGGCTGCAGATTGCACGTTTGTACATCAATTTCCATTATAAATTATATCTACGATCTTTTTATATGAAGGATGCAAAATTATCACAAAATAAATCAACAAGTTTCCATGCTATCACCATGGTAACTTTCTCCAAAACCCTTTTCTGTATTCGTAAATTATACTCTAAAACAAAACCAGAATATCGAGATCTGAATCAAAAAATACACTCCGTTGTTTATTTTCGTTTATCTCTCGAAGTGCGCGCCGTCACAAGTTCTGATTTATTTCTCCATACTGCTCGATAAACATGTCCACTCTCCAAGGCTGGCAGAAAACGAAAATTATGAATCGGGAAGATTTTCGCCATTTCATCACCGTGTAATAATTCAAATTCCGTCCACTAACCTTAACACTGTTAATAGCACTGTAATCTCGATCTTTAATCACAATAAGCCTTATCGCGTGCATTGAATTACGATTCTCATGAAAATAATATTAATGTAAATTTAATCGTGACAGAACTCGATGAGGCTGGTTGCTTCGTAAGACCGACTCAATAAGATCACGATTTTGACGCCATCTGCGAAACGATTCCCGCAATTACGAAGCAAAATAGTTATTAAAGAAAGGCAGGTGCACGAGTGAAGATGCCAATGTGGGAGATCTCACGTTATTAATATGATAATCTGTTGATGGATCTTTTGTATTCTCGTGATTTTGCGCCGAAACGGGAGGATGTAAATTCGGGAAAGAATCGTTTCTCCTAATTTGAACCGAATAACTAGCACGCGCATGGAAACAATTCCAACCGGCCCATTCACGACTTCACGAAAAACGAGTTCGAGACTAAAGATGCACGTATATTATAACCTCACCTCTGATCTCACGAGACACGTATGCGTGATTTCCGAAATATTTTCAAAGGAAATAATGAAGTTAAGCACTACTCACGCAAATAACAAGCAATTTAATGAGGTAGCAAAATGATCCACGCATTCTTAGGTTATTTCCTCTGAATAAATAACCCCTTTCTAAAGCAGGTGCTATTTAAATGTTAAATTTTCAATGAGTCCGTTTATTTGCATGCTTAATGCTTTGGAATAGGTATTGACTGATTTAATCAGATTAGGTGTATCATAATGAAGGTCTTTTGGATGGTACAATCATTCTCAACTGTTTCTATCCCTACTAATAATCAACGTGTACACGCGTGTCCTTAAAAAATCCAATTATAATACATTCCTCCAAATAACAGAATATAGGCAATCAAAGATATTTAACCAATTAATGCTTTTACACGGAGAAGTAGTGATAGTAAAATTTGCATGAATTTACCAAGATACATATCTACTTTAATTTTAGCCAAATATTAGAAGGAGATTTACTGGAACCACTTACGTATAATTTTTTACGTATAATTACGTAAATCATAGTTACAACACTAAATAAGGTTATCAAAATATACTACATACAGTTTATCGAATTCGTAATAGTATTTTACATGAACAAGACCCTAGACATAAACACGCCAATCCACCCACAACGGATCGTCCTGGAAACAGAAGGAATGCAATTTGGAAACTTTCAAAAAAGCCCTTTCATGATAAGCCCTCTCAGACCCATTCCTTTAGGGCCGTATATCAAAACCTCTTTCGCTCCTGTGGTTTCAACGGGCCCACTTTTCCTCGAAACGCTGATGGAGTTCTGAAACTTCCGCGAGAGGGAGTGCGTGCGAGTGCGGGACCGATGGAGCGTTGCTTAGAGAATAATTAGGCAAGTCTGAGTTCGGTGGAGCGAGCGGCGGACAACGGGGGACTCAAGTGGTAACGAAGCAACGGAGCGGAAGGAGTATTTCCCTCGACCACGTTCCTAAAAACATATGGGTTCGATTGTATATATTGACGACTCCCTGTTGCAATATGGGAATGAGAAGCTCACAGTATCACCAAATAAAGTGAGCACCCCCAGTATTAATCGTAATATCATCTTTTACTAACTCATTTGTTATACGAATATCTCATAAGCTAAAGATAAATAACTTATAAACTATTACGTAGAGGTACGTATCAATTTGTTTCTAATAAACCACGGGTTGCTATTTTGAAATATAGGATTACTTAGCAACCGATGAATTTACCTTTAAGAGTTGATATTGTCCTATTCGATTTTTTTGAATAATAAATATTACGTAAATATAAAGCATTATCAAATTAAAATATTCTTTTCCAAATCTATTATTCAACTACTATTTGTATAAGATTTATAAACCTAAAGATATTTAAGATTTATAAACCTAAAACTATAGACATAAACCTGCGAAAAGAATATTTTTCAACTGATTTTATTGTAGCTCTCGATGACTTTTATAAGTAATTATCCTAATGCATGTTCCGTGAGTAGATAAGCCACATACAAATCATTCTAACAAAGAGGCATAACTTCCTGTATTAGATTAATATAATACGGTAGAATACGGTTTCCATGGGCCTAAGAGTGCACGGAAACAAAAGACAATCTTCAAGAGTGGGAATAGTGTATGCAAATCACTCAAAAATCGTTGTCCGGATGAAGAATTGTCCCATTAATTAATTTAATAACGAGATGTTATGACCGCGAATCGGCGTTCGTCAGTGTTTCTTGGGGTAAAAAATTAATTTATGGAATCTTTATGGTGGCGTAATAGCGCCGTCCTTCCTTTTTCCGGTAACTTTGACTTTGATCATACCAATTTTCAGCTCTGAATGACCGATAAAAGTTACAAAAAAGTGTTACGAAATGAAGCCGGTTGTAGTGAGTATTAATTCTCCCGTGCCAGACAATTTAACTCAATTGAATTACTATGAACGACGTTTCGTATTCTTATAGAAAAAAGAGAATGTATGCAAGAGGATACAATGTAACATTATTGAAATCGGGACTTAACAATCGTATTAGGTATTCATATTCATAGCACGTATTACTAAATGAAAAATTAAAATTGTAGATTCCGTTGATAAGTCAAGTTAAGTTAAGTCACATTTTAATCATAATTATACTTATTATTTTAGTCGTCTGAGTATACCTTAATTCCAAATTAAGTCAAACCAACATGCTTTCGTGTCTATGTATACATATTCTTACGAAATATTATCGTGTTTATTGCATCTTTTTATTATAAATATCATGTATTGCGACATCTAGAGAAATAAGTGTTTGTATTGTAGATCTATTTATTTCGATAGAGGTTGGGCACTTGCAACAATAGTATTTAATGAACAATAACAATTCACCGACCAATTTTGGTACCTTTAAGAGAGGGTAGATGAGCTCATTCCAACCATAAAACCTCTCTCTATGAGAATAACCACGACATATTTATCAGCGCAAAGATCCAACATTTTTTTGCTCTATCTCCCGTGACTTTTTCAGACAGAAATGAATGCGTTGAGTTCCCCGTAGTTTGGTCGCGTTTTATCCCTATCTTCTGCTCCATTTTCATTTAAACAGACCGCACGGAAAAAATCCGACAGCGGTCGGAATTGACAAAAAAATCCGTGTGGAACTAAAGCACGTCTGTAAACAGCTCGGTCCTTTCCATTTCGATATCGTTCGATGGGAATGCAAAAACAAGCGACGCGTGTGCGTTCTATGGCTCGCGCGGTTTCGAAAATAAAAGCATTATGAATAAAGGCTTTACGAAAGTCTAATGAATATTTGTACATACGTCCTTGCGATATTCTATGAAACTTCCTTATGATCGTCACCCTCCTAATGAGACGACTTCTGGGAACTCGACGCATTGTTTCTTAACACTCGGAGGGTACATAGGGCGTCAATTTATGATTTGACATTTTATGATCAATACGTGACTTGCTACGCGTATGAAGAGGCATGTTTTGAAATGCAAATTCATGATCGAGAGAGAGAGGACAAAGTCAAATAATAACGTACGTTGTGAAACCTTTAGAAATTACTCGCGTTAGAATAATCGATGACGTAGGCCGTATTCGAACAGATAGATGATTACCCCGCTGAGGCACAAAAAAAAACCTATTTACACTACCCTTGTCAACTCATCTAAAACCCATCCTATTCGCGACATTAATTTAGTTTCAATACGCAAACGATGTGAGTTGAAAATTGAAGAGGAAATTCGCGAATGAAACGCGAATGTCATCCAGATGTTATCCGCGACCTCTCGACTATATTTTGACTATTTTCAACCCCTGTAATGCCGGCCTAAAGGCAAGGACGCCACAAAACCGCCCTCCAAAGAGAATTAATAACCTATTTCCCTTAATTAACATTCCGCTCCAGTACCGAACGTCATTCCAAATACGTCCCCTCTTCCGCCCTCGGGAGGAGTGCATCCTTCATTTCCTGCCTCCGATCCAAATCCCATTCAACCAACCCCTCGACACCTTTACTTCCCCGCCCATTAAAAACCTTCTTTCAACAATCCCACGGACATAAACGCCCTCTGCAATCGCTTCCCTCATTTCTCAATCCACGTCGCGTCATCGGCAGAATCGTAATGCCCCATAAACGCGTGTTCGCTGACCATCCGCCGCTCCACCCTCCCGTTTATCCGGCCCTCATTTTTCTTCCTCCTTTCCCACACTAAAACTCCGCCCTTTGCCAATTTCCTGCCCCGTGTCCACCCGAAAAACTTACCTGAAACCCTCGGCGTGCCTTCGTCTCCCACGCACACTCCCGTGTGCGCTTCCTAAACGCTCTCCGTCCGAGATCATAAAACACTTCTGAAATGCGACAGGAACGAGCGGTTGGGTTGAAAGAGAGTGTTTCGGGGTGAAGAAAGAAAGAGAGAGCGTGTTTCTTCTGGATGGATTTCTACGGGAAAGAGCGGAGCAAAATGATGCATTGTTACTACTGATGCGGGAAGTAGTGATGGTGGTATCCGTGAGTGCGATTTCTAGCCCTGCTCTTGAGAAGAATACACTGGAAGTTGTGAAAGAGAGTCAGGCCGATTTGGGTTATGGACGGTTCAATATCGTGGTGGTATATGCTCTGAGAAGGTCACATGTATAGATGATAAAACGTTCTACATTATTCAAATATATAAATGATAAGGATATCGAATATTGATTTGAGAAACTCAAGGCTTAAAGGTTTCGCTGCTAAACTTGCAGAAAACAATTTATCACACAGATTTATAAAACCGTGCAGTATTAATTTACGTAAAAAAGAATTGAATAGAGAAAGTTTGACAATATAAACCTTCCGAAGCATATTACGTTATAAGATACCTAACCGCCTCCGGTAAAGTGCCATAACTTTTAAATATAACGAAAACTTATAATAAGATAAGAATTCGTAGTTAAAAAATATAATGTGTTCGCTTTTCACTGGGTAAATACAAAGTTGAATAGGAGTGAAAATAGCAACATGATTGGGACTCGAACTCCCACTTACAGTTAGTGGGAGACCTGGGTTCGAGTCCCAGTCATGTCGATAATTTTCTCTAATGTTCAACACTAGGTTTCACCTATAACAAAATCTTTACTAAAATAAAGAAGAGACATAACTTAATCTATAAATAACACATCCATGTCCACGAAACCTCACGCGAAAGAAACCAGCCATTTTGAAAACCTCTCCCCATCCTCTGGACATTTCTTCACCTTGGACTTCTTCCCGACGTGTTGAGAGCATTTTTTGCGACGGCCCTCGAATGATACCGCAGTGATCTCGTGACACCTCCCTGCACGACCGACGTTCCTCCTCCGCCCGCTCACCTACGCACCTGCCCTCCTCCAGCTGCCTTCCCTCACGATGATGATGAAACTCCCGAAATTAATATTTCGAGCATTTATAACGCGTACGCCATATATTGCCCTCTTTCTCATTTAACTTCCGCACCTGCCGAAAAAACTTCCCGACTCTAGACGTCCGAAAACTAATAACTTTCGTCGTATTCCGAAGATCTTTGGGCGATAGCATAGCCTCCGAACGGGAGAGATGAACGAGCGAACGAACGGACTCCGACTTCGTTAGGAAGCCTCGGTGTCCGGGGGCATTTCCCAGAAGCCGTGGAGAGCTTAGCGGAAAAGGAACTCGATGGTCCCAATTAACAAACCGCAATTGGGATCACGTGAGGACCTAATGAAGGCAATCGTTTTCGGGATATATATACGGGGGCAATAATCGTCCGAACAAAAAACTAGGTCCGCCGTCGCGGCGCGGGTAACACTCCCTTCCGGAACTTTGTTCGAGAAGGAGAAACAATGAAAAGGGAGGATAAGAGAAGGGAAATGAGACAGAGATTGATGAAAAATCAGATAGGGAACGCTTTTCGGGGAGGGAACTGCCGTGAGAAATCTGTGCGGTAAAAATGTGCCAAGATATGCCGAATCGATGGCGAAGAAAATTTTCGGTGGCCCTTGTTATAGCAGATAAGCCTAAGAGCTTTTTTTAAAAGGATAGCGAGCTGATAAAAGGATGATTGGGTACAATTTTATTGTTATCGAGGTGAAAAACGACGTAAGAAAAGGATTCTGAAACGAGGAACTTGGAATTGGAGACAATGGTGAATAATGGGCCAAGTAGATATCACCGGCGAGATTTCCGAATCAAAAAAACGAAACACAGTTTCCTCACCTTAGAAAAAACGGATTAAATATACACGAATATCATTTATGAATACGTACGGATGTTATTTAGACTATAACGCATTACCAAACGAAATACCTTACTCTAAATTACACCCCCACTCGGCATACGAACGTAAACAGTTGACAGTATTTAAAAAAGAAAAGAAAAACGATAATTCTTTAGATACGAGCGCAGCTTCGACGACTCCAAACTTAAGGAATACGACAAAAGTAGAAAATGAGGCGATTGTGTGAACGAATAACGTGACACAGGGAGAGAAACCTTTTTTGAAAATGGGAAGTGAAGAAGTGGAAAGAACAACCGTGTTCGTGCTTGCCATTGAGGCGAGACCACTCTTTTGTACCACGACCTCCCCCTTGGGCGCATCATCCACGCCTATCACTCCTCCACCTCCTCCTCCTTAACATGGCGCCAAGGTGAGCAGTGGTGGTGGTGGAGTGAGGGGCCGAACGAGTTTGGGACAGAGAGGTAAGAACGGTGTGAAGAGAGGGGAGGGCATGGGCTGGACAGAGGGATGAAAATGCACGACAAATGGAGGATTATTTATTTCTAGACGTATTTCATATTAGAAAGAGACGAGAAATTATGAAATTGAGGCCTTTTTTGATTATTTAATTTCAGCAATATGGAGTTGTTACAGTATAAGTTTTCCTATCCAAAAAATAATGATGATCCTAAGATCAGTTCAGGTATATCAACGTTTTATCCATTGGAGACAGACGTTAGTATTTCTGTGTGAGCCTCTCTTTCACTATACTGTTATACTCTATACATAATAATATATATTTTTATTATGTACTGTTTTACGTACTCGATAACGATACCTTGGATGGCTGATCACTAGTATCCAGCAAGCTCTGCAATACCCATCTTCTACCCTCAAAGAATTCATTATTAGTCTACTACTAAGTAACCATTCAGTGACCATAGTTAGAATCCAGTCTTAGACGGACTTCCTTTCATTTCCTCCCTCTAATTATAAACCGTGATCCGTGGAAGTGTAGGAGTCTTGCGTTTCCCATCGCTTATTCTCGACTACTCTAAATTGGGAGAAAGATTAGCGTCCTGTAATGGATAGAAGAGCGGATGGGATAAACAGAGCGTAACATTTGTACGGCCTTCTTTCTATGATCATTGGATCCGAAACGGAAATACTGTTCGAATTGTCGCATTAAAATTCGAATTTTGCGAAAGCTGACCGTTAACTGTTATATGGTGGTCAACGGAGAAGAAACTATGCGAAATCATCGAAAAATCAGGACAAAGAGAAAATAAAAATCAATACCGATAGAGAGATATGTTAGAAAGGATATTAATTATAAGACTTACATTCCCGCAGGAAAAAAGACAATAAATACATAAACTCATATAGATTGAAGATATTTTGAAGATTATAGATGTAACATATTTTATACGTGATGATTATACGTGGAACATAAGTGCAGTAAGGTAAAAGATACAGGAAAGTAGGAGATTTGAGGCCATACAGAAGGGGAAATTTGGTATAATAAATGCCATTGATAAATTTCTAATCGATAGTCCATATCGATTAACCAAACAGAAAACGTAAATAAAATTTAAGCAATATAAATAAAATAACTTTAATATAAAATAATAAAGACGAATGAAAAATAATGAGTGTTGTACTTGAAACTAGGCGAGGGTTAATATCAATGAGTTTAATTATTAATATTCATTATATTTATTCAACTGAGAGTGGAGAAATAATATAAGATGCTTGAAACACAGGATGATTCAAGAAATCACCCATGAGTACAATATAATAGTTCACGTAGAGATACAGAAAAAAAAAACAAAAGAAGGCTAATCCGCGAACAGGAAGATACGAGCTGTTCGCGGTCGGCGCATCAAATCCACTTCCCTTTCCAGTGGCGAAGATGATAGACGTCATAAAAATCGCCCTCCATCCACGGAGGACACGCATCACTGCGGACACGATACTTCTTTTGTCTCCGCGATAAATTTTTTAGCTCTTCGCGGAAGGGCTCATGACGCGGTTCAGACTGCATGTTTGCGAGATTCTGTTCTCAGGGATTAACGACCACCATAACAAATAGAAGCTTATGGAGCGTGGCGGAGTATGAGTACTCTCTCTCTAAAATCTTCCATTAACCCACATCTACTCCTCACTTTTTCATCGCAATCCGAGATCTCTAATTTCAGCGCCGATGTAAATAAGAGAGGTTCGTACGTTTCCCGAAGCGACGTGAGCGTAATCATTGCTCGTTCCGTTCAATCAGCGCTCGCATTACGATCGCGAAGATGAAGCAGAATTGACCGTTCGTAGACGCGAGAGAATTAAAATAAACAGCGCTTAATTCCGCCATCAGCTCCTTTAATAGACCCATCCTAGGAGCGTTATATAACGGAGCTTGTTTTCACCCCGTTTCAACTCTCGGGCCGGAAAAATCGAGATAAAAGAACTACGAAAATGTATCCCTTATTGTTGCTGGACCCGTTCTCCCCGCAAACACAAACATCTGGCCGTTCCGCTCTGTCCATCAGAGCGCTTTACAAAGGTAAAAACTCCGTGGATGCCTACGACTCTATCGTGACGATTCCTTCCGTTTTTCCCGATCCCTCCCGATTCTGACCGATGTTTTTGGCCGCATAAATCTATTCATCAAGGCCCATTACGAGTGAGGTAATGGCCTTACCCCGATTGTTGCCGTATCCGTCGTAAAGTTATCTCTCCCTTTTTTGAAGGAGCGCGGCGGGAGGGAGGCATGCGTAGGGATGATAAAAAAAGGACGAAAAAGTGGGAATGGAAGTATTACGGCGAAAAATGTTTAGCGCGAGAGGTCTGGATTCTCGGAAACGGGGGTTGTAGAGAGAGAGAAGGGGATGGTTGGCGAAACAGAACGAAGAGCGGAAAAAAAGGGCGAATCGAGGGAGAAAGTGTTGGGAAGGGAGGGGAATTTATGTTTAGAGAAGGAGAGGAGGATTCTGGGATAGGTAGAGCTGGGGCGAAAAAAAAGCCTTTCCACTTTCGAATCCCGTTCGGTGCATCCGTGCTGGAATAGACTTCCGTGATATTCGAATAGGATTTTGCGTGGAGGTTTATAAAAGTCAATTTTCTTCTTTAGCCTGATAATACCATCTCCGAAGTAACGCCTAGCTACTATTAATGTTAATTAATTTCGGATTCGTTCCCACATTATATTTCGATCGAAAGATGTTTAATATATCGATAATTTATCGTTCACATTATTTCTCATACATATCTTGCGATACAACCAACGTATAAATTGAAATAATACGAATTTTATCACGATATCGTAAGTTTTATTCTTTATCGTTGATACTTTTACATCTATCAAACAAGAAAGATTTCTAACAAGGAAATATTTGAGTGAAACTGTTCAAAAATCTTATTAAGTTGATCAGCCCTCAAATAAATACTAAAAGAATCTAAAATTTCGCATTCTTATAATTGCATTCCCTAAACAGCAATCTTTACTCTTATTGCATATCACGAAACATGACCAAAATAACTAAACACAGTAAGATTTGAAGACAAATATATAGAAACACATTAAACGCAGCCAAAATAGAGAAACGAATCGCGTAGGAATGTATTAAAAACGATCAAATACGCGAAACAAAAGACAACACACGACCTCAGAGTGATTAACCTATCAGAAAATTCCACAGGGGTGACACACGCCCAATCCGCGAGTGGGCACAACTACGATCCGATTCAAGGGGAGTGTGGGTGGGGAGGCGAAAACGAACTGAGGGTGGTAAAGGGCGGAGAAAGAGAGAAAAGTAATAGCAGCGGCTGACCTTGCCGTCCTGCGCATAAAGAGTGAGAAGAACTCTCGCAGTCTTGCCTTTATGTCCCTCATTTTCCTTGGCAGCCCTTTCTACACCCGATGGACATGTGGAGGGCCGCTAGTATTTTTCCTCTCTTTCATCCGTGTGTTCCGTTATTAATGGAACGTCCTCGTAACTAAGAGGACCTGGGATCGGCGCCTGGTGAGAGGGTTTACACATAACTCTGGGGCGTAAAAATCGATGGCTCGATCCGAGATGTCCTTCTGGGGAAAAAACGCGTGTCTTCGGAACGTCGTAACCGGGTTGTTGACGGGGAGAAAGGAAAATGGATCTGGACGTTGGATTGCACCTTCTCTGCGGAGGATTTTGCCCTCTCTTCCCACACCCTCCGATAACTCTTGCACATACATACTCCGCATCTACTGCCTCCCGTGGCAAAGGTTTTTCTTGTCGCCTACTTCCCTAGCGACAAAAACCTCGTTTTTCACGCATTCGTAGAACATTTCATATCTTACGTATTCTATTGATATTTCTCTCTTATCTTTCAATGCGTCCGCACACCTTCCCGAAATGGTACGAAGAGTCGTTTACGTCTTTCCTGACGCAGAATTTACACTCGACGTTCCCGTTCGACGACGTTTATTAAATGTTTATGCTACCATAAATACGGCGAGGAGAGTATGATGAAAAAAGCTGTCGATGTTGAAGAAATAAAATAGGAAAATACAGAACGCGAAGGTACACTTTCTACGACTGTCTTGGATTGTTACTGTTCCCACAACAGATGGACTATTTATTTCGAACGAAATATCTCAGAGCCTATAAAATAGTTTCAAAAATCGTTGAATGGCATAAATTTTTGTACACTTTCATAAAGAGTTATAACAATACAATAAAAATAAATATTATAGAATAAAATTAAACAGAATTGTTCGAAAAGCTATTTTATTGTAATGGCCTTCTACGAGTTAACGCCCTCTCATAATCAGTTTAAAAATCGATGTATTGATTAAATACAGAGGAAAAAACTGAAAGGACTATTTCTACTGAATCAACAACTATTTTAAATTATCATGAACGGATTACTTGTTTCCTTATTAAATTTTCAACTCTTTAAATTACAATATGAGATATTCATGAATAAAAATGAGTAACGATCGATCTTGCGAGCTATATTAATCCTCATTAAGTTGCTACGTAACAGTGCGATTGTTAACAAATAAACCATTTCCGCATTTAAGCATTAACCATCTTAACAATACCAGAACAATACAGACATGCATCTTCTCCGAAAGGTATTGTAGTGCAAGTTCAAAGTTTCGTATTTGACTCGCATCTCGCTCAACTTTCCATCTTCCGCGATCTCGCCTTCATCTGTCTGCATAGAAATCTCCCATCTTCGCCCCCCTACCTGCCCGCACAATCCCTCGGGGGCAGGAATCGTGAGGCAGACACGCGACGTACTCCGCTCGCTAATCTTTGGGACTGCTCCGATGCACCTGTTCCCCGATTTTTCGCCCTTTGCCATTCCCGCACATCGAGAGAGTTCTTTTGTGGACGTTTATCAACGCGGAGTGATATCCGCTCTGAAAGAGACCACCCGATGGGCCTCTGAGTGGAACTCTCGAAATTAGACTTTTGAAAAGGTAGATAGCGAATATTCCAGATTTTACGTACTGCCATGAAAGGTATGAGTTTCCTGAAAGTCCCCTGAAACGTAAAGATATGCCTGATTTACGTATCGCAACGAATTTTTTTTTAATATTGAATCCCTGAACATCGTCCGATTTATGGTCCTAATATGTTATTGATAAGCACGTGATTCTGATTATCCATACTCTGTTTTGCATAGATATACCTTCTACTTTTATAACATACATTAGGTCATGAGTCAAAATGTTATTCCAGTAGGGTCAGAAGTAGTCTTTCACAGAGATGTACAAGCAAAGAACTTGATGAATTTAAAAATCTCACGATTTACATACTTCTGAATCATAATTCGCTGTACAAATATTTCTATTAAAGTTATGCTAGGCGAAAACTAATATTAATAAATAATGCATTCCGTAAGTTCGATATGAATTTCATTCTATATTTGGGCTGAAACTGTCAGGTAGTTTTATATACAGTTATTTCTCAAACTTGTAAATACAATAGTTTCCATAAGCTGATATTTTCCACCACAAAACTATATTCATCTATTATCGATATGGGGAGAGTAATATAAATAACATATTCATCCCAAAACAGCAGATATGAGAAGGTGGCTCTTCAACCAGCAGAATAACATATACTGTACATCGATAGCAATACCGCAGCTCCTTATGGCCCGAAGATAATCCAAACCATTCTAACATACGCCCTCAAACAACTCGTGGTAACGTCATCATTCCACCCACCGTGCACCTACCGGTCTCAATGCAAGGCGTTCATGCAAGGAATCCGAGCGCGCAGTAAAACAACCACCGGGAGATTCCTCCAGAGAGAGAGGCAGAGGCTCACCTACAACAATCCCATCGGTGCTTGTCAACACCCACCGATTCCAGACTCCCTAATTAGCGTTGGAACTAAATATTTCGGTTCCCAAGACAACTCCGTAAGCTATCGGAATAGTAAGTAGTAAGAGAAGAGGCTTTTAGTGGTTCTTAAGACCGCCTACCACGTACAGCCCTTTTTTTCTTCCCTCACCAACCTTGAGGAGAACTTTTTCTCATTCAATTAACTCCGGTTTTTTCCCGATCGCGTCTCGCATGAACGGACTTCGGCCGGCGCGTTCTCATTCTAGCGAAGAGATCGCCCCGTTGAAAAAATGTGAGCCACCGCGTCGAGAGACGTCGACAAAAATTCCGTAAATATCCGTGACTTCCGAAATTCCCCGATGGTCGTTGGGTGCGATGGTGGCTGAAAAAGACGACTCTTTTTTACTTGATGACCGTTTTGTGGACGATGGGAGATGAATTTGGTGGTTTGGAGAATGAATTGCTGGGAGGTGAGATTTGTACGGGAGAAAAAACCGAGTTGGGGTGAAGAAGAGCGATGAGATGCGATTCGAGACCGAATCGAATCGAATTAGATCGATAAAAACCTCGCGATTTCTTTGATTGGGAAGTTGGAACAGTTTTGTAGTGAACTACCTGGATTTGTAGAAATTCATTTAACCTGAAGGTGCGCGAATGAATTGGTACGTGGTATTTTTTGGCATTTGAAAACAGTTTTCAAATTCAGTTGAAAAAAATTCAAACAGACCTCTGAAATACTTTTTTGGTTGATTTGCTGATTTAATGGATTGTACCTATAGACACTATGAGTTTGCTGATTGGATAAATACGCAGTTTCATTAACTATAAAATAACAATTGTATACAAATACTGTATGATGATAAGAATTAGGAACTGTTTTAACTCGACGAAATACTTATAGGGATAATATGAATATAATATCCAGAAATCTTAGTTGTGTCCTTTTTGGTACCTCACTCTTAGAAATTAATACAGTCTTCGTAATTTTCGGAAAAAAATATTAATATTATGAGAAACCAATAATAATAACGGAAATTTTCGTGAAGTAGACCAGAGCAGTACTAAGGTTTCCCCTTTTGTATAACTACATCAACCACAAATAGAGGCAATATGTCCTTTAATTTTTCATCGATTGGCATGCACCTGATCCTATCCATTATCAAATTTAATCATCTAAATTAAAGAAAAGTGTGTTTTTCTCTCCTTGAGTGTAGTTAATCCTTGATTCTCTCAATCAAACCACTTCGCCCGGACCAATTCCACGCGAATCTAACGCAAAATTCCACGAAAGAAACTCCCACCGCGAGTAAAACATATCATTTCAATCTAAAAAATAAAAACCACCACCACACCACGCAAGACATATGGTGGTGGGGTTTTTGGCGCCATTTTGACGTCCTGAAACCCGCTTCCCCCAGTTGACCCGCATTTTACTGGCGGCGGTGTGCATCGGGAACGACGCCTGCGCCGACGCGGCGGCTTTCGTTGGGTCGGCCGCCGGCCTCTGCCTAGCCGCCGGGGATCTTCGGCCGACCTCCCTCTCTCCATCCCATTGCATTTGACACACGCAGAAAAGAAACCGCCATGCGAGAGAAAAACGATGTCCTAGCCCTTCTCGGGAGTGACTTATGAAGGTGCAGAAAACGTGAGAACGAAATATATTACGCCAAAACAAGAGAAAAAACCTCGTCTTATCTAAACCAATATTCCCTAACTGCCGTCGGTTTGAAAGGTCAAATCTAATCCAGCCATATCCTTTCAACATTTCCGATTTATATAATGAGGGTCATTCAGTCATTATCTTTCATTTTTTGGACCAAATACAGCTTCTTAATTAGCAGATAAGTGGAACGAACAAATTTGCTGAACCGCGAACGCTTAGTCAACACTCGGCACCCAGTCACAACCAGCTTTAAAAAAAATTTAAGACGTTGTAAGAAGATTTCTAAACGCTTGAATCACCGTTCACTGAATTTAATATCTCATTGTTCGCTTCCATCAACAAAGAGGAATATATTCAAAGTCCAGTTACTCATTAATATTTCTTAAAAGATCCGGTGCTTTGAATTCGAAATAAAGAGAATTCGATGCATTTAAATTACGCTCTTCCACGTCGTTAACAGAGATGGGATTCTTACCGAATGCATTCGATTGAAAAAGCTAGGTTAGTGAGTTCGCATCGAACACCTCGCAGATGTCCATAGCGATGAATGTTACCTTTCACTACATCGGGTCATTAGCACATTTATGACCAACGGATTTCTGTCAATGTGATTGGAATTCCTGAGAGGAAGTGGTGAAGGATATGAAGCGATTCTGGAACAGTTAAATGGCGTTGGATGTATCGAAAAAATTGGAGAATTATTACTTTAAAAATGTTTCTCGAGTAGTGAACAGGATTCCGTTACTTTGTCCACGCTGAAATGACCGTATCGCAATTTAAAGTAAAGGAATGAAATTCCCGTACACGTTTTCAAATCGCTACTATCGAAGTTGATTGGAATTCTAACAGTAATATAAAGTCACGTATCATTTGATTCCACAAAAATAATTGCTTTGAGAAAAATTTCCAGCAAGACTGACACACTTTGAAGTTAATGAAATACGTTATGTCTACACGTACTCACTTCCACTACATTCATCTCAAACCGAATATAGAGACTACTCAAATCCATTCCCGACACTAATGTAAAAGAGAATCTTAACTTTTGTACACTCTGGACATTGATTAATAAAACACGACGTAGATTCGAGTCTCCTAACCCGAGATTAATAAACGTACGTCGCGTATAAACCAGTGACCCCTAAAATCATAGCGAATCGCTGATGAGTAGCGGATTGTTAAAGCGCAATTCTCATTGGTGGAGAAACGCTATTAGCCGGAGATGGAAACGAGAAAGGAAAAGGGATCAGATGAGCTCGGGATGTCGCATGGTCAAAATCATCGAGTTTTCCGGTGCGAGAGAGGTACCGCGTGGGACACGCACCGCGGGCGACCAAATTGGATCAGAAACAAAAGCGGAATGAACGTAGAAAAAAGGAACGGGCGGGAAAGGATGAGGGAATCGCATTAAGCCACTTGCTTCCTCTTCTCTCTCTTGCACACTGGCGCGCGGTTATTTTCCACGCGGATGACCCAGGCGCCATTACGCCTCCGACGCCATATTGCAGACGAAAGAGAGGAACACATACGTACAGACTAAAAACGACTGCCCACCTACCAGACGGCTTACACGGTGAGACAACGGGAAAAAAATTAAACGAGTAAAAAAGCCCCGCGACTGGTACATGCCCGTGAAAACCCCTCTCTTTAAAAACCCTGACTTACCAGCTCGTCTGAATTTTCCCCCCAGCGATCTGCTCCCATCTCGCCCGTTACTCTCTACCGCCCTTCCCTGTCTACATGATTTCTTTTTCAATTCCACCTTCTTAACGTTGCTGACGAAGTGTAGAGAATACATTCTACCTCGGGAGGGGAATTACATGACTTTTAATCAGATTTTTATCTCCGAAAGAATTTTGAACTGATACTTCCAGCTGATGTACGAATTGTAACAGCCTAAAACCGACCCTTTTATAACATTAAAAGAACAACAGTGGGATGGATCTATACAGCTCTTCTTCTTTATTAGAAAAATACACTGAATTTGGGCTAACCTTCGTGTTAATACGATTTGACAGATATCACTTCACATTGACCACTAATTGTTGGTGAAGATATCTAATATACCAAGCCAATCACTGTTGTATATACATACATTTCGATATTCTTTTAAATAATTCCTCATTTCAGTCGCTATTTATTTCAACTATATATAATAACTAACTACAATTTTATGTACTTATAAAAGAAACTAATAGAAAGGTATATAATGCCTTATAGGAGAATTTGAACTATGGAAATGTGGTAACACTAGCTACTGTCTAATTTTATTCCTGATTAATCTTGTCTAAATGATAATAAATTAGCACCTTCACCTTCATCGCAACTTCTTCTTTCTGGTCACTAATGATTGGAATAGAATACGAAAATGGTACGCATGCAAATGAAACTTAAACACTCCAACGCCTTATGCGAGAAGACAAAGTGGATGATGAAGCTAATTTTACAAGGAGAGTGAATCTAATCAGAGCGCGCATTAATTCTACGTAATTTATCATAATGAATCATCGAAGGCGTTCTTCCTATAAATTCTATGAGCAACAGTCTTCGGTCTACGTAAAAAAACTGCAATCGAACGCACAGAGGTAGATAAGAAAGATACATCGTGAGGATGATTGTGACACTTATTTCACTGCTATGATGATTTCCAGCTGCTTACATCGTACCGACTGTGTATACATGTGTATTTCGTTTTCCCCATCGACTACATTGTGCGTTTCCAATTGTGTACACCTTCCTTGCAGCTGAATGGACAGCTCCTCTAGTGAGTGCATAGGGCGTGCACTACTCGTGCTCAGCCGGATACGGACGATGTCACGGCAGAATACGAGGGTCACGCTGCCATCAACAGCACTCTTTAGCCCCCTTCTACGATCTCCCGGAAAAACCCTTTCCAAATCGACCTGAAATCCTCAGTTGGGGACGCACCCACGCATTTCCTCTCACTTCACACACCGCTTTTTTGTGCTCTAGGATAAATCGTCAAGAGGCGGCTACCACCAGAAATCTCGGACCACTTCTTCCTGTCCTGCTCTGTCTCCCTCCTTCATTTCCTCGGAAGCAAAAAAATGAGACGGTTGACCATAAGAGGGCAACTGTAACGACGAGAACGTGTTTTGTTATACTCATTATTCATCCAAAGTTTTAACTGACCATTTTAGTAGCGAGAGATAATTCGTGAAGAGCAAGATACGCTTTGGCGAAATTGGGAAGCTTGAAGTATATTTGGAGGTTGTTTTAACCCATTTATGCCTAGCGTTCCATTTTTGGAACAGCAGTTACATTAAGTTATTTTGTGGCCTATAAATTAAATTTTATTTCAAATACTTGTCTTTTAATTTTTTTTACCTAACATTTATGAATTTCATCAAAAAATTCAAAAATTTTTTTCTTCGGCATAAATGGGTTAATGTAACTGCTGTTCCAAAAATGGAACGCTAGGCATAAATGGGTTAAGGACTTACTCTAGTGCTGTTTCTCATTGAAAGGAAGTAGATAGCCGTGAGTTTTCTTACATGCGTACTTACATAATATTGTTCTGATTACTTACACATCATATTATATGGATATATGAAAAATTCCATACTCAAACATATAAACATATTCGTAAACTTGACCGAAATCCTTCGTTTAAAACGTTTACATGAAAATCTGATATATCATCAAGCTAATATTTGAATATCAACCCAATTAATTTAAAAAAGAGGGCAATTACTAAAAGGATCGCATTCAAACATACCTCGTAACAATACAAAAATATTAAAGTACACTATTAAAAAAATTATAACCCACACAACTAGGACACCGAACGAAGAACGAAATACAAAAACAGAAAAACTCTCACACACAACCCAGACTCAAACCAAATCCATCAAACTTCCCTACCGTTTCAAAAACAAATCTCTTTTAAAACAAAGTATGAACGTCAAAGATGTTTGTCGTCCACGAGTCAAAACAGTCTGGAAGCCCTAATTAAGAACCGTTTCTTTCTCCTGCTCTTTTCTCTTTCCGTCCTACGAAGCACTTGTCCAGCGACATTGCGGGATATCGCGCTGAGAGAGAAAGAGAGAGTTAAATTGAGCGCACAAATGGAAACACAAGGGAAGAGAGAGAAGCAATTAGGAGGTTAAAAGATGGGCAAGAGTAGTCGGAAAAAGAACGAAAAAAACGGCTGGAAAAAAGGTAACGGGGTACGTACAAAGGAGGGGTACGTAACAAGGGTAAAATTTGTTCCTTTTCACGTGGCTCCCTTTTGTTTCCTTTTATAAAAAGGGTTTTTTCTTTTATTTTGCACTCCTGCGTGTCCTCGCGAGTTTTATGAAGGGGTGGAGCGAGGCTGCTAAACGGATTTGCTGGAGGAAGAAGCAGAAAAAATACGGTTACGGAATAAATTTTCGCGCGGGTGATGCGTAGGGAAGAGCGCGCGAAGAGGACGGAGTTTTGGGGCCGATTTCATTACGGAAGAAAATAAGGGATGTAAATTTCATGAATATTACGTATAACCCAGGAGGAGAAGGGGGAAATAAAAGCGCACGGGAAAGGAATAAGAATTTGTGTGAGAAGGGCGGATGGAAGAATGCTATTTGGTTGGAGATAATACGATGAGAATAGTGGAAAGGAAAGGGCCTTTTTATTTGAGGTACTGCGCTGAAACTTTGGGGGCTGTACTACCTGGAGGTCACACTTCGAACCCGTGCTGTCTACTATCTAGAAGTAATATGATGAATTGTTTCATTTAATTGAAACTAAAAATAGCAAACCTGGCTGATTTTCTACTCTATAACTTTCCTTTGAGACCTAAAATTTTATGTACCTTGTACAATATTTCATAAATATACTCTTACATTGTTGGACTACGGATTTATTGAATTTATGATGTAAGTTCTCCTTAAAATTTGAGTTATCAAGACATTTAAACTTTCAAATACGAAACATCGATCAAAATTAGTTAAACCTAATATCACAGCCTAAAACGCAAAGAAAAATTGATAAATTATAGAAAAACTATTTGACTAAAGATAAAATGATCTCTATAGACTAATATTCTCGTTAAAATCTCATAAAATCTACGATAAATTAGAATTAGAATCTAGGCTACTATCTGGTATTTAATATTGGACAAATCTTGCAAAAACATTCCGAAATTTCACGCTGTCAATCCCACATCAAGAACGAATTCCATAAGATCAACCACAATCATCCTAACACAACCACTCTATAGCTTCTCTTGCATTCAACTCCTAATGATCTACGCAAACATCGAGTAATTAAAGGGTGTCGCTTGTGTACGGCGTTTGTGTGTATCGCGGACCCTAATTTCACGACCCTTAGATACGGCACGTGACCGTCCATACGTGCACCAGCGGGCGTCCTCCTCTGTGCTTAATGGAACAGAAAATAGGGAAGAAGAACTGATTAGCGCAAAAATGGGCCGTTTTATATGCGCCGATAAGTTGATTGCGGGACAGTGAGGGACGACAGTTGTTTCACCATCGACGTATTCGGGATGAAACCCGCCGAGGACATGTGTGTGTGTGTGTGTTGTAGGAAACGTCGCTCTCCGACCGGGCGAGCTCCATCACAGAGGAGGGCACCCCGCGGCCAATTTGAACAGACTCCCTGCGGGTGTCCATGCCCTTTCAGTGCTCCCTTCACAAACCCACTTCTTCCCTTTCGCTCAAACCTCCCCTCTATTTCCTATCCCCGATTCGTTCAATCAGCGAAATAGGCCGTTTCGCGCATGCCCGCCCCATACGAACATTCGGCCGCCGCTCGTCGGAGTGGGGGAATGTTTATGAGTCGAATGTCATTAACATTGTAACCAAAATGTGTGAATGATGTAGATGTTCTACTGAGGATGTTCAAGTGAACAAATTTAAAGTTTAACATGCATCATTACGTTGGGGTTATGCAGCGGAGTCTAAGGTTAAAAACCAACATTACCATTGGCTTCTTCAGGCAAAATAGGTAACCCCAAAGAAAAACTGTATCGTGGTTTCCACTTACTGGAAAGTCCTCAACTTTCAAGTTTAAATATTTGAAAATATGTAAGTTTTACTCAGGAAAGATAATCTCAAATCAACTAGGAATTCAGATATTTCTGCGTATCTCAACATAAAAGCTAAAGAGTTCGAATAAAAAATACTACTCAAATAGCAATGGATTGAAGAGCTCTGAAGTAGACCAATCATAGCAATTAAATGAAATTATTATGCAATAATATTTGACTCTATAAATACCTCTGACTTCCTCTTAATTACGGTTGATTTCGAATGTTCACTCATCGTTATAGAGCAAATAAACCATATCTTATTGTTAGTCTATGGAAAAGGAAAAACAAACCAGTAAGACCCAGAGCAAGACTAGCATAATAATTTGGAACAAGGACTGTACTAAAATTGACAACATCATACAGTGAATAAATATCAATACTAAATATACTAAAACTAAGACTTGTAGCTTTTGTTCTCGGTCATACAAACCGACAACAAAAATCATTCACGTATTGAATACGTCTCCGGAAACCAACACATCGCCTCTTTATCTAGTACATTCACCTAAAAGAAGACAGGATGACACGAATCACAATGGGATGGAGCGTGAAATTTTCTCGACGACTTTCAAAACGTCGAGTGTTCTTTGATGACCCTCTAGTATGACGGTGCCGGGTGCAAGCTGTGTACCAAACTCGTGCCACCTTTCCATATGTCGAATCCTTCAAAACGCAGCTTTCCTCGCGCTCTCCACCCTAAGAGTATTCGATGTGCAATGTTTTGCCGGAAGAAAAAAGGGTTTGTAGAGGTTTCCGTGGTGGTGGGCGTAGGAAAAAGGCTCCTCCCTGGTACTTATCGCAGCGGGGGTTGATGAGACCCTTTTTGGGGAGGACGATTAAGGGTTTGCTCAACTGTGCGTGCGATGGATTATGGATAAGGAGAGGGGGTTGCAAACGAAAGAGAGACATTCCGCTTGGAAACGTTTGCGTTGGATGTGCATTGGATGGGAATTGATCTTATTTATGGCGGCGAAATGAAACGAGGGAGGGTTACCATGACGATGAGCGATAGGTAATGTAGTTCGAATGATAAATACAAAACAAATCGATAGATTATCATCACAGATGGGATTCTATAATACAATATTTCCTTTATTTTTAGCATTTGATTCACAACTCGAATGCTAGCGCAAAATATATTTCAATGTTCTAACTGCTTCAATAATTCAAAAAGAATAACTAAAAACCTAAAATTAAAATCTATCCAAAAATAAAAATAACTACTTACTTCTAGATACATATCAGAGTTAATAGTGACCTTTAGTCTTGTTCGAATTATGAATATTGCAATATAATGTTTAAAAGAAGAATTCGCGTCATATACTACATCGAATGTTTATGAATATTCCTATATATTTTCCTATACACAATCCATTACCTGATAAAGATATTTTAGCAGCATAACTACGTACAAGCTTAACGTAAGACCTTCCTGTTCTATCAAAAAGTGTGCAAAAAGAGTCACGATGGAAAACGAATTTGTTAAGGTCTCGAGAGTCAAAGATTGATCTAGTTTTTCTCGTTAAAATCCTATCTTTTTGCCACCGACAAAAGAAATCTTGAGTGCAATTGAAGGTAGTTAAAAAGTAATTGAAAGAACAGTTAACAGACCTACTTACCACGTAGAAGGGAAGAAGAGTGCTGATCGGAAAAACCGTGTCGTTAGAGCATAGAAAACGATTCTTTCGCTAAGTCATGCTTTGTTACTCTCTTCCCATGGCTCTCTTCTCGAATTGGTTCATGGCTTCGGATAGATTGGAAATATATTTGAGCATACGTTTCTGATAAAATATAACGAATTTCTGCTCAAGTTTAAACTTTACATCCTAGATGTAACATAATGGAAGGTTTTTTTAATAAAAACGAAAATAAATTGAAAGTATAACCCCGGTAGAAATTGATTTAATTGAAAATATTGAACTACGATTAAAACGTTAAATAATTGAAATTCAGAGCACATTAAACATCAATGCTGCTAAATATGCTTCAAATACAGTGATTTTATCATTTAATTTGCATTAAAATGTTTTTGTAAGGATACCAACAGTATCTATTCTTCAGATATTAATAGGCAACTCTATCCTAAGTATATATACGTAAAGATATAAATATTTACTGAAAATTCCATATGTATCCCTAAACTAACTTAATGTAGATTAAAGTTATGTAATATTTAATAAATTATTAATCAGCGAAAAACGTTCACAAATGTGCAAAAAGTTAATTATTTCATTATCATAACAAACAGAACGTCATGTTCCTCTGATCAAATTTCGATTTCTCTTCCCTAGAAATGACGTCTTAGACAAACAAAACATAATTTATTTCCTTTCGATTGACTCATGAAAATGTCATCTCAATTATAAAGCAGAGGAAAAGGAAATGATACTCGTTATGTAAGAAGGAAAGGGAACAGTGGAGAAATCAACATGTGTAAAAAACGTCAATTTAACGATGATAAAGAGAATTTGAGAAATCTAGGGCACCATACAATCGTTTGAATAGGAATATTCTTGGGAAAGAACAAAAGGATAAGTTGCAGCGTGAAATCAGCTGAACGCACTCAACAGAACATTAAGAAATCAGATCTGTTTTTTTCCTAAGCTCTACTATAGTATAAACATTTTTCTAAGAAATGACAAAGCTTCTTGGATCGACAATGAGTTTTTTTCTTAAACAATTCTTTGAGTTGACATGTGATACGTGCGTGAAATATAGAACTAAACGTAGCATGAATAGGAGTTTCACTCGTTAGCAACGCGTTTTTTTGCGATGTATTTTCGTTAAGTTGCTACGTAAATCTTTTTACATCATATTCATTGTTAAAGACACTACGATAGTGAGATTATTTTCAATATTAATGAATATATTTTTATCAATATCTTATTCAATCATTCATTGCAATTGACTGCTTTAATTAATTACTCCTTTATTCTTTTTCATACTATCAATTCATCGTGTACATATCAGTTAGTTTTAATTTCCTTATTCAATCCTAGGTTAGAAAAATACATGGTATTCTACTCTTCTATTCTGTCTAAATAGAAGATTCCAATATTCTTCATTAAATATTAAATTGTACCACTTTGAAGAATAAATAATTATCAGAATTTAAATATAAAATATATTCCCGATACTACTTCCAAATCAACCACGACCAACCACAAAAACTAGCAGTTTACTTGCATTCCATTTCCCGTATACCAAACCTAAAAACACGCACCCAAAAACGGTATCCATGGCTACGTCGGCAATCACGACAACATAACCCGAGAATACTCTGCGAAGGTAGGAACGCGTGGAATGAGGGAGATATGGAGCGAGAATCAAACGTCCTTTTGGGGAAAATGACCCTACACCACCACCACCTCCACCTCCACCCTTTCCCGGAAAATTCCCTCTCCCCTGGCGGAGTGAAAAGGAGAGCGGGATTAACACAAAAGGAAAGAATCGAAATAACAAAAAACGAAGAGGGGTGATTGCCGCCCGCTGTGAGCGCAGAAAGACTGACTTTCGGGATTGACGCTCGTGCGACGCCCGAAAATCTCCCCATCCGGGCGCAGCTGGAGTCCTCCGATATAAAGAAGGGATATGAAAGGAAAGTCCGCCGAAAATATTATTGTTCATAAATTGGAAGAAACGAAGAGGCCGAGAGTTAAACGTCGTTAGTGCGGGATTTGCGGATCGGAGATTGAACTTGTTATTGAGTTAGGCCACTCGGATATGGGACGCATTGAGATTGGATTGCGATATAGTTTAATTCGCGAGGGATGAAGTCCAATTTGGGAGAGGAAACGTTTTTCATACTAAAAGCGGACTTACGGGGGAAATGACGTATAAATTCGAGGTTTACCATTTATAAAAAAAAATCGCGTTGAGGAAGAATTGAAAGTTCAATTGATTTAAAATACAATAAGAGATACGAGAAATTAAAACTAAATTCCCAATATATTTCAAATTAAAGCGTCTTATTATACTATAAACAATGAGTAATATACTAATATATCAATCTCATCTACATAACAACAATATATTATCGTAAAGGAAGACTCCATTACAGTCAAAGCAAGGCAAGAAATTAAAAGAGAATACTAACCTTCCGTTTCTTTACTTTAAATTTGACGGTTGTAGAGTATTCATTCACGATAATGTACTAACACCCTTATTTATTCAACAATATAAAATACGAGAAATTTATTGTTAAAATACATTCACTGAAAATACCAAAATGAACTGTTACGATTCACCCTCAATGCAAATCGGTTCATAATAGCTGAGCAAGTTTTTAAAACATCGATTCGTAAGAACACCCCATTCGTTCAGCACTCTTATTTTCAAATCGAATGGCTTTTTATCCAATTATTCCTTCTTCATCTTCAGCCCTTTCCAGCGTAAATGCTAATACAATCCACATCTCTTGATTTAGATGAGAGTGAAATGAGTTTTACGTTCGGTTTGAAACGAGTGTAAGTGAAAATTTTTGGGGATGCATTTATGGGAGAATAGGAGCTTGTATTCACCGAGGGGGGCCGTATTACTACATACAGAGAATTGATGCCCGAAGTGATTTTGCAGTGGGCGGAGCCGTAGGACCCGGTGCGTAATGGACCAACTGTTGTATCTTGGATATCCCCACACCATTGCATCTCCTCCGAATTTACAACCAATACGTATTTATCGAGTTTTACCGAGAAAATGTTTAAAAAACTAATTAAATGAATATCTCTATATAAAACTATTTATAAAAACAGGTAAACTTCTTATTACAACAGTTCAAAATATATATATTTGATGATAGGAAGTACTAATTTCTTCACGATAAATATCCCCCATTTTATATCATTCTAAGCATACGTATATGGCTACAGGGACAGTTATCCAGATCAGTGAGCATACCTTCCAAAATTAACTCATATCTTCCTATTTAACAGCTTGCAAATATGTTTGACCATTAGAAGAAAGAATAAAAAGATATATTACAGAACCACAAGTAGCCTGCAAGATTAGAAACTATTATTTATAAAACTATGACTGAATATAAATATCAAGACTTTTATCGCTTATAAAATACAATAAATACAGATAAAAGCCTTCTTGCACCCTATTCACGAACAATGGAAGACAGCATACGTTTGACGGCATATCTGGTCTACAATCCACATCTTTTCAGCAGCTGTAAAACAAGCTTTGACTTTATCGTTATGTAACATCTTTTGTCCCGCAATAAAAATAGTTGGACCTCCTAGGAAATCTGCGTATGGGTTGGCCTTAGAAGTGGAATAATAAAACCTCGATGTATATTGTCTCTCTTTGTGAACCGGCTAAAGCCACACTACAACAACGACAGCCGGAATTTTCACGCACTCCATACAAATCTGATGTTATCGCTGAAATCCTATCTTTCTTGCAGCGAGCGCATTGGGGCGTGATGAAGTCAACCGGACCGTGCGTGGATGCAGTTGCGATCCTTCCTGTTTCTACCTTCAAATGGCTTACGTCTCCAGCTAAACTAAAAGTTAGTAAGTCAAACGTTTTTCACTCCCGAAACAGAAGTGTGGGAATGCATCATAACAGCGATTCGTAACAAAAACGTTACACCCATTTCGCCTTACTTAGCTGTCGTAAATTAAAACTCGGGACGAACATTTTGAAGGTGTATGCAAGACTAGAAATCTTATGTCGTAAATCCTTCCATCGACATTCCTTTAACGAGTTTAATTGGATATGCGTCTCATAAGGGCGTTAAAAAGGAATGGCAATTTTCCAATTTAGAGGCGGTGATCTTGAGATTTATAGTAATTCATTAGCGAAGTAAAAATAGTTTACGTGCGTGGCTTGGTTTCAGTCTTTTGGCTGTCGATAAGCAAACACCGACAGCTAAAATAATATAATATGGTGCGACCTCCTTGATTTAGATTATTACTTAACAAAGGTTATTTCAATCCATCAATAACAGTTTGTTTTGAAAGGAAGCCTTGATTGACAAGCCCTTAGAACTTCATGCTTTTATCGTAACCATAAATTACAACCATCACTAAGGAATATAAATAGTTACGCTACAATATTTGATCGACCAATAAAAATCCTTTCCGATACATCTGGATTCACCTAGATGTTATATCACCATCATATACTTTGACGGCATTCACTCAGCTTATGATTGATGAACTGATTTATTATTTGACCTAATTTTAATTTGGGATATTTTACTAGTTGCAAATGAGTGTTCAGCAGTATTTTTAGACGTGAATGGTAGACAAAAAAGTATGTTAAAGAGCTCGTAATTAAGCTATTTATATCATGACGTAATATTCTACAAACGAACCCATTTCCTTATCAAATTCCAAATATATCTGCGATATGCTACATCATAATTTATAGTACAGTAATTCCTCACAATATATAACTCATTGACTCAGCTAAACATTCCAACCAAGGTCTTAAACGTGTACCATGAGTGCCCTAATGTTATCGAACCTCTATATACAACCCCATTTAACATAGTAACCCCTTTGGTCTTCATTTCTCCTTCCTCATACTAGTACTCCACATCAAAACGGAATCTGCGCAAACCATCTCCTTCGTACCATCAAAAGATCGAAGATCCCGGAACGGGGCCTCTGAAAACATTCCCTGAGCAAACACCGCAGTGGCAGACCTTGTGTGGCTGTTATCGTAAGCTACAGGATACCCCAACGAAAACTCGCACGCGTGTGGGAAAAGGACCATGCGAGGGTGTCCGTGCGTTGGTAAGCGACGGATGTTATTCTAGTGGTCATGGATACGTCCTTCTCATCGGAATAAGGGCAACCTCTGCACACCCACCGCTCTTTTTCGCCCTTGCAAACAGATGGAGGGGATGATGTGGGGGATAAGAAGTGTTTTTGGGAGTGACGTGTACTCGGAAGGAATTGGGACAATGATCTCGTGAGCGTTGGGAAGGAAGGTTGACACTTATAAGTGCTGCTCTATGGAGGTCCGAGTGTGGTATGCGAAACTGATACTGTGCCCTATGCATCCGCAAGAGGGTGCTGGAGAGGAAAAGATAAACAAGTAGCGGAATTCGCTAGAGAGATTATTAGAAATTACTTAGAGTAAATAATAAGTAAATAATTCGGATCGTGTAATTTCAATGGGATCTTGTTTTTCATTCTTTCATTCATATCAAATTCAAACTGTATTAATCGTAAAGAAGAAAATCAAACCTCTAAAAACTTAAATAAAAAGATTATTTCTAAAGCACCTGGCGTTTTCATTTAACATCATGATAAAGATTCAATTTTATTTGAAGATTTAAACTATATATTTGATGAAATTAAATTACTCTCTACTTAAATTATCTGGTGATTTCTTTCCATGATTTTAGCAATAAATTTAATAAACATCATTTCAGATATCTGCATGAAAGAATGGTACATCAAGGAATTGATTTAAACTGAAATATTATATATACTCTTTTGAATACTACTCATTTTTAAGGGTGATATATTTGAAAAACGGCTGAAAAACTTCTGTACGATAAAATCACTCGATGAGATACTGTAAACCGACTTCCATCTACTCTTTGAGCCAACCAATACCATCCTACGATAAACCCCAACTGCACCGGTGATAAAAGAGCGTTTGCACTTGAAAACCCTCCGCAAAACAGCGAGTCAAAAGCGAAAAATCGGAAAAGCTTGAAATAACACGGCTTCCGCGGCAAAAAACCGGTAGCGGCTTCAACGGAACGTCATTCGGGCTCCAACAGCACGCGTATGTGAACATGCGATCCGGTGGTTTCGGAGGTGTGAAACGAGAGGATGCGGGGTTGTTATTTCAGTTGTTGCCCTCCATTACTTACCCACAATCCCCTTCTCAATGTCCGCTCGAACCCACTTGCTCAATGATAGCCCTGAAAGAATCACAATGGGGAAGGTTGGGAAGCCCAAGAGTGATAATGGGGAGTCTCATTCCACGCTCTCCTTTCGACACATTTTCAAATCTACTTCCAATCCATTCCACCGAATCACCCTTCGGATGTATTGCTTCGAGCAAAAAGTTTCCTGACGCCTTAGGCTTAAAATAACTTCTATTTCTTCCGTGTTTTATAATGCGATAAAATTGCGAAAAGATGAAAAAAGTATGGCACAGATCTGGAGCTTGGATTTGCTGGACTTAGATTACGTAATCTTTGTCTCGAGAATAAAAAGGAAGTAGCATAAGAATCGCAGGCAATTATTGACCAAAATGTATAATTTATAATAAGCTTAACTTACAGACCTGGGTTCGAGTCCCAGTAATGTCGGTATTTTTCACTTCTTTTTATCATTTGTGAACAAGCCTACCCAATACTATTATAATTCAATACTTTCCCACAGATCAAGCCCTCAAATTAATTTCTATACAGAAGCTAAAGAGAAATTTTATATTTACTACGGAATGGAATTTTAATACCTTTCAAAATTCCCGTTAGATGTCTTCGTTTTCCGAAATTTTTGTCTCTTTATTAATCTCATGCACGATTTATTAAATGAATTCATCTAAAATATACTTGAATCGTAATAATGAGAGATATAAAAATTGAAATAAAGATGAGTAACTTATTATTTCGAATTCGGCAGAAACCTTGAGGTAAATTTGAACTCGGATAAAAATATTCCACTTTTACATCATTCCAATCAAACCCAGAAGACATTCCCGGAACTAAAATTTTCCTTAATTCTCCATCTCAAAATAGAACGAACAAAATTATCCGATTCGACAAAACCGATCCGTAAAACCACAGCTTCAGAGGGACACCATGAATAAATCCGAGAATCAAAACACACGGAAAGATATGAAGGAGAGACATTTTCCACGGACGTATCACCATGGGTGGTTTCCCTTTCTGGAACGTTTCCATTGAAGCTGTCTTTCACGAAAATCGCATGAAAGGACTGCTTCGGTACCTTTTCTCACGTCAAAACCTCGGAGAGTCCTTCTTTGCTTTCGCACAAACCCCTTTTACTGTGTGGAATAGCAACCGACAGAAAGGAACTTTTGCGGACAGCTTCTTTACTGAGAGAGGAAGACTGCGACCAGAAGGAAAACACTTGCAACAGGGTGGCCTCGCCAACGAACCCTTACTAACCCTTCCATTCCACTCCTCTGGTCCATATAACCATGGGATTTTGTGAGGAAAAATGAAGCCAAAGGGGTTGATCGCAATTCTCATCCCCATGTTGCGAAAGACTCCTCAAACGGACGATTTCGCACCTTCCGAAATAGAAGAACTACGCAACCAATACAACCGATTGGACTTCCCTCACGTATCGACAATCCTTTACCTTTCTTGACGCTTCAAAGGACGCATTGATCCCCAAGCGAGAGCGTTTAAAGCCATGAATAGTTCGGGAAAGGATTAAAATCGTCCCGAGGGTTAGGGATGTTTTTCTTAACACCTAGTAATTCTTTCCCTATTTAGACTCGGGCTGGATTATCCGAAAAAAACGTGTTCCTTTATCCTTTCGTGTATTCGTGAATTGAGATAGGGGTGCATTTTATTTCGAGAAAGACTTCCGTTTGTTATTACACCTTGGAAGAGTTATGCAGGCGATTTATAAGGGATCGTTCGGATCACAAAGTATTGAACGGTGTCGATAGGGTATCTATGGCCTAAGGATTCCGTTACTTGGATACACCCTACCTCTCCATATGAAATGAATTACACCTTTCATAACTTATTCACCTGTATTAACACGAATATTATAATATCGATCGGAATTGAAAATGAAACGGGGAACGAGCCTAAAGTTATTGAAAAATCAATTCATATCATTCAACGGCTATCACAGATATACAACCGAACCATTTAAAGAAAACTAAATCATAAAGCTCATTTTCGATATGTATTCAAACTGATATATGTGATACAGTATAATGCTTACGAGGAAAAGAAATTATACTCCGCATCTGAGAGGTAGATAAGATTGAAGAATGAAGTTTAACCGATATTCAAACACGATACACAAATATTTCTAATACGAATTAGAAAACGTATTATTATATAACAGCGTTATGAAAGGGTCCTACTTTAATAATCAATGAACCAAAGTATATTACGTATGAACCTTCGTTACTAAGTGTACTGATCTAGCAAAAAAGCTGGAACAATAATACCTTCAATTACCTTTTATGACGAAAAAATATGAAATATGATCATTTTCTCACGCTATTACACACCAGTAGTTTCTAATAATCAAAACCTAAGCAGCTCTACATGTTTCATATCATAAAAACACCATGAATACATAAATCGAACCCTCCATATCGTCAGCAACCATCGAAATCTTTCCCAGAGCCATTGCACCCAGTAGATACGAGCACTCGCATACCTTAGCTTGGGGCGCCGATTCGACACGCGGTGAAAATAACACGATGCGGGCACCTTGTTCGGGCTGACCAAGGAGAGAGAAAGACCGCGATAGGTGGATAGAGGAACAGAATCGGCGTTGTTGGTTAAAGTGGGCGGGTGTTATGAAACGATTTCGACCAGTCATCTCCGTCGATAAGGAAAACACAAAAAGGCCAACTCCTCAGGGTTCTATCCTATACGCGCGCCTCCCCCATTATACGTAGTCAGTGTGATATGAGAGATCTCCGATCGAGATAGGGCGTTCGGGAGACACGCTGACCCAGGGCGTCCCGCTAGGCGAGGCGCCATCCGATTGGTAGCGAAAAAAAGGGCAGATGATGTGGAAGGCCACGGACTGAATTTCCACGGCGACGTTCTTCTGGAGGATGACTGGTCGATCTTGGAGGAGACTATTAATCTCGGAGGCTTTCGCGTGAACGAGTGCTCTGCGGTGGAACTTCTGCGAGCATCGTATTTGTCGGGGCGGAGGAAATTGATGATTAATAAGTCAGTATCGATCGTGAACTTTTAATCGATTCTCAAAGGCCTCTTTGCACTCGATAAAATATAGTATCGATTTCCGATGAAAATTGATGGAACATGAACCAAAATCGCCACGTGTATACCAATGCAGCGGAATCTAAAAAATATGACCGATTATAAAATCCGCTTAGACTAATTACGTAAGAAATAAATATCTTTATTACCCTTTAAAGATAACTGATTCAGATTTGTCCGAACAGAAATTATAATATTATAATACTGTTCTATTATACTTTATCTTGGCAGTGTTTCATTGATGCTTTCCCATTAAATATCAATAAAAAACGTAATTTATTCATTAGATTTCCATCCAGTACCAAGTAAAAACAAGTTCAAATGAGTTATTTACGCATTCATAAAGGTATACCCACACGCACTTACTTCCTCTGAACAATCGCAACGACGAGAATAACTCTAAAAGGCACCCACAATTAAAACACCATATAACATCCCTCCTACTGCACGATGACTAATGTGGGAAACTTTATAAACTTACTCATCGACGCGACCGACGGGAGTTACGCATTCGTGAAGAAACAACATCAATTACATCGACCTAAAAGACGTCCGAATGGATTCCTCCGAATGATAAACACGACATTATTTCGCATTTGGAATACCCTGATCGACCATTAAACGAAATGACTCGAAACAAAACGGCGTGCATGAGGCAGTGCTGCAAAACGTCGATCCTATAAATAAAATACCCGCGGTGAAACCTCCATTTGTCTGTTCGATCACAAACAGATAAATGGGCCGAGGAAATCTCTCGGAAATGTTAACTCCGCGAGGCGCCCGCCAGATGGGAACACCGTGGTGGCATCCAGGGGTGAATGGGGGGGAAGAGGAGGCTAAGAACAAAAGGAAGGAGAGAGAAGAAACGCTGCATAATGGCGATGGGTTGGGCAGTCTTAGTTTGGTGGCGAAGCGGTGATTGATGGTCATTCGATGACTTGAAAAGGCAATGAGGGAACTGGAGCGACCGGGTGAGAATGGGAGGATGTGGAAAAATGAAAAGGAAATAATGATGGTTCGGAGATGCGGTAATGACAAACAGATGAATGAAGCTTTAAGACTGCGGTATCGGGAGAAAAGAAAGGCGCTGCTGCGGTTCTCGAAACAAAAGAAAAAAGAACTTCGCTGACGTGTTACGTGAAAGTTTTGGACTGCCCCGGATGGAAGAAAAAATCTACCATAAACATTAGACTTGCGAAGGAAAGGTCGTAACCACTTCGGGCCATGCTGATTTTCGGCAAAAAATACGATATTTCAAACCGCTTCGATCCGAAACTAAATAGGCATAAATTAATGAGTTTTCCATCATCTTTCCGGTGTTACGATGCTTCAAGAGGAGAGGAAAACCGTGGAAGCTGGACGGTTAATAAATAACATCGATGCCGAATAGATAAGATACATTATTTACAACTGAATTAAATACGATTTATGTCCCACCGTCCAGTGAGGAACAAAGCAAGCGGTTGGGAAATAACAGAAAGTTGCGGACGATGCGTGCTTTCTGAGTAGTGTCCGAAAAGTAGGCTCACTTTTGACCCAAGGGTCAAACGGGATAAGTATGAAAGAAGTAGGAAACAGGTTGTGCCGCTAATGTGCTGGAGATCTTAACGCTGAAACGTGCTAAAGCAACCACCTCCGTTTCGTGTGTAGGAATAATCACCGTAAATCTACCATCAGTCGCAATGAAAAAATGAAATGTACCATTTGCATTTGAATAATAGGTTCCAAACAAGACAGAATTAAAGAAAAAATCTTGTAATGCTATGATTATTCTATTACGATTCACGTTGTATTTCTGCTTTCTTTCTTCACTGTAGTCTTATATAGGTTGTAACATAATTGTAGGAAGGTAAGAACACATTGAAATTCTTTATAAACACGTAGGAAAATCTAAAACTCAGGCATTTATTCTTAAAAGGAATTTTACATCATTCGTGTTGGTATGATTTCCTCAATATAAATATTACAACGAAGTATTAAGTTATGTTCACTAATTGCTACACTTTATGGAACTAATTAGCCCTTTAACTGAAAAATGGAGCTTTAAACAAATAAACTGAATCTATTACATTCTATGAATAGGTTTGAAATCCATGATTACGCTACAATTGATACGTGAATCCAAAAGAAAACACAATCATTCAATTCCTCGCAAACACTTCAAGTAATCGATCCAACTCTAGTAGAAACTGATTAAAAGATTATCAGTCTAACTAAACAAAATGCAAACGAATTTTGAGGTCGATCCTATGAGATAACATTAGCAACGGTGCCTGAAATGTTTCCTTACCAAAATCGATGGCATCTCCGATGGGATAGTTAAGGGGGACTAGATTAGGAGAGAGGGGCAATAAACGAGGCGAGAAAAAAGAAAAAATAAATAATCCCCGCCTTGAACAAACTCACATGCTCCTAAAAACAACCGCGTTCGCGTGATGGCTAGTCACGACTCACCAGCAGCAGCCCAGAGTGGAAGAACTCAATTTCCAAAGGGAGGTCGGCTAAAATAATGAGTGAGCGAAATTACGTAATGTCAGAAGCGTTTGAAAGAAAGAGTTAGAATTAGTGACGCCTAGATAGAAAACAGGTGCTCCAATTATCATTCGTGCAAGACTTCCTCGCTCTCACAAGTGAATATGTTGATAAGATATTGAATCGGTATGATGCAGTACTATTTTTGAAACTATATTTTCTCTAAGTACAGCGTGAAGATCGATTTTATCTGTAGATATATCTTTCATAGGTTTATCTCTGTAAATGTGCTTCCACACGAACGCTTGTACGAATTCTAAGATTCCTCTTTACATGGGATGCTGGCGAATCTTCGGAATCGTACTTATTATTAGAAAAACTTTGGTTAAACTCTTATCAATTACTATGAATAGTTTGGGGGAATTTTAACGACCCAGGTACATATTACGATAAATGTCTTTGGGATTAAAAAAACGTATACGCACTAGATATCATCTATACTGTCTTTCCTTGACGTGATATCTCAAAAACCCTTTCAGGCTACAAGTCAGCCCATGAAAAATTTATTCCAACCTTCATAAGCCATTTTAAGAGAAGATGAATCCACCGAAGCAACATGAGCAAGGTACCATAGCAACGTAAGATAAAAAGGAAGAGTTTAAATCAGTACGTTCAACGACGAAAACTTTATTCCCTTAGAATTCAATTCACACCCATTTAAGAACGGAAAATTCTAACACATTCGCGCATTCGTTGGGAATATGCGTAAGGGCTGTCTACCGCTTGAAAAACAGCCACTTTTTCCGATAAAGAAACACGTTCCGAACGTGGAATATTTCATATGGTTCTCTCTTTCACTTGCATACACGAGACCCCTTCTTTCTATCCATTTTATACTCATTTGTTTCCCTTCCTCTCAAGAAGAAGAAGAAGAAGAAGAAGTTGCGAATGCATAAGGCTCCTTCTTGAGGATTTCCCAATAGCGTTTGGATCTGGACGTGTACTGCCGCATGTTTCTTTCGCTGAAGCGGAAAAGGAAGCTGTTGGAGGCATCCGTTGCTATGGATGCATGCTGTTTTCCATTCGAATAAATCTGCAGATGTGTCACGATACAAGTAGCGTCTTGCAGCTCGAGAAACTAGGCTACGGCGAGTCGAGCGTGCGAAACAACTAGTAAATAACCTCTGAATAATAATGAAACGAACAGATAGTTCATAGGAGATTCCCACCAATAAAATTTCGTAATTCATTGTTCCTTCTACGTAAAATTTATAAAAAAATAGTATGCAAAATGACCGCTAAGGATTTTGCGACGGTGAAAAGACAAATATCTACTGCGAAAGTAAAATAAAACAGCAATCATTAACTAATCAAGCGATCGTGATGTCAAGGTTGAACAAAAGCGAAAATTTAGACTTTATCGGGATTCGAACCCCGTTCTTTTATGACACTGAAATGCATCAAACAATAATAATACTGGAAATAGTGTATTATTAATCAATTTAGGATTTGATAAATATAATACGATATAATAAAAACAGTAATAAGAAAACAAGCTTATCAAGTAGAAAGATCTGGGTTCGAGTCCCAGTAACATTTCACATTCCGCACCTCCTCCTAACGTAAGTACTTACATAGCATGAAAGCAACGTGTTTCCGCAATCATATAACGAGACATTTGTTTCCGTGGCTACGTGGATTACGGAACGAAGTACGTAGCAAAATAAGGGGATTGTGCTCCAGTAAATCATAAAACCGGGTTGCCGCCTAGAGTCGCGATAAATCACGACTTTCCGCGAGATTTGACCCACAAAAAGCTACGCTGGGATACAAAAAAGAAGGGAGGCCTTTCATAAAACCGCAGATCGCGGAGGTCTTGAAATGGGACGCATGCGATCGGATGGTGAGATGAGGTAGAAAAACGTTATCTTTGTCGTTCTCAAGGCTGCATTCTGCGAGATATTACGGGCCTATCGCGAAAGAACGGGAATCTACGCAAAATAGCCTGAATACGCTTTTATTTGAGCATTTTCTTGGAAGCAAGGTAAGGTAATCGCTTTAAATCATTACCTGTGTTTTAACTTGGTCTTAAAGCGTGTTCGACCACTGAGCCACGCCTATTCGAACTTATGCAGAAAAAGTAGCTTTAGTAACCTTCGGAGGGGGTATGTTGCAGAAATATTCTCGTAGTAGATAACATCTAAAAAATTAATAAATATTTTCTGTTTAAATAGCGACGTAATCTTATGCCAATAATATTAAAACTAGAAGGTTCTTTATGGTTAAAACAGGATAAATCTGGAATTTATTGCAGGATTATTATCCAAGGATAGTGTTCGTTCTTTCGAAAATTACTTCGTACATAAATATTCATTTTATTTCATTCACTAATTCTTTAAAAATGTATTCAATTATTCTCGTCGTAAATTAAGCTCTTCCCGGAATTCGTAAGTATGTTCCTATCTATATTTAACAAAGAACTTGTTCTTGGTTAAAAACCGAGAAATCTCTCAGTTAACAATTCTAACGCACGAGTGAACTTAAAGAGATATCTTTGAAAGGCGAAGGATATACGTTCCTTCCTTTTCCTGAACTGATACCTCTTCAGGTAGAGCGACTAATATATATTTCATACCCGTGACGTCACCGCTTCCGTCGTATGCCAAAATTCTTTATTGCCCTACATCTACATCTACATCTACATATTTACCCTGCGAGCCGCCTTTCGGCGTTTGGCAGGGGGTGCATGCACCATGACTTTATTTCACTATGCGATTATTTTCGCGAATAGTCCGCGGAAAAAATGAATTTTTAAAACGCTCCGTTCGCGCATCTATTTCTCTGATCTTTCTCGCATTATCCGATCGGCCTATATAACAAGGTGGACGCATTATACTTTCCACGTCTTCTATAAAGGAGCTCTCCCTGAATTTATCTAATAATTTAATTCTTTGGCTCGACCTTCTCTCTTCTAGTGATTCCCACCCGGCGTCCTTTAGCATTTGCGTTACGCTCGCTGTTTTATCATATGAATTTTTTACAAAGCGTATCGCCTTACGCTGGACCTTTTCTAATTCCCGAATGCAGTCTTTATTTGCAGGGTCCCATATGCTGCACGCGTACTCGAGGTGAGGCCTAACTAACGTGAAGTAACATCGTTCGCGAACCTTTTCATCGCTCCTACCGACTATTCTTTTGACGAAACCGAGTTTTCTTAGTGCTCGACCACATATGTTACGGATGTGGGCACTCCAATTTAAGTTATTCGTCAGCGTAACTCCTAGATATTTTACAGATTCCCCTATTGCTATATTTTTCCCTTGAATGCTATATAGAAAGTCTTCGGTAGTGGACTTTTTCTTAAAGAAGTTAACTACTGAGCATTTATGAATATTGAGCTCTAATTCCCAGTCATCGCACCATTTCCCGATGATATCTAAATCTTTCGATAGAGCTAACCTGTCCTCTCTACTTTCTATTTTTCTGTAAATAACCGTATCGTCTGCAAATAGTCTAACGTTACTGTTAATGAGACTACCAAGATCGTTAATGTAAACTAAAAAGAGTAAGGGCCCTATTACGCTACCCTGTGGTACTCCCGATGTCACTTTAACGGGGTTGAAGTGCCCTAAGCAAAAGTGCGGGATATATCCAGAAACACCGAAGGTCCAGATAAGACATAGAACTCAAAAAAACCTGTTGGGTCGTAAACTCCGTATTTTAATGACCTCTTATCAAAAATGTAGGCTTTAGTGTACACATACCGGGAAACAAAAGTACAATATTTATTATTTTTTTAAAGATGTACTCACCTTGGCCGCCAACGACTCCGGGGCCGGCTCCGGGAATGGGTCCTCCGGGTCCGGGGCCCACAACCCCTGCCGCTCCCTTCCCGCTTATGTAGTCCTCCTTGCAGATGAACTTGTTGTCATCCAGCACGTACAACTCTTCTCCCGTTGAAAGCTGCTTCCTGCACACGAGGCACGTGAAGCAGTTGAGGTGAAACACCTTGTCTCGAGCTTTGCGCACCAGGTCGCTAGGAGATATACCCTGGGCGCACCCACCGCACTTGGTGCCGTACCGCCTGTTACGAGAGAAAAAATGGTATTGTTAGACCATGCTATGAATTGTATATGATAAACATCGGAATTTTAAGTAATACAGAAGATACTTAATGATATCGTAAGAATCATAACATGTGTTCGAAGAATAATTTCGTATACGAAAGCTTGTTCCAATGATATCGTATATTACATTGCGAATGTATATAAAAGCTAAATTCAGAAAGTTCTTTATCTTCATAACTACACAACTATGTATGTATTTGTACAAGTAACTTAATGTTCATAATCGTCATCAACGTATTTTAGTTCATAAAAGGTAAACAACAAATTATAATATACTTTTTTCTTTAAATTTAATCTCTTTATTCCTACCAATATAATAACCTAGTCAATCAAAGAACTTCAAGATGAGAAAGCTCCCTTGCGTCTTTCTCCATCATATTATTCTTATCATATCTAAACCTAAATTTTTCCAAATTATATTACGTAAACACAGTATAAAGTAAAATAAGGTTAGGAAACGTCAGAGTTTAAACCTATTTAATTAAATCTGTAATTGAAAAATAATCCCACAGCAGTGGTTAAATTTATTTCATGAAATTATCTCTCGTGCTAAGATTCAACCACATCAGTTATCACTAGGTTACAATGAGCTGGGAGTAACTCACAAAAAACGTTCGACATAAAAACATCGAAACTGTAGAATGAATAGGAATTCAACACCAAATAAAACTAGATAAAACACCTTAAAATTTCATTTAATACACTTCAAAGGACGGAATAAACTTTTGCGGAACAATCGAAAGCTTTCAAACGCTTCGGGAAGTAAAGAGGAAAAAAACCGTATGTTTTCCAATAACGCCCCAGGACGTACTTTCTAACGCATCTTCATTATTAGACGGAACCAAACCGTCACGTCAATGTCCGTCACTCTTATGTCGATTAGGACACACTTCGACACCGACGAGAAGTAGAAGAAGTCGGACAAAAAACGAGAGCAGCTCAACAATAAAAGACGGCCGAAAAAGGGTCAGTCGTCAACTCGACAAGTCTGGAAGACGACGAACAATCGAAAACCGTTTTTACCACGACAAAGACGCCGCTTTGGAACTTTCAAGAAAGCGGAATTCACCCCGTGAATTCGCACGTTTCCGCACGCCCGAATTTTTTTTCGGGACCGATTAAAAGGAAGGAAGGAAGACCCAACTGATAGCGCGCTTTTTTCCTCTTCTGCTTCCCTTATCCACAAAAAAAAAGTTCCGTAAAAACCGGTTCTGTGGATATTGACACCGGCGAGGACGTTCGCGTGCATTCGAAAAGTTTCGCCCTCGTGGATTCCCTTATCTCTCGACTGACCCACTGGCAAACAACGCCGCGAAGAAAGAAAAATACTGCCGATACGCGGAACGGGAGAGAAAAACAATAAAAACTCGAAACACGAACGTCCGTCGTTCCTCGAAGGAACGCCGAAGCTGTGCGGAAAAACTGGATATCGTCCATCCATAAAACTTTTAATTTATTGCCGCGTTTTTACCCTCTTTTTTGTCTCCCGTCCTTGCAGACCCTGAGGTCTCTCCGCCGCCTATCTGAAGATATTTCCCGATTGTTAAATTGATACGAACGCGAAGGCACTTCTTGGAGAGGTCGGGAAGGGTTGGAAAAATACCTCGCGGGTGTGACTAATGCGTTGAAGGGTATGAGGTGTGTGACACGACTGGTTGTGTCCTCCGCCGCTTCGGCGCTAATCGTCGCGGACGATAACGGACTGGGTTCGGAAGGTCGTCTCTCTCTCACCCCGTGTATCTACCATCGAGGGCTTTATCACGCGAGGAAACGAGATTGTGCTCTCGTTCGACTGGTATTTCTCGGTCAAAAGCAGAAATATTCGGTGCGCGAAATATTTTGAAGGTTAAGTAAGCTTCCGCGCGATTTGCCGTGTCCTACACTTCGCCAGGGCGATTACTAATCGTCTTCGACAAAAAAATAGATTACCGGCTGCTGTTGGAGTCCGGTAATTTATTTACGTTGAGAGACGAGGCTGTCAACCATAAAATCTAACGCCTGATTGTTCCACAAGAGTTCGTTTATGGTTTTATGACTTTCACTATACGTTTACTTGCCTTTCCTCACCGAAGATATCGAAATATACCAGTTTTGAGTAAAACTACGTTGATTTGTTTTAATTTAAGTATATACATATATTTACTTCTTTTGCTTGAATATTGAAAAATTTCTTTCGAGACAAATCAGAAGAAATAGGTTACGTAAAATGCCAATTTTTAATCCAATTAAGATTTTAATTTGAAAGAAATATATTTTTATATTGATACTTGAATATACATTTACATCATTCTATAAAAAGGTTTCCTCTACGAATAAAATTATTCATCCATAAAATATGATGCTGTTACATCTGCTTAATATGATATGTAGATATTATAAGCATAAGAAGAACATACAAATGAACAGTGATCAGGTATTTTTCAAGCGCTTATCTACAATGAATTCAGTTAAACGGTTATAAGACTTAACGACGGATTTATTAAATATTTAATATCTTTCTTTATATGATGGTTTTTAAATAGTAATTATTTGGGCTAAATCATCTGAAATTGTACACAATGTACATAAATATCATTCAATACCTTGCCTCTTTAACAGAGATATATCAAACACCATTACTCGGAAAGCAAAGAGAGAGAAAGGCTCCGGCAATTCCGGCAATTAACCCATCTATATATTCCGATTATCAGCCTATAAACGCCTCCCATAAAAAAAAGACTCCAAACACGCATTAATCACTTCATCGCGTTCGATTGGATTTTCGCGATTCGGAAAAGCGTAAGAAAAACTTTCCTTCCCAAAATTCCTTTGTGTTTGCCAACGATGAGAACGCGGGGCAGGGATTTTTGGGTCCGTCAAAAAACAAGAGGCGCAGATAGAGCAATGTTTGAATCAAGTGATATGTAAATACAAAGGCCGCGGGTCGGCTGGAAAGGAAGGAAAACAAATCGGACGTTTAGTTACTTAAACGTTTCGTCGATTGTACAGACGACGAGACTTTTATTTTTTTTCGGAAAAAGGCGTAAAAGAGTACTCTCCACAAACGCTCCTGTGTTTTTGTTTACGAGCTTTCTCTCGCACACACCGCTTCTTTCTCTTGTTCTCTTTCACCCCTCACACAGTGGACACGCGATCCTGTGGAGGCACGCCCCCACGCTGCGCTCAGGGAAATGTGTAACGAGCAACGAGAGACGGAATGCGAGAGATAAGGAGATAGATCGGAGGTACGAGATACAACCGATAGTGCGTGGAATTTTCCGAGAAAATTATGTTGTGCTCGCCTTTTGTTCGCGGACGAACAAAATCTTACGTTGCCATCGTTATTCGCCTTGGTTACCGACTCTGTTTTGGTCGTTCTCAGAGTTAAACAAATCTAGCGCACCAAGTATAACACTCTTTTCGTTAGTATTAATAATAAAAAAACATCCATCATATTGTAGAGCTCGTTCAAGTCCGTTTTGTGTTTAATACCTACGTTAAATCGCTTATTTTGTAATTACGAGCACTAAATTCAATAAAAAGCTATAAAATTGAAAGAAAAAACCCAAAACCCCATCCAATAAATTATCTTAAACAAATATTAATCGATAAAATGCAGCTGATACCGTTGATGTTAGGAACTTTTATATCAGATAATAGCAAAATCATAAATACGTATCCTTAAGCTTCACAATGCTAAAAAACAGTTTTAAACACGTGAAAAGTTCCACTTTGACGTTTTATAAGAACTACTCAGTATTCTTTAAATAAACTACATTATAACTATATAAACATCTCCTTCATTAGCGATCTATTAGAAGAATCCATTTCTCATATCAAATCAAGGCTAATATAAAATATAATAACGAGCTGAAAGAGCCCTATCATTCAACCTTAAGACATAATTTTTAAGTTCATAATCTTCGCTTGTGATAAAGGATACGGACAATTAAATTATCATGTCCTTTCAATAGAAATTTAATTAATTCTCTCGACCGATGTAAATGAACTCAGTCAGCCTATACTCCGCGAAATAATCGCACGACACTTATCTTTCCCTCGGCATGAGTGACCGATAAAACGCGGATCGCGCAGCTTCAGCTGATACTCTATTTAATTGGGCGTCACCCTTCTGGGAAGGAAGAGGTCGTAGTACGAGCGGAAGGTACACGCGTGTTGCGACACGCGTTTCAAAATCAGGAAAATAATAACAGAAGATAAACGCGAGAGTGTCTCGCAATCGGGGAGCTGCGGTTTCTTAGAGAAAATGATACGCCGAACAATCACGCTGACCGGAGAGGATTTTATTTTAAGTCCTAATTTCGTATAGTCACCGCAGAACGCGGAAGTTTGAGGCGAATCCTTAATTGCCTTCTCCCGAGTTGGCGCGTAGATGCTGCTTCAAAAGCTACCGTATCTCGTCTGCCACACGATGCGTCTTACGAAAGATTCGCTAGATTGGGTCCAAAGCATATTATCGTAAACATAAAACATTAGAGTAAATAAAATGTTTTCTAGCTTCAAAAGATCTTACATAAAATTGTTAGTAATATTAAGAGACGGTTGTTTTCTAGTTTCAAAAGATCGTATATAAAATTGTTATCAATATTAATATACGGTGATAGCACGAATTAAAATTACAAATCGGGAAACAGTTGTAGCGATATTTATAAATAAAATATAACAAAGGATCATAGCAAATATAACACGATAAAATAATAACATCAACATATTTTAATATTTAAAGTATTAAGCTTGACTGACCGAGTGATTAACTTTTTAAAAAACTTAGCTTTATATACACAGAGAGTTTTTTTCAGTCTTAATGCTTTAAATGACTCAATAAAGTGATTGCAAAATCAAAAGAAGGAGCGTATTCCCAAGATCATCTTAAAAGTTGAAAAAAGAGTTAAGTAAGAGTTACAAATAATAAACAATATTTTGCTATTTTGAATTTGATCACCATATTGGAAGATATATATTTGTTACACAAACAAACTTAGGAGGACTAAAGTTACAAAATATAATACCTATTCATTCTTATCATTGAAATAGTTTCCAATCCCCACGTTCCATTCATATCTAGTGCAAGAGATATTGAATTTCATCATATTCATCACCCGTCATCGACAAATATATCACTTCCATTCCAAGACCAAGAAATACAATCATAGTCCACCCTCTTCCACCAACATCCACCTATCTTTCTTATGGAAACCTAGCAAAAATTCGCAACGTCCTAGACCCGAAACAACCACGTAACGAAACACAAACGTATCTTTCCAGACTCCGGGAAGGTCGCACCATCGACCTATAGACGCTTTTTGTTTTTACGGAAGACGGGTGTGAGAGGACATAAATGGTACCTGCAGCAGCGGTGGACAGACAGGACGCTGCCCATTAGTGCGCAGGTATTCCAAAGCAACTTAAAATTATAGGGCCTTCGGTGGATCACGAGTCTGAGATTAGGGAAATTACTGGGGAGAGAGAAGGGTGACTCTTTCCCTCCGCCACTTTCCAGAAGAACCCTCCACCTCTTCCCATCGGACGCGCTGACGATCGATTCTAATGGACGGGTTCCCATTCTCGTGGGAGACCACGGAGGGCATCGTCTTTTTTTTCCCTCCCCGACAGTGGTATTCCACGGAAGCCGACCGTCTTAAGGCGACGGCGGTAATACGCGGATTATGTCCCGCGAAGAAAAGGTGATGCCGATGCTAGACCGATGGCCGATCCTTCCGCGAAAGACAATGACGGGGCGAAACCAGAAGGTCTCTGGAGAGGGAAGACTTCCCGTGATGGATGTCCTCGTGAATTATTCACTAGCCTCTTTTCAGAAAAAGAGCGTTTTTATTCTCTTTTTTATATTCCTCGGCTTCCTGCGTTCGAAATTAAAAGGTAAAGCATAGGGAAATGCTTAAATTATGAAGTTATTAGCAACCGATAAGCATTCCTCGACAAACAAAATTTTCCCAAAGTCTCCGTGAATATTCTAACGCTCTTTTCGAGGTGTAATGAGTAAAGATTCCGCAATTAAACTTCCGTCTAAAGCGGCGGGCGCCTCTGAAGATACAATTAGTCCGCTGACGGATGATTATTTTTTATCGCTCCTGAAATTCATTTCCGCGAGAGATATTCCTACTGCTCTGTCTCTATTAGAATGCGAGGACATTAACGTATGTTTTTTTTCGTCGGGCTGGTTTACATTTTAAATGTTTAATTTGAGGTCGTTTTCGCAGATTTATTGGCGATAAAAAGCTGTATTAAAATCAACAGACTCGTTATTTAGCCCTATAGTGATTAAGTATACAGGTATACTGTACCTGTTAGAATACTGACGCACATTTACCCAAACTCCTTCCGATAGAGATACATCTGTTTATTGTATCAAGGCAGGTCGAAGACATATGTATATGCATAAATATTATTCCAAAAGATTTAGAATTGGGTACAAATCAACACGGAAATTGTTCATAGTTTCAAGAGATCAATTAAAAATAGTAGATGTTTTGAAAGTGGTGATAATTTGATTTGAATTGCTGAATTTCAGACCATAACCTTCAGTATCTAATGGTACACAAAGATGTTACTCCTGAAGTACCACTGTTTCACGCAAAATTCGTCAGTGAAAGCTGAATTAGGAACACAGATAAGACTGAATAATAGATGACAGGCATTGACAGTTTGTTGATTATTAAATGGAGTTTAATAGAGATATAACTAGCACAAGAAGTATATAACAAAATGTATGGGAATTTTGCGTTTAATACTAATTTTACAGCATTGCCTCTTTATATATTCTGATCGTGGTCATTGCTCATGCAGAGTCACTCCAATTCCGCCCTTTCCCAATGGTCTAGTCATCCTCGCTGCCAATTTTTACACCCATTTCACCACACTCGTTTCTATCACGACAAGGCCCTCAAAATTTTAAATGCCTTTACGTTACAGGAACACAAGAAGAATATGTTAACAAAAGAAGGCAAAAATTCTTTCTGTCTCAACTGCCGAACGCTGGGCACAGACGAGAGAGGGCGTTGATCCACGATCGTCCAAATGCACAGCGGGATTTCATCTCGAGGAATCAAAAGATTACGAAACGTTTGTAGCGGTGAGTGACTAAGCACCAACCAGTCTCCTTCCCCTCCCACACGGAACCCAGCACCTCCGAATCCGCTGCCATATAATAAAGGAGAAACGGCCGAATGACGGTGATGATTCACGCGAATAAGAAAAAACATCGCGTCTCTCATTACGCACTTTCTGTATCTTTTGTGAGTGCACGGGATGAGTGTGAACAAAGGCGTTTTAACTGTGGAATTTCAGATGGGAGAGAGCGCGGATGAAGTCCCTCTGTCCGCTCACAATGCCCTCGGAGCTCATTAAATTGTCTGCACTTGCAACAATTCCCTCCTCGCCTTCTCTCCGCGGCGGTCATTTTGCAACACCGCTTGCATAAATTTAGGCTATCGTTCATTCGGACGTAGCTGACCTTTAGGTAAACGTTGCGTTTTCTGCACGGAACGAAAACTTTGAATTGCAACGGAGAAATGAAAAAGGGTTGCACCATGTTTTGAAGGAGATGCAGACTATGCATGTGGTTGAAATTGGCGAAGAAACGAACAGGTGCTTCGATACGAAGTATAATAACTGTTTGTCGTTAAAATGTGATGTTACGTCAATTATATTACGAATCAGTAGACTATTAGGAATGATTGTAATAGTTATTATAAAATACGTGCACTTCGTATCTGAGCGCAAATATACTTAAATCCAATTATTACGAAAGAATATAAATACCCGTTAAAGTTACGAAATATTACTTGTAACACAGGAAACATAGCTTGACGAAATATATAATATCAATGGAAATTTTACATAAAAGGATATTTTAACATTACCTCAAACTAATAATAAACAGCCTTTACGAAACAATACGTGACCAGACTCTCTCCTAACTAACAAATAGGAAATCAATGAAAAATAAATAGACGAAGTTAAAACAACCAAATCTTTCATTTAAGAAGAATAATCTACGACAAATAAGCTGATGTAACAATACAATACTACCGCATACGTGTTAAAGATACTAGAATTACGTAGAGGATGTAAGGAAAACAGAACGGTTACTTTGTTGCGAAAGCAACAAACAACGTAACAACGTAATTATTGTGTGTTACCAAGAGATTCGAAAAAGAATACTTTTTAATTGACCGCGGTCCCGCACGGATAAGGAATTCCCGCTGGAGCATTGAGAGAGAAGCGAGAAAATGTTTATTAACATCGGCTCAGTGAGTTTTCCCCTCTCCGCGGCGGGAGGTTGAACCGTAAGGAACAAAAAAAAGACCTCAACGCCACCGGCATGAGCTAGAGGCCACTAAATCCTTCAGGCGATGGACTTCGGTAGAAATCGCAGAGGAAAGGCATTGCAGTCGCTCTTTCTCCATCCTCTACACACACTAACGTCTTCGCCTTCCTCTTTCCTTCTTCATTTTTTTTTTCGTATTGCAATCATACGTTTGTCTTCGGTGGTATTATTTAACACATTGCCCTTGATTCGTATCTTAGAAACGAACTAAGCGAAGTTTTCGAAAACAAACTTTCCTCTTTGTTGATGGTGGAACGACAATAACTACCAGCAAATAACAATACATTCGTATAATAACCGGAGTATATTAGCAGATATACTGTAATTTTTACTATTTTCGAGTCCCAGAAGGGGCTATATGCTTGATTCAAAACTATTCATTTATTAAGACATGATCTTAATGTTTCAGAGATATAAAGGTTTTCAAATTTTTCAGAAGTCTTTTATTTATTACGATTATCTATTATTAATATTTATCGAATTCTATCGTGTTTAAAGAAAGCAACATACATAGCAAATTCCCTACCGTTGAGCATATTAAAAACCCATCATTTCTAAGATCACACTACGTACGGCTTCAAAGTTGATAGCGTATTCCGAAAAGATCCCAATTAGGAAACAAAGTATTTATCGGAATCCCTTTGTTCTTCACAATCACACTCCAAGAGGCGGCACCCGCAAGTTCCCATCTCTATGAAGTGATGCGCTAGATAACTAAAGAAATAAAGGGTAAAACACTTGGCATGTCGATATCACTTCATCGCAGAATATCTTGAACAGTTTACTATCCTTTGCGTAGGACACTTTCGAGGGATTAGCGAACCTCTTCACAAGCTGTTGAACATGTCAAAACCTTTATTGATAAAACGTCAACCGTATCTCTTAAGAGAATAGACGCTCTTCAAAGTGCCAATTACTTGAGATATCAGTTACTTCCCGTGCAGTAGTTTCCTAGCAACGCTCCTTCGCGAAGTAGTATATTGCATCTTTAACACACGTCAAACTTTCGGGAAAGGGGGCGAAAGATACGTAATACGATTGAGAAGGTAAGAAAGACATTAGAATCAGGAGGCAATGATAACGACAACAGTACGTACTAATAGAAAGTATAGTTGGAAAAATTGAAGGACGGACATAGAGAGATGTACGGGAAATGTCCAAGAGGGACTCTGGAGGATGGGAAGTACAGGTTGGGATGAAAGGAAAGATTCCTCTGGGTGGTGTGGGGAGTAAAAAAGGGGTTGCGAATGCGGCGGAAGGCGCCTCTAATAAGACTTTGCCTCGAGTCCTTTGCTTCCGTCATCCGGCGGCAGTCTTGAGTGGCTAAAATGAAAGTCCAATTCCTTTGCGAACTGAAGAGGCAGAATGCGTGAAGGTTTGGCTGACCACCATCGACGTAGCGTTAAAGGTCGTGCTGATATTTTGGTCCTTAGCAAACACATGGAGCATAGTGGCAATTGCATAAGTTTTTACTTTAATACACTGCATCTAATTAGATTTTAGCCTTCGAGAAAACCTATTGCATAAATCAGGGGAAGGTATTTGCACCAAAGTTTCGTGAATTACATTAAATATCTTTCAAGAGGGTTATATCGATTCAATACTCCTATATTGACTAATATAATACGTAACAGCAAAACTATTCCTAATATTATTGATTCAAATACGAAACAGTAATCTTAACGTCATAACTAATGTTGTGTCGTAACAGCCAGCAAATATTTCGAGTATTCCGGACGCATCTAAAGATCATACAATGAAGAAAGAATGGAATTCCAACTGTCAATTTAAATATTACTTAATTCGTAATTCGACAGTAGTAATAATACAAATTTCCTTAATCTTTTATCTAGTTCCATCGTAAATAGAAATCGAAAACTCATAGAGATAATTAATCGGACATTAAACTTCTAAAACTTCGTAATACTTGCATATAAAACAAAAACTACGCCGTAACGTAATAAGCATCCCAGAAAAACATCATTAAATTAGATAGACTAGAATCATCGAACTTTCTATTAACAATAGCAACAATACGTATATCTATCCTCTAAAAACCCCTTTTGGGGGCAACAGAAGAAGAACCTACGTTCTGTAGACGCAAACACGCTATTCTAGTGGGAGCATTGCCCGGAAGGATAACCCGTGAAGATGCGGAAGAGCACTGGAGGAAGAACGAATAGATAGTACAGGTTGTGTGCGAAGAGAGATGAAAGGAGTAGGTCGCTGAGGGAGGAGAAGACCACTAAGATAAGTACCGGCAGCCTCAAAGGCCTGATCCTCCCAACGGGAAAGCCATTGAGATTCCACTTGGTGGATGAAGGTGTTAGGTCACTCACGAAATCGAATGCACGTGTTGCAACTTGGAATGGGAGCGAATTTATAGTGCGAGAGAGGGAGTATGAAGAAGGGAGGAATCTCTACGATGGTCTAGTAAATACCTACGATGCGTGAATTCGAGAGGAAAGGAATTCGAGAAGATATCTTCATTTCTTCCGGTGTTAAAGTTAATCTCCGAGATCGTATATATCTTTTCCTTCGCTTCTTTGCCGTCGCCTAGGTATCTTTGAGTTGATTCGGTGGTCGTCAAGAGGTTATATCAAGCATTGACCTTTGATAATGAATTCCGTACGTAAATATCTATATATATATAAGCTTATATCATTTAAAAGAGTAACAAATGAATGTGAGATTATAGCTTCTATACGGTGAGAAACACTACTAAAGAAAGATCGTGAATAAAATATTTCGCGAAGAAGATTTAATTAAACTGTAAGTTGAATAACGAAATTGGACGATAGGAGTATAATTAAAATCGATGCTAAAAGGTAATTACCCCTTTGCTTTTAAAAAGTACGTAAATATCGGAAAATAGTAGCCCATCTTTTTCATGATTATCAGTTACTTTGCAGTTCTACGAGCCCGTTCTACTCAAACCGCATTTAAATTAACTTCTTAATCGTCATCATATCCTATACAATTTATATTTTATAATCATAAACAAAGAGCATATTGAGACGTAATTTTCGAAATACATTAACAAAGACATCACGCAGTGTATCATCATAAGTAGGTAAAGCAACACATCTCCTGAAAATTATAACGATCATATAATCAGCAACTCCTTCTTTCTCTCTCATTCCCACATTTTTCTCTAGGAAAGCCATAGCTTTGAATTATGTTACGGCTCCGTTTCCGTGACGCCCTAGATGGAAACTACGAAATATTAGTCACGGTTCCAAGTTTCCTATTCCTTTAGGACGCCCCCATTTACAGCGGCAGGAATGGGGTTTCACGGCATTTCTTAGCAGCGCTGCTCCTTCCACCGAAGTTATGTTCCACCGTATGTTTTGGGAGGGAAACGATCGCCGAACGCTGGACAAATGAGTTCGTAAATATCGGGATGAAAGCTGCGGAGAAGAATATTCGGTCGTGGAAAGACGTCGCTGTGGGCAGTGATTTAATTCGAACCATGGGTCGAGTCGCAGCCAGAACTAAAGATTGGAACCGATGATAGCGTCTCAGTGGGAAGATTAATACATATCGTTAAACTAATCGAAAATCGGTCGCGGTAGCTCGTCCTGGTATCGACGCATTGGCCCAACCTTACGTATCGACCAGAAGGGAAATACGTAAAAAAACACGAGCGAAACGAAATCCTAAATTTGTGAGTTATGTTTTACGACCAGATTATCTCAAACGAGGACATCTTAAAAAAAATCTCGTGGGAAGAATAATCCCGATTCAGCCGGATTTGTAGCAATATCAATTCACGGAATGTCTGGGAGTCGTGGCAAGAAGAAATCCTGTTGCAATACCATTACAAGGGAATCAACGGGAGTGATCTCTCGCGGGTAAAAACGGGAAGTCACGAAGACAAATGACCGAGGAAGAGGAGCAGTAAAAGAAGATAGGATTATAAAAAGAAGAATGAGAGCTGTGAAGGGATAAAATGCCTCCTGATCTCGGAATCGATGTCTTATTTTTTTCGTTCGGGGAAGAACCCGCTGAAACTTTTATCGCTTAACATTTGACACATTTATCTTACAATTTAAATAAATTACATTATATATTACTGATTTCTAGTTCGTATTAAATCGTCAACTGTAGCGTAAACCTTTTATATAAAATCTATTACATAGAGCAGCCATTTCAACCGAAAGTTTTTGGCACCCAATTCTTACGATATTATAAAATAAACACCATTATGTTTTCAACATTTACAGTCATACCATAAACCGATTTATATACCTACATCTTTTCTTATCCCAATCAAATGGAAAGAAATAGTTTTGCCTCTATCGAAAAAGTACCTCAACCTTCTTGTTCACCTATTCTTTCTCGAACACCACCAGACGGTTGCGTACGTAATACTAGCTCGCTCACACACTTGACGTTTATTAATCATTCAGCACTTTCTTCTCGCACTCAGACGTAATGGTTAGGCGAACTTATCAGTCCCTATTCGCGCAATTATCCGAACATGCCGCACAGTTCCTGGATCTCACCTCGTCAGCACACGCTAGCTCGCGCTGATTGGAAATCCATTGGGCACCCGCTTTTCCGTACAGGGAGGAGAGCCCATTACCACCCCATTTGTGATCTCGACAATGAAGCAGTTTCTACCGTGTAATCCTTTCGCTTGTGAGCGTTACGGACGCTGGTCAAGGGCCTGTAGTAACGCGCTAAAATCGAACTACTTCAAAGTTCTACGGACTTAAAAATATAATTTTTTCATAAAAACCATTTGGTCTGTTTCGGTGATTTCAACGGTGGTCATTAAAGAATTGTGAAGCGGTTTCCTCAAAAATTTGCCATATTTCGCAGTTACGGCTCATTCTCTCCCCTTCCGGTCAAGTCTTTAAAATTGCATTACCGATTATTCGGAAGTAATTGCGAAATTAAAAGCACCAAAAAAAAAACGATTTCCTGAGCAGGAAATCGCATTGACCGGAAAGGACGTTATTCCGCATGAAAATTCTAATGGATGGTCAAAACAATACGAGAAAAATTCGCAGCCTTGTTTCTTCGTTCGAAAATGATTCTGCTAATGCATCGGATGTTTGCATGGACAATTTCGCACCAGCTGCGTTGGATTGGATGGGTGATTTAAAGTTTAATACTCCGAAAATATGATGGATATTCATCGGTTGGCGGAATATTTGGAGACGTAAAAAATTCAGGAGCAGGAACTAGGCTTAAATAATCAGAAAACAAATATTCCAGATCAATTTGGCGTAGAAAATCCCCGACTTTAATTCATCCGCTTGTATAAAAGAACTCTACTTCGTGAAGATGGTTATAATATGTAGGTTTTTAATCACATTAAGCTACAAAAAGCGAAATTCTGTGGATGGTAAAGTAATCAAAATACACTGAACTATATCACAGATTTAATTCATTTTTACGTCTGAAACTTTCGCATAACCTTGTGGGTATTTGCTCCTCCGTTTCGGCAATAGAAGTTTACTTTAACTTGATTCCACCCGGGAGCCCAAAGCCGCGTAATCATCTGCTCCGGATAGGAACGTTGTTAGAGATGGAAGCACACACGAAAAAAATACAGTAATTGATACGAAGGCCTGCTTGAACAACCGAAAAGGTAGCTTGATGCCTACGGGCTGCAGACTCCCTAAAACTCCCGAACACGCCTAAGAAGAAGTTCCGTTCCCTAAAAGAATGGGACAGTATCTTACGAAGTAGTAGCCTTTAGGTCGAATCCTACGACCTGCCATCCAATACATATGCGAGGATATCCGTGAACGAGCGTCCGTATATTTATGACCATTAACTCCCGAAAGACTCTCTCCTATAGCCTCGGCTACCGCTTCGTGCTCTTCCCCGAGGTGAGGCCGTCATTAGCTCACACGGCCTCGAGGAGTACTCATTACCGTCTGCCCACTCACCTCTGCCAACTTCCGGAACCTCCCCCCGCCCCCGCGATCCCGTGAAAGGCGCATCCAAATTACTCTCACTTTCGAGCCCCCGCTCCTTTATACGTCTCTCCACTTAATGAGGAAATGAACGCACTAGCGCAAGAAAGGGAGGACGCATTTGCGCTGCCGGATTTGATTGCGATCTCGGCTCAAAAGGTAATACGTTTCCGAGTGTCGCGGACGAGCGGAATTGTGCTACTTTGGTTAATGGCGAAGGGAGCAAAATGGATGTGGACGGTAAAAAAGGTGGGCGAGAGTAAAAAATTGCTATTCAAACGCAGAGGGAAGAGGAGGAATCTGTTGAGAGAGGTGGTGCGTCGTCTCGCCGGGTGTGAGGACGTCGTATTCTCGGACGGAACTCTTGAGAAGGAGATGCCACAAAGGGCGATAGAATGTACTTCCTAGAATTCGCGTCCGTCAACGTTCTTACCGATGCAACTAACGTAAAGAAGTAAGAAAGCGTCGAGCCTTTGCTCTGGAGTCCTCTAACGACTATTCGCATCTAATCATAATATAACATTATGATTAGATGCGAATAAAACATATATAAATGGAATAAAAATCGTCATATCATAGTAATATTACGAAAAAATATTATTCGCTATCGATATGGAAATATTCGAGCCCTCTAATCGAAATCATTCCTCATTTCAGTTCGTTCAAATAAAACCGATAATGATTGAGTATAAAAATTCAAATCGATAGGTTATGCAAAGATTTATGTGTTAAGCATCACCACTGAATCATATTACAAACAGTAGAGTGAAATGGAAGCCATAAGGTTCTTTCAAGTTCCACGATCGATATTTTACGATATCATTATATAGGATAGGATCCATCAATAAAAAGTTCTACCAATCTAGTACAAATTTAATCGACTATCATAAATTCTCCTATTTATTTAATCGATTTATTTATTTAATACAAAAAATTTCAGTTCTAATAAACGAATTTCTTTAATTGTCCCGTTCCGTACTCTTTTAACTTTAAAATTTATTCCACAAAGCCACGGAAAGAGATTTATTTGTCGAGTGGAAATTCGACGGCCAAGGCGTCGCAGCCAGTCAGTTCAACGTCCCACCTTCATTTAATCACCTCTACGGCCACTTATGTTTAAAACATGACAGCATCCGTCAAAAACTCTCCGTACTCTGAAGACTCGTTTCGAAAGTAAAGATAGAGAGGGTTTTGGGAGACGAAAATGAATCAAAATTTGGGCCCATTTGAAATTGATGTCAAACTTGAACGTTAACCAATGTCTACAATGAATAAAACACGTGACATAATAAGTTACGTCGTAACTTGCGATTTTTAATAAGAGCGTAATCTATAATAACACGCTTTTCTAAATCTTCCATTGCCATAGCTACGAATTCTTTAATGAAAGTTCAGCAACATATATCTGAAGGAAAAAATGACGAAAATTGTATACATTTACGAAAAAGTAGTCACATCTCATAATTAAATAAAATTGATATTGAAAAGTGTAAAGTATATATATTAATTCCTTCCCATCCACGATTTAACTTTCGCTATCGTTCAACATTCCCACGTCCGTAACTTTGGCTTCGACCGCCATTGCGCATCTCAAACGTAGTGTGAACTCCCCCATTGTTCTCAGCGATGATTTAATCGGGAAAAAATATAAGGATCCTCCGGAGGCCATGATGGAGAAGTGGAGAGCCCGAGTGGATCGAACCAATTAAAAAATTTCGTTCGGTGGCCATCGACGGGAGAACCATTTTGCACGAGAGATCTCACTCTCCCGCTTCGTACGATATAATTATCGAATCCTTTCCCTCATTAGCGGATATTACGAACTTCGTGACGAGAGAGAATTCAGTTAATTCGTATATCTCCAGAAGTTCGTCGCTTTATAGAAACACGAGGGAGAGGGAGTGGGAGCTATTCTCCCATCTCTATGCGTGGATGGGAGATTGGCATGATTACCCTGCGATCCTATGAGAGACACGAACGTGCAAAACGGAATAGGAAAATTAAAAAAATCGAGGCGAAGATGATGGCTTCCGAAGATTGGAGGGTCGATTCTCCGTAAGAATTCTGCTTTCGAATAAATATCTTCTCACGCTAACAATGTAGGCGAAAGAATTATCATTAAGGACTGATTTCGCGCAATTTATAAGAGGGATAAACGATTTAATAGAACTTGAATCTGATATAGACTCACAGCTGAGAAACGACTAGCATCAGCGTATTCGAGGCGAAGCTGTCTAGATAATAATATAATGAGCGAAATATTTCAAGTGACACAATGCTACAGAACTATCAATTAACAATCAGCTTAATGTGTTCATCTTTAATCACTCTTCATAGAAATCTAAATTGTATTCTTATTCATTTAATATTAATGAGACTTAGAACAAAAGACGAAACAGAAATAGAAGAATACATGCTTTCCTCACATCCTATTGCTTAAATAAGGAATGTATTTTAATTCAATTTAAGAAAATCCTATTGTCAGGAATATAGAAAATCCTAGCAACTATTCTAATCCAAAATGATAACCAATTCCGAGGTGTAGCCCAAACCAAAATCGGTCCAGCAACTCCCTCAAACAACCTTTCGATCTCGGACACACGAAAATCACAATACCAACCCAAACTTTCTCTCCTCAAATAGCTCTGCGTCTAAACCTTGAGTGTGAATTAACCGAAAAAAGAACCCAAAAAAAGCACAACTCTCTCGCAACCCACCTGGCGATCCGAAACGAGTGCATTATATCATCGACTCGGTCGAAAAGTTCTCCGATCGTGATTTATCTCACGCGTACTTCTTCCTGCGGAAGGATTTAGCACGCGAACGCACGGGGGCCATAAAACAATTCCGCAAACAGGAACGCTAAGGACAAAAAGAGTTCGACAAACCTCGTGCGCCTAATTTCTTCCAACAACTTTCGTCCTGAGGCGATCGTGATAAATCAAAAAGCCTATGTTCCCCCTCTTCTCTCTTGTCAAAACGGTATACGCATATTTTCCGAAGCCTTACAACAGAAATTCCGGTCCCGGATATACGTCGGGATGGGTTGTCGACGCGGGGGAAGAAAAACGGTGCGAGGGATCGTGCTAATGAATGAGAAGATTTAGATGGGTCGAAGAGAGTGGGAGAAAGCGTTGGAGTAAGACTAAATGAGATGAAAAGTGAAACGTTCGATGATCGAAACTCTTAGAGGAGACCACGAATCACTCCCGAGTCGATTATGAACGAGGATACGTTTCATAGAGAAGCTGCAACGGAAGCGTTTTGTCGCCATGACTTACTGGTGCTGCAACTCGCGTTGATGTTTCAATAATAGGTAAGACAGTTAGCTCTCTATATACATGAGTTTAAACATTTGTAGGAAGTCTATCAGTTAACAATCAAGGAAGTTGAAGCTTAGCAACGATATAATTGTCGCGTCCTTCTTGTGTCTAAGGTCTGGTATTGTTTGAAATTGAATATTATAAATGTTAAATCTACCATTAGGTAACTCCTCTTACTGTATTGTTCACGTAACGTGGAATTCTTTGATGATTCGCTAAATTCAGATTTCAATTTAATTCAAAACGCTACTTTACAATTTTATTGCGAGTGTCCTCAAATAAACTTTACCTAATGAGCAAATCCAGTTGACAAGTGAAAGAATTCGTTTTTATCGGCCATTCCTATAGCCAAATCGAGTGTAAGAATCCAAAAAATGCATCTACTAACACCTCATTAGTTACACAACAGCTCTAAAATTCCAAAACTCCCGACAAACCTATCTCTTTAATCGAAACAACCCCGCATTTCCTACGTTTGAGAGACGAAATAGATTCGACAGAAGGGCACGTATGGAAACACCGGCGTTGCGAACCGCGCGTAAAACACCGATTCGTAAATACGAGCCCTTTCATAGCGTAACACAATTCCGCAGCCTTCCAATGACCCTTTTTATTCCCTCTGTTCTGCCGCAGACGCTTTGGAAAATGATTTGTAAATTGTTGCTGCGGCGGAGTGGGGCGTGGGTGGGGATGGATAACAAAGGGATCGAGCACGCGTTTGTGTTTACGCGAATGGGACGAATGGAAATCGCGGAACCCGACTGAGCAAAGGTCGCTCCATTGTGGAGCCTTTGGAAACGTATCCGAACGCGTCACACGCAAATTTTTCGAGGACAAAAAAAGGAGAGGTTTAACGGCCGAATAATAACGAAGAAGAAAGGCCTGGCGTTAATTATTTGCGAAGAGACTCGTGAGGTATTGAGGGTTTTTTTTCTACTCGCGCCCGAAAAACCATGCGATTTAACACTTTCTCGCTCGGTTTGTTTCCTCTTGCTGTCCCGAATACCGTCGTTTGAAAAAGTACCTGTGTATACGCCGTTTCTATTCGGGCGTTGAAGTCTCCCGTTTGTAGCGTTCCTATTAAATGCGCCCTTTTGATTTTTTCCCTTCGGTTGCTTTGTGTTTCGTAGTGGTGCGGTTATTGTGAAAAGCTGCTATGCAAATGTTAAACGTCTGTGTGGAATTGAACGATTGAGAGAGAATTATTCATCTTCTGCTTTTCCAATTTGGGTTTTAACAAACGCACTATAAGCACTCTTATGAAAATGCTTGTTTCTGAATTTTTGAAAGCTTGATTCAACAGTAAACCTTTTCAAACTCTACTTTTTGGCCATTAAACAATGAGAAAAATAATGGAAACACTATATGTTTTTGTACAGTAACTTATATTGCAACTACAAATTTAATTGAACATAATAGTTCCCAAACGATTAGAGTTGAATGGTTGATATTGCGCAATGATCAATGTTACATACATGTGCTGTTTTCACTAACTCTAATGAAATGATTCCATTAAAAATCAAATATTTTTGAAAAATACGAAAACTACACCATCCTGAATATTCACACTACGGATGCACCCATTGTGTATCTTGAGACGCAACAAAATCCATTCTTCCCATAATAATTCCACCTTAAAACCCAAAAACCACCCACCAAAAGCCCTCCACCTCACCCTCAGACTCATCACATTCCACCCCCGCACATTACGTCCAAACATCACGGACACTCCGATCCGTTCGACCGATGACTTTAAAAAGCACCCGAATATACAGGTTTGTCATGTCGAACTCCCCAAAATAACAACAACATCGATCAACGACTCACCTCTGCCCAGACGCCCCCCTCCACGTCGAATACCACCGAGGAAGATTTCCCACAAAAACATTCTATAGAGAGGGGGAGGGAAATATAGTGATAAAAAGAAGGGAAAAACCTCCTTCATTACCGTGGCTCCTCTCTCTCGTCCCCTCACGTAATAATTAATCCCATCCTCCCACAGAACACAGCCCTAACTGGGAACCTCTGCTCCACCCACTGCCCTCTTCCATGGACCTCATCACACAGTCCCTCTCCCTCATCATCACACAACCTGGCTACTCCTACCGTGTGCCAAAACTCGGACCGGGTGGAGGGAGTTTCTTGCGGCGAGTAGCATCGGGAAGGAGTAGGAAAAGATTATAGGGAAGAGGAGGGCGAAGTTGAGTTATGAGGGAGTTGTTCAACCGCCACTTTTCTCTCCCACCGCCCCACCTCCCCCTTTCTGCTTTAGCCTCTAATTCCCCTGCTCCTCTATACTACCGATGATGCATCTCCCGTTCGCATTTCCCTATTTAAACGTAGTTGCCGTGGTGATTGTTACAAGAAAGTAACGCACGGTAATAATATATCGTAGCAGACTGTGGAAGAATACGATGCTATTCCTTAATCATCCAATTATAATCTATGGACGTTCACTATTAGCGTCGTAAATGTTACAACTAAATTATTAGAGAAACCAATCCATATTGAATGAATAAATTCAAGAATTTTCTTTATTGATCTGTTTTGGATCTCATAATCTATCTCTTTAAATCGAACATTCTATATTTACGTGATAAATAACCTAATTATAATTAAATCTATTAAAACCGCTATCGCCTTACTTTATATAAGGGTCCATCTGAATAATACTCATAGTAATACCAATTATAAGCTATAAATTCAAGAAAAAAATCGTTAAATTAAGCAACCTTACATCATCTTTATAGGTCCAAATCAGAAAATGTAAAACATTTTCCCCTTTTCATAAAATACTCATCATTAATATATCAAATTTACTTAATTAATACAGTAAATAACCATATTATTTGGAACTAAAAAAGCCACATAACTCAGTTCATCCTGCACAACTCTTCGCTACTAAATACAAAGCGAGAACACTTAAATGAATGGACACACATTTTCACCACATCTTTCTCCTCCTCACTCAATGAATTCCCTCCGATGAAAATTATTTAAACGTCCGCGGAATCCGATGTCTTCCCGATTAATACCAGGGATTACCGCTCCGTAACAAGTCATTAACAAAGGGACGACACCTAAAATGAACCGTAATAGCATCATTCTCGACTCGATACACTTCGCTTCTCCTTCTATATAATGCCGCACCGTTTCCGAGAAACATGTCGCTGTCATGTACTCGTGAGGACGACCTTAAACACCTTCGTACGTACGTTTTTTTCACCATTACGCCATTCTTTCTCTCTTCTTCTGGATAATGGTCTCGAAAGCCCGGTACCACTCCCATTTGCATTCCCGACGCACCCGTAATTTTATGTCACGTGATTTTCGCTGCACCTCGTACGAATCCGAGAAATAATTTAAGGGATTACGACTCATCTCCACCGCAAAGACTTCTCCTCGAACGTGCATAAATACGCACTTCTTCAGCAGAAAAAAAAGAGCGAGTCTGCCGAGAGGTTTTCGATGCGGAAAAAAGCGTCAATCGAACGCGGAGACCGCACTCCCTTGACCCTCTTACGCTCCTAAAGGTTATCATTTAGCTCTTAAGGTAGCCTCTTATGGACACCGAGAGAATTCCCGCTGGTGGACATGATGATACACCTCGACTACCCAGAGTTCCGTGCGCGCATTTACCTTTCCTCGCCTCTTGGACAATGGCTCCGCCGATGATGCTTTTTAAGAGCACCGCAATCATGCGCCTCTACCAAAAAATTATCCCTCAAAACTACCTAAAATGATTCTGCATCGAGCCTTCCAACACTTACTACATCTTCCGCCGCTGTCCTCTTTTGATTCCACCCAATTTTTTTCCTCCTCCCGCTTAATTTCCTCCTATATAACCATCGACACCGTTGCCTCCAGACTGTTTCCCCATTACGCTATTACGCTCGTGATTTTTGACCTCGACGGTTCCCTCGCAGCACTGACCTCACCCTCTCCACTTTCTATCCCTTTACCTTCGATTTTTCCACCGATCCGGCGATATACCTGGCCTTTAAGACTCACATCTCGTCGCCTTCCAAGTACGTGGTATAGTTCTATATCGACTAGGATGCTTAAAGGTGAAGGTATACGTCCGTCTTCGTCGCGAGTACTCGGGAAAAGTCCATCACAAAAAAGTTATCCTATTAAGAGTTACGTTAAATCGCGAAACTTTGACACAAATTCCGAAGTCCTGAATTTAGTCTTCGGTCTTGTAATTAGGATGTATTTTCAATATTATCAGCGAAGACAAAACCTATAGATTGGCCTAATACAGGACACATCGCTACTACATAAAACCAAACCTATCACAAAAATAGTTTGGGCGAGAAATGACATCATGAAAGATTACGAATATTACCTCTTAATTCGTATTAATTTCAAATCTATTAAGAAAAAATTATCGATATTAAACAATAATTGAGGAATTAAGAATATGATACAGTAATGATGAATAGCTATGCTATACGATATATTGAGAAATTTTGTAGGAATTAACGAACAACTTTAAAATATATGCCTAGAAAATTTATCCAAAATAAGAATAGAATTTAATGAATGTTTCTAACTATTTTTAATTGAATTTTTATTCAAATCCCGCTTAATTTCAATAAAATTTAATTTAGTCTTCGTCTATAATATGAGTGCAAACAAATCCTTTCGCAGCTCGGAAAACAACAACTAAAAGGAAGAAAAAATTCTTTTCTAAAAATTTCTTTCGCCACTCAGTCAAATCCTTCCCGATACAGTTCCAAGATCTATTCATTCCTCCCCCTCCCATCAGAGCGACCAATATAACATACGCCCCACCCAACTCCGATTTTTTCAAATGTTATGGCAACAGATATCACCGCAGCCCAGTTCTCGTTATAACGCCTACCGTTTTTTTATTCCTGAGCATTCGCATCCCATCCGCCTCATTTGTCCTCCCATTGCCCGAGGAGGCCACACTCCATCATTCTTTTCGCCACGCACTATTGCTATACATCCAGCTTCTTTAATCCCATTCCTTTAACCTCCCGTCCTTTTATATTTTATATTCCCGGGAAAGGTTTTCTTTATTTTTTTCATCGGCGTTTGTAAACGGCGATGATGGGACGTTCAATGAGAAGGTTGCGTTTCTCGTATTTAATAACGACACGAAATAAAAACGGTTTTCTCTCCGACCCTCTGAATGATTCCTCTGGGTTGGTTTAGTGTTGCGCTGTCGCTCTCTGTCTCCTTAAGACGCCGAAGAAAAGAGGGAAGCTGAGGGGACGGCGTTTTTGAATGCGATTATTTCCAGACCATAAGATATGGGCTTAGAGAAGGAGGCATCTCTCCTTTTTCCACGAAGTTGTAGAAAAACGCTCTTCAATTTTTCGTCGGATAAAATACGACGAAAATTTTATTTGACGGACCAAGTTCGAAGTCGTCCGGTTTTATTTCTTCCAACTCGGATTCTTTTTCTTCGATTTTCCTTTCGAAGAAATGTGTTCCTTGTGAAGTGAAGAATTTTCATGATTGTTTTTACGATTTCCACCGGGACTAGAAGTAAAACTAATAACTTCAAAACGCGTTTACAATTTTCGGAAATGTATTAATGCTTCTTTAGCATCCATCGTAGACGAACTCAAAGTTACGTAAAGAATATTTCTCCATAGAATTTCGAAATACCAAACACCTGTAAGTTATCTATTAGAAAGAAACAATAAGGAAAACTCAGGGACGAGTTCAATTCCCAGATCAAAGTGTCTGTAGCCCAATTTCATGGCAAAAAAGAACACAGCGCACCTTCTTTGATTGAGATAGTGCATTTGCGTCATGATGCTCAGTTAAATATCTAATGATTAGATGAAATTTTGAGATATGAGATGTTTAATCAAACACCAAAATGGGTCCGATCTATCGGATGAAACGAATTATTTGTTCCCATTGACGTCAATCGAAGAGAATTATCAATTTGAAAATAAATTGTAGCACTTTCAAAATCGAGCGAAGATAAGGTTCGATCGTAACTCTTAAAAGGGTCTTGTGAGCAAAAATAAAAGAATCGGAAAGACGAAAAATAAAACCACCCTCGTGTTATCAGTAATGATATCTTCGAAGAAAGAGGTCGACTTCGCAATGTACAACGATAATAAGGAGGATTTTATAGTTAAAAATATCAACGGATGCGGAACTGTTTCGACGATATAACATAATCCATTATATTTAATTTCCACCACTTTTAAACACTCAAAACCGTTCTAAATATCTTCATATTTTTAACAACCTATTGCGCAATAAAACAATACCACCTCAGCATTAGAAAAACCCTCTGATTTTCGCAAAACCCTAAACAACGTTTCATCTATCTGCACCGCAATCTCATTTCCATAAACGTAAAATACTGAACGTATTATTCGGCTGTAAAGAAACCCTGTCGTGACCTCGGGACAATAAAGAAATACGAGTAAACTACACGCTATGGGAGAGAGACGAAGAAATTACGGGAAAATGACACTGTTTCGTCGTGCTTAAGATTTAGAAATAAAAGAGTCCGTTTTCCGAGACGGCGCGGTGTCCTTATTCCTCGGAAAGATTCATTTTTTTTATTTTTGACGCATATTTCTTTTTTAAGGGCGCGGGAGAGAAAGATGACAACGGGAAAAACGTGAACGGTACGCCATAAAAATCTTACGCTGCCGCCTTCGGGAATTTTACGACTGACTATGAGGACCCGTTTGGCTATCCTTACTAACCCCTTGAATATGCATAAGAGCCGAATGGACAACGCCGGACAACTAATCATCTCCCAGAGAGGGTATCGGTTTGTAAGAAAAATGCGCTTCGAGAGCCGACGAGAATTTTCCCACACGTACCGAAAGCGCGAGCACACGCCCGATGGGGTTCTTCGGGGCTGAATTCCCGTCCTTGGGTCATTTGTTACTTCACACCCATGTTCAGACGCCCGAGGACCTCGTATCCACAGACGACGGTCGTTGAAGTCTCCTATTCTAATGTGAATTAAAACTTCGCTTGACGCGACCATAATGATACTCAACGTCCTTTTTCCTTCCTTCTTCCAAAGCCAATGACGTCCTCGGTATGATTTACAAATAAAAACTCCAGTCATTACGTTCCGGGAAACTTTCCAAACATTACTCTTTCATTACGTCAACATAGATCCACTCATTCCCATTGTTTCCCGCGGCCGTTTAATTTTACGATGCTTAGTTATTTCCCGAGTTAACATAAACACCTAAATGTCTTGTGAGAACCTAAAACAAAAAATACTTTGCATAAAATCTGAACCATCCTGGTTGGACAGAACGAATCGTCACAATTTTAGCGCGAAATTATCTCTTATTTCGAAACTGTGCTGCGAGATTCTTCGCAAATAAGTTCTCCCAATACACGATCATTAAATTGCGGAACATTAAAGCTTAAGCCTGGAAATATTTCCTCATTATGCTCCGCTACGAACGACATTATAGTACATGAAACTCATAGTGGAAGAATTATTGTTGTCCAATTCCAGTTGCGGTCACGAATCTCCAGTTAGGTACGCTTTCTATGAATTAAACAAGCTTTCTCTCACTTTTCACGATTCCTACCTTTCTCATACAATCTCAGCTTCCCTGCATACGCTCTCTCCCCATCGCGACCTCCAACTGATCGAAAAAGGAATCGCCACGCCTACCTTCACGGCCTTTTTCCGAGGCTGCAGTTGACGCCGATGTTTTCATCTTTTTTCAGATCTCGATCGAAGGGGGATCCCCGAAAACTTTCACCGCCTTTCAATCTGAAAACCTTTCCCTCGACTCCCCGTTACCTCATTCTTTGCATTTTTCACGTTTCACGTAGATCGCGCGGAAAAAAAGTCTCCGATTGATACCGTTCGGAGTTTTTTGGGTCGGTTTCGGAAAACGCTCGGGAAACCTTCAAGGCTGCGGAATTTTTTCCCTTTTCCTCTTGCGATCTCTCGCGGTATTCTGTTGCCAAATTGTCTGTCGCTTGGTTTTCACGAGATGCTGGAATCGAAACGTTGCTTGTGCCGTAGAGTATTGCACAGCGAATGGTATCCGAACTATATTGTGCACTAGAACTGAATGAAGTGCTGAACCGAAAATATTTGGAGTAAGATGGTTGAAGGAAGTTGGGGCATTGGTAAACTATACTCTTGTTATAGACGTACCATAATGATAGGCAAAAATAATAAATCAATACATACCTAAAATGTAATAAAATTTTAGAAATCCCACGCTGAAATTAGTAACAAACAAATCACTACAATGTATTACTTCTTTTTTATTTCAATCCTTAATTCTATCCAATATTCCAGGAATATATGGGTCACCTCATTCTTCCTTCATCCTAACTTACAATTAGCATAGCTCCACGCAAAAACCTCAAGGACAATTACTTCGGATTTCAGATAATTATGAGCAGCCATTCTGCCTAAGATTATGATACCTTGGGAGTGTATAAATTCTGGATAAACCGGTCTCATGAATGATTCCCAAATCCCTCCGAGGTACGTGTTACTTGTACCTGACCAGCGCGTCATCATATAATAATATGAACACAATATAACAGCACAGTACACCTTTGAGTAACGAGGTAACCGCTCCTAAAACCATCGCATCAAATACGATACTTTTCACATCCCTCAAACACTCCCGATGGATCAGATGTGGGATAAGATACCACCACAACAAGATCATGAAACCCGATAAAAACTCATCGAGGATGAGTGAAACCCGTCAAACAAACATCGCATTTTTAATCCATTCATCCGGAAACAAAAGCGAGGGCGTCCGTCCCCTGGGGGCGATGGGCGTACGGAGCGAAAACAATTCATCGAAGCGAGGAAAAAGCTTTCTTGCATCCCCATTCCACCTTACGGACTCACCATATCATGTGTGAGAGCGCACTAAACGTTTCTTCGTCCACGCTCTGCGTGATTTGGTATTCGACTCACGCTTGGAGTGGGGGATATATAAAAAGGGTTGGGAGTCTGCCATCGAGAGGGAGGCCATCCTCATCCCACCGAGGAGTGATATCGGTTGCCGGGGAATAATAATAAATAAGGCACGGCAACGAGCGTGACAATAGGGGGGCCCTTCGAAGCTAATGAGCGATGGTGCTTGGGGCGCCGCAGCGGACGGAAGACGCGTTGTAAAAACAAAAAAAGGACGAGCCGCGCCGGTGAGTTCAACGGAGGACTGACCACGAATGTCGTAATTTCTGGCCATGCTTTTGCGTGCGTACGGGATGGAAGTGTTCCTTCCAAGCGGGCGTCACGGACGCACCGCAGGGTTCCTTCTGGCTGGCGCTTTTTTTGGCGAAGACGTGTGTGTGAGAGGAGTAAAAAGACATCGATGGAGGAATGGTTTAAAGGGAATCCTTATTCGGAGAAAAGCTTTGGGATTTTTTGATGGCTCGCTTTTTACGGCCGTGGGAAAAGGTGACCACTGTTTTGATGAGGAGCGCGGATTATTCGGCCATGGCGTCACTTCTCTGGCGTTAACACGCGGAGGTGTATTCGCTAAATACGTAAACGAATACGAAGAACTTTTAGCATTATAAGCTATATTTCTATAGAGATATTGATAGCTTTTGGAAATATTTAATATTGGAAATATTTGATTCTGATGATATTCCCTATCATGATAGGTTCTAAAATATACGTTTTATTACGAATTCAATAAAGCTGAATTGGAAATTGGATACCTCACTAGCACTAATGCTTTAAGATATTTATGTAGACATAGATAAGTTGAAAGTAAATATAATGAATATTCTTAGATATAATAGCAATTCGTAGACGACTTTCAAATTATGAAATCTAAATAGCCTCATGTACATCCCATGACTTCCAAAGTCTAAAAAATAATTGTGTTGATTGGAAACTGATTCTGAACATATAACCATCATACCTGACATCCAAACCTAGCATAGTCACCTAAAGAAGGTATATCTCAAAAAAAAACCTTCGCGTAAGCAAATCTGCAGCAGCAGGTTGTACCTGCAGATCTCACCCCTTGCTGTCCTACCGAGACAATAACCAGTAGACATGCTTTCCTCTCTCTTGAACCCGAACCGACTGGATAAAAATGATCCCACTAATTACACCATTAATAAACATTGCTTTAGCCACATGACGATCCTATCCTCAACGAAACAGTTCAGAATCCTTCCACAAGCTTCGCTTCTTCGTAAACCGAAATAATCCACGTATACTATAAGGCCATCCGAGGATTATCTCATTACGAGCGAGACGATCTGCTAAAGGTTTTAATCCTCGATCTAGGAAGGGGATTCCGGTGAAAGAGCTCGCTCACGTTTCCAAGACGACAAAGAGCCCGCGCGTTCTCACACCCCCGCGGCGGAGACGTCCTATCCCCTTTTTCTCCTGAGGGAGAAATCGCCTCTTCGGTAGTTAACAACGGCGACGCTCTTTACTAAGGGGTTTACCGGGAATGCACGGGCTGTGGAGCGTCTGCATAATCACCGCTTCTTTTCACCCCGTCCTCGGATTCATCCCGATTCGGGGAAATATTACCCACGGAACTGAGAGTCATAGCGATGCACCGACCGGAGTGCAAAATAAAGAAGCAGATGCTCGCTGGAGCATTCAGTTGCTTTTTGCACCAGACGACGGGGCCGTCTACCTTGAGACAACACATGTACGATGCGAAATGAACCGGACCTAAAAAAGTGCCCTGTGTAACACCTCGGATCATAAAATAATCAAGTCTCAAAGATATTCCTTTGTATTTTAAAAATTAATAATAACTCAGTCACATTAAAGATCAACTATGAACAATTAGAAATAGATTAGATATGTAAAAAACTGGACTGCACACTGAAAAATTAAATTAGATTGGGATAATTTTATTTATTCATCTGCCGTTTCTTTTAAACCTTGAAGTTTAGAAAAACATAAGTGCGACCATTATCTGAACTGGCTGGTGTAACAGGTGTATGCGTCTTCGAAACCTATTGCTGACATTCGCAGATTATAAACGAAATAGTAATTTGTGTTCCAATTTGTTATATTCTTCTGTACTGTATTTAGTAATGCTTTATACTTATTACTCGTCTTTTATCATAATAAAAACATAAGGAAAGCATGAATCTTAAACAATATTACCCAAAGAACTGAAGTAAATAGATGCTGATATTTAAAGGAAACAATCATTTTTTGAAATGCATAGATATTCTTCATAGCAACAATTTCAATAAATTGACTTCTTTTAATATGGCAACGATAATAATATCAAAACCGTTGTAATTCGTGTATCCATTTCGAAAGAGAACATATTTTCGACAGTGTAACGTATGACTGCAGTAATTAGACAATTTGATTGCAGTAATAAAACATCCTTCCCTTTTATAATCCTATAAATATTGAATATTAATAAACCCCTCGAAATTTATAAACCTCCGAATCTGTTATGCGTCAACTTTCCGCCAAGCATTTTTCCAAGGCCGATACATCCCGATTCGAGCAGAGATTGCGCAAAAAAAACACGAACGTGGATGGAACAAAAGGAAAAAGAGCGGGAGGAAGAAACTCGCCTCCACGTCCCGATTTCACGCCTGCAAAAGCTTCATTGCTACGAGTCCTTCTCTTTCCCTATCCAGAGAGTGGCCCCAGAATCTGCTTCTTTTCTACTCTTGGTAGAACCTTTTTATTCCTTTCGAATTTTTTACTTCGAGTGTCGCGAACGAAGTGAAATAGATACGTCATTATCGGTCGCGGATTTTAATTGCCCCTTTCGAATGGACACGCGATCACATTCGATACGCGTTTCTGCCCTTTCGCTCAAATGAGTTCTGTTGTCATCTTCATCTACGCGGAAGGAGAGCGCTGTTTCACACCATCCCATTTCCACGCTTGATTCTGCACCTGTGTCCGACGCGAAACAAAGTCACCCGGGTAACAGAATGTGTTTAATAGCTGACAAAGAGACCTTAAGTATCTATTACGAATTTATTTGCCAAATCACTTTCAAAACTCTACGAAATGACTTCGTAAAACACGCTAATGACTGTTTTAACTACAAAATAAAAATATATAAATATACGCATATTTATATATTTTTTCGAACTCAAACATTGATTTTAAATCAGCACTTTATATATATTTATTATGATCTATATTTGTATGCCCTTTTAGGTTAATAGAAATGACATGAAAGATAATATAAAAGAATAAACTAACATAATTTCCAAACTTTTCGGTTAATACCGTTTATATTATTGTATATTTAAACTTAATAGTTTAAAGGAACTTTCTTTCGTATCGTATCCTATATAATAATCTGAAAAAATATTAGGATTACTTAAGAAAAGATTTTACGTTAAAAGTATCCAAAATCTCCTACAGCATATCAAAACACTGACAATATTCCCCGCATCATGATGATAATCCAAATAATCACGAATTAATTCACTCCATGTATCTCGGAAACATATGATCCCCGTCAAATAAAAAACAGTAAAATCAGAATACAAACAATCCAGAAAACAACGAAACTCAGACATACATACAAGATCAGTGCTTAATTTAAGCAACACCCTGATACGAACGGAAGCCTTACGGATCCCAAAAGAGAAAATCGGGCAGAGTTAGAGAGAAGGGGGAATAAAAAAAATCAGCAAACCAGCGAGACGGAGGTAGGAAGAGAGAGAGGAAGACCCATCTCCCGCAAGACACTATCATCGGTGCCATCCAGCTCATCATCATTACCCCCGCGTTCCACCCATGACCCCACCGGCACATATTTTTCATGACTTTTCCCCATTACATCCCATGCGACCTGAACACACTCCTCCCTATAGCACTCCTGGATCATCCTCTTGCTCGTTATTATTCCAGACCAGTCGGCCCATCATCCTTCCACGCATCCCCCGACGAATACGACCTTTCGACCTCTCTTCTTTCCCAAACATTCCTTCCGAGGGATATATATTTTCCAGCTCTGCTTCGTTTCCGTTCGCCCCTCGGTTTTATGGAAAACCCCTCTTCGTATCGAGAGAACTTTCGTAATTTGATTTTTCATTCGATTTCCTTTCGAAGCTAATTCTATAATTAAGTAGTGACGTATTTCTTCTTCATTGTTTTCTTCATTTCTGTACATCCACGGTTAAACCAATTTGATTGTTAAGTTAACCAAGTTTACCCTATCAATTCGTATCCTTATTGTCCTATAACCTGTATATTCTATCCTCGAATTAGTCTATATATTTCTCGCAAAACAATATCTCATATCAAAAACATAACCCTATAACTTACAAATCAATGCTCTTCAAATTCATTAATTATTTTTACTTAATGGATTATGCATGATATTTATTTGTAGTCTCATACTTTTAATATAACCTTTTAGCTTCCTCATTAACAATGTTCTCCTATATAAACAAGAGTAAAAATTCACGTAATTATGTCGCGAACAATAATAATAAAAACTTCTCACTTCACGTAGCAATTAATGGCAAATACAAACTAGATTCCTTCGCCTTGCAAACTGTCTTTACTAGCACATCGATTCCTAAAATACTGCAATACAGAAACTACCACCAGCTATCATTAATTTCAACACTTAATCTTCATAATTTCATCCTTATAATGTTTCATAAATTAACTACATTCACATTCCTTTGGATGATAACCGGTTGGTACTCTCTCGCGCGCTATCATTTTCTTTGATACATCGCATATTATCAGGTAAATGAATCCATATTTCCTTACCTCGTATACTAGTTTTTGTGTAGAAATTTCCGATGTTCTGCTTCCAACCGAACCGCTATTTAAACCGACCTTCCTTAATGGACACTTAACCCTTCCACCTACACCCCATGCTTCTCTCTTTATCCCCTTACTCTCTTGAAAATCTTTCCGCTTTTGTTGCATTCAATTCTCGAACCGTTTCGCACATATTTCTCAATTCTCTTCCATTCTGAATGCATTACCTCCATTCCATCTCCCTCTGTGTTCAGTGGTAATGTCCCTATTCTCTTCTCCAGATTCTATTTCTTTTCTTCCGTTTCCCTGTCGATGTTCCTTAAACCCATTGGCCTTTACAGTTCGAGATATTTCCATTTCCCCTCTTTTACGGATATCCCTTCCATATAAAAAATTCCATCGATATATGCAGTATATATTGATAGATAGCAGCTACTGTGGATGCATCCGAGTAACATGGGAAACAGAATCGATAATAATAAGCGATTTTATATAATAACATCGATATTTTTCGATATCGATTTTATTGATATCGAAATAGTAAACCATATAAAAGATACATCTTTGGAAATATTCGAGAACTTAATAAATCATAGATACCTAAAATACGGAAAAATAATTAACGTAATTCATAATTTTAAAATGTATGCTAATTCGTCCAAGAAAGCATCATCATTATAAGTACACGAAAGATGGCGGAATCTAGAAACACAACATCTTATACACAACCCTCATCTTTCAATAACCAGCACAAAGCACCGACGACTTCCCCGAATAACGAAACCAACAGCAACAACAACAGCTATCAAAAAGGCAGGCAATCCTCGAGAAGATTAACCCATTCAGCCCCCAGAAGCATGACCTCTCCTCTGGTCCCTGGTAATCCGCGAAGGCGTCTGCAGAAGGCCTTCATGGACGCCTTCGAAGACGCGGCGACGTAGAAATTTCCCCTTTTAATGACGGAAAGAGGAGGACGTAAAGTGGTATTTTTGCATTCCTCTCGCATTATGGTCTTCCCTTCAATCATCCCTCCCTTGAACCCGTCGATTCAATCCCGATATTTCTCCTCGTGGGACGTTGACTGACTGCTCCCTTCCAGACACTCAACCTCCGTCCACCGTGGAAAAGAGGGGTAAGAGGATAAATAACCCGAGACCTCCTCCTTTATATCCCTCACGTACCCATCCCTCTCCCTTCTGCTTTATATCAATCCATCCTCCGCATAAAAAATAACCTCCGACCATCCTACCGGGGAAGCGGCCTTTCAATCGCTATCCATCCCATCCGTAGCGTAAGTTCGCATCCCTCTTTTTTTTCCAGTCCCCGCTCCGACGCCTGTAATTATTTACTTTCACCGTTGAATAATATTTTCGGGAAAAAAATGGTCGGAGGCCGAGACGAAGGTTGCGCCGTTGAAGGGCTTTCGAAAGAAACTTAAAAGATGAGAGAGGGTGGGAGGCTTTACGGAAGTTATGAGACCTGTTATGCGCCTTAATAATTAAAGGGTGGGTTTCCATGGTTACGATTTTTAGATAATATACGGAATATCTTGAGCCTTCACCAAATCTTCTGAAGATGCTTTAAGTTAGTGAGGACGCATTAGGGAAACGAAACTCAATATAAATTTAATTTGCTTCAAGCTGCTCCGTTAAAAATGATGCTGCATTCCAAGTGTATAACAAAAAATGAAAAAACTCTGATTTTTGCACCTCTAACCTATAAAATATACACGTACATGCATAGATGCGTATTTCAATCATGCCACGTTTTATAAGTGTATAATTAACTGTGCGTAATCTTACAAAGAGCTTGATGAACGAATATATGTCTCACTCTGCGAAATAAATTTATAATGTACGTATACATCCAGTTTTATCAGATTATGAATATGACTTATCGTAATATAAGGTTACTATGAACTTAATAACAATCTCTGGAATGGCTCCCAGAAATTTATAGATAGCATAAATAATATAAATTGCATTTCAGATGTAAAGAGAAATATAGTTTAGATAGAGTTCGAAGATACAAATCAAAGGTCAATATTGATACGTATCGTATTGTATATTAATGAAAAAAATTCTCTATTTTACCCTTGGTTATAATATAATAGCTCATTCTATCGATAGCTAGATGAAAGCAAATGTCGTAGGAAATATAGATAAGCTATAGGTATATATTTCCCAATGCAATGTACAGACACCCGTAGAATGATTCCAAGGCGTCTATCAGACGTCCTCCTCAACTCCCCTCGGACGAGCCCTATTCTAAGAAATCGAAGAAACCGGAGTCGACTGCTCCTGCGCGACCAGATCATATCGCTCCTTCCTCTCCAAGACGTTCAAACCCCTTCGACTCACTCGCCATTTTTCGCAGCCATTTTGAGAATCCACGCCGCTGCGTTATGACAATATGCTCAACTATTTTTCGCGTCTGAAGATTATTAAACACAAATAAAAAAATTGATAAAATCTTTGTGATGAATAAGAATTAACTCTGATGAACTTCCTGATGTAAATTGTAAGCATCCTCTTTGAAAATCATCATCGATTAAATAATCAAAACATAAATACAATATGTATCATGACTTATGTTTCATATTATAATTAGGTATAGCCGGAGATAGTTAATTATAATACTATAACTATAGTATACTATATAGCAATGAAACTTTGTTGTCTTAGTTTGAGTTTGCTTACTTCCACCTAAATTCTTTAAAAATGTACTACATTAAGATTAAGCGGTGATCCCACTTCAGATACGAGAAATTCTTATTCCTAACACCTCTAGAACAACAAAAATGACCCCACTTAAGAGTCAACTGCAATATTCTACAGGAGCACACAAGCAAGAATACATAGTTACGAGATTTTTAGACGTTAACTTAAAATTAAAGAGACCAAAATACTAAAAATACGTATAAAAAACCGGAGCGACATTAAAATCTCGGTAAATAACACGTAAATTCTCGTGGGCATTTCCTCGTTTCCTCTTCCGCATTTTTCTCCACCATTTCCCTCTTCTTTCGCTCCTTTGGCGCCAAAAATTCCACCTACTAAACCCACGCCCTTCTCCGCGAACCCCTTTTACACCAGAACTGAACTCCCAGGCAATCAATTTTGCACGTCTAGTTACCAGCCAAGTTACGCACGCCCCCGACGTAAACCGTTCCCCCGAAAAACCCTGCTAAGCTCCACTCTCATTCCATTCTTGCAAGCCTCCTCTCTTTGCGTGTACGTCTCTTTTAGGGTACGTACACGCTCTTTTTACATGAATCAACGTAAGCCACACCTTTGTCGTATTCCGAGATCCACGGGGAGCTAAAAAAACGATGCTGCGAGAGGGAAATTCTGATATACACGAAACGAATTGAAAAGAAAGTATTCGTAATGAATTGGAACATAGAATTCAACGCGTATTTTATTTATCTAATCGATAAAAAAGTTTCTAATTTACGATGTAATTACTTTTTCGTTCAATCCAATCCTCGAATTTTAAATTATATGGTTTAATTTGACACTTTGGATTTTAGAAAATTATTATTTAAAATTATATTCTTAAATTCTAATTTATAATTAACGTTATTGATATTCGAAGTTTTTTTTTGTCAATTCTTTTCAATGTTAAATGCTTTTACAGGATAAAACTTCGGGTTACTTAAACATTTAACACAAAACGTTATACAATATTTAGTAATAATAGCCGTGATAGAGTAGCATAAAGTCAAATTATCAAAGCTCTACTGAACTAGGGAACTAATGAATGTTTTCCTATTAAACTTCAAACGGGAATCAAGTAAATACTTTGAATATTTCTTCTTTACAATACCTCTTAATAGAACTGTTTCTGACTAAAAATCTTAAATACGAAATTCTCAAAGTTACAGAACCCTAGCATTTTTAGATTCTCGGAAATCTTAAAACAGGGTCGCCCACCTTTTTTCTAATAATGAGGTATTTTAGGGTAAAAAAAACTTGATGAAGGTAATTCAACCCGAAAACAATGGTATCCACGCAATCATTACCGGCTAAACAAGGCGTAAAATCGAAATCCCTACACGGGACAGGAATTTTCTACTAATATTAAGACCATTATCTCACAAGAATTGCCTTGCGTGTTCTCGTTTTTTTTTTTTTTGATGCGACAATGTGAAATTGGGGGAAGACTCATCGCTGGAAGTATATCTTTAGGAAGTTTGAAATAAAAAATACGAAAGGAGGGGAAAAAGATAGCAAACAGCTTATTCCACAAGTTTTTTCCCGATTTTTGGACAAATTTGAACTTCGTTTAAATACCTATTAAAGTCAAGTTACATAAAAAAATTTATGAGCATCTATGTAGATAAAATTTAAATACGAAAATGAGGATACATCTTGAATATTTTATCAATAAATCTGTACGTAATTTTTTTTTCATTTATTCTCTCCCTAAGATGGTTCCAAAACAGCGACAGTTTAAAAAGGTTTTATGTCTTATAAGCAATAAATACAGAAATAATAAAACCACGTAAGTGGAAAACGATAGGCAAATTAGGGAAGTAGTAAAATTTATTTACCAGTAGTTGCTGTATAATATCGGCAATTAGAAGGGCGGTTCAGTAGCTTTATTATCGCTTAATGGTTAATATATTCACAATTGATTAACACTCGTAAATTGTCAGCAAGGCACATTAATTAAATTCCATAACAATGACCATGCGAGCTATCGAAGTACACGAGTTGAAGACATTTCAACCGACGAATATACCACATCCTATCACGAAAAAAAAATTCGCTCTTCAAAGATTAAGCTATCTGTAAGACATCAACATATCTCAACCCATCCTTAAAAGTTAGCTCTCTATCTCCCGTTGCCATTGGAGATTTCGAAGCGAGCACGTTCGGACAGTTCGTAAACAAAATCGAGCGGTCGAATGAATGCGAGTTGTCTCTCCATGGAGACGGATACATGGTTACCCAAGGGAGCCACCCACTGCGAACGGACGCCTCGGAAGAACTCGGGCGAAGAAGATGGGAGGAAATCGTGCATGTGAATTCAGATGGAGAGGTTGTTTGAGAAGGTGCGGTGCAGTATAACACGTGGGCGGTGCATATGACGATTCTCTCTCCGCGTTTCGTTTAAAAACCCCTCGTTCTTGAAGTTCTCTCGAACGAGTTGATAGACGTACCAAACAGACGTGGAATTTCTTTCGTTTCTTTTTTTTCGCGTTTTAATCGATTACTTCGATAACATATTGAGTCGCTTGAATAAATGGAGGGGAGGGAGATAAAATCATAAACTTCGCGAGCAAGTTTCTGCGCGTTTATCAAAACAGAAATGAAGTTTGAGTAAACAGTGGAATGTATAAGTTTGAGAGTCAATATGTTAAATGCTACAACATCTTTCGTAAGAAAATAAAAAACTAATAAAAATACGAATAATTAAAGAATGCTTATCATACAGTCACATATACTTATGAGGTATAAGTATTACGTGTTGAAGTATTACGTATTAGAATTTAAGGGCTTGAAAACGTAATAACAACCACAGTTGGGTAAATTAGAACAACGCTGGGCAGAGCTAAAGAACAATCAAATGAATGTAAATTAAAACTTATTTACGATGGATCGATACAAAATAAAACGTAATCCAATAAACAAAAATCAAACAAAACAACACAATGCATGCAACGAAACCTATGCAGATTGCAGCATAAAGTATTCCTATATTCACCACGTCTCCATACAAATTAAATTCAGCCCTTTAAACTCATAGATGCACTTAAACAAATGACGGATTGCGGGAGTAAATCAAGAACAAAAGACGTGCAATGATGGTGGTTTAGGCAGCAAGCGAGTTCCGAAATTAGCGAACAAAAAAGCGGCGGAGTTCGTCTGGAGATACGCTTCGTTGAAATGATTGGTGAAACCAGTTTAAAATCATCGGCGGGTATTTTTAATACCCGTGGCACCGGTTTTATGGTAATCTTGATAAAGTCAGTCGGTGATTCGATTTGAAAGAGCTCGTAAACTTCATTAAAAACTAGCACAATTGCAACCCGACGGCGGGACATGCATAATACAAAACGACCCGTGTTGTTCGCACATATGCAACGCTCTCTTTACGGTCTAGTTCATTTAATATGAGGAATAAAATATCGGAAAAAAATAGGCGCTTATTTCGAACGAAACGCGTTACAGACAAAATTACAAGTATTAAACGCTTTTTACGATGGACGATAATGGAATATATACATGAGTAAAACTGCGCGCAACTATTTTTTAGCCGTTTCAATTAAAGATAATTAATTTTTCACCTTGTTTCAAAGTGTAATTAAGTAATTGACTAGAAATTTCATTAATTTATTTTAAATACCGGTGAAAATTTTCATAATCTCGCGCGTTCTGAAATTCTGAGCGGCAGAAAGAAAATAAACTACTTTTATAATGGTATTCTGCTGCGTTGGCTGTGATTAAAACACATTATACATTTCACTATTTTTTTTGAATTAAATTTACGTCGTGTGGTAAAAAATAGCATCCTGCTAAATTTAGACGTTATTTTAAGCTGCACGTGAAAATGAAATGTATATTTATGCGTAGAAACACAATGTAAAACTTTCAGAACCATTTCTGAGTAAGGAATTAACTTCAAATACGCAACACTATTACGCATAATATTACGCATAATACATTTCGAAAAAACCTCACCGCATTCATAATTATCGGAATTTTATAATTATTTAACAATGAAACAATAATAATTTTCACAAAATAAGAATTTGATTAAAACAATTGATGCTAAATAAATATCACATTAATAATTCATTTTCTAAAAGTCTGGAGTAATGATTTATTGAGAGGTATAAATAGAATAAATCTTGAGAATATAGAACTATCATTTATACCGTATATAAATAAAAGTCCTATATAAAGAACTAATAATGAATAAAAGGTAACTAAACCAAGATGAAAACAAGTTGGTTGCCATGGAGCTCTACTGAAAGAATCAGCAGACACGATAAGGTGAAATGACATAATTATACACCGCTTAAAGTCGCTGAATATTAGCATAAAGCACACAAATAGATTACCGATCACTCCACAAAACTATAAAAAAAACACATCAAACCTCATCAAATACAAAAATACCCAACCCAAAACAAAGGGACACAACACCCAAGTTTCGATAGCGCCACACTAAAAAGACACACATCAACCGGTAGTAGCCCAGCAAAAATTCTCCACTCCCTCACACACACACTTTCCACGCACTTCCCCGTGTTTTTTCCATTCCTTCGTATCCCATATCCGTATTACCAGGATTTCGGAAAGCGTTTTAATGGCAGGGTTCACACCTCTTGGCACCCAGGAAATAATTCCCTCGCAACCCCTCAGGCACAATCTTTCCACGCCTCCCACACCGCCGCGTATATACCCCCTCTATACCATTCCTCTCCCGCAAAAATCCGAAAAAAATCTCATCTCATTTTTTCACAGGAAAAAAAACAACTCCCGTTCCACGCCCAACGCAGCCCTCCCTTCCTTACCCACTCTCTTAACTGTGCTGCTGCTGGTCATCATTTTTTAAGCTCTTCTGCGTGTCCCAAGGGTGGAATTCGTTATTAGCCCTCGTTTAAACCGCCGAAAGGCGGAATTGGAGGGGGGATCTCCCTTTTTTTCCTCTTTTCACCACCACCCCTCCCTCTTTCTCTTTGACCTATTCCTCATGTCCACCACTACAACTCTCCTTCTGATTTTCCCTTGTTATCTTCCATTGATACCCCCGCCTCCTCTTTCACATTTCTTCTGCTAATTCTCCGCAGGATAATATCTAAATTATGTCCCTTTCTAACGATGGCCCTTCCTCCATTTTTCTCTGACCCCTTTTTCCCTTTTTCATTAGGGAACACACGGACGGTATTTGTCCTTTCGTATTTCGCCACTTTTTATCGCGATGGGTTTTTGTTTCCCATCGTCGATTTACGTCATAATTTCCGATGATTTTCGAAGTTTCGTTGAATTAATGACTCAATGAATAAAATGAAGATGGATATGAAAGATATTGATAGTAAATGAATAATGATATTTGGGTGAAGTAAAGCCATCTCATAAAGACAATAATCTAACAATAGATGGAATATAATTTTGTAACTATCTTCTTCATATTTCATACTTATAATGAAGCAGTCGTATATAATTTAAACAAATAAAATTTTAACAAAATATTTTCATTAAATGATTCTGTAAATTTAACTATAAATGTAATCTATCATATATTTTTTTGGGTCGGATAAAGCACTATAGGTTTATGTTATAATATAGTTTGATAGGAAATTTGTAGGAATACGGCCAAAAAAATAAAGGACGACGGAAAAATATCATACAGTATATTTACGAAAGAACAGTCAAACTATTCAGAAAATATTTTGTGATCATTAAAAACTTATAAAAAAACTTTAAATATATTTATTTAAAATATATTTATTAAATATAATATGAATACGAAATAAGGCACCGAATCTGAACCAAAAAAAAATTCCACCGCTAATCAATCACTTTACAGCTAGGTGAGAAAACAAACCAATCCGTAAAGGAAACCCGAAAACAAGGGACAATTTAGGGAGCAGATCTTCATTTGGTCCAGAGTTATGACATTTTTATTCCGCGAACTTTTTTAAAGAGGGGAAAAAAACAGAGAGGGAGAGAAAAAAAGAAAAAAAAAATAAAAATTCCGGCGGGCTTATCTCTGACCAGTTGATGCTGGAGAGAGAGAGAGGGCCCTTGGTCACAAATCCTTTTCCCTCGTTTCAAATACCATTTGCGTGAAAAACGGAAAAAAATCGAAATTTACTTCCCCTCATTAGAAAGTCGTCTTTTTTTATAAGGGTCTCCCCGCTCCTGCTGCCCTCTATAAAACTTCCCCTATGACTCCCGAACTAAACTACACCCCGATTCATCTGACCCGATGAATAATTTATAATTCAATTAAAAGGACGAATCGAGATTTATACTCTTAGGAAAATACTATAAGGCGCGTATTGGATGGCGTCTGGGGGAATTATAAATGAGCCATTAGTAGCTGCTTATCGCCAATGGGATGACCGGATACGCGTCGTAATTTGGCGTGTTTGGTGGGACGAGTTGTGTACAAACTACCGATGGCTCAGGGCATCGGCAGGTGCCGCGGAAATTTGGAACGAAAGCGAGGCGTATTAGGAAAATAAGATAATCTGGCTCGATGCGACACTCCTGTTACATGTACCCGCGGGAGTATCTGGCAACGCTAGCTTTAAACTGTTTACCGTCCTTTTTATGAGCTTTATGGACATCGTGCGCGTCTATCGAAGTCCGAATTCCTAGCAGAGCGTGGTGTGCGGATCGCGAAAGCCAAAAACCGACGTTATTCGCGATGCGATTAATTTGACGAACGCTAACGAGCAACGCGTCCGAATGGCGAAATTTTAAATTAGGTAAACGAACAGTAAGATTTTTAATTCCTATGCAAGTTTGAGAATTTATGCTCCTAAGTGAATTGATTATGTACGTAAATATCCCCCATTATTTTGCACGTAAAATTTTCGACAAATAATATAATCTGCGAATAGTATAATATAATCTGCGAACTACAAACAAAAATACGTAAAAATAACGCTAATTTTATATATGATCAATCCAGAACGGGGAACTATATAAACATCCTTTTATCACGCAAAATAAAATCTAAGAGAAACAATCAGAAAAAGAATATCGTACCAGAAACAGTCATCGAATTTATATGCAAAGAAAAGACTGCTAAAAACCGCAAAGTCATCGCCCCCCTTACGAAAAAAAAAAAATTCCCGCCTTCATTCCCACACTTTTCAATTTCTTTGTCTTCCGCTTTCCTTAACGAGGCGTTTAATTATTAAAACTTCATCCCTCCATCCTTAATCTATCTCGAGTTTTTCTCTTCTCCTTCTGGAACCTCTTCTTAAGTAGTTATTCCCCTTAAAACCCTCTCTCATTTCAACCCTTTGGATTCGTTCCCTTCTTTCCTCTGAGAATTAAGGTAATCTCGACAGATTGTCTTTCAATTATAATCCGAAAACGAAACAATTAAAATTCAAGGCAAATTAAGATTAAGAGGTTATTAATTATTGAGGCGTTTCTTACGACTCCCGAGCTTTTTGTGGTTTTATTACGAGAGGGATCTCTTGGTTGTATCATCCTAAACAATAAGCGAATCTACGCACTTCTAATGATGGATAAATTAAATTATATTTCGTATTTTAAATTTAATAAAATACCCGTCTCCTTGGAGATACTCCAACACACTTCCCACGTAGTTAGTTTCCAAGCAACCAAGATATATTATTGGCAAAATAATGAAGCGAAAACAAACTCCTGCCTTCAATCCTCTAGCAAATAAAGAATATTAATACGACAAAACTATGATCAATGATCGCGAACCAAAGGCTGCAAAGCTTAAGCAAACCTACGCATGAACGCCAAAGGCATAAAAATAAATTTTTAAATATACCTCCGATATTGATGGTGAACTAAAAGACTTATTGCAAATACTTTTAGCGAAAATTTTCTAGCGGAGAAACTTGTACAACAAATTTCCTATTTCGTCATAAATAACGTGGATAATTAGCAGGAAACAAGTCTTGGAGAGGATAGGAAAGAAATCCTGTTTCCCGTCTTAAGAACACGGAAGAAGACTGCGAGCTAAAAAGATCTGCGTCAATTAGGAACTTCCAGGAAAAGTCGTTCTCTGAGACGTGGTTAATCCATCATATACAATTACCGATTTTCGATCGATTTCAGTGCCCCGTTCTTTATGCCCTGAACTTTAACGAACTTGATAAACTTTTTTTCGACGAAAAAAATGTGAACTTTGTTCTGGATTTGAATGTATGAACATTGAGTTATATATTTGGGTTTATATACGGATAACTTAAGCATAAATATATTCAATTTCGTTAAAATCATTTATCATTTCGCTAAAACCAATGTAAAAGAATAAGTTAGGAGGTGATGATAATTATTCTTATACTCCTACGTCTTGACGAGTGAAAAGTAAGTAGGACCATATGTATAATAGTTAATAATAAGTCTGATTATGCTCTCTAAATCCAATCTAATTTTCGTAATAAGTGTTTATGTGAAATTGTAAATTACTATCTGTGAAGAATAAATATGTTCATTAATATTAGTAATATTCTTTCACTTTGTTGAATGCTGATCCTACCATCTTGAATAAAACACTTATTAATTCCCCAATTTATAACGTATATTGCATATAAATATAATTTTATCAACTGTTAAAGTTACTGAATTTTTCATTCAAGATTATTTATATCTTATTATTGTCTATATTGTCTATATCTTCTTATTAAATTCGTAAATTTCTCTATCCTGTTACTTAGCAACAGCTCCTGAATTCGGTTAAAAAAAAACAAATAAGAATAAAAGCGGTAAGGGAAAAAAGAGCAGAATGACGGGGAGGGAAAAGATGAAGATTTTTGGAGCTTTGGCTGTCCCTCTTATACCAGAGGCCCATCCTCCTCCATAATCTTGGGGCTCCCACGCGGTAATCAGCTTTGGGCCAAGCAAGGCCTCCCCTAAGAGAAAGAGCAAACGCTCGAGGAGCTCGCTTATCCTCGGTGGAAACCATTTCCAGTGAAATTGAAAACAATTAGGATTAGAATAATGGGAGGATGGGATAAATGAAGGTGCAGGAAAGAGAAATGAGTAAGCCGGGCTCTCAGATTAGGACGAGGAAGAAGCGGTGTGTAAAAGAGACCGAGTTTATGAGAGTAAGAATAGTGATATGGGGGAATATAATCGCTGGTCCAGCAAGGAGAGGATGATACCGAAGAACTTTCATGCAGAAAAAATGAATAGACCTTTCGTCCACAATGAGAGGTACGATTGTATCTCTCGAAATAGCATTTATTTCGATTTAAGACTGCTATATAAACATACTGGTCGCTCTTACGTACATATATCTTACGTGTTCTAATTAAAATAAACGAAAACAATGTTCTCCGTTCATTTTTGGTGACCTAGATGAATGATGTTAGGGTATAACCATTAAATTTCTCTTTGACTTAAATGAATCGTACTTTAGATTCAATATCTATTTGTCTTATACGAATTGCAACTTAGAAGAATAACCTACCATCGAAATCGTGTATTTAACTTTTTATTCGAATGATTTTTCTACTTAATTCAAATTTTAACGATATATTTTCAGGCAGCTGAATCATGTCATGCCATTTATATAACTATCACATTAATTATTCCTTAAAGAGTTAATTTTAAAAGAGAAATGTATAAAAACATAAGAAGACATTGTAGTATATTTCTCTCCAGATTTTTATAATTATCTTATAAGATTTATCCATTTAGCACTCTATTTATATAATCCTAGCCTTCTGAACTTTAGTAACTGAAAGAACTATAGGAGATGCACTTAATAATCTCAAAATATATAAGAGAAAAACACTAAATTAAAGCCCACTGATATAAGCCTGTAACATTAAGATTTCATCGAATAATTAGATTTCTCTAAAAAAACTCAAAGTAAAAAATTTATTCCAGATATTAAAAGAATTCGCTTGTCATGAACGACCTGAAATTCGGGCCAAATAGATCGCAAACGTGCTTTTGTAACCGTGGCGCTGCGACATCACAACTTGTCGTCCGGAGATAATAATTTGGCGCAATTCTGCGGACGGTAATCACACAAGCATACATGTGCAAAGGTCTATTTGCTAGTGGAGATGATAACGATTCTATCAACTTTGTAAAGGGGTACCTCGGCAAGGTTATCGTGATCTTAAAAATGAGCACTTGATGTAATTCATATCTCCCGTGCGACGAAAGAACCTTGAAAATGACTTTGTCGAGTGGAACTCGCATCAGAAATTATGTTAAACTGTCAAAGCTTCTATTAGTACAAAGCCTTTACGAGTAATCGTGGCAGCATTTGAGATAACGCCGGCAAATTATAAGCTAACCGCGTTAGAATTAATTCCTGCCATCCTGAACCTTTGTCCCGCGATTTACTTTTTCTCCTACGAGTCCATTACTAGCGTTAGATTTGGGCAAACAAACTCCCATGCGCCTCGCTATATCAATTGAAACCTCTTTGTGCCGGTGAAGTGACCATTACGACAGAAAATGAATAATTACGTAGACTAAACGTGCTGCTAACGTGCGCCCAAAAATGCGTTGCTATGGTGCACTTTTAATCGTGACCGTTTCATGCAATACGCTCCGTGGAAATCGTATTGTGATAGAAAAGCTAAATACCGATAGCGGTAAACAAAGAGAAAACGAGTTAGCTTTTACCGAATTGTGAGGTAAATTTAAGATGGCGCCATAGGACGACGATGACGAGCTACAAAGCGCTCGGATGTAAACAATTTGTGTTTATCGATAACCGCGCGTGAATTATTTTGTCGATAGGTCATACAAATAAATTTTCGCATGCAAATCTTCGTTGGTATCCGATGCAATCATCAAAGGGCGATTAACTGCTTCGAAATGAGTGTCTACATATGTAGCAAAGTAAGGTTGCCGTAGTTACATAATACTTCAAAGCAACTGATCGTTATATTTGTGTATAATAAATATTTCAAAACATTATAACCTTTAGAAAGATCGACAAAGAGAGAAAATTCTGTATCTAGCACTAGAATCATTCCTTAGTAATTAAATTTTATCAAACGAATCGCAATGATGCATTTCATGTACAGAACGTTCAACTATAATGATAACTATAAAGATGAAAACAATAGTTGATCGTAGACAAAGATAAAATTAATTATAAATACTTGAGCAACTGAAACTAGAATAAACTCTCTTTTATCATCACATAGGCTTTGATTCATCGAATTCATAACCCTTTTTACAATTCCCAAGAGATAAAGATTATTTGCTAAATTTCTGGATATAATTTCAAAGACAGGAACCAAACAAATTCGCAAAAAGCTCATGACAGAGTATTTATCAACGAAATGCAGTTTTAAACGCATATCACTTACTTTTCTCATTTACCGGCGAATGTACGGCAATCTTAGCAACGATAAGAAGTCTTTTCCTCCTAATCAACATTCCCATGACATTCACCTTGTTAAGAGAAGATTTCTTTATCCATACGAGTTATAAAACTATCGCAATGTACAGATATGAGAGTGAACCGGTTCGTGCGATTCGGTAAATATAAAGAACCGGTTATACTTAACCGGCTGAATCCCGTAACATGAGATAATACTATTAGAAAACCTAAAGCAGTACACCTTAATAGATGCAATCCGATAGAGAAACTGAATACTTAAAGACGATTTAACTACAAAAAAATGCCGTACGATAACAGTTGTTGCTCCTGGATACCGAGACTAAGCCCTTTTCAGTCGACAATCAAAATTGAAACATTACAAAGAGCATCAATAACTGAATCATAGTCTTCTAGAAGCTACAACAACTAATGTTAACCTTGAACTACAAGCCAACCCAAAAATCCCATCCCTACAGACGATAAGCTATTAATAACCCCAGGATACTTCTTTACGAAAGGTTCCTACCGATACCACAAGAACTAGGCGCATACTCCATAAACGAAATCACGGCTTTGTCCACACAACAAAAACACCACCTCTTGTGGAAGAGTAATCGAAACCTTGATGATAGGGGGGGTCATCCTCTCATAATCCGTGGGGAGCCCGGCCGTCGGCTGCGGCCGACACCCACGAGACGAGCGTGCGATCGCCGGCGCCCAACTCTCCGAATTATCGCTCGACTTCCCGCGCCGGAGCTGGCGTGGTTCCCGGGGATCCCGTGCTTAACCCCCGGTTGGGGCCCTCTTTAAACGCCGGATATCCATTCCGTTGTTGCATCTGCGAGGGGCCAAATCCCCATCGCCGGTTTTAAGAGATTACGGAGAAACCTTTTGGAGGGAACGTCGCCGACGGGATCGGGAGTAACGACATCGGTGATTACAAGGATGAGCTGGGCTTGATGACGATGCTGTAGGAAAGGCGTTTTTGGGGAGAGCGTCAAAAGAGGGATTATGGGCCACGAATGAATTTGTTCTTATGCATGAGCCTACTTGAGGGTAAACCCTTTTGCATTTTCTCCCCATCCGATTACGTATTAACCGTATTCCCTCTCAGATGGGTGCATTGATACTTCACCGATAAATATAATTCGTTTCTATGGTAAATAAATATGAACTCATACGTAAAATACGTCATCAGGCTTAAAAATCAACGCAAATAAGATAAAAATAACATATAATGCGTAAGTGAACAAGTATACAGTTTATAAAATATTAGAATACGCTACCTATTTCAAATCATAGCTTAACCCTATTGAGAAAACGATATAGTTGAGTAAATCGAAGAAAAGAATTGGTCTGTTATTAGTAAAAAAATAACGAAGTCCTATGCTAATACTAGGTACTAGGTAATTTGATATAATTCTGTAGAAATACGAGTAATAGCTCTTACATACGGGAAATTTTGAATTAACAATTACTCACATCATAAATAATGATAGTCGTACGAAATACTACGTAATCAAACACACGTATCAGAAACTTAGCATAACAACATTACAAAATAACACAAATATCTCATCAAACCGGTACGTGGAATATGGAGAGATTTATTTAAACTTGATACACCCTGCATAGCTCCACTCCCATCATCACACGATTGCACCCGAACCCAATCGGTTTCGAAGCCGGTCGAGCACACCCAAAATCTTTTGCAATCTGCGATATATCGCCCGTTAATTACTGCTTCCAAATTTTATGATTCGCGGTTGAGCCCATTTTCCATCCCACCATGCACCATCCCCACCGGCACATCGCATAATTACGACGAATTACGAAATCCTTTCGACCCAAAAATACGCGAATCGATCTGCACGGCCCATGACCTCTACAACCCCGACTGCGTTGGCGTTACCCGTACTGAGCTAATGCACTTTTTCGCTTAGGGCGCCGTAATTTCTCTAATCACAAACTCGAGGGATTAATAATTCGGTCTGTAAAAGACGCCAACGCTAATTACCCTAACGGTTTCGCAGCCAATTTTACAACGCCCTCCGCGCGATACCATAAGAAAACACTCCGGGGAAAAACGCGGTTAGCTCTGGGTCCGGCACGCCGACGACTGCCAATGCACTCGCCGACCCGCCGTCTCCCCGCTGACACCCGCTCGACTCCTCGGCAAATATTAATTATCTTTCCCGATTGAAAAAAAAATCCTCGACAGTCGTTTCCCGTAACGAGTTGGTGCATTTTTCGTGGGGGGGAACGAAGAAAATGATGAAGGGGTCGCGAGTAGTCCCCCTGGCGACCCTCAAGGTGTTTCCCTCCTGAAAGCGTCTTAGGGTAATGAGAAAGAGCGCCTTTCCCTGCCGTCTCTCCATTACGACTCTTTGAGGAGCGATTAAGGTGTTCCCGAGATTATTATTGCATATTTGATTAGAAGGGAATTCTCCATGGCGACGGGAGTTTGTTCGCAGATCCCAGCGGAAGCCTTTTCTTCAGGCTTAACTTTTGAGGGGTTTGGCTGAAAGTGCCACGAGAAAAATTACGCTAATCGACTACTGTAGACGAACTGTTGATCGAACTTTGTCCTCGAGAATTTTCGAAAACATAATCAAGAGAAAGATACTCTTAAAATCAAAGCGAAATGTTGATTTCGATGAATTTATTTATAAAGTTTGATTACCATGGAGATTTAATGGCAATTAAACAACAACAGTCCATCCACACGAATCTTTTAACGATTGTTTCTAAATAGTATAATAAAATACTTTACGATCCTATATTATAGACACGTAAAGTTACACAAAAAAGAATTAAATTTTAGTCAGATTCAGTATCTTTCGTTCTAATCTTAAGTAGTGAAAAAAAATTCATTTCCAAAACATACAGTTCCCGAAGAAAACTCATTTTAAATTCATCCAAATCAACCTTTCATATTTCGATTCACAGCTAATAAACAATAGAAACGAATTAATTAAAAATCCCGGTACTATTCTTATGCAGAAGAAAAATACATAACACTTTTCTACCTCGTACGTAATGATTTAACGAACGAATAACCCATAACACCTTACGAACAGAAGTGTTAAACACTTCGTGAGTCTAAGGGAAAGGGCGAGAGAGTTGAAAATTTGCGAGAGCCACGAACACCTTCATGCATTCAGGCCCATCGACGAAGGAAGGGTCTTAAGAGAGACTCGTCTCTCACGGCAACGCGACAATAACCTGCCGGGGAAGCGATGGTGGGAGTCGAGCCCTCCTGCCATGCTGACAAGTATACAGAAACTATTCGCCCGAAATCTATTACGGAGAGATAAGGAGGATAAAAGAAATATATGGACTATTCCGCCGCGAAGTGTGGCTCGAATCTTGTCGGCTTGACGTCCTAACTCACGCTTATCGCATCCGAATTCGCGAATGCTCGATTAATCCTGTTTTACAACGCGAGCGCTCATTGGTCGAATTCGTGTCGAAATCGTAAATTAAATCGACTTTCTCAGAGTTTTGCGGAATGAAAACTTGAGTTAGAGCGATGTTCCGAAATGAATAACGTGTTATTTCTCTTTTAGATACAAAATACCCGAAATGTGAAGGGCTGACTTCATTTCTATGGTTACCGCTAAATAATCGACGACTTGCTATAAACGTTATCCGCTCGTATATTAACGTGAGAAGACGGAGAGAGTTTTCGTAATTTATGAAGAAGGTAAGACACCGTCGGGAAGAGTTGAAGGAGTACGAGAAAGAATGGATAATGCTTTGAATGACATTTCAGATAATTATTAAAATTTAACTGGTTGGTGTTATCGCGTTAGTTAACGCATTGCTTTCGTGAGTAATTAGAAAATTAAGAGGAAAATTTGGAACCGACGATATAGGAATATTAACCACCGACAAATAATAAAGAAATAAATCATTTTAATCTATATATTAATAATACCAATACACACCGCTGAACAATTCGTCCACTGTAATATTAATTAAGCAGTCCAGTCTTTACTAAAAAGCTATAAATATAAGATTATTAATGGAACGAACTATTTGGCACTTCTAATTGTCTCAGAATATCATTTCTCTTCAAAATATCCTCCTAAGATTAAAGGATGCCTCTCTATAGGAAATAAAAACTCAAATCAGCGCCGATGACTTTACTTTGTCATAAATACGAGCTGTAAAAATGTGTTGTAACTAATCGAGCATTTAGTTACGCCTCGATAATCATCCAACGGGTGAGGATACGCATTAAAATCATAAACAATCGCAAGGGCGGGGCGATTCTTCCACCCCCGCACACACAGAGAGAGACACGGATATCCAGTGGAGAAACATGTGGTGGATGAAGTGCTAAAATATTGAACTGACAGAAAATTAAAACGATTCTGCCATTAATTCAGTTTTCTCGCCGTTTCTTCCCTCTCTTTTCTACGGGCGAAAAAACGCGTGGGCCCGACGCGAAAACACGTTTTTTATTTTTCTTTCCCGTAACGCACCGGGAGCGTGATTTTTTTTTCTTTCGTTCCATCATTCCTTTCGTCGCGGAAAAAATGGAATTGACACGCGATGTTCGATTTTGACTGAGCGGTTTTGAGATGGGAGAGGAAAATGTTTTGGTTACCCAAAGAAAATGGCGTTAATTAAAAAATGCTACTTTTAGAATCTGACGCAACCTTCTCTAAAGGGAAGCAGTTTGCGAATTGCTGGCGATATTTTTGCGTGATAAGAGAGCTATGGAAAGACGTTGGAATATTTGGATGAATAAAAAAGGAAGAAACTTAATTATAAAATAAATTTCGATAGAAAATCTTGAGAGACTAAGCTGATAGAGAATTATCTCAAGGTTTCTTCGCATTAAGGACTACCAAGATAGTTAAAAATTACATTCATTTTTCCCATATTACTTTGAACATTCTAGAAAATAAGATACTCAAATGTATTTACCTTTTGATATTTTTAAGTATAATACTTTGAATTATACACATTCATTGACAACATTTTGTATATAATCAATTATACCTTCCAGACTGTTCAATCAAAATTTTATACGAAATTTTAGGCTGACTATGGACTTTTAAAAGAATATCGTACATAAACAACCGTTGTATAAATAATGAAACAATAACATAATAGAACTATATTTACTAAAAACAATGAATTTTTGGATAGTCCTTTATTAAATCTCCAATACCTTCTTGTAAACATCACTAGAACAGACTACTTTGCAATCGATATCAGCAAATAAAGAATCAAAGATACAAATCCGCACTTCCTACTGCATTAGATACCCAAAACCTACGAACTAAACCAAGCCGATAACCCACAGAACTACGAAAACCCAGAATCTCTTCGCAACAACCTCATCACCATGGAGTTACCAAAACATCCAAAAAAAACTCGCAGTAATTATAACTCGGGAGTATAGCCTGGGGATTCGTGCCCGAAAACACCTCCCTTGAACTTCATATCGAGACAAAAAAAGAAATTCGGAGATGTATACATGTATATAGAGGCTCATGGTGGGGATGGCTGCTTAAGTATTCAACCCACCCGCACCCACCTTTCCTTGTGGGAAGACGAAGTGTAGAAGAGGAAAAAAATAGAGGGGGGAGTTGATAGGGCGGTGGAGGGGGATGATGTAGTGGGTGGGGAGTGTGGGATTGGACAAGCGGTGGAGGTTGGTAATGAAGGAGGAGATGGTTGGGCCTCGATGGGAACGGATGGGTCTTAAGGGGAGGGGAAGAAGGAAGAAGGGAATGAATGGTGGAAGGTTGGTCGGGTAGAAAGGTAGGGGCGTCAATTTTATGCTACCCGTAAATCGCCATTACCTGTCTCATATAATACGAGCCTCGCCTACAGCATCATGCAACAGTACCACTGGGAGGGGTACGGGAGAATATGGAGAAGACTTATCAATAAAGAGATACGAGGATAGAGAAGATCGCAGGTTCGATGAGCGTGATTTTCTATACTCCCAAAAGAAACTGCACGAGATATTCCATGGTAAACAAAATCAAAATTACTCGCGTAAAATTTACGTATTTCTAATTTCACACATTTAAATAATTAAAGCACAAAGAAAACCAATCATTCCATCTTTCCTTTCGTGTATTCCATTCTCTCATCCTCGCATTACGAAGACGTAAACTCTAGGCTATATTTGGCCATATTTACAGACCTATTAATATCTGTCTTTTTGGACAGCTCTTGTATATATTCACGCTTTAGCGAGATGAATGGCGGATTATTACGTTCCGATATATTAATCAATTTCAGAAAGCTGTCCTTAATTGCGATTACCGCTCATTGATACGAAGCAGTTCGCATTCTTTCCTCACCGAAAATATATGAGCCAAGACGAATTGCCAGTCGGCTATAAATATATCATTCACGTTTACACTTTTTATCTGTTTTGCTCACTCTTAAGTCAAAGGTACGAATTGAAGTTAAACCGATGATTCAGTAATGATATACAATAGAAACACAGCAACATAACTCTACCATGAACTGATCAAGTCTATGAATTACGCCTCCCTAAAATATAAATTAAAATTAAAAGAATTTTCGTATTTATATAATTCCACATTAAATATAACATTTATAAAAGCATCGAAGCAGATTGGATGGAATATATAATTTTGAAAATAAGATAAATATAATCAATTTTAACATATAAAATTTCAACATATGGAATTATATATACATATACCTCAATTTTTGAGAAAGATGATCTAATACTATTCCAAACGGAACAATATATTAATGTAAATATAAAAGAATGCTTAGAATGATATCAATCATTACGAGAGGATTGAGGTTTACGAACTACTCAAATCTCAAAACAACAGCCAAGAGTAAAAAATCCGTTTATGGACAAATAAAACCTCTAGCTAAAATGCCCACGCATTTCTTACAAGTTATTACCAGCCAACGTGAACCTTTGAAAAGCTATCGCTAACTTTTTGCCCTACGTCTAATAAATATGCTATTTTCTCTGGAAGCGTACGCATGGGTGTTCAAATGAAAAGTCTCCGACAAGTCAGATGTAATGGTTCGAGACGAGGAAACACTCGTGTACGATTAATCCACTTTAAAGGCTTTTGACGGGCGTGTCGAGGCTCGTCAGGCTGTGGCCTAGACACCGTACGCGGAAGCACGCCTTGAAAAACTTCTAATCAAACTTTGATCCAGGGTTCAAGAGACTACGCCGTGATACGTGAGCCGATCAAGCGTTTAACAGCCGAAGGTAAACACGACTACTCTTAACGCTTTTTCTTGTTTTCGGGGATGGGCTAAAATTCTGCTTGCGCTCGTGTACAATCGATACGTTTAACAGAAAGGACTTTGATGACGAAGATGTTATAAGCATGTCATTATTACAGTAAATACTCTCGTATAGTTATATAAGAACATTTTAACAAGAATGTAGAGTTTATTTGATGAATTGCTTCGGAAATACTTCTTTATCCTAAAACCTCGATGAAATTTGAAAAGAAATCCCATTTTTCGTAATGATCTTCATTGAAACTAATTAATCTACTATCATGAGCTAATAAATATATAATTCACGAGTTTTTTTCTTTTAAAATTAAGATAAAATAAGCTGTATGTGGATATGATTTATTAAAATATGAACCCCCTTTTAACTTAATGATAGCAAAATTCGTCGACTAGGTCGGGTTTCCTAAAAAGATATCTTTTTACTGACAATATGCGAAGAGTTTGCGTGAAAATAATTAATTAATCAAATAATATACAAATAATTATGAAAGGCACGCATGCATATCTTACGCGAGTTAAAGCTAACCAATTTAATTCTACAATATGAATGAATTTTGCAAAATATAACTATCATACAAGCAATCAATATACAGTATATCCATGGCAATTGATCACATCTCAAATACTTTAATATTCCTGCTTACTAGGTTACTAAACTCGATTTATTGATAATCGATAGACCCAAAACTCTTCCAATCAGGAATTGAAGTGCATGCGTTGATCGAGTTCAGCTGTTATATGAACAACATCTCAATACATCCATCAATACAGTTCGGTTAACGCCATATTTAAAAAAAGCGACAGAAAATCACGCGTGCTGTCGAAAACAGCTCAAAAAACTGTGTCGCGGATTCCGCCAAAAGTATTAAAAATAAGGTCACGTTGTTTTAAAAGGGAAAGTATTAACGAATGCGTGAAAATAACACTAGAATTAATAATAATTTTCAATCAATGTTCCAAACAAATCTGATAGCCCGTCGCTCACATTTTCAAATAAATGACAGAGCCGCCGGAATTTCCTGTCAAAGATAACAAAGCGTGTATATGAATATCTTTTCCCACTCTCGTTTGATATACCGGAGGCGAACGCTCGTACTTTTATTTATTCGTTTCGAATCATAACCTGTGCGGAATTCCCGGAATTCAGAGTTGAATATTAAAATTTGCGATTTGCGAAAATCTTAATATGTGCGTAAATTTCAACCGACTAATGATAAAGAACACGTGGACATTTAATCATGGCGTTCGAATTTTGCGAACACCTGGAGCAAACAATTCATAATCAAAATACATTTTTTTACCGAGTCACTCTTCATTTAAAAACTGCGGAACTGCAAAAATTGATATGGTATCCTTTGTTGTGATACCATAGAGATAGAGAGTATACTTCTACTGAATGTATAGCAAATTAACGTAAGTAATTAGAACTTCCTCAATCAAGCCGTAATCTTTATAATATAACCTGCAATCGTTGCATTTTTAAATTCAGAAGCTAAAACACGATAAAAAATAAACAAATAATCAATCAATTATCAAACGCCCAAATTATCATATTGTGTATTAACGCTTTTTAAAATATGATCAGACGTTAAAAAAAACAGTTTTTCAAATAGTTACAGCTGAAAATCAATAAATTTTTATTCCAGGATCCTTTAAACCAGAGTATTAGATACAAAACTTCCTTCCTCACCTATTTAACAAACGATTCCTAAATGGAAGCATTGCGTAATGACAAAACTAAATCTTTCCCGTAAGAACGCTCGCATTTGGGCCAGGGAATCAAACCAGTAGATACAACTTCCAAACCTTCGACGGTGATGAAGGAACACTACACAATCCGGGAGAAGCAATTTGCACCCGGCTTATGATGGAGATAGAGAGAGGCCCTTTACGACTTCTGCCGAATGTTCCTTTGTTCCCACACCCCGTTGTATACGTAAAACGACCGGGTTTGCATGCCGCGAACCACGTGACGCGATCGATGCATATTCGAAACGACGATAACGACCTACAAAACACCGCCATTTGCCAAAAGTGACTTCATTTACCGACGTCTTGCTTTTACGACGTCGGATCACCATACGGATTTGACGACGTGAGGACGGGAGCCCGAAGTGTGCGATTGCATTTTCAGTATCCTGGACGGATTCCAAAAAGCGTTATTTCGAAAAATAAAAAAGGATTCCAATAAGGCGGTGTTTGAGGGAGGGCTATGTTTGAGAGATAACTACCCGAATAGAGATTCCTATCTTACCGATTCTTAATTGATTCCGAGATCCGTTTCGGAGATTTCGATACCTGCAATGCATAAGTGTTTCTGAGCACGGAATCAATTTACTTTGTAACTTATCAGATCGTGGTTTGTGATATGAAAATAATTTATTGATGATAATCGATACATGTAAGAATGAAATAAAAGAATTGTAAATAGTAATCTCAGTAATATATTATGTAATGGTATTCTCAGTATATCATATTCGTAATGCCATTGAAATTCTTATTTCTTTGTGATGAATCTAACGAACCTATAAAGGTGCGAGCTGCACTTGACTTATCAATGAATTATTTAAAAATATCGTAAAAAATATGTTACTAAATCAATGTTAATTATGTATTATATACTTAATATAAACATATCCTTATTTGGATCACCATTAATAACCACTTCAGTAAAAGAAATATCGATCTTTTCATTAAAAAACTCCAATTTCCCGATAAATGAATAATCTCACTCCTAAACTTCGTAAACTCTACATTCACACCCTACACAACCGTACACAACCATTCCACTAACAGTAAGCACCGTCCACGCACTTCTTAAAGCAATAGACAACCGACCAAAATCGACTAGAAATTTTCCCGCACTCCCGATGACCGAACCAACGACGGGACCAACTTCATTCCCACCTCTAACGACAACGTAGCTTCGTGATCCGAACTTTTATCCCGCGTCACGCCACATCCGAAACGCACGCCACCGATAATAAATTAATTAGCCCCATTGTGGAAGCGTTGTCTGCACCCAGAGAAAGAGTACACCTCGCGCGCTCCGCTGAACTATACGTACAATATCTCCCTGTTTGTGCCCGCTTTGGTCCAACAAATCACCCAGATAGGAAAGCATTGTTATCCGGCTTCATCGACGCCACGAAAAACGACCGCTCTTTCGCGGACGGAATCGATGTAGTGAGGGAGTGTGGAAATTTTCGTGTTCATGCGTGCCTCCGAGTACGGTTAACCGGGGGATGAAAGGAGACGAGGCTACCGTGGCAACGCGAAATCGACGGGGGGAGACGGTAACGGATAGGCTGAAGGATTAGTGCACACGATCCCGTGCGATTCTCCCCGAAAGCGGAGTGTGTACGGGTTTTAATGAGGTTTCCGGAGAATTGAATGCAAAGGGAGCCGGAGTGCCGGATCTCCTAGCGACGATGGATTCTTTCCTATAAGCAGCCGTTCGCTGATTCTGCATCGAAATCCCGTGCGCGTATCTGTGGAGGCTCAAAGCGAATGCGCGGGTCTTGAAAAAGAAGAGGATTTTTTTCGGAGAGAGGATTTTGTGCGATTAAGTGTACTCCTCCGCGCGAAATTATTTGCGACTTGGAGCGAAATGAGTCGGTGGGTATGCGTTTGCAGTGTGTAATTTGGTCCTGCGATTCCCACATCGCAAGCTGCTTATCTAACGAATATCTCCCGTTCGGATGAGAAGTTTCCGTATCCTGGAGACCTATTCTATCGAATAAGATTCGTGAAACGTAGAGTGAAAAGTTTCCTAAATGATTCTTACAGTTATTTCTCTTTGAATCGATCAAATCATAAAATACCTTCATTAAATATCGAACGTCTCGGTGAATATACAATCAAAGTCCGAGAACCCGTATATGAAAAGTTTTTTTTCAGAAATTTCGCGTAAGAGATACGCGCAACGTAAAATAAACAGTATAAACCGTTCGATTAAAAGAAAAACATTGCGAGAATTTCAAGCAATGAACGTATTTAAGAGCTGATGAATATTAAAATCCATATCTTATTTATTGAGAATTTGAGATAAACTTCACCATTAAATAATAAAGAGTTTAAGTTCATTTTCTCATTACCATTAATTGACTCAGCAGTAAATCATAGTTATTATTTAATTATACAATTACCGTATGCTTCAAATTATGAAGCGACCACAACACTTGAAATGAATCAAATATTACTTATAAATCATGTATTATTCAATACATTCCCATACTTTTTGAGTTCAGTACAGCTGGTATATCTCGACGTACGCAATAAGAAGTTAAAGTTAAGAAGAAAACTTATCCTTCCCTTCCTAAATTAGAATTTCTTAACAACATAACGGCCTGAACCTCAGAACCTTTAATCAGTCCTACTATAATAATTAATCTCCTCCATTAAATATAATATCTATGACAACCAGCATTGCATTAGTTTTTACCGGGGATGCGACTTCTCACATAAGATCAAAACTGTATATCGCACGGTTAAGCCACATCCTTCAACTTCCCCAATTGGGCATACCAATCACATTTGCATTATTCCTTTAAGGTGAGATTATTATCGCTATAGATTAGTGAAGGCGATTGTTTTAACCTAGCTCCTCTCGCGACCCTCTTAGGAAGCGCGGTGTCGTCGCCTAAAATAAACCCTTCTTATTAAATTCTCTCCGTTCTTTGAATAAAGTCCCTCTCCTCAAAATTAATCGCAGAGATGCGCGTATGTCTCTAGCGAAAGCTTCTTCAGTTGCCCTTTAATACTGTAAATTGTCATGGAAACCAAGAGAAGAAGATCAAACAACGCATTTCGCGTTTGATATCTCACTATGCGGCGTAGTTTTCGAAATTTTGCGCGAGAAAATGAATAGAATTATAAAAATCATAAGGAATAACTACGAAAGATATTCGATAACTCCTCTTATATGACAAAATCTTCGAAACATATGTTTTTAAAATGTATTAAAATATGAAATGATTCATTCCACGACATTAAGAGGAATGTGTGATCATTAAGTAAGATAATAATTAAAGATTCAAACTGTAGCTATTATGAAGATCAAATACAAGTTCACGTAGTACAATAAAATAGTTATATTCAATGAATTATATTCTAATATATTATAATGTAACTGATTATTATTACATCGAGTACAGATTAAACCAAACAACGTAAAATGAAGAATAAGTATAAGAATTTATGACGACAGACTAAAATCAAAACATAATACGATACGGCTTTGACTATTTGACTACTGGTTGACGTTATTTGACGTGAGAAACTAAACTAGTTAGATAACAAACGCTTTGACTCAACTCTGAGAGGTTTAAAAAATTAGTTATATACGTATAATCCTCTACATCATTGATAATGGATATAAGGGTTATCAAGTCTTAGACAAAAACTACATTATTTCTTCGAGTTTTAACAGGTTTTATGCTCCCTTAGAAATACATTTCAATCATGTATCTCTAAGCAAACGTTCAACATTACACATGTTCTGAATGATATGGTGATAAAAATTATAAAGACTTTTGTTTATTGATCCTAATACTAGTAATCCTAGTAAATAATACTGATACTACACTGACTGCGTAAGTCACTCCAAATATGAGAGTATTTGACGAATTTATCCGTCACAAACGTTACATTTCCGTCGTTTGAATTACCCGATAAAACGACTCTGTACTTCGATATAACAGGTATTCTAACAAAGACAGTAAGATTCATAAAGAGGTAATTTGTAAGCATTGAGATCCTCTAATAAGTTCAATTTAATTTCGATTTACGAACGATAACTTAGGGTAACATATCAGCAAATTGCTTGGAGGCGCGTATTAGCAAATCGTTGGACATGCTGCCAACAAATCATGAAGCGAATCTATGTATACGCTCTTTCTGCTTACAGATCTTCGCTAATGAGAGATAATTTTACCGATCAAACTCTAAGTTATGACAAGTTACGGGATGATAGCTCTGCATTCTATTTACGATCTTTCGGTGATGCGTTCTTCGTGCACCTGAACACTAGCACCTCATTTCCTGCTTCCTTGACTATCATTTACTTTCTACTTTGAATGAACTGAATTAAGCTCTCGAATATCTCATCGTGAAAGGTAAATTTCTAAGGGAAATATCTCAGTGAAGCTTGTCTCCTAAGAGTAGAAAATATCTCTGCATACTAGCGGAGTACGGAAACTGCGTATGTGATACGTTACATGGGCGTTATCTGACCAATAACTGAAAATAACAGCAATGTAAGTTAACAATAATCATCCATTCTTCCATTGGGTAGTGAATGAAATAAAATGCGATTCCTTTTTTGATTGGCCTAACTAGTCGGTAATGAAATTATGATTACAATACTTTATTCCTTAGTTAAATATCAAAGAAGAACAACTATTCCAAATGCAATTATAAATAGAACTTAAGATAGAATAGATGGGATAATATAGAAAGAAGGCTGTTCGTTCTCCTGGCCTTTAAAGATACAATAGCTTCTAGTTTTGCGCAAAATCTCCAATACCGAAATAATGGCTAATTATATATCTCTCCCAAATACCCAATTCACTCTATAATTTCCTCTACGAAAGTAAATATAGAAATTGATGTACATATTTACTCATCATGTAGGAATAAATATAGCTCTTCAGCATAAGACACGAATATTGCATATGACCTGGTAGAAGACCACAGTGGAAAGAAAAGTACTTCCTTAGGAAAGCAGACATTACGTCTCTCTTTCGACAAATGACCTAACTTGGACCAAGAATCGTCTTCCAACAACTAATATCAGCTACAATCATTTAAATCTAAGGAAGGTCTACAAAATCATAACCGAATAAATATAATTCTAGCATGACATATGTCATCAACTGAATGAACGTTCCAGCCTCCGAGACCATGAACGCAGTAGAGATCACATAATCGTGTTCTAAACAGAAATAGACGTAAAATGAGCAAGATTTAACCTAGTGATGACACATGTGTGTTACAAAACAAGCCAGAACTCTGGGACACCCCGACCAAAAGACCAAAACCAAAAGAAAGACAAGAGTGACACTCACCTGAAGAAATCATTTCTGCAGAACAGCTTCCCTTCCCTGCTGAAGCACTTCTCTGTCAGGTTGCCGTGACAATCGTGACACCGGACGCACTCCGAGTGCCACGTGCGGTCCAACACGTTGAGGAGGAATTTGTCCAAGATGGGCTTATCGCAGCCGGCACACGTGACGAGCATGGTGCCGGCGGCGGCGGCGGTGGCCGCGACCGGGCGACCACCACCCAGGACGCCGCCCCCGACTCCGCCCACGCCGCCTCCCCCGACGCCCACCACGCACAGGCCTCCCAAGGCCCCCGTGGAGACGCCTCCCGGGCCCTCAACTCCGAAGAAGGGGTCCTCGTCGTCCACGGCTTCTGGGGCCAGGGGTTGGACGAAGGCTCGGGGGAGGAGGGAGCCGGACAGGGCTATTCTGGCGGCCGTGTCTCGACCGCCTTCGGGGACGAGTTTGACTCGCCCCCTGCACTTCTAACGAAATAACCTCCCGTCACCTACTGTTTCCACGCTTTCCGGATGCCTCCGGATCTCACGGCCCCCCCTGTCTTAGGGGGGGTTTTGGGTTCCTTGCCGAAGACGACCACCGACGAATACCAGAAGGTAGGACGGGCTCAAGCGGGGTGACCTCCAAGAGTCCGGAGAGCGGTGTCTTGGTTCCCCGGCCGTCGGCTGGCTCTCTCCGCGGTCTCCGCACGTCGATCCGGGCGAATTCTAACAGCCGCTTTCACCCAAGCACCAGCATGTCCTTCCGAACGTCAGTCCTGCACCCAAACACACCAGTTCGTTCGTTCGCACAACTCGAATCTTCGCGTAAGTCCGGGTCGAAGCACAACTATGTTCACTTTCGCATATGGTCTCGATCCTCACTCTAATTTCGGTATTCGTCGAAATGCATCAGAGATACGCCTCCTGAGGGTGCGGTTCCCGAGTCCCGTCGGGATGCGGACGAAGAACAAAAAGCACAAACAACAACACCGTGGGAGCGCCTTCAAGAGCGCAACAAGCCCTAGGAGGGATCTCGCCCTGACGCAGGAACGGACCGTGCGACGTCTGCCGCTGGACTGAATGGGCCTCGGAGGGCCTCGCGCGAGAGGGAGGCGGCTGCAGGAGGAGGGGAGGCTGGCGAGCTGATAGAACGAGATGGAAAAATGGTGGGTGCGCATGCGCGACGCCGCCCAGAGCTCCCGTCGCCATGGCGATGCGCCCGCCGACAATTGGTCGGTGCGCGGAGAGGAGGAGGCGGGGCGATGGGGGAGGGTGGCGGTGGAGGGAACCGTGCAGACTGTGGGGAATGAGCGACCGAGGTAGCAGCTCCTCCTTCGCGGATGGAAGATTGGCGCTCCACGGAGGGACGTGCTGCGACCGCCCCCTTGGCGAGTGGGCCCTGGAAGCGTGTCGCACGGGGCTGCATCTTCGGGTTAACCGGCGTCGATGGTAATATTGAGGATGGTTTGCTTGAATGGCGAATCATTCCATTCGATCTCGCGAATGGTGGAAATGCGTCGCACCATGAAAGGCACTGGACTCAACGTCATCTGTAGGGGAAAAGAAATTCGCTCCGTTTACATATAAAATAAAATTTTACGATGAAATCAATTATGAATACGAATATCATTTCGAATATAATTAGACAATCATATCAAATGATATTTAGGTCATCATAGACTGAATATAAATAGCTCAAGAATAGCTTTAAAATGCAAATATTTTTTCGGGTTTTACTATTTATATTTAAAACAGGGAGTGAATAAAATAGTCTATTGATTCAGATTGTACATTGCTAGAATAACTTTTGAAAAATAAGAGATTTATAAAACAATAAGGCATTTAAGTTGACAATACTTATCGCAGGAAGCTGATCTAAAGACATGAATATTAAAAATTGTATTTTAAGATTTTGCAACAAATGAAAAGGAGAGTGATGTTCCTTAGGAAAAACGAACATTTTATAATATTTTCTATGCAAAAGTAACTTCTTATGGGTTAAGTGAGCTCTGTAAGTGAGTTTATATAGATTATAGTCACAAAAATGTTTTCATGTAATATTTTTACGAAAAATAATAATAAAATTCAAATAAAGTTGCAATTTTTTAAATCTAACCTCCAAAGTACTTATGAATCAACGCAATCAAGAGTTAACTTTACATTCCCTTCTTCGCCCTTATTACACTATTTAGCCTCCCCTTGACATACGTTTCTGTACGGTATGGTGATCTTATACGCCTATAAACGTCATGATTTACATATATTGAAGATGGCTATAATTATTTCCAATCAAACTGTATTTTTAATTGTATAGATTAGCCCTATTTTGAACACTAGTAGGTTCTAGTAGGTTATATCGTCTCTGGATTTAAAAAATCGCCGAAATTCTAGATTTATAATAGCTACTCCTAGACAATATGAATATTTATTTTGACAAAACACCTATTCCGAGAAAAAGATTATTTATAGTATCACCAAAGAAAGGTAAAATGGTTCGTACATAGGGAGATAGCACATCAAAGTCTTATGAAAGGAAGTGTCTCGCACGTATCCTGCGAGTTAAAGATTCAAAATGTGACTTGTGTTTTCCATCCATTGATTGCAACTATTTCTAAAGTTCCCTGTTTGCAATGGTTCAGTATTTTACGATATATTCTATAAATTTCCATTCCATATGTACCAAGTGGGAATCAACATATTTGTTGTAAACGAATTTATGGAAGATGTAACATACATTATCAATCCACTTAAAACAGATGAAACATCCGTTTTACAATTCCCTTCTATGTAAACAATACAAATATAACGAAGGAAATTAATGCAGTAAATTTTAACTGACTACATAATAAAAAACCATTCAAATATACTTGTAGGCATACATAATAAATATTATTAATAATAAAGTACAACTTAGTTCTTAATAAGAAGAGTGCAATGCTCCTATAGAATACGAGCCCATAAAGACCCGGCACTAAAATAATCATATTTAGATTAAACCAAAGATAATGTACGCTATTGAGTAACATACAATTCACAAAAAATGAACATGAAATAAATACTAAGATAAATACGCATAATGCTATATGTTTAAAACACCTCAGGACTTTTTAACAGAACTATAACGACAAAAAACAATCATTTCTATATCATTTTGCTAATTACACCTGATTAACACAAGGTATTCAAAAAAGAGACAAGTATGGGAAAGATTGGTCGTATTATGTTAGTCGTTTTCCGCTAGCTAGGAAATTTTCCGTCTAGATATAAATAAAAAAGACAACTCCTCATAAAATACTTAAAATGATAATTTAGGAAGGAAATTATGATAATCTGATTCTCAACTTTTTGAAAACTGAGTGTTATAATTATTCAAGAAGTTAGCCAAGAGGAAAAGTAATTCAGTTGTAAGAAGAATCAGAGGTAAGTGGGCAAAACATTGCTTAAGTGCAGTTAAAGTATCCATGAAATGAAGAAAGCTTTAATACTGACTTCAAACTCTTTATGTAAGTGAAACGACGTGATACTTGCGTCACTGATTCTACTTGAAATGATCAGTATCTGTCAAAAAGGACCAGAAACTGCGTACTTAGCGCAACCGTGAAAGTAATTGCACATCAATTAGCGAACTGAATACATTTTATTTTAATTTTCACTGCCTAAATGTCACTAATGGTATTTTAAAGCGTGTATGAACTCTAAAATAATCAATCTTTTACAACGTAATTAGGCAACAAAACTGATAAGAAATATTGAAATCCCTGAAGCAAGCAAAATGACAGTGAGATTGGATTTCTTTAAAGAGGATGACGTTGATCATATGCTGGTAATAAAACATATTCCTCACAAACACTCTTTACTGAAAAATGGGTCAAGATATCACATGTGCATAATATATCATTGAAGGTTGTATATTTCAATTTGCAAGGCAACACCTTAAAACATAAGTTTAATTGACGCGATATTTTTGTGTAGAGGTTAGCATACCTTCCCGACAGATAGGACCTGGGTTCGAATCCTAATAATGTAACTATTTTTCACTTCTATTTAAACAATATGAACTTCATCATTGTAAAAAGAAACATATTCGAATATTTTGAATATCGTGTTAAGACATCCAAGTAAAAGTAGCTTTTCTTCGAAGACACCCCATATGCATGGTGTAGGATAATACATAGAGACTTTCTTTGTTGTTATAAGAATCAGTATTATAAAAAAAATACAGACCAAAGGGCTTCAAAACTTACTTCCTTATTTTCTTAACGATTCAAAACATTTTCTGCAAAAATTGGTAGTGAATTTTCTTATGAAATCGTTGAATACATAAATGATTATGCGAATTTTTTCATAATCTAATTTTTATGTTGATTATTGAGCATTGGAACTTGTAAATTATAATTAATAAATAATATATGTAGGACCCTTCTTATTAGTACGTTTAGCATTTTGATTTTGTAATTAAGTATCATAATACCCACGAAAACATTTAGAAGCAGAAACTATGCAATTATTAGTAAGAATAACGTAAGTCCAACTTTCATACTTTTCGTCTCTCCTTTCCCAGCATAACCATCACTTGGTTTGTTGTCCATTTCCAAACTTCAAGCGTACAAGAAAACAGATGCATATCTGATGAATGTTTTGGTGAACTAAAAAGGAATGAGATGAAATTATGGGATCAAGGTATTTAGTATTCTGAAGAGAGTGAGAGGTTATTATGAAAAGAGATCGTGCCGATTAAGAAAATACAGGTATGATTGATGGAACTTAATTAAAAAGGATAATAGACCTGACAAAAGAGACTTCGGTTGCGCTAATCAGAAGATGTTAGTTTAAATTATTTGTAACAATAGTGTATAAACATTTCCAATGATCCTTTAAGTCCCGATATAAAATATAACTAACAGCTTCCAAAAGCAGTTGTTGATAAAACTCTAAAGATCTTCATTAACAGCTAATTATGAATATTTCCACTTCAAGAAGATATATTTGAGGGATGAAATGAAATGAAATATTGCATAAAATTGAAAAATAACCATTGATATGTAATTTCTCACTAATTTATAGCAAACGGTCATCACTGGATACAGTAAGAAAGATATATGCAATTTTAAATTTTTATTACGCTCGGAAAACGTAACCTTAATTACTTACTATCGATATCAAAGAAAACAAATTACATGGAGGGTGGAGAAATCTTCTAGATAGCAAATAGATTTCCCATTTCTCAACTCAAAGATAAGTTTTTAGCGGTGGTGTAAATTTCTTCTTAATCGGGTGAAATCATAAGATATGTTGTGTCTCTAGTTGACTCAACACTTCTCAATTCATTTCACACGGTGTCGATATCTTTGATGACATATTTTTCTAAAAATAGACCGAATTTCCCCACTTTCATCAATCTCATTTCCAATACTCAATTCTATTAAAAGATCCAAACTCTTTAAGAATACTCATTAGAAGCTGTTGCCAGATGTTAATCCGCAAAAACGTAATACCAACACAATTCCCCAAAAAATTCCATCCCGTCCTGCTGCTGTCAACCTTGTTAGATTAAGTTACATCGGAAATGAGTATTTTTCTACTTACAACGACAGAGGAATTCTTTGGCAGCGTTAAATAGCCTCGTGGGAACAATCGCCATTGTTTCCCAGAGCCTGAAGCCTTCGTGAAAACAACAGCATCTTAATTATCGCCATAGATCAAACAAGAACGTACCTGTCTAAACAATGTCGTAACTCAGCCAAACCTAGCATCGTGAGTACAAAAATGATTCGCAAACAAGCACCAAAAGTAAATTAAAAAGTAATAGAATAAACTCAAACATGATTTTAGCAAGGATTATGGGAGGTAAGCTTGTAGCTTAGCGCAAAAATTCGTGCTAACTGCGGGGGTCCAAGTGGGGTGCCTTGGTTCATGTCCAAGTCACGTGGACATTTTTCATTTCTGTTTAAACTTTTCGCTATTCAAACACCTTTTTAGCCTTAAATAGGGATTGAACCTTTTCTATAATTAAATCCACGAGAGTTAATATAACGCTCGTTCTATGAAATGCGTCGCTAGAATACTCTAATCCATTCGAAGTCCCTTGAAGTCCCCTCCCCTCCAATTCTGCGCTATCCCTTTGGTAGTAACGCGCTGCCGTCTACGGCGACTACCTGTTGCAGACTAATGAGCATTGGAGAGAGAGTGAGTAGGATGCTGAGGAGATGGGAGTCGCTCCTGTGGTGGCGATTGGTTGTGCACTGTCATCCACTCCATCTTGCCGGAGGTGGCGGACGAGAATGAGTTCCGAAGAAGAATTGGTAAAAAAGGTCAACAATGGCTCGATGTCATTACGGCTCGAGATCGATATATCAAAGGCCTTTCTTGTGACATAATCGTCAAGAAAAATGATTCATACGAGAGTGGCAATCTCGTTTCTCGACTCGTATAAAGCAAACTATAAATCCTTAGGAAACGTGGGATTAGACTGTGGGGGGAAGGAAATAAACTACGGATGCCGTGAGATCGCGCTGTCGCATTCAATAAGACCTCCCAAAGCTCCATATCTGTTGTGTTGTATTCGAGTTAGAATTTGAATAGATATCGAAAGCAATAGATAAACATACATCTGTAAAGGATTTTATGTTAGTATCCTATCCCGTATGACTACCTAAATATGTAAACAATTTTACCCAGTATCAACACTTTCTATAATACGAATAAGGAGAAAACAGCGTAGTCGATCTTCATATTGGAATAAGTATTCGTCTATAAATTTGGATCGAGTATATAATATCTATCGAGTTTATAATGCAAACAATTAAATTTTGAATTTAAATCATTCAGTCTCAACCTTAAGTTACATTTACTTCTACTGTTACTACATGAAAACAGAAAATAACCTTAAAATAAATTAATGCGCAGCAATTATGTCACTTCATTCAGTACGATTTTCCAATAAGTACAAATTATTTTTCCAATATACACAGAGTTAACCAACAATCGTACCAGAGAAACATGGTTGGAGTAAATTGGTTGCAGAGTAAAATATCAATCGATTTTTTAATAATAAAAATTTCAACTCCAAACGATTAAATTTTAACCTCTTCTTACGATCATTAAAAAGAAAAACTAAATAACCAAGACATTAGCAGTTAATTAACCTGATGACGAGTAAAAATGTGAACTCATCGAGTCTAAATATACAAATAAGCGCAAAATTGTGCTCCAATACGCACTAACTTAGAAATTCAACCGCAATATAAAAACACGATTCACAATTCGATATTTCAAGGTAAAAAATTGCTAACAATTTCACTTCGCGATTACTTATGCACCGGAGAGAAACAATTACGCAACAATCACTGGAACAATTCGGTATTCTTGCACTCCTGCTTTCGTTTGCAGCGAAGAAATCTTCACCTCATTAAGGCGATGTTAAATGATCTTAGTTTCCTTCAAGGTCGTGCAAAAATGTTTCCTGCGATGCTCTGATGAGCAAGGCCTCTTTTTTTGTACCGCAAATTTTGTAAATGGTCGGCGATCTTGTTTTGCAGTATCTTAATTACACGGAACGTACACTTTACGACTTCCTCCCTTTGAAGCCATTCACCGCAAAGCACACTTTCTCTAAATCGATTCCGTGATATAAAACAGTTATTGAATTAGAATTTGTAACATTAGCGTCGCCATTACGCCTGAGGATTACCGACTACCGAGCGTAAAATTGATGTTTCTCGGCTGAATATATATATTTTATGATTAAAGCGTAACCGCGTAAAAAAAACTTCGATCGAACACTTCGACGGAAACTATAATGCGCACGATTTCTTCTTCGCAAAAAACCTTGCTCTAATTAAAAGTCCATCAAATTGATATTCGTACGCGTTTTGATGATTGCACGATTCACTATAAACAATCACAATTATAGGTGCTTTTTGATGCAAAAAGTTCCACCGTTCTTATGGCAATTATATATCAATGCTTCCATTATTGAAATACGAGACATTTTATCATTTGCGTTAAACGAAATGGAGAAGAAGTATATATTGAATTTTATATAAGTGTATTGCTGCTTATGAGACGATTGAATTGTTTTCTTTCGGTACAGATAATGAATTAGTTTTTTCACGATGAAAAAATAAACATTTACGAATGAATTATAAAATAAATTATTTCTCATCCAATCGAGGCACATTTTACAAATGTCTGCGCTTTATCCTTCTCTTCATTGAAACTTCTATCAACCTAAGAAAACCCATGGACATTTTATTGTGACAAATGAATACACAGCTACCATAGAGTTATATATTATTTGAAAGAGAACTTTTGTAAAAGTATAGATCAATTTGATCAGGTTTTAGGATAAAAATCAATCAAATTCAAGTAAAAGCAGTCGATCATAAAACTCTCCTCACGTTATAATTATTGCTATATATAACTCCTTCTCAAGCTAATGGATTTAACAATTAAATAATAATAAATTGTTCATAGTGTGTTCCACGTTAAATATTTCGACGTCTGTTTTAAATGTTTATTTTCGTTCGATTGATACAGAAATATTTAAGGAGCAGAAAGTTTGTTCAGCAAAAAGTTACTCCTATCGAATTTCATGGAGATTAAAAATTTTCCCTCTCGGAAAGGGTAAGGATATTGAAATGAATCCGGTTTAAAATTCCTTGAGTCGGTGATTTTTCTAATATGCCTTGGGGAGGAATCCTGAGATTGAAATTTCCCTGGAATCGCCGAGGGTGCTGTTTTAATGAGCTGCAATGCTTACAGAGGCAAGTGATATCAATCTATACACGTAATCGCAGAGCATCGAAATCATAAAAAGAAATCGGCAAGTTATAACACAAAAATCAAATTTTTATAACTGATATTTAACTAATTAAATACGAATTTTCGGAGGAAATGGAAATTTTTACTTATATATTCTTTATTTTTCATGAGTGTAAAGATTTATTATATTTTACATTTAAATTTTGATCTTATGCTAGATTTAAGTTAATTCATATCACGCAGCTTTAGCTTACAAATCTCAAACTAAAAAGAACATTTTCCTTCATATTCATCAATAGTTTAGCTAGTGCCTTAACTACATCAATCAATAGGAAACATTTTCAATATAGCACATGATGAATTTTTAAAATGCGACAATTTTATTCTATATCTTTATATCTATAGCTCAAAAGGAAATACTTTTCACCTATGATTCCAATTTCAAATTAACTAATAAAACTAGCCCAAAATACAAGATAGAAGGATCCTCTCTCAATGGTAGTGAGAGTGAATGTTATGTCATACATTTCTTCATCTATATTTTCAATTTTATAATTCTATTTCGAAATTTTTATTCTCTTTGAAGCTTGGTGACGATTTTTACTGATTTGAGAAAGATGGCATATATTTTTATATTCATACACCTTAAATATATATTGAATTTCCCCCTAGAACTTCAGTATATGACTTACTTATCATCTTCATATGAATTAGGGACCTCTAGGAATAGGATTAAAACTTAAATACGAAAAAAATAGAAACATCTTCTAACATGAACAAACACAGACGATAATAAATCATGCACGGGCAATGTCTTCATTAGACGTACATTAAACAGAAACATCTGAGCACCGCAGAAGAGGGGTTAGGCATTAAACCAAGAGAATATACTCGTACATTTCAATGAAAACGCTCCGCTGGAACCCCTAATTTAAAAGAAAACCAGATAACCGACACAGAGGCGCAGTAAAATGGTCTGACATTCATTAGCAAAATACATATCCGAGGGTAATTGCGCTCAATCGTCACATTCTACATCCAGACATCATAATCTTCCGCAAGACTAATTGAAACCCTTATGGAGAGAGGTCTTACCTGACGATATACACAATCCCGCAGACTCCTTACTTATCCCCGCTAATGCAGACCGCCTTTTGGGCTCCACCTGACCGAGACGTAAAGAACTAAACGAGAGAGGTTGGCCGGAAAATCGTCAATAAGGTAAGGACTGGGTAATTGCGCCTGCCACCGTGTTTGTATAAACAATTTGAAATAATGCATCGAGGGTCCGAGACGGTAAATGAGCCGAGGCCATCTCTTGTTCTTTCTTTGCGGAGTTTACGCTCGAAATTGAAGCGTTAACTCTCGAATTACCGAACGAGGGAGGGAAAATTGAAGACGCCAAAAGGGATGAAGTAGTTAAAGAGGGTCGAGTAGAATGAGTCGCTTAGGAGGAGGGTGAAATTCGCAATCTTTGACTAAGGGCTGTAAAAAAAGTTAAGCGTGCTAAGTAACCCATGCCTTCTTGAAGCTTAGCCTTTCGATTTCGACCTTTGTTGGCCTAAATTTCAGAGTTATTGGTGGTAAATAAACAACTATTTTTAATCGGAAACGCTGATCTGGTACTAAATGAATATCCCTCATAAAATTTGGAATTCTGATCTATTACAATGGAATGGCTATCAATTTTGAGTCAATGCTTACAGAATTCAATACTACCAGCAGAGATGAATTAACTGTTCTGGTACGAGAAAATGCAGTACATCTCAAAACATTATGTGTGTTTTCATTCATGAATTTTAGTTGATATATTTAATGATTATAAATGTAAATTTAATTAAAAATAAAAAATTAACTCTGAGCATTTTAAATATGATCATCTGTCCATTCCAGTCTTGTACTTTGCATTTCAGGGAATTATTATCGTTCGAATAAATATTCATATGAGAAGATTAATAAATATACTGAATATTATAATTTTTCATAATTTGAGGGCGAAAGAATGTAATGAGCGAATCAGTATTAACTGTCAGAAAATAGCAGAAATAACAAGGTTAAATTAATTACTTTCTACAACCTAAAATAATTTACTTTCATCTAAAGAAAATTTCTTGACTTATCAATTATTAACTAGAACTTTTCAATACAAGATTAGGGAAAGGTTGAATGGATTTAGCGCGATAGTTCATACAATTCGATAATAAATGTAGAATAGTAGTGAAAAATAACGAAATGACTAGGTCCTCTATATTTAGTTACCTACATGCTAGGCAAGCGAGAGACATGGGTTCTAGTCTCAATCGTGTTACTCTGTTGCTATTTATATTTTTCGTTTATCCTTTCCTTAATCTTCAATACTACTTTAACTCGAAGGTTTAATGGGTAAAATCTTCATCAAGATGTTAATTTATCCAGTGATAAATCCCTATATACAGAAATACAATCACTTTTTAGGAGGATTATGCAAAAAATCGATGCATCGAATTTTTCTATAGTACGTATATAAATACCTCAAAATGATTCAATACGGGCAAACATATATTGAAATACCAACTTTTTTGCATAATACAAAAGTATTGTCTTGCACGAAAATATCGATCCATAAGCCTTCCTCAACCAACATTAAACTCCCCATATAAGTATGAGCACCGGGATAGAAGCAACGTCAAACAAAAACTGCATCGTTTCCTTGGTCTCGAAACATCTTCGGGGGAAATAGCGCAAAGTTATCCTTTGGAAAAGACGTTTCTAAACTAAACGGGTACGTAATGACATCGGAGGCCGTGGAAAAAAATCGAAAGGTGTCTCTCTCTCTCCATATAGACGATTCGAGAGCGCCGTCGAACGGAAAACTTCCCGGCAAACTCATCGGATGAGAGAGGCAAGATTCCCTCGGTTATCGTGCGACTTCCGCGGAGGGTCCTTCGAGTGTGCGGAGGAGAGAAGTTTGCCGGCGATGGGTAGCGGGCTTGCGGGGGGCGGGGAAGAGATGCCTCGGAGGGTAACTTCTGTAATGAAATAAGGATGAAACAGCCCTGCGGAGGGCAAAAGGGTACTGGAGGGAGATGGAGGGGGAACTTGACGGGTTTGAAGTTTATGGTACCTTGAAGGTTTTGCCGTACGGAAAAAAGGTATCTCGTGAGGCGTCTAGAAAGCAATCTACCTGCAGGGGAATTTGTTTATAATTTTTCCCAGGGCAAACAGTCATAAAGATTAGCTGGAAGATTTTTAGATTCTGATTTTTTTTACGTCCCTTTTTCTGCTTTTCTGCAATGGGAGGAGACGAGCAAATATGCGGATTAAAATTTATCGACGACTCGGGAGATGAAGAGGAAATAAATATGGTTGCGTATTCCGTCGGATATAATTTTGATCTTGGTTCGAGAGGATTGACTTTCAATAAGAAGCTTTGAGATAAGATTATGATTATTGATTTGCGCTTAAATCAATATGTTCCTCACTTAATTAAAGTCTTGTCGTAAATATTCTTCCTTTAGTCTGTATAGGCGGCTTAAATTCAATATGCAATAGAATATGAATCCAATGACGTTTAATAATAATCGTAATAATGACTAGATCAGGCCAAAAAGGCACTTCTTTCTATTTAACCTAGGCCTGCTTTTTATAGATAAGTGCAATTAGACTGAGAACGAAGATGCATTGCTGAAAATCAAACTTATCACTTAAGAGAGACTTCATCAAATTATTATTTATAACCCGTTACATTATTATCAACAATAACCCGTTGCAATCAGGTCTAGGATTGGTGACAACGGTTGCTTGGTATCCATATCTACATACATTCACTTTTGTTCGAGCTCAGCCTATTCATTCAAATACAAAACTTCATAATAGCATTATTTATTATGTTATTTTAATTTCTCTATACTCTTATATCAAAATTTTATTCAGTATTGTCATATATTTAAAATTATACACCTACATTCTGCATTCCTTTAATATATATTGTGTTATATTTGTATTAACTTTTTATCGAGGTAATGGACTTTTGGAATAAACGTTTCTTTGGAATCTATCAACAGTAAATTCTAATTTTAGAGCATCGGGTTATCGAACTGTTAACATACTTTGATATATTATAACAAAAAGTTTTTTCAGATAAAGTTCTTTTATACGTATATCATATAAGTAAATACACAAGCAAACTATCGTATAAGAATATTCGTCAATACTGACGAATAGAGAGAGACAAAAAAACTATTAATCTATGCTTCCTTAACTTCGCCTAACGATGCAACCTTATTATTTAGCCAGCCGAAAAGAAGCTACCATTAGAAGCAATTCCTTTCTTAATAAGGTAGTTAGCGGAATCGGTTCTAAAATTCACTATTATATCTCGTCTTATCTTCATAGGACGATAAAATAGCCTACCTAACTATGACCTTCACGAAAATCGGAGAGATGCCGTACCCTCGCGAACTAATTATGCTAATTTGCGGAACTCTTTAAGCCTTCGGCCTTCTTTTGCCCATTTCCATCATCCGTATTTTACGGCTATTTGTTATTTAAAAGATAATAGGTGTTCCCTCCCAGATCATGACCTATTCCAGCGGCGGAGTTGTTAATCTGATGGGCATTTTTTGCGAAACAATTCACCCGATAGCAATTATATTCCCTCCGTTGTCTGGCGATATGCATCTTACACGAAAAAGGCAAGTCTTTTTTAGCATTATTGGATGATACCTATTGATAAGACGATGATGGATAACGAGATGAAATTTGTAAGATGTTCTCTGAGTTGGAACGTTCTTATGCTACGGGAATTTTTAGGTGATAATTTTATGGCATATTTTACTAATTTGGAGAAAAACTTTAATACCTGAATACTTGAGTAGGTGCAAGTTAAAACAATTAAATAGTGGAAAAAGCATAAACCTTCAATCCGTTTTATTTTTCGATGAGTTAACAAAACATTTTCACGTATTGCTTATGCATTAAGTAGCCTCTTTCAATTGATACGTAATACTCTCTCCGTTGCTTCATCTACTTATTTTCATTTAAATTTTAGGTGTATTTGTTTGAGGGAACATTTTAATATTAATATTGCTCTGATAAAGTTAAAATTTTTCCATGTATCATAAAATGCTTTAATATGATATCAATTCCGGTTATCTGTTGAAGTGAAAATAGTATTGTTATATTATTGCTATTTATAATAGTATATAGTAGAATAGTTATTATTGTAATAGTATCGTAAATAAATGAATCCCATTCATAGATGTGAATGCAGTTCTTTTTGAGGTAACTATTCTTTTGCAATAAAATGAGTATGAACAAGAAACAAAGCATAACATTTGGAAAACAACCACTAAGTTATACCCAAAATAGCAGATTCTAGAGAAGAGAAACTTAGCTAAATAATTAGAACAATGATTTTTAATAAGTCATCACCTCACCAAGAGTATAACTGCAATCAAATCTTAAATCACTAATTTATTCCATCATTTCATTACCGTGTGTCACTGAATGCATTCAAAGTACTACTCCAGCTCTAACCAAAAATTCCAGGTCTATCTCTCGCACGAGGACATCCTAGACAGACTCAAACCCTAATCAAAAGAAAATCCGAATCATGTATCCGACTCCTTCAATCTTTCCCTCCACCTATTCCGATATAACTTTTTCCTTCCTGTATCACTTTCCTGACCAGAAGCACTTCTCACGAGTTCAATTAGACGGGATTTCCAATGAGGAGGGGGCGTAAGAATGGGGGGGGGGCGCTTCCGAAGAGGGGGAGAAACAGAAGCTACGGAGGAGAGGGGGGGAAGGAGAAACTTCGTTACCTCATTTCCCGAGCACTGAGTTTCTCGCACAGACTCCACCCACCGCGGCCCAATCTCCTTCAACTCCCTCAACGATTCTTCCATAACCCTCTAAATCCTCTTTCTTTCTTCATTCCACGCGCCTCCCATCTTCTCCGCAGCATCTTTGGTACGGAGAAGGTGTGGAGGAAACTGAAGATGTTAGGAAGAGCGGTCCATAGGAGAAATATCTTGTCGCGACACTCCAGTTGACTCCACACGTAATTGTTCTCGAATCCTTAAAATACGTAGCGCATGGGATTTTGCGCACAAATTTAACTCGCGTGAATTAATTTTTACGTATCGAAACTTAACCTAAATATAATTTTTGATTCAATCGATGATAAATTAAGAATATATTATAATTTTGAGAAATATTCTCTCTAAGAGGTAAAATAACATTTAAGAATATCGTTATCCATAAAAACTATGTTAGAGTAAAGAAATATTACGTACAAATAAGTGGGAATTTATTGATTTTTCCGATAGAGAAGAGTATTTTGTAGAATCCTTCTCTAATCAAATTGTGTGACCTAAAATTAAAATGTGGTGTATATGACACTCGCTTTAGGGTATAAAAATATAAAAAATTTACTAAATCCTAATTTATTATGAGAACGGTGTTAGCCATCTGATTTCGAACATTCTCCTAACTTTCTTATAACTTTATAAGAAAGATTAAAACGTATTTAATTCATGCTTTATGGAACTTCATGAATTGTTAATAAATCGATCGTGATTTGAAAAATCCAATGAAAAGATAAAGGCTGGAATACCTTACTTTATACATTTAAATTAAACATTAAGCAAAAATATAAGTTAGTTATACAATGTTGTCTTCGAATTCTACCAATAAGTTAAGAACACTTCAATAAAGTACTCATTAGAAGTACCATTGACTCCTATGATTAATTGATGTTTTTCTCAACCTAAACTCTTGGCCAAGTTATTTAATCGACAATTATGATGTGATGATGTAAGGATGAGTATGCTCTAGTAACTGGGTTAACAGAACTTCTCTATTTTTAAGAGCAAACTTCCTTCAATCAAGGCATTGCTTTCCTGAGATTTCTTTAGCCGATGAAGGACTCGATGCAGAACAAAGAGTCGAGTCATCGGGAGCATTGGAAATAGGATTACGAAGCCAACAGCAAGTTGCAGCTGTGAAATACCGGTGCCACTAATGAGTTACCGTATGACGAGCAATAACATTCACCTCCTTAGAGCATTAACTTGTTGACTTCCTCTGCTTAACTATGGGTAGAGTCTTTGCTGATGCAAGTAGGCATCTTAGGGTAACTTAGAGTAGGGCAACTGGTAATCTGGTTTCCTCGGTACCGAAGAAGCATCGTTGTTAGAGATGCGGTAAGAATGGAAGAGCTTTTAACTAGTCCTTTATAAAGCCATTAAAGTGTAAAAAATGAAAATGATAATATAATATCGAATCAAATATAAAATCTAAATATATAAAGGAAATTCCTGACTCCCAAAAATTCCACATTTAACGTCTATAAATGGGGATACGTACAATTGCCATTGATACAACATTTAATGGAGAAAGATTATCAATAATTTTCAGATATGTTAATAATTGTATTATTTCTTTTCATTAATTATGAATTTTCTGATTGAATGATATCTTAAAAACTCACATCAATCATTGAAGGAATGTCGTCATGGAGAAAATCAATAGCAAATGATTTGATTCCTTCACTTTGAGTTGAAAGAGAAACATAATATTTATATATACCAGGAGTTTTGCTCCAAACGCAAGATCAAAATAAAGTGAACTTTAAAAATATATTGGATTCGTGTACTTTCTCATGTTATAAAATGGATCGTTAGTGACACATCTTGGCATATCTGTATAACCGAAATGTTAATAACAAACATCTTGTTGCTCCAGATTATATTGTACGACAACCAAAACGCTGGGGTTCTAATGAAGCCATCTCAGGAAGTTTTTAATCCGTGTTTGTTTTCCCCTCATCTCCATAACACCAACTCACAGGCATTAAGGACCAGATAAGAGGCGTGGTGTGTACTAAAGACATTTCTATCAACATTACCTTCCGCTACTCAGAATAGAATACTTAAATAATAAACTATATAAGGTATTCTCTATATATATTCGACTGAACTCAATTCTAAGAATAATACATGATTTGATACAGGCGGATCAGCATCGTATAAAAGAATATGAATTGCTGTGATAAGTTATATAAATATAAACTACGAATTTGATACAACATTTTAAAAATTTACTGTTGTTAGAATTATTTTCGAATGAAAAATTCCTTCAACTCATCAATGAAATTATAATATTTACACTAATTTGTAAATCTGTGTATAGAGTACAATCTTGTCTACCTATTATTTTCCCGAGAATGAATTTCTTCAAAGCTTCATCTACCTCTGTGTAATTAACCTTCAACGACATACATTTAAATACGAGTCTCAGTAATATAATCGTGAAAAAGTATTTATTTATCGTAATGTTTCGATACAAAACTTACTCATTCTGAGCCAGAAACAAATGCTGCAGAATTGAAGTCGCATTAGTAACGAACAAAAGAAATTCTCCTGTTGCGCAAGATGCCAGGAAGATTTCAACGACCCTTCGGTGATGGAGTCATCATTGTTGTATCGACGCGAGAAAGCCGCTCGCTGCTCGCGAAGTTTCTAATTTACGTCTCTGCATCACGAACTAGATCAAAAATACTCCCTTAAATGAGCAAATGCACAGCTCGGCAACGCGTTTTGCAACAGTCGAAATAGCTTCTCGAAGGCAATATCATGCTTAAGGCCAAAGAATGCGATGTAATCACATCGAAATAAACCAATTTTTTCCGTAATTAGAAATTCTTTCTCGAACATTGATGGAGCAATAGCTCATCAAAGATGATTACAAGGAGTTTTTCCGTGTGACAAATTTACGAAACTCTTGATATTTACTAATTTTCGGATACAATGTAAGACTGGACCTTTAGCGTAGATAATGAAAGGTAAGATGGGAAAAGAAGATGAGGTTCACGTTTCACAAAAATTATGAAAGACTATATGTGACCTTTACTTTTATATGAAGTCTTTACCTAAAATCTTTCTTTTCTTTTCTAAAAATCATTCTAAAACTCCGAACCATCATTAAAGAACAGATTTGATTTGAATGTTGTAATATTTCAGTAGCAAAATTAACTCTTAATCCTGTCCTTTAACGTTTTAAACAGCAACCTTTTATCATTTCCTTCTATAATTCATGAGAAAATGTTTTTTTGAACTAATCAAAGTAGAAAAAATTTGATATACACACTGAAGATACATTGATTATAAACTTATATTCAATATAAAATATTTTGCCAAAAAATACTGCACTTTTGTCCCTAGAGTAAAAATCGGTATCATACAGGTTTGAAACATCTACTTTCCATATAATAACATTCGTTAATGTAGATTTAATATTGTTCCAAAAAATGAAATATTCCGTGAGATGCTTATATGATCTTTATACTCTTAGCTTTCAGTTCGGACCAACAAAAATATTAGCCCCACAAAATTGTAATAAAGTCCGCAATGATCACAATCTAAACCACTTCATTCACCACTACTTCTCCCCCCAATATTTACCATTTAAAAGCGCACCGTCGCAAAACAAAAGAAATCGACGCTGCGAGTAAACAACGAGAACACACCGATCGTTATCGAGCAAGGACTTGGGATCAAAATCAACAGGGGAATGTCGAGATGGGATTTCCTCCCAAATATCCCGCCTAAAATCCTTTAAACCGTTACGTTTTCGGTCCGCTAATCGCCTTCTGTTCCCTTAGGCGACCCCGACTCAAACTCGGATTATGACGGACCCATGTTCGGGAACTTATGGCTGAGATGTGGCCGCGATATTGGCTGGTGCGTGGGAAGGATGTTCCTTGGACGACTGTAGAATGCAGATGGGGACCAAAGAGGATTCCCGGTAGCGGATTAGTGATCGGGCGTGGCACCTTTAAAACCTCGGATGCTGATGCGGCAACACCAACACCTGAGGCACAGGTGTTCCGAGGGAAACAGGTGATCGTAAGGGAGATGAAGGCAATGGGTGTTTTAGAATGGAGACTTACGTACGCCCTTTTAAATAGCGTTTTGTTTCGTCGCCCGATGGCTGTTCGGGGGGCGTATCGCTGAAGCATAAACTTGCGGACACCTTCCGTAAACAAGGAAGGACTCGGGATTGTTGATCCAAGTGACCGTAGGACGCAATCTGGAAATTTGGAAAATATTCCTGAGGCGTCCTGCCACGGTTCCCTCCTCTAAACTGGGGCGTATTTAAGAGCAAAACGTTAATGCTTACGTAAAAGTGATATTAGAAAAAAGAAATGGGGACTCTATCGTGGATAAAATTCGCGATAATGTTTCCTTATCGTAATATCTCCAGGACTTTTTCTATAATCAGGAATTTTTTTATTATGATATGTCATCATATTTTTTCTACTTTTTTAGAAATAACAGTTCCATTCAAAACAAATTCGCAAATTCAGCTAAATAGAGTTTTTGGCGTGATTAAGATCTTTTTTAAACTCTAAGAAGAAAACAATTCAGAAAATATGCGACGAGAGTAAACGAAATAAAAAATAATGCGAAAGAAATTATTTCGTGAAGAATTATTCGGAAATCTATTTTTCCGGACGATTTAAAATAAGTTCCCTGAGAATTCAATAGATTCCCATATAATTAAGGTTATTAAGGCACTTGCTTATGCTTATCTATAGTCATTTTTTCTTTTATTTGAAAATAACAAATACGAACCATGAATCGACATTCCTTGACACAGCTAGAAACGTTTATCTATACGATGCTCTGAAAAGTCTATCTAACGTGTTTAGCATTCATTGTGCTCTCACTTATATCCTCCTTTAGCATTAATACACTGTATTTCAATTATAAAAGCATGAGAAAACCACCTCGATCTGAAGAAATTACGGAAGCTGCATTTATAAGAAAGTTGTATAGGTGCCTTGAAACTTAACGCCTCAAAAATGAAAGCCATCAAAAGCTACAGAGAGAAGTCCTTACATATAATGCACGGCACTCCACAAATAATATCGTAATTCTCCATTGCACCGCAGACCGAAAAAATCACGTTCGTGCACACCACCGCGAGAGTAAAAAAAGAACGCACGGTTCACATCCGGTTCAAATACATCCTTCTCTGTCGTGAGAAAAGAGCTTCCGAACGGCAGCTTCGGAGCACGGCCTACCTCGCGATGGAATTTAGATACAAGGCAAACTAATTCCAGTCGGAAAGCGCGGATCTCAGTCTTCTACCGTTTCGATGGGCGAAGTTTACAATGGAACAGTAGCTGCTCCGGGATGCAGATAAGAGAAACTGAAAGACTGGGATGGGAGATAGAAGGGGCGTTGTCTGACGGATTCCTGCGGTGTCCCACCGCATGGGAGATGAGGACATTGTCATGGGGAAGGATGTCGACTCGACAATGGACGGAGTCATGGTGACGGAATCGTGCAGAGATGCTATCTGCTGGAATGAGGCTATTGAAGCAGGAAGTCACCTTGTTAAACTCGATCGGAGTGCCGGGATGAAAGGGAGGTTCATGTTTATGCCGCGTGGGTGACATCCGCTACCGACCTCAGGGCAGAGATCTTGGTTAATGCGAAGGAGCCTCGTGGGAAATGATTAAAATGTTGAGGAGATTTAACTAAGAAAGAATCCAATAGATGAATAATATATTTTAGTCTCTAAACTGGTGAAAGATAGTGTATAATACCAAATAATAATATGCGAATAATAAATTAATTACGAAATTAATCGGTCAATCTTTGAAGAATATCACGAATATACGAAATATTCGTAATTATATCAATTTATATTACGTAAATACGTAGAGGTATTGCTCTCCTACTACTGTAATCTATTAAGGTAAGAATTCTTAAAGAAAATCCTGGCTATAGTGCGTAGGCAGAATCCCTAGCTTTCCTAGAGCAATATTATAAAAGTGTAAGTGAATAACTGATTTGTAGATCGTAATACTTAAACGAGTTGTTAAAGAATTCAGAAGCAACATAAAAGATTGAAAGAAATAAGTACATAATATCTCTTCTTAACTTCTAATTTATGAAATATTTTAATATTAAACTATTTAGCTAAACTATTTTAAATTAAAAGAGATACTTATGCTGAAATTTAACAGGTTTTGCCAAAACACTTCTCATGCTTCTAACTTCTATCTTTCATATCGTTAAACCTTATCATTCTGAAATAAAGAGGTCTGTGGATTACGATCCAAAAATAAACGAAATAATTCGAAGCCTGCAGAGGAGTTGAAAAGTAAATATATTATTATAATTATTTTTTTCAATATTTTTGTCTTGAACTATACGCTTTTAACTAAAATTTTTTAAAATATTTCCCATTCATTAACATTATTTATTTATAGAGTCTCTTGTTGAATTATATAATAGAAGTATGAAAAAATATTTGAACAGTTAATATTTTATGAAAAATCTCATCCCCTTATAAATGAATATGATGACTAAATAGATATAATTTAACTTTTGCACTAAGTCCTTAAAACATGAACTTTTTTCTATTGAATTTATCTTTAGCCAAAACTATGTACATTTCGCTTTATTCTCAAATAATTTATGTAACTGATAAAATGAAATTTTTTAAACTTTCTTTTCTTTCGTATTTAAATTTATATACACTGAAAATATACCTTAATGACACTTAAAGGCTGCCGTACGAGAGACATTCTCTCATCTAATCCCATTAATTAGAAACCGAAATAAAACATCGCCATTCATTTCCAAAATTACACCTTTTCCGTCAAAAAAGACACAGGTTATTATCGACGGATAATGATTAATTACGTTGAGTAGGAGGAGGACGGTTACGTCATCGGAGTGAAAGATAGAGCCGTAATGGTCGTGTGATTCCACGAACGAATTCAATTAGGTTACACAGCTAAAGCTTCGTCGAAAGGAAATAAACTTCGGCGTCCTTTCTCCCTCATAGGAATGCAATCAATTCAGGAATTGGTTTCACGCGAAACAATCGCAGCCTTTTTTTTCCAGAGTTCCCTTTTTTTTAATCGTTTCGAAAAATCTCGAAAAGTGTAATCAAGGAAACGAATTATCAATCGCTCTCCATTTATATCGTCATTACTCGATGCCGTCGTTGCTTACGAATTTGCAATTAGGACATGATGGGAAATAAATGCGATTCGTTCGATTTGACGACTGCGAAAAATTTCGGGGCGTATTAATCGCTCGTAGAATTGCTCATTCGGCAATAATACGTCAGCCACTCGTTTTCCGAAGCTATCTTTGCAACGAAGTGTTCATATATATTTTTTTTCAGGCGTCAATCTGTTTCCGGTCGTACAATGCACCCGAGTTCATTACCTGATGCAGATTGGAAATCCAAAAGGTGCCGAAATTCGAATCGGGAAACGAGATGCTGTTGTTGATTTAAGATCGCGTAATGAAACTATAATTGCATAATTAATAGCCAACGCGTGTACCTGGAATTGAATTAGAATAGCGAAATTTTATTAGACGAATAGCGAATGCCTAATAGTGGATTACAATTATAAGAGGACGGCTTGAGTAATTAACGGCGATAATTGTTAATCCTGTTCAAGTGCGAAATTAACAATGATGAAAGCCCTAGGGAAATTACGAGCTGAGAAATTATCGTCATCGTATCAATATTGGGAATGATTACGATTGATCGGACATTGAACAATTTATATTGAAATAATCTTTAGAAAAAATAAAATAATTGATTGTCATAGTCAAGATGCTTTTAAATTGTGAAGTTAACTGTCGATTATGAAAAAAGATAAGATTCTACGAAAATCGAACCCTAATAACAGTTGATAGAATATAAATTAGGTAATTCCTGAAATAGAGGATAATTTCTTATATATAAAAAGAAAATAAAAATTTGATGCAATCCCAGATTTACGAGAGTATACAAATAATCTCGATTTTGAAAAGTCTTTGTAATGAAAGTAAACTTTAGAAGTAGAGGATGTATAATATGTAAGGCTCTTAAGGATTGATTTGTGAGGAAATACTATCCATGGACTTGGATAGGAAAGCTATTCATTTTCCTATTAAAAAAATAATTAATAAACGTTATAAAGGTATTTTAGTATTGTAATAGATGTTATCAGTTTCATTTGCATAAGAAATTTGAAGGTTTTCAAAAATATCATAACTTTGATGATAATCATTGATAATTTTTCCTTACGTATTTGCATATTATTTTTTTGTAATTCAGAACTTGACGTGCCGAAAAACATTGAAGAAATCTCAAGAAGTAGCTAAAAATCAGGATAGCTATTTCCAAGCCACAAAATTACTAATGGAAATCGGCTAAAACCATAATAAATAAATATTTGTTACACCATTGGACACTTATTGAAGAAAATAAAATACGATACACTTCAAATAGTATTATTTTCATTTCAGAGAGACTATATTTGTCACAGATATCCACAATAGAACATATAGATACTTCTGGCACTCAACTATTCGGAGTCTAATCTAACTCAAACATATGGAACTCAATAGGATTACAGAAACATTTATACACTCTACCTATATTGCAAGAAATACGCTTTCGCCATTCTCTAGAACACATCACCCGATAATTAATAACCTAATCCTAAAGCATGGCTCAATTCAACCTCTAGAGATCCGCAATAAAAACCCCTGCGGCGATCGAACCCATACGCTGCTGAAGGAACCATAAATAGTTTCCGCAAAATCAAAAATATCAACTCGACGAGGTAAACAAACCTCGGAAGGTGTAGGAGACGTAGGCAACTTTCCTTCGGCCATCTTCATCCCCCGGGCAACCTCACATATTTACAGACGTCATCAAATTTACCGCGCGTTTATTATATCCTCGATGGTCTCCTCCTACGGCGGTGCCGCGATACTTCCATTAAGCCGCGTAATATAGAAAAGTGGACGGACAACACAAACTAGAGCGCTTGCTTCGAATAGTGGATGATTAACGGGCTCGCCCTCGCATGTAATATTCATCGGCTCCTGCTACGTCGATGCGTCCATTGTTTGCAGTTTGAGCGCGGTTACCCTTGGTGAGCAACAACACATCGCGGACGAGTTTGCTCCCGGCCAGATGCCGCTGGCTCTGCAATCTCCGGATAGCTCGCTATCGTTATCCCAAACGGCGCAATTTGAGGAGGAAGACGCCTATGTACATAAAATATAAAGGATTAGATGGGAAGATGGATAGGCGATGGATGGACGTTTTCGTGATGGTCGCGATTAAAAATATCGACTATCTTATTGCAATCCCTTATTTTCATTAACGTAATATGGGTCGTTCCAGAAGGCATATCTGCCTTAAATACCAGATGGGTGGAAATACGATAAAAATATGATTAATCCAAGACAATGGTCAATATTATCGTACAATTGAGAGAGAAAAGTGAATACGCTGCTCAGGTGTATATCAAATTTGTTTTATTGGCTATTGAATAAGAATAAATGGATTAGGCGGTTAAGAAAATATATGACGATGTGTTTGTTTATGGAATTTTGTCGATAAAGGAGTGAAGTTTGTTCCTGAATTTTGGAAGATGTTTAACTGATTTTTATCACATATTGCATGCATCTCTTTATGAATATTCAAAATTTCCTTGAAATATTTTATTATTTTAAGACTCATTGTTTTTTAACCAGAGCATAATTGGAATTGAGTATGTGAAACGATATATACTGCATTTTTTTCTTCAAAATACCAAGTTTTCTCCTACAGTATCACGCTATTATTTATCGATTTTGAACAATGCTTATTTTTAAAACTAAAAACCAAATTAAGTGTTTATTTAAGTTAAACTAAATAATTATCGTGTTCGATATGAGAACATAACGAGGAGATAAGGAGTAAAATAAGAACTGATATAGTAATTAAATAAAACGGTCAATCAACTTAATACGAGACAAAAGGTAAATTTGGATCCGCGAAGGCATCTTTTTAAACTCAACTTTAGAATATTGAATCATTAATGTACACAAGAGACAGTAAAAGAATCTGTGATACGAGCAGGAATTTATATTTTGTACGTGCGCACCTTCACGCATAAAAAGACAAAATAGCCTTGCTAATTAATTAATAAATCATCCGTAATATTGAATCAGTTCCACCAATCCTAGATAGGTCATAAACATTTGCAAGGTAAGAAAATGAAGCTAAATATAAAGCAAAACAGGCAAAAGTGAATAGTGTCGATGGGCATACAAAAGCGAATTGTAAAGAGCATTCCCATAATTCACACACCTATCAGTAAGCGCTTAATGCTTCCACGTGGTACTTAAAATATGCGATGCTAAATAGCCCATACGTTGGAATCTCCTATCTGACGGTGTATCCTTTAGACCCGGGTTCAAACCGTTAGGCCTTAAACTACACCACTGCCGAATCTCTCCCAAAACCTTCGGACGCACGCAAAATCCCACCCTCCCATCCCACCGCGATGAGGAGGAGATGGTGGGATGGGGGAGGCGAGTATGTGTTTACACAGGAAGATTGGTCATTTCGCCGGAATACTCCTGGTCCAAATGTGTATCGTGGCAGGACATCCAGTGTCCACACACGGCGCACCCATCCCACGGAAAGCGATGTATAAAACGCGTATTTTGTTTGAGTTTACGAATACATATTTATATCAGTTCAGTTGTTGGAGAGTGAGAGGGAAAAAAGAGAGAGCTAACTCCATGTATTCGTCATCCAAAAATAAATGTGCTTATGAGACTGGGATTTCATATTCGATGGAATAGATTCACGTCCGGAATGTTTCTCTAACTTCTCTCTAACATCATTTTCCGTCCATGTGCTATACACGTAATTCCATCCACTTCTTTAATGCATTAACATAAAGATCCTATAGTCCATTTGAATACAATTAAGGATTCACTAATTTAGCAGAACTAATTTTTTAACTACGTTTCATATTTCTGAAATAAATGCTGTTTGGAATGCTTATTGCAAATTGTTTCCATTAAGTTTATGGTTGTATCGTGTATGTCGATCTAATATAGTGAGTACGTAATATTTACCAGAAAAACAGAGAAATTATAACTTATTAATATATAAGCATCAATCGAAATATGGTGAAATATTCACGTAAAAATAAAGTGGGAGAGAACTTATCACTAACGAAGGCAAGAATCGTACAATTCTATAACAAACCTTTACTTCTAATGATATTTTAATCAATAGCTAATATTTTAAGTAATTTCAGAAATGTGAGAATGGAGATGGATACGTAATATAGATAAATCCAAATATATTGGCCTGAAAAAAGTTATTCTCGTAAAAATAAATACGTCCCAAACATTTGTAAACTGTTTATTGCGACTACTTTAAAATACTTCGATTATGTCAAATCTACAAATCATATACATCAATTAATTAAATAAACATGAAGTATTGAGCTTATATAATTTTGCTTTCTTAATAAGCTTCGAAAAAGAATTGTATTATTTATTATCATGCCTCCAAAAAGCGAGCTTTATTTATTATTAATATAAACAGTAAAATTATTCAATTGAATCGATTCACAACTCTGATGTCATTAATAAAAATTTAAAAATGCAGGTATTATCAGTAACTAAATTGATAATCAACACCCTCCAATATGCAATTTTACTGCATCTTTCAAATTTTTGAGTTTTTGTATTATGCCTCTCCAATAAGCCATAGCTTTTCATACTCATCGGTCAATATTTCTCCTAAAGAGAAAGTATGGGGGCAAATAGTATGATAAAAGAGAACGCCCTGGGGGTTGACATCCCCCTTCCATTGTTTTCGAATCGTGTGGTATGCATTTCACCCTCTCAGTAAGAGTACGCGCATACGGACGCAACGTGATCTGTCCCCGTTTGCGATTTAATACGCAAAGGCCTTGTATTTGTTTCCGTACCGAGTTTTCACGGAATATTTGATAATTTACCGTCCATACACGAATATTCTGCTTTTGTTTTCTTAGCGTGTCTTTCTCCAATTTCCGTCAGTATCAATCCTGATTCATTACGATATAACTAATTCTTTTATTAAAATTGTCTTTTCATTGAATTCAAAAAAAAACATCACACTGGGAAATGAAGTGTTCTTTGTAGATTTCACAATAATTAATTGTTTTAAAAGACAACTGATTTCGTCGATAATTCAATATCAAATTTGGATATTGGATATAAAAGTTTGAGCTTGATATCATTAAGTTTAGAAACAAATATATTCGATTGTCCCCATTCTTTTCAATTATATTTAAAGTATTGTTGTACACTACCAGCACAAACATTTAAACTCTCTTGAAATCTATTCCCTACCCATTATCTATTCATGAAACCACAGTGAATATCTGCCGAAACATATATATTTGATATAGAATAACTATAGGTGTATTTATTCATCATTACCAGAGCTAAAGATATGATTTGCAACCTCTTCAAATTAAATTTATCTCAAATAACAATAAATAATTCTAGTGTATCACGTATTATCATCTGTTGTCACGATATTTCTTATAGCTTTCATCAAAAATTCTTTTTAGATACTACGTGAAAATTTCTCTCATTTATTATTGAAAATAAACGAATTAGAAGTATAGATAAAATGGAAAATTAAATAAGCTACAATAAAGCATCTCAATTATTTTTCAAATATTGTGATTCCGTTAGAAAATATAACTAAGATGTTGATATATCTAAATTCTTTCTCACCTAGGTAAACATCTAAATTAATTTAAATCACTTCTCACCCATAATAACACCAAATCGGAGGGAATTTTAACTCAACCGAATACTTCCCATCTCTCTCCTAGAAATGTTTCCCATTTAGTTACTTCCCTTTTAATTACCATACCACATCCCCGATTCCGTTCCGTATCCCTCCCCAACCCCCCACCACCACACCCCCTTCCCGCATATATCATTCCCGTGAGGTTATTTTTGTTCTTCACGTGTGATTGCGTGAATGTACCCTTTTTTGTATTTTTCCCATTCTCTCTTCCCGTGCGTTGTTTAAAACTGAAGCGGTTTCGGTGCAAACCATCTCATACGCTCTTCTTTTTTTTCTGCGAGCGGGGAAATAGAAATTCCACGCATCCGCTGCGGGAAAATGGAAAAAAAAGAAAAGCGTTTTTATTCTCTTTCGCTTTTTGAACTCTCTTTTTCTTTCGGATGACAATGACGCTTTGGTTAGAGCGACATCAAGTCCTCGGAATAAGCCGCGAAATTCATTTCCGAATTACTGCGTGTATCTAGAGTATGCACGCTTTTCCCGAATAATACTTCTATTCCGGGTGCAGCACAAGGGAATGGAAGGTGCACACTCACGGATAGATTGGCGGTTAACAGTGTTTTTTAGCGAAGGATTTATAAATAAAGTTCGCGGTGGAGAAATGGCGAGATTGAAAATGAGGGTGGGAAAGGTATAATGTTGTGGTGAGATGAATAACCTGGGTGAACGCCGCGATTTTGTGTGAAATGTTAGAAATGAAATGGATTTTGTACGTAGAAAAGTTTTATAAAAATAGTGTTTTGAAACTGAGGGAATGTTGCTGTTACGAAAGGATGTGAGGATATTAATTTGCAGATAGCACCCGAATTACACACGGTATAAACTAGAGCAATATATGTTAACTTTCAATTTAAAGCTTACAGTCAAAACTTCCACGATAAAAATGAAATATGTCTCGATTTATTTTTTATGTTTGTTTGAAACATATATAGATAGAAATTTATAGGGGGTAATATATCAGAATTCATATATCTATAAAATATTCACAAGCTTGGGTATGTTTGTCTTAAATAGAATCAATATCTCATCCACTAGAACTTTCGCTAACCTTAGGTGTTATCAATAATTATTTTATGTGTCCTATTTAAAATTATCACTACATATAAAATGAAACATGGTTTCCTAATCATCTACCAAAAGAAACCGAAGAAGGATACTTGGTATACGTGTTAGATAATAGTGAAAGAAGTTGCATGATTCATTAATATGCCGACATAATAAGCAATTTTCCGAACAGTTACTGCTTAATTGTAGACAAACATACAAATTTAGACCTAACCTCTTGGATAACACAATAAGTATTTACGGATATTATATAATAGACATATTCGGAAATATTCAACAGCTGTGGGGAGTGATCTAATAAGAGGATAAACCATAAACTTCTACGACATCAGCCCCAGAAACCATCCGAAGAACAGATACACACCCAAACGACGAATACACAACTAAATTTAGAATCAACCAATCTCCTTAAAACAGCTGACTCTCGTTTCCATATTTCCTATAACCACTAAAAAAAAGAATAATAATCGACCCAGCTTTCGGCAAGGCATCTTTTGAAAGACCAGTCCCAAATATTTCCTAAATATATATTTCGCCCTTATGCGATGACCGTCCACACTATCTTCCTTAATTTATTTTTCGAACCATTAGTGAACCGCAAACCAACCGCTTCAGATATCCCTTTTTTCATTTCCCTCTTTCAACTTTTTCCTCGTGATATTCTCTCTTCGTGAGGATTTATGGGAATGGAGGCATAAAACGCTGCCGCTGACCGGAAATTGTTTATACTCTCTCATCCTTAGCATCGTTAGTAAAAAAGTGTCCGGGCGAAGGAATCGGTTTGAGTATCTGTAGAAATGCACCACCCAACTCGTCCTTGTGAAGTGGCCGTCTATCCCGTTTTTAATGGTTTTGGATTTGGCCGAAAAGAGACCGATGGGATGAAAAAAGCTGTTGGTCGGCCGAAGGGGGACCGACTCTGCGAGGCTGTTCATTGAGTGCTTCGGGAGATGAAAGGTGTTTTTTTCGCGGAGTGAGGCTCTCTCGATTCATAGTTAAAGATATTGGGCAGGTGTTTAGAATGTACCAATGAATTTGCAAGACAAGAACTACTAGATTTCCCTAAGATATTAACCTGGAATTAAGAAGTGTTGAACATGAATAGGTGACACATTGTATAGTATTCCTTCTTCTGGATGTTTATTCCTCGATTTCAGTTCAGTATATTTTCAATAAGCTCAACCCAATACTTGACGGTTCATTCTGCTTCCAGTGAAACTTTCTATTTCATGTATGTATGCATACTTATATATTGTATTCTGATTTCATATAGAGCTAGTATACGAATTAGAAAAGACATAAGTTTCACGTTACAAGAAAGACATTGGAAATAATGTAGATGTAAGGATTGAACCGTATACTTGAATACCAGGTTTCCATGTATCAAAATTGAAATATCTATCATAGATTCCGTATCAATAATCTGATTATTATACTGTTATAAATTGATGATTATTATATGTTCTACTTTACTATTGATATGAGTTCAATAATTTGTTAGGTCGATACCAAATCATCTTTCTAATTGTTTGGGCGTAATAACACGAAAATAAGGCATTAAAGTGCCCAATATCGTTAATAAAAATTAGTACAAATATCAATTTAAGATTTTGATAATCATTATTCAATCATCATTTTCGATTGTTGATAGCGTAATTCTCTCTTACATTCAATTTATACACAGTAGAGTACTTGGTTTCTCCGAAAAATGTTACGCAGCCAATATATGACGAATTTCTTCGTGCAAAATTCTCTACATCAACCCTATTTCGTATTGAAGCACGGAATTATAAAATTTGCTATTTACTAATACCCTAGCTAAGCTTTTTTTCTTCATTTAAAATTGATGACCTCTTGACTTACTAGCTTTCATTGATGCTAGTATTCTGCGCGATTTTTACGTAAGAATTTACGCGTTCATTAAAAAAGCCAGTAAAACCATAATATTTAGCTGTGAGAAATCCTCTTACGTAAACTCTTCCGTAACGAAGAATGCTTTTCTTTCATCTCATTATCTCTTCAAAATTCACGGCCGACTCGAAACAAAAGCAGTGAAAGGAAATCAAAATGTAGGATGAGTATGAGGAATTTAGATTATCTCAACAAACGAACCGGATCAAAGGAATCCGTCAGAGGAATTGAAGGAGAAAAAAAAGGGAGGGATTTTCCAAAGGGCCGTGTTTTTCCCTTTGAGCCCTAATGACATCTTGGCGTAATGCCAGTCCTCCCTTAGGAAGAGAACATAATTAAAAATCCGCGCGGAAAAAATTGAAAAGCGTATACTTTGGAGTGAAAGGGAAAACGATGACGGGTGAGAGCTGTGTCACGCAGAATGTATCAACATTGAGAAAAGGGGGCGCTCATAATATTAAGAGGATCAAAGGTACGTTTTTTATATTCGGAAGTTCCAGCAGAGGAAGGGAGGATATAGAATTGTCCAGTTTCTGGATAACTGAAATACATTCTCATAAATACTATTAAATATATTCAATATACGAGAAAATATGAAATAAGGGAGCCAAATATTATGAAGATAGAACGTAGAAAATTTATAATAAATATATCCATAAGCAATAAAATTATATTTTCAAAGTACGGTTAAAAGAATCATTTTCATCTACTACTTTAATCTACCACTTTCATCTACCATTTTCTGTTCCGTTTAAAAACAAGATGACATGGCTGAATAAGTATAAGGTATGTATAAGGTAATATTCGTGTTTTCATTGTTTCATATTTTAATAATTTTTGTAAATCTCTTTAAACGAGGAGGTTTAAATTATACCTCAAAGAAATTATTAATTAAATTTTTGTTAACTTATCGGAAAATACCAACTGCCGTATTTGTTACCTGTTATCTTAACAGTCTTTCTTTGGTATCTCTAATTATTCCCTTTGTCAAAACCCTTTGGTCAAAAATAATTATTACTAATTCATTAATAACAATAAGGATGAAGGCACACTCGTAAAATTTACTATGGTTAGAATACTCTTAACTAAATTAAATCTTAAGGCCTTAAAATAAAGAACCAATATTCTTTCTAAAATTTTGCTTAACTTCCATATGTTTATCATCAAGTAGCAAATGGGTTAAGATCAGTTAGGATTCATAAAACAAGCAGAACAGTACTTACTAGAACCACGATGAATAGAAATGGAAAAAATTAAGGATCTTAACGAAACTTATTAACTAATTTTCTCCAAACACAGCTAGATATTCTCTCTAAATTTCTCTTAATCCAACTCACATATCTTTCCTAATATCACATAAAAATTATCCGAACAACAATCACCATCGACAACCTTTACATTTGAACCACACTTAAAAATAACCTTACGTCGAACATCCTTGGAGAACACGGCGATAACACCAACCCCATCAACCCACTCGTAACGAATACCGCAACGCAACGGATTCGCCAAGAACCCGGCTCCACGAGCGCATAAATTTGCATACGAAGACACATCTCCGCGGACACAATTAATGAGTGTTTCTCAAAAAAGTCCATCGAAAGCAAAATGGCGATATTTACGGGTCGGAAACAAAAGAGAGAAATACGTGGCGGTGGGAAAGAGACGTGGAGGAAGGGAAAAACAATGACACATGGGATAGGAAAAGAGAGGAGAAAGGCGAATAGGGCGGAGTGACTTTCCGTGGATGAAATATGGAAATAAATAAAGTCGGTTCGAAAGACAAAAGCGAAGCTTTAATGTCGAGTAGGAAAGCTCGGAAGAGATGGGGGGGGAGGGGTTGATGGATAGTGACCTCGCCGGAGGCTGCACATCGAATTAGGAACAGTGCGTGTAAAATATATGACCGCCCTACGTGGATGCTCACCATCTTGCTTCTTGGTCTTGCGTCTCCGTCCATAGAGTTCGTAAAAGATGGGGGAAGATGGAGAGGGAGTGCCGCAGGTAACCTATCTTTCCCCACCGAAACTTTTACACGTCTTGAATTCGGACCACTCCTACTCATTCTAAATCTTCATACCACCCTTTTACTCCCACGATGCGCAAACTAATTATCTTGAGACGTCGCCCATCTTCTTCTCCGAAAGAAAAAAAAATATAAAAAGCCCTTTTGTCTTACCCTCTTCACCTATATTTCCTAAAGGACTTCGGTGTAGCGAACCCATTTACACATCTCATTCATAGGGACATTTGTTTCTTCGGAGGCGAACAATACGTAATCTCGGCTTTTGGGAAGGCAGGTGGGGGACGTCGCTTATGAGAAGGGTGTGGAAGAACGTTAATCAAAATCATGCGGAACGTTCTTCCCGAGTTTTCGGGTCTCGTGAGATAGAGTGGGTACGCGAATTCCGAGATAAGACCGAGAGAATATTAATAACTCTCGGAAAATTAGAGTCAGCGCTTTTAAAAAACCTCTTGACTGAATTAGGGAAAACATAGCATGGGAGTGACCGATGGGTAAAATATGTTACCGCCTCTCGAAATGAACTTATCTTAAATTTGAATCGCGAAAAAAAGATTAACGTACGTTGAACTTCAAAGGTAAGAATATAAAATAAGATAAGCGATATATTATTTGGAATTTATGAAGCTTATAAATCGTATTGAGGTTACCATGGTGATAAAACTTGAACAAGGTAAATCAGTCGGCAATTCAAAACTGGAGTGCATAAAAACTGTAAGGTAATATTATTGTTAGCAATATAATTACTTAATGAATCTTTCTTACCTTACTGTTCTCGTAAGATTTTGTTGTTTCTGTAATCCACTAGTAATTTTCCTTCAGTATGAATACTGCTTACTAAAATCGGTCCTGTTTAAAATAAATAAGTTGCAAATTAGATCATTGCGAATTCTGTAATTTAACAATATTTTTACTATCAACGCCATCATGTTTAAGAAATTTTATCGAAACAATGGATCTTGAAAAAAATTCTCTAACAAGTAAAGAAGTATAATAAGTAAAATAATGTAAAGTCAAATGTTAAAAATAGTTTTAAGTAAATATTATCAGTTATAAAAAAGGATAATTCAAAATCAATTGAAGAGAGATTAATCAAGACTTTTAGCAGCTTCTGAGTATCCGCAAATAAAGAATAATGAATATAATCATGAAATACTGGAAGCAACAGAATAAGGTCAATTGAGGTGCACGTCTATGAAATTTTAAATTGTTCATTCACTAATAAAATCAATGAAATAAGTTAACAGAACATTCTCTTCCATATTTTAAAAGTAAGGATTCATATAGTTTTATCAAAGATAGACAAGCCGATTTCTCAATAAATTCAAGGTGTATCAATCAAGTGATAAGATATCCAAGTACGCTGTAAATGTTATAGATTAACAATCAATATTTACACACTTTTCTCCCACGTAAATCTATGCTGCCAAAAACTAAATGATCCCTTGCTTTCAGTAAATTTGGAATTTCAAAGGAAATGAAACCGAAGTTTTCACATTCAACAAAAATAGTGGAATAATTTTATAAATAAAATCTTCATATATTCATGATGACAATAGAATTTTAAATCTAACTTAAAAATAAAGATCAGTACTACTAGTTTACTGTCAGAGGAGATCGAACGCCATGATTGAGAACATAGCCCGTATGTAAGTACACTAATTTGTGTCCTACATTCGTCGTTCGAATTTTCCATAAGGCTCTTATAAAGGTAGAGTGGTTTCCCACCTCAATTTGCGATATTTCTTCTCACCCATGAAATTAGGAATTAGAAAAGTGGTCTAAAGTTATTTGACCTATTTCCTACTCTTTCTCGAAGTATTGCAGATCTAGCACAACGCTTGAATTTAGGTTGGGAGGGTACCTTAATAAATTGGGAAGGAATCTCCATTTATACTTACTGATACTTTGTAATAATTATTATAAATCTCCAAACATTTTAGAGCACAAATGCTACTTATCTACAGAAATACATAGTATTAGCTACTATATATAGAACTCTATATCCTTTTCGGGATATAGAGTTTCGATTTAGTTAAAAAATTTAAATTCTATATTTTACTTTTAACACAAATATAACATCTTCATTTCCTTGGTTCGCTATATGTACCGGTACCTTTCTAAAATCTAATTTCGAAAAGAAAAAACATGAAACATTTTTTTCGATATAAATTAACATAGTAACGGTGTTTTGAATTCCCTCTAAAATAGCAAAAAATACAAAAATATTTACGAATAATTCATGTGCTTATATGTTAAATGTTAGGAATATTATACTCTTTGCATTATTCAGAAAATTGTTAAATCCTTTGTGAAGTCATGAGCTAGATAGCGTAGGTAACATCCGGTTCATGAACCAGCGAAGTTTCACGTAAAACTTTCCTTCCATCACCTAGCAGACGTCTCTCTAGGTTAAGCTAAATTACACCTTCTTTACATGAAAGAAAATCGCTCATAGAGTATAGTATGAACTGAATACTTGCATACTAAGACATCAAGAACTCTTTTTAGTTAATACTAACCTTATATTAAACAATAAAATCTAAACTAGCGCAACCAGATTAACAACTATAGGATCCTCCTTACATCTCGTACGAGTCGCTATGACTACATAGACACGTAGTACGGGAGGAAGTGCGATCCGCCGTATTGTTCCACCTGCTGAAACAAGAAGGCATGCACCGGGATAAAAAAGGCCAACGAGACGTAGATTGCTGCAGAAGATGAAGGCAGAGAGAGCAGATTGCAGCTTTTGGGTGGGAAGATTACCTCGCTACCGTCAGGAGGCGGTGGCGGCAGCCTCGTGTGATTTAAAGGTAGCGAAATCACGTACCTCCGAAGTACGGGCGCGTTGACGTAGGCAGCACATCCGTGAAGAGAGAGACGCCGTCGAACGTGCCTTTCGGGCCTAAGACATTCTGATGGAAAGATTAAGTCGGTTGCGGAGGAAAAAATCTTTTTTTCGTGGGGAGGGCGACCTCCTTTCCCGCGTTCGTGCAAGTGCCACCTCCAGATGCAATATTTATTGTTTCGATCATCCCGCCGGAGCTAGGACTTTTTTTTACTATGTTGTTCATTGCCTAGGCGACGGTTAGATTGCCACTTCATCCGCAGAGGCGCTTTGAAGTTGACAAGAAAATATGCGGCGACTATAGAGATGGAATGTCGTTCTATTTCTCGGATTTTTATTTGGTATGCAAAAATAGACTTCTGAAAAGATACGTATTATTTATGGGTAATTTTCTATGAGAGACCAGCTTATTAAACCAGAATAGTAAAATTTATAGATCAAATAATTCTCTTGGTGAAAACTATATTTTGAAAAATTATACTGTCCGTCATTATTCATAAAAACATCATTGAAAGATTATAGTATTTACAAATGGAATACCCGAAATGGGTTCCATATTAAATATTCATTCTTTGCATAATCTGTTAGAAATAATCCGTTGATAATTTCGTAATTTTGGACATATGTTATACAGAATGAATTTTCTATTGATCTAGAAAATAATTGAAAATATTTGTGATGCAAAGAAGAAAAGGATAATATTTTTCTTAAATTATTCACATTTTTGAAGTCTAAGATTCATCTCATTCATCAAAAATCCATTCGTTTATTTTCATATTTATTATTCAAATTAGTCAATTCATTATGTCATCACGACTGACTCTATGAAACAAATTAGATTAATGATGGAAACTAAACCAGAATTCTAACGTCAATTAATATTTATTTCCTTCCAGTGAAATGAGCTGATGAGACTATTCTTTCCTAGCTAACAATCCTATTTAATGTCATTTTAAAAACTATTTACCAAACCAGAACTATATAAAGGCACAGAATTTCAATATTCTAAGAATCTTTATCTTCTAACATCGCAGCACAAAAAACGTATTGTTTTTAAATGCGAACGTCAAGAAATGATTCCAATGTACAAGATGGGAGATGAAATTGAAAGGGGATGTTATAAGAAGGACCAGAACTCGGGTCTCTCAATTGGCGGTCAGTAGCTCCAACCAATTAATGTATCGTGCGCATCCTGAGGCAATTGGGAGATCCGGGTTCAAGTCCCGGTAGTAGCAGCCTTCCATGCTCGTTGGATATTTTCCGAGACACGTGACTTTTTTAAGCGAAATTATTCATTTTCCTTATCCTTGAGTTTCGAAATCTTCCTATACGCTGTACCTTACAAAATAAAATAATACAATATATAAGCACTGTGAAAATGTAAAAATTAATAAATGTCTATCTGGGAATAATAACGGGGATTATTCTTTTCATTGCAAAAGATCTTTCAATCATTTACACTTTACAATTATTATATAACTATTGCAACAAAAATTTGAGGAAAAAACGGTCTAATAATATATCCATAATCGAGCTGGAAGGTTGATTAAAGTGATAGACAATCAACTAACCAGCCAGTTTTAGTGTTCTGATGATCAAATGTGGGAAGCAAAATATCTTTATAAGTTGTATAAATCCTACAAATTTTGAATGTATAAATTTTTATATCATCTCCCTTCTCTAGTATTTGATAAAAATGTAAAGGATTCAATAGAATAATTTCCCGATGGTTTGAGAAAAACAGAACCCCCAAAAAACTACGCACATCTCACCCCGCCAGCGAACCATGCAGCGAGCACGTCCTAAGAGTAACTTCATCCCCCTTTAAAAAAAAAAGTCCGCGAAAAGCACCCTCTGGAGTGGAGATCTCCCCGAAGCTCATCGATAACATCGCAAATTAGACTTAAATAATATCTTTGCTCCTTCCGGTGGATTCGAAAACTAATTTTAGACGCGATAAACCTTTATCGGGCACGTGTTTCCTCGTGCCTCCGGGATGGGTTAAAGAGAGCGACCTGCTCGTGACCGATGGCACCCAATGAGGCGAGCGCAGTGGCCTTCGCCCTCCCCTTGGGCGCTGTTTACGCGTCTTTGGTGTGTGCACGTCCCGCGATCGTGCCATCACGTTCGGCCGCCCACGAAAAACCCCTCTACGACATGGCGGACCGCGAAAAAAGCCCTTCTCCACCACCCACTCACGATTTCAGGGAGCGTAATGAATGGGCGGAGGTCTCTTTCTCAACCCGACTACCGCGCTATATTACTTTCTACTCCGCTTTTTCCAGAATCGTGATATTCCGCATTTTTTCGTTTCTCGCGATATCTCCTTATCGAGCGTATATCTTTCGCTTCCATTACCGATCGTTTCTTTTATATCTTCCAAATGTATTAAAGACGACAAAATTGAGACTGTTTTATAGGTTTAGATTTTTTAATGCGTTCTTGTAATTAGCTCTTTACGAATGGAGGATTAGATTAAAAATGATAGGATATTAGAGTAATCCTATGCTGAGAAAATTCCGTTCAGGAATGAAGGTGAATCAAAAAATAGGACAATTTTTATCTTTTCAAACTGTATCATTCCTGAATGTAAATCAAGCACGGTTAAAATCTACTATAAAATTCTGTTTTTACATGTATATTTAAAAAATAAAGTGAATATATTATAATAGGCAAAGCGAAATTTCTTATATAAGACAAATAATTTTTAAAAGTTAAATTAATTCTAGTTAGAATATTTTCTCGAATAGAATAACGATACATAAAATATACATCCATGTAATATATTATGTATCGTTCAACTAAGTGATCTATGAATCTTTCTTAGTTTAAAACGGACTCGTATGTTTCTATAAATTGTTTGTTTCTATACATAGCTTGTTTTTGAAGAATTTACAATTTTACTATCTTTTAACAATTTTAAAACTATCAAATTTAAAAAAATCACTTTCCAATTTACTAATCCTTCGCCATACTGTTGATATTTCATCTTATTTTTCTAGTATTGCAAGCAGATGTTTTATACTATTTGTTGATCAAATCCGCATCTTTAAGGAGGAATGAATCATAGAGACTTGTTCAAACCATCTATTCCGAATTTTTTTATTTACGCACGAAAAAACGCGAAAATTCTCAACTGTAATGTTTTTGCTAAATATTTAAATAAATCCTCCGACATATTAAATTAATTAAAACTCTACATCCATAAACTTAGGAAGTGCTTCTTAAAATCGATTAATTTACGATCTTCAGAATGAGTCATACGAAACCTGCCTCTGGTGTCCACTACCGTAAGACTGGGATGTATTCACCGGTAAATAAACCATTAAATAGGAGCGTGAATAATGATGAACGTCATGTACCCTGTTATCTTGAGAGGACCTGTGTTATCCAAAGTCGTGGGTCATTGTGTTTTCGAAACGCTGCACAAATATGGCATCATCTTTACCTTAATTTTAACATTTTTCAAAAATCTGACTTCTCACGAACACCAACGCATTCTCTCATCAATTTTTTTCCTCTCGTGAAGCAACACCAGTCCACTGTGCATTCCTCCGCGTACCAGCCAAGACGCCACTATCGGCTATCCTACCGCCTCACTTAATCGCCTTCACCAAACCGTAGATTAAGGCTTATTTCGAAACCGAATAAAACCACTTCCAACAGAAGTTTTTGGGACGTAACGAATCAAAATTATGGACGCAGAGAGATTATAGAAGCCTTTGTTGTGGTGCGGTACGGGTATCTCAAGCTATTGGCCCATGCGTTGGCCAAAAATTAGTCTTTTGAGAATTAAGCTGGGATAGACTCCCTCTCCGTAAGCACCTGTCTGGACCTTTATAGACATTCGTATAGTTCAATCATGATTCTAATAATTTACATTTAAGCTAAAAAATTTTGAATAACTTACATTGTATGAGTATTTTTGCAGTAAATTATTGTCTTCTTTTTACTATAAAATGTAGCTTTCCTTCGTCCTAAAATGTTAGATTCTGACTGGTATTCTTAACCGCTTACTGTATACTAACTGTATTATTTCATTAATATAAAATATTAATTATTAAAAGCTAAAAATAACCACAGAGATAAATACTTAAGAGGAATACTAAATTAGAGTCGGGAAATTCTTAATTTTAAGAATTTATCCACGCATTTTAGTCAGAATGGTCTCGTTTATAATTTGGAAACAGTATGGTGCCGTGATTATAATTACAATAGCTCCCTATTTCCGATCTCATTAATACAATGAGTAAATATCATCATAATCATACTTCTAGGCAATTTAAATATATGAAGTATTAACGATGAATGAGGACTGTGTGAAAAAATACACTTCTATTATATGGTAGTATAAGCACTTAAAAGATGACACATCCATAATTTCATATGCCATTTTCCTACCAACAAAAAATGAGTAAATCAGTGCGAATCTATTCCTTAAAAAAGATAAAACTTACTCGCGCGACATTCATCCACAACCAAATCCATTACTTCAACCAAAACGTAAGTTCTCCATCGCCTAAAAAGTACTTTCTAAAAAAAATCCCCATCCTTTATTGTCGTCAGCGTTGCGAAAAGAGGCGTAACCATGGCATCCAAATCGTTCCCGTGAGCCCGACTACCTGCCAGAAGTCCCAAAAAACCCTCCTTTCCATCATGCCAAAGAGTTAAAACGAAATGAGATGAAAAATATGAATCCGTATAAAAAACGGCGAACCTCTTTTTTAAATGAGAGAATCGTAGAGAGCCAGGGCGGTCGTGAAGGTAACGCGACAAGGGACGGGAAAAAATGCACGTATAAATAAATAAATAAAAACAAAAGATTAACGCTGAGCGCAAAAGGGTTTTCTCCCGCCTTTTTTCGGAGGGCCTTCTCTCATCGGTGGGATGGAATAGGTTGGGCCAAGGGGCGTGCCCGCATAGGACTTTTTCTTCATCCTCGTGGGCCTGTAATTTTCTTGTCCGGGCATAATAAGCCCTCCTTGGCAACCCGCCTTCCCGTGCTTCCTCATCAACTCCTCCGCCCCCGCCGGTACCGCCTACCCAACCCCGCCCCCCCACGGTAGCACCGGCATCTGCTTCGGTGACCCCAACGACGCGCTATCAATAACGAATTGTGTTACGCCCTGATCGCGCATTACAATCCACGGATTCCACGTGAATCGGACTTTTAATGGCTTTTCTCTCCGAAGATGAATGTGCATGGATATTAGGACGGGACGTAGGTGAGACGGGCATTTTACCCTTTGCGCGGTAGCTCCTTGATTTGTCTTGGAGTACGTAGTCGTTGCTATCTCTCTCTTCCCTTCTGCCGCATAGTTTTCTTTCACGAGTCTT